>CM042905.1:23595000-24977500 GCA_023653625.1 Triadica sebifera | reverse complement strand
TAAAGAAAATACTCTCATAAATTTTTCTTGTTCCTCATAAATTGATCGTTTATTAGAAGTATTTTTATGTGATGGTTGCAGATTTTTTTATAATACTATTAAATACCAATTTTAGATTTTATTCACTTTTTATTTAGTTTAAAATATTTGAGTACTAAATTGTTTTATACTATATTATTTAGTACCGAAAAAATCGAAGAACTATATTGAATTGTTCCAAATTTTCAAGATAATACAATACAAATATTTTTTTTCTTTTTAATACAATACAATACTTTGATTTATAGATATCCGAATTTTCAAAAAAAATACAAGAATTATTTTTAATCTTTTTATGAGCACTTTTTTAATCTAGAATTAGACCCGACAATGTAAACCCTAGTTTACATACTAATTAATTCAAAGAATTTTATGATTTTCATTGAATAGTTATCTTTTAGTGTTTTTCCAAATTTATGTTTTTTTTAATTTCTTTATTATATTACATGTTATTACATCCATCAACTAGAATATTAGGTTTCGTTAAACTTAATTTAATATTATTAAATGTATTATATTGTTTTTCATGAAATCAATTTTTTTTTTTTTTGCGTTGGCACTTTAAATCCATTTTTGTTTCATGCAGTAAAAGTTCATATGCTAGTCTTATAATTTTGCATCCTTGACCATTATTTATTTTTTAAGTTTAATTTCACTTGATTTACAAGTGGCTATATTATTATGATTTATTTTACTTATTTATTTTATAACTTATTATTTGCTTGATTATATTTAAATTTCATACGAGTTATTTGATTATTCGTATGTTAATTAATTTATATGTCATAAGAAATTAATATTAGATTTAATTATTTACATTTGTGATTATTTATTTATGTTTTTGTGGGACTAATGCATATTGTTTTGTAGTCCTTCTCTCCTCTCCTCTCTCTCTTGGACTTTCATTTTTATTTTATGAGGTATTTGTAGTTTTTCTAAATTTAAATGGTTGTAATAAGTAATTGGTTTTAAGTTATATCTTTACATCTTTATTTTTAAAATTGTGATGCTTGATTTGATTTATTGCTATTACATATATTATGTTGTTTGAAAATTTAAAAAATTATTGTATAACAATGACTTATGTGCGATTTTCACGTGTATCTAAGTAAATTATTAATCTCAAACTCTCATATCTAAAAATTAGTGTTTGTTGCCCTTCATAGGGTTGAATTAATTTTTGATTCCTATCAATAGCACGGTTATAATCCCAGCCTTAATCCTTACAGGTTCGTGGCGTTGTCACCAGTCCCTCGTAATTAATGCTACCTTTCTGCTTAATAATCGATCTTAGTCGAGCTTATTTCAGCATGCAGGGTCTGTTTTCCAGCCTATAAATCATATAAGAACTAAGACTAACTCATAAAGATGAAACTCACCTGAGAAGTTTGGAATCAAGAAACAAGGTATGACTATCCTAAAGGCACACTCTTTGGCCACTGGTAGAACTATCCTATTATGAATTCTCAACTCAAGAAATCTCAAACAATTTTCAGAAACTACTAGCTTACTTGAACGATCGATGAGACTTATAGGTAGCTATGGCTAACTAATTGCTTTGAGGAGAAAAACTTAAACAAACATATTGTTTATTGCAGAAACACTTACGTTTTTACATCCTATCTCTTCCATCTGGAGGAAAAGCTATTTATAATACATGGACAATAGAATATGACATCACTGTTTGAAATATTAGATTCCTTAATAGTGATACACACTATTTTATAATGACATAAAGTAAAAGTAAACAGTACATCACACTTATTAAAGTTACTATCACATCTGTTTTTTTACAAAACAACAAACTTAAATGGGAAACACACTCTAGTGCTTATTGATAGGTTCATGAGATGGTGACAAGTTTAAATCTTCGAGTGATGGATCTGGATCACACTGGGGCCAGTCATCAAGATCTGTTAGTTCATCTGGAATGTGGGGCCTGTTGTTTGGATCATATCTTCTGGGCTGAAATGGCTTTGGTGGAGGATCCAATACTGTGCTTGATTGAAATACATATCTTCATTGGTATGAAACATTGAATTGGGCCTTTGGACTGGATTGGGCCTTGAACTGGATCCTGTTTGAGGTTGTGGAACTGTGATTGTAACATCTTCTTCATTGGGCCTGTAAAACTCATCCTCTTGTGAGTCTGAATCAAATATCTGGTCTTCGTCCTCTTCCCTTAGTTTTGGTTTTATGGCTGGAGGCCATTGAAACATTTTTAAACGATTACAGGGATCTGGGCCAATGGCTGTGAAACTTATTGGTGGAAGATGGAAGTAATTGTTGTCTTGTTTCAATCGTCTGAGAAGAGATGTCTTGACTTCTTCCAAACTTGTTGGATCTTCATGAGGCATGACTCTTCATAGTTGGCATCTTCCGAGAATTTAACAAAAGTATTTGGTTCTGACCTAAAATATCTATGTTATGTAATAAGTTTCTTGTATCATTCTAGCATTTCTATACTTGATGGAGCTAGGCATTGAAATGTACATGATGGCATGAATCAATTATTATATTTGCTATTAGTTTTCTTTCTTTGAGAGTTCAAATGTTGAAATTGCATAACCTCAATTGATGTGCAATATAATACCAAAAATACTAGGGATATAGACTATTTTTTCCATTGAATCATACGTGTGGAAGAAATAAGATTAGAAGGATTGAATTCCACTTTTGAATGATTGTACAATTTTTACATATACATTTTGTTGAATAAATGAGCCTACTTCAATCTTTTTAATTAGCTAATGTGTGCTGAGCCGAATATATGCAAAAAAATCTAAAGTGTAAAGTTTGCATAATCGGATATTTGCAGATGACCCAACATCGAAAAATAATCTAACTCTGATACCATGTTGAATGCTTAAGTAATTATAAGAACCACTTAAATATTTTTAATTAACCGATATGAAATATTTTTAATATGTAGTGATTTACACATACATCTCATGCATGCATACATTATACACACATTCTAATCAAACTGCATCTTCTTATTAGTCATCATTTTTCAACCATAAAATTCTTATGATTTTTTTTTCTTTTTTAGGTAGAGGAATCACAACATCTCTAGTGAGGATTGGGATCGTGAAATCAATATTTAGAATCTTGGCAAGTGGAATATGTGACCACTTATGTATCCATCTACCAATATAATCCAAAATTTGTATTGTTTTTGCTGATGTTTATTCTTTTGATTAGATGCCCTTGAGAGGCCCACTATTTTTTTTTAGAAGTCCTTCAGCACTCAAGTACCAAAGTGGCTTGCCACTATTTTTTTTAGAAGTCCTTCAGCACTATTTTTTTAGAAGTCCTTCAAGAAATTAACATAGTGAGGACTGATATGATGTTTGAGGTGTGTTGATACTAGACCTTGTCATGGATAGGGTTGGAGTTTCATATTTTTTTATTGGGATTTCAACATATATATCACAAAAAATATTTACAAATATTTTTTTTTCTTATATATTCACTTTTTTAATATTTTTTTAAAAAATTTATTATTTCAAAATGTTTTTTTAACACTGTGCATATATTGGATATATCAATATATATGCATGCATAAATTCTATTTATTACGGGTTTCTGATTCATCTTCGTGATTTACTATGTTAATTTCTTGAAGGAACCAAGTTTACAAATTGCATTCCTTTTATATTTTGGATATGCAATGCAGCCTTTGAAATTCCTCTTGGTTATTGATTCCACTCTATATACCAAGAAATGATCGGTAATTATCTCTTCAAGAAATTAGCCAACTCCTTTTTGTCCATTTGTAAGCACTGATTTTTTGTTTTGATTGATGAATGCGTAATGGAGATAGAGCCAATAATAATTTTCTTCTGGATGATAAGTTTGAAAATTGCTAATTTTGAATTTATAAAAGTTAGAATAAATTAATTAGAATTAATGAACTTAATTAGAATTATAGGCTTGATAATAGCTGGATTTAGTGGACTTAGGTATAGTTTCTGGGCTAATGGGTTAATGGAATAAAATAATAAAATTGATTTGATAAATAAAATAATAAAAAAGGAGAAAAAGAAAATAATAAAATAAGAAATGAAAAAAAAAAGAGAGAAGAAAAAGCCAAAACCAAGGGACGCAATAAGTGGACTGAATATGGCGAGAAGAGTTGCCTATATTTGGATTGGTGGAAAATAAGGATGGAATGGAAATAAAAGAGGAAAATAGTGGAAGAAAATAATTTTATCTTATTTGAATATGGAAAGAAAATAAGGAGTGAATAGAAAATAATGTTTATTTTTCCTTCTTTATATTCTCTCCAAAAGGAGAGGAAAATATGGGAGTATGAAGGGAAATAATACTATTTGCTACGTAATTACAATATTATTTCAATATTCTTATTTTTTATTTTATAAATTAAAAGTAAAAATAGTAAATTTACAGCAGTACAATTTTCTCTTCTTTCTTAATATACTTTCCAAACAATAAAAAATAACTTTATTTTTTCTCATTTTTTCTCTTCTTTTCTTTTAATACAAATAAGAGGAAGGAAAATAAGAAAGGAAATTTATTTTCTTTCATCCCTAAGGGATTAAGGTGCAGTAATAGGCCAAAGTCAAGGCTTTTTACTTCATTAAAAAAAAAAAAAATACTTCGGTGGAATCTAAAAATATTTATGCACATGTGCTTTTTTTTTTTTTTTTGACATGCGGAGGTGGGAGAATTTTCAATTGCCAAAAGTCAGATATTATGAGTGTGGACCATGTGTAAATAATAATAACGACATTGTTGACTATAAGTAGTGAAAAATCTCGAAACCTAGGAGAGGGGCACAGGAGGTGCAGGTAAGTTTCAATTATCATTTTTTTTTAAATTTAACATACACCTTTTATATCTAAAATAGGGTCTCTGTATATAAAATTTAACACTTCTTATCCATAATATATATATATATATATATATATATATATATATATATATATATATATATATATATATATTAAAAACTAATAAGCAAATTTAATTAATGAACTATTATTTTTCTTGAAATAATAATAATAATAATAATAATAATAATAATAATAATAATAATAATAATAATAATAATAATAAGAGGTCTTCTAGAGTACACATGTTTTATAGATAAATTTTAGACTTTTAAAGTATTAAAATATTTACTTTTAATCTTGATTATTGAATAAAATTATCAGTTATCTGCTGAAATTGCAAATAAATTTTAATAGTTTAATCTGCAACTTATTTAATAAGTTATTTCACATTTGATTTGATAATTCTTATCATTTTATTTTATATCATTAACTAACTATTTACAAATGAAAATATAAATAAAAAAATTCTAAAATAGATTATTAATTTAGTATTTATTAGTATAATTTTTTTTAAAGTTGATTTTAACTAAAGTTATCCATATTATTCAATATATATATATATATATATATATATATATATATATATATAAAGTTGAATTTCATTATTTATATTTCCATTTTAAATTATGATAAGTTTTTTAATTAAATAATTTGATTTCTATCAATTTTTTAAGAAATAATTATATAGCATAATTTAGTTTTTTAAAAATTATTTTCTACTTTGATTTTAAATATAAAAATATATATTAAAAATTAATTAATTAATTCTATTGTTTATTAAATTAATAGTTATGAATATAAATATTATATTATATATAAAAAAATTTCTCCATCAATAAAAAATAAAATGGTGGAATCTTAGAGACTGAGTTTACTATGACACTATATATATATTATTATATTAAAACTAAAATATATCAGTTCAAGAGAATATATCAGTTGAGTATGTAAACTAAAATTACTTTTTACTATAGATTTATTAGACTTAAAATAAAGATAAAAAAACATCACATATCTTTTTTATAAAAAAAATTTATTTTTATATACCACATTTTTTTTACAAAGCAAGTTATTGATCGATAAATAAATAAATTTATAATTTATTATATGTCATATATATTAGAAACTGAAGTTTTTGATATTTAAATCATATATCTACTAAAGAAATTGTATTGATAAAAGTAGAAGTTTTTTAACTTTTAGTGCATGAATGAAGAAACATTTAAATAAATATATACATATATATCATTCTATAATAGACGGAGAGAAAATTAAAAAGAAAAAAGAAAATAAAGCATAAAGAGATATCCATATTTTTAATGATTAATTTTTTAGAGATTAAATAAAGACAATAACTTATTCATTACCTTATGACGTCTAAATTTTTTAGATTTAAAAATACAATTTATATGATAAATTAATTTATAAGGTCAAATGAAGGAAATAATATTTATTACCATTATCTTGTGAAATCTGAAATTTTTATGGTTTAAAAATAAAATATATATAATGATTATGATAAAAAATCTGAATTTTTTAGATTTTAAAATAAAATTTATATATGAATTAATTTGTAAGACAAAAGTAATAAGTCACTTATTTAAATAAAAATTATATAATTTAAAGATTAAATCGTAAATATAATGTTAAATCATCAATATGAGATTCAAGTCTATTTGTTATAAGTTCACTTCAATTAGTTAATAATTACATGTTAAAGAATGCTATCAACACTCTCTTTTAATACTATCTTTTCTATTAGTCCACTATTTTCAATAAAAAAAATATGTAATATATTTTCTTGATAAAATTAAATATAGTGATTTTATTCTCTCTCATAATAATGACTAAAATATTAAAATTTATTTTTTATTTATCATTGTTTATTATCTCTTTTCTCATATCTCATACCACTTTTTACTTTTTTTTACACTTTTTATTAAAATTTAAAAAATTAAGAAAAATAAAAAATATTTTTAACTGATTTTTGAGAATATAAACGTAGTCTTACACTTACTATCTATTTGATATTAAAAAAATAATTTTAATTTTAAAAAAATTAAGTCGAAATTAATTCATAAGTTATATATCCAAGTACAAAATACTTTTTTATGACTTTTATATTGAAACTTATGCAACACAATTTTCTAGAAAAAATAGTGTATATAAAAAATAATTCCAAAACCAACAAAAAGAGAAAATAAAATAAAACTAAAATTATAAAGAGAAACAAAACAAAATATATAGAAAAAAAATAAAATAATTTAAGCAATGAAAAATTTAGAACAAAGAAAAAATCATGAAGAAAAATAAAACAAAATATATAAAAAAAAATAATTTGAGGAATGAAAATTTTAAAACGAAGAGAAAATTGATTGTATTTTGTATTATATTTCTTTGTGATTTTTTATTTTCTTAAAAATAAAATTAATATTCTCTTAATTATCAAAAAATTATTTATTATTTATTCTATTTTTATTTCATTAATAATTTTAAAATAATATTTGTTCTTAGTATAAAAATCAATCCAAAAATTTTTCATGTATATTTTTTAAATTTTAATAAGAAAGTTAATAAAAAAAGAATAAAAAGTGGTGTGAAATATAAGCAAAAGAAGAGAGAAGAGATAATGATAAATAAAAAGTTAGATTATAATATTTTAGTCATTATTATGAGAGAGAAAAATTATTATATTTAATTTTATCTAAAAATATTACATACATTTTTATTCAAAATAATGTACTAATAGAAAAAAGAGTGTTAAAAGGGAGTATTGTTAGTATTACACTTACATATTTTTAAATAAAATAGTAATTTAGGTAACAAGTTAAATTTTACTTATTTATTATATATAATAGCAGGTCAAAATACAAATTTATAAATAAATCAGATGCACTCTAAAATTAGTCTAATAATAATAATAATAATAATAATAATAATAATAATAATAATAATCGAATCATTTCTCGCATCAAAAGAAATTTAAATTTCTTCCATACAAATTTATGAGGATAAAGATGGTATTCTCATCAATGTGAAAACTAAAAGAATTGAGATTTCAGAAATTAAAATAATAAAATTAGAAGTGTCAAAAAAAAGCTTTGGTAAAATTCATCTTTTATATATGTGCCAAGACAAAAGAGAAGCTGCTGCTGCTACCATATTTTGGGTATAAAAAGGCGCATGTTGACTTTAAAAAAAAAAGATAATTGAAACTCCCCTGCACCTCATGCACACCTCTTCTGCACGGTGAAATTTTTTTCTGCATATGATCGCCGTATCTATCACACTATTCACACTATTCACACAAGGTAAATAGTCATGGTATCAATTTTGTGTAATTGAAAATCTTTCCTCTCCACTTATCAAAAAAAATATGTATAAATAAAATTTTTAAACTCTGCCAAAATAGAAAATTAAAAATAGTAGAAAGAAATAATAAAGAATGAAATAGGAATAATAATTAATTTCGATGTTCAAGTATAAATAGAAAATAAAATAGGAATAATATAAAATTCAATTCCTAATTGGAATAGGTAATTTAATTCTTCATAAAAAGGACTCCAAAGACTATAAATAGGGCACCAATAACTCAATTTACGGAAGAGAAAAAAAAAATCAATGGACAACATATTCTACCAAATTCAAGAGAAAGTTAATTGAGCAAGAGGATTGAAATTCTAAAGTGATCAAATCCAAAATTTATTTTCTATATTATTTATTCTCCTTAAATTAAAATTAATTTACATGCATAATTCAAAGAATTTTTTGATTTTCATTGAATAGTTAATATTTATGAATAATTTTATTCTTGTTCCTTTTTTTTTCAATTTTATGTTTTTTTATTGCTCTATTATATTACATGCTATTAAACTCAATATTATATTTCATTAAACTTTAACGTGATGTTTTTAATTATATTATGTTATTTTTCATGAAATCTAATTTTTGTTTTCATTCTTGCGTTGGCACTTTAAATCGATTTTTGTTTCATACAGTAAAAGTTCACATGCTAGGCATATAATTTTGCATCTTTGGCCATTGTTTAGTTTATAAGTTTAATTTCACGTGATTTATATGTTGCTATATAGCTTATTATGATTTATTTACTTATTTATTTTATAGTTTATTATTTATTTGATTATATTTAAATGTCATGTAACACCCCCTTACCCTAGCAATATATTCCCGGATAAGAGAGTGTTATGCTGACTTCATCGGTTAAAATATCATTTCATATAAATATATGAATATGAGACACTCGTATATTTTTTTTTCTTTATTATTATTTATTATTTACTATTTATTTATTTTATGGTGTAAAAAAATTATAATAAAAAAATCAAAATACATCTTATATAGTAAAGTATTATTTACAAAACGTATTGTTATTATACAACTATTATAAAATAATGTTCAAACCAAAATATACAAAAGTTGTGTGATCCACAATGCGTGAAACATATTGCTTTACTGGATCAATTCATTGCTAACTTTATTTACAATTTTCTATTTGTTCTTCACTATATCTGTGCGAGAGAAACTCTCACGCTAAGCTATTGACTTAGTAGTGCATATAAATAAGACAATAAATTATTTCATGCAACATGCATTGTCATATATCAATTTATGCCTAATTATCTTTCATGCAAATATACATCTCATAATATTCTAGCATGCATAAACATCAAATTATATTCTTTTATCTCATACCTGTTTTACTTAATTAAAATATCATTATATAATCTATCATAATTAATCATATCATAAGTTATGAATCCATTCCATAACTTATTTATACCTACAATACTTATGAACCACCGACAACGATAACGAAGTTGTCATCCAGACACTTAGGAGTGCCACTTGAGCAATATGATGTGCGCATACAACTGTCATTACCGGCTTCAATAATAGTGTCATTACTGACTCTAATAATAGAGTCATTATTGACATCAATAATAGTGCTATTATCGGCTTCCATAATAGTGTTATTACCGACTTCATTAATCATACCATTAATGGATTTTACCATACCCCCCTACTTGGCATACCAAACTATCTTGAGTCTAGTTTCAAGTTAAGTGTTCTAGGGCTTAGTTAATGTCAATAAATTTATAATATAAAATTCACACTTTTCATGTATTTAAAGACTCAATTAATCACATAATCACTCAATAAAATATTATTTGCATAATATAATAAGTTCACATTATTTTACTCATTAAATTCCTCAACTCATATGTTGCCTTGTCACTAGCAGATTCTATGCTCTGTTTTAGACCTTCATTTTGGTCCTATTACGATCCCAATTTACTTACAAAATCTTCTTAACAATTTTAGATATAGATCATAACTTTAATATGCAAGTTTAATAACTTAAGTTTGAGTTCTGTATCAAAAGATATGACAAAAAGAATACTGACTGGTCACTAATAATTTTATCCAGAATTTTCTGGACAGATTTTATGTCCGAACTTTATGTATTTTTCTAGAAATCTATAGACATATTCAGATTTTATAGTCTAAATAAAAGTTATAGCCCTATATCTTAGATTCCAGACCCAATAAACAACACACGAAACCGAATTCCAGAACTTAAATTATAACAGTTTAAATACTCATTGTTCCTAAATTTTCAGCAAAGAATATACATATTAATCACATTCAATTTTTACCAAAATTAATCCTAAGTCTGGCAAACACACATCCCCAAGATTTTATCACAAAATTTTATTAATTTACGATCATAAACTTATCAAATGCTCAAATCATGCAACTTAAAGACAAAACATAGGCTATTGCCTTAAGTTATGCACAAACCTCTTATTTTACTTGTTTTTTTCTATTTTCCTTTGCTTTTTTGAGCTAGCACATTTGAGTTCCTAAAATACATAAAAAAGATCATTAAAACTTTACTTCCTTAAAACTCCATAACCCTAACCTCCCTTTCTCTCTCTGTTAACCAGATATTAGGCCAAGAAGGGGGGTTGAATTGGAGTTAAAAAAAATTAAACTTTAAGGTGCGGAAATAAATAATTAATTTTAGGAGGGATAGAGAAAATCTGACACAAAGATTTATAGAGGTTTAGGTGTTAACAAACCCTACTCCTCTCCCCAATCGCAATTGGGAGTTTCACTAACACACTAAGTGTTACAATGGAGTTTTACAAGCTCACTCCCAACTATGGTGTTTCTCACAATGGCTCACACCTAACCCAGAAATCCCTTGTGTTTTAATGGCTCACACAATAACCAATTCCTTGTATTTTACAGGCTCACACAAACAACCTTCACTTTGTGTTTTACAGGCTCACACAAACAACTTTCACTTTGTGT
Organism: Triadica sebifera; assembly: GCA_023653625.1. Classification (NCBI taxonomy): domain Eukaryota; kingdom Viridiplantae; phylum Streptophyta; class Magnoliopsida; order Malpighiales; family Euphorbiaceae; genus Triadica; species Triadica sebifera. Next base: position 24,966,263 of record CM042905.1, on the reverse strand, counting down.
TTTTACAGGCTCACACAAACAACCTTTTTATTTGTGTTTTGGAGGCTCACACAACTAACCCTTACAAGTGTTCTACTCTTAACCCAGAAATACCCAAAGCTCACTTGAGTAAAGATTATAGAGAGAGCCACTTACAAATCTTAATTTCTCAAATATGAAGAGCAAAAATATTTTTACAGAGAATAGATTTTGTTCTCAAAGTATGAAAGTACAAATAACTTGTAATAAGAATTAAATTCAAAGTATATGCTATTCTATTGTTATTCTCTTCATTCTCTTGTTCTTAATGCATAAGTGAATATAGCTGTTAGGGTGCATTAAATATGAAACTAGTCGTTGTACCAACCAAATAATCGCGCCTGACATTTTTCTCTTTCATTGTTCACGGGCGTGACTATGTTTGTCACGGGAGTGACATTTCTTCCCAAGCCGTGACTGATGTGGTGACCTTGGTCGTGAAGCTCTCTGGAATGTTTTGACATATAGAGTCACGGGCGTGACATATGCATTCACGAGCGTGACAAGCTTCCCAACCGTGATCCAAGTGGTGACTCTGGTCGTGAAGCTCTCTGGATGAAAATGCATGAATCTTCACAGGGGTGACTGAAATGCCCACTTCACGGTTTGTTTTTCCTTCATGGTCGTGAACTTCAAATGTTGGTTTTGGTAACGGTTAGCTTTTTTCACGGGAGTGACTCATAGAGTCACGGCAGTGAACATGCTACTACTTGAATTTTGTCTTTTAAAGATTATTCTTCCAATTCTCCATTCTTGCTATTTTAATCCATGTCCTGTATAATAGACTTAGAAGACAAGTATGTTAAATACAATATTGCTATTTTATTTGTTATCATCAAAATGACAGAAATACCCCTCAAGGTTTAACAATCTCTCCCTTTTTGATGGTGACAAATAATCTAGCAATATGTGATTTTGAGAAGTCTCCCCCTTAAAATATACTTATGATACAAAAATTTATAATGTGCAAGAATAGTAAATAATGATGTAGTATTGAAATAAACTTAACTAGATTTTAAGTATATGCAAGTTATATAAGAAGTATATTCAATATATACCATAATTCCTTTTTAAGGCATGAAGTATATGTAAGGTATACTTAAGGTATATCATGGTGTATTTATTTTTGTAACTTGCATTAAGGTTTATGCAAAGTATACTTAAGGTATATCTAATGTATATAAAGCTCAATTTCTCAATTTTATACTTTGCATATGAATTCTTGAATCAAAGTTTCTAATCCCTTTTAATCAATTCATAATTCAATTTTAATTTTTGATTCAAAATTCATTTACCTTAATATATATTGCTAGTTTCTCCTTATTTTGCTAGTTTTGATACATTTTTCCTATCATATATTGCTAGTTTTCTCCCCCTTTTGTCATCAATCAACAAAGGATAAGAAGATAATAATGAGATAAGCAAAAGCAAATACTTTAAGTAAAGGAAAAACATACAAACAAAGATAAATGTTCAGAAATGAAATTTAAAAATTTCCTACACACTAGCAAACATAAATATAATAAACAAGCAAAAATCAATCAAATTTAGGCTACACTCTAGCCTAACTCCTAGCCGGACATCCTATCAGGAAGCCTAGCCACTTCAGCCTCAAGGCTGTCCATCTGAGACTCTATGAAGTCTTTGAGGTTCTCCAACCTCTTATCCATCAAAGTCTGCAGCTGCTCAAAATGTGGTGCCAAGAGGTCAACCACCTGCTACGCTAAGGTCGGTGTGGAAGCTGAGGACTGTTCGATGTCCTGCTCGGCTGCTGGAGGTGCTTCCTCAACCCGAGCCCTCTTTTTCTGCTGGACTCCCTGGAGGCCTGCTTTAAAATCCTCTGTGTCATTATCTTCCCAGATGATCTCCCCAGCGGTAGAAGATATCGTTTTAGAAAACAATTCTGACAGCTGCTCCCATCTTGATGAACGACTCGATATCCAAGTGATCTCGAGGATGTCTAGGGATGATGTTGAAGTGATGCGCATCCAGCTTTAGATAATTAAGCTTCACTGCTATATGAGTGACATATGCCCCAATCAAAATATCTCCAGTGGGCTTGGTGGCAATGGAGAGAAGATGGTTAGCAAACCATCTAGAAAGTGCCACTGTGATTCCTCTGCGAGCCATCTCAAAGAGGAAGAGTTCTGACTTCCTAATTGTCCCATTGCTCTCTCCCCTAGCGAATATGCTATAGGTCAGGAACCTATGTAGATACTTGTGCATTGGGGACCGAAGATGTGTGCTTTTTGTCTTATTGACATCCCAGCTGCAATCAGTGCCAAAGTGTGTCCAGGCTCGAGGGATAGAGAATTCGACCTCAATGTCATTAAGGATGCCATCAGATGGTAGGCTGAACAATTCCCCAAATTCGATGGCACTGAGGGTGTTGGGATTGTTGCAGAGTTGGAATTTCACCACTCTAGTAGGTGAAACCTGCAATGTGCTGAGGAATTCCAGTGTTGGCTCCCTAAAGGTTGACTGGTGAATTTCCACAAACTCTTTCAGATGATAGGCTTGTAGTTGCTCTGTCATAGCTGTCTCAAGCCCGAGACTTCAGACTGTCTGCCATTCGAAGGACCTTGATGACAGAATAGGTCTCTTCTTGACAGTTGCATATCGAGGATGGCAATGCTCTGAAATGCAGTTCATGAGGTAATCTGCATACCTCTTAGGAGCATGAGACTTCTTTCTCTTTCCTTTGGATGAAGCAGTCTCCATTTTTGAAGAAATTGGTTGGTGATGGAGTTGGAAAATTTTTTGACAGAAAATCCTTATGAAACCCTAAGAATGTAAGATTTCTGATGAAGATTCAAACTTTTAGAGGTATTTATAGGAAAATTTTAAGTCTTAGGGGCCGGAATCTTCAATGTCTCAATGAATGTGAGTAAATGAGAGCGGTTTTCAGAATTAGAGAGTTAAAATGAAAGTTGTAACCGACTGTTCTTTTATATATTCGATACATTCACGGGCGTGAAGTAGGTGTTCACGGGCGTGAATGGTCGTGTTCACGATTTGCTGAAGGAGTGTTCCATCCGTGAATGAAGGCGTGAATACGTTCACGGGCGTGATCGTTGAACATCACAGGCGTGAATGATCAACCGTCATGGGGGTGAACAAATAGTCACGGGCGTGAAATGTTGAATTTCACTACTTAGGCCCGTGAAGCAAGCCGTGACTCAAAGCGTGAAAGTCTCTGTGCGTTTTGGGGTGTAATAGTTCACAGGAGTGAAAATTCATCACGGGCGTGAAAGTCTCTTTTCACGGGCGTGACTCAAGCCGTGAAAATAAGCTTGACCACTTGAAGCCGTGAACCATGTCGTGAACGACACTGCCTCTTTTGGCCATTTAAGTCACGGACGTGACTCCCTTAAAATTTTCATCAAATAAAATTAAGTCCTAAAACAAGACTAAAACATTTCAACAAAGATTCTATTCCTTAAAACATAAATTTTCATCAAAATTTCTATCTTATGTCTTGTGATATGAATTAAAATCATCAATTAAAATTTCATAATTTAGCAATCACAAGGTTAATCCATCAATCATACCAAGTTCTTTTCTAATGAAATTAAATCTTTCCTCATTTAGAGACTTAGTGAAAATATCTGCTAATTGATTTTCTGTGCTTATAAATTCTAATGCATCATCTCCATATTGAACATGATCTCTAATAAAGTGGTGTCTAATGTCAATATGCTTACTTCTTGAGTGTTGAATAGGATTCTTTGAAAGATTTATAGCACTTGTGTTGTCACATTTGATAGGTATATGGTTCATCTCATGACTATAGTCCTTAAGTTGTTGTTTCATCCAAAGAATTTGTGTACAATAACATCTAGCTGCTACATATTCTGCTTCAGCAGTTGAGAGAGCAACTGAAACTTGTTTCTTGCTAAACCAAGAAACTAAACATTCTCCAATGAAGTGACAAGTACCTGAAGTAATTTTCCTATCTAAAAGACTACCAGCATAGTCTGCATCTGAATATCCTATAATATAAAAAGATGAATTCCTAGAATACCATAAACCTAGATGCAAAGATCCATGTAAATACTTTAAAATTCTTTTTACTGCATTTAAATGAGATTCTTTAGGACATGATTGAAATCGTGCACACAAGCATACACTATACATAATATCGAGTCTAGAAGCAGTAAGATACAAAAATGATCCGATCATACCTCTATACAGCTTTTCACTAATGCTCTTACCTTTTTCATCTTTGTCCAATTTTGTTGATGTGCTCATAGGAGTCTTGGCATTTTTGCATCCCTCCATACCAAATTTCTTATTTAAATCTTTGGCATATTTGGATTGGTTGATGAATATTCCCTCATTGCTTTGCTTTATTTGTAGACCAAGGAAATACTTAAGTTCTCCCATCATGCTCATTTCAAATTCCCTAGTCATACACTTAGCAAATTCTTGACAAAGCAATTCATTAGTAGAACCAAATATTACATCATCAACATAAATTTGAACAATTAGTATATCATGCTTATGCTTTTTGATGAAAAGTGTAGTGTCAACATTTCCCTTTGTAAAGCTATTTTCTAATAAAAAAGAACTTAGCCTCTCATACCAAGCTCTTGGGGCCTGTTTTAAACCATATAAAGCTTTTGAAAGTTTAAAAACATAATTTGGCAAATCATAGCTTTCAAAACCTGGTGTGTTAAACCTTGAGGGGTATTTCTGTCATTTTGATGATAACAAATAAAATAGCAATATTGTATTTAACATATTTGTCTTCTAAGTCTATTATACAGGACATGGATTAAAATAGCAAGAATAGAGAATTGGAAGAATAATCCTTGAAAGACAAATTTCAAGAAGTAGCATGTTCACTGCCGTGACTCTATGAGTCACTCCCGTAAAAGAAGCTAACTGTTACCAAAACCAACTTTTGAAGTTCACGGCCATAAAGGAAAAACAAACCGTGAAGTGGGCATTTCAGTCACCCCGTGAATAAAGGTGTCACCCCCGTGAAGATTCATGCAATTTCATCCAGAGAGCTTCACGACTAGAGTCACCACTTGGATCACGGCTGGGAAGTTTGTCACACCCGTGAATTAGTATGTCACGCCCGTGACTCTATATGTCAAAAAATTCCAGAGAGCTTCACGACCAAGGTCACCACTTCAGTCACGGCTTGGGAAGAACTGTCACTCCCGTGACAAGCATAGTCACGCCCGTGAACAATGAAAGAGAAAAATGTCAGACGCGATTTTTTGGTTGGTACAACGGTTAGTTTCGTATTTAATGCACCCCAACAGCTATATTCAGCCATGGGAGTATAAATGGAAGTCATTTATGCATTAAGAACAAGAGAATGAAGAGAATAACAAAAGAATAACATATACTTTGAATTTAATTCTGATTACAAGCTATTTGTACTTTCATACTTTGAGAACAAAATCTATTCTCTGTAAAAATCTTTTTGCTCTTCATATTTGAGTAATTAAGATTTGTGAGTGGTTCTCTCTGTAATCTTTACTCAAGTGAGCTTTGGGTATTTTTGGGTTAAGAGTAGAACACTTGTAAGGGTTAGTTGTGTGAGCCTCCAAAACACAAATTAAAAGGTTGTTTGTGTGAGACTGTAAAACACAAAGTGAAGGTTGTTTGTGTGATCCTGTAAAAACACAAAGTGAAGGTTATTTGTGTGAGCCTGTAAAACACAAAGAATTGGTTATTGTGTGAGCCATTAAAACACAAGGGATTTTCTGGGTTAGATGTGAGCCATTGTGAGAAACACCATAGTTGGGAGTGAGCTTGTAAAACTCCATTGTAACACTTAGTGTGTTAGTGAAACTCCCAATTGCGATTGAGGAGAGGAGTAGGGTTTGTTAACACCCGAACCTCTATATATATTTGTGTCAGATTTTCTCTATCCCTCCTAAAATTAATTATTTATTTCCGCACTTTAAAGTTTAATTTTTTGAAACTCCAATTCAACCCCCCTTCTTAGTCTAATATCTGGGAAACAATTGGTATCAGAGCTTTGTCTAGCATCGAAGCCTAAAAAGCGCTAGTAAAGAGTAAGATATGGCCAGTGAAGGATTCCAAAGTCTCAAACCTTACTTTGATGGTGCAAATTATGCCCATTGGAAGTTTAGGATGGAGACACACTTGGATAGTGAAGGAATTGAAGTCTGGGATAGTGTACGAAAAGAATGGACACCACTAACCAGAAGAGGAGCTGATGGTGAAAAAGAAATCCTATCAAGAGACGATTGGACAGAGCCTTAAAGAAGAGCAAATTTCAAAAACAAGAAGGCAATGACAATCCTATCAAGCTCATTATCTATTGAAGAATGTGGGAGAATACAACACTGCTCAACAGCATACAACATGTGAAAGATATTGGAGAACTATCATGAGGGAACTAAACAAGTCAAATCCAAGAAGATTCAACTTTTAACCTCAGAATATGAGCTCTTCAAGATGAAATCCAATGAGTCAATCACTGACATGACCAACCGTCTTCTATCCATTATAAATGGAATGAGGAAACTTGGGAAGCATCCGAGTTTGGAAGACGTAAACAATAAAATCCTGAGAAGTCTTCCTCTTAAAGACTATGGTTCAAGAGTTGCTGGCATAGAAGAAGCAAATGAAGATATGAGCATCATGAATACTGATGTGCTGATTGGAAAACTTCTCACATATGAGATGGCAGTGAAGAGAGATAGAGAGCTTGAAGCAGAGCCAGAGAAAAGAAAACCCTTAGCACTCAAAGCCTCTACTTCAAAATCTCAAGAAGAAAGTGAAGATGATGAAGAAATGAGTGATGATGAAAATGAGGACATCACTATGCTTTCAAGGAGATTAAAAAGAATCATTGAGAAGAAAATGAGCAATTCCAGAAAATTCAGGCAAAGGAACCTCAAACAAACTTCTAATGACACACATAGAAGTAAAGAAGAGGTAAAATGGTATGAATGTGGAAAGAAAGGACATATCAAACTAGAATGTCCAAGGCTCAAGAAGTATAAGAGCAAATACCAAAGAGACAATGGAGAGAAAGGTCACAAAGCCACATGGGATGACGAAAGCTCTTCCAGTGAAAAAGATGATAATGAAAGTGAAGAGGTCAACCTATGCTTCATGGCTATTGAGGATCACGTCTCGGACAAAGTAAGCTCACTACACTCATACTCTTTCAATAATGATAGTAGTGACAATGATAGTAATAGTGATAGTGATGATGATGATGATGAGCAAAGCCTTATAGAAGAATTAAATATAGAATTAGAGAAATATAGAACTAAATTTAGTACCTATAAAATAATATCTCTAATTTGAAAAATAAGATAAATGGTTTAGAAAAAGAGAACATAAAGCTTAAATCATCTAATGAATCTTTTCAAAAGTCATTAGATGAATGTTCATCAAGACCCTTAATAGCTTCATTGTTAAAAGAAAATAATACTTTGAAAAATGAAGTTGAGGAACTTAGAAATTCCATTTCTAAATTTCACAAAGGTAAAGAGAGCTTAGATACTCTCATTGTGTCTCAAAGATCACCCTTAATTAGACATGGTCTAGGATTTAAGGACACATCATCATCTTCTCACAAAACTATATTTGTTAAATCTAAAGAATCTCACATCTCCACACCTGTTAGAACTGCACCAAGAAATAAGAATGTTAAACCTTCTATACAGAAAAAGAATAATCATGCCTTTATGTATAAGAAGCAAGCATCTAGAAAAATACAAATTAATCATGATTATGCATGCCATTGTTCTCAAAATCAGTCTAATAGAATTATGGCATTCAAATACATTGTAAGACCAAAAAGCAAGTTTAGACCGAAACAATGTAATTATTGTATGAAAACTGGTCACATAAATAAACATTGCTGGATAAGGAAGGCTCATTGGGAACCTTCATGTGCTAACCCCCAAGGACCCAAACTCATTTGGGTACCTAAAAATCATACTTGATTTGTGATTCTATAGGTATGCCTCAAGTCCACAATAAACAAAAATGGTTGGCTAGTAGACAGTGGATGCTCAAGGCATATGACAGGAGACAAAGAAATTTTCAATGAAATCAAAATTATTGATGTAGGTAAAGTTACCTTTGGAAGCAATGCAAAGGGTAAGGTAATTGGCATTGGTTCTATTGGTGTTAATGGTACTACTTTTATTAAGGATGTCTTACTTGTTGATGGCTTGAAACATAACTTGTTAAGTGTAAGTCAATTATGTGATAAAGGAAACAAAGTAATCTTTACTTCAAATCAATGTCTTGTAATCTCTATCGATGGTCAAGAAATATTTAAAGGAAATAGAGATATCAATACATACATAATAAACTTACATGAACTATCTAAGTATTCCTCTAAGTGTCTTATGACTACTAATGATGAATCTTGGCTATGGCATAGAAGACTTGGTCATGCTAACATGGACTTAATACAAAGTCTCAGCACAGGAGAGCTAGTAAAAGGATTGCCAAGAGTTAAATATGAAAAAGGCAAGACATGTGATCCTTGTCTGAGAGGAAAGCAACACAAGTCATCTTTCAAAGCCAAAAACATAGTAAGTACTTTAAAACCTCTCCAACTCCTGCATTTAGACTTGTTTGGACCTACTAGAATAGCTAGCTTAAGAGGAAAACATTATGCATTTGTCATCGTAGATGATTACTCTAGATTTACTTGGGTAATTTTCTTAGCTCAAAAGAGTGATGCTTTTGAAAACTTCAAAAACTTTGCTAAAAGAGTTCAAAATGAAAAAGAGTACTGCATTTCAAAAATAAGGAGTGATCATGGGAAAGAATTTGAAAATGAAAACTTTGAAAGCTTTTGTCTTGAACATGGAATTTTACATAATTTCTCATCTCCTAGGACACCTCAACAAAATGTGGTAGTTGAAAGGAAAAATTGAACTTTGATTGAAATGGCTAGAACAATGCTTAATGATTATGAATTACCAACTTATTTTTGGGCAGAAGCCACAAACACTGCATGTTATATTTCAAATCGAGTTTTCAAAAGACCTCTTTTAAATAAAACCTCATTTGAGCTACGGATTGGAAGAAAGCCCTTGATATCATACTTTAGAGTATTTGGATGCAAGTGTTTTATATTGAACACCAAGGACAATCTTGGAAAATTTGCCTCTAAGTCTGATGAAGGTATCTTTTTAGGATACTCTACAACTAGCAAAGCATATAGAGTATTTAATAAAAGATTATTAACGGTTAAAGAATCCATGCATGTTGTTTTTAATGAATCTAATAGACTTAATCTTGTGAAAGGTAGTGTTCTTGATGATGTTGTAGGTAATATGGAAAAACTTGATATTGGAAATGGGAAAGAAGAAAATGATCAAAAAAATTTACTGCAAAATGACACTCTACCTCAAAATCAAGAACAAATTGATCAAGAACTTCCAAAAAAATGGAGAATGACGAAAGATCATCCAAAAGAGCAAATAATTGGTGATCTATCAATGGGTGTAAGTACTAGATCTCATTTCAAGTATTTAGTCACTGACATTGCTTTTGTTTCACAAATTGAGCCTAAAAATATTGATGAGGCTCTTAATGATGAAAGTTGGGTAATTGCCATGCAAGAGGAACTCAACCAATTTGAGAGAAATAAGGTATGGAACCTAGTTCCTAGACCCAAGGATCATTAAATCATAGGTAGCAAATGGGTATTTAGAAACAAATTAGATGAACAAGGGTTAATAACCAGGAATAAGGCTAGACTAGTTACAAAAGGATATAATATGGAAGAAGGTATAGATTATGATGAATTATATGCACCTGTAGCTAGATTAGAAGCTATAAAAATATTTTTAGCATATGCATGTCACATGAATTTCAAAATTTTTCAAATGGATGTGAAAATTGCATTTCTAAATGGTTATATAGATGAAGAAGTGTATGTAGAACAACCACCAGGTTTTGAAAGCTATGATTTTCCAAATCATGTTTTTAAACTTTCGAAAGCTTTGTATGGTTTAAAACAGGCTCCAAGAGCTTGGTATGAGAGGCTAAGTTCTTTTTTATTAGAAAATAGCTTTACAAAGGGAAATGTTGACACTAGACTATTCATCAAAAAACATAAGCATGATATACTAATTTTTCAAATTTATGTTGATGATATAATATTTGGTTCTACTAATGAGTTGTTTTGTCAAGACTAGGGAATTTGAAATGAGCATGATGGGAGAACTTAAGTATTTCCTTGGTCTACAAATAAAGCAAAGCAATAAGGGCATATTCATCAAACAATCCAAATATGCCAAAGATTTAATCAAGAAATTTGGTATGGAAGGATGCAAAAATGCCAAGACTCCTATGAGCACATCAACAAAATTGGACAAAAATGAAAAGGGTAAGAACATTAATGAAAAGCTTTATAGAGTTATGATCGGATCACTTTTATATCTTACTGCTTCTAGACCTGATATTATGTATAGTGTTTGCTTATGTGCACGATTTCAATCATGTCCTAAAGAATCTCATTTAAATGCTGTAAAACGAATTTTAAGATATTTACATGGATCATTGCATCTAGGTTTATGGTATCCTAGGAATTCATCTTTTTATATTATAAGATATTCAGATGCAGACTATGCTGGTAGTCTTTTAGATAGGAAAAGTTCTTCAGGTACTTGTCACTTCATTGGAGAATGCTTAGTTTCTTGGTTTAGCAAGAAACAAGTTTCAGTTGCTCTCTCAACTGCTGAAGCTGAATATGTAGCAGTTGGATGTTGTTGTACACAAATTCTTTGGATGAAACAACAACTTAAGGACTATGGTCATGAGATGAACCATATACCTATAAAATGTGACAACACAAATGCTATAAATCTTTCAAAGAATCCTATTCAACACTCAAGAAGCAAGCATATTGACATAAGACACCACTTTATTAGAGATCATATTCAATATGGAGATGTTGCATTAGAATTCATAAGCACAGAAAATCAATTAGTAGATATTTTCACTAAGTCTCTAAATGAGGAAAGATTTAATTTCATTAGAAAAGAACTTGGTATGATTGATGGATTAACCTTGTGATTGCAAAAATATGAAATTTTAATTGTTGATCTTAAATCAAATCACAAGTTATAAGATAGAAATTTTGATGAGAATTCATGTTTTAAGGAGTAGAATCTTTGTTGAAATGATTTAGTCTTGTTTTAGGACTTAATTTTAATTTGATGAAAATTTAAGAGAGTCACGCCCGTGACCTATGTTCACGCCCGTGACTTAAATGGCCCAAAGAGGCAGTGTCGTTCACGACTTGGTTCACGACATGGTTCACAGCTTCAAGTGGTGAAAATTTATTTTCACGGCTTGAGTCACGCCCGTGAAAAGAGACTTTCACACCCGTGAAGCATTTTCACTCCCGTGAACAATTACACCCCAAAAACTCACAAAAGTTTTCACGCCTTGAGTCACGGCTTGCTTCACGGGCATAAGTAGTGAAATTCAACAATTCACGCCCGTGACCATTTATTCACCCCCGTGACCGATGATCATTAACACCCGTGATATTCAAAGATCACGCCCGTGAACGTATTCACGTCTTCATTCACGGGTGGAACACTCATTCAGCAAACTGTGAACATGACCATTCACACCTGTGAAAACCTACTTCACGCCCGTAAATGTATTGAGTATATAAGAGAACAGCCGATTACAACCTTCATTTTATCTCTCCATCTCCCAAAACCGCTCTCATTTACTTTCATTCATTGAGACATTCAAGATTCTGGCCCCAAAGACTTGAACTTTCCCTATAAATACCACCAAAATTTCGAATCTTCAGCAAATATCATACATTTCTAGGGTTTTACATCAAATTTTCTGTCAAAAATATTTCCAACTCCATCAACAACAAATTTCTTCAAAAATGGAGTCTGCTTCATCCAAGGGAAAGAGAAAGAAGTCCATGCTCCTAGGAGGCATGCAGATTACCTCATGAACCGCATTCCAGAGAATTGCCATCCTCGGTATGCAACTTTGAAAAAGAGACCTCTTTTGTCATCAAGGTCCTTCGAATGGCAGACAGTCTGAAGTCTCGGGCTTGAGACGACTATGACAGAGCAATTACCAGCCTGTCATCTCAAAGATTTTGTTGAAATTCATCAGCCGACTCTAAGGGAGCCAACAATTGAATTCCTCAGCATATTGCAGGTTTCACCTACTGGAGAGGTGAAATTACAGCTTTGCAACAATCCCAACACCCTCAGTTCCATCGCATTTAGGGAATTGTTCAACCTACCATCTGATGGCATCCTAAATGATACTAAGGTAGAATTCTCTGCCTCTCTAGCCTGGACACATTTTGGCTATAATTGTAGCTGGGATGTGAAGAAGACAAAGAGCACTCATCTTGTGGCTCCAGTACATAGATATTTGCATAGGTTCCTAACCTATAGCATATTTGCTAGGGGAGAAAGCAATGGGACAATCAGGAAGTTAGAACTCTTCCTTCTTGAGATGGCTCGTAGAGGAGTCACAGTGGCACTTTCTAGATGGTTTGCTAACCATCTTCTCTCTATAGCCACCAAGCCCACAGGAGATATTTTGATTGGGGCATATGTCACCCATATCACAGTGAAGCTCAATTAGTTGAAGCTGGATGCACATCACTTCAACATCATCCCTGCGTATCCTCGAGATTGCTTAGATGTCGAGTCGTTCATCAAGATGGGAGCGACTGTCAGAATTGTTTTCCAGAACGATATCTTATACCGCTTCACTGACACTGCTGGGGAGATTATCTGGGAAGATAATGACACGGAGGATTTTAAAGCAGGCCTCCAGGGAGTCCAGCAGAAGAAGAGAGCTCGGGTTGAGGAAGCACCTCCAGCAGCCGAGCAAGACATCGGACAATCCTCAGCTTCCACACCGTCCTTAGCGTAGCAGGTGGTTGACCTCTTGGCACCACGTTTTGAGCAGCTGTAGACTTCGATGGATGAGAGGTTGGAGAACCTTAAAGACTTCATGGAGTCTCGGATGGACAGCCTTGAGGCTGAAGTTGCTAGGCTTCGTGATAGGATGTCTGGCTAGGAGATAGGCTAGAGTGTAGCCTAAATTTGATTGTTTTTTGCTTGTTTGTTATTTTTATGATTGCTTGTGTGTAGGAAATTTTTAAATTTCCTTTCTGAATATTTTAACTTTGTTTGTATCCTTTCCTTTATGCTATATATATTTGCTTTTGTTTACTTCAATCTTCATATCCTTTTTGATTGATGACAAAGGGAAAATGGTATCAAACTAGCAACATAAGAAGAAACTAGCAATATATATTAAGGTAAATGAATTTTGAATCAAATAATTAAAATTGAATTGACTTTGAAATGGATTAAAAGGGATTAGAAATCTTGATTCAAAATTTCATATGCAAAGTATATAATTGGAAAATTGAGCTTTAGATATACCTTAAGTATACTTTGCATATACCTTAAAGAAAGTTACAAATATAAATATGCCATGATATACCTTAAATATACTTTACATATACTTCATGCCTTAAAAAGAAATTATGGTATATATTGGATATACTTCTCATATAACTTGCATATACTTAAAATCTAGTAAGTTTAATTTCAATGCTACATCATTATTTACTATTCTTGCACATTATAAATTTTTTATCCTAAGTATATTTTGAGGGGGAGACTTCTCAAAATCACATATTGCTAGATTATTTGTCACCATCAAAAAGGGAGAGATTGTTAAACCTTGAGGGGTATTTCTGTCATTTTGATGATAACAAATAAAATAGCAATATTGTATTTAACATATTTGTCTTCTAAGTTTATTATACAGGACATGGATTAAAATAGCAAGAATGGAGAATTGGAAGAATAATCCTTGAAAGACAAATTTCAAGAAGTAGCATGTTCACTGTCGTGACTCTATGAATCACTCCCGTGAAAGAAGCTAACCGTTATCAAAACCAACTTTTGAAGTTCACAGCCATGAAGGAAAAACAAACCATGAAGTGAGCATTTCAGTCACCCCCGTGAATAAAGGTGTCACCCCTGTGAAGATTCATGCAATTTCATCCAGAGAGCTTCACGACCAGAGTCACCACTTGGATCACGGCTGGGAAGCTTGTCACGCCCGTGACTCTATATGTCAAAATATTCTAGAGAGCTTCACGACCAAGGTCACCACTTCAGTCACGACTTGGGAAGAACTATCACTCTCGTGACAAGCATAGTCATGCCCGTGAACAATGAAAGAGAAAAATGTCAGGCGCAATTTTTTGGTTGGTACAACGACTAGTTTTGTATTTAATGAACCCCAACAACTATATTCAACCATGAGAGTATAAATGGAAGTCATTTATGCATTAAGAACAAGAGAATGAAGAGAATAACAAAATAATAGCATATACTTTGAATTTAATTCTGATTACAAGCTATTTGTACTTTCATACTTTGAGAACAAAATCTATTCTCTGTAAAAATATTTTTGCTCTTCATATTTGAGCAATTAAGATTTGTGAGTGGTTCTCTCTGTAATCTTTACTCAAGTGAGCTTTGGGTATTTCTAGGTTAAGAGTAGAACACTTGTAAGGGTTAATTGTGTGAGCCTCCAAAACACAAATTAAAAGGTTGTTTGTGTGAGCCTGTAAAACACAAAGTGAAGGTTATTTGTGTGAGCCTATAAAACACAAGTAATTGGTTATTGTGTGAGCCATTAAAACACAAGGGATTTCTGGGTTAGGTGTGAGCCATTGTGAGAAACACCATAGTTGGGAGTGAGCTTGTAAAACTCCATTGTAATACTTAGTGTGTTAGTGAAACTCCCAATTGCGATTGGGGAGAGGAGTAGGGTTTGTTAACACCCGAACCTCTATAAATCTTTGCATCAGATTTTCTCTATCCCTCCTAAAATTAATTATTTATTTCCGCACTTTAAAGTTTAATTTTTTGAAACTCCAATTCAACCCCCCTTATTGGTCTAATATCTGGGCAACATGGTGGTTGTTCTACATACACTTCTTCATCTATATAACCATTTAGAAATGCACTTTTCACATCCATTTGAAAAAGTTTGAAATTCGTGTGACATGCATATGCTAAAAGTATTCTTATGGCTTCAAATCTAGCTACAGGTGCATATGTTTCATCATAATCTATACCTTCTTCTTGATTATATCCTTTTGCAAGTAGTCTAGCCTTATTCATGGTTATTAACCCTTGTTCATCTATTTTGTTTCTAAATACCCACTTGTTACCTATGATTTGATGGTTATTGGGTCTAGGTACTAGGTTCCACCTTTTTTCTCTCAAATTGGTTGAGTTCCTCTTGCATGGAAATTAGCCAACTTTCATCATTAAGAGCATCATCATTATTTTTAGGCTCAATTTGTGAAATAAAAGCAATGCCAGTGACTAAATATTTGAAATGAGATCTAGTACTTACTCCCTTTGATAGATCACCAATTATTTGCTCTTTTGGATGATCTTTTGTCATTCTCAATTCTTTTGGAAGTTCTTGATCATTTTGTTCTTGATTTTGAGGTAGAGTATCATTTTGCAGTAAATTTTCTGGATCATTTTCTTCTTTCCCATTTGCAATATCAAGTCTTTCCATATTACCTACAACATCATCAAGAACACTACCTTTCACAAGATCAAGTATACTAGATTCATTAAAAACAACATGCATGGATTCTTCAACCGTTAATGATCTTTTTTTAAATACTCTATATGTTTTGTTGGTTGTAGAGTATCCTAAAAAGATACTTTCATCAGACTTAGAGGCAAATTTTCCAAGATTGTCCTTGGTGTTCAATATAAAACACTTGCATCCAAATACTCTAAAGTATGATATCGAGGGCTTTCTTCCAATCCATAGCTCAAATGAGGTTTTATTTAAAAGAGGTCTTTTGAAAACTCGATTTGAAATATAACATGCAGTGTTTGTGGCTTCTGCCCAAAAATAAGTTGGTAATTCATATTCATTAAGCATTGTTCTATCCATTTCAATTAAAGTTCGATTTTTCCTTTCAACTACCACATTTTGTTGAGGTGTCCTAGGAGATGAGAAATTATGTGAAATGCCATGTTCAAGACAAAAGCTTTCAAAGTTTTCATTTTCAAATTCTTTCGCTTGATTACTTCTTATTTTTGAAATACAGTACCTTTTTTCATTTTGAACTATTTTAGCAAAGTTTTTGAAATTTTCAAAAGCATCACTCTTTTGAGCTAAGAAAATTACCCAAGTAAATCTAAAGTAATAATCTACGCTGACAAATGCATAATATTTTCCTCCTAAGCTAGCAATTCTAGTAGGTCCAAACAAGTCTAAATGCAGGAGTTGAACAGGTTTTGAAGTACTTACTATGTTTTTGGCTTTGAAAGATGACTTGTGTTGCTTTCCTCTCTGACAAGGATCAAATGTCTTGCCTTTTTCATATTTAACTCTTGGCAATCCTTTTACTAGCTCTCCTGTGCTGAGACTTTGTATTAAGTCCATGTTAGCATGACCAAGTCTTCTATGCCATAGCCAAAATTCATCACTAGTAGTCATAAGACACTTAGAGGAATAATAGTACCATTAATACCAATAGAACCAATGCCAATTACCTTACCCTTTGCATTGTTTCCAAAGGTAACTTTACCTCCATCAATACTTTTGATTTCATTGAAAAGTTCTGTCTCCTGTCATATGCCTTGAGCATCCACTGTCTACTAGCCAAGCATTTTTTATTATTGTAGACTTGAGGCATACCTATAGAATCACAATTCAAGTATGATTTTTAGGTACCCAAATGAGTTTGGGTCATTGGGGGTTAGCACATGAAGATTCCCAATGAGCATTCCTTATCCAGTAATATTTATTTATGTGACAAATTTTCATACAATAATTACATTGTTTCGGTCTAAACTTGCTTTTTGGTCTTACAATGTATTTGAATGCCATAATTCTATTAGACTGATTTTGAGAACAATGGCATGCACAATCATGATTAATTTGCATTTTTCTAGATGCATGCTTCTTATACATAAAGACATGATTATTCTTTTTTTGTATAGAAGGTTTAACATGCTTATTTCTTGGTGCTATCCTAACAGGTGTGGAGATGTGAGATTCTTTAGATTTAACAAATATAGTTTTGTGAGAAGATGATGATGTGTCCTTAAATCCTAGACCGTGTCTAATTAAGGGTGATCTTTGAGACACAATGAGAGTATCTAAGCTCTCTTTACCTTTGTGAAATTTAGAAATGGAATTTCTAAGTTCCTCAACTTCATTTTTCAAAGTATTATTTTCTTTTAACAATGAAGCTGTTGAGGATCTTGATAAGTATTCATCTAATGACTTTTGAAGAGATTCATTAGATGATTTAAGCTTTATGTTCTCCTTTTCTAAACCATCTATCTTATTTTTCAAATTAGAGATATTATTTCTATAAGTACTAAATTTAGTTCTATATTTCTCTAATTCTATATTTAATTCTTCTATTAGGATTTGCTCATCATCATCATCATCACTATCACTATTACTATCATTATCACTACTATCATTATTGAAAGAGTATGAGTGTAGTGATCTTACCTTATTCGAGACATGATCTTCGACAGCCATGAAACATAGGTTGACCTATTTACTTTCATTATCATTTTTTTCACTGGAAGAGCTTTCGTCATCCCATGTGGCTTTGTGACCTTTCTCTCCATTGTCTCTTTGGTATTTGCTCTTATACTTCTTGAGCCTTGGACATTCTAGTTTGATATGTCATTTCTTTCCACATTCATACCATTTTACCTCTTCTTTACTTCTATGTCTGTCATTAGAAGTTTGTTTGAGGTTCCTTTGCCTGAATTTTCTGGAATTGCTCATTTTCTTCTCAATGATTCTTTTTAATCTCCTTGAAAGCATAGCGATGTCCTCATTTTCATCATCACTCATTTCTTCATCATCTTCACTTTCTTCTTGAGATTTTGAAGTAGAGGCTTTGAGTGCTAAGGGTTTTCTTTTCTCTGGCTCTGCTTCAAGCTCTCTATCTCTCTTCACTGCCATCTCATATGTGAGAAGTTTGCCAATCAGCACATCAGTATTCATGATGCTCATATCTTCATTTGCTTCTTCTATGCCAGCAACTCTTGAACCATAGTCTTTAAGAGGAAGACTTCTCAGGATTTTATTGTTTACATCTTCCAAACTCAAATGCTTCCCAAGTTTCCTCATTCCATTTATAATGGATAGAAGACGGTTGGTCATGTCAGTGATTGACTCATTGGATTTCATCTTGAAGAGCTCATATTCTGAGGTTAGAAGTTGAATCTTCTTGGATTTGACTTGCTTAGTTCCCTCATGATTGTTCTCAAATGTCTTCCACATGCTGTATGCTGTTGAGTAGTGTTGTATTCTCCCACATTCTTCAATAGATAATGAGCTTGATAGGATTGTCATTGCCTTCTTGTTTTTGAAATTTGCTCTTCTTTGAGGCTCTGTCCAATCATCTCTTGATAGGATTTCTTCTTCACCATCAGCTCCTCTTCTGGTTGGTGGTGTCCATTCTTTTTGTACTCTATCCCAGACTTCAATTCCTTCACTATCCAAGTATGTCTCCATCCTAAACTTCCAATGGGCATAATTTGCTCCATCAAAGTAAGGTTTGAAACTTTGGAATCCTTCACTGGCCATATCTTACTCTTTACTAGCGCTTTCTAGGCTTTGATGCTAGAAAAAGCTTTGATACCAATTGTTGCCCAGATATTAGGACAAGAAGGGGGGTTGAATTGGAGTTAAAAAAATTAAATTTTAAGGTGCGGAAATAAATAATTAATTTTAGGAGGGATAGAGGAAATCTGACACAAAGATTTATAGAGGTTCAGGTGTTAACAAACCCTACTCCTCTCCCCAATTGCAATTGGCAGTTTCATTAACACACTAAGTGTTACAATGGAGTTTTACAAGCTCACTCCCAACTATGGTGTTTCTCACAATGGCTCACACCTAACCCAGAAATCCCTTGTGTTTTAATGGCTCACACAATAACCAATTCCTTGTGTTTTATAGGCTCACACAAACAACCTTCACTTTGTGTTTTACAGGCTCACACAAACAACCTTCACTTTGTGTTTTTACAAGCTCACACAAATAACCTTTTTATTTGTGTTTTGGAGGCTCACACAACTAACCCTTACAAGTGTTCTACTCTTAACCTAGAAATACCCAAAGCTCACTTGAGTAAAGATTACAGAGAGAGCCACTTACAAATCTTAATTGCTCAAATATGAAGAGCAAAAAGATTTTTACAGAGAATAGATTTTGTTCTCAAAGTATGAAAGTACAAATAGCTTGTAATAAGAATTAAATTCGACGTATATGCTATTCTATTGTTATTCTCTTCATTCTCTTGTTCTTAATGCATAAATGACTTCTATTTATACTCCTATGGATGAATATAGCCGTTGGAGTGCATTAAATATGAAACTAGTCGTTGTACCAACCAAATAATCGCGCCTGACATTTTTCTATTTCATTGTTCACGAGCGTGACTATGTTTGTCACGGGAGTGACATTTCTTCCCAAGCCATGACTGATGTGGTAACCTTAGTCGTGAAGCTTTCTGGAATGTTTTGACATATAGAGTCACGGGCGTGACAAGCTTTCCAGCCGTGATCCAAGTGGTGACTCTGGTCGGGAAGCTCTCTGGATGAAAATGCATAAATCTTCAAGGGGGTGACACCTTTATTCATGAGGGTGACTGAAATGCCCACTTCACGGTTTGTTTTTCCTTCATGGCCGTGAACTTCAAATGTTGGTTTTGGTAACGGTTAGCTTCTTTCACGGGAGTGACTCATAGAGTCACGACAGTTAACATACTACTACTTGAATTTTGTCTTTCAAGGATTATTCTTCCAATTCTCCATTCTTGCTATTTTAATCCATGTCCTGTATAATAGACTTAGAAGACAAGTATGTTAAATACAATATTGCTATTTTATTTGTTATCATCAAAATGACGGAAATAGCACTCAAGGTTTAACACTCTCTTTAAACCATGCTCTAATCTCTACCTTTCTTTAAAGAGAACATGGAAGAGAAGAAAACTCACCTTACCTTCACTTCCTTGCTTCCATAGCCAAACCTTAAGTTTTTCTTTTTCTTTTATTTCCTAGTTTATTTTTTTCTTTCTTTTTACTTTCTCTAGCTCCCTTTTGATCAACTATGGATGAAATCTACTTTCCCATGCCTTTCTTCCTCTCTTTCTCACTTTCTATTCCTAGAATCAAGCTTTGGACATGGAGGAAATGGTGGGGAACGAGGGCTGGTTTAGAGAATAGAAAATTCTAGATGATAGAGATAAGGATGGATGAGGAAGCAATTAAAAAGAAAGGTCAAAGTTAATTAATGTGGGGTCCCATTTTTATCTTAAATATCTAGATATTCTTTTGGCTAATTAATATGTTTATCTCACTTGGTGTATGGTGCTTCAAGAGGAACATGGAAGACAAATTAATGATAAAACATTCTATATATGAAGAGATAAAGAAGGATAAAGGAGCAATTAATAAGAAATGTAGCAACCACATTAGTTTTTTTTGGTTGGTAGTGGATCACATAGTCATAATCGTTAATCAACTCCAACCATCTTAATAGTCTCAAATTCAATTCTTTTTGTGAGGGAAGGTATTTAAGACTTTTGTGATCTATATAGATATAACATCTTTCCCCATATAGATAATGTCTCCAAATCTTCAAAGTAACAACAAAAGGAGCTAACTCTAAATCGTGTGTTGGATAATTATGCTCGTGAGGCTTAAGCTGTCTTAAGGCATAAGTAATCACCTTTCCTTCTTGCATAAGAACACAACCTAAACTATTATGACTAGCATCACTGTACACAACAAAAGTCTTTCCTTGGAGTAGGTTGAGTCAAGACTGGTGTTTCAATCAACATTTCCTTCAGTCGATCAAAGCTTGCTTGACACCTATCTGTCCACTCAAAATGGACCTCTTTTCATAGCAGTTGTGTCAAAGGAGTTGCTAAGGATGAAAATCCTTTCACAAATCTCCTATAATATTCAGTTAATCTGACGAAACTCCTCACTTCTGTCGCATTTTTGTGGTGGTTTCCAATTAAGAATAGCCTCAATTTTACTAGGGTCAACTTGAATACCTTCTGCTGAAACTACATGACCCAGAAAACTGACTACTTTAAGCCAAAACTCGTACTTTGATAACTTTGCATACAACTACTTATTTCTTAGTGTTTGCAACACTATTATGAGATGTTGATCATGTTCTTCTCAGTCTCTAGAGTAGACAAGGATGTCATCAATAAACACCACTACAAATTGATCAATATATGTCTTAAACACTCGATTCATCAGGTCCATAAAAGCTACTGGTGCATTCGTCAATCCAAAGGGCATAACCAGGAACTCATAATGACCATAATGAGTCATGAATTCTATCTTAGGTACATCTGACTCTTTGAACTTCAGTTGATGATACCCCAATCTAAGATCTATCTTTGAAAATATGCTTGCACCTTTCAATTGATTAAATAAATCATCAATCCTAGGCAACGGGTATTTATTCTTAACAGTCACGGAGAGTGTCATCTTTCTTCTTCACAAATAACACTGGAGCACCCCACAGTGATACACTAGGTCATATAAAACCCTTATCTAACATCTTTTGCAATTGTATCTTCAACTCTTTCAACTCTGCTGGTGCCATCCTATATGGTGTAATGGAAATATGAGTGGTGTCGCGTACCAAATCGATAGCAAACTCAATTTCTCTATTCGGTAGTAACCCTGGTAACTCATCTGGAAACACATTAGGAAACTCACTAATAGTAGGTATATCCACTAACTTCAGACTTGCTTTTTCCATATCAATCACATATGCTAAGTATGCTTTGCATCCCTTACGAACGAGTTTCTGAGCTTTCAACACTAATATCACCTTGTCTGGATATCCTCTGTTCTCACCCATCACCACTATCTCATCTTATTCCAAAATTATGATGATCATCTATCTTCTCCCACAATCCACTACCACTCCATAACGAGCCAACCAATCCATTTCTAATATCACATCGAACTCATGGAATGGTAACTCTATCAGGTCTACTAGGAATTGCCTGCCTTGAATTTCGACTGGGCAACCCCTAAACACCTTGCTAACCCTCACACTGTGCCCCTAATGAGTTAGTCATAAGAATCTCAAACTCTAGAGCTTGTGGTTCTAAACCCTATTGACTCAGTGGTGGTGTGCATATGTATGAATACGTTGACCTCAGATCTATCAATGCATGTATGTCAGAGCCAAAGAGCAGGAATTTACCAAGTACGACATCAAGTGCATCCTGCTCCTCTCAGCCTTGCATAGCATACGCCCTAGCTGGGGTAGCTTCACTACCTTTTGGCCTCTCAACTATCTCTTATCTAAATTGACTGGGCCCTGATCGGCCTCTTTTGCCTTGCCCTCAACCTTGGCCTTTGCCTTGTCCAGAAGCCTGCATCTGTATCGACTCAGTGCTTCCCAAACCTCTGCCATATTGTAATAAAG
Source organism: Triadica sebifera (assembly GCA_023653625.1). Taxonomy (NCBI): domain Eukaryota; kingdom Viridiplantae; phylum Streptophyta; class Magnoliopsida; order Malpighiales; family Euphorbiaceae; genus Triadica; species Triadica sebifera. The sequence goes on along the minus strand of CM042905.1, from coordinate 24,943,712 downwards.
GACAATCTTTTTTCATATGATCTTTGGAGCCACACCTCAAGCATGCTCCTGTCATCCACCAACACTCTCTCGGATGAGGATGACCACAATGTAGACATTCTGGTAGAGGTAGAGACCTACGTGGTGCCTATGTCAGTGCACTGGCTGCCAAAGAAACAGATCTTTCTGGCTGTCGCCGCCTGTAAAAAAGAGGTATGTTGAAATCCCCAACCTGAAATCGGCCATTGAAAGATCTGGCCCTCTTGCCACTTGATGGTCCCCCCACTAGGCTGTGATATAGGCCTCTTAAACCCTCTATCTTATGTTGGCTGTTGTGTTGCTAGAACTTTCTCAACTATTCTGTAAGATGCTAGCAAACTAGAAAAACTCATCAGGCGTAAGGTTGAGACCTATAGCTTGATCGGGTCTCTTAACCCATCTTCAAATTATCAACATTTATCAACTTTCGTGGATATAATGTCGCCATCATATTTACAAATATGTGCAAATTATCTTTCGTATTCTGTTACCAACATCTCCCTTTGTTTTAACATAAAAAAAAACTCTATCTTCTTGTTATATGTGTAGATAGGAAGAATATATTGTTCCTTGAATTTCTCTAGAAAGAATTCCCAAGTCATGGGGTCAGGTGCCTCTGAACTATTTCACTCCGACTACCACCAATCATATGCATGGTCTTGCAATAAAGATATTGCATATTCATATCTCTACTCATCTATGCAATGCAGCTGATCGAAGACTCTTTGTTCCTATTCCAATCAAAACTCAGCCATGGATGGGTCATCTTCCCATTTACCATAAAAATCGAGTGCCCCTAACTTCCTCAGTCTCTCAAATTGTTGCATAGATGGGGCTGGATGTGATGTTCTCTGTAAAAAATCTATCATTTTTCTCATAAGCTCTATTTGTCCTGTGCCAGCAATAGACTGCCCCTTTGATGGGCTAGCACTGGATTTAGATGCAGTAGCTCGGCGATGATTGGGTCATGATAAAGCCTTTGTTTCGACAAGCTCATTACTTTTGCCTCCTTCGGCCATAACTTGTTGTGACCCAGAAGCCATACTCTACCTATATCATAAAAGTAACGGCCCCAATTAGTAAGCAACAACTTTAATACTTAATTGTGGGTACACCCATGTCATAGTTATTTTTGCAAACATTTTTTTCTTTTTTTTTTTACATCCCAAAATTGCCAAAACCTGGCTTTGATACCAAAAATTGTAAACCCTCTCATCCTAGTAACACGTGCCTGGATAAGGGAGTGCTATGCTGAATTCATCGGTTAAAATATCATTTTATATAAATATATGAATATGAGACATTCATATATTTTTTTCTTTATTATTATTTATTATTTACTTTATGGTGTAAAATAAATTATAATAAGGAAACAAAATACATCTTATATAGTAAAGTATTATTTACAAAATGTGTTGTTATTATACAACCATTATAAAATAAAGTTCAAACCAAAATATGCAAAAGTTGTGTGACCCACAGTGTGTGAAACATGCTGCTTTACTGGATCATATCACTGCTAGCTTTATTTACTATATTCTATTTATTCTTCACTATATCTGTGTGAGAGAAACTCTTTTGCTAAGCTATTGACTTAGTGGTGCATATGAATCAGACAATAAACTATTTCATGCAACATGCATTGTCATATATCAATTTATGCCCAATCATCTTTCATGCAAATATACATCTCATAATATTCTAGCATGCATAAACATCAAATTATATTCTTTTATCTCATACCTGTTTTAATTAATTAAAATATCATTACATAATCCATCATAATTAATCATATCACAAGTTATGATTCATTTATTTTCCATAACTCTTTTATGCCGACAACGCCTATGAACCACTGACTAGGATAACAAAATTACCATCCAGGTACTTAGGAGTGCCACTTGGAAAATATGATGTCCGCATACAAGTGTCATTACCAGCTTCAATAATAGTGTCATTACCTACTTCAATAACAGTGCCATTATCGGCTTCAATAACAGTGTCATTACCGGTTTCAATAATAGTACTATTACTGGCTTCAATAATAGTGTCATTACCGACTTCATTAATCATAGCATTAATGGATTTCATCATACTCCCCTCTGCTTGACATGTTAAACTATCTTGAGTCTAGTTTCAAGTTAAGTGTTCTAGGGCTTAGTTAATGTCATTAAAATTCATAGTATAAAATTCAAACTTTTCCTGCATTTAAAGACTCAGTTAATTACATAATCACTCAATAAAAATAGTATTTTCATAGCATAACAAGGTTCACATTATTTTACTCATTAAATTCCTCAACTCATACGCTGTCATGTCACTAGCAGATTCTGTGCTTTGTTTTGGACCTTTATTTTGGTCTTGTTACGATCTGAATTTAATTATAAGGTCTTTTTAACAATTTTATATCTGGATATTAAATTTAATATGAAATTTGAATTACTTAATTTTGAGTTCTGTATAAAAAATATGACCAAAATAACACTGATTGGTCACTAACAATTTTGCCCAGAATTTTCTGGACAGATTTTATGTCTAAACTTTATGTATTTTTCTAGAAATATACAAACATATTCAGATTTTATGGTCTAAATAAAAGTTATAGCCCTATATCTTAGCTTCAAGACCCAATAAACAACACATAAAACCGAATTCCAAATTTAAGTTATAATAGTTTAAGTACTCATTGCTCCTAAATTTTCAGCAAAGAACATACATATTAATCACATTAAATTTTTACCAAAATTAATCCTAAGTCTAGGAAACATGCATCCCCAAGATTTTATCAAAAAATGCATCCCCAAGAATTTATCAAAAAATTTTATTAATTTAAAATCATAAACATGCCAAATGATCAAATCATGCAACTTAAAGACAAAACATAGGCTATTACCTTAAGTTATGCACAAACCTCTTATTTTACTTTTCTTTCTCTTTTCCTTTACTCCTTTGAGCTAGCTCCTTGTCAATATGAGTTCCTAAAATACATAAAAAGATCATTAAAACTTTAATTCCTTGAAACTCCATAACCCAAACCTCCATCTCTCTCTCTTTAAACCATGCTCTAATCTCTACCTTTCTTTATAGAGAACATGGAAGAGAAGAAAAATCACCTTACCTTCACTTCCTTGCTTCCATAGCCAAACCTTAAGGTTTGTTCTGTTTTTTTTTATTTATTTCCTAGTTTAATTTTTCTTTCTTTTTACTTTCTCTAGCTTTCTTTTGATTAACTATGCATGAAATCTACTCTTCCATGTCTTTCTTCCTCTCTTTCTCACTTTCTTTTCTTAGAATCAAGTTTTAGACATGGAAAAAATGATGGGGAACGTGGTCTGGTTTAGAGAATAAAAAATTCTAGATGATAGAGATAAGGATGGAAGAGAAAGCAATTAAGAAGAAAACCCAAAGTTAATTAATGTGGGGTCCCATTTTTATCTTAAATATCTAGATATTCTTTTGGCTAATTAATGTGTTCATCTCACTTGGTGTATGATGCTTCAAAAGGATCATGGAAGACAACTTAATGATAGAAAATTCTAGATATGATGAGATAAGGAAGGATAAAGGGGCAATTAAGAAGAAAATGACAACATTAATTAAGGATGGCGACACCTAAGCCTAAAAATATCTAGATACTTATGTTAATTGAACACTTATTGCATGCCACTTGGTTTGGCCAGCTCCACATGCATATAATATTCCAATTCATGTATTTAATCGGTGATTATCCCAATTAGTCCTCCAATTTTTGGTAGATTGCAACTTGACCCCTAAACTTTTCAAAATTTGCATTTTAATCCCTTACCATAATCTAACATTTTTAAATATTTTAAATACTTTAATAAATATTTTCCATAACTATTTTCCATTATTTTAATTATTTTTCAGTCATAATCCAAATTTAGACTCTGGTCGAACTGTCGAGTCGATTTAACAACTCGTGCGACTAGGGGCCTAAATTAGCAGATATGACATGTCATATGATTGATTAATTGACTACATTTTCATTAGTTATTTGATTATTTGTATGTTAATTAATTTAAATGTACATGAAATTAATATTAAATTTAATTATTTATTTGAATATTTATATGCGTGATTATTATATTTATGTTTTATGGGACTAATGTTTTTTGTTTAGTGATTCTCTTCTCCTCTCATTGTCTATGACTTTTATTTTTATTTTATAATGTATTTATAGATATTCTTCTCAGTTTAAAGGGTTTAATAATTCATTAATTTTAAAATTAAATTTTTTATACTTGGGATGCTTGATTTGATTTATATATTATGTTGCTTATTTAGTATTGGCTCAAATGTTACAATCTCAAAATTGTGTTGATGTTAACAAAACAATGGATATTGTATTTCACTCTAGATTGATATTTTGGAATTTCAATATTGCTATATGATATATTCGTATAATAAAAACTAAAATTTTATTTTTATATTGAGTTTATTTTTATTGAGGGTATTTTTGGATATATAAATTATTTTATTAAAAAATAAAAAACATCTAAATACTAACAAATTTGAGATATTAAAAATCTTTATGCAGAAATCATAATTTCATTCGTGTATATATATATATATATATATATATATATATATATATATATATATATAGTGTTGGCTCAAATGACGAAAACAAAACAATTGATATTGTGTTTCACTAATTTTGTTTTGCAGAGATCAATATTGAAGGAAAATCATAATTGTGAAATATAGAAAAATATTCATTTAATATCTTATTGAAAAGAAAATCAAGAAGAATGATGATTTTAGGACCTAAATGTAAAATCAAGATTGAGGAATTGGAATTACATCATGTGTACAATACTTTCAAAAATTTAAGATAAAATGATTTCTATGCATGTAGACACCTCATGTGACAAAAGGTTTTGATATAAAATCATTTCAAAAAATATAGTTTTCTATGGAGAAATGAAATAAAAGTAGAAGTATGTTCTACTAGGAGAACTATGAACATATAACTAGCAGACAACTTAGAGATAAAGAAACCGTAGTTAGTTGGGCATTTAATGCCTTATTTCGTAATTGTGCCAAAACGACTATTCTGGTTATTTATTAAAACTTTCACTATAAATACGAGTTTTAAACATCAAATTAAGTGTGGAAATTTGTGAAAAAGAAAGTGGAATTCAAATTTTTAAAAGAGCCTTAACATATTAACTTCTACTTTCAAACTTGAGTTTTTCATTACATACATTCTCCTCATTTCTTGATTATAGTTTATGTTGTAATTTATTTGGAAAGTGACAAAGTATCTACTTATATATGAATGATTGATAGTTTGTCCTTTAACCTTGAAAATGAGTATCTAGTTATCCTTTAGCTGTGTGAAAAAATAAGAGGCTATATGTGAGCCTTGAAAACCTAGAATTATCCTTGAGCAGTGAAAAAGGAAGAGTGGTTATAGGTGAGCCATTAAAATATATAAGTTATCATTTAGTCATGAAAAAGGAATAATGGTTATAGGGAGCCATTAAAAACTATGAGTTATCCTTTATTTACAGAAAAGGAAGAGGTTTTAGGTTAGTTTTGTGAACCTAAGAATTACAGTGAGGGTATATCTAGGTTCTTAGAACACTAGGACTGTAAGTTGTTTGTTACCTTGCATCTTACAAGGGATATTAATAAGAGAAACTCTAAAACGAGAATAGCATAGGGTGTGGAGTAGGCAAATGAAATTTGAACCATTATAAATCAAATTGTGCATTGTGTGGTAGTTTTTTTTTTATTATCTATTTTCATTTATTGCTATAAGTATAAATCTAGTTTGTTGATAAATATCAAAGTTTAAAATTGTGTACTTGATAAAGCCGAAATATACTTTGATATATCATAAAGGCATTTTCACTTGAAAAATAAATCTTTTTAATTCAATATTTATACATCAAATATATTTTTAAGTGTTTATCACATATCTGAAATAAAAAAGTTTTATTTTGAGATTAAAAGTTATAAATGGAAGTCAATAGTATAAAAAGTATCCAATTATACTTAGTATAAATATATGTTCTACTGGTAAAAGTAAAAAAAAATAACGAAGAAAAAATTTTAAAAACTCTATTCACCCTCCACCCCTTTATCTTAAGCACATTGGGACCTATAATTGGTATCAGAGCTCGACTCATGTATTGAAGGAAGCAAATGACATCAACATCCAATTCTACTCTAATCATTCCTACATCATTCAAAGAACGACAATATGTGACTAGATCTCCATTGTTTGATGGCAAAAAGTATCACTACTAGAAAATCAAAATGATCAACTTCATCCAATCTATGGACTTATAGTGTTAAGAAGTAATTCTTGATTGCTATAGGCATTCAACTAAAGAGAACTCTATTAGCAAAAAAGCAATCAAATAAATGACATATAAAGAGAAGGAGTTGGCCTTTTCAAACACAAAGGCAATGAGTTTCTCGTTCTATTCACTTGATGTTAATGAATTTAATTGTGTATCTGTAACAACCCTTACCTTCTTACGAAATAGTTAGGTAAGTTGATGTTATTGTTAACTTGTTATATCATAACTGTGTAATATATATATATATATATATATATATATATATATATATATATATTTAATCACATACCTCTGTTTAATATAATATATACACATCTTATATGTTGAACCTTGAGGGGCAGTTTCATCATTTTGATGATAACAAATAAAATAACAATAATGTTTTTAATAATATTTCTGTTCTAAGTATGTTAAACAATATATACTTTGATAAGAACCTGAAGCAAGATTGAAAGACATCTTTTGAAGATAAAAAAATATCAAAGAAATAGAAGTCATGCCCGTGACCAAACATACCAAATTCTTCCAGAGAGTTTCATGACTAGAGTCACCACTTGGATTACGACTTGGAAGAACATTCACGCCTATGACTACTAATGTCACACTTGTGAATATAGCTTAGCACCAACTCTACAAACATTCAAAGTTCAATGCCATGAAGGATCAAACCAACTGTGAATAATCAAGCAGTCACACCCATGAAAGACAGTCACGCCCGTAACCAAACATGCCAAATTCTTTCAGAGAGCTTCACAGCCAGAGTCACCACTTGGACGGGCTTGGAATAACATTGTAGGTTAGTGACTATTTTCATTGTAATCAATTAGTCAAAAGTGAGTTTAGGTATGTTGGGTTAAGAGTGAAACACTTGTAAGGGTTTATTATGTGAGCCATAAAATACAAGGAATTGGTTTTTGTGTGAGCCATTGAAAAACACAAAGGAATTCTGGGTTAGATGTTAGCCATTGAGAGAAACACCATAGTTGGGAGTGGGCTTGAAAAACTCTATTGTAACACTTAATGTGTTAGTGAAACACCCAATTGAGATTGGGGAGAGGAGTAGGGTTTGTTAATACCCGAACCTCTATAAATCTTGTGTGTGATATCTCTCATTCCTTACTCTATTTAATTTATTCCTCACTTTCAAGTTAAGCAAATTTTTAGTTGCTAACCAATTCAACCCCATTTTTAGTTCATTGTCTAGGCAACATCATATATGCACATAGTAAATTTTTAATTTACATATTTATATTTTTATAGAACGTCATATGACTAAAATGAGTCATAAATATTTATAGACTATTTAAGTACACATATATAATTGGTACAAAAAGAAACCAACCATATCTGGAAGGTTGCCAGTGCTACTCTATTCTATAACTAGGACATGTTGATCTTGCAGCTCTCACAACTAACTTACCACTTTTAGCCCATGTCCTGATATCTACGTAAAAATAAAAGTAAGCTCTCACATTGATTTTTAACTCAGTGGTGCAATAACTTATAATAATGATCAGTTTGGAAGAACATATAAAACTGAAAATTAATGAAATTTTTTCCCATGAAACAAAATCATTAATAAATTCTTATATTTATATATAGAAATAGGCATAAAACATTGATAGTAAATAGATGTAACAATAAAATTTTCCAGAGCTAAATCCATTAGTGTGTTTAATAACAAGCATATAATCAAAATATAAAAGCTACATTCATTTTTCCAAGAAAAACTTTGTCCAACCTATGTATTAAGATGTCATAAACCTAATCCTATGGAAACAAGAGATACCGTCAATCGATAAAAATGCAATAGTATAAGATAACTATAGGGTCAGTCAAAGCTAACTACATGACTCAAAATAATATCATCTTATCTAAAATAACCACAAGATCAGTCTCAATCATAGATAATCACATAATTAGTAAATAATATATATGGTACAAAAAAACTATAAGAGTCATACAATACCTCTTATGACTAAGATAACCACAAGCCATGGAGTTCCTACCCTATTGACATGCCAACAAATCTCTGAGCCAAGTCTAGACTAATACGTGGGCTAATATATACTAATTTCTCAATAAATATTTAAATTTCCATAAATATTGCACAAAAATATTTTCATATTAATTTATTTTTCATTTCAAATGTCATACAAAAATCAAACTCATTTTATTAGTGGTCAATATTATAAGTAACTGCACAAACCTGTTCTAGATTTTTCCACATTTGCCTACCATTTTCCTTTATCCTGCATAGACACTTGTTTCAAAGGTGCGCCTATATATATATATATATATATATATATATATATATATATATATATATATATATATATATATATATATAATTGAATATTAGACATCTGATGAAAATAATAGTCATTTTAAAAATTAAAACATCATTCCTCTTTAAAGTTAACTGGACGTCTCTCATGTCAATTTGTAACCTTAAGATTTGGATTAATTAGTGTTCCAGGGTACCCATATCTAATATTTGCCACAACAAGTTATATTTTATGTGTATCGAGATATGTTCGATGTTCAAAATAAATTCATAGTCTTAATTATTCTCTATACAACTTATTTTCTGTCTCAAATATCTTTCTAGTCTGGTTAATATATTAATATTATATGATTGATTTTGTCTTAATATTAAATTATATAAATGGTCCTTATTTAAAGTTCATGTTATGAAATTAATGTCAAAGTTTCACATCGGACCCTTATTCCCCTTGATCCAATTAAATTTGCCAACAATTTCCTTTTAACATATTTCTTTTAAAGTTTTTTATTCTTTTATTTATTCATAAAATTTCCATGAATTTTCCAATTACTCAATGTTTAACTTCGGTACTCTTATTATGTGTCTAATTCCAATTCAATTCTTTAATTAATCAACAATTTATTCACATTTAGCACCATAAAATATGGGTTCTTAGGTTTTAGGTTAAATTGTTTTAAAATTACAACCCAACATATTCAACATCACCAAAATGGTCTCATGTCCTTAAATTTAATGGCTCAAACCTTCAATTTCTTCTCCTATTAGCTATGGCCTAATAAGAAAAATATATTTCCACCTCCAAACAAGTCTCAGTCAATGTTAAAATGGATTTTCTCTTCACATTTCTCAAATCCAATTGATAATTCTAATACCCTACCTTTACCTTTAGCTCTCGTTTCTTATAAGTTTCATATCCCAAATATTCTCGTTTAGTACTTTTTAGTCTTAGTTTAGTTACAAAAATGATTAAGTGTCCTTACTTGCCTCGGCGCACCTTCATAATGCAATAACCACAATCCCAACAAATACATAATAAAAATAGGTGAGAAGGATATTAAATTTTATGAATTAAAACAAGGATTAGAGGGAGTACAAATGAATAGGAGAGCTTGAGCTCTCAAGTACCAAAAGAATTCAGGAAGAAAGAAAATTTAAAATTTTACTTTTATACCTTTTGATCACTTCACACCTGTGACTCCCCTTTGTAATTTCTTCTCTCTTTACTTAGATCGTTGATACCGAAAGCCTTTTCCATTACTTTCATGCTATTTCTGAGCCAAAATTAAACTCCCCTCTTAGGCGTGTGAGTCTTGGCTGTGAGGAATCTAAAAGAAAGGAGCATGGGCTTCAAAAGTTCAAAGCTAGCCTTTCTCTAGATCACAAGTATCAATTGTTTTATTACCATTTGGTTCAAAGGAAACAGTGACAAAATGAAAGAAAATGAGGGTGATGAGCTTGACTAAGGGAAGAAGATGAAGAATGGCTAGACGGAAGAAAACAATAACACCAATTTAAGCTATGAATGAAGTATTGTGCCCATTTTCCTTTGTATATTATATACTATAATTAAAAAGACAATTAGGTGCATGAAAGGCAAGTGTTAAGTTGCATGTTAGGATTTAGTAATAATTAAGCTTTATTTAATCTAATCAATTCTAATTAATTTAATGATTCACAAATATTTAAATTGGTCCCCTAATAATCTAGTATTTATATTTTAGCCGCACTGCACAATTTTATTTCTTCAATTTGAAACCATAAACAATTTATTCTCTAGCAATTAAATATACCAAAATTCACAAAATAATGTATTCTACATAATGATGTTCTTGGTTTCACGATTGGGGTACTTGAGCAAAATTTGTATTTTATTTTTTATTTTTGCGGAACTCCTCTTTAAATCTTATTCATTTGATTATGTGCCCTAAACATTAGAGTTTCGATACCAAATTATAACAACTAGTTCATCTCAATATTCTTTATGTCCCAGAGTCATCCATTCACAATTTGCTAATAGTGAAAAAATCACATATTTTATGATCAGACCCATTTTTCTCTATTTTCATAAAAAAAAAAATCAACATTACTTGTTTGAAATCAGTTTTTCCACTTGCAATGGTATGGATTTAGACTTCAGTCATACTATATTTGTTTCGATTGTGAATGCGTTCAGTTTTTTATCGGTTCAGCGCATTCGGTTGCAAAATGCACATGTCAGTTAGGGGCCTAAATTAACAGACATGGCAATTCTCTCCCCCTTAAAAGATTTCATCCACAAAAGTATACATGATTGATTTCCATTGAATAGTTGTGGATACTGGCTTTGCATGATGTCTTCACTTTCCTATGTCACCTCCTCAACTGAATGGCTATGCTAAAGGACTTTTACCAGAGGTATCTGCTTATTTTTGAGCTATTTTACCTCTCTTTCTAGAATAGATATTAGTTCTTCTTCAAATTTCAAATCTAAATATGGGACTTAGCTTGCCTTTCTTACTAAAATGGAGCACTTTCTTCTAAGAGGACACCTTCAAGAATATCTTATAACCTAATGCAAACTCTATATCGTTTTGTTTTAAGTCTGCATAGCATTTCTGTCTATCACCAGTTGTCTTAAGCCTATCCTGAATAATCCTAACTTTCTCCTTAGTCCGTTCGACCAAATATGGTTCTTCTTGTTCTCGCTCACTAAGTTTTGTGCAACAGATTGGAGACTTATATTTTCTTCTGTGCATAGCTTCATATGGAGCCATGCCGATATTAACCTCATGACTATTATTATAAGAAATCTCTATCAACAGCAAGTATCTATCCTAACTAACTTTAACCTCTATCACACAGCTTCGTAACATATCTTCTAACAACTGAATAACCCGCTTGAATTGGATGTTTGTCTGTGGTTGGAATATTGTACTGAAGTTAATGAGGGTGCCTAGCACCTTCTGGAAGCTCTTCTAAAAAATAGGATGTGAACTTAGGGTATCGGTCAGAAATGATAGATATTGGCACACCATGATGTCAAATTATCTCGTGTACATACAATTTCGCTAATCTATTTAGAGAATAGTCCATTCAGAGTGGCAAAAAGTGTGTCGACTTGGTTAATCTATCCATAATTACCCACACTACATCATGCTTGCTCTGGGTCAGTGGTAATTGGGACAAAAAGTCCATTGTGACTCTTTCCCACTTCCATTATGGTATGGATATAGGTTGTAACAATCTTGAAGGTAATTGGTGTTTCGTTTTCACTTGTTGACTGATCAAACATTTGGTAGTAAATTATGCGATATCCTTCTTCATACCAGGACACCAATAACATGTTTTCAAATTCTAATACACTTTATTATTGCCTGGATGCTTGGAATAGGCTGATTTATGTGATTTCTTTAGTACTTCTTTTTCTACTCTGCTTATTAGGTACACATAATCTACCTTTAAAATACACATTACCATTAAATTCCACTGAATATTTAGGTCGATCACCCTTATGCACAATTTCAATTGCTTCACATAGCTCAAGGTCTTACTTTTGAGCTTCATTGATTCTCTAAAGCAAAGTGGATTGGACCCATAGTTTTGCAATTAAGAGGGTTAATTCAAACATAACTTATCATTATTAAAGGTTAAAGTATTTGGCTTCCTTAAGATTGAAATTTACCTATTAAAGTTTTTCGACTTAAAGCATCAGCCACTACATTTACCTTCCCTAGCTGGTAGTCTATCATATAATCATAGTCTTTTATCAATTCCTACCACTGCTTTTGTTTGAGTTTAAGCTCCCTCTGTGAAGGTAAATACTTTAAACTTTTGTTATCTATATAGATGTAGCTCTTCTCTCCATATATATGAAGTCACCAAATCTTTAAGGCAAATACAATAGCTGTTAACTCCAAATCATATGTTAGATAGTTCAAGTCATGTGCCTTTAGTTGTCTAGAGGCATATGCTATTACTTTTCCCTCTTGCATTAGTACACAACCTAATCCATTTTGTGAGACATTGTTGTATACCACAAAGTCCTTTCTTGGAATAGGTTGCATCAAAACTGGTACTTCTATTAACATAGCCTTCAACTAGTCAAAACTACCTTGGCATATGTCTGTCAACTCAAATTTAACATCCTTTCAGAGCAATCGTGTCCTTGGTGCAGTTATAGATGATAATCCCTTCACAAATCATCTATAATAGCCTATTAATCCCAAAAATGCCTAACCTTTTTCACATTCTAGGGTGACTTCCAATCAATAACAACTTCTATCTTGCTAGGGTTAACTTTAGTGCCTTCAACACATACAATATGTCTCAAAAATCCCACTTATTGTAGGCAAATTCACATTTCAACAGTTTGGCATATAATTGTTTCTCTCTTAGGGTCTGAAGCAGAATCCTCAAATGTCGATCATGCTCTTTTCGGCTTCTCGAGTACACTAAAATGTCATGATAAAGACCACCACAAATTGATATAAGTATGCTCTGAAGATCTTATTCATCATATCCATGAAAGCTGCTGGAGCATTGGTCAAACCAAATGACATAACTAGGAACTCATAGTGGCCATAAGGAGTTTTGATGGTTGTCTTGAAAAAATCACTCTTTTTGATCTTCTCCTGGTGATACACAAATCTGAGGTCAATTTTAAAAAACACTCATACTTTTTCTCAACTGATCAAATAAACATCAATTAGGTAAGGGGTACTTGTTCTTTATTGTCGCCTTATTCAACTACTTATAATCTATGCACATCCATAAGGTGTCATCCTTCTTTTTCACGAACAACGTTGGTGTATGTAGCGCTCCTTTACTTTACTAGTCGCTAAAAGTATATAGAAATGCTACTAAACTCTTTTTTTTTGTTTTAAAAAAAAAACCAATGCTAAATTTATTTTATAATTGTTTTTCAATTTTTGAGTTTATTATTATTAACGGAATATTTATTACTTCATTTTTTATCCTTTAAATATATAAATAGTGATGTAAATATTTTGATTTAAAAGAACTCATTCATTAAACCATAATATTTAGAAATACATTTACAAATGATACTAAATATATTAATTACAAAATTCACTATTTTATCAATCCTACATGCCACAAATTTGCATCAAAAGAAATCCTTAAAATTTAATTATACAATAAATATCCAAAACATACAAAAAGAAAATAAACTGCTGCAATTTGATCTTGGGGTTCCCATTTTCTTCGATTGTCCCAGCGCAATAGCTACGTCTATTAATCTGCACGTAAAACACATGCGCTAAGCTAATATCTTAGTGGTATGATTGGCAACTATCCAATAATTACATAAATATTTTTAAAATAAAATTTTAGAAATAATAATTAATTTACTAAGTATGCCAAAACATTCAAATAATATCAAAACTATTTACGCCATGCAAAAATATACAATTCATCAGTTATACTATTCCATTCATTAAGCATGCTTGAAATGCTTTCACAATACAAGACATGCAATTTAAAATATCAATTTAACAATTTATATTTTTTTTCTATTTATTTGATAGCATACGACATCTTAGACCAGAAGTAAACACTGGATACAGGATTTCTGCTCTCCAGTAGTATACTCGATGCCTACTTAATTATTTTATAACTCGGTGTTTAATGTCTACATTTTCAATAATAACTCAGTACCTTTTTTGTACCTACATAAATATGAACTCAGTACTATTTCTTAGTGCCGACGTAATTTCAAATTCAGCACTATTTCTTAGTGCCTACATAAATTAAATCTCAATGCAATTTTCTAGTATCTACATTTTTACCCTTTTATTGGCATGCCAACTTATCCTAATTTCTAGTTCTCGACTAGATATTATAGGACTTAATTATATTTGTTACTTTTATTATTATTTATCGAAATAATTATTTATCGACTAGATATTCTAGTTGACTATTATTTATCGACTAGATATTCTAGTGCCTGTATTTAATACTAATATAATTTCACATAAATGAAATAATCTCCATTAAATATTTTACAACATCATACTTGCTCATTTAATCATTATTACTATAAAAAAAATTTCAAATAATATATTTTTCTATCACAAAATTCAACAACCAACACATATATATATAAGCTGCCCTATTTTGGATAACATTTATATCTCATATTTTCCTATAATGTTTATCCATTTTTAAATGGAATTTGGATAAGTATGAACTAAACAAATGTAGTTAAATGTCTTATATTTAATTTTCAACAAAAATCACATTAAACTGAATTTTGTGGCAAAAGTTATGAATTTTTTACTAAGCTATGTTCATTCCATTCTGCCCAGAACAAACGGATGTATGTCATGGCAAAAAGGAGAAGAAAAGTGAGTTTTTGGTTTGTTTAAGATTAGGTTGGTGGTTAGGATTAATATGATAATCTTGTCCCTCATTGATCTATTAATTTAAATCACTTTTACTTTACTTTAATCCAAAGAATATTCTATTTTTATACCTTTTTAAAATATCTGTGTCAAAAACACCGTAAATTTCAATTTTGTTCAGTGAAAAACTATTAATTTCTAAATTTTTGTTTTGAGCTTCAAAATTCTCAATTAATAATATCTAAAATATTTTTCTCATATTTTATTATCATTTTAATTTTTTTCTTTCATGTACAAATTTAGACCCCGATCAGTTCGGCGCATCGGATTTCAGTCAACCTCGATCGTTGCTTAAATTATCAGGCATTACAATTTTTCCCTCCTTAAAAAAATATTTGTCCTTGAAATTTTCCTTTTTAACTGGAGTGGAACAATTGTAGTTATTGAGCCTTCATCACCTCTTCATTTTCCCAAGTCGCCTCTTCCGAATTATGATTTTTCCATATATCCTTTACTAATGGTACCTTCTTGTTCCGTAGCTCCTTCATTTCTTGAGCTAGAATTTCCACTGGCTCATTTTCATAAGTTATATATGGTCGTTTCTCTATAAGTTCCGCTGATATGATATGAGATGGATCCGATCGATATCTTCTCAGTATGGACATATGGAATACATTGTGAATCCTATCTAACTCTGGTGGTAGAGCTAATTTGTATGTCATGGGACCTATGCGTTCAAGTACCTCATGTGGTCCTATGAACCTAGGACTCAACTTTCCTTTCTTTCCAAATCGGAAAATGTTTTTCCAATGTGATACTTTTAAGAATACTTTGTCACCAACTGTATACTCAATATCTCTTTTTTTCAAATCTGCGTATGATTTTTATCTATCAGTAGCGACTTTTAGTCTATCTCTTATTACTCTCACTTTTTCTTCTGTCTGCTACACTAACTTTGGACCACTACTTTATTTCACTAAGATTATTCCAACATAAAGGCGTTCGACACTTCCTCCCATACAAGGGTTCATATGGTGCCATACCGATACTGGCTTGGTGACTATTATTGTAGGCAAATTCTATCAATGGAAGATGTTTGTCCTAACTGCCTTCAAATTCCATCACACAACTCCTCAACATATCTTCCAATATCTGTATGATCCTCTTTGATTGTCCATATGATTATGGGTGGAACGCTGTGCTGAAATTGAGTCGAGTACCCATTACTTGACGCGAACTTTTCCAAAATTATGAAGTGAACCTCGGGTCTCGATCTGAGATGATTGAAACTAGCACACCATGTAAATGGATTATCTCATTAATATAGATCTCTTCCAAATAGTTAAGTGGATAATCCATCTTGATCAGTAGAAAAAGAACTGATTTGGTGAGTCGATCCACCACTACCCATACTGCATCATGCCTATTTTGTGTTAAAGGCAAACCAGAAACAAAATACATTGTAACTCTTTCCCATTTCCAGTTTGGAATTGAAATTGACTGCAATAATCCACTTGGTACTTGATGCTCAGCCTTCACTTGCTAACAAGTTAAACATCTGGTAGTATACTCTGTGATATCTCTTTTCATTACTGACCACCAATAATATGCCTTCAAATCATGATATATTTTGTTGCTTCCCGGATGCATTGCATAAATAACATTGTGAGCCTATTTCAAAATATCTTGTTTCAATTCTAGTATGTCTAGCACACATAACCTACCTTTATACCATAAACTCCCATATGCTTCAATAGTAGATTCTGGTTTTTCACCCTTTTTAACAATTTCAAAGATTTCATTTAATTTCGTGTCTTGCTTCTGATTGTCCTTTACTTGTTGAATCAATGTGGGTTGAATCTGCAATTTTGCCAAAATAATATATATATATATATATATATATATATATATAAATTACTTATTATTTCATTTTTTTGTTATTTAATCTTGTTCACTTAATAAATATAAGTTCTAATGTTTACCTGCTAAAGTTTTTCTACTCAGAGCGTCAGCTACCACATTGGTCTTATCCGACTGATAATCAATGATACAATTGTAGTCTTTGATTAATTATATTCATCGCCTCTGTCTCAAATTGAGTTCCTTTTGTGAAGGTAAATATTTCAGACTTTTATGGTCTATATAGATATAACATTGCTCATCATACAGATAGTGTCCCCATATTTTCAATTCAAACACAATGGCTATTAGTTCCAGATCATGTGTCGGATAATTTCTCTCATGAGGCTTCAGTTGTTTGGAAGCATAAGCGATCACTTTGCCTTCTTCCATTAATACGCAGCCTAAACCATTAAGGGAAGCATCACAATACACCACATAATCTTTTCCCGCACTAGGCTGTGCCAAACTGGTGCCTCTGTCAATATTCTCTTCAACTTATCGAAACTAGTCTAGCACTGGTCTGTCTACTTAAATCTAGTCTCCTTTCTAAGCAATGTTTTTAGTGGTGAGACTATCATTGAAAATCCTTTCATGAACCTCCGATAAAAACCAGCCAAACTAAGAAAACTTTTCATCTTTGTCACATTTCGAGGCAGTTTCCAGTAGAGGATTGCCTCTACCTTGCTGGAGTCATCTCTGATCCCATTGGCTGAGACAATATGCCCTAGAAAGGTCACTACATCTAACTAGAATGCACATTTCGACAACTTCATATATAATTGATTCTCTCTCAAGGTATGGGAGACAATACTAAGATGTTGATCATGCTCTTTTCTGATTTAAGAGTATACCGGGATATCATCTATGAACACCACCACGAACTGGTCCAAATAAGGTTTAAAGATTTTATTCATTAGATCCATAAATGCTATCGGGGCATTCGTCGGGCCAAAAGGCATTACTAAGAACTCGTAATGACCATACTGAGTCCAAAATGTTGTTTTTGGAATGTTTGATTCTCTAATTCTCAATTGGTTATAACTTGATCTTAGGTCAATTTTAGAAAATACCGCTACTCCTTTTAACTGATCAAACAAGTCATCTATTCTCAGTAATGGATATCTATTCTTAATTGTCATCTAATTGAAATAACGATAATCAATACACAAACGAAAGGTTCCATCATTCTTTTTCACAAATAGAACTGGAGCACCCCAAGGTGAGACACTGGGTCTGATAAACCCTGTCTCTAACAACTATTGCAATTGCACTTTTAATTCCTTTAATTCAAAAGGTGCCATTCTATAGGAAGTGATCGATACTGGGGCTGTGCCTAGTAAAACATAAATGGAAAACTATATCTCCCTAACAGGTGGTAACCCTAGCAAGTCCTCAGGGAAGATATCTAGATATTCACATACAGTAGGAATCTCTCTGAGATCTAGACTCCCTTTGTTGGTATCTATAATATGTGCCAAAAATGATTCACATTCCTTTTTGATAAGCTTACATGCTTTTGTAACAGAAATGACATAAGTCAAGTATGGTCGATTCTTGCCCAAGACAATCACGTCATCTTGCTCTGAATTTTTGAATGTCACTCTTCTATACTGATAATTCACCATTACCCTATGCTGAGTTAACCAATCCATGTCCAAGATTGCATCAAACTCATGGAATGGAAACTCTATCAGGTTAGATGGGAATTCTACATTCTGAGCTTTGACTGGACTGTTTTTATAGACTCGACTAACTTTCATTCCATAACCCAAAGGATTTGTCACTAATATATCATAATCTAATTCTTCTACTACCATATTACCCTGACTAGGTGGTGTCACGCATAAATATGAATGTGTAGAACTTGGATCTATCAGTGCAAATAAATCAGTATCATAAAGAGAAAATTTACTGATAATGACATTCGGGGCATCTTGCCCCTCATAAGCTTTCTTGGTATATACTCGGGCTGGGACTCGACTACCTTCTACTCTATTCATTGATTCTATTACACTCTGACCAATCATACTGCTTCTAGACTGTCTCTCCTA
This sequence comes from Triadica sebifera, assembly GCA_023653625.1. NCBI lineage: Eukaryota > Viridiplantae > Streptophyta > Magnoliopsida > Malpighiales > Euphorbiaceae > Triadica > Triadica sebifera. Next base: position 24,924,778 of record CM042905.1, on the reverse strand, counting down.
CCTCTACCTCGAGTGAAATTTTGAACCTGAACAAATACTACATCACTTGTATCTCTTCCTCTGGGGCAATCCTTTTATTTGTGCTTAGAAGATTTGCATCGTAAGCATTCTTCAGTAATCCACTAGCAATCACCTGTATATGATCTTCCATAATGTTGACATGTGACAGATATAAATCTCCTGTTACCCGAAGCTGGTGCACTTGCTGTAGATCTTCTTGTCTCTACTGTTGGCTTTGCCTAGCTAAAAAGGTTGTTTCAGGACCCCATGATTGGAAACACCTAGGCGCTATTCACCCCATTTTACCTGATGTCTGGAGCATACTAATTATCGATCTCCAGGGTGGGTTTTCTATCCTCTTTCTCTTTGACCTTTTTTCCATACTGATGGCTGAGGATACTAGTGTGCAAAATCCTCAAGTTGAAAGGTGCTAACCATATTTTCATTATCATCATTAAGCCCATCCTTAAATTCTACGACACCTATCTGCTTCATCAACAATGATTCCAGTTGCATATTTACTCAGTTTGGTGAACTCCATCTCGTATTCTGCCACTGACATGCTTCCTTACTTCAGGTCTTGAAACTCCATTTTCTTTTCATTAACATAAACTTTAGACACATATTTCTTGCTAAATTCTGCCTTGAAGAAATTCCATGAAGGTGATTTGGTATTTGGGGCTTTGATAAGATTGATTTCCACTAGTCATAGGCATGATCGTTTAGAATGGACACTGCATACCTGACTTTTTGTTCCTCTGGACACTCAAGTTTCTTAATCACCCTTTCTGTCGATTCCATCCCATAAAATTTATGGCCTCATATTTTCTCAACTTATCAATTCGGGGTTTTGGCTGAGCTGGATGAAGAGGTGGAACTTCTTGTACTATATGTTGCAACAAATTTGTTATACGCTCCATAAGAGGTTAATGTCCTAAATTAGCCTATCCATCTGCTCTAGGTAGAGCTACTACACTCGGTCCGAAATCTCTCACTGATGGAGGCTGTCCAAGATTAGCTGAGTTTGAAATACTGTCACTCAGTTCATCTTCCGAGAAATCTTGTTCCGATCTCGAATTCATATCTACCTATAAACCAGAAGAAGGGACCCAAATTAGATAACACCCACTATTTAAGAATCTATTAGCCTGGACTCTGATATCACTAAATGTAGCGATCCCTTACCCTACTAGTCGTTAATAGTGTATGGAAGTGCTATAAGCTCATTTTTTTAAAAACCAATGCTCAATTTATTTGATAATTTTTTTTAATTTTCGAGTTTATTATTATTAGCGGAATATTTATTACTCTATTTTTTTATCCATTAAATATGTAACTAGTGATGTACATATTTTAATTTAAAGGAACTCGTTCATTAAACCATATGTAACACCTCCTCACCCCAGCAATGCGTGTCCGGATAAGGGAGTGCTATGCTAACTTCATCAATTAAAAACATCGTTTCATATATATTATAAATTAAAGACACTCGTATATATTTTTTCTTTTCTTTATTTACTATTTATTTAGTGTAAAAGAAATCATAACAAGAAAGACAAAATACATTTTATATAATAACATGTTATTTACAAAATGTTTTGTTTATTGCACAAATACTATAAAATAAAATTTAAAATATAAATACAAAAGTTACGTGACCCACAGTGGTTGAAACAAGCTACTCTACTGGATCAGGCCACCACTACCTTTGCCTACTATCGTCTGCTTATTCTTCACTATATATGCACAGAAGGAAACTCTCACGCTAAGCTCTAGAATTAGTGGTGCATATAAATAAGATAATAAACTATTTCATGCACCATGCATTGTCATATATCAATTTATGCCCAATCATCTTTTTATGCAAATATAAATCTTGTAGTATTTTAGCATGCATAAACATCAAATTATATTATTGTATCTCATATTTGTTTTACTTTATCAAATTATCATTATTATCCATATCACAATTCATGATTCCCTTTTTGTTTTCAATCACTTCTTTTAGCCCACAACACCTATGAACCCCTGACTAGGATAACGGAGTTGCCATCTAGAAACTTAGGAGTGCCACCCGGGCAATATGATTTGCGCATATATAAGTGCCATCACCGGCTTTAATAATAGTGTCATCACCAGGTTCAATAATAGTGCCATCACCAGTTTCAATAATAGTGTCATCACCAACTTTATTAATTATACCATTAATGGAATTAATTATACTCCCTCTGCTTGGTATGCTAAACTATCCTAAGTCTAGTTCTAGTTATGTATATAGGGCCTACTCAGACTCATTAAAATTTATAGTTATTAAATTCACCCATGTCATGCATGTAAAGGTTCAAGTAATCACACAATTACTCAATAAAAAAAGTATTTTCATAATATAATAAGTTTCACATTATTTTACTCATTACATTCTTCAACTCATATGTTGTCCTGTCATTGGCAGATTCCATGCTCTATATTGGACCTTAATTTTGGTCCTATTAAAATTTAAATTTAATTACAAGGTTTGCTTAACAATTTTATTTCTGAAGTTAGCTTTAATATGCAACTTGAATCTCTTAATTTTGATTTCTGTATCAAAAGATATGATCAAATTAACACTGAATGGTCACTAACAATTTTGCCCAGAATTTCCTAGACAGATTCTAGGTTTGAATTTTATGTATTTTTTTGGAAATATATAGACATATCTGAATTTTATGCTTTAAATAAAAATTCAATCCCTATATCTTAGCTTTCAAACCCAACAAAGAATTTACAAATCCGAATTCCATAACTTAATTTATAACAGTTTATGTACTCACTGCTCATCAATTCCAGCAAAGAACACACATATTTACCTTCTTAAATTTTTACCAAAATTAATCCTAAGTCTAATAAACATGCATCCCCAAGATTTTTATCACAAAATAATATTAATTCAAAATCATTAACATGCTAAATGCTCAAATCATGCAACTAAAAAAAATAAGACATAGGCTATTATCATAGGTTATGCACAAACCTCTCTTTCTCATTACTTCTCTTTCTCTTTACTTCTCTTTCTCTTTTCCTTTTCTCCTTTGTGCTAGATCATTGTTAATTTGAGTTCCTAAATTACATAAAAGAGATCATTAAAACTTTAGTTCATTAAAACTCCATAAACCCTAACCTCTCTCTCTATTTTTGCTCTCTCAAGCTTCCTTAAGCTTGGTTGTGCAAGAGAATGTCTCTCTTTCTCTCTTTTCTCACTTTCTCTCACTAGAAGGAAGCTTTAGCTATGGAGGAAGATGGAGGGAACACGTTGGCTGGTTTGAGAACTTAGAAATTCTAGATGTGAGGGGATAAGGAAGAATGAGTGATTAATGGCATAGAGATAAACTTAATCAATAATGGGGACACCTAAGCCATATGAATTTAATGAGTACTTAATGGATTCATGCATGTTAATTAGCTTCTCAAAACTTGCCACTTGGTGTGGCCAACCACCACATGTATATAATGTCCCACTTCATGCATTTAATTGGTGGTTGTCCTAATTAATCCTCTAATTTTTGATAAATTACAAATTGACCCCTAAATTTTTCAAAATTTGCAATTTAGTCCATTACCATAATTTAACATTTTTAAATACTTTAAACACTTTATTGAATATTTTTCATAATTATTTGCCATTATTTTCATTTATTTTTTATTTTTTTGGGTCAAAATCCTAATTTAGACTTCGGTTAATCCAACGCATCAGTTGAATAACATGTGCGACTCGGGCCTAAATTTGCAGATATGACACCATAATATTTGGAAATACATTTACAAATGATACCAAATATATTAATTACAAAATTCACTCTTTTATAAATCCTACATGCCACAAATTTATATCAAAAGAAATCCTTCAAATTTAATTATACAATAAAATATCCAAAATGTACAAAAAGAAAATAAACTGCTGCAATTTGATCTCGGGATTCCCATTTTCTTCGGTCGTCCTAGCGCAACAGCTACGTCTATTAATCTGCGCATAAAATACACACGCTAATCTACTAGCTTAGTGGTACGTTTGACAACTATCTAATAATTATATAAATAGTTTTAAAATAAAATTTTAAAAACTACAATTAATTTACTAAGTATCCCAAAACATTCAAATAATATCAAAACTATTTACGTCATGCAAAAATATACAATTCATCAATTATACTATTTCATTCATTAAGCATGCTTGAAATTCTTTATCAATATAAGACATATAATTTAAAATATCAATTTAATAATTTACATTTTTTCTATTTATTTGATAGCCCACGATATTTTAGACTGAAACTAAACACTGGATACATAGTTTCTAGTCTTCGGCAGTATACTCGGTACCTACTTAATTATTTTATAACTCAGCATTTAACGCCTACATTTTCAATAATAACTTAGCACTTTTTTGGTGCCTATATAAATTTGAACTCAACAAAATTTCTTAGTGTCTACGTAATTTCAAACTCAGCACTATCTCTTAGTGCTTACATAAATTATATCTCAACACTATTTTCTAGTACCTATATTTCTACCCTTTTATTGACATGTCAACTTATCCTAATTTCTAGTTCTCGACTAGATGTTATAGGGCTTAATTATATTTGTTACCTTTATTATTATTTATCTAAGTTATATATGTAATACTAATATAATTTCACATAAATACAATAATCTCCATTAAATATTTTACAATATCATACTTGCTCATTTAATCATTATAACTATAAGAAATTTCAAATAATATATTTATCTATCGCAAAATTCAACAACCAATACATAATATATACAAGATGCCATATTTTGGAAAACATTTATGTCTCATATTTCCCTAAATTGTTTATCCATTTTTAAATGAAATTTGAACAAGTGATCAACTAACAAAATGTAGGTACATGTCTTATATTTAATTTTTAACTAGAATCACATTAAATTGAATTTTGTAGAAAAAGTTTATGAATTGTTTACTAAGCTACATTCATTCCATTCAGCCCAGTATTTTACTGGATAGATTTCTAGTTCAAATGTTGAGTTAATTTTACACCTAATTGCAAGCATATTCAAGTATAATGGTCCAAATGAATGTTGAATCTCTGTCTTAAATTTCCAACCCAATAAGAAACTCTCAAAAATCATTTCTAGAACTCAAGTTATGACAAGAAAATTAGACATCGTTCATAAGACAAATTTTCCAACACTTCAATTGATTCCTACAGTTTCCATCTTCATGCATTAACATCAAATTCAAATTTTTATTTTCACATTCATGGCATCACTAAATCACCAAGTCATCACTCAATAAAAATATCAAGAATTACATACACAATTACACATAATATCACAAAATCAAAAAACAATATTTTTCAGATTGAATTTTTGCCAAATGTACATACCTCAAAAAGTCTACTTCTCTTTACTTTTCTCTTCCTTCTCATTAGCTTTCTCCTTGCCCTTACTTTCTCTTTGATTATGGTTCAAATATTGTTCACCTCATTTTCTTAATAACGAATTTCACACTAATCAAGCACTAAACATACTAAGCAACCCTTGATCACCATTAACAAACTAATAACCCTAAATTACCAACCTTAATGGTAATTAACCCCAAAATCAAAGAAAAGAGAAGAAAAAAAGTGAGAAGATGGAACATCTAATCTTACATATGTAGATCCTCAAAATGACCAAAATATTCCTTATCTTTTTCTCTTATTTTTGTCTTCCCTCTTCCTTTGTTTTTGCTCATTTAGCATCACTTCCTTGTTGATCTTGCTTTAATCCAAGTTTTTTCATCTAACCTTATTTTTGATTGAAAAAGAAAAAAGAAGAACAAAAGGATGTATGTCACAGAAACAAAAGAGAAGAAGAGAGAGGTATTGGTTTGTTTAAGATGAGGAAGAAGAAGAATAAAGACAAAAAGTGAAATTTGACTTTTATAGTTGGATTAGGTGGGTGGTTAGGATTAATTAGACATTCTTGTCCCTCATTAGCCCATTAATTTAAATCACTTTTACTTTATTTTAATCCATAGAATATTCCTTGCCTTAGATAAAGAATATTCTATTTTTATACATTCTTAAAATATATGTCAAAAACACCGTATTTTTCAATTTTGTTGAGCGAAAACTTATGATTTTCTAAATTTTTGTTCCGGACTTCAAATTATCAATTAATAATATCCAAAATATTTTTTTCATATTTTATTATCATTTTAATTTTTTTCTTTCATATCCGAATTTAGACCCCGATCGGTTCGACGAGCCAGATTTCAGTCAACCGCGACCGTGGCCTAAAATATCAGGCATTACAATACACCCCAGAGTGATACACTAGGTTTGATGAATCACTTGTCTAACAATTCCTACAGATGAACCTTCAAATCTTTTAACTCGGCTGGAGCCATTCTATAAAGAGTAATGGATATATGAGTTGTGCTAGGTAAAATATCTATTGCAAACTTTACCTCCTGATTTAGTGGTAAAACTGACAATTCCTCAACAGAAAATGTATGGAAATTCACATATCATTGGGATATCCTGAAGTTTTGGACTCTCCCTTCTAGTATCCATCACATGTGCCAGATATGCCTCACACCCCCTCTAGATTAATCGTTGTGCCTTCATAGCAGAAATCACATTGGTTGAGAATCTCTGCCTATCGTCTTGTATTTCCATGTCATTTTGTCCAAGTCTTCTAAACACTACTTTTCTGCCTTGACAATCCATTACTACACTTTTCTGTCCAACTAGTCCATAACCAAGATAACATCAAATTCATGAAAGGGAAGTTCTATCAAATCCACAAGGAACTGTTCACCCAAAATCACTAAAGGCATTTGTCTATAAACTCAATTCACTTTTGCATTATGGCCTAGAGGATTTTTTTATCACTATGTCATATCCTAGGGTCTCCATCTATATATTCCCCTCACTAGATGGACTTGTGCAAATATATGAATGTGTTGACTTGGGATCAATTAAAACATATATAATTGAGCCAATTTACCGACTATGACGTCTGGGATCAATTGAACTGCTCCAAATAGTAGGAACTGAGGTCTAGGATTTCTTCTTCACTGTCTTCCACCAATCATGTCCCCTTTCGTGTAATAGAGACATTGTATATCTATACTTCTGCTCTGGTGTGCAGTCTATATCTACAAAAACTCACTCAGTTCTCTCGAGCCAGTATTATGTTGTCGCGACATCATCATTTATGCGGCCGAAAAAGTCAATGGCTCCTAGCTTGTGGAGTTTGTTAAACTTCAACTCTATAATAGTAGGTATTGCCCAGATATTGAGCTAAGAAGGGGGGTTGAATTGGAGTTTAAAAACTTTAACTTTAAAGTGCGGAAATAAAAATTAAGTTTAGTAGGGATAGAGAAATTTGACACAAGAATATTTATAGAGGTTCGGGTGTTAACAAACCCTACTCCTCTCTCCAATAGCAATTTGGAGTTTCACTAAGACACTAAGTGTTACAATGCAGTTTTACAAGCTCACTCCCAACTATGGTGTTTCTCACAATGGCTCACACCTAACCCATAAATCCTTTGTGTTTTGATGGCTCACACAATAACCAATTCCTTGTGTTTTACAGGCTCACACAAACAACTTTTACCTTGTGTTTTACATGTTCATACAAACAACCTTTACCTTGTGTTTTATAGGCTCACACAAACAACCTTTCTTTGTGTTTTAGAGGCTCACACAACTAACCCTTACAAGTATTCTACTCTTAACCCAGAAATACCCAAAACTCACTTGAGTAAAAATGATTACAGAGAGAAAACACTTACAAATCTTTATTGCTCAATAAATGATGAGCAAAAAGATTTTCACTAAGAATAAAATGTTTGTTTTGAAAGTATTAAATGCACAAATAGCTTACAAACAGATTTTGATTCGACCTATTAGCTATTCTCATGTGTTGAATGCATAAATGACTTACATTTATACTTCTATGGCAAATTATACCCGTTAGAATGCATTTGGTATGAAAGTAGCCGTTGCACTAACCCTAATAATCGCGCTTGACATTTTTCTCTTTCATCTTTCATGGGCGTGACTCTATGTGTCACGGTCGTGACTGTTCTTCCAAGCCGTGACTGAAGTGGTGACCTTAGCCGTGAAGCATTCTGGAAGGTTTTGAAATATTGGGTCACGGGTGTGATAACCTTCCAAGCCGTGGTCCAAGTGGTGACTTTGGTCGTGAAGCTCTCTAGAAGAATTTGTCATGTCTTTTCATGGGCGTGACTTAAATGTTCATTCACAGTTTGTTGTCTTCCTTCATGACCGTGAACTTTAAATGTTGGTTTGTTGGCGCTAGGCTTAATCATGGGCGTGACACATATGGTCACGGGCGTGAATCATGCTGCTTCTTCAATTTTATCTTCAAAGATTAATCTTCCATTCTCCATTCTTGCTATCTTATTCCATACCTTGTTTAATAGACTTAGAAAACAAATATGTTAAATACATTATTGCTATTTTATTTGTTATCATCAAAATGACAGAAATACCCCTCATTGTTCAACAATCTCCCCCTTTTTGATGGTGACAAATAATCTAGCAATATGTGCTTTTAAGAAGTCTCCCCCTCAAAAGATGCTTAGGATAAAAAATGATGAAGTGTAGCATCAAAATAAACTTTCTAGTTTTAAGTATATGCAAGTTATATGCAAAGTATATCCAATGTATACCAAAATTCTCTTTAAAGCATGAAGTTTATGTAAGGTATATTTAGAGTATATCAAGTGCATATTCATTTATGTAACTTGCATCAAGGTATATGCAAAGTATACTTAAGATATATGTAATGTGTATTAAGCTCTTTTGCATACTTGCATATTAATTTTGAATCAAAATTTAAGTATTGCACTTAACTCAATATATTGCTAGTTTCTCCATTGATTCAAAATAAAGTATTGCTTGCACTTATCTTAATATATTGCTAGTTTCTCTCCCTTTTGTCATCAACAAAAAGAATAAAGATAAACCATAATGGAAAAGCAAAGCAATTATATTAATTATTAAAAAAAAGGAAGTACAAACTAAAGTAATTAAAAGTCATAAAGGAAATTTGAAATTTCCTACAAATAAACAAACAAGCAAACAAGAACATGGCAAGCCTAATATCTAACCGAATATCCTATCCCTAAGACAAACAACTTCTGCCTCGAGGCTATCCATCCTAGACTCCATGTAGTCCTTGAGGTTCTCCAACCTCTCATCCATGGAAGTATGCAACTACTCAAATCATGATGCTAGGAGGTCAACCACCTGTTGAGCCAAATTCGGTGTAGGGGCAGAGGATTGTCCAATGTCCTACTCAACCTCAAAAGGTGCCATCTCATCTTGAGCCCTTTTCTTCTGCTGGATAACTTAGAGGCCAGCTTTAAAGTCCTCCGAGTCATTATCTTCCCAGATGATCTCGCCAGCAGTGTCGATGAAGCGGTAGTAAATGTTGTTCTCATAGACAATTTGAACAGCCGCTCCCATCTTAATGAAAGACTCTACATCCAGTCGGTCTTGAGGATGCCCTGGGATGAGATTGTAGTGATGTTCATCCAGCTTCAGATATCCAAGCTTCAAGGCCATGTGGGTTACATACCCACCAATAAGAATGTCTCTAGAGGGCTTGGTGGCAATGGACAGGAGATGGTTCGCAAACCATCGAGATAGTGCCACTGTGAGGCCTCCTCGGGCCATCTCCAGGAGAGAAAGCTCAGATTTGTAAATGGTGCCATTGCTGTCTCCTCGAGCAAATATGCTATAGGTCAGAAATCTATGCAGATATTTGTGCACTGGGGGACTGGAGATGAGTGCTCTTGGTCTTTTTTACGTCCCAGCTGCAATCCAGACCAAAGTGACTCCATGTTTGAGTTGCATAGAACTCCACTCCACTATTGTTGAGGATGCTGTCCGAGGGTAGGTTGAATAAATCTCTGAATTATGTGGCAGAAAGGGTGTTCGGATTCCTGCACAGTTGAAACTTCACTATGCCAGTGGGAGATACTTGCAGAGTGCTCAAGAATTCCAAGGTGGGCTGATAAATGTCAACAAATTATTTCAAGTGACAGGCCTAGAGTTGCTCTGTCATCACTGTCTTGAGCTCGAGAGTGCGTACCGTCTGCTCCGGACCTTGAGGAAATGAGAGGCCTTTTCTTAAGCACAGAGTACCTAGGATGGCAATGATCCGGAATTATGTTCATTAGGTAATCTGAATACCTTCTGGGAGCATGAGATTTCTTCCTAGTACCCTTTGATGAGTTGGTTTCCATCTTGATTGAAGAAATGAACTTTTGAAGAGTTGAAGAAATTTGACAGAATTTGTGAGAAAACACTAAGAAAAGATGATTTGTGATGATGGAAGGGGGTTTTGATGGTATTTATAGAAGAAATTTGTGACTAGGGCGCTAGAATCGTCAATGTGACATTCAATGTATGTAAATGAGAGCAGTTTCAAGAAGTTGTAAAGTTGAAATGTGAAAAATAACCGACATAAATGTTATATAGCCGACCTCTTCACGGGCGTGAAACATGTAGTCACGGGCGTGAAGTGTCGTGTTCACGGTTTGCTGAAAGGGTGCTCTACCCATGAATAAAGTCGTGAAATTGTTTACGGTCGTGACATTTGAAGGTCACGGGTGTGAATGATGAACTATCACGGTGGTGAAAAAGGAGTCACGGGCATGAAGTGTTGAATTTCACTACTTATGACCGTGAAACAAAGCGTGACTCAAGGCGTGAACGCTTCTGTAAGTTTTTGGTGAAAATGTTCAAGGGCGTGAAAATTTGTCACGGGCATGAACAAGGCTTTTCATGGGAGTGAATGAAGTTGTGAACATAGGCTTCACTACTTTAAACCATGAACCATGTCGTGAATCGAGTCGTGAAAGCTACTGGTTCTTTTGGCTATTTAGTTCACGGGCGTGAACATATGTCACGGGCATGAACTGCCTAAAATTCTCATTAAATAAAATTAAGTCCTAAAATAATACTAAATCATTTTAATGAAAATTCTATCCCTTATAACATAAATTTCCATCAAATTTACTACCTTATATCTAGTAAGATGATACAAAAACAGGATTATCAATAAAGGTTTGACAATTTGGTGATCACAAAGTTAATCCATCAATTATACCAAGTTCTCTTCTTATGAAGTTAAATCTTTCCTCATTGAGAGACTTAGTGAATATATCTACCAATTGATTTTATGTGCTTATAAATTCCAATGCAAGATCTCCATATTGAACATGATCTCTAATAAAATGGTGTCTAATGTCAATATGCTTACTTCTATAATGTTGAATGAGATTCTTTGATAGATTTATAGCACTTGTATTGTCACATCTAATAGCTATATGGTTCATATCATGACCATAATCCTTAAGTTGTTGTTTCATCCAAAGGATTTGTGTACAACAACATCCTGCTGCTACATACTCTGCTTCGGCAGTAGAAAGAGCAACTCAAACTTGTTTCTTGCTAAACCAAGAAACTTAGCATTCTCCAATAAAGTGACAAGTACCTGAAGTACTTTTTCTATCTAAAAGACTACCAGCATAATTAGCATCTGAATATCCTATAATATAAAAGGATGAATTTCTAGGATACCATAAACCTAGATGCAATGAGCCATGTAAATATCTTAGAATTATTTTTACTGCATGTAAATGAGACTCTTTTGTACATGTTTGGAATCGTGCACATAAGCATACACTATACATTATGTCAAGTCTAGAAGCAGTAAGGTATAAAAGTGATCCGATCATACCTCCATAGAGCTTTTCATTAATGCTCTTACCCTTTTCATCCTTGTCCAATTTTGTTGATGTGCTCATTGGAGTCTTGGCATTCTTGCATCCTTCCATTCCAAATTTCTTAAGTAATTCTTTGGCATATTTGGATTGGTTTATGAATATGCCCTCATTGACTTGTTTTATTTGTAAACCAATGAAATATTTAAGCTCACCCATCATGCTCATTTTGAATTCCCTAGTCATACACTTAGCAAACTCTTGACAAAGCAATTCATTAGTAGACCCAAATATGATATCATCAACATAAATTTGAACAATTAGAATATCATGCTTATGCTTTTTAATGAATAATTTAGTGTCAACATTCCCCTTTGTAAAGTTATTTTCTAAGAGAAAAGAACTTAGTCTTTCATGCCAAGCTCTTGGGGCTTGTTTCAAACCATATAAAGCTTTTGAAAGTTTAAAAACATGATTTGGCAAGTCATAGCTTTCAAAACCTGGTGGTTGTTCTACATAAACTTCTTCTTTTATATAACCGCTTAGAAATGCACTTTTCACATCCATTTGAAAGAGTTTGAAATTCATGTTACATGCATATGCTAAAAGTATTCTTATGGCTTCTAATCTAACTACAGGAGCATAGGTCTCATCATAATCTATTCCTTCTTCCTGATTATATCCTTTTGCAACTAATCTAGCCTTATTCCTAGTTATTGAGCCTTGTTCATCTAGTTTATTTCTAAATACCCATTTGCTACCTATAATTTGATGATCCTTGGGTCTAGGTACTAAGGTCCATACCTTACTTCTCTCAAATTGGTTGAGTTCCTCTTGCATTGCAATCACCCAACTTTCATCATTAAGAGTCTCATCAACATTTTTAGGCTCAATTTGAGAAATAAAAGCAAGGTCAATAGCTAAATGTTTGAAATGAGATCTAGTACTTACTCCCCTTGAAGGATCACCAATGACTTGCTCCTTGGGGTGATCTTTTGTCATTCTCCATTACTTTGGGAGTTCTTGCCTGTTTTCTTCTTGAGCTTGAGGTAGAGAATCATCTTGATGTGAATCTTCTTGATCATTTTCTTCTTTTCTATTTCCAAAATCAAGTCTTTCCAAAGTTCCTACAACATCATCAAGAACACTACCTTTCACAAGATCAAGTCTACTAAATTCATTGAAAACAACATGTATAGATTCTTCAACAGTTAATGATCTTTTATTAAATACTCTATATGTTTTGCTAGTTGTAGAGTATCCTAAGAAGATACCTTCATCAGATTTAGAGGCAAAATTTCCAAGGTTGTCCTTGGTATTCTATATGAAACACTTGCATCCAAATACTCTAAAGTATGATATCAAGGGCTTTCTTCCATTCCATAGCTCAAATGAGGTCTTTTGAAAACTCTATTTGAAATATAACAAGCAGTATTTATAGCTTCTGCCCAAAAGTAAGTTGGTAGACCATACTCATTGAGCATTGTTCTAGCCATTTCAATTAAAGTTCGATTTTCCTTTCAACTACCCCATTTTGTTAAGGTGTCCTAGGATATCAAAAATTCTATGAAATTCCATGTTCAAGACAAAAACTTTCAAAGTTTTCATTTTCAAATTCTTTGCCAAGGTCACTTCTTATCTTTGAAATATAATATCCTTTTTCATTTTGAACTCTTTTAGCAAAGTTTTTGAAATTTTCAAAAGCATCACTCTTTTGAGCTAAGAAAATTACCCAAGTAAATCTAGAGTAATCATCTACGATGACAAAAGCATAATGTTTACCTTCTAAGCTAGCAATTTTAGTAGGTCCAAATAAATCTAAATGCAGGAGTTATAGAGGTTTTGAAGTAGTTACTATGTTTTTGGTTTTGAAGGATGACTTGTGTTGCTTCCCTCTTTGGCAAGGTTCACAGGTCTTGTCTTTTTCAAATTTGACTCTTGGCAGTCCCTTTACTAGTTCTCCTATGCTGAGGCTTTGAATTAAGTCCATGTTAGCATGACCAAGCCTTCTATGCCATAGCCAAGATTCATCACCAGTAGTCATAAGACACTTAGAGGAATGGTTAGATAATTCGTGTAAGTCTATTATGTATGTGTTGACATCTCTATTTCCTTTAAATATCTTTCGACCATCAATAGAGGTTACAAGACATTCATTGGAAGTAAAAGTTACTTTGTTTCCTTTATCACATTATTGACTAACACTCAACAAGTTATGTTTCAAGCCATCAACAAGACATCTTTAATAAAAGTGGTACCATTAATACCAATAGAACTAATGCCAATTACCTTACCCTTAGCATTGTTTCCAAAGGTAACTTTACCTCCATCAATACTTTTGATTTCATTGAAAAGTCTTTGTCTCCTGTCATATGCCTTGAGCATCAATTGTCTACTAGCCAAGCATTTTTGTTTATTGTGGACTTGAGGCATACCTATAGAATCACAATTCAAGTATGATTTTTAGGTACCCAAATGAGCTTGGGTCCTTATGGGTTAGCATATGAAGGTTCCCAATGAGCCTTCCTTATCCAACAATGTTTATTTATGTGACCAATTTTCATACAATAATTACATTGTTTTGGTCTAAACTTGCTTTTTGGTCTTACAATGTATTTGAATGCCATAATTCTATTAGACTGATTTTTGAGAACAATGGCATGCACATTTATGATTAATTGGTGCTTTCCTAGATACATGTTTCTTATACATAAAGGCATGATTAGTCTTTTGAGAATTCTTTCTTAGGCTTACTAATCCTTGATTATTCCTTTTATGTATAGAGGGATTAGTATACTTATTATTTGGTGTTGTTCCAGCAAGTGTGGAGATGTGAGGTTCACTTGACTTAACAAAAATAGTTTTGTGAGAGAATGATGATGTGTCCTTAAATTCTAAACCACGTCTAATTAAAGGTGGTCTTTGAGACACAATGAGAGTATCTAAACTCTCTTTTCCTTTGTGAAATTTAGAAATGGAATTTCTAAGTTCCTCAACTTCATTTTTTAAAGTATTATTTTCTTTAAGCAAGGATTTTGTTGAGGGTCTTGATGAGTATTCATCTAATGACTTTTGAAGAGATTCATTAGATGATTTAAGCTTAGAATTCTCCTTTTCTAAAGCATCAATTTTGATTTTCAAATTAGAAATGTTATTCTTATAAGTACTGAATTTACTTCTATATTTCTCTAGTTCTAAATTTAATTCTTCTATAAGGCTTTGCTCAACATCATCATCATCACTATCACTATCATTATCACTAATATCATTATTGAAAGAGTATAAGTGTAGTGATCTTACTTTATCCGAGATGTGATTCTCAATAGCCATAAAGCATAGGTTGACCTCTTCACTTTCATTATCATCTCTTTCACTTGAAGAACTTTCGTCATCCCATGTGACTTTGTGACCTTCATGATAGTTTTCCAATGTTTTCCATATGTTATATGAGTTGAACAGTGTTGTATCCTGCCACATTCTTCAATAGATAATGAACTTGAGAGAATTGTCATTACCTTCTTATTTTTGAAATTTGCTCTTCTTTGAGGCTCTGTCCAATCATCTCTCGACAGGATTTCTTCTTCACCATTAACTCCTCTTCTATTTGGTGGTGTCCATTCTTTTCAAATACTATCCCAGACTTCAATTCCTTCATTATCTAGATATATCTCCATCTAAAACTTCCAATGGGCATAATTTGCTCCATCGAAGTAAGGCTTGAGAATTTGGAATCCTTCACTGGCCATATCTTGATCTTTACTAGCACTTTTTAGGCTTCGATGCTAGACAAAGCTCTGATACCAATTGTTGCCCAGATATTGAGCCAAGAAGGGGGGTTGAATTGGAGTTTAAAAACTTTAACTTTAAAGTGCGGAAATAAAAATTAAGTTTAATAGGAATAGAGAAATTTGACACAAGGATTTTTATAGAGGTTCGATGATCCTCTCCTCTATCGCAATTGGGAGTTTCACTAACACACTAAGTGTTACAATGAAGTTTTACAAGCTCACTCCCAACTATGGTGTTTCTCACAATGGCTCACACCTAACCCAGAAATCCCTTGTGTTTTGATGGCTCACACAATAACCAATTCCTTGTGTTTTACAGGCTCACACAAATAACCTTTACCTTGTATTTTACAGGTTCACACAAACAACTTTTACCTTGTGTTTTACAGGCTCACACAAACAACCTTTCTTTGTATTTTAGAGGCTCACACAACTAACCCTTACAAGTGTTCTACTCTTAACCTAGAAATACCCAAATATGACTTGAGTAAAAATGATTACAAAGAGAAAACACTTACAAATATTTATTGCTCAATAAATGATGACCAAAAAGATTTTCACTAAGAATAAAATGTTTGTTTTGAAAATATTAAATGCACAAATAGCTTACAAACAAATTTTGATTTGAAGTATTAGCTATTCTCATGTGCTGAATGCATAAATGACTTGCATTTATACTTCCATGGCAAATTATATCCGTTAGAATGCATTTAATATGAAAGTATCTGTTGCACCAACCCTAATAATCCTGCCTGACATTTTTGTTTTTCATCTTTCATGGGCATGACTCTGTGTGTCACCGTCGTGACTGTTCTTCCAAGCCATAACTGAAGTGTTGACCTTGGTCATAAAGCATTCTGAAAGGTTTTGAAATATTGGGTCACGGGCATGACAACCTTCCAAGCTGTGGTCCAATTGGTGACTTTGGTCGTGAAGCTCTCTGGAAGAATTTGTCATGTCTTTTCATGAGCGTGACATTTCTTTCACGGGCGTGACTTAAATGTTCATTCACAGTTTATTATTTTCCTTCATGGTCGTGAACTTTAAATGTTGGTTTGTTGGCACTAGGATTAATCACGGGCGTGACACATATGGTCATGGACATGAATCATGCTGCTTCTTCAATTTTATCTTTCAAATATTAATCTTCCATTCTCCATTCTTGCTATCTTATTCCATACCCTATTTAATAGACTTAGAAAACAAGTAAGTTAAATACATTATTGCTATTTTATTTGTTATCATCAAAATGATAGAAATACCCCTTAAGGTTCAACAATAAGTTTATACTTATCTTAAAATAGTCATTCAACTGCTTTCTCGTTCAGGCCTGACAAGTTTCTCTCTCCAGGGTCACAAGCATGACTTATTATTCACGAGCGTGACTATTTTTCATAGCCGTGAATGAAAGTCATGACTCTGGCCTTGACTCATTCTTTCTGAAAATGAATGGTCATTCCCGGGTGTGACAAAATATTCATAGGTGTGACTTTATCAATCTTTACGGTTAGCCTAATATTTAACTTTTGTGAACGTTCAAATGAACAGTCTTGGTGCTTACTTATTTGATGGACATGATTTAGTATTCATGGACGTGAAAAGCTATTTTCACAAGGGTGGTGATCATTCACCACGAGCATGACTTTTTGATTCATGGGCATGACTCTTTGCATTTTTTTTGATATCTTGATCTTCAATTTTTCTCTTTCAACCTGCTTCAAGGTTTTAGGAATGTATAACCTGTCTAATACACTTAGAGCACAAAATGTGGTTAAATTTCTTGTTGCCTAATAATTTTTATCATTAAAATGGCAGAAATATCCCTCAAGGTTCAACAGAGGGATTTTAATGCCCAATATAGTTTTGATAAGACTATGGATGTGATTCAGATATAGAAAGAAAGTTCATATTTTTATATATATTAGATTGTTTTAGAACTAATACTATCAATACATCTATCAGTTAGAAAATTTTTATTTCAGAATAGTTTAGACAGATACAGTTGTGTGGCATCCATCTATACAATGGGGTTTGATCTGGCTATATGGAAGGGTGTTACAAAAATTGTCGCAAGTGTGATTTGAGGTGATTCATGGTTATGAGTCACATGGTGTATGAAACCATGAAACATCCTGTTCAAACTGGGCAATTCTAGGTTGATGGTTCACGACTGTGAACCTTCTATCACGGGCGTGATATGGGTTTTCAAACCATAGAACCATTAAACAAAGTATTTAATACATGTCAGATGCAAGGGCTCTAATGGTTGTCCAATGACAACTTCTTCCTATCAACACTCTCAATAATACATCCATTTGACATATTATAATGTTAATTGAGCATGTAAGAGCATATAAACATCACAAGTTACCTTTCCAAGATCATTGAATACAATATTATGCATTTATAATTTAACAACTCCTTATAATTTCATTAACATAACCTTTTTCAACCATGTAAGTCATAAAATTTCAGCATCCTCATTAATACACCATTTGGCATGTTTATTACAAGGTTTTCTTCCAAACCTTCTTATCAAAACATTTCACGCCTAACTTAGCATTTTTACATATATCATTCAATTCTCAAGTCATCATAGTATTAAATACTCTTATCATTCAATACTCGTATTCTCATGGCATAAATTTCATCATTTAAACTTATAACAATTGTTATTTATCATATAAAGCATAAAAGCATTCATCACATATAACATGTCAGGATTTATAATTTAAATGCATATATATACATACCTCAATGGAGACTCAAAAACCAAGATTTAACTCAATCTTGCTTATCTTCTTGGTGGGTTTCACCGCCTCCTCTTCTAACTCCTACCACATATAACATATCTCTATCAACCTCTATAAATTATAAAATTAATCTTAAAAGGCCATAAAGATAAAAATCTAACTTTAAACCCTCTTGATGACCTTAAACTCATTAAACCCCCTTTTTAGACATACTATAACATTAATCAAGCTTAAGGAAGGATTTTTCGCCATAACAACTCATGCTTGAACTCAAACCTAACCCATTTGGAAATGGGTATGTACAAAAAATGAGATATAGATGATAAAGGGTATAAAAACTTGTAAAGATGAAGGAAAAATGTGATTCTTTATTAGAAATGAAGGGAGCACGACTTAGATAATGGATTTTGAAGTCCTCTACCCATCCTCTAGGTTTGCCTCTTGAAGAAACAAACTTCTTTTTTCCTTTCTCTCTCAAGAACTTGAGAAACTTTGGTCTTTTATTTTGTTTAGATGTTTTGGGTCTTGGAATCAAAGGAAAAACAAAGGCATTGATATCTGGTATAAAGGAATTTCGAGTTCTTGGATTCATTTTAGGTATAAGGCATGTGAGAGAGAAAAGAATGATTGATCATGTTTTATACTTGACAACATTTATGAGCATGACCAATGAGTCACAGACATAAAGCATAACACATCATTGACAGCCGTGACTTTACATTTATAGGCATAAACACAAGACACATCAGATTTCTCATTTTTTTTCTAACTCTTTTCCTTTAACCAAACCCTTAAACATACTTAGCTTCTTTAAACCATCTTATTAACTAGGTCCTATTTAGCAGACATTACACAATAGGAGAATATCATAATAATTTTGCATTTGTTTCACAAATTGGACCCAAATGCATTGAGGAATCAAAAAATGATGAAAATTGAATTCTAGAAATGTGAGAAGAGCTAAATTAGTTAAATAAACTAAAGTTTTGAGGTTAGTTTTTGAACCTAAAAATCATTCTATTATTGGCACTAAATGGGTTTTTAGGAACAAACTAGATGAGAATGGACAAGTCATTAGAAATAAGGCACAACTTGTGGCTCAAGGCTACAACCAATAAGAAAGAATAGACTTAGATGAACCATTTGCATTAGTAGCACATTTAAAACCAATTAGAATTCTTTGTTTTTTTGTTTGTTTTAAAGACTTAATGCTTTACCAAATGGACATAAAGAGTTCATTCCTAAATAGATTTTTGAATGAAGAAGTGCATGTAGCACAACCCCCTAGATTTGAAAGTTATGAGCACCCAGACCATGTGTACCAACTCAAAAAGGCTCTATATGGATTAAAGCAAGTACCAAGGGCATGGTATGGAAGGTTAAGTAAGTTTCTTCTAAATCATACATTTATTTGAGGTAAAACTGACACTACTTTCTTCATCAAGCACAAAACATTAGACATTTTAATTGTTTAAATCTATGTAGATGATATAGTATTTAGTTGTACTAACCCCATTTTGTGTAAGGGATTTTAATAAAGTATAAAATAGGAATTTGAAATAAGTCTAATGGGAGAACTGACATTCATCCTTAGATTGCAAATCAAGTAACACGAAGATAGAAGATTACTTAGATAAAATACACAAAGGAATTGCTACAAATGTTTAAAATGAAGAATGCAAAACATGCCAAAACATAAGTGAGCACTACAGTGAATATGGAAGTAGATGCGAAAGGTAGAAATATTGATAAAAGATGTATAGAGGAATGATAGACTCACTTCTCTACCTAACAACAAGTAGACTATATATCCATTTCATAGCATGTTCATGTGCAAGATTCCAATCCACATATGGAAAGTCACATTTAATAATAGTAAACAGGATACTAAGATACTTGATTAGAATTGAAGACATGGGAATTTCGTACCATAAAAGGAGTTCACTAGAACTAATAGGATACTCTAATGTTGATTACAGTGGGTGTAAAAAATAAAGAATGAGCGCATCTGAAGTATGTCACTACCTTAGAACTTCAATCATAACTTGGTTTAGTAGAAAGCAATCCTCATTAGCTCAGTCAATAACATAAGCAAAATGTCTTAATGGAGGGAGTTGTGTAGCACAAGTATCATGGATAAAGCACCAAAAACAAAGAATTTGGAATTAAGTATAGCAACAACTCTATACTGTGTGACATCACAAGTGCGATCAACCTGACCAAGAATCCAATTCAGCATCAAGGACCACACATATTAAAATCCATCATCATTTCAGTAGAGACCATGTGCGAAAAAGGGACATAAAAGTGCAATTCATTTATACTGAAAAGCAAGTAGCAAATATCTTCACAAAATTAGTTCATGAGGAGCAATTTATCAAAATCCAAAGAGAAATTGACATGAGAATCACTCTAACTTAAATGAGGTATTCCTAAGACTATACTTGATTATTATGATTGAATAATTGCTTGCTACTTTGTTAGAAGTGTTAATGTTGTGCTAAAATTGTGCCATTAGAATTGTATGATTAAGTGATTAGAACTACTTGATTAGTAAAGGACATTGTGTTTAATATCATGTTACCCTTATGTGTGGGACCCAATGATTAATTAACTTAGAAACACTAGGTTGGTTAATTAATTAAACTTGTCTACCATGCATAATGTTATTTTCTTAGGTGATTAAGTTACAAAATTAATGATTTTTCCTCTGAACTATAAAAAATAAATATGTGATAATTAAGGATAATTAAGGAAAATTATAAAATTCAT
Source organism: Triadica sebifera (assembly GCA_023653625.1). Lineage (NCBI taxonomy): Eukaryota > Viridiplantae > Streptophyta > Magnoliopsida > Malpighiales > Euphorbiaceae > Triadica > Triadica sebifera. The sequence continues at coordinate 24,903,689 of CM042905.1, read as the reverse complement.
TTAATTCCCGCATAGAATCTTATTAAAATAAACTCTCTCTATGAAAAAATTGCCTCTCTCTCTCTCTCTCTCTCTTTCTCGTTATAACTCATCTTGAAATTGTTAAGGAAAATTCAAATTAAAAGAACAGAGGGAAATCGAAAAGGCATGATTGAATTGAGAAGTCATCATCCCCATTCTTTAAATCGCATTCACATATTTGTTCCTCATTCACATTTGTTCACTTTTAAGTTTTCACTATATATCTCTCAAAATGCCTAAAAATAATTTGTTTCATCCTTTCCTACATATCTCTAACCATGAGAACCAAAACTGCTGCCAAATAGAAACTGCCTCAAAAAGTGTAGACTAAAAGTAATTTTGGTTTGTTTCAGGAACCAAAAAAATAAAAATCCTCATCACCCAAAATACTCTCGTTTAACAAGAACCCAGGGTAAAAGGAGAAAATGTAGCAATTCTTCAAAAATGAAAGAAGAGGTGAATCTAGAAATGAGACTGCCTATTAATTTTATCACACCCATAACGGTAACTAGTGATTTTTTTAAAGAAGGCAAGATTGATGGTCTAATTAGTAAGCAAAAGTGAAAGAAATCATTGCAAATAAAGGACCTATCTATCCCTATTTAGTAAGGTTTTTCTTTGAGCATTTTCATGCCCAATGAAGAGAAAATTTTGTTATGTATATTTAGGATAAGAAATTTGAACTATTGATTTAGTGGCTCAAATATTAGAAACTCCTAATGATGGTGTAGATATTAGTAATATAACACTCCCTTGCCTCACTTTAGTTCAGTAAGGTAAGTGAACATTACCCGACTAACTATCTTATAAGATTCGCTAAAGCAAGTATAAATTTTTTTTAGCATACAAATACCAAGATTAAAAATTTTATTTATTTATAAACTATATTATTTTACATCCAAACTATATCCATTACATTAGTTTTACATACCCCTAATACAAACTAGATAAGATAAAACTATAATTTAATTTACAAATCTTTTAACAAATATACCAAAAATAGTCCAAAGTTTTAAGTTGTTTTTCGTCCGAGTACCATTCTTCTTCTGACAACTATACTATCTACAGCTATTTTTTAGAAACTGCGTGAGAGGAAATCACCCGCCTAAGCTACTAGCTTAATGGTACTTCAAGGATAAAAATCTTACATACATATACTTTCTTACATGTTATTTCATAATTCCACAAATAAGACATACAGAAAGAAATACAGAAAATCAAAGAAATGTCATCAAACATTTAATATTGAGCAATATTGATTTAACACAATATTATCAAAAGGACATACTTTTACTTATTTTATCATTACACACTTTACATTATTATTATTTTTATTTTCTTTGTGCCCATAGCACCTATAATTGAACTAACTAATAGGAATAACGAGATTGTCATTACCAGCTTTCATAATATTGCACCGAACGTTTTAGTACTAGTATCATTACATGCTTTCGTAATATTGTCATTGTTGGCTTAAAAATTTTGTGTCAAGTGCATTTATAGAATAGTCATTATCGGCTTTCATGTTTTGGCACCGAGTGCCTATAATCCCCTTATCGGTATCCCAAACTATTTTTTATTCCAGTTCAAGGTTAGGTGTCTTAGGGTTTAACTATTTTTATATTTACTCCCAATATTATGATTATTATTCACAATATTTTCAAAAGTGACAATTGTACCAAATTTTCACATATATTAACATCTTCATACCATTAGTCCCATTACTATAAAAAAAAAAAATCAAAAGTAACTATCAATCACACTTTATGGAAAACCACATTCTTATCAAGCACTAGCACATAATCTCACACATTTAGATAATATGTAAGATTTTTATCAATAAATCACATACCTAATCAGTTTTGGAGCTTTCCTTTTTCCTTTTTTTCCTCCCCTCACTAAATAGATTTTTTTTTTGCCTTTTTCACTGTCTTTAGGGCCTCTCTTTTGTCACTTGATTTTCCTACACAACCATACTATATCTCATTTTTATCATCACTTTTCAAAACTTTTCATGCATACATAAAATCCTAATGCTCCTAATATGTTTTATACTTTATTTTAGCCAAAAATAACTAAGGTTAAACTCCCTTTTTTGATAGGTCATAGCTGCCCAAAAATATTATTATAGGTCCCAATTTATTTTCTTCAAATTAACGCCCTAATCACCCTTTATTCATCAGTAATTATCATTTCCTTAAGTTAATTTCAATTAATTCCAATTTGACTCCATCAAGACAACCCATTTTCCTTCAATTTTAGACATGATACATTAGGCTTAAATACATAAAACATCAATCTAATTTAATTAGAGGCTTAATTGCATTTTTCCTCAAAAATCAATGCTAACTTAAAATTCTAGTTCACATATGCCAAATAACCCTAGTCTACGAATCCTAATCATATCTATCATCCTTATGGGTCTCAAATGGAAGGAAAATGTTGAATTTAAGAAGAATAAACTCACCTTAATGGAGTTATAGTTCTAGTCGAATCTGCCTCCAACTCTTCTCCCTTTTTCTTCTTCTTTCTTCCTTCCTTCTTGCATCTTAGCTCTCTTTATAACAAGAACTCTTTAATTTTTTGAATTTTCTCTCTCATAACTCATTTTTCCCATTCTTAGCATGCTAGAAAAATGAAGAAAAATGGAGGTTTTTGGTAAGGAGAGGGATGACAATAAAGGAAGAAGGAGAGGGTGGCGGTTATTTTCTAAATGGTGGAAAATAAATCTTTTTATCTTTTTTTTTAAGGTGAGTATTTGGTGGTTCCATGACTACATTAAACCCCTCTTTCATTGGTACAAAATATAAATTAATTTTTTGAACTTTTATTTATATTAAATTCCTTTTTTTCAACAAATTTCTCTTCTCTCACAAATGTCTCCCAACAATTTTGATTATACTAATTTTGTCCATAAGGTGACTTTACTTTTTCAGTGTTTGGACTAATCTTTTTAGTTCCCAAATAATAATACCCTTAACTATTTTTTTCTTATAATTTTTCATTTTTTATGGGTCCAAATTTAGACTCTGATTGAACTGGCACACGCAATCAGGGCCTAAATCACCGAGTGTTACAAATCTCTCCCCCTTAAGAAAATTTCGTCCTCGAAATTTACCTGATTAGCTGGAGCTAAAAAGCTGAGGATACTGAGTTCTCATCATTTCTTCACTCTCATAAGTGGCTTCTTCTACTGTATGATTGCACCATAGGACCTTTACTAATGGTACCTTATTGTTCCATAGTTCCTTAATTTCTCAAGCTAAGATTTTTGCAAACTCTTCTGCATAGGTCAAGTCTGGTTGCACCCCTATCGATCCCACAGGTATTACATGTGTCGGATCCAATTTGTATCTTCTTATTATTGAGACATGAAACACATTGTGGAACTTAGCCAATTCTGCTGGTAAGGCCAACCGGTAAGCCACTAGGCTCACACGTTCAAGTATTTTATATAGTCCACTAAACCTAGGGCTCAGTTTTCCCTTTTTACCAAAAAAAAGTACTTTCTTCCAAGTTGAGACTTTTAAAAATACCTTGTCTCTGATAACATATTCAATATCCTTCGTCTTTAAATCAGCATAGGATTTTTGTCAGTCAGCTATAGCTTTTAATCGATCTTAGATTAATTTCACCTTCTCCTCTGTCTGTTGCACCAATTTTGGACCTATTAACTTCTTTTCACCAAGTTCTATCTAGCATAAAGGTGTCCTACATCTTCATCCATACAAAACATCATATGGAATCATGTCGAGACTAGCTTGATAGCTATTACTATATGCAGATTCCATCAATGGTAAATACCTATCCCAATTACCCTCAAAGTCAATTACACGGCTTCTAAGCATGTCTTCCAGCAATTGAATAACCCATTTGGATTTCCATCTGTTTGTGGGTAGAATATCATACTAAAAGTAAGTCAAGTCTCCAATGCTTGTTGCAAACTTTTCCAAAATTATGATGTGAATCGTGGGTCTCGATCAGAAATAATAGATATTGGCACCCATATCCAAAATTATGATGTGAATTATCTCATTAACATATATTTCTACTAACCTGTTTAACAGATAATCCATCTGAACTGGTAAAAGTGAGCTGATTTGGTAACCCTATCAACAATTACCTACACCACATCATACTTCTTTAGTGTCAAAGGTAAACCAGATACAAAATCCATTGTAATCCTTTCCCATTTCCATTCTAGGATAGCAATAGGTTGCAATAATTCATATGGTACCTGGTGCTCTGCTTTCGCTTGTTGCCATGTCAAGCATCTTATAATGTATTCCACAATATCCTTTTTCATTCATGGCCACCAATAATAAGTCTTCAGGTTTTGATACATATTATTGCTTCATAGATGCATGGAATAAGATGTATTATATGCCTCTTTTAGAATTATTTGCTTTAATCCGCTGTCTTTGGCACACACAATCTTCCCTTATAACTTATGCTTCCATCATTTTCAATCTTAAATTCAGGTCTCTCCCCCTTTTAATTGCCTCAACAGTTATCATCAATTTTTTATCTTGCCTCTGAGCATCTCTCATTTGTTGTCTTAAGGTAGGTTGAACCTGTAACTCTACCAAAATAAAATATGAGTTTCCTATTAATTTATTGTTGATTACTATATATTATATTATAATGAGAAAATTATAAGGTATACTTGCTAATTTTTTTCTACTTAAGGCATCAGCTACTGCATTGGCTTTACCTGGCTGGTAATCAATAATACAATTATAATCTTTAATTAACTCCAACCAACGTCTTTGTCTTAAGTTCAGCTCCTTCTGTGTGGGTAAATATTTGAGGCTTATATGATCTGTATATATGTAGCACCGCTCAACATACAAATAATGTTGTCATATTTTTAAAGGAAACATTATTGTTGCCACCTCCAAATCATGATTAGGGTAATTTAGCTCATGAGGCTTCAATTGCCTAGATATATAAGCAACTACTTTACCCTCTTGCATTAATACATAGCCTAGCCAATTCTGAGAGGCATCATTGTATATCACAAATCTTTCCTTGGAGTGGGTTGGGTCAAAACAGGTGCTTCAGTTAGTATGACTTTCAACTTGTCAAAGCTTGCTTGACACCAATCTGTCCACTCAAATTTAGTTTCTTTTTTGAGCTGTTTCGTAATTGGTGCAGCTATGCTTGAAAATCCCTTCACAAACCTTCTATAGTAGCCAGCTAATCCAAAAAAACTCCAGACTTCTATCACATTGTGGGGTAACTTCCAACTTAAAATCACTTCTATTTTGCTAGTATCCATACAGATTCCTTGAACTGATACAATATGCCCTAAGAATCCTACTACTTATAACCAAAACTCACATTTTGACAACTTATTTTCCCTCAAAGTCTGAAGCACTATTCTGAGATGTCTGTCATGTTCTCCTTTATCCCTTGAATAAACTAGGATACCATCTATAAAAACCACCACAAATTGATCAAGGTAAGGCCTAAAAATCATGTTCATCATATCCATAAAGGCAGCTGGTGCATTCATTAAGGCAAAAGGCATAACCAGGAACTCATAGTGGTCATATCGAGTCCTGAAAGCTATTTTAGGTACATCTGTTTCCTTGATTTTCAGTTGATGATACCCGATCTATGATCAATCTTAGAGAATAATCTTGCTCTCTTCAATTGATCAAACAAATCATCAATTCTGGGTAGTGGGTATTTATTTTTAATTGTCACATTGTTCAATTGTTGGTAATCAATACATAATCGAAGGGTGTCATTCTTCTTTTTCACAAACAACACTTGAGCACCCCATGGTGACACACTGGGTCTTACGAACCCTTTGTCTAACAATTCCTACAATTGAACCTTCAACTCTTTCAATTCTACAGGTGTCATTCTATAAGAAGTAATTGATACTGGGATTGTTCCAGGAATCACATCAATAGTTATCTCCCTATCTAGTGGTAACCCTGGCAAATCTTCAGGAATCACATATGGGAACTCACACACTGTGGGGATGTCCTTGAGTTCCAAGCTCCCCTTCCTGGTATCTATCATATGGGCCAAGTATGCCTCACATCCTTTCCTAATGTATTTCCAAGCTTTTAAAGCAGAAATAACACTGTGTCAAACATGTTTGACCTTCACCCCAAATGATAGTGTCATCCTGCCTTAGAATTTTAAGTACAACTTTTCTATATCAACAATCGACTATAGCTCCATGCTTTGTCAACTAATTCATACCCAGAATAGCATTGAATTCATGAAAATGTAATTCTATTAAGTCTACTAGAAATTTTTTAACCTGAATTATTATTGAGCTATTTCTATAGATCTGATTCGCTTTCACACTATGTCCCAACGGATTGGTCACAACTATCTTATATTCTAAGGTCTCAGGTATTACGTTCCCTTGTTTAAATGCAAATGTGCTTATGTATGAATGCATGGAGCCAAGATCTATCAATGCATGCAAATTAAAGTCAAAAAAAGAAAATTTACAAACTATGATGTCTGGCACATCCTTGTCCTCCTCCGTTCTCATCACATACGCCTGAGCTGGAGCTCTATTACCTCCAGGTCTATCAATTGTCTATGATACCCCCTGACTCTGTCCTGTACGACCACCTCTAAATTGGCCTCAACCTCTACCACAACTCTGTACTAATGCCAAAGTTTGTGTTGGTGCCATACTGCCTATACTAAGTCTGGGACAATCTCTCTTCATATGATCAGTAGCTCCACATCTTAGGCATGCCCCAACCAACCACCAATACTCTCCTGTATGAGATCTACCACAATGCTGACACATAGCAAGAGCTGGCCTTTTGGACAATGATGCTGGTAAACTTGCAAATGATGCTATGGGTCTAAACTACTGACCCCACCTAACAGAAAATGTCTGCCCAGTAACTCGTGACTGAAATGATCTGGGTACTATCTACCTTTTCTTACTAGATGTTTGGGCCCTACTACCTATTGATTTCTTAGAGGGCACTTCTAACTTCATATTTTTCCTTCTGTCAACACTAATGGCAGAGGACACTACTGTAGCAAAGTCTATATGGTGATGGGAAGACACTAAATATCCAATATCCTCATTGAGGCCATCTTCAAATCTACAACATTTATTAGCTTCATCTCCAATAATCCCCATTGCATGCTTACTCAGCTTGGTGAACTCCATCTCATACTCAGCTACTTTCATACCCCTTTATTTCAAGTTCAGAAATTCTCTTTTTCTCATCAATAGAGACTCGTGGCACATATTTCTTTTTAAATTCTGCCATAATGAAATTCCATGTCTAAGGGTTTGGAGTCTGGGGCTTTGCTAGTACCGATTTTCACCAGTCATAGGCATGCTCCTAAAGGAGGGATATTGCATACCTAACCTTGTACTCCTCCGAACATTGAAGCTCCTCAAAAAGTCATTTTGTCTTTTCCAACCAAAATTCTGTTGCTACTGGCTCATCCTCTTTCTTACCCATAAAATTCGTCGTCCCATATTTTCTTAGCTTATCAATCTAGGGTTTTGGTTGAGGTGGGAGAGGTGATGGAGCTAGTGGTGGCACAGCTTGTGCTATCTGCTGTAACAAAGTAGTCATTTGTTGCATAAGGGGTACCTAACTAGATCAACTTATTCTTCAACATGCTGCGGAGCTACAACACTAGGCTCTGAGGCTCTAACTGATGTTAACTGTATATGAGCAGCAGAGTTAACTATATTATCACCCTCTTCTTCTTTGTGACTTCGTCTTGATTCAGAATCTGTTAAAACCTATATTATTAGAAGAATGGTCCCTTATCATAATATAGCAGCTAAAAAAATGCATATGCATGAAAACATCACTTATCTCCCATACCCACTCGACAAGAACCGACTAAACCTATAGCTCTGATACCAAAAATTGTAACACCCCTTACCCCACTTTAATTCAATAAGGTAAGTGAACATTACCCAACTAACTATCTTATAAGATTCGCTAAAGGAAGCATAATTTTTTTTTAGCAAAAATATTATAAATACCAATATTCAAAATTTTATTTATTTATAAAATATATTATTTTACATCCAAACTATATTCATTACATTAGTTTTACATACCCCCAATACATATTAGGTGAGATAAAACTATAATTTAATTTACAAACCTTTGAACAAATATTCCAAAGATTTAAGTTGTTTTTCGTCTGAGTACCCTTTTTCTTCTGACAACTATGCTATCTACAGCTATTCTTTAGAACATGTGCGAGAGGAAATCACCTGTGCCTACTAGCTTAGTGGTGCTTCAAGGATGAAAATCTTACATTCATATATTTTCTTACATGTCATTTCATAATTCCACAAATAAGACATATAAACAAAAATACATGAAATCAAAGAAATGTCATCAAACATTTAATATTCGACAATATTGATTTAACACAACATTATCAAGAGGACATACTTTAACTTATTTTATCCCTACACACTTTACATTATTGTTATTTTCATTTTATTTGTGCCCATAACACCTATAACTAAACTAACTAATAGGAATAACGGGATTGTCATTACCAGCTTTCATAACATTGCATCAAGCGCTTTTGTACTAGTACCATTATCAGCTTTCGTAATATTATCATTATCGACTTAATAATTTTGCGCTGAGTGCATTTATACAGTTGTCATTATCAGTTTTCATATTTTGGCAATGAGTACCTTTAATCCCCTCATTGACATCTCAAACTATTCTCTATTCTAATTCTAGGTTAGGTGTCTTAGGGCTTAACTATTTTTATATTTACTCCCAACATAAAGATTATTATTCACAATATTTTCAAAAGTGATAATTGTACCAAATTTCCACATATATGTTTATTTATTTTTATTATTTGTTTCTATTATTATTAAATTAAAACCCCACATATAAATAATTTTGTTAAAAATTTATAACTACAATTAAATTCAAAATTCTCATTAATTAACATATGCATTCATCACACCACATGCAAAAGTCCAATATGCAAATTCTTTGCTTATAATAGATTTTGGCCTTGATATTGGGCCTCATGTTTAGCCCATTTATAATTTGAATTTGAATTTATGGTCTTCTATTATTTTGTAACTTATTATCTCAGATTTCATATGCATTAAAAATCATCCAAATCCAAGTTTTCTAGCTACAATTATGGTCTTTTTACTTAATAGTGTTCTATTAGCTTTTACCTAGTATTTTCTAAGTATCACTACTATCAAGTCTAGGATTTTGTATCTAATTTTTAGCCCATTTGTAATTAAAATTTGAACTTAGGTTCTTAATGAATATTATATCCTTATGAGTTCACTTTCATTTCCAACTAATTTTATCTCAAACTCATTGCCAAAACATTAGTTATGATAAAAAAATGTCAAGGTCGCTCATGAAATTCTGTAACAGAATCATCAATTGGCACAAATCTATCTCATAAATACATCCATTATATGCATTCATTTTTATAGAAAAATTTTCATATCACAATTACATTAACATATCTTAACATCTTCAAACCATTTAGTCTCATTACCATATATACATATATATATATATATATATATATATATATATATATATATATATATATATATCAAAAGTAACTATCAATCATATTTCATGGAAAACCATATTCTTATCAAACATTAACACATAATTTCACATATTTAGAAAACATGTAAGATTTTTATCAATCAAACACATACCTAATCAGTCTTGGAGCTTTCCTTTTTCCTTTTTTTCCTCCCCTCACTAAATAGCTTTTTCTTTGACTTTGTCACCCTCTTGAGGGCAACTCTTTTGCTCACTTGAATTTCCTACACAACCATACTATATCTCATTTCTATCATCCCTTTTCAAAACTTTTCATGTCTACATAAAATCCTAATGCACCTAATATATTTATACTTTATTTTAGCCAAAAAGTACTAAGGTTAAACTCCCTTTTTGATAGGTCATGGCTGACCAAGAACAATATCATAAGTCCTAATTTATTTTCTTCAAATTAACACCCTAATCACCCTTTATTCATCACTAATTACCATTTCCTTAAGCTAATTCCAATTTCCCCCAATTTGACTCCATCAAGGCAGCCCCTTTTCCTTCAATTTTAGATATGATACATTAGGCTTAAATACATAAAACATCAATCTAGTTTAATTAGAGGCTTAATTGCAACTTTCCTCAAAAATCAACACTAACTTAAAATCCTAGTTCATATATGCCAAATAACCCTAGTCTACCAATCCTAATCATATCTATCATCCTTATGGGTCTCAAATGGAAGGAAAAATTTTGAATTTAAGAAGAATAAACTCACTTCAATTGATTTATATGGCTGGTCGAATCTGCCCCCAACTCTTCTCCCTTTTTCTTCTTTCTTCCTTCCTTCTTGCTCCTTAGCTCTTTTTATGGCAAGAACTTTTTAATTTCTTGAATCTTTTCTCTCATAACTCATTTTTTCCATTCTTAGCATGCTGGAAAAAGGAAGAAAAATAAAGGTTTTTGGGTAATGAGAGGGAAGACAATAAAGGAAGAAGGAGATGGTGGTGGTTATTTTCTAATGGGTGGAAAATGAAGATTTTTATCTCTTTTTTTTAAGGTGAGTATTTGGTGGTTCCATGAATACATTAAGCCATTCTTCCATTAGTCCAAAATATAAGTTAATTTTGTTTAACTTTTATTTTATTAAATTCCTTTTTTTCCACAAATTTTTTTCTCTCATAAATGTCTCCTAACAATTTTGATAATACCGATTTTGTGCGTAGGGTGATTTTATTTTTTTTCGAGATTTTGCACTAATCTTTTTAGTTCCTAAATAATAATTGTAACATCTTTGACCTTCCCCACATGCATTTCATCGAACATAAGCATCTTGCATACAATTCAATTGAACATGTGCATTTCATACGTATTTTCGTAGGAACAAGTTTATGACATGCACTAGCTACGTGTCCTAGTATTTGGCACTTGTATCGAGTCGCACATGTGTAATTATAACCTAAATGAGGATAAAAAAGTATTAGAAATGAATTGAATAAGGTGTCTAAATTAAAGTAAGCAAAATGATTAGATTAAGATTAGTAAACAATTACATTGTTAATTTAGTTAAATCGGGTCAAATGATTAAGTTGTATTATTGTGTGAATTAGTGGAATTATAAATATATATAAATAATAATAATAATATAGACAAAATAAAATGAAAATGACACAAAAGAGAAATAGAAGAGAAGAGAAAAGAAATGAGAAATGAGAAGAGAAAAGAGAAGAGAAGAAGAGAAAATGACAAAAAACAAGTTGGCTTTATCTTCATCTTTCTTTCCCCATTTCTGCCTTCTTCTCCAGCCCGACTTCTTCTTCATTTTCCTCCATTTCAAAATTCAATTCTTCCTTGTTTCATTTAGTTTTTGAAGCATATTGATCCCTTGCAAGGTTTTTCTTGGTAAGTAATCAATTATTATTGCTATAGGGTAGATTTGAGTTGCTTAGGTTCAATTTTAGGCACTGAATTCCACCCCAATTTGGATGTTAATAAAAATTGATTCTGGAAATGTGTAAAACAAAAACGTTGTTCCTTTATGTCTTATATATGTGGATATGTAAACATTTGTGCAAGATGTTATATATAGGGAGAGATATTCTCTTCGTACTGAAACTGGTCAGGGTGTGAACCCTAACCAAGTTAGCTATAGTGTGGCTTGATTTTGAATATGTTAAAGCCATTATTGGAAGTCTCGCAAAACATAAAAGTTGTAGATATATGTGTTTTGTACCTTTATACCAAAGTTCAGGTTCATTGGTCTTGGAAATGTGGAGTTATGGGGAATGGAACCATGACTGTTCCATGGTTTGAACTGTCTATTGAGTGCCCTGGGCAGATACAGTAACTTGTTTGGCTCATTTGAGCTTGTTAGAGCTAGAGTCTGTACATTATCAAAACATTAAGGTTATAGGTATATGTCTTAAATAAATATTGGTACTAATTTCAGCTTCATTGGTTATGTATAGACTAATTTATGGAATTTGGAAGCCATACTGGTCCGGAAGTCAATTCTATTCTGGACTAATAAAATGTTTGGTATAATTAGAGGACCTTAGAGACATAATGGGTAAAAGTTGTAAACATGAAACATGTTTCATATGAACCCATATAAGTTTCTGTAAAGTTTCATTAAAATCGACTTATAGATTATAAGTTATGATGAACCCAAATGAGTACCCTGAAATTGCCTGAAGGCAGAAAACAAGGTAGAAAACATAACACTCTTAGAGATTCCACCAAATATTGTACAATGATCCAATTAGTCTGAAATTTGAATATGTTCTATAATTATATGTTATTTTTAATTGGGAACAAGAATCAGATTAATTGGTCAATTATATAAAAGGTTATACGCTAAACAATCCCATAAGGTCACACTGCCTCATAGGAAAAATCTTAACTATTGACATGAACAATGCATATTAATTTGTTTAAGCCACATTAAGTCTCCCTAATCATGAGTTAATCGATTATGTTTTCATATTAGGCTCGCAACATATTGGAGACCCACAAGGAGCGGATAGACAATAAGTTAGGGGTCGAAATCAAAGGAGAACGGTGAGTCTAATTATCGATTGAAAATGTTGCTTGCTATGTGATTCATATGATTGTCATGATTGGTCCTTGATAATTTAATGATGGATAATTTGTGACATTGTGGTACATATAAATGGTATACTTATGGCATATTGGAAGTATATGTTTGACATATGTGATATATATACATGGTATATGTATAGTATATGCAAGGTATATGTGTGGCATATGAGGTATATATGTGGTATATGTATATTATATGTGATAAGATACAATGGTTGATGAATGCTTAAATACAAGTGCATATGCATATGGACTAAAAAGGCGTTGTGACAAGTAATCGATATTGTAAAGCAAAAGAAGAGGCCTATGGCCCAACAAATGTGCAAATGAAACAAATGATCAAGCTAGCTAGCAAATGCAAATGCAAATGTTCACATGGAAACCCGGGGTAATGTCTGTTTAGCTTGGTCACAACAAAATGAAATAAGCAAAGCATTTGCATACATAAAGAGTAATGATTATATGTTTCAACTTTATTGTTACTTATATGATACTGATGAATGGAATGGAATACATGGTATGTATTGGATTTGTGATTTATTACTATAAGTTGTTTGGTACTTTAGAGCTCATTGGATGGTTATTCTCACTGAGCCGCAACTCATCAATTTGCATCATTTTTCAGGTAAAGAAAAGTGATAGCTCATTTTGAGTAATATATAGAAGACATGGAGCGCAGGTCATTGGCCGAGCCTCATCACTCTCTCTCCTTGCATTCCACACAAGCATGAAAATATGTCATATGTGTTTTGTGTTTATGTGCTTGAATATGTATAGTCATTTTGGAATGAGTCTAAAAATGTATAAATGAAATCAACTCGAAAATACTTATGTGTAAAGTTTATGTTTTGATATATGTGATATATTATATTGTGGTGAAAACTTCAGTGTTAAGTTTGCAAAGTCAGTGAATAATATTATAGGATATGAGACTTGCAAGTCATTGAATGAAATTATAGGATATGAGACTTGCAAAGTCATTGAATCATATTATAGGGTATGGAAAAAAAAATTTACTACTACTATTAACAGGGTATTTTACCTTTCCAGTATGCTATTTATGATTACTTGATACAGGGATAGGTTATACTCAAATGCATAAGATGTGGTGTTACATTTTTGGTATCAGAACAGGGATAGGTTCTATGGGAACATGCATAAGCATAAGAGCATGATAACATATGCATCCTATGTGTTGAACATTATATAGTGACATAATTTCATTTATTTTAGGGACATCATAAGACATAATTCACCAAGGAGGGAGAGGACGGCCGAAATGCATTCTCATGAGGCATCACCTCATTTACATAGAGAGCAACCAGCAATAGGAGGTAGAGCTTCAGTACATGCATCACAGTCATCTCATGCAAAGTACCCCATGAAAACCTAGAACAATAAGTATATGGTCCTGAAATGTACAAGGAAAGAGGTTATGACAAGCTGAGGAAACATGGTGCAACTGATTTCAATGGCACAACAGATCCAACAGAAGCTGAGACATGGCTGAAAAAGACACAGAGGATACTGAATATGATGAGATGTACCCCGGATGAGAAATTCGATTATGCAGTATCGTTACTGCAAGGAAATGCTTATGAATGGTGGGAGACAATCCCCGACAGTGATGCACAACCACTAGTGTTGAAATGGAATGATTTCCTCCTGGAATTTCAGAAAAATTACATGCCTGAAGCATATAAAGATGAGAAGAGGAAGGAATTCCTGAATCTGAAATAGGGGAATATGTCTGTTGCGGAGTATGAAGTACAGTTTAATAAACTTTCCCACTATGACACCTTTATTGTCTCTACTGAAAGAGACAAATGCAGGAAGTTTGAGGAGGGCCTCAAATATGAGATCAGAAATAGAATCACAACTACTGATTTTGATAGTTATGCCAGGCTCAAAGCTGCTGCAATCAGAGCTGAACGGTTAATGAAAGAAGCTGGGGAACAACAAATAAAAAGGCCATCACGTGAGTTCTTTGGTGAGTCTAGCAGAAGGTTGGGGAAAAGAGGTAGATATATGCCTGCACAATATGGTAACAGAAGTGGGTACTCCAGTTCTAGAGGTCGAGGCATGACTTTCTCTTATCCAAGCCGAGGGCAGAGCCAATATGTTGAACAGAGGCCCACATGTAGTCATTGTGGTAGACAACATACGGGCGAATGTAGAAGGCTCATAAGAGCATGTTATTTCTATGGATCGATGGAGCACATGTATAGAGACTGTCCAAATAGAGCCAAACTAGCAGAGACCAGCAGAGGTAGAGGAGTATTTGAGACTACAGTTGAGGCACTGAGGGCCTACCCTACTAGTGGGACACAGGGCAAAGGAAAAGGCAGGGGCAGGACTGGTACAATGGGCAGAGGAGTGACTAGATCTGAAGGTCAGAGTTCTAGACCTCCTACTCAGGCCAGGGTATTTGCTATGACTAGACAAGAGGCAGTGGATGCTCCCGAAGTAGTCACTGGTAATATTTATATTTCTGAAATATTAGCATATGTATTGATTGACCCAGGCTCCACTCATTCATTTATATCATTGCATATGGCATCTGAATTGCATCAAATGCATGAGCCTTTGGGGATTGACATAAATGTGAGTACGCCATTGGGAACCGTGGTAGTTATGAATAATGTATGTCGTGATTGCCTGATATGCATTGACAGACCTAAGTTAATAGCTGATCTGATTTTATTGCCAATATATGAATTTGATGTGATACTAGGAATGGACTGGTTAACTAGACATCATGCAATAATGAATTGCTTTACTAAGGAAGTAATTTTGGAATCACCAAACCAGCCAAGGGTAGTATTTCTAGGTGAAAGAAAACTTGTGCCTACATGTCTAGTTTCAGCTGTAAAGGCATTTCGAATGATCAAAAGGGGATGTGAAGCATATTTGGCATATGTTACTGATATTAGAACCACTGATAGCTTGCTTGAAAATATACCAGTGGTAAGGGAATTTGCTGATGTATTCCCAGATGATCTGCCTGGTTTACCACCAGATAGAGAGATAGAATTCACTATTGAACTAGTACCAGGAACAACATCAATATCAAGGTCACCCTATAGAATGACCCCAGTTGAGTTGAAAGAACTGAAGGCCCAATTGCAGGAGTTACTTGACAAAGGATATATTAGACCTAGTGTATCACCATGGGGAGCTCCAGTGTTATTTGTTAAAAAGAAATATGGAACAATGAGATTGTGCATCGATTATAGGCAACTGAACAAAATGACAGTGAAGAACAAATATCCATTGCCTAGAATAGATGATTTGTTTGACCAGTTGCAAGGAGCCCAAATATTCTCAAAGATTGATCTAAAATCAGGCTATTACCAGTTGAAGGTAGCAGAAGCGGATGTTCCAAAGACTGCCTTTCGAACAAGGTATGGACATTATGAATTTTTAGTAATGCCATTTGGACTGACTAATGCTCCAGCTGCATTTATGGCATTGATGAATAAAGTGTTTCAACCATATCTGGATAGGTTTGTGATAGTATTTATTGATGACATATTGGTATACTCAAAGAACAGGGGAGAACATGAACAACATTTAAAAGTTGTGTTGCAAACTTTGAGGGAGAAACAATTATATGCCAAATTGAGTAAATGTGAATTCTGGTTAGATCATTTGGTGTTTCTTGGACATGTGGTGTCGTGTAAGGGCATAGAGGTTGACCCAAAGAAAATTGAGGCTATGGTAAATTGGGAAGCTCCTAAAAATATTTCAGAAATGCGTAGTTTTCTGGGATTAGCCGGATACTACCGCAAATTTGTTGATGGATTCTCCTTAATTGCTAGCCCTTTGACTAAATTGTTAAGAAAGAATGTGCCTTTCAAGTGGACTCCAGAATGTCAGAGGAGTTTCGATGAACTAAAATACAGGCTAACCTCAGCAACAGTGTTAACCATCCCTACAGGTACAGGTGGGTTTACAGTATATAGTGATGCTTCTCACCAAGGCTTGGGATGTGTATTAATGCAACATGGTAAGGTGATAGCTTATGCATCTAGGCAATTGAGACCACATGAGATCTCATATCCAGTGCACGATTTAGAATTGGCTGTAGTTGTATTTGCATTGAAGATTTGGAGGCATTATTTGTATGGTGAGACATTCCAGATCTTCACAGACCACAAAAGCTTGAGTTACTTGATGACATAGAAAGAGTTAAACATGAGGCAAAGACAATGGTTAGAGCTATTGAAAGATTATGACTGTACAATTGAATACCATCCAGGGAAAGCCAATGTGGTAGCAGATGCATTGAGTAGGAAAGCTAGTAGCAGTGTAGCTCACTTGCAAGTATCCTCTTTTCCATATTTGATTCAATTACGATCTATGAATGTTGAATTAAATATACATGATGAAGGATCACTGATTGCTACTCTTCAAGTCAGACTTATACTAAAGGAGAGGATCAAAGAAGCACAAAGCAAAGATTCTGAATTATGTGAGAAAATTGATGTGGTAAGGCAGGGAAATAATACAGAGTGTCATTTACAGAATGATACACTGATGTTAAAATCACGCATATGTGTTCCAGACACTGAGAACTTACGTCAGGAAATAATGGAAGAGGCACACAATGCACCCTATGCAATGCACCCAGGGATGACAAAGATGTATCACAGTTTAAGACCTCATTACTGGTGGCCAAGAATGAAGAAAGATATATCAGAATATGTTTCCAAATGCTTGACATGTCAACAGATTAAAATTGAACATCAGGCACCAGTTGGTAAACTACATCCATTGCCAGTGCCAGAATGGAAATGGAAAGAATAACGATGGATTTTGTCTATGGATTGCCAAGAACTCCACGGAAAAATGATGCAGTATGGGTAATTATTGACAGATTAACCAAGTCAGCACATTTTCTACCTATCAGATGGGGTTGTACACTTGAGAGTTTGGCCAAATTATATATGAATGAGACATGGCATTCCAGTGTCCATTGTGTTTGATAGAGATCCACGGTTTACTTCACATTTTTGAGTGAGTTTACAAAATGCATTGGGAACAAAATTAAAACTTTAGCACTACATTCCACCCACAAACTGATGGACAATCAGAAAGGACTATACAAACATTGGAAGAAATGCTTAGGGCATGTTCTATGGAATTCAAAGGTGCTTGGGATGAATATATAGCATTGATTGAATTTGCTTACAATAACCAGTATCATAGCAGTATCCAGATGGCACCATATGAGGCATTGTATGGCAGAAAGTGCCGAAGCCCTATCATTTGGGATGAAGAAGGAGCACGTGCATTAGAAGGGCCAGAGATAGTGCAAGACACAGTGGATAAAATCAAGGTTGTCAAGAACAAGCTAAATGCAGCCCAAGATAGACAGAAACGTTACGCTGATCAGCATAGAAAGGAGATGGAATATAAGATAGGTGAAAAGGTATTTCTTCGTGTATCTCCATGGAAAGGGATAATCCGATTTGGCAAGAAGGGTAAATTGAGCCCATGGTACATAGGGCCTTATGAAATTCTTGAGAAGATTGGATCATTAGCTTATAGGTTGGCTTTACCACCCGAGATGGCTCAGATACATAATGTGTTTCATATGAGCATGCTTAGAAGATACAGGTCAGATCCTACACATGTACTTAAAGATCAAACCATTGAGATTGCAGAGGACATGAGTTATGTTGAGAAACCAGTGCAAATCATTGGATACAAGACTAAACAGCTAAGAAACCAAGAAATACCTTTGGTTAAGGTATTATGGCGTCACCATTTACAAGAAGAGGCAACATGGGAAACAGAAGAAAATATGAAAAAGCAATATCCACACCTGTTTTCAGGTATTAATTTCGAGGACGAAATTTTTAAAAGGAGGGGAGAATTGTAACATCCTTGACCTTTCCCACATGCATTTCATTGAACATAAGCATCTTGCATACAATTCAATTGAACACGTGCATTTCATACGTATTTTCGTAGGAACAAGTTTATGACACACACTAGCTACGTGTCATAGTATTTGGCACTTGTATCGAGTCGCACATGTGTAATTATCACCTAAATGAGGACAACAAAGTATTAGAAATGAATTGAATAAGGTGTTTAAATTAAAGTAAGCAAAATGATTAGATTAAGATTAGTAAACAATTACATTGTTAATTTAGTTAAATCAGGTCAAATGATTAACCTGTATTATTATGTGAATTAGTGGAATTATAAATTTATAATAATAATAATAATAATAATAATAATAATAATAATAATAATAATAATAATATAAACAAAATAAAATGAAAATGACACAAAAGAGAAATAGAAGAGAAGAGAAATGAGAATTGAGAAGAGAAAAGAGAAGAGAAGAAGAGAAAATGACAAAAAACAAGTTGGCTTTATCTTCATCTTTCTTTCCCCATTTCTACCTTCTTCTCCAGCCCGACTTCTTCTTCATTTTCCTCCATTTCAGAATTCAATTCTTCCTTGTTTCACTTAGTTTTTGAAGCATATTGATCCCTTGCAAGGTTTTTCTTGGTAAGTAATTAATTCGTATTGCTATAGGATAGATTTGAGTTGCTTAGGTTCAATTTTAGGCACTGAATTCCACCCCAATTTGTATGTTAATAGAAATTGATTCTGGAAATGTGTAAAACAAAAACATTGTTCCTTTATATCTTATATATGTGGATATGTAAACATTTGTGCAATATGTTATGTATAGGGAGAGATATTCTCATCGTACTAAAACTGGCCAGGGTGTGAACCCTAACCAAGTTAGCTATAGTGTGGTTTGATTTCGAATATGTTAAAGCCATTATTGGAAGTCTCTCAAAACATTAGAGTTGTAGACATATGTGTTCTGTATCTCTCTACCAAAGTTCAGGTTCATTGGTCTTGGAAATGTGGAGTTATGGGGAATGGAACCATGACTGTTCCATAGTTTAAACTGCCTATTGAGTGCCCTGGGCAGATACAGTAACTGGTTTGGCTCATTTGAGCTTGTTAGAGCTAGAGTCTGTACATTATCAAAACATTAAAATTATAGGTATATGTTTTAGATAAATTTTGGTACTAATTTCATCTTCAGTGGTTATGTATAGACTAATTTATGGCTTTTGGAAGCCATACTGGTCCGGAAGTCAATTCTATTCTGGACCAATAAAATGTTTGGTATAATTAGAGGACCTTAGAGACATAATGGGTAAAAGTTGTAGACATGAAAAATGTTCCATATGAACCCATATAAGTGTCTGTAACATTTCATTAAAATATGACTTATAGATTATAAGTTATGATGAACCCAAATGAGTACCCGGAAACTGCCTAAAGGCATAAAACAAGGCAGAAAACAGAACACTCTTAGCAATTCCACCAAATATTGTACAATGATCCAATTAGTCTGAAATTGGAATATGTTCTATAAATATATGTTATTTGTAATTAGGAACAAGAATCAGATTAATTGGTCAATTATGTAAAAGGTTATAGGCTAAACAGTCCCATAAGGTCACACTGCCTCATAGGAAAAATCTTAACTATTGACATGAACAATGCATATTAATTTGTTTAAGCCACATTAAGTCTCCCTAATCATGAGTTAATCGATTATGTTTTCATATTAGGCTCGCAACATATTAGAGACCCACAAGGAGCGGATAGACAATAAGTTAGGGGTCGGAATCAAAGAAGAACGGTGAGTCTAATTATCGATTGAATTCTTTAGTGCAAATGAATGTTGCTTGCTATGTGATTCATATGATTGTCATGATTGGTCCTTGATAATGTAATGATGGATAATTTGTGACATTGTGGTACATATAAATGGTATACTTATGGCATATTGGAAGTATATGTTTGACATATGTGATATATATACATGGTATATGTATAGTATATGCAAGGTATATGTGTGGCATATGAGGTATATATGTGGTATATGTATATTATATGTGATAAGATACAATGGTTGATGAATGCTTAAATACAAGTGCATATGCATATGGACTAAAAAGGCGTTGTGACTAGTAATCGATATTGTAAAGTAAAAGAAGAGGCCTATGGCCCAACAAATGTGCAAATGAAACAAATGATCAAGCTAGCTAGCAAATGCAAATGCAAATGTTCACATTGAAAATATTCACATGGAAACCCGGGGCAATGTCTGTTTAGCTTGGTCACAACAAAATGAAATAAGCAAAGCATTTGCATACATAAAGAGTAATGATTATATGTTTCAACTTTATTGTTACTTATATGATACTGATGAATGGAATGGAATACATGGTATGTATTGGATTTGTGATTTATTACTATGAGTTGTTTGGTACTTTAGAGCTCATTGGATGGTTATTCTCACTGAGCCGCAACTCATCAATTTGCATCATTTTTCAGGTAAAGAAAAGTGATAGCTCATTTTGAGTAATGTATAGAAGACATGGAGCGCAGGTCATTGGCCGAGCCTCATCACTCTCTCTCCTTGCATTCCACACAAGCATGAAAATATGTCATATGTGTTTTGTATTTACGTGCTTGAATATGTATAGTCATTTTGGAGTGAGTCTAAAAATGTATAAATGAAATCAACTCGAAAATACTTATGTGTAAAGTTTATGTTTTGATATATGTGATATATTATATTGTGGTGAAAACCTCAGTGTTAAGTTTGCAAAGTCAGTGAATAATATTACAGGATATGAGACTTGCAAGTCATTGAATGAAATTATAGGATATGAGACTTGCAAAGTCATTGAATCATATTACAGGATATAGAAAAAAAAAATTTACTACTAATGTTAACAGGGTATTTCACCTTTTCAATATGCTATTTATGATTACTTGATACAGGGATAGGTTATACTCAAATGCATAAGATGTGGTGTTACAATAATACCGTTAATTATTTTTCCTTATAATTTGTCATTTTTTTATGGGTCCAAATTTAGACTCCGATTGAACCGGCACGCTCCACTACAGTCACACACAATTAAGGCCTAAATCGTCATATGTTAC
The DNA here is from genome assembly GCA_023653625.1 of Triadica sebifera. Classification (NCBI taxonomy): domain Eukaryota; kingdom Viridiplantae; phylum Streptophyta; class Magnoliopsida; order Malpighiales; family Euphorbiaceae; genus Triadica; species Triadica sebifera. The sequence goes on along the minus strand of CM042905.1, from coordinate 24,882,030 downwards.
AAGTAAGGTATAACATTTTTCTATTAAGAGGTATGATAAGTGTCACATTCGCCAATTTAAGCCCCCGATCATCACGAAAGTTCCGCCATTGGATGCACCCGGTCGACTGAAAATCGAGCACGTTCGCAATCAAAATAGTAGTGATATAACCGAAGCCTAATTTCAGACTTGATAAAAGTGAGGGATGTGAATATGAATATTTAACCTTAGTTAATTGATTGAAATTAAAAGTTTGGACTAAATCATAAAAATGCAACCTTTTGTTCTAGTGCACAAATTGCAAAATTGAGGGCACCAATACATACATTAAATTATAACGGAAGTATTGGTGTTTTTAATTGTTGGAAATTAATTATCTTTGGGGTTGAAATTGAAGGAGTTAAAATTTGGGTGTGGATAGATTATTAAGAAAAGAGAAAAGTTATAGGATTATTTGAGAAGTTTGACAAATGAGAGAATTAAATAATAATTAATTAACTTAAATAAACTTGATTAGTGTCAAATATACATATGCATGTTGCCACATGAAAAACATGCATGAAATCCAATTCTTAATCATTGCATATAAACATGTTTGGGCACAAATTCATTTCGGCCGTTTCTTTAGCAAAAACTTTAGCTTTTCATTCTTCTTAGTCATATCGATGATGAATAAAAGCCTAATGGTCATGTCGGTGATGCTTTCAAATGGCTTCATTTTGAAGAGCTCACATTTCATCACTAGCAATTAGATATTTTTGGATTTGACTTGTTTAGTTCATTTTTGTCAATTTTCCAAGATTTTCCAAATGTTAGTGAGTGGTTTGATAGTGTTGCACTCTTCCCTACTCTTTTCTTAACAAGAAACTAAGAAGGATAGTAATTGATTTCTTGTTCTTGTCATTCATTTTTTTTTGTATCTTAGTTCAATCCTTCCTCATAATGATCTCCAACTCACCGATGGATCTCCTTAAATGGTGGCTTTCATTCTTTTACGATGGTATCCCCCACATTTACAATCTCACTATCTACATATACTTTCATCATGTGCTTCCAATGGACATAATCTGACCCATCAAAGTATGGTATGGATTGGTGACTCCTTTTGTTAGCCATTTTGATCTTTGCTCACGCACTTAAGATTATGAATGTGAGACCTCACTCTAATAGCAATTACGATCCCAAATGCATTAAGAAGAGTAGCAAAATAAAAATTTAGGCTTTGAATAATGAGCAATTGTTAAGGAAATGGTTAAATAGAAAGAAAATATTAAATGAAAGATAAAAGGATAAGCAAAATAAAGCAAGAGACATGAGATTTATAGTAGTTTGAATGTTAACTAACCATATATTTACGCTCCAATCTCCAATTGTGATTTTCACTATTCATCAAATAGTTTGAAGCAAAGTTTTCCAAGCTCACTTCTAACTTAGTATGTCCCAAGGCTCACACCAAATCTTATAAGAGTTTTACAAAGCTCACTCTAAACCTAATGTTTCATAAGGCTCACAACAAACCTATATAAGAGTTTTTCCTAAGGCTTACCCTTAAACCAAACTAGAGTTTTCTCAAAGGCTTAATTTAGACTCTTCACAAGTATTTTCCCAAGGCTCGCACTCAAAATTTTTATAATTAGTATTTCTTTTAGGTTAACACTTAACCCTTACAAGAGTTTTATCTAGGCTCATTCTCAAACCATTTCCCCAAGTGTTTAAAGCTAACACTTAAACCACTATAACACTTTTAATTACAATTAATGATTACAAAAGTTGGAGAAATAAACTAGCAAAGCTTTGGCATATGAAAGGTTATTGGCTTGCACTTAATGGCTTTTGGAGGGGTATTTATATTTTTAGTCCTCCAAATAGCTATTACAAACAAGTGATAAAATTTTTCTCCTAACAGTTACTTTTTACTGCATTTGCAGCAATGTCAGAAACATAGTGACGGTTGCACTTTCTCCCTTCGCAATAATGATTTTCCTATCTTCACTGGTAACTTCCATATGGAAACTTCTAACTGATTCCTGGTCCCAATGGTTGAATCCTCATAAAATTTTTGGTTGCCTTTTTTATTGTAGTTAAGCTTTGTCCCTTACAAGCAATTATCGTCGCTGCGTCCCCCACCATGAATCAAATTGTCCAGCTGAGGCTTTTGTCTTCATTAAAATTGTGGTTGTGCTTCCTCACACATATAATAGTCAGATTGCACTAAAGGTTGTGAACTCTACTTCTTCTTCAAACATTTTTAACTTTATGAAAGTCGTGGTCGTTAAAGATTAGGCATGGTCATGAAATGTTTTTTGCAGGTAGCAACTTCTATCTTAGTCGCGATTTTATCATTCTTCAAAACCCTTGTAAATTGCACTGTGTTTGGATTCCAATTGCTATGAAAATTTAAGTCCTACAAACAAAATACTCAATAAACACATTAGAGACATTCAATTTAATTGTCAATATCAAAATGGAGATTTTCCAACTTAGTTCAACAACCCATTTATCATCCTATTAGTTAGTGAGGAGAGAGAAAACTCTTAAAATATTTGTGTATTATCTATCTCCTTATCTTTTAAATTTTTTCTCTCCTCGCTAACCAATATGATAGTAAATGTTGGACAGTCACTTGATAAATTTATTGTACTTAGCATTATTTTTTGTAATAATATTTCAATTAAATTCTTTGAAATTAAAATTTAAGAATTGAAATCTTATTCTTTTTCATTCCAAACATAAAAATCTAGGATGTGAATTTCACAAAGTTTTATGGAATTCATTTACTTAAAATACTATATGTTAGATATGAAAAATAAAGGTTTCAAATGTTTATAAAAATTTGTACTTTTAAAATTGGTGATTAAAATTTTTAATCATTTATTTTATTATAGTTTAAGTAAATGCTTTTTATCTACAGTGAATTGTCCGATTACTACCTTTAAAAGTTGAATGACACAGGCACTATAATGCACCACCCCACATATGTGTGATAATATGAGCTAAAGAACTACAAAATATAAAGGATATTTTGAGAATGTCCTTGAAACCAATAACCATCTACGACTAATGTCTAATGGTTTGATAATTTTAGAAATTCGTTTGAGAAACAAAATCCAATTTATGGCCAAGAGAGCCTAGAAATTTAGGGAAAAAATAAAGAAGCATTTTTATAAATATAAAAGAAAATAGGACCTCATATTAAAGAAATTTAAAAATAAAGAAAAAGAAATACTCTTTCATATTAAGAATTCAAGGCAGTATTAAAGAAAACAAAGCCTAAATAAGTGACAAAGTATTCAAAAGTTATTTCTTCTATCATTATCTCTCTCTATTTTTCTTTTCCTACCAACTCTTTCATGCCCATCAAGAATGTAAAACCAAGAAATTTCTATTAAAAATTATTTATATAAAAAGTTTTTTCCATACAAGAATGTAAATTTAAAAATATCTACTGAAATTCATTTATAAAACAAGCTAGTAAACACATTAACTAGATACACTAAATTTGGTTTGTAAACTTTATTTCAAAGAAAAGTATATCTTGGAGTGAAGGATACAAAAAGAGAAGTTATAACACTCCTCTATCCTCGTAACCCCTCAAATTTCACCACTGAATTAGAAGTGAAGGGGAAAAAAGTAAACTTTATAAACAATATATTTTGACTTTTACATCCATATGTCATAATATATTATTTGCAATTTTAAAAATAAGAGTTTTTTCTAATAATTTTTAATTTTACATCTTAATCCTTTGAAAAAGGAAAAGTTAAATATTTTACTTCCTTCCTCATCTCATATATGTTTTGTCTTTTTTGCAAAATAAAGTAAAAGAGATAACTCATATCTCTATCCAAAAAGAACATGATATTCGACTTGTGTTGCTAAAACAAATTGCTTTATATGTATTCCATAACTAAAATGTTAAGAGAAAAAGTAAAAACCCTAAGCATCTTCATTTCAATCCTCTGCTCAATGGCAAATAGTCATCCTATTTTTGCAACTTTTTGCATAAGAATTAAGAGTATATTTATACTTTAAAATTAGGTTAACACTACAAAAAAAATTGAAATAGTGATGGAAATTAATGATGGAATAGAATATGAAGCTACTTAGCATCGAAACAACAATGAAAAGGCAAGTGAATTTAATAAAAGAATTTTAAAAGAACCAACGATGGTTTGTAACATATATTGACCTAAATTTGATTAATTTATGTTTTGATCTTGTCAATCAAATTGAATATTGCTCACATTTTTATCAATTGTTTTTTGTAGGACATAAAGTTTTATAGCATTTAGAAATGAATTTTTAAGAAACCTTGAAGGACACCAAAATTGCTATTGAAATGAGATGTGTTACCCTCGAAAAGCATTTTGTGACTGCACCCAATCTTCAGTGATCATCAATTCCATATAGGCAAAAGGGAATTGAGAAACAGTAGGATTTATGACCTTTAATGCGATTACAAGCTTGGCTGCGAAATTTGATGTGCAAATATGGGAGAGAATAGCAACCGCAATATTCAAAGAGCCAAGACCATTGGAAAGAGAGAAGTCAGAAGCTATCCACATGTTCAATGTGCAATCGCAAATTCAATCAAACAAAAACTCTAAGTTGGATTGTAAAGTTCGTAGTGGCAACTGTAACTGTGACTTTAGCCCACGATAAAAGAATCACGATCATGACAGAACCTCATGACTACAAAATCCCACCTAATATGACTATTGTGAGTGGGAACCAGCTAGAAGCAACCATGTGTTAATTACTATTAGAGATATGACAATGTCGACTACGAAAAGAAAAATGTGCAACCACGATTTTACTTCTGTCAATGCATTCAATGTAGAGTAAAACTAGTTGTTAAAGAAGAGTTTATGACTTTGTTTGTAATCACTGTTTGGAAGCTTGGTACTATAAATATACATCCAAAAGATATTGAATGTATGCCAACTACTTCTCTAAAAGCTAAACTCTTGTTATTTTACTTTTCAAGTCTTTATAATCAATTTTGTAATATTAGATAGTATGAATGGTTCTAGTGTTAGCTCTCAACACTTGGGTTAAAGGTTTTAGAGTGAGTCTAAGAGACAAAACTCTTACAAAGATTGAATTTTAGCCTAAACACTAGTGTAAGATTTTGTGTGAGCTATAAAACACAAAGGATTAGAGTTTGGTGTGAGCCTAAACACTAACTTGGAAGTGGGGGAAAACTCCACCTTGTACTTAAGTTAAGTGATAGTGAAAATGTCAATTGGAGATCGATAAGTGAATGCAAGGTAAGTTAACACCTAAACCATTATAAATCATTTGTGTCCTTTGTTCTTACTTATCTCTTATTCTTTGTTCAAGCCTAAATTTTTTTATTAACCACCAATTCAACCCCTTCTTCTTGGTGAATTTTAGGACAACAATTGGTATTAGAATTAAGTCGCGCATCCTCAAGCTTCATTATGTGAGAAAAGATCACAATGGCCAATAAAAGGGATGCACCACCTCAAACTATTCTTTGATGGGTCAAACTATGCCCATTGGAAGTGTAAAATAGAGGTCTACTTAGATAGTGATTTAGTATACATATGGGATAACATCTTGGAAAAATGAAAGCCACCATCCAAGGAGAAAGATGATAAGGTGTCTAAAATTTTAATTTTAATTTAATGACATTAATATGATGATATTGGATGTTGTTGATGATAAGTAAAAGGTTTGAATTTGATTTAAACATGAAATTCGAAATTGTCCATGTTGCTGAATTTTAGGGTTTGTGAAACATAGTATTTCCAATTAAGTTCTTTTTGGGACTGTTCAAATTTAGCTTGTTCATTTGATTATTCAAATACGTTTATAACATATTAAGAATTTGTTTTAACTTTTTTATAGCACTTATTATGATGCAAAAATCGTTTTTGATCATAGAACAAATAAAAAGTAGTAACTAGGTTAAAAACCTTATCATGTGATGGAAATTGTTGTGTTGTACAATTTAATGGGATGTAACTTCATCACTATAACCTTAATTTCATGTTTATGAGATATTCATGATGTTATTTTGATATCAATTGCTTGCTAAAGTCAAATTAAATTCATAGTTAAGTTCCTAAAGAATCATAATTCATGTATGATTCAATTTATTTCAAGGAAGGATTAGGTAAAAGCGCAAATGTCGAAATCAAAATAGCAATGGTCATCCTCCTAAGCTCCTTATCAAGAAAAGAGTGCAAAAGAGTACAAGATTTTCAAACATCATATAGCATTTGGAAAACCTTGGAGAATTATCATGAAGGTACTAAACAAGTAAAATTAAAAAGATTTAATTGCTTATGACGAAGTATGAGCTGTTCAAAATGAAGCCAATGAGAGCATCACCAACATAACCAATAGCCTCCTTGTTATTATCAATGACATGAAAAAGCTTGGAAAGCACCACAACTTTGTAGATATCAGCAATAAAATTCTAATAAGTTTTTCCATAAAAGAGTGACTCATGAAATAGCTTTGTCAAGGGAGAAAGAGCTACAGAACAAAAAGAAGAGAGGAATGCTATAGCTCTCCAGGCTATCATAAAAGCAATTAAAAAAACGAGCTCTAATGAATAAGAAATGAGCTAGCAAGAAAAAAGGCAAATTGACATGCTTTAAATGTGGAAAGAAATTCCATATTAAATTAGAGTGCCCTAAATTTTAAAAGTTTAAGAGGAAGTCTACCATGGAAGATGAAGAGGAAAAGCACAAGGCAATTTAGGACAATAGCTCCTCTAATGAAAAAGAAGCTACTGATGAGGATGAGGTTGCCAACATTTGCTTCATGGATATGGAGGATGATTAAAATGAGGTATGCTTTATATCCTACACTTGTAATGATGATTGCATAAATCATGATGTAGATGATGATCTTATTAAGGACATGGCCCTCGAATGCAAGAAATACAAAGAAAAAATTGAATTTTTACAAGAAAAATTGTTTTAGATTATAAAAGAGTTTGAAGGATTTGGAAAATGTGGTTTTAACTCCTAAAAACTCTAATGACTCTTTTAGAAAATCATTAGATGATATTTTATCAAAAACTTTAACTTTTGATGCTTTGTGTAAAGAAAACAAATCTTTTAAAAATGAGATTGAAGAATTGAAATCTTCCATTTCCAAATTTCACAAGATAAATGAGAGCTTGGATACACTTATTGTATTTCAAATACCTCCTTTAGTTATATATGGGTTTGGTTTCAATGGGGAATCATCATCTACATCATCTCTTAGCACTACACATTTCATTAAGGCCTCAACACCTCAAACTTCTACTATAGAGATGATAATTCAATAGGCTAAAACAAAAACACACTTTAAACCTCCCATCAAAAATAAGAATAGCAAAGGCTTACATGGTCCTAGATCCAAACCTCAAAGGACCAATCATGCATACCTGTATAAAAGCCATAATACTAGGCAAAGTCACACACCACATGTATGTTCATGCATGCATGTTAGCACTAGGAATGCGGTGAGGCACAAACCTCATACAAAAAGACATGTGAACAAAAAGACTTTCTAAACTAATAAACAATGTCACTATTATATGAAGCTTAGACATATAAATGTCCATTATTCTATTAAGAAGGCTCATAACTACAAGGTAGAACCTTATAAGACTAACCCTTAAGGACTCAAGTTTGTTTGGTATCTAAAACCAAAACTTTTTTTATTTTCTTATAGGTTTCTTCAAGTTCACTACTAATGAGAATGTTTAGCTTGTTGATAGTGGATGCTCAAGGACTTAAGTTCGCTATTTACTTCTTATGGAGTTCGCCTACAACAATAGTCATTAAATGAGCATTGGCATGGCTCCTTATGAGGCTTCGTACAGAAGAAAATGTAGAACTCCAGTTTATTGGACTGAACTGCATGAGAAGAACTTGATCGAGTCAGACATTGTGCAATAGATGGAAGAAAAGTTAGAGTGATTAAAGAAAAGTTAAAAGCAGCTCAAGATCGGCATAAGTCATATGCTAACCTAAAAAGGCAAGACATCGAATATGTCATGGGAAATAAAGTAATCCTTAAAGTTTCACTTTGGAAAAAGGTTTTGAGATTTGGCAGAAAAAAAAAAGTTGAGTCCAAGGTTCATTGGTCCTTATGAGATTCTGGAAAGAATCGGACCAATAGCATATCATTTAGCACTTCAGCCAGAGTTGGACCGAATTCATAATGTTTTTCATGTCTCGATGTTAAGGAGATATCGTTTATATCCAACTCATGTTATTCCAATCAAGAGGATTAAAGTACAGATAGATATGACTTATGAAGAGGAACCAACGGCTATATTAACACGTGAAGAAAAGGTTCTCCGACAAAAAAGAGTTCCTCTAGTTAAAGTCTTGTGGTAGAATCATGAAATGGAAAAGCCACATGGGAAAGTGAAGAGATAATAAGGCAATATCCCCAGTTGTTCAATATAGAATGAACAGGTAAATTTCGAGGACGAAATTTATTTTAAGGGGAAGAAAATGTCATTTCCATTAATTTAGGCCCCGTGTCGCACGTGTCATAAAGTTGATGCATTTGACTGATTGGAATCTAAACTCAAATTTTTTATTGGAGAAAGTATATAATGGCAAATAATTATAAAAGATGCCTATTAAATTATTTAAAGTATTTAAAAGATGTTAAGAATAGTAAAAGACTAAATTGTAAAATTTGACAAGTTTTGAGGTTAATTTGCAATTTATCAAAATTAGATGATTAAATGAGTTGTTTGTTAATTAAAAACATAATTTTGGATAATAAATATGCATGTTGGCACGTTATCATAAGAAAGAAGAGGAATTAACATGTTAATTAAATTAATGTTATGTATATGGTCAAATATGATGGGTCCCATAAGGAGACTTTAGTTTCTTCCTTTTTTTTCTTTTTTTTTTCCTTCTCCCCTTATTCCTTTTCACTTTCATTTTTCGCACAAGAAACCAATTCATGCCAACTCTCCACAAACCACTATAGTCAAAGCTTGTTCTAGAGAAAGAGAAAAAAAGAGAATAGAGAGAAAAGCACAAGACAAAGTCATCTTCATGCTCTACAAAGCTAAAGGAAGCTGGAGGGAACAAAAAGAAGGGAAAACAAGCAAGAGAAGAGAAGAGAAAAATCTCTAAAGTTGTGAGCAAGAAAAGGGAAGTGTAAAGGTAAGTTTTTTTTCTCATCTTTTATAATCTTTCTTATAGGTAAACATGGTTTTGAGATTATTTCGATGACTTTGTCTCAAAACCATGTTTACCTATAAGAAAGATTATAAAAGATGAGAAAAAAGATGAGAAAAATTTGAATGAGCAAAAATGAGAAAAATGGTGCTTGGCATGAGCAAGTTGCATTTGATTCCAATTTTTAGACCTTACTGATCATTCTTTTCCCTTTGAGCTTATTTCGATGGTCATTTCCCTTCTTTTATGTTAGCAGGAAAATGTTGTTTCAAATATTACAGTTTCCCTACTCATTTTGTATTATATTATAGAGTTGATATCAAACAAGTTGAGAGCACTCAATTTTTATCTGCATCCATCAAAATTGATTTTTTCATAAAGTTGGAAAAAAAACCTAAGGATTAGCGATAGAAATTATAATGCTATCTAGCTACATAATAAGTTATGTCACTAATCACTCGTCTTTAATCAGTGACGGACAGAAAATTCCTTGCTAAATTATGAGAAAATGTTGTCTTTATGCTCTCGCAACATTAGTGATGGACAATATTTTGTCGTTACATTCTCTCACTACGTTAGTGACAAAATGTTGTCTCTCACTAATTAGTAATTGAAAAACTATCACAACATTAGCAACGGAAAACTAATTTGTCGTTAACTGGATCAAGCCACATTGTAATAGATACATTTGTCCTAAACTTGTAATGGATAATCCATCATTGTCAATCACTATGGTAAATCGCCTTTAGTTGTCTTACTAGTTGTTGCAACCAAGTTTTAGCGACATAATATCTATCGCTAACTCCTTGCTAATATTAGTGACAAATTGCATTTTCGTCACTAATAATTTGTGAAGATAAATCTGTAAGAGATTTAGTCTGTCGCTAAATTAAATTAGTGATGGATTTTTTAACTTAAGCAATAGATTGCTAAATGGTAATTTTCTAGTGGTGTAAGCAATAAATTTGACCCTATATTTTATTAAATTATCAATATTTGACTTGATCCTTTTTTTTCTTTTATCAATTGAATTTCCATGAAAGCAAATGAAAATTTTTTCTACTATGTTTGTTTATGTCAAGTCCAATATTTGACAAAAATAAATAAAGTTTCTCTAAAATTTTAAGATTTTCTATTGAAATAAATAACAATGCAATCTCTAAAACATGAAATAAAGCTAAAATTTATAACAAAAAAGATTAAGAAGAAAACAACAAGAAAGTTTTGCCTTGATAGACTAATATAGCATATTAAAGCTAAGTGACAAGTTGGGTTATCATAAAAATAAGATACTCCCATTGCTAACTTATACACTTTTAATGACATAAATTTTGTTGTTAACTAGGGATAGAATCAGTTTTGTCACTAATCACTCATCTTCAATTAGCGATGAACAGAAGATCTCTTACTAAAATACGAGAAAATACTGTTGAATATGCTCTTGCAATATTAGTTACGAACAATATTTCATCGCTGCATTTCCTCTTTATATCAGCAACCAAATGTTATTAAAAATTATTACTAAATTAGCTATGGACAATTAATCCATTGATTTTTTCAGAAAGTTGGAAAAAAAAAACAAAACCTAAGGATTGGCGATGGAAATTATAATGCTATTTAGCTACATAATCAGTTATGTCACTAATCACTCGTCTTTAATTAGTGACGGACAAAAAATTCCTTGCTAAATTATGAGAAAATATTGTCGTTATGCTCTCGCAACATTAGTGATAGATAATATTCTCACTTCAGAGAGAGAAAGAGAGGGGCAAAATCCCTTGAATCTCCCCTTTTAAAAAATTTCAAGAAAATACAAAACAAAAAAAAATCATGTCTCACTAATTAATTTCATTTCATTGACCTGTATAATTTTAGAAAACAAAGCGAAAAGAACAAAATAATAATGAGGGAAAGAAGAAGTCCCATGTGATGTGAGGGTCAAGGACTCAAAACCATGAATCTCGTGACTCCCATCATTGATTTTTTTTTTTTTTTCTTTTTCGGTGACTACCTCATCATTGAATTAGTTGCATCAACAGCAACAGTAGAAAAAGGAAAAAACGCGTCTTCAATTAATTCCAACTTCCAACAAATCTGAAAGTTTTCCTTGTGCATTAGGAAATAAAATAATAATTACTAGTGGATGAAGGGTAAGATAGCTTTCTATTTTTTGATATTTTTTAATATTTTTTCTTTATTGGTTTGTAAATAGAAAAAATAATTTTTTTATTTTTAAATATTTTCGTTTTCATCAATCAGGTGAATATTGGAGAAAAAAATAAATAATGTGTTTACTATTCCTCCTATTAACCTAAATATAAACTAAAAGCAAAGCCCCACATATTGCGTGAAGCATATAATTTTCGTATCCACAACTCCACGCGGAGCTGATTTTCCATATATATGAAAAAAAAATCATAAATCAAATCATCCGTGCAAAATAGATTATATAATAAGATTTATATACTTTATTTAGATAAGCATTTCTCTTCTAATATTATGATCGACTAGAAGTCTAGAAGTCTAGAAGACCTAGTCAATCTGGTCAAAATAAAAATAGCAACCTATATTATGAAGAGGAAAATCAAAAAGGAATGAAGCTAAATTTTAAAGCTAATCAACCCTAATTGTAGAATTGAAGATTTTAAAGATCAGATAGTATCAACAGTGGTGGAAATTTTAAACTTCCTTAAACTCCTTTTCCCTACTCCTAATTCAACTGATTGCCTCTGCTGCTTTCGTTGATTTCGAAAAACGGCAGAAACAATAAGAGAAAACGACAATGAAAATGATCCAAATTAGAGTTATATCTCCTAATGCCTTATTTACATGGAAACTAATTAAGTATTAGTATTTTTTCTTTAAACTAACCCGTTAGTCATCATCTTCTTGAACTCCTCGAAATTGACGTTGCCATCGCCATCTTGATCAACCTGACGGATCATCTTCATGCAATCACTCATACTGCATTTAAGCCCAATCATTTTCATAACCTTATGCAATTCGCTCGCCGATATCAATCCATTCTTATCAATATCGTACAGATCAAAGGCGTCCTTTAGCTCCTTGTTCCCGCAGCAGCGGGTATCAGCGCCGCCGTCGAGTCCGCCGACCTGGATGAACTCGACGAACTCATCGAGATCAATGTAACCGTCACCATCCTTGTCAAACTCCTGCATCATGCACTGAACCTCTTCCGGTGAGATTTTGGTGCCGAGCTCGCCTAAACTGTATATAACCTCTGAACTCGAGATCTTTCCGTCGCCGTTTTTGTCGAATTTGTTGAATATCCTCTGTATTTCGTCCATGGAGCCGACAAGATTGTTAGGATTTGATTTCGCCATTGAAGAGATTAAGAGAGGAGAAAGGAGAAGACACGCTTTAGTTCTTTGCTTGCCTTAGAAATATTTCTCTGTTTGTTTGGTGGGAATATATATAATATGCATATTGAATTAAACGCGGTTTAGACGCGTTAAATTTCTGTACCTGCCATATGTTTACTTCTTAAAGTGGTAGTTATTTCCTGTATGTATGTACAGAGTATTAATTTGGTTCGTTTTGCTTGGAAACCAGTTATATTACACCACGTGTAAGACTATTTAAGAGATGAATATCCGGAGATTGTGTTGCAATAAAAGTATTTCCTGCTTGGTTACGATTTAGAGTAGTCGCTAACGCGTGTTTTAGATAGATTCGCAGTTAATTCAATTATATTATAATATATATTTAATTATTTTATTTATTTTAATTAATAATTAATAAATTATTTATTAATATATAATTAAATTAATTTATACATAATGATAAACTGAACCTATTTAAAAAAAATTAAATTGGAAAGAAAATTCTTAATCAGAGTGATAAATATATTCATAATTGCATGCACAATTAATTTGAGAAGTGCTATTCGAAACCGAACAAAATACAAATACAAAAAATAAAGTGCCTATTAAAAGTACAAAAAATAAAATAAAGTGGGTATTAAAAGTAGTGATTGATAACAATTTAATTACTATTAAAATAACTAATTAAATTAATTCGTGCATTTTTTATGCATTTTGTAGAGGAATAATTCGAGTATTTTAATTATGTAATTTTATAATGTTAAACAACGTTACTCAATAAATATACATATGAATTATATTAAAAAACAATTATTTGGTTTAAAGATTTTGAGCAATTGATAATTATTTTTAACCAATAACAAATCTTCTTAGTAAAATTTATGAATTGACTCTTAATTTTTTTATGAAAAATGAAAGTTTTTATCATCGGTTGGTAATAGATTAAAAGGATAATTGTTTCAAAAGGATATTTAGTTAGAGATTTGATGTCATTGATAATTGCTTCGTACATAATAACTATCAAATTTTTATTTTTATTTTTATTTTTTGGTAAAACTTATAAATCATAAGTTCATAGTTGATACTAATTATCCCAATCAACTACTTATTCAGTTAATTTCATTTTAAGGATCTATTTGATTTAGTAGTTTGATATAGCTCATAGTGGTACATAGTTCATGATTGTTTTGTTAGTCGGTAACCTATAGCTGATTGAAAAAAATTATACATATTTAGTTAAATTGTATTAATTCTTATTATTTAAAGATTAAATGACTATTAAGGGTATTGTTTAATTTTTAATGTAACTTATACTTAATACGTTAAATGATATATATAACAATTAAAATTTATTTTTTATGTTGATATTTTTTATCATATAAAAATGAACTTTATTACTAGTTTACTTATAATATTTTCATATTTATTTATTTATATATAATTATAATTATTGATTGAAAAAATTAATTTACAGAAATAAGTATTTTGTAATTAATAAATTTTATAAAAATAATATAGTCCAAATAAAAATTAATATTACATATTAGAATTTTTTTTTAATTAGCAATTGATTTCTGTTAAAATCAACTTTCAACTATTAATTGGAATATTTTACTAAATATTCTTAGAGTAGCTATTAGATACTAAAAAGATATCAGTTGCACCCAAAAACTAATCAAAACACCTTACAAAACTTTTTCTCATATGTTGTTAATTGATTAAATTTTATTTTCAATAACTTTTAAAACTTTAACTACAAAATATTTATATCTTTAAATTAAATTTATTTCAATAAATGATTTATAATTATAGATAAACATTAAAATTTATAAGTTATACTTAAATAAGTAATAATATTCATTCTCATACGACCAAAATTAAATGCAATATTTTCATATCCAGTCTGATAAAAGAATCAAAAAAAATATAAAATCAAGAGTTTAAAGTTCAACCAAGATTAAACCATTTCAAATGAAATTTTGTTGATATATAATATTTAATATATTCATATATAGTAAAATGTATAAAAAAATACACTTATATTTTATTCATTTCAGGCATAATTATATGTTCAGAATATTTATATCCATAATTAAAATATGTGTATAACCATGTTTAAAAATATTTTAAAATATAATTTTAATAAATATTAAAATTGATTTATTTATATATTTTTAAATTTTTTAAAATCAAAATCTACAGTAATTTTAAAAATTAAATTACAAAATTATTTTTATCAATTAAAATAATATTTTTGATAGAACTCAAAATAATTTTAAAAATAATTTATATGATTATTTTATAATATTGTATGCTAATAGTAAAAAATTAAATAATTAAATTTTATTTTATTAAATATTTAAGACTCTCGAATAATGTGAATAATTAAAATAAATTTTTTTTATGAAATATCTTGTTAATGTGTATAAGTGATGATATGAATAATTTTGTGAATAATTAAAAAAATTTATGATATATATATTCGAAATATATATTTAAGTAATATAACATAAATAAAATATATGAAAAATAAATCATATTAGTCATTGAACATATAATTAAATATTATTATACACTTAGCAAAATTTACCAAATACTTGCAGTTTATGTTCTAAACCAAATAGGTCCTTAAGTTCAATTAATAAAGTTATATATATATATATATATATATATATATTACTTGGAATCAACAAGAAAATAAGAAAATACATCTCGTTCCTTTATTATTTCTAATCTAAATAGGGGAATCCTAATTGCGAAGCTAGTTTAATATGAATGAGGTATAAAAATCAATCCTAATTTTGAAAGAACGTTAATAATAATTTAAATAGAAATTTTTCTGTAAACTCATAAAAAGCTAAAAACTAATTAATTGTTGAAATTAATATATAGGGACAACATTAAAAAAAATCACTTGATGTTTTCACCACTTTTTCAATTGATTTTTTTTTTTTTTTTGCTCATTGGACACAATATGTTCCCCTTTTTTTCAGTTAGATACTTTTAAAAAAAAATCAATTAGACACTTAACATTTGAGAAAATTGTAAATCATTGTTTTTTTAAAACTTTTCCCTATATAATATATTTTAACTTAATATTTGTTATAACTCTAATTCTAATGAAAAATGATATATTGGTGCTTTTTATTATTTTTGTTTAATTTTTCCTTATATTTATGATATAAATTTTTTTGAGAAAAAAGTGTCACACTTTATATCATAGTTCAATTATTTTTAATTTTAGATTTAGTATAAATTTTATATTTTGTATTACCACAACCACAGTATTAAATAAAAATTTTAATTTGGCTTTAGATTTGGCACCTTTAAAACGACTAACATTCTTGTCTTTTATTTTTTAATAGATTTTAAAAATTTTGAAATAAGAAAATAATAAGAAATAAATTTCACTATATATATTTTTTTTCAATTAGAATTAGAACTATAATAAATATTAGAATGCGTTAATAATATGTCATGATTTAAAAAATAAAATAAAGTATATCATATTTGAAAATATTAAAAAAAAAAATCTCCATGTTTCATATTTTTTCAATCAAAACCTCCAGTTACATCGTGCCTTGTCAACTTTCATCAGCAATTATAGGAAAAGTTGGCGGAGGTGTCTAATTGGAAAAAAAAATTAAAACATGCATATTGCGTCTAATTAAAAAAAAAACATTAGATATCTAATTGAAAAAGGGATGAAATATCAATTGTTAAAGTTATCCCTAATATATATAAATTGATATTTAAATTTATAAAAAAAATTATTGAGTCTACGTGCTCAAAGTTAAACATCTCAAATGCCTCAATATTATGTTTTATTTTAATTTTCCATGATATTCAATTATTTTTTTTGTAACACACTTTCAGTTAATTATAATTACTTGCAATTAAATGAGTAGATGCTGTTGGATTTTATTATATAAAAATCTATGAAATTTAAAAAATTTTCTTTCTTTGTAAAATTTATCTCATATTATCATATTATCAAATAAAACATTTGCATTAAAACCATACAACATGCATAAACTTTGATCCCTATATATCATTTCTATGTAAAACCATACTTGGGCTAAACCATCTCACTATTTACAAAATACAACCAAAATGTCAAACAAATGTTCTTTGATATAAAAATGCTTATACAAAAATTAAACCAAAAAATTCATATCATGTACAAAAGAATCAAAAGGATGACATTGACTCTCAGTATGAATGTTTCTTCTCTTCGTATCAATTTTAGCTATCATCTAGACTCCAAATCTGTTTGCAGGAAATCCATATATTAAGCTATTGAAAGTTTAGTGGTACATTAAGATATAAAAATTCAAACATAATACAAGTCATGACATAATATACATGTTCATATTATATTATCATATCCATAAACAATTATCTAAATGCATGACAATATAATCATCTCACCTCTATATGCATATAACATGGCATACATATATATTCCAAGCACTTCCATATAACCATATCACTATACCTTTACTTTTTTTTGTACTTCACTTTGTTTTATTCATAACTTATCATTTCATTATTATTTCACTATCCAAAACTCTAAGTTGGAGTATTCAAATGAGGATTGTGGTATAGGGGTGCTCATGCTAGAGCTTTAGCCACCCTGTCCACTAATTATGAGTATGTTCATCCGAGCCCCTCAAGTTAAGGACCCTCTTACTTGAGATTCAGCTACTTTGTTGTCAAATAAAATATTACGGTATCATAACATTCTCAATGACATATCATCTATCATATATCAAGTTCTAGATTAAAGAAAATGACATTTTCGATTCTTATAACTCATTCCTTTTTACATTTCTGTTATCTCATACAAAATCATATGCATTATCATGTAAACTTCATATAACTAAGTAATTCATAATTGTGGTTTATCATAGTATATCCGTGTGCATAACTATCACATGATATCATCAAAGAAAAAACAACATTGTCATAACAAAAAAATTTATGAACGTTAATTACATATTCACGACTATGAATGTGTCATTCACAGGTACCTCCACTCAAGAACCAAACTGTAAATGTGCTCGTAAATTAATATTATTGCCTATAAAATACACTTTATTCACAAATGTGAAATATACTTTACGGGTATGAAATCAAGCATTCCTGACCGTGAATCAAACCATGAAATTTTGAAAGTGAACTAATCTGGATATCGATATTCACAACTGTGACTATTTATTCATAGGGGTTAACCCATACATTCGATGCAAGACATGAAATCTTTTACCTGTTCTAGAAATTTTCTGGGTTGATATTTCAATAGTGTGAAACATGTTTATGCGCAATATTCAGGGGCGTGACTACCGTGTAACAAACATAAATTTCTGGGATTCCAAAATAAAAAGTTGAATCAAAATAGGGCATAACCAAAACCACATGCAATAGCCTTGAAGATTGACCAATGTCAATCACTCCTATTAATATTCAATAACATTCACACTAACAGGCCTGGCCATAGGCCTGTTGGGCCCGTAGAATCGGTCCAGTCGAACCTGGATTTGACTAGACTAGGTCGGACCTTTCCTCCGGAACTGTCAGCTCCGGTTCAAAACTGGCAATTCACGATTCTAACCCATAATTTTTTAAAAAAAACCAATGATCATAAGACCGTTGGGCGTTCGGCATTGGGCCCCCTATCACATTGCACAATCACAATACACACTTTGTAACACCCACTAATTAGAGTTTAATTAGAATAAGTATGTGGTATAAATAGAAAAAACATGATAGATAATAGAGATTAAAATAGATGGAATAAATGATTAAATTAGAAATTAAAATAAATTAAATTGATAGACATGATAAATTTGATTAAATTAGACTACATAATTAAATTGTATTTTTGGTAAAAATTAAAGGGACTAGATATAAGTAAATATATAAAAATAAATAAATAAATACAAAAAAAAAGTGAACAGTAAACGGTAAAATAATGGACACAGCAGAGGGGAAAAAAAAAGATGAAAACGGGACAAAGGGAGGGGAGGGGAAAGTCAATTAAGACTTTGCCCCATTTTTTCCAATTTCAACTTTCTTCTTCTTCTTCTTTTCATCCTTTTCCTTCCTCCATATCACAGTCCAAAATCTTCATCCTCTCCTTCATGATTTTCAAGAAAAATCACTCCAAATAAATCTGATCTTGGTAAGTAATATCTTTCCCATTATTATTGTGTTATTAGAATTTTTTTGGGTTATGTTACTGCAGGATATTCCAACCTATTTTTGATTATCTTATGAATCGAATTTGGGGAAGTGATAAACATAAAAGTTATTCATTTATGTCTTATGTATCTGTCTGTGAAAATTTATTGAATGATTTTGAGTATATGAAGAGAAATTGTCATTTGAGTGAAACTGGTTCAGGGAGACATGTCAACTAAATAACCTACAATTTTTGTATAAATTGATCATCTTATGGCTGCATTTGAGATTTTGTAAAATATAAAAGTTGTAGGTATATATGTTATTTAGGTCTCTACAAAATTTCATATAAATATCTCTTGTGTTTTTTAAGTTATAGTGAAATGAATTATGATTGTTCCTTAATTGAGCTGGTTTCATATACCTGTACAGCTGCAGCAACTCCGTCCTTATATTTGACCTATTTTTAGATCGAATTAGCCAAAGTTCAAAACATTTAAGTTTTATTTATGTCTTTTTTAAATTCTTGTGAAAGTCACACCTTAAAAATGTCATATATATTGTGAATTATGAGCTGAACAATTGAACTGGTCGGGTTGATACTCTATGTTAAACCAATTATAGATCCTCCAGTATTTGAGAACCTTAGAGATCAAATATGGAAATGAGTTAAACATGAAAAATGTTCCACATTAACTTATATAATCGTACAAAAATATTCATAATAATTGAAGCTATACATTGAAAGATATGAATTTTTAAATATGGTACCCCGAAACTACCTAAAGGCAGAAAACAGAGCAACTTTTAAAATTATACCAAAAATTATGTAATGGTTCAAAAATTTTAAAATTTTAGTATATTTTATTTTTATAAGTTATATTTAATCAGGATCAAGAATCAAATAAATTGGATAAGTGTAAAAAAGTTATTGATCCAACAGTCTTAAGAGGTCATGTTCTAGCTTAAAAAATTGTAGTTATTTATTTAAATTATATTAAGAATAAATATTTTATCAAGGTATTAATTAATTATATTTTTAAATTAGGATATCAACAAAAATAAGAACAACAAAAGTGAACAAACTCTGAGCTTATATCTTGGAAAAGAAAAATACTATCGAGGTTTATACATATATATATATTCTTGTTTGCCCCTTGTGCATGATTATGTGTGCGTGATATAAATTATATGTCACCATGATGAAATTATATATTAGGACATATTTTAAGATTAAATAAATATTATTAACTATGAACTTAACATTATGCTAATATTTGATAAAATATCATCCTACTACATGGTATGGAAATAAATTATGAGTATATGATTATGTTAATATGAAATGAATATTGGTTATAGAAACAAGTAATTAATATTGCTAATTGCCCATTTCTCTACCTGATGACTAACGTAGGATAGATGGTGCACCATTAGGGGAAAGTTTCGGTACCGATATTAATATGATTTAAGGACAGGGTGGCTATAGCTCCGAGAGCGCCCCTGATCTTAATTACATACACATAAATGATTATACTAGGTCAAAATGTCTGAAGCTTCGCGAGCGCCCTTGACTTGAGATTATAGTGAGTAGGGTGGTTTAAACTCCGCGAGCGCCCCTATTTCACACCCCGTATCTATAAATCATAGAATAGAATATAAAAATTTACTAATCGATATAAGTAACAAAGTATAAAATGCTTACATGAGGTGGTGCAAATTTAATTATTGAATAAAGTTGTTACATTTATTCTTTTGTGTTATATATTTATTTATTTTATATGATAAATATGTAACAAAATTTGATGTGCCATGAATTTATTTGATACATGCATTTGTGTGACTACCTGGAAAAACTTTAATACTTATATGTATCACTAAATTAGAGATAATTTAGCGTGGGTTCTTCTCACGCAGAAATTGAAGTTGTAGATAGTAAATAATGGAGTTTATTAGGTAGAAATTCAATCTCATATCATCGGAGACACTAAAGACGTAGTTAGAGGGTTAGTTATCTATTATTTTTTTTTAGTTTGACTATGTATATGGTTTGTAGTAGACATGTCTTATATATTAATATTGTATATGTAAATAATTATATAATATAGTTGGATGTCATATGTGTATACAATATAATGATAAATAAATATGATTAATTAGAACGACTTGCTTAAACCAATATAAATAAATAGATTAAGTTATTTAAAATGAAATTTTTTTAATTTGAACAGATTTATCGAGTTAAGCTTGTGACATCTTTTTTTATATATGTGGGATTATTCCTAATATATAAGTGGAGAGTCACACACTTATTTTTTTTAAAATATATTAAAATATAAATAGAATGAAAAGACAAAAATATATCTTATAACAAAAAAATAACAGTTATATTTTAGGAGTATTATTGAAATTGAAATTTCTAATTTTTTTCTCTATAAATACCAAATTCATTTTAATATTTTTTTTATTTCCTACACAATCTCATTTTCAATTTATTTCAATTTCTCTACAATTAAATCTCAATTCTCTCTCTATATATTCCTAATTTCTTTCTAATTACACTCTCAATTATTGTTTCTCTCTAATTTCTTTCTAATTATACTTCTACTTAATCTCAATTTTTTTTCAATTCTTTAATTCTCTCTAATTCTCAATTTTTTGTTAATCCTACAATTTTTTTATTATTTTTCTCTACACCTTTTTTTTAATATTCTCCAATTTTTTTCATAAAATTTTATCATAAGATAATGGCAAGCCATAGTGGAAGGAACATTTTTTTTTTATGAAAATATTGTTGATTTGGAAAATTTTATTGGAAATTTGGATGAGAATGGAGAGTTCGAAATTCCAACTGAAGAAAGCCAAAGAAATAATGGTGATGAACATCCAGATGATCCGGGCCTGGCGGTGGCGGGTAGCATCATCTAAAGCAAAAATTCGAACATCTCACATTTTTTAAATTCATTTCAAGAAAATTCAAAAAATGATGGTCATTTGATATTATGTGCAATTATTATGTACAAATATACAAATTTAAACCTGAAGATGGTTGTGGCACATTTCGAACACACTTTGCAAAATAAACATACTACTCAAATTGGAATAGAGAAAAGACAAAGTCAAATTTCTGAGTATGCAATATCTTCTTCTACTTCTCAATTATTTTAATATAATAATAAAAAAATAAAAAAATAGGCAAAAAATGATAACTATGAAACATTTATCTTTTAATTTTGGTGAAAAAGTAGGTTTTATTAATTATTGTTAAAATGCATTAAACTCATATGCTAAATATATATTTAGAAATACCCTTAAACGTATTTTATATAATTTATATAAAGAAAATAAAAAAGAATTACTCAAAATATTTTCTTCTTTGAATGAACGTGTTTGTATTTGTAGTAGTATTTGGAGTGATAATTGGCAAATATATTTTTACATGGGTCTTACATGTTATTGGATTGATAGTGAATGACAATTACAAAAAATATTACTTGCATTTTAAGTTTTTGATAATCGGCATACAGCTAATAATATTTTTAAAATGATAAAAAATATTTTGTAAGAATATGAATTAATTTATAAAATGTTTTCAATTTCTTTTGATAATACAATATCAAATTTCGTCTCAATTCAATACCTTCGAGCATTATGCTAACTTAACATTGGAGGTTGATTTTTTCATGTTAGATGTGCATGTCATTTGTTAAATTTATGTGTTCATGATGATTTAAAATTTTTTAGTGGTATAATTGCTCCAATTAAAGTAACAATTTTATTTTTATAGTCACATCCACGAACAATGAAATTATAAACTCGATTTTATCGTGAAAATGACAAAAAATCTAAAAGATTTTCGAGAGATGTTCATACTCATTGGAATTCAATATATGAATTACTCAATAAGTTATATGAATATAGAAAATTATTATACA
Organism: Triadica sebifera; assembly: GCA_023653625.1. Classification (NCBI taxonomy): domain Eukaryota; kingdom Viridiplantae; phylum Streptophyta; class Magnoliopsida; order Malpighiales; family Euphorbiaceae; genus Triadica; species Triadica sebifera. The sequence continues at coordinate 24,859,410 of CM042905.1, read as the reverse complement.
CATTTATTTCTAATAATGTGTCACAAATTAGTTTACATCCACAATATTTGAATTTTTGTTAATAACTTTTAGATATTTTAAAAGTTTTTAATGATGCAACATATATTTTAAGTGGTGTTTATTATCCTACATGTCATTTTTATTATTGTGTGAATGTATTAATTTTGTTGATGCATTTTAAGATTATATTAATAATTCAATTTTGTACGATTCTATATATATGATGAAAAATAAATTATTGAATTATTTTAAATTTATTCATTCGATTAATCTTGTATGTAGTATTTGTTATCCTAGATGTAAAATAGATAATTTATAGGATTATTTAAATTTATATTATTTATTGTTAGATTTAAGAAATGATGTTAGTGTTGATTCTATTATTAATTATGTAAAAAAATTAACTTATGATTTATTTATGAAACTTAGTTTGATTTATAATATTCCTACTACTAGTAGTAGTAACACTACTAGTTAAGATTCGGGTGAATCGATAAAAATTAGAAGGGTGATCGTTTGATGATACAAAAACATAAAAAAACCAAGATTATCTTCCGATTCACTCGAACTTGATATTTATCTAATAATCACATTTGAGTTTAGCGATAGTAGGATATGTAAAGATTTTTCAGTCTTTGATTGGTAGATTCGACATCAAAATACTTATCCGATACTTTCCTAAATTGCAAAATAAATTTTTTCAAGTTCAGTATCAACTGTTGCGGTTGAACAAGTTTTCAGTGCAAAAGATAATATTTTGGATGAAATGCGATATAGCTTAACTCCCAAATCGTTAGAAACTCAAATATGTATTGATAATTAGACCAAAACGACATTAAAATAATAAAAAATAGAGAAAAAATTAATTTGAGGACCAATATGTCTTCACCACCGAAGAAACGAGTGGCACATTTAACGCTGGTGATTCCGATTAAAAAAAGGTAAAATAGGTCAACAATTAAAATTTTAAAAGTAAGAAAATTATGTGAGTTTTGATTCCTCTAAATCCTAAAAAAATATGTAATTTTTTAATTAATGGTAAAAAAATTTAAGTTCAATTATTAATATTATAAATTTTTAAATATAATAATAAATTCAAACTTTTATAATTAAATTTTTTAAAATAAAAAATTAAATTGATTAAGTTTTTAGCTTAGTTATAATTTTTATAATTTATTAATTTATCACATAAAAATAATTCTTTCTAAATTCCAACTTATAATTTCTCAAAATAAAATTCTTTTTTTTTATAACAATCTAATTTATTACAAAAAATTACAAATTAATATTCAATAAATTATTTTTTTCTTAAAGTTTTTATTTTTTATAACCTATTAGTTGTACAAATTTATAATTTATGCAAATTAATATTTCATAAGTTAATATTTTTTTCTCAAAATTCTCATTATTTCTAATTAATTTATTTCCTAATTTTTTTTCGTTTATTTCTAACTTAATCTTTGTTTGCTTCATTTATAAATAAATTGATAAGTTAAATTATTTTTTTCTTCAAATTCACATAATAATTAAGTTTAATTTCTAAACTTTAAACTTTAATCATTTTACTTATATTCATTTATTGTATTAATTATAATTAAAAAATATTGAAACCAGCCGAACTGCAGGTTCATAAACTAGAATCGGCTCCAAACCAGTTCAAATCCGATTCCATATTTCTGGAATTGCAAAACCGGCCGATTTCGAACTGTGATCGAAGCTATACACTAACAATGTCTTTTACAACAATTAAACCTATTTAATTTAAATCATGCTAAAATGTCTCTTTGCACATCACTAACTTCATAAGGCATAAATAAATTTCAACAAATTCAAATTTAAATATATGCATAAATAAATTTCAATTAGGAAATTAGTGTGTTAATATAGAATATATTGGGCATTATAATATGGAAGTAATAATTATGTGTGGATATGTAGGTGTAAATGAGCAGGTCAAAATACCTAAACAAAAAAGATCGTGAAATGTGACAGCACGCAAAATCCGAGGAGAAATGATCTGGAAAACGCGTAATTAAGCAAATTGTCATATGCCACTTCAATTCGATACCATCACCATAATCATGCACACATCTTGCGTGCCTTTGGTGGCGTCGCAGTCAGCAGCTAGCAAACACGGGTATGCCTATTGCCTACTTTCTACGCAATAATAATAATAATATAGACGTTAAAGGACATGGGTGAAACTAGGTGGGTGTTAAAAAAAAAAACTCTGCACTAAAAGTGTGCACTTTCAAAATATTACAAAGAAAAATTTTGAATTAAATTTTGAATTAACTTTTTTTTTAATTTTTTAGTTTATTGTTTGTTTTTCATGAAAATTTGACTTCTATATATATTCCCAAGATCCAATTTTTAATGTCATTATGGTTCTCATTCTCTTTTTTCTTCGGGTTCGTTTAGCATTGCATTTGAAAAAATATTTTTATAAAAAAATTAATTTTAATTATTTTAAGTTTTGAAAACTGTTTTTAGAGATAAACAGATAAATAAATATTTTTTCCAGAAATATTTCAAAAAAATTGTTTATAAAAAAGCTCTGCTTTTTTTTTTTTAATTCTCTCTTCTTTCCTGTAATAAACCATGAAATTATGAGTTTCGGCAATATATATCCCATGAGAAGGTAAAATATGAGTAACAAGAGATAGGTGCTTTGAAATATAAGTTCTAACAATATATATGTCCCATCAAATTTTCATCAAGAGATGTACGGAAAGCTAACATAGGGTTTCAATTGAAAGGAATAATGAAAATCAAAGTTTAAATTGCAAAGGAAGAAAAAGAGGATTTCTATAAAATTAAAAAAAAAAATAAAATCCAACCCTTGAAATTTTTTATAATTTTTCCCAATAATAAAAGTATTATACTTTTTACCAGTATTTTTAAAATCAGATCAGACCTAATAGTCAAATTAAAATGGCCATGAGTCAGGTTTATTAGGGTACCTGACCATGTTATATCCGCTATTTTAAGTATTGAGTCGTACGTATTACGAAAGTGACGCGTCAGATCAATCGAAATCTAAATTCGGATTTTAATAGAAATTAATCAAAAAAATATTTAATAAATATGAAATATGTCTAATAAAGTATTTATAAAGTTTTTAAAAGTTGATTTATAGTAAATAACTAAATTGTAAAATTTGATAAATTTTGGGATCAATTTACAATTTATCAAAATTTTGAGAATTTACTGAGATATTTACTATTTATAATGTTATTTGGGCATAATTATATAATATGGCTGGCCACGCCATGTAAAAGAAGAATTTAGATGATAATTAATGATAAATACAAAGTTTAGGGTCCAAAATGTGGGACCCATTATGGAAATTGGTTCTTCTCCTTTCTTCATTTCTTTTTTCTTCCTATATCTCTCATTTTGTTTTACTTTTCTACCTTCATGAATCAGTTTCACGTAAGCCCCAATTCCACCATAACCAAAACTTCAATATAGTGAGAGAAAGAGAGAAGTTATAGAGAGAAAATTAATGAAAAATCATATTCATGCATAGAAGAGCTTGGAGAAGCTAAGGAAAGAAAGAAAAGAGCAAGGGAAAAGGAGAGTGAAATCTCCGAAGTGTGACTTAAGAGGAGAAAAAGATAAAGGTAAGAAACTCTAATTATCTTCTACAACTCTTTCTAAATGATGAGGTAGTTTAGAGTTTGTTTATGATATTTTTTTTAAAGAGTGAATTTAGGGTTTCTAGAGAGAGAAGATAGGGTTTAGAAAAATATGGTGAAGTAAGTTTTTGATAATTGTTTTATGATGTTGCAGAAATTCCTAGTGACAATGAACAAGCTCAAGGAAACAAAGACAGAGAAAACCACCTAGAGAAAGTGAAGGAGATTAAGAAGAGATTTGTGCATAAACTTAAGGCAATAGTCTATATTTTATTTTCAAGTTACATGATTTGAGCATTTGATATATAAATTATTGTAAATTAATAGTATCTTGTGATAAAATTCTAGGTATACATGTTTGCTAGACTTAAAAGTATATTTGGTAAAAATTAAATTAGGTGATTGTGTGTGTTCAATGCTGGAATCTATGAAGCAGTAAACACATATATTACTATAATTTAAACTCTAGAATTCGAATTAATGTGTTCTTGGTTGAGTTTGAAACTTAATACGGGCTAAAACTTTTATGAAGAGCATGAACTATGATTTAGATTGTAACTAGGCTTAATTTGGGCACAAATATTAAACTCGAAAATTGTCCAAAAAATTTTGGGCAAATTTGTTTATTAACAGTCATTATTCAATTGAACATATATTTTTCTAAAGAACTCCAAATTTATTGATTCTAGTTGCATATTAAATCTAAAATTTAGTTCTAAAATTCTTAAGAAGACTCCATAATTTAATTCAGAATATAACAAGATTAAAATTGAGGTAAAATACATAACATGAAATCTGCCAGTAACATGGCAGAAAATGAATTGAAGAATTTAATGTGTAAACCAATGTGAATCTTGTTAAATTATGCAAAGAATACTTTTATTAAGTAATTATGTGATTAATTAAGTTATTAAACGTATGAAATATATGAATTTAAGAGTTATAAAATTTAATGACTTTAATTAAGCCCTAGAACATCTAGTTTAGAACTAAAATTTTAAATAGTTTGACATGTCAATCAGGTGAATTATTAATGCCCATGATAATACAATTAATGAAGTCAGTGATGATACTATAATTAAAGCTAGTAATAATACTATTATTAATCGATGATGACACTTGTATGTGCATACCATATATGTCCAGGTGACACTCATGAATATCTAGATGACAATCTTGTTATCCTAGTTGGTGGTTCCTAGGTGTTATGAACATAAATATATTAATAAAATTAAAAAATTTTATGATATGTGAAATAGTTGATTATGTATAATAATATAATAAAGTAGAATGAATATGTGATATAAATAGGTGACTTAATGTCTTTGCATGTTAAAATGTAATGAGATAAGAAATTGCATAAAAAGATAATATGATACATAATAGATATGACAATGCATGTTGTATGAAATAGTATATTGCTTTATTTATATGCACCACTACATTTAGAGTTTAGCATGAGAGTTTCCTTTTGCACAGATTTTAGAAAGGTAGCTGAAACTTGTAGATAAAAGTAACGGTGATTCTAGTTCAGAAAACAACTATTTTCTACAAACTGTGGATCATAAACTTTTGTATCTTGCATTTTATATTTTGTATTTGGATTTATATAATATCTTTTATGGTTTTGTAAAATTAACTTGATATTTTATAAACATTATCCTATATAAATAAAATATACGTTATATTTTCTTCATATTATTTAAAAAAATAAAAAAATAAATGAATATGGATTGTTTTCAATAAATAAGTTAAAAATTGAAAAAGTCAGTGTAATGCTCTCTTATCCGGGCACATGCTATTGGAGTGAGGAGGTGTTACAAACCCTATTAGAATGACTTATAATAGTGACTAAATGAGTTTGAAATTAGTTTAGGTGTTAATTTTAGGGATTATTGAAGAAAAACCAATGTGTTACTCATTTTTAAATTAGACACCTAATTTGTAAATAGTGTTGGGTAAAAGTAGAGTCTGCCATATGAAAACGTGACATTGATAGGAATCATAAATCAATGCATCTTTGTAAAAGACACCAACCACCAATCTTTAGTAATTAGTGTTCAAACTTACCATTTCACTTGGTTGCAACTTACAAGACAGATAAGTTGTTGTCCAATAATTTTTGAAAGTCCTAAACACACAACATAATATATCATCCACACCACACCAAACATTTCAAGCATACAAAAGTAGACAATAAGTATATATTATTCGTTTACATCTCCAAAATAATAAAATCAAAAACTAATTAAAAATATCTCTTTTGAAATAAAAGGGAAATGATTGTAACAAAATAAAATTCTTATTCTAAATCTTGCAAATTTAACAAACAAGTGAATCAAACATACAAACTATAAATTCATCACATTCAAATGTCTGTTCATTTATTCATTCAAGTGACTTAAAAAGCCATATATAATTAAATAAAAAGCAGTATCTAAAGTGCCATCTACATAAAGGGGTAGAAGATAGTGACTTATGTATGAAAAAAATAAGAAAACAAAGGAAAATAAATTACCTAAAATGTTCTACATTTTTAAAGAATATTTATTATTTATTTCCTATGCAAATATTCTTATTTAATAGAGAAGAAAGAAGAAATTAGATATCTGCTCTTAAAACTTACTAAGATACTCTTCAAAGCCTTAGCAGAAGAAAATTCATTTATGGACCTCAAAAGAATTAAAGCATATTTGCAACTCCTCTTCTAGACCTCTTTTATGCTCCAAAATCAAAGATGAATCCTCTTTTGATCAATTCTAGATCCAAAGTAAAGGTTCTAGCCTAATAAATTTAATAACACTCATTTTTTTGGGTGAATTAATGCTTTTAGAATTGTCAAACCAATAAAGTAGACTTAATTATAATGTCATGAGCTTTAAGTAGAGTCTTCTCTCTCTAAAATTCATCCCCTAAGTAATCAAAGGCATGCTTCTTTTATAGTTAAAGAATCCTAATTCCAAAAAGTAAATGACTTGAATTATAGGAAGTTTGATTTATAAAAGATTTTAAATCAGAGTTATTATATTATAGATATTACAAGTAGGAAATCAGCGCTATGCTACGGTTTGTGAGGGATTAATACCTTTTTCTCTCATGATTTAAATAAAGTTAAATATAATTAAATAATATAATAATTAAATAACATAAAATTAAAGTGAAAAAACTAATAAAATAAAAATGATTTCTAAATTTTATATTAACAAATAGTTCAAGAAAAATATATTAGAAAATATATCTATGTAAAATTCAAAGTTCCTACAAAGTCAAAATCTAAAAAAATTAAAAAAATTGTAATTTATCAAATAGTTTAAAATGAAGTAGTTGTTTTTCATATTATAATTTATGCGTTTCTCTAACATATATTATAATTCCTTTTTCATTGCTCTAAAATTAAATAAGGTAGCTTGTAATCTCTTAAACTTATATGTGATAATACAAAACTTTAAGACTTGTAATATTCCTAATTTCAATCAATAAAGAAAAAAATAAAAATAAAAAATGCTAATTGAAGTCAACAAAAAAAAGAGAGTAGAATTATGACTCATTGTAATTTTTTTTGTAGTAAATTAAATTTTAAACTTTTTCTGAAAGTGAAAGGACTAGACTCAAAAGAGATAGAAAGTTATGGGTAGAAAATTGTAGAAGATGAGTGTAATTACTTGTGACAGTGATATGTTAGTTAAATATCTAGAATTGACATGAAAAGTTATGTATAAATTTTTATTTTTTAGTCTAAATAACTTATGGGTTTAAGCCTAATATGTATATTAATTTTTAAAAATAAAAACTATTTTAAATTAAAGAAAAAAGTTACTTTCTCAAAAAAAAAAAACAAAAAAACAAAAGTTATTATTACTGTAACAGTAACTCCATGAAGAGTTTTAGTAATATAAGTAATATCTAGGTAGTTTGCAAAATGTCCGATTGAACATAAAGTTACATTTGAGAGTTTACAGAAAATCTAGATGAACTTCTTTCCCTAAAGATGATAAGTGGCCTCTTTATGTCTACCCGGACATTGGTCAGCGACTTGAAAATTCTGTGAGTTCAATTTCTTTCTCTACTTTTTTCGATGTTTTTAACCTTTCACTTTGATTATTTGTATGTTACACATCTAGTTTTTTCGATGTTCATAATTACATGTAATTATCTCATACTGAAATTATATATAATTATGTGTAACATACAAAAATAAAAACAACTAGATGAATATTTTGAGAAATAAAATAATAAATAGTTTTCTTATTATATTCCTAAGAATATTATATTCAAAAGGTCAGATTTCCTAAAAAATTACGAACTTTGACCCTTTTCAAAATTATAACATCACCAAAGAACTTTAACAATAAAATACATAATTTTAACATTTTCTTTATAAAAATGAGAAAAAAAAAAGAGGTATGTTTGCCTATGTGGAAGTGCTGGGTGTTGAAACCAAATAAATAAATTACATAATTTTCTAAATATAAAATTAAAGTAGCAACGGATATAGTTGAATTCCAAATAACTGGTGAATTTATTTCTTTAAAATAAATAATAAAAAAATAAATGTTTTAAAACTCAAATTAAAATAAAATTTTAGAACTAAATAAATAGCATAAAAGTTAAATGAGATTAAATAATATGGGAAAAACTTTAGTCAAAAGTATAATTAGATCATCAAAACAAATAAAATCAGTTATATTTTAAATACATTGGTTTTAGTCATTAACATGCTATAGCGACCAATATTTCTTTTTAGATAATTGATAATCAAAACACACTCTTCAATTATTATCTTGTTATTAAGCAGTTCTAAACAAACTTTTAAGATCTAACTTAGTAACAACATTAAAAATAAGGAAAACAACCAATGCAAACCAATAAACACACACGCTCGGTTTATTTAAGTCTGATAATATATTCTTACAATATAAATTGAAAGCTTGTCCACAATCAACTATATTATTTGTTACTAATATTAAATTAATCAAACAATTACGGATTTGATAATTTAATTAACAAGTAATTGTAATAACAAATCAAATAATAAGTCTCTTATTCAATTTACCAAACAATTATATTAATATATGTTCAGAGAATATATACTTAAAATAGAAAAGATTAAAGAATTAGGCATAAATCTCACAATGACCAAAAATGTGATTAATTTTCAACTAGATAAGAGTTTAGTTTTCTATAAAATTGGAGATTACAATCAAAATGAAAGAATTAAAATCTTTAAGTTTTGTAGGTGGCTTTGTCAAAAGATTGTTCTAACCACTAGAAAAAATGAATATTTATACTCATTAACCCTAGATAACTTATTAACATTAGAGTCTAATTAAGAAGTAATTCGGAATAAAAATGTGTCTGCGTTGTAATTGTAACTGTATCTAGTTTTCTTTCAGAATTAAATAACGGATCTAATTTAAGATGTGTTTTTATTTTATATTCTCTCAGCTTCCATACATGAATTTTCATACTCTAACTTTTCCAATTAGATTCCAAATGCAATAGAAAATAAATATAAATAAATCACATCTCTCATAAATCAACTATAAGATATAAAATAAGACAAAAATCACCAATTCAGTATATTAAACCTAAATATATCAGAAAATTAATAAGAATAAAAGTGCGAAATATGTATCCAACAAGGCAAAGAGATTTCTGAAAAAAAAAAGCTGAGTTGTTCGACCAAGAGATAAGTCACACAGTCATCTCGAAACACACTATTTTGGGTCATTTCCTTCGAATAAATCCCGAGAATATAGGGTTGTTCATCATCTCCGATTCTACCCTGCTTTTTTTAGGCAAGTGACTTTTGCTAAGAGGAGAAATGGGTCTCCCTCTACACAAAAATCGGATTTCATGGCGCATTACACTGCCTTTCTCCTTAACCTTTATGAGTGCCTTTTCGCACCTGAATTGAAGGCCGAAAATCGTAGATCAGTGGTGCTAGCGCTGATGGAGGCCGGTGGTGCTGATGGCTAGTCCCATTCTCTTATAGTGTGATTCATGGTGCCGCTGCTGGTGACGGTGGGGGTGGCACTGATGGAGGCCGGCCATTGATTTCAATATTGGTAGGTAGCTGACTTTCAAATGAGCTTTCAGTTCTTTGTGATGCTGAGGTTGCTCATCTATGGAAATGGGAACTCAAATTGCTTTTTCTGGGATTATGAGCAGTAGATAGGGGACTATATAATCCAAGTATCACTAAATATTTCATTTTTTAGACCTTTGCATTGAATTTTAACGCCAACAACTTTTTACCTTTAATTTTGATTTTTCAATAAATAAATTGAATTTTTTTGGATGTTCAAATTTCTACAATTGGAATAGAGTTAAGTTCAGATATTATGATGGGTTATCATTCACTGGCGATATTCTACATTTTCCTAAGTCGTTGATCTTGGATTGTTTCTTAGATATCTGAATTCTGATACTACTACTTCCTTCTCGTGAATGTATTTTTCCAGGAAAAAAATAAATTTCTGTTTCGAGTTTGCATTTAATTGCCCAAAAAATTTTCCAAATTTTGTTATGAGTGATGTGTAATTCAAACTTTTATTGTGTATTTGATGAGTTCGTTTTCTGAAAGAGTAAAAACTGGATAAAGAAAACCCCATTCCCTTCGTCTCAAAAACAATTTTTAAAATTCAATATTGATTTCTTGATGCTGGCAGTTTATAACTAAAAATTGTAGGGATTTATTAAAGGAGATGACCCAAAACAGTGAGCTTTGAGCTGAGTATGCTAATTCATTTCTTTTTCAGTCAACTCAGTTTTTTTTTCCAAAAACTTTTAGTGTCCACCTAAGCAAAAATTTAATTTTTTTTGTCCAAAACTATTTTTATATAAAAACATTCGTTAAAATACATAAATATTGATATAATTATAAAAAAGAATAAAAAGTCGTGCTTATTTAAGTAATTTAGCCTATTCAAAAGGTTTTGTTGATTTTATAATTATTTTATTAGATGATAAAATTTCTATTACATTTCTTAGTGGTATTTGTTAAGATGATTCACTATTTACAATATTTAGAGTCCTTAAATTCTTAAATTAACTTTCTTCTTTAATATTAGAACTTATTTTTCTATTCTACATATTTTTTTATTTCGATACCAATAATAGTTTTTCTTCCTATTTTATTTTTACATTCATTTCCTATTATATTAATGGTTTTATAATAATTTTTCTTATTATTTTTTCTATTTACTTCGTTGAAATTAAATAATGATATTATAGTTATAAAAATTATTTTTTTTGTCGAAAGCTATTTTTACATGAAAATATTAAAAATGTATATTTTATCGTTAAAACACATAAGTATTGATATAATTGTAAAAAAGGATAAAAAGTCATGATTATTTAAGTAATTTAGCCCATTTAAAAGGTTTTGTTGATTTTATAATTATTTTATTAGATCATAAAAATTCCATTGCATTTCTAAGTGGTATTTGTTATTAAAATGATTCACTATTTATAAAATTTAGAATCCTATTAATTTGAATAATTTAATTACTTTCCTCTTTAATATTAGAACTTCTTTTTCCATTCTATATATTTTTTTTATTTCGATACCAATAATAGTTTTTCTTTCTATTTTATTTTTGCATTCATTTTCTATTATATTAATGGTTTTATAATAAATTTTCTTATTATTTTTTCTATTTACTTCGTTAAAAATAAATAATGATATTATAGTTATAAAAAATATACTTTTTTTTGTCAAAAATTATTTTTATATAAAAACATTAAAACTATATATTTTATTGTTAAAACACATAAATATTGATATAATTGTGAAAATGATAAAAAGTCGTGATTATTTAAGTAATTTAGCCTATTTAAAAGGTTTCGTTGATTTTATAAATATTTTATTAGATGATAAATTCTCATTGCATTTCTTAGTGATATTTATTGGACGATTCACTATTTATAATATTTAGAGTCCTATTAATTTGAATTCTTAATTAACTTTCCTCATTAATATTAGAACTTATTTTTCTATTCTATATATTTTTTTATTTCGAAACCAATAATATTTTTTCTTTCTATTTTATTTTTGCATTCATTTCATATTATATTAATGGTTTTATAATAATTTTTCTTATTATTTTTTCTATTTACTTCGTTAAAATTAAATAATGATATTATAATTATAAAAAATATTTTTTTTGTCGAAAGCTATTTTTATATGAAAACGTTAAAATTGTATATTTTATCGTTAAAACACATAAGTGTTGATATAATTATAAAAAGGATAAAAAGTCGTTATTATTTAAGTAATTTAGCCTATTCAAAAGGTTTTATTGATTTTATAATTATTTAATTAGATAATAAAATTTCCATTGCATTTCTTAGTGGTATTTGTTAAGATGATTCACTATTTCTAATATTTGGTGTACTATTAATTTGAATTCTTAAATTAACTTCCCTCTTTAATATTAGAACTTAATTTTCTATTCTATATATTTTTTATTTCGATAACAATAATAGTTTTTCTTCCTATTTTATTTTTTCATTCATTTCCTACTAAATTAATGGTTTTATAATATTTTTTCTATTTACTTCGTCAAAATTAAATAATGATATTATAGTTGTAAAAAAAAAATATTTTTTTTTCGAAAGCTATTTTTATATGAAAACATTAAAACTGTATATTTTATTATTAAAACACATAAATATTGATATAATTGTAAAAAAGATAAAAAGTCATGATTGTTTAAGTAATTTAACCTATTCAAAAGGTTTTATTGATTTTATAATTATTTTATTAGATAATAAAATTCCCATTGCATTTCTTAGTGGTATTTGCTAAAATGATTCACTATTTATAATATTTAGAGTCCTATTAATTTGAATTCTTAAATTAACTTTCCTCTTTAATATTAGAACTTATTTTTCTATTCTCTCTCTATATATATTTATTTATTTCGATACCAATAATAGTTTTTCTTCCTATTTATTTTTGCATTCATTTCCTATTATATTAATGGTTTTATATTAGTTTTTCTTATTATTTTTTCTATTTACTTCGATAAAAATAAATAATGATATTATAGTTATAAAAATAAAATTTTAAGTGCATTATAATCTAGAAATATTTTCTCCACAATCGCACATTTATAGATAGTTTAGATTATGACATCTAAAGTCAAATTAAAATTTTTACTATAAAGGGATATATAACATATAAGAAAAATTCAAAAAAGAAACAAAATCATTCCTGATTTTTTCAACATTAGGTGTCTCATGAAAAATTATAAAACTTCCAACGATCGAAAAATAATGGACGAAGATTTCTCACTTTTTTTTAAAAAAAAAGCTGTACAATTGCACAAAAAAAAAAAAAAGATTAGGTGTTTAATTGAAAAAGGAGGAAATTGTTGTTTTTTTTTTTAAAAAAAATTTTCTCTTAATTTTTATATTTGTATAAAATTCGAATATAGGTATCTCCGTTACCTGTTATGTTTAATGTTAATAGATAGCAAATACCCTAACCATATATTCCTTTTAAAATTTTTGATTTTTTGTTGCATTTTAATAGATTTTAATTGTATATTGATTTATCGAAGTACTTGTTTGAATTTTTATATGAATTTAATATATTCTTTTTGATTATATGTTTTTTGAAAATTATTATTGAACTTGTATATGGGTATGGAATAATTTCAGATAATACTAGTTGGATTTGGAGCATGTGTGAACACAATTTCGAGTACTTTAATTAATTTTAAATGGACTTAATTTTGACATGAAATTTTGTGTGGATACTCTATTTCGTTGTTATCTCAGGATCGAATTTATTAAATCCTGAATCAATAACTAATCTGGTCCGTTTTGATAAAAATACCAAAAGGGAAAAAGAATTAAGATTGATGTTAAAATGTTATCTTTTAAAACATTCATAAAATAAAAAAAAATAAAAAAATAAAATACTTCAATTATACAAGTTATTATTTATTTGTCTCATACATCACATTCTATGTTAAATTTAATTTATTTGTATTTGTGTTGAGCTAATAGTGTTAAAATGTTATTTTATATATTGAGTTAATAATATTATATTATTTATTATTTATATATTTATAAATAAAAGTATAAACTAAAATTAGTCAAATATACCATACGAAAATGCAAAAAGATTTAAGAGTAAACAAATTCTTGAAATAGACAAATATTACGCATTTTTTTTATTTCCCACTTGCCCGTTGAATGAAATAGAACATTCCAAGTATCTAAGAAAAATCGATAATAAAAAACAAACATTAATTTTTGTGGTTAACCCCGATGGTTGGAACTTCGAAGTTTTGGTCGTTATGGCAGTTTGAGCCAAAAAGGAATAGGTTTACTTCTTGAGGCGGCTGTCCACAGTTTTGTCATACCGTGTTTGGCGGGGAAAAAAATGAAACAAAGAAAAACTAGAAGAATAGGAAAGAAGAACAAAAGGATAAAGTAGAAAAAAAAATATATTTTTTTGACTTTTGAATTTCATGAATTTATATAATTAATTGTCGTAATTAGAAATTATTTTGTTAGCTCTCTTAATTATCATGTTTGAATTAATTTAATTCATATTTATGAAATACTTAGAATCTAATTATTGATGGTTGAAGGAATTTAATTAGTTTTTATTTATAAAATATTTAGCAGCTATTGATGGTAATTATTTGAATAATTTTCAATTGAAATAAATAGTTCGTCAATTGATTAAAATTTCAAGTGGGAGATTCAATTGTAAAAATTCGTAAAGCTTGAGGACCAAGCACCTAGGCAAAATTGCTTTACTTGAATATTTCTTTGGTTAACACTTTTGAACCAACTATCTTCTAAATTGGCAGAAAAACTGGCTAGGAAACCAGACCAGTTGAAGCGTAATCCATTCGAATTTGTCAGGTTTTAGCTAATTGGATCGGTTAAGATATGACTGAAAAAAAGTAAAACTAGTTTAGATTCAAACCTGGGAATAGGAGTGTTGATGAGTGTTCTTCAACCATTAGGTCACTGTTTTATGTATATATAATATTCTACAAACATTTATATGATATAATTATGTCCTCCAAAATTCTATTCAATTATTTTCATTTTCATTATTAATATATATTATGAAAAAATTTTATTCAAAAGTTTTTTAAAATTTAACTTGATTTCTATAAAACAATATTATTTTAATTGAGAAATAAATATTATAATGTAATTTTTAAAAACTAGTTGCTCATTTTGATTTTTCAAAAGATATTATGAAAAATATGCATTCTGAAAAATTTTAATTATTTGTGTTTTCATTATTAATATACATTATTCAAATTTTTATTCAAATTATTTTTAAAATTAGCCTGATTTCTATTTTGTAATTTCTTTCAAAAATAAAATTCGAATTTAAAAAAAACTAAAAGTATATAATTAATCGCTTGTATTATTATTAAAATCATAAATAAATGCTTGAGAATATTTTTAAATTAAATTTAATTATATATATATATATATATATATATATATTATTTTGTATGAAACAAGTTTAGTATAAATACATTTTTTACTCTACATAAACATATCAAAAATTATTTTTTAATATAATTTCACTTTGACTTGTTTCATTTTGATCAAACTTTTAATTCTTTATTTTTTATCTCTTGCGGTTCATTGATCAGGTCGGGTATGAAAATATTGAATATTTCAATTAATGATATAATTATTTTCATATTAATAATCAGTAATGGAATGTTAATCTTATCATCAATGCCAAATAAATAAAATAAAAACCTAGAGGACACTAACAATATCAAAGAAATAAAAGCTTTTTATTAGTTTTTCCTCAATTCAAAGTAAGAGTAATTTTTTTTTTCAAACTTCAGTAAATTAATTTCCTTACAAATATTAAAGATTCTCATCCACATATTTCACAAATAGACTATCTCATAATTCAAGAGATTAATTAGGAGTTCAAAATCTGACACTAGATATCTACTCCATAAAAAAAAGGGTAGAAATTAGGTTTAAATAATATAATTTGAAAAAGAATTGAATAAAAAAGTTTTTTTTTGAGAAATTGAAAAAGTTATAGAGTGCACTTTAATCAGTATTATTTTCATAAAATCAAGCATTTATAAAAATAATAAGTAATTACGTGTCACATAAAATAAATAATTACGTGTGTGCTTGTTTTTGTATTCCTGGTTTGTGTAAATTACAATTACAAAATTGACAAGGACATAGTGACGTACAAATTAGCCAACTTTAACAAGTTGCATGTTGTTTGAATAAAGATGATAGAGACAACATGCAAGCTGTTTTGGCGTAGTTGCCAATTTGAATTCTATTGGTTGTAAAGCAAAACGAAATATTGGTAAATTCGATTTCAGTATGTTTTAAAATTATTAAACTTACGAGTGGTTCAACTTCAGTTTGTAAAACAATTCGCTTATTATATTTAACAAGTTTAGCTTTAGTTTGACTCATTAACTAATAATGACATAAATTTGAGTTCGACTTGTTAACTAATAATGATAAAAACTTAAATTTAAGTTTGATAGACAAAATATAATATAAATGAACATTAAACGAACACATTCACAAGTTTTTAAATAAATACATTTTTTAATTTTTAAATAAACGTGTTTGCAAATTTTTAAATAAATATGTTTGTGAGCTTATAAATAAACATTTTTGCGAGTTAATGAACAAAAGAGTATTAAACTGAAGTTTAGCTCGTTAACAATAATAAACGATATCGAACAAATTTTTTTCGAACCGAAATCTAAATAGCTCGTGAATTAGTTTAATTAATCTACAACTCTATCTAAATATATAGTTATCTTACAAAGAGAGGAAAAATATGACATAAAAAGATAGAAAAAGTTTATTATTTGGCCTTTTTTTTGGCAATGTGATTTCTATATTTTTATTTCAATGTTGAGTTTTGTACCATTATTTCATTAACAATTATTTTTTATATTTTTAAAAAATAGATTAATGTTGTTAATTTGCAGTTACAAATGCATTTTTTTTCTTGATGGAAATTTTTATACTTTTCAATACATCACATTCAAATTAAAGTGGATTAAAAAATAAATTTTAAATTAGTAGACTAAAAGTATTAGTTTAATTTTAAAAAAAATGTAAAAAAATTTAATTGTTAATAAAATAATAATACAAAGACCCAAATCATTGAAATAAAAAGTATAAAAACACATTGCAAAAAGACATTATTCCCATTTCTCTTTGCTAACTGTGTTGAAAAGTGGTGTAGAGATTTTGTATGGGGAGAATTTGCAGACTCACAAAATTCATTTAGTTGAGGGGATAAAATCCATACGGATATAATTATGTTATCGCGGTTATTCCACCTACCAGAATAGCTGCATAAGAGTTAACTTTCCTTATTTGTAGATTAAAAATCCTATCTTAATCACCTAAAATCCGAACTCATCATTTTTGACACTTGAAGAATCGCAAGTACGAAATTCATATAGAGTCAACAGTTAAAGCCGATAGCAAGTTAGATCCTGCCACGTGGAAGTAGCCTTTGGGAAATGAATAAATTGCCATCGCAAAGGGCAAATTAGGATCATGATTTTGGATATAATAGTAAAATTAATCAATACAAAACTAGCTGTTAGGGAATTTTTTTTATGGGATTAAATACAATAACTCTTCGGAGGTTTAAGGCTATAAATACCCCTTCCAAATTCCATTGGGTTAAGGCCAGTGCAATTCTCTATTTTTGTAATCTTTGAGTGATGAATGGTTTAAGTATTTTGTCATAAAATAATTGGGGTCAAGGTCGAGAGTTAGCATGCAAAACTCTTGTTGTAAAGGATTAGAGTATGAACTCTTAGTAAAACACTTGAGATTAAAAGTTAGCCTGAAAAAAAAATTCTAGTTAAGGTTGTATGTAAGTCTTGACAAAAATATAAGTGGGGTTAGTGTGTGAGTCCTTAGTAAAACACTTGAGGTTTTGAATTAACCCCTGTAATAACTCTAGGATAAGTTGGTTGTGAGTTTGAAAACTCCATCTATTGTAACTTTGATTGAGTTAGTGGAAAAATCCCTATAGGTGATTGAGGAGTGGATGTAAGGATTATTGTTCGAACCACTATAAACCCTATGTGCCATTTTTCTCTTTATATTTTAGGAGTATTCCGTAATTTTGATGATAACAAATAATTGGATAATAAAAAATTTAACTATATTTTGTATTATAAGTGTTTAGACAGGTTTAATATACTTGAGACCATAAAAGAAAATTTATTTAAGTCAATTGAAGTTCAAAGATTGAAATTCAAAAGAGAGTCATACCCATGAAGATAGTCACACCTGTTAATGAAAACAACCACTCCTGTGAGACTTCATTTTCATGCCCGTGGAAGATTTGGTCATGCTTGTGAAGACTTATGTGTGCCAAAGTTGCAAATTCAATTGTTCATGACTGTGAAGCATTGGCCTACCCATGAAGTATAAACTGTCATGTCTTTAATGGCTTTGTCATGCCCATGAATGATTATGCACATTTTGGATAGAGGCATTCAGGGCCAGCTTCACTATTTTAGTCACGGCTTCATCATGAGCATTCATGTCCGTGAAGGTTCAGTCACACCCGAGAATCTAGAAAGAAAAAATGTCAAGTGAGAATAAAAAAGTGATTGAACGATTAGTTTTGCATTAAATGCACTCCAAATGGCTATTTTCTTACGGGAAGTACAAATACAACACATTTATAACTTACAAAAAGAGAGAATGAATTATATATCATCTAATCTTGTAAAAATTTGTGTATTCAATAATTTCATCTACTTGATTCAATTTTATGTTGTAACCATTAATGCTCAGTATTGTTGAGCTTTTTTGGTAATTGAGTGAATTCATTTTTGTAATCAATTGTTCAATAGTGAGACTGAGTGAGTTGGGTTGTGAGTGAAATACTTGTAAGAATTTTTGTGTGAGCCATCAAAACACAAAGATTTAGTTGTTGTGTTAGCCATTAAAATACAAGAGTTTTCTAGGTTAGGTGTTAGCCAAGAGAGTAAAACACCTTAGTTGGGAGTAAGTTAGGAAAAACTTCATTATAACACTTTGAATTAGTGAAATACCCAATTGTGATTGGAGAGAGGATGTAGTTTGTTAACACCCGAACCTCTATAAATTTTATGTCTCTCATATCTCTTCTTTCCTCTCTATTAATTTCTTAGTAATTGCTTTAAGCAAAATTTTAATTACCAACCAATTCAACTCCCTTCTTGGTCATTGTTTGGGCAATAATTGGTATCAGAGCTAAGTCTAGTATACAAGCCTAACAAGCGCTAGTAAAAATCGAATTATGGCCAATGAAGGATTTCAAAGTCCCAAACTTTTCTTCAATGGAGCAAATTACGCTAATTAGAAGTTTAGGATGAAGACTTATCTTGATAGTGAGGGAATAGATATTTGGGGTACCATTCAAAAGGAATGGACACCTTCAATAAGAAAAAATTTTGAAGGTGAAGTTGAAATTGTCCCAAGAGATAAATGGATGAAGCTTTAAAAGAGAGCAAATAGCAAAAATAAGAAAGCTATGACAATCCTAATAAGCTTTCAATCTCTTGAAGAATATGGTAGAATTCAATATTTTCTAACCGTTTATTCTATTTAGAAGACACTGGAGAACTACCATGAAGGTACAAAGCAAGTAAAGTCCAAGAAGATTCAACTTCTTGTCACATAATATGAACTCTTTAAGATGAAGTCTAATGAGACCATAACCGAAAGGACCAATCACTTTCTTGCCATTTTCAATGGTATGAGAAAGCTTGGAAAGCATTATAGTTTGGAAGATGTAAATAAAAAGATTTTAAAGAGTTTTCCAATGAAGGATTATGGCTCAAGGGTTGTGGGTATTGAAGAAGCCAATGAAGACTTGAGTGTAATTCTTATCGATGTGTTTATTGGTAAAATTCTCACTCATGAAATGGCTCTAGTAAGGAAAAATGAGCTTGAAGGAGAAAAGGAAAGGGGAAAGCTCATAAAACTCAAAGCTTCAACTTTTATACATGAAGATGAAGATTTTCTTAGTGATGAGGGAGATGAAAAAATAGCCTTACTATCAAGGAAGATCAAAAGAATAATCACCAACAAGTATGACTTAATCAAGAACTACAAACAAAAGGCCTCTAAATTCACTTTAAGAGCAATGAAAAAGTTAAGTGCTATAAGTGTGGGAATAAGGGACACATCAAATTGAAGTGCTCCAAGCTCAAGAAGTACAAGAGGAGATCCAATAATGAAGATGACGACAAAGGTTACAATGACACATAAAATGATGACTCCTTAATATTTATTAAAGATGAAGAAGATGAGGTGGCTAAATTGTGCTTCATGGCTATCGAGGATGACTAGGGATGTTCATATCTCAAACTTGTGAAGTATTATGTGATTTAATTGATGATGATGATATAGTTGAAGTCTTGAACCTAGAGATAGAAAGGAATAAAAAGAAACTTGAACTTTATAGAAAAAATAACTCTAAACATAGAAATAATTTTAATGACTTTCAAAAGGAAGTTTAAGAGCTAAAAGCCTTTAATGACTATTTTAAAAAAGTAATTGGATGAGATTTCATCAAAAGCCTCAACCAACTCCTTATAAAAAGAAAATAATGCTTTGAAAAATGAGGTTGGGGAGCTTATAAACTCTATCTTTAAATTTCACAAAGGGAAGGAAAGTTTAGATACCTTAATTTTATCACAAAGGCCTCCCTTAGTAAGACATGACCTAGGCTTCAATTGTCATATCCGCAAATTTAGGCCCGAGTCGCGTGTGTCATTAAATTGACTCTTTGATTTGATCGGAGTCTAAATTAGAATTTTGACTGGAAAAAAATTAAAATAATGGCAAATAATTATAGAAAATATTTAATAAAATGTTTAAATTATTTAAAAATGTTAAATTACGGTAAGAGACTAAATTATAAATTTTGAAAATTTTAGGGGTTAATTTGCAATTTACCAAAAATTAGAGGATTAATTGGGATAACCATCAATTAAATGTATGATTGAGACATTAAACACATGGAAGAGGCTGGCCACACCAAGTGGCATGCAACAATTAGCCAAGTGATGTGAATTAGACATTAAAATCATATGGGCTTAGGTGTCCCATAATTAATTAAGTTTGTCTTTATTCTCTTAAATGCTACTTCTTCCTTCCTTATCCCTTTGCATTGAGAATTTTTGCCTTCCTAAACCAGCCTCACGTTCCACAAGTTCCTCCATAGCTAAAGCTTCCTTCTAGTGAGAGAAAGTGAGAAAAGAGAGAAAGAGAGTCATTTTCTTGCACAACCAAACTCAAGGAAGCTTGAGAGAGCAAAAAGAGAGAGAGAGGTTAAAGTTTGTTTAATGACCTCTTTTATATTTTAGGAACTCAAATTGACAAGGAGATATCTCAAAGGAGCAAAGGAAATAATAAAGAGAAGTACAAAGAAAGAAAAGGGGAAAGTAGAGGTTTGTGCATAACTTAAGGCAATAACTTATGTGTTGTTTTCAATTGCATGATTTGAGCATTTGGCATTGTTGAACCTTGAGAGGTATTTCCGTCATTTTGATGCTAACAAATAAAATAGCAATAATGTATTTAACATACTTGTTTTCTAAATTCATTGAACAAGGTATGAAACATGATTGCAAGAATGAAGAATGAAACACTAATCTTAAAAATAAAAAAAAATGAAGTAATAGCATATTCACGCCCGTGACCTTATATGTCATGCCTGTGATAAAGTTTAGTGCCAATTATCCAATATTTAAAGTTCAAGACCATGAACAATGATAGCAACCGTGAATGATCATAACAGTCACGACCGTGAATGATCATATCAGTCACGACCGTGAAAGAAAGTCACGCCCATGAGAAGACATGACTAATTCCTCCAGAGAGCTTCACGGCCAAAGTCACTACTTGGACCATGGCTAGAAAGGATGTTCACGCCTATGAATATATAATATCACACCCATGATCAAACACTTCAAATCCTTCCAGAATGCTTCATGGCCAAAGTCACCACTCAAGTCACGGCTTGGAAGAACAGTCACGACCGTGACACTTATACTCACAACCTTGAAAGAGGAAAGAGAAACATGTCAGGTGCGAAAATAAGAGTTGGTGCAATGACTATTTTTGCATTAAATGCAACCAAACAACTATAATTCTCCGTGTAAGTATAAATGCAAGTCATTTATGAATCCAAAACAAGAGAATAGCTAATACTTCATATCAAAATCTTGTTATAAGTCATTTGTGCATTTGATATTTTCAAAATAAACATTTATTCTCTGTGAAAATCTTTTTACTCATTATTCTCTAAGCATTATAGATTTGTAAGTGTTTCTCTTTGTAATCTACTACTCAAGTGAGTTTGGGTATTTTGGGTTAAGAGTAGAACACTGGTAAGGGTTATTTGTGTGAGCCTTTAAAATAAGGAATTAGTTTATTGTGTGAGCCATTAAAACACAAGGGATTTCTGGGTTAAGTGTGATCAATTGTTAGAAACACCATAATTGGGAGTGAGCTTGTAAAACTCTATTGTAACACTTAGTATGTTAGTGAAACTCCCAATTGAGATTGGGGAGAGGAGTAGGGTTTGTTAACACCCGAACCTCTATAAAAATTCCTGTGCATTTTCTTCTTATCCCTACTAAACTTAACTTTTTCTTTTCGCACTTAAAAGTTAAATTTTTAATATCCAATTCAATCCACCTTATTGGTGTAATATTTAGGCAACAATTGGTATCAGAGCTAAGTCTAGCATCAAAGCCTAAACAACGCTAGTAAAGATCAAGATAAAGAGAGCTAAGGAGCAAGAAGGAAGGAAGAAGGAAGAAAAGAAAAGGGAGAAGAATTGGGGGTAGATTCGAACAACCTTATAACTCTATTAAGGTGAGTTTATTCTTCTTAAATTCAATATTTTTCCTTCCCATTTGAGACCCATAAGGATGATAGATATGATTAGAATTTGTAGATTAGGGTTATTTGGCAAGAATGAACCTATGATTTGAAATTGGTAATTAGTTGAAGAAAAATGAAGCTAAACCTTTAATTAATGATAATTGATATTAATTAATTATTTTATGACTTAAAAACTAAAGAAAGATAACTTTAATGTAGGAAGGAGGGGCTACGTTGGTAAAGTAATTTGGAAAAATTTGAAATTAACCTAGGGGCAAGACAATTGATGATGAATAAAGTGTGATTAAAGTGTTAATTTGAAGAAAATAAGTTGGGACCTATAATAATGTCTTTCAGCAACCATGACTTATCTAAAAGGGAGTTTAACCTTAGTTCTTTTTTGCTAAAATAAAGAAAAAAAATATTTTAAGAGCATTAGAATTTTATGTAGGCATGAAAAGTTTTGAAAAGAGATAATAGAAATGAGATATGGTATGGTTGAGTAGGAAAATCAAATGAGCAAAAGAGAGGCCCTAAGAGGGTAACAAAGGCAAAAGGAAAGTTATTTAGTAAGGGAAGGAAAATAAGGGAAAATGAAAATTTCAAGGCTAATTATGTATTTTATTGATAAAAATCTTACATGTTATCTAAATGTGTGAAATTATGTGTTAATGCTTAACATGAATGTGGGTTGTCATGGAATGTGATTGATAGATACTTTTGATTTTTTTTTCTGGTAATGGGATTTGATGGTGTGAAGATATTAAGATATGCGAATGTAATTGTGATATGAGAATTTTGGTATAAAAATAAATGCATATAATGGATGTATTTATTAGATAGGTTTGCACCAATTGATGACTCCGTTATAGAATTTTAGGAGCAGTCTTGACATTTTTTATCATAACTAATGTTCTGGTAATGAGATTGAGATGAAATTAGTTGAAAATAAAATTAGACTCATAAGGATAAAACTTTCATTAAGAATATAAGTTCAAATTTTAATTATAAATGGGCTAAAAATTAGACACAAAATCCCAAACTTGTAAGTATCCAGAAAATACTGGGTAAAAACTAATAGAATGCCCTTCAGCAAAAGGGTCATAACTTTTGCTAGAAAATTTGGATTTGGTTGATTTTTGATGCTTATGAAATTTGAGACATAACGATACAAAATAATAGAATACCATAAATTCAAATTTGAACTATAAATGAGCTAAAAATGAGACTCAAAATTAGGGCCGAAATCTGTCATAAATAAAGAATTGACATATTTGGCTTTTGCATGTGGTGTAATGAATACATATGTTAATTCATGAGAATTTTGACTTTAATTATACTTATAAATTTTTAATAAATTATTTATGTGTGAAATTCTAATTCAATAATAATGGAATCAAATAACAAAAATAAATAAACATATATGTAGAAATTTGGTACAATTACCATTTTTAAAAATATTGTGAATAATAATCTTAATGTCAGGAGTAAATATAAAAATAGTTAAGCCCTAAGACACCTAACCTAGAACTAGAATAGATAATAGTTTAGCATGTCAATCAGGGGATTAAAGGCACTCGATGCTAAAACATAAAAGTCGGTAATGACAATTCTATAAATGCATTCGGCGCAAAATTATTAAGCCAGTAATAGTAATATTATGAAAGTCGATAATGACACTATTATAAATGCTCTCGGCTCAATATTATGAAAGCCAATATTGACAACCCCGTTATTCCTATAAGTTAGTTCGGTTATAAGTGTTATGGACTTAAAAAAAATGAAAATAACAATAATATAAAAGTGTGTCATTTTGATAATGTTGTTAAATCAAAATTGTTAAATATTAAATGTGTAATGACATTTCTCTGCTTTCCTGTAATTCTTTTGTTTTATGCATTATTTGTGAAATTATGAAATACCAAGTAAGAAAATATATGTATGTAAGATTTTTATACTTGAAACACTACTAAGTTAGTAGCTTAGCGTGGATGATTTTCTCTTGCACAGATTTTAAAGAATAGTTGTAGATAATATAGTTGTCGGAAGAAAAAAAGTACCAGGACGGAAAGCGGCTTATAGCTTGGACTATTTTTGGTATATTATGTGAAAAACTTTGTAAATTAAAATATAGTTTTATCTCATATTGTGACACCCTTATAACAATTTTTCTATATGTGCGTTACGTAATCTTATGCGATTACCAAGTCTATTGGTATCTTCTAAAATTGATTATAGCCCATGTATGTAAAACAAATTTTTTTAACTTAATGACCATAATATAGTTATCACTTTATTATTTTTTTATCCAAAAATTTCAGTCATATAATGTTTATAAATCTAACTATTCCACCTGCATTACAAACAATTCATAACCTATATTAGACCCAACAATTCAAATATAATATAAAATATTATTCATTCAACAAAACTCCACATTTCACTATTTACATATAATAGTTTATTAGAGTTCTTTATCAGATCATATACATAATCCAAATCCTTTATACATATTCATATATACATGAAATTCATAATAATATACGTTATTAATTTTTCCTTTCAGCTTCTCCCAAAAAGTGATATGCTTGCTTATGTGTCTTCCTAGCTATTACTTGTACACAGTTAAATAACTACGTGCTAAGTATTAAAAATGTCCAGTGGTAATTACAAAAATAAGGATTTTCATTGGTCTAAAAATTATATACATTTATGCAAAATCATATTCACAACATTATTCCAATTTTACTCTTCAATATATTAACTAAGAATACACTTAAAACTCCATATCTATTTTATGAATATAATTATCCTTTTAATCAATATTTTATTATTATTTACCATTAATTCACTATTCAATATCTTTATTAAATTAACAATTATGCTTAATTAATCTTATAACTATTTTTTCTCTTTTTTTTCATTTTACCCCTTTTTGCCATATTTTTCAATTTACTAATATGTCACTTATCATTCTTGCCAATCTTGCCATTTTTGTCATATTTATCATTAAATATATAAATCATTATTTAGCCCTTATTATTATTATTATTATTATTATTATTATTATTATTATTATTATTATTATTATCAATTTATTCCTGAACTTTCATTTTCTTTCAATTTAGACCTTTTTCATTCTACTTCTTTAATTAACTCTTTTTTTTTATTTATCTCTTTTATCATATTTACAATTATACCATTTTTGTCATATTTTCCCCTAGTTTCAATCTTATAAAAAATCTTCAGACCGGATACATGGGATGTGGGCCCCACAAGTCTACTATACTGAAGAGTGACCCTGAAAGACCACCCAAGTACTGCACTGTACATTGATCACTGAATCACTATTACTGAAGTAAACCATCATTACCCTACCTAAAAGAGTCGTCATGACTCACACCTCGACAATGGTGTCCCTATGACTAGCCAATTATATCCTGAACTAGATTTAACTATCAGAAAATAACTAAGGGCAATGAACTTATTCATTTGATTCAATTACCATTAAATTCATAAATTCCATTTATTTTACATTATTAATTACCTAAAATTTTATTCATCCATAACCAAATCATCTTTATCATTTTTTTCCACACTTTCCATTCTAATATATCAAATATTTGCCATTATTTTCAATTAGGCCATCAAACACCATTAGACACACTTTATTCATTATGTTCCATTTCATACATAAGAAAATTTCTAACTAGAAAAATATTCAATATATTCTAAAAATTCTCAATCCATTCATATATACTAAATATCATATCTTCTTGCAATTTATGGTTTAGTTTTCATTTAATTATCAAGAAAACCATTAAATTTTCCATATCCATTTTTCAACCTATAAACCTTTTTCATCATTAAAATTTTTCTTTCACGTTCTAATAATTCATTTCACTAATTCATACTTCCATTAATATATATATATATATGTGTGTGTGTGTGTGTGTGTGTGTCATAATATTACACTAAAACATAGTTATACCTTAATATATATATTTACATAATATGACCATTTTTTTTCTAAAGTTCCACTAAATAATTTTTTTAATTGAATTTAACCATTCTAATCCACTTTTTTTTTTTTTATATTTCTTTAATCATATTTTGAGCTTCCATTACCATTTACATGCAAAACACATAATTATCCTAAATTTCATAACCTTAATTCAAGCACAAAGAATGGAAATAAGTAGATTTTGTAACGAGTAACCTTATTTTTTTCTTTAGCCCTCCCAGGCTTCATTTTCCTTGGCTTTTTCCTTTGAAGTGCCTTCACCTCATTGAATCCCTACCATGGCCGAAACATACATACCATTAAACTACCATTATTTTGCTTCCATAACTCAATCTAACTTCATAAATATCACCTACATACCTTAAACTCTCTATTTGAACCCTTAAATAAATTTTAAACCTTTAAATTCTCTTACCTCAATTTTGTGTCCTAACTTGTATCCTTTAATTTCCTTCCACTCTAGCCTTTCAAATGAAGATTAGAGACTTCAACTAGCTAATAGAGGGGCTAGAATAGTATTAGGGTGCTTGATTTTGGTGTAATAATAAAAAAAGAAGAGAAATTTGGTGAAGAAGATGGAAAACCCACTTGGCCAAGGCAGAAGCATGAGAGGAAGAAGAAGATGTTGTTTTCCATCTTCTTCACCAAATTTTGATATTTTGAGCTTAAATAGGTGCCTGGAATGGGCTATATTTAGTCAAGTCAAAGTCCAACCCAATTAGGCCCACTTGTAAAATTCAGGCCCATTTAGTAATTCTAAATTATTTCTGTCACTTTCCAACCTCAACTTTACCCAAATTTTATTCCATCACAAAATATACATATATGCCCACATAAAAATTTTCAACTCAATCGGAGTCTGTTTTCTGTCCGGCTCACCCAAACCGTACTGATTAGTCAAATTTCAGTGCTACCGTAAAATTCATTTTTCATTATCAAATAATTCTGAATATTATTTAAAATCTATCTATGTTTTAAAATAAATTTTTAATGCTGTTTACTATTTATAATAGTCCGATCAAAATACAATCAAACCAATTTATTAGTTAGACAATGTCCCGATTTTTTTTTCTTATTTTTAACTTTTGAGCACTTATTTGACCTCAATTTTATCCTAAATTTTACCCCCGAACTAGTCATGACCTATATTTTTCAATGATCGAATAAAATATTTTTTACCCACGGGTGTATTTTTGACCCTGGGTATATTGACCAATTTCGGAAACTAAGTTTATGACTAATTCGGTATTTGGGTCATTACACATTTAGTATGTATTAGGGGTGTGTAAAATTAATCTAATGAACATAGTTTGGATGTAAAATAATATATTTTATAAATAAATAAAATTTGAGTTTTGGTGTTTGTAATATTTTTTGCAAAAAAAAAATATTTACTTCCTTTAGCGAATTTTATAAGATAGTTAGTCGAGTAATGCTCATTTTCCTTATTGAACTAAAGTGGAGTAAGGGAGTGTTACAATTTTTGGTATCATAGCTATAGGTTTAGACGGTTCTTGGTAAGTGGGTATGAGAGATAAGTGAATGTTTTCATGGATATGCATTTTTTTAAGCTGTTATATTCTGATAAGGGACCCTTCTTCTGAAAATATAGGTTTTAATGGATTTTGAATCGAGGCAAAGTCACGAAGAAGAAGAGGGTGATAATATAGCTAACTCCGCTGCTCATAAATAGTCAGCATCAATTAGGGCCTCAGAGCCTAGTGTTGTAGCTCCACAGAATGCTGAAGAACATGTTGATCCGAGTTAGGTACCCTTTATGCAATAGATGGCTACTTTGTTATAGCAGATTGCACAAGTTGTGCCACCAGCAGCTCCACCACCTCCCCCACCTCAGTTAAAACCCCAAATTGATAAATTAAGAAAATATGGAGCGTCAAAATTTACGGGTAAGAAAGAAAATGACCCAGCAATAGCATAATTTTGGTTGGAAAAGAAAGAATGAGTTTTTGAGGAGCTTCAATGTTCGGAGGAGTACAAGGTTAGGTATGCAGTGTCCCTCCTTCAGGAGCATGCCTATGACTGGTGGAAATCGGTACTAGCGGAGCCTCAAACTCCAAACCCTCATACATGGAATTTCTTTGGGCCAGAATTTAAAAAGAAATATGTGCCAATAGTTTATGTTGATGAGAAAAAGAGAGAATTTATGAACTTGAAGAAGAGGGGTATGACAGTAATTGAGTATGAGATGGAGTTCACCAAGCTAAGTATGCAACAAGGATTATTAAAGATGAAGCAGATAAATGTCGCAGATTTGAAAATGGCCTCGATAAGGATATTGGATATTTAGTGGCTTCCCATTCGCATACAGACTTTGCTACACTAGTGTTCTTTGCCATTAGTATTGAAAGAAGGAAAAAAATGAAGACAAAAGAGCTCTCCAAAAAATCAATAGTTAGTGTGTCCCAAACATCTGGTAAGAAAGATCAGATAGTACCCAGACCATTTCAATCACAAGTTGCTAGGCTGACATTTTTTGTTAGGCGGGGTCAGCAGTTTAAACCCGCAACATCATCTGCTAGTTCACCAGCATCATTGTCCAAAAGTTCAGCTCTTGCTATATTTCAGCATTGTGGTAAATCTCATACAAGAAAGTGTCAGTGTTTGACTGGGGCATGCTTGAGATATGGAGCTACTGATCATATGAAGAGAGATTGTCCTAGACTTAGTACATGCAATATGGCACATGTACAGAGCCATGGTACAGGTTGAGACTAGTTTAGAGGTGGTCGTACAGGACAGAGTCAGAGGGTATCAAAGATAGTTAACAGACCCAGAGGTAGTAGAGCTCTAGCTCGGGCGTATGTGATAAGAGTTTGGGAGGACCAGGATGCGCCAGATGTCATAGTTGGTAAATTTTCTTTATTTGACTTTGATTTGCATGCATTGAAAGATTCTGGTTCCACGCATTCATACATAATCACAGCTACATTTAAATAAGGGAACATGATACCTGAGACCATAGAATATGAGATAGTTTGACCAATCCGTTAGGACATAGTGTGAAAGTGAATCAGATATATAGAAACAACTCAATAATAATTCAGGGTAGAGAATTTCCAGTAGACTTAATAGAATTACATTTTCATGAATTCGATGCTATTCTGGATATGGATTGGTTGACAAACCATGAAGCTATAGTCGATTGTCAATCTAGAAAAGTTGTACTTAAAATTCCTAGGCAGGATGACACTATCATTCAGGGTGAAGGTCAAACATGTTTGACCAGTGTTATTTCTGCATTAAAAGCTTGGAAATACATTAGGAAGGGATGTAAGGCATACTTAGCCCATGTGATAGATACTAGGAAGGGGAGCCTGGCACTCAAGGACAACTCCACAGTGTGTGAGTTCCCAGATGTGTTTCTTGAAGACTTGTC
The DNA here is from genome assembly GCA_023653625.1 of Triadica sebifera. Taxonomy (NCBI): domain Eukaryota; kingdom Viridiplantae; phylum Streptophyta; class Magnoliopsida; order Malpighiales; family Euphorbiaceae; genus Triadica; species Triadica sebifera. Next base: position 24,829,439 of record CM042905.1, on the reverse strand, counting down.
AAGGTTACCACCAGATAGGGAGATAGAGTTTGCTATTGATGTGATTCTTGGAACAGCCCCGATATCAATTACTCCTTATAGAATGACACATATAGAATTAAGAGAGTTGAAGGTTCAATTGTAGGAATAGCTAGCCAAGAGGTTCATAAGACCCAATGTGTTACCAGGGGTGCCCTAGTGTTGTTTGTGAAAAAGAAGGATGACACCCTTCGATTATGTATTGATTACCGACAATTGAACATGTGACAATTAAAAATAAATACCCACTACCTAGAATTGATGATTTTTTTGATCAATTAAAGGGAGCAGAAGTATTCTTTAAGATTGATCTCAGATATGGGTATCATCAATTGAAAATCAAGGAATCAGATGTACCCAAAATAGCCTTCAGGACTCGATATGGCCACTATAAGTTCCTAGTTATGCCTTTTACCTTAATGAATGCACCAACTGCCTTTATGGATATGATGAATAGGATTTTTAAGCCTTACCTTGATCAATTTGTGTTAGTTTTTATACATGATATCCTAGTGTATTCAAGGGACAAAAGGAGAAACATGATAGACATCTCAGAATAGTGCTTCAAACTTTGAGGGAAAATCAATTGTATGCAAAACTATCAAAATGTGAGTTTTAGTTAGAAGAAGTAGGATTCTTAGGGCATGTTGTGTCATTGAAGGAATCTATGTGGATCATAGCAAAATATAAGTGATTTTAAGTTGGAAGCCACTCCGCAATGTGATAGAAGGGATTATCAAGCATAGTCACACTAATTACCAAGTTGCTCAGAAAAGAAACTAAATTTGAATGGACAGATCAGTGTCAAACAAGCTTTGACAAGTTGAAAGTCATGCTAACCGAAACACTTGTTTTGACTTAACCTACTCCAGGGAAAAATTTTATGATATACAGTGATACCTCTCATAATGGGCTAGGTTGTGTATTAATGTAAGAGGGTAAAGTAGTTGCTTATGCATCTAGAAAATTGAAGCCTCATGAGCTAAATTACCCTACTCATGATTTGGAGTTGGCAGTAATAGTGTTTGCTTTAAAAATATGACGACATTATTTGTATGGTGAGCGGTGCTACATATATACAAATCATAAGAGCCTCAAATATTTACCCACACGAAAGGAGTTAAACTTAAGGAAAAGACATTGGTTGGAGTTAATTAAGGATTACAATTGTATTATTGGTTACCATCCAGGAAAAACCAATGTTGTAGTCGATGCCTTAAGTAGAAAAACATTAGTAGGTATATCTTATAATTTTCTAATTATATTGTAATATATAGTATTTAACAAAAAACTAATAGGAGACTCATATTTTATTTTGGCAAAGTTATGGTTTCAACCTATCTTAAGGCAACAAGTGAGAGAAGCTCAGAGGCAAGATCAGAAATTGATGATAACTGTTGAGATAGTTAAAAAGGGGGAGAGACCTGAATTTAAGAGTGGCGATGATGGAAATATAAGTTATAAGGGAAGATTGTGTGTGCCAAATGACAACGGATTAAAGCAAATAATTCTAAAAGAAGGGCATAATACAACTTATTTCATGCATCCAGAAAGCAATAAGATGTATCAAGACCTGAAGACTCATTATTGGTGGCCAAGAATGAAGAAGGATATTGTGGAATACACTACAAGATGCTTGACAAGTCAACAAGTGAAAGCAGAGCACTAGGTACCATCTGGATTGTTGCAACCTATTGCTATCCCAGAATGAAAATGGGAAAGGATTACGTTGGATTTTATATATGGTTTGCCTTTGTCATAAAAGAAGCATGATCCAATATGGGTAATTATTGACAGGCTTACCAAATCACTTTTTGCCAGTTCGAAAGGATTATTCGTTGAGCCGGTTAGCAAAAATATATGTTAATGAGATAATTCAACTATATGGGGTGCTAGTATCTATTATTTTTGATTGAGACCCACGATTCACATCACAATTTTGGAAAAGTTTGCAACAAACATTGGGGACTCGACTTACTTTTAGTATGACACTCCACCCACAAACAAATGGGCAATCCAAATGAGTTATTCAATTGTTGGAAGACATTCTTAGAAGCTGTGTAATTGACTTTGAGGGTAGCTGGGATAGGTATTTACCATTGATGGAATTTGCATATAACAATAGCTATCAAGCTAGTCTCGGCATGGCTCCATATGAAGTTTTGTATGGAAGAAGATGTAGGACACCTTTATGCTGGACAAAACTTGGTGAAAAGAAGTTATTAGAGAATGTGAAATTAATCCAAGATCAATTAAAAGCTGCAACGGATTGACAAAAATTCTACACTGATTTGAAGAGGAAGGATATTGAATATGTTATCGGAGACAAGGTATTTTTAAAAGTCTTACTTTGGAAGAAAGTACTTCATTTTGGTAAAAAAGAGAAACAGAGTCTTAGGTTTATTGGACCATACGAAATACTTGAACGAGTGGGTGTAATGGCTTATCGGTTGACCTTACTATCAGAATTGGATAAGATCCACAATGTGTTTCATGTCTCAATACTAAGGAGATACAGATCGGATCCGACACATGTAATACCTGTAGGATCGATAGAGGTACAACCAAACTTGACCTATGCAGAATAACCTATGAAAATCTTAGCTCGAGAAGTCAAGAAACTACAGAACAATAAGGTACCATTGGGAAAGGTCCTATGGCGCAATCATGCAGTAGAAGAAACTACCTGGGAGAGTGAAGAAATAATAAGAACTCAGTATCCTTAGTTATTTAGCTCCAATTAATTAGGTAAATTTTGAGGATGAAATTTTCTTGAGAAGAGAATTGTAACATCCGGTGATTTAGGCTCCGATTGCACGTGACCGTAGTGGGGTGTGTTGGTTCAGTCAAAGTCTAAATTTGGACCCATAAAAAATGACAAATAAGTAAGGAAAATAATTAAGGATATTATTATTATTTAATAATTAAAAATATTAGTGCTAAAACTGGAAAAAAATAAAATTATCCTACGAAAAAAATCAGTATTATTGGAATTGTTAGGGAAAAAATTGTGAAGATAAGGAAATTAGTGAAAAATGAGGAATTTCTAAAAATTAAAAGTTAATCAAGATTAATTAAGTTAATGAACCAATAAAAATTAGGATTAAGTTTAATTAGTGGGGTTCACTCCTTAATTTTAGTATAAAAGTCAAAAGAAGGAAGAAATTCTACATTCTTCCACCTAAATATCTAACTCATCTTATTCCTCTTTTTTCTTCTTTTTGTGCCGCCCACCTATTCCACCAAAATCCATATTTTTTATTTTATTTCAAGCTTGGAAAAGAGAGGAAAAATAAGTTTTGAGAGATAAAAGCCAAGAAATTAAAGAGTTCTTGCCATAAAGAGAGCTAAGGAGCAAGAATGAAGGAAGAAAGAAGAAAAGAAAAGGGAGAAGACTTGGCGGCAGATTCGGTCAGCCCTATAGCTCCACTCAAGTGAGTCTATTCCTATTAAATTTAACATTTTTCCAGTCATTTGAGATCCATAAGGATGATAGATATGATTAGAATCGGTAGATTAGGGTTATTTGGCAAGAATGGACCTAGGATTTGAAATTGGTAACTAGTTGAAGAAAAGTGAAGGTTAACCTTTAATTAATGATAATTGATGTTAATTAATTATTTTATGACTTAAAACTAAAGAAAAATAACTCTAATGTAGGAAGGAGGGGTTGTCTTGGTTAAAGTAATTTGAAAAAAAAATTGAAATTAACTTAGGGGCAAGACAATTGGTGATAATGTTTTTGGGAAGCCATGACCTATCAAAAAGGGAGTTTAATCTTAGTGTGAGATTAGAGTGTTAATTTGAAGAAAATAAATTAGGACCTATGATAATATTTTTGGGAAGCCATGGCCTATCAAAAAGGGAGTTTAACCTAGTACTTTTTGGCTAAAATAAAGTATAAAACATATTAGGAGCATTAGGATTTTATGTAGGCATGAAAAGTTTTGAAAAGGAATGATTGAAATGAGATATGGTATGGTTGTGTAGGAAAATCAAGTGAGCAAAAGAGAGGCCCTCAAAAGGGTGACAAAGGAAAAGAGAAAGCTATTCAGTGAGGGAAGGAAAATAAGGAAGAAGGAAAGCTCCAAGTCTGATTAGGTATGTGCTTCATTGATAAAAATCTTACATGTTATCTAGATGTGTAAAATTACGTGTTAATGCTTGATATGAATATGGGTTGTCATGGAATGTGAATGATAGATACTTTTGATTTTTTTTATGGTAGTGGAACTAAATGGTGTGAAGATATTAAGATATGTGAATGTAATTATGATCTAAAAATTTTGGTATAAAAATAAATACATATGATGGATGTATTTATTAGATAGGTTTGTGTCAATTGATGACTCTGTTACAAAATTCTGGGAGCAGTCCTGTCATTTTTTTTATCATAACTAATGTTATAGTAATGAGATTGGCATGAAATTAGTTGGAAATAAAAGTTGACTTATAAGGCTAAAACTTTTATTCAGAACTTAAGTTCAAATTTTAATTACAAATGGGCTAAATATTGGACACAAAATCTCGGACCTATAGGTACCCAGAAAATAATGGGTAAAAACTAATAGAACGTCTTTCAGTAAAATAGCCATAACATTTGCTAGAAAACATGGATTTGGATTATTTTTTATGCTTCTGAAAGCTAATACATCAAACTAAAAAAATAATAGAATGCCATAAATTCAAATTCGAACTATAAATGAGCTAAAAATGAGTTCCAAAATCTGTCATAAATAAATAATTGGCATATTGGGCTTTTGCATGTGGTATGATGAATACACATGTTAATTCATGAGAATTTTGACTTTAGTTATAGCTATAAATGTTTAATAAATTATTTATGTGTGAGTTTCTAATTCAATAATAATAGAAAAAATAACAAAAATAAATAAACATATATGTGGAAATTTGGTACAATTACCATTTTTGAAAATAATGTGAATAATAATCTTAATATTGGGAGTAAATATAAAAATATTTAAGCCCTAAGACACCTAATCTAAAACTAGAATAGAGAATAGTTTGGCATGTCAATCAGGAGATTGAGATTAAATGCACTCAATGTCAAAACATAAAAGCCATTAATGATAATTCTATAAATGTGCTCGGTGCAATATTATGAATGTCGGTAATGATAGCCTTGTTATTCCTATGAGTTTGTTCGGTTATAGGTGTTATAGGTATAAAGAAAATGAAAATAACAATAATGTAAAAGTGTGTCATTTTGATAATGTGGTGTTATATCAAGATTGCTAAATATTAAATGTGTGATAGTATTTCTTTGCTTTTCTGTATTTCTTTTGTTTTATGCTTTATTTGTGAAATTATGAAATGACATGTAAGAAAATATATGTATGTAAGATTTTTATCCTTGAAACATCATTAAGCTAGTAGCTTAGTGCAGATGGTTTTCTCTCGCGCAGGTTCTAAAGAATAGTTGTAGATATTATAGTTGTTGGAAGAAGAAGGGTACTCAGATGGAAAACGACTTAAAGCTTGCACTATTTTTGGTATATTATGTTAAAAACTTTGTAAATTAAATTATAATTTTATCTCATCTAGTATGTATTGGGGATGTGTAAAACTAATGTAATGAACATAGTTTGAATTTAAAATAATATATTTTATAAATAAATAAAATTTTAGTTTTGGTGTTTGTAATATTTTTTGCAAAAAAAAATATTTACTTCCATTAGTGAATTTTATAAGATAGATATTTGGGTAATGCTCACTTACCTTGTTGAACTAAAGTGGGGTAAAGGGGTGTTACATTTTTAAAGTGTTGTTGTTTGGTTTTTGATATGCTGGTAGTTGAGATACCATGCTAGATTATTGATAGAGGGATTGATATTGGTCAATCGCAGTAATATTGCATGTGAATGTTGGATGCTTTGTTATTGCTCTATTTTTCCAGAAAATTTTCAGGTTCACAGCCATGAACTAGTAGTTCATGGGCATGAATGTTATAAAAATAAGTTTTATTACTGAAGCAGATCCATTCATAGGCAGCTTCACGGTTGGATCCACGTCCATGAAAGGTGGATCACAACCATAAACATGTTATTGATTCAAAAGTGAATCATGATTTGATTCATAGTTAAATTCTCTATGAAGAGGTTCTTCATGGTCTTGAAAGTTTATTCACAAGTGTGAAGCTGCTTAATCTTAAAAAGTTGTATGTTTGCATATGAATTGAGTTTGATTCAGTTTGAGGCAGAGTACATGTGTTGCATGGTTATAGTATGTTATGAGAATGCATGTTATGGTTATGATTATGATTATGAAAATCATGGATGATGTATGTTATGAAAATGGTATGTGATGTGATAAACGGTTAAGCCCATTACTCTAATTAGGACTAGAGCTAGTAGATATGGCATGCCATTGAAGGGAGATAGGTACCAAATGACCTAGGTTGGTCACGTTTAAGATTATTTGATGTCAAGGTTAAGCCAAGTGTGCTCCCTTTAGTACTTGATATGTGCACACTATTTTCCTCATATAGGTGTTCTAGGAATCTCTAGCAGGCATCTTGAGTGCTCAGATAAGAGCTATAGATTATTCGTATCCAATTTAGTCTGATTAAGAGTAAAACGAGCAAGAAAAAAGGTAATTAATAATTTCTAAATGTGGTATATGCTTGTATGTTTGATGGTTGTTTACATTATTATGCTATGCATAATTAAGTATTGTTTTGAGAACATTGAGATATGACATCATAAATACATGGTATGATGTATGTGCGGACGACAAGGAAAGTCATATTAGTATGAAGGTAAATGTATCATACATTTTGTATATGTATGTTGTGCTTTGCATATTATTATGTACCACTTAGCATTAGGTTGCTTAGCATATGGGTGTTCCCATGCATAGGTTTGAAGTCTGGGTCTTGATCGACAGATGAGGATGCCCAAGAGCAAAGTCAAGGATACACACTTGGGGTGGGTGATATAACTGTTGTATTTTTTTGTTGTTTTTATTGGGTTTGGATAATTATATATATATATATATATTTATTTTCAGAGATATATAATTTTATAATTATTTGTTTTGTAAAACCATTGGCCTAGTTCATTGCTCGTTTATTATTGTATTAAATCTTCATATGTATGCAATTCTTTTAATGATGTTTTATGATTTTCTAAAGTCATCATGATCATGGTGCATCAACATTTTAATTTATGATATTTTGAAATTATATGCATAGTAACATTCTTTGGTATAATTGGATTTATTCCTAATTATATAGAAAGGTGTTTCATTTAGTGGTATTAGAGCTTAAGTTTAGGCGGTTCTAAACCAAGGTGGGAAGGGTTGTATAATATGTGCGAGTGGTATCCTATATGACTCTGATGTGGGCTATTCTCTATCGATGTGTAGATTAGAGATCAAGTATAGAGATGAAACCTCATGATGCGGCTAGGAGTGATAGTCATCCCTATATAAAGGCCCAGAATCCACAGAGTCAACCTAGTGTTCGCGGGTTCGATGTTGGTCCTCCTCCACAGCAGCTAATGGTTAGTCTAGTGGATCTATCTCAAGATCCTTTGATGCAAAACCTAGTACCTCTTTTGCATCATTTGGTATAGGCTATTCCACCACCGTCACCACCTCCACCTCATTCTTCCCCACCGTAGATACCTAGGGTTCAGATTGACAGGCTAAGGAAGTATAGAGCCATAGATTTCATAAGCAAGATTAAGGACCGAACTGTCTCACGACTTTTTGAACCCAGCTCATGTACCGCTTTAATGGGCGAACAACCCAACCCTTATAACATACTACAACCCTAACCAATAGCTGCAGAGTTTTGGTTCGAGTATTTGATAAGCTTGATTGTGCTGAGGAGTACAGGACTAAGTATGTTGTATCACTCTTCCAAGAGCATGCCTATAATTGGTGGAAGTTGGTTCTATAGAAGCTTCAGATTCCAAATACATTTACTTAGGATTTCTTCACAATTGAGTTCAAAAAATAGTATGTGCTGAGGGTGTATACAGATGAGAAGAAACAAGAGTTCTTAAACTTATGACAAGGAAATATGATCGTGACAGTATATGAGAGAGAGTTTACTCAATTGAGCAAGTATGTGATCAATATTATTAGGGATGAGGCAGAAAAATGTCGCCAATTTGAGGATAATCTAAAAGATGAGATGAGATTCCATGTGATTTCATAACAACTTGAGGACTTTGCGAAATTGGTATCTACTACTATTAAGATAGAAAATGGATTTAATATGAAGAGATTAGAGGAGTCAACTAAGAGAGACTTCAGGAGACCATCTATCAGTGTGGCACAAACCTCAAGCTATAAGGCTCGTACTAGTTCCAAACACTTCTAGTCTAGAGGGCAAGGCTAAAGTTAGAGTCATTAGAGTTACTGGACATGCACCATCATCTAGAGTTATTTTTACAATTGCCAGTAGTCAAACACAAACACAAAAGGAGGCAACACTAGAGTGTGCATCATATGGTCAGAAAAATAGAGGAGAATGTTAGGGACCTTCGGGGGCTTGTTATAGTTGTGGGTCTTGAGACCACTACTAGAGGGATTGTCGATTATAGATAGTTGCTCTTAGACTCAGAGTTGGAAATGTCAAGATCAAACAAGGTGCCAATAAGAGTTTCTGCCATGAGAGTCATAAAAGATCAAGAGCCCACAAATGTTTATGATGGTATGTTTTCTCTTCATGGTTATATTTTTTCCCAATTATTCAACTCGAATAACAAAGTAAATTTTGTGAGCAAATTTTTTTAGAGGAGAGACATGTAACGCCCATATATAGGGTCTATAATTTGTGTTAATGGTTGATAAGAGTTAGGAGTTAAGAATAGTATTAAAAGGTTTTAAAGTTATTGGTTTTTTCTATTTCACACCCGTGACAAGTGGTGTCATGGCTATGAAAGTCGAGTCTTCAGTGAACAAACTGTGAAAGTTAATCACAATCGTGAATGGGTAGATCACATTAATGAAGGATGAGTCATAGCTATAAATCCTGAGCAGATAGGGCAGGTGAGATAGCTGCGATTTTTTCTTTCTGCCATCCCTTTAAATCTACCTCATGATGCTCTAAAACCCAACCTAACATGTTACCTCCATCTTCTTTTACCTTCAGATCACTGCCTTTTCATTTTTGGGAGATTGAGAGACCTAATTTCATTAAAGAATGTGAGAGAATCAGCTTGTGAGCTTGTAAGTGAGGAGCTCAGTTTTGTATTTTCTAGGTTTTGTCCAAGTTCCAAGAGACTAAGAGGATATTTTGCTTGTGTCTAGTAGCTAGTAGAGGTACTGAAAGTCTATCTCAAGGGAGAGGACAAGCTTAGAGAGCTAAAGCTTTAGTTAGGCACCATCTTAGGTGAAAAGTTTATACATAATGCTATTCAAAGACTCGAGTTGCATGTTTATGTGTTATTTGTTATTAATGCATGTTGTAAATGGTATAGGGTTGGTTATATGGCATGATTTTAGGTTAATGGCATATTGGGGGTTAAATATGTTATTATTGTGTTATGGTGATTATATGTTGGAAATCACATGTTGGTTGTTTTTAAAATGTTGTTGTTTGGTTTTTGATATGCTGGTAGTTGAGATACCATGTTAGATTGTTGATAGGGGTTTGATATTGGTCAATTATAGTATTATTACATATGAAAGTTGGATGGTTTGTCGATGCTCTATTTTTCTAGAAAATTTCCTGATTCACGACCATTAACTGATAGTTCATGGGTGTGAATATCATGAAAATAAATTTTATTATTAAAGCAAACCCGTTCATAGGCAACTTCACGATTGAGATCACAGTTTGGTCCACACCCATAAAGGATGGATCACGACTGGGAACATGTTGATTCACAGGTGAATCACAGTTTGATTCAGAGATAAACTATCCATGAAAAGTTTCTTCATGGCCATGAATGTGTATTCACGGGCGTGAACTTGCTTAATCTTGAAAAGTTATATGTTTGCATATGAATTGAGTTTGATTCGATTTGAGGCTGAGTATCTTTATTGTATGGTTATAACATGTTATGAGAATGCATGTTATGGTTATGATTATGAGAATCATAGATGATGTACATTATAAAAATGGTATGCGATGTAATAAACGGTTAAGCCCATCTCTCTTACTAGAACTAAAGCCATTGAGGGGAGATTAGTATCAAGTGACCTAGGTTGGTCACGTTCGAGATTCTTTAAGGCCAGGGTTAAGTCATGTGTGCTTTTTTCAGTGTTTGATATGTGCACACTCTTTTTCTCAAAAAAGTGTTCATGGAAGCTCAGGTATGTATCCTGAGAGCTCAGGTGAGGGCTGTAGATTACTTGTATCCAATTTAGTCTGGTTAAAAGTAAAACATGCAAGAAATAAGATAATTAATAATTTCTATGATGTGTGGTATATGCTTGTATATTTGATGGTTATTTATATTGTTATGCTATGCATAATTGAGTATTATATTGAGAATATTGAGGCATGACATGGTATGTTATATGTGCATACGGTAAGGTAAGTCATATTGGTATGATGGTAAGTGTATCATGTGTTTTGTATATATATGTTGTGTTTTACATGTTGTTATATACTGCTAAGTATTAGGTTACTTAGCGTATGGATGTTTCCATGCATAAGTTCGGAGCCTAGATCTTGATCGACAGAGGAGGATGCCCAAAAGCATAGTTAAGGATAAACACTTGGGTGAGTGATATAACTGTTGTATTTTTTTATTATTTTTATTGGATTTGGGTAGTTATAGATGTACATATTTTTATTTTTAGAGATATGTAATTTTGTAACTATCCATTTTGTAAAACCGTTGGACTAGTGCATTACTCGTTTGTTATTATATTACATGCTTATTTGTAATTAAGTTGATTTTTTATTATTTTTTTAAGTTATCATGGTCATGGTGTATCAACATTTTAATTTATGATGTTTTGAAATCATATGCATTGTAACATTTTTTGATATAATTGAGTTTATTTCAAATTATATCGAAGGGTATTACACACAATCCATCATACTAATTTAAACACATATCATAATATGAGAGAAGAAAATGAACCTGAGTAAGAGGAGCATTATCATCAATAAATGGGGCTGCAAGACTTATAAATGAAACCATACAAGCCTAAAAAGGCTAATTTGAAATGATAGTTTTTTTAGACTATTTGATGTCCTTATTTATCTAAAAGAGGTATTAAAGAGGTTGATATATGGTTTGCATAAAAGGAGCTTTTTTATTTTATTTTTTATATACTTCTGTAATGTTTGGTTTGGATTAATTGCAGGTTGGAACATTTACTCATAAAAGAAATATTTTTTCAGGGAAGGAGCTTGGTTAGTTGGGGTAGAAAATTCATTGAAAATTTGTTTTAGTAAGGCTAAACAACCAAAGAGCAAAAAAATATTCAAAAAAAAAATTGTGTTCCAGTTCAATTGGTGTGCACTAGTTCAATTGTCACACAAGCATAATAATTGTCAATTTGACTAAAAATCTATCCCAAATCTAGAATTTTTTTAAAAAATTACTCTAAAATTATAATTATTTTTTTCAATTATCGCAAACTAAGAATTTTCCCCTACAACAGTCCAAACAAATAATCCAACTCCAATAAACCTAAATGGATTAAAGTTTCAAAAAGGTTTCATTCATTTATAAGAATTTACTCTAAAGTTTGTCTCAATGAGTAAGTTAGAAACCGCCTTTGGTCAAATACCAAAAATATCGAAAAAATCAACTTTTTTCTCATTGATTATTATAACTGTAGTAACACTGAAAAAAACTCTCAAATAAAAATAAAAGTTATTCATATCAAGACACGAGAACACAACTGTACATTTAGACTTGTATATCAAAGTTGATGCTGAGATATTTGAATGCACAAAATGCTATGCAGGTACCCACTATTGAACCCAAATCGAACTTCATATCCTATGCATTATCATCATGTGCAAATGGTTTGTAGTATATGATCTCCTTTCATTAGAAAGAAATTTTTTGAGGACCCTTTTTATACTAGTCACCAACCTCACATCCTTTTCTTCCCTCTTTTCTTCTAACCTCTTCTCTTCCTCTTTTTTTTTTTTTTTTTTTTTCTTTTTTAAAAGATTTATTACTTTTTCATATGCTAAATCTCATAAAACACAAGTACACAATCATTTTTTTCTCATCAATTAAAATTATTTATTAAATTTATACAATTTTTTCAGCAAAAATTGTATTTTATTTGTGTTTTTCATTCTAAGTTCTACTTTAATTAACGAGAGATATAGTTTTCGCAAGAAAAAGGCTGTTTTTTTTTCAACAAAATGACAGTTTAATGCAAAAATTCTGATTCTCTTTGGTCTAACTGATTTTCGGTTCTTATCGGTTTTTTCATGTTAGAGTCTAGTTTTTGGTTGTTACTGGTTTTTAGGTTGAACCATAGAGGATTTTTATTAAACCAATCTAGCACATTGCTCTGGTCAAATTTTAACAACATTGTCCTTGAGTGAATAGGCAACTTAAATTAGAATACCGTTAGAATACACTAAGTTGAAGCAATCTTGAAAAATAGTCCTAGATTTTTATAAAATTCACCGCATTCTTGAGCTATTTAGAGACCTACAGAATGAAAATCTATTAGTTTAAAAAATAGGTACAATACCACATTTAGCTCTTGTACATTTTTTTTTCTATTGAGTCTATACTTCTATTTAGACACATTGAATTCTCATACTTTTCTTTTCATATCTATTAAGCCCTTTTAGCAAAAAAGAAAGCTAAAGAAAACGCTCTCATGAAACTCAATGCTAATTATTTAAAAAATAAATTAAGAATTTTTTTAATAATATACAAGACATGTGCATGAAGTGCAAGCATTGGACTATAAAGGCATGATAAGAGATTGTTTTATAGCTATACATAGATATATATTTTATAATGAAATGTTTATTTTATAATATACGAGTCTGATGAGCACGTAGACTTAGCAATCGAGTTGGGTCATTTTCAGTACTAGTAATTTTCTTTTTTTTTTTTGAAAAAAAAATTAGAAGCTTCATTAAGTAACAAAAAGAGAACCATCTTCTTGCACAATAACCTCAACAGAAGGAGGGACCTATTCTATAAAAATAACACCTGCTATGGAAAGAGCCTAACCAGCAAGAGAGTGTGCAACTTTGTTACAAGATCTACTAACATAAGAAAAAAAAAAAGAAAAGCTGAAATAAGAGCTACACTCAATAATATCATCTAAGACCACTTTGAGCTAGCTAAAAATGGAATCTGACTTTTTAATAGCTTGGATGATGGACAAAGCATCGGATTCCACCTCAATGGCATTAAACCCACACTCCCGTGCTATCAACAACCGAAAAGAAATTGTTAGGGCCTCTGCAACTTCCACACTTAATGTTCCTTGTTGGAAATTTCCACCAAACACCAGCACCTTCCCAACCTCATTTTTGATTACAAAGCCAAGCCCAACCTTGCTTGAGGAACTATCAAAAGCAGTGTATGTATTCATCTTAACTCTACCACATGTAGGGGGTTTCCAATCCATCCTATCCATGATCCCTACAGAGCTAACTTGGTTTTTTGAATTTAAAAACTCAAAGCAGAAATCTGTAGCAAAGTTGACAACCAACAGTTGGTTTTTCACAGGCTTTCCATGAATAAGCCTATTTCTATCATTCCACACTTCCCATAATATGCAATAGAACGGAGCAAACAAATCCGGCTTTAGATTTTTAAACATAACAAAAAAACCAGTCAATCAAAGAAGTACACAAGAGATCACTTCTAAAACCAAGAATACTACTAAGCCAAATGCCCTGGACCTAAGCACAATCTGTTGTGGAAATCGAGTTAATTTCCACCAAAATTAATAATTGTGCTAAAAATTAAGACCAAAAAAATTCTTAGGTAGTTGGTGGAGTCACAAAGGTCTCCATTAAAAACCAACTTCCTTAGACTTTTAGAGTCTTGGTGATAGAATTTTGCTTAGATAATTTAAAACACAATATATCACTAAAATAAATGTCCCAAAAATAGGTATTAAATAGACAATAAAGAGAACACCAGAATTTAACGAGATTCGGCCAATTATGCCTACGTTTTCGGACACTACTAAAATAATATTCCACTATTTCAAAGAAATATTACAAATTGAAATATTATAAGAGAGAAAAAAATACAATCAATCTTAGAAATAAGGGATTGGTGTTTGGGATGAATTGTTAAGATGAGATGAAACCTTTTTTATAGGCTAATATTTTTCTTTCTCCCTCTCCCACTTCCGATGTGGGATTGGGAGATTGTCAAAATTCAACAAATCTCCATTTTGACAATCTCACAATTTCAAACAAATATTGTGACATCCCGCCTATATAATAGGAATAATCTCATTATATAAGCGGAATGACATAAACAATCTTAATGAAACTAGTCTGAATTTAAAATTTTTATTTAATAACTAAATTGATATTTTTTTTAATATTCAAATATACATATGGATTCAATTATCAAATACATTATCATGTTACATAAATATTATACTTCATTATAACTATAAAAATTAATGGTTTTTTTTTTATCTTACATCTAACTATATAGATATAATACCAAAATACAAAATATGTTCTTAACTATATATAAGACATGTCTAACAAATCCATATGCATGATAATAAAGAAATGCAAAAATAATATGCATCTGATCCTCAACCAGTTCTGACGCGCTTCATCTAGTATGAGCTTGTACTTTCTCTATCAACTTCAAAGTTTACTATTTGTAAGCTCCGGTTCCTGCGCGGAAAAAACCCACGTTAAGCCATTTCTAGCTTAGTGGTATATATAAGCATTTAAGTTTTTTCATGCAGTCACACAAACATAGGTCATAATAATCATGATATAATTTAAATAAATTATTGCATAAAATTTAGAAAATATTATATTAAAATAAAATTTATGTTCCATTATATTATCATTATATTTGTATCAGGACATGAACTGTATATATATTCAACCATATGTAATATATAAAATATTAAGCATTCTACCTCCTCTCATGTTTCCATAACTCATTTTAATTTAATTGATTTCCCTAAAATTATGATTGTTTAGTTAACTCAAATCCCAATCCATATAAGCATAAATATTTTAACATACAATTACCAAAATGCAATGTAGATAATTTATAATACAATACACAATATTCTAACGTACATTATACAGGGACAACCATATGATTATACAATAGTACCAAATTCATTGATAATATATATATATATATATATATATATATATATATATATATAACTCAATTATAAATTTAGCTTACCTTAAGAAATATTTATAATTCATGTTATTTCACACATTTTATCTTTCAACAAGTACATGTATGTCTTTTAATTATTTTATATATAATATTTTAATATAAATAACCTAAATCTCATTTTCGGACTGTCTGGATATAGGGCGTGTAGTAAGGCCGCTCGCGGAGCTTAAGCACCTTACTCATTATAGTATCAAGTCAAGAGCGCTCGCGAAGCTTAAGCACCTTACTCATTATAGTGTCAAGTCAAGAGCGCTTGCGGAGCTTAAGCCTCATGACCGAGTATAATCACATCATTTGTGTACAATTAGGACAGGGGTGCTCTCGGAGCTAATACCACTTTATTCCTAAATCATATCAATATCGGTATCGTAATGCCCCTGCAATAGTGCACCATCTATCCCTAAGTAGTCCACAAGTTGAGAACTGGACAATTAATGTTATTACTTATTTATTTTCTTTATATATTAATTTGCTGAAATCAATATTCCCATTACATTTATAATGAAAATATGATTATAAAATTTTAAAATCATATAATCATATGATATTCCATTATATATAACTATTTAAGTAATATTGACATACTTTATTTAGTTTTCTATACAATCAATACCAACAAATCTTTTAAATACAAAACCAAAATTTATAATAACTTTATGAGTACAAGTATGTCATATAACCTCTCTTTTCATATCAAATACATATGTCATACATGACTTTCTAACTTCACTCTTTATTGTCCTCATTATTCAATAATTACCATTAATAATTATCCCATTTTTAATCAATCATATACTAATCTATATTGAAAAATATATTATATTACATACTGTAAACCAAAATTTTCTACATTTTATCAATCAATTATTCATCCATATGTCTATACATGTATTAACATGAAGTTTCATTAATTAAGCATCTTAATTCATTCCATATATACACAATTTAATACATTATTTAAATATGCAACTCATTCAAATAATACACAAGCATGCAACAAGGCAAACTAAAATGCATATATGTACAAACCTCAATGGAGCTTTTTCCAAAATCTAAAATTTGAAGCTTGTCTACTTTTATTGCTCTTCTTCTTGTTGAGACCCTAATTCAAAAATATAAATAATTAATACATTGATAAAATATTTATTCTTAATATAGTTTAAATAAATAACTACAATTTCTTATAAGCTGGAACATGACCTTTCTGGACTGTTGGATGAATAAATTTTCTACACTTATCCAATTTATATGATTCTTGATCCTGATTAAATATAACATCTAAAACTAAAACATACTAAAAGTTCAGAATTTTGGAACTATTACATTATTTTTGGTATATTTTTAAATATTGCTCTGTTCTCTGCCTTTAGGCAGTTTCGGGATACCACATTTAAAAATTCATATCTATTAATGTGTAGCTTTAATTATCATGAAAACTTTTATACAGTTATATAAGTTAATTTGGAACATTTTTTCATGTTTACCTTATTTCCAGATTCGGTCTCTAATATTCTCAAATATTGGATGATATATAACTGGTTCAGCATAGATTATCAACTCGACCAGTTCAATTGTTCAACTCATAACTCACAAAATACATGACATTTTAAGGTGAAACTTTCACAGAAATTTAGCTAAGACGTAGAAGTAAAACTTTAATGTTTTTAACTTTGGCTAATTCGATCTAAAAATAGGTGAAATATAAGGATGAATATACTAGATCTGTACAAGTATATGAAATCAGCTCAATCAAGGCACAATCATAGTTCTTTTCAGAATAACTCAACCTACACAGAAGCAATTTATACGAAATTTGGCAGAGACCTAAATAACACATATAACTACAAATTTTATGTTTTACAAAGCCTCAGATTAAGCATTAAGATGATCAATTTGTATATAAACCGTAGGTTATTCAGTTGATATGTCTCTCTGAACCAGTTTCACCCCAATAACTATATCTCTTCATATACTCAAAATATTTCAATAAAATTTGGCAGAGAGATACACAAGATATAAATGAATAACTTTTATGTTTACCACATCCCCAAATTTGAGTCACAATATAATAAAAAATAGAGTGCAATATCCTGTAAAAATATAACCTAAAGAGTTATAATAATACAATAATCATAGGGAAAATATTTCTTACCAAGATCAGATTTATTTGGACTGATTTTTTATGCAAATATTGAAGAAGATGATGAGTAATTTGATCTGTGATAGGGATGAAGGAAAAGGGATGAAGAAGAAGAAGAAGAAGAAGGAGAAGAGAGATAGAGTTGGAAGAATGACCAAAAAAAGAAGTCCACCCTAATTTACGATTTTTAGTCTTCTTTTTTTTCCCCCTTCTCTGCTGACCCATTTTTTTACTGTTCACTATTCACTTTTCTCTTTCTTATTATTATTATTATTATTATTATTATTATTATTATTATTATTATTATTATTATTATTATTATTATTATTATTATTATTATTATTATCATCATCATCATCATCTTCACATATTCCTTATATCTAATATCTTTAATTTTTTTATACCAAAAATATAATTTAATTATGTGGTAAAATTTAATCAAATTTATCATGTCAATAAATTTAATTTATTTTAATTTCTAATTTAACCATATATTCAATTTATTTAATTTTGTTTTGTCTATAATGTGTTTTCTATGTATATCACATACTTATTTTAATTTAGACTAATTTGTGGGCATTACAAATATCCTCTAAACTCTTATTTTACAAATTTCAGTAATGTTTCCAAATGCGCTTCGAAGCAACCAATTTCAAATTTTAAGAACATTTATCAAGTCCAAACAATATTGGAACTTGACACCTGTCACAACTTTTATTTTCATATCTGTGGGATTTTCAACAGTTAGAATCTTTTGAAGTAGTATCTCACCATCTTCAAGAATTTTCTGTACTAAATGATATCGAACAACTTGCTAATGACCTTTACCAGGATCATGCATGTACCTGCTCACAACTCCAACTGCTTGTGAAATGTCAGGCCTCATATACACCATTGCATACATCAAGCTACCAATAGTATTTTCATATGGAACCTTTGACATATATTCTCGTTCTTCATCACTTTTCGGAGATAAAGATGCACTGAGCTTAAAATAAAGAGCAAGTGGAGTACTAACTGGTTTTGTCTTCTCATCTATCCCAAAACGCTTCAGTACCTTTCTCAGATATTGTTTCTGAGTCAAACAAAGTCTCTCCAATTTTCTGTCTCTGCATATTTCCATACCAAGAATCTTCTTAGCTTCTCCTAAATCCTTCATTTCAAATTCCTAATTTAGTTGAGCTTTTAACTTCTGAATCTCTCCCCCATCCTTCGAAGCTATCAGCATATCATCAATATAAACGAGAAGATAGATAAAGGAACCATCCTGTAGCTTGTGCAAATATACACAATGATCATATTTACTTCTTGTGTATTTCTGCCTTATCATAAACTTCTCAAATCGTTTGTACCACTGTCTTGGAGATTGTTTCAATTCATACTACGATTTGCTCAACTTGCATACCAAATTTTCTTTTCCATCAACTTTAAATCCATTTGGATGAGTCACGTAGATTTCTTCTTCTAAGTCTCCATGTAAAAATGCAGTTTTTACATCCAACTGAACTAGTTTCATATCTAATTGTTCTACCAAGGCCAACAGTATTCTAATGGATGAATGTTTTACAACTGGAGAAAATACTTCATTATAATCAATTCCCTCCTTCTGAGCGTAGCCTTTAGTTACCAATCTTGCCTTGTAGCGGATATCATTCTTATCAGGTGTTGCCCAGATATTAAGCCATGAAGGGGGGTTGAATTGGAGTTTCAAAAATTAAACTTTAAAATGCGGAAATAAAAGATTAAATTTAGAAGGGATAGAGAAATTTGACACAAGGAGTTTTATAGAGATTCGGGTGTTAACAAACCCTACTCCTCTCCCCAATCGCAATTGGGAGTTTCACTAACACACTAAGTGTTACAATAGAGTTTTACAAGCTCACTCCCAGCTATGATGTTTCTCACAATGGCTCACACCTAACCCAGAAATCCCTTGTATTTTAATGGCTCACACAATAACCAATTCCTTGTGTTTTACAGGCTCACACAAACAACATTCACTTTGTGTTTTTACAGGCTCACACAAACAACTTTTTAATTTGTATTTTATAGGCTCACACAACTAACCCTTACAAGTGTTCTACTCTTAACCCAGAAATACCCAAAGCTCACTTGAGTAATGATTACAAAGAGAAACACTCACAAATCTTAATTGCTCAGTAAATGAAGAGTAAAAAGATTTTTATAGAGAATAGATTTTGATTCTCAAAATATTGAATGTACAAATAGCTTGTAATAAGATTTTGATTCAAAGTATATGCTATCCTCTTTTACTGAATGCATAAATGACTTCCATTTATACTCCTTTGGCTGATTATAGCCGTTAGGGTGCATTAAATATGAAACTAGCCGTTCTAGCAACCAAATAATCGGGCCTGACATTTTTCTCTTTCATCATTCACGGGCGTGACTATGTTTGTCACGGGCGTGATATTTCTTCCTAAGCCGTGACTGAAGTGGAGACCTTGGTCGTAAAGCTTTCTGGAATGTTTTGAAACATTGGGTCACGGGCGTGACAAACTTCCCAGTCGTGATTCAAGTGGTGACTTTGGTCGTGAAGCTCTCTGGATGAAAATGCCATGATCATTCATGGGCGTGACATTTTGATTCACGGGCGTGACTTAAATGTCCATTTCACGGTTTGTTCTTCCTTCATGGTCATGAACTTCAAATGTTGGTTTTGGTAACGGTTAGCTCTTTCACGGGCATGACACAGAGTCACGGGCGTGAACATGCTACTTCCTTAATTTTGTCTTTCAAAGATTATTCTTCCAATCTCCATTCTTGCTATTTTATTCCATGTCCTGTTTAATAGACTTAGAAAACAAATATGTTAAATACAATATTGCTATTTTATTTGTTATAATCAAAATGATGGAAATACCCCTCAAGGTTTAACAATCTCCCCCTTTTTGATGGTGACAAATAGTCTAGCAATATGTGCTTTTGAGAATTTTCCCCCTCAAAATATACTTAGGATAAAAAATTTATAAAATGCAAGAATTGTAAAGAATTATGTAGCATTGAAATAAACTTACTAGTTTTTAAGTATATGGAAGTTATATGTGAAGTATATCCAATATATACCATAATTCCTTTTTAAGACATGAAGTATATGTAAGGTATACTTAAGGTATATCATGGCATATTTATTTTGGTAATTTGCATGAAGGTATATGCAAAGTATACTTAAGGTATATCTAATGTGTATAAAGCTCAATTTCTCAATTTTATACTTTGCATATGAATTTTGAATCAAAGTTTCTAATGCCTTTTAATCTATTTCAATGTCAATTCATAATTCAATTCTAATTTTTGATTCAAAATTCATTTACCTTAATATATTGCTAGTTTCTCCTATATTGCTAGTTTGATACCATTATTCTCCCCCTTTTGTCATCAATCAAAAAGGATATAAAGATATCAATAAGATAAACAAAAGCAAATATATTAATTAAAGGAAAATACAAACAAAGTTAAATAAAGTTCAGAAAGGAAATTTAAAATTTCCTACACACAACAACAAACAAGTAAATAAAGAAGCAAAACAAGCAAATTTAGGCTACAATCTAGCCTAACACCTAGCCGAACATCCTATCTTGAAGCCTAGTAACTTCAGCCTCAAGGCTGTCCATCCGAGACTCCATAAATTCTTTGAGGTTCTTCAACCTCTCTTCCATCGAAGCCTGCAGCTGCTCAAAATGTGGTGCCAAGAGGTCAACCACCTGCTGCGCTAAAGTCGGTGTGCAAGCCGAGGACTGTCTGATGTCCTGCTCAGCCACTGGAGGTGCTTCCTCAACACGAGCCCTTTTCTTCTGCTGGATTCCTTGGAGGTCTGCTTTAAAATCATCCGTGTCATTGACTTCCCAAATGATCTCCCCAGCAGTGTCTGAGAAGCGGTAGAAAATATCATTCTCGAAAGCAATTTTGACAGTCGCTCCCATCTTTATGAAGGACTCGACATCCAAGCGATCTCGAGGATGCCCAGGGATGAGGTTGAAATGATGCTCATCCAGCTTCAAATAGCCAAGATTCAAGGCTATGTGAGTGACATATCCACCGATCAGTATATCTCCTGTAGGTTTAGTGGCAATGGACAGAAGATGGTTTGCAAACCATCTAGAGAGTGCCACGGTAAGTCCTCTTCGAGCCATCTTAAGTAGGAAGAGCTCCAATTTCCTGATGGTCCCATTGCTTTCTCCCCTAGTGAATATGCTATAGGTCAAGAACCTATGCAAATACTTGTGCACTGGGGACCTGAGATGAGTGCTCTTAGTCTTCTTGACATTCTAGCTGCAATTGGTGCCAAAATGAGTCCAAGCTCGAGGGGCAGAGAATTCTACTTCATTGTCATTTAGGATGCCATCTGATGGTAGATTGAACAATTCCCCAAATTCAATGGCACTGAGGGTGTTAGGATTATTGCAGAGTTGGAATTTCACCATTCTAGTAGGTGACACTTGCAGAGTGCTAAGAAATTCTAGTGTTGGTTCCCTCAAAGTTGGTTGGTGAATTTCCACAAATTCTTTTAAATGACAGGCCTGAAGTTGCTCTGTCATAGCCATTTTGAGCTCAAGACTTCGGACCATTTTGTCATTCGAAGGACCTCGATGACAGTAGAGGCCTTTTCTTCAAAGTGGAGTACCGGGGATGGCATTACTCCGGAATTCGGTTCATGAGGTGATCTGCATACCTCCTAGGAGCATGAGACTTCTTTCTCTTTCCCTTTGATGAGGCAGGCTCCATTTGATTTGAAGAAATAGACTTGTGATGGATTGAGAAGATTTTTGACAGAAAAATTTAATGAAACCCTAAGAATGTATGATTTTTGATGAAGAATTGAACTTTTGATGGTATTTATAGGAAAAGTTTGTGACTTGGGGGCCGAAATCTTCAATGTTTCATTGAATGTGTGTAAATGAGAGCGGTTTTAGAGAGTTGAAGAGTTGAAATGAGAAAATAACTGGCTGTTCTTTTATATACTCAATACATTCACGAGCGTGAAACGTGTGTTCACGGGCGTGAATGGTCGTGTTCACGGTTTACTGAAAAGAGTGTTCCATCCGTGAATGAAGGCGTGAATATGTTCACGGTAGTGACGTTTGAATGTCACTAGCGTGAATGATGAAATGTCAGAGGGGTGAATAACTAGTCACGGGCGTGAATGGTTGAATTTCACTACTTATGCCCGTGAAGCAAGCCGTGACTTAAAGCGTGAACACCTCTGTGAGTTTTGGGGTGTTAAGGTTCACAAGCATGAAAATGCATCACGATCATGAAAAGGTTTTTTCACGGGAGTGAATGAAGCCGTGAAAGTAAGCTTCACCACTTGAAGTCGTGAACCATGTTGTGAATCAAGTCGTGAACGACACTGCCTCTTTTGGCTATTTAAGTCACGTGCGTGAACATATGTCACGAGCGTGACTCCCCTTAAATTTTCAATAAAGACTAAAGTCCTAAAAACAAGACTAAATCATTTCAATAAAGATTCTATCCCTTAAAACATAAATTTTCATCAAAATTTCTACCTTAAATTTAGTGATATGAATTAAAATTATCAATTAAGATTTCATAATTTAGCAATTACAAGGTTAATCCATCAATCATACCAAGTTCTCTTCTAATGAAATTAAATCTTTCCTCATTTAGAGACTTAGTGAAAATATCCGCTAATTGATTTTTTGTGTTTATAAATTCTAATGCAACATCTCCATATTAAACATGATCTCTAATAAAGTGGTGTCTAATTTCAATATGCTTACTTCTTGAGTGTTGAATAGGATTCTTTGAAAGATTTATAGCACTTGTATTGTCACATTTAATAGGTATATGGTTCATTTCATGACCATAGTCCTTAAGTTGTTGTTTCATCCAAAGAATTTGAGTACAACAACATCCAGCTGCTACATACTCTGCTTTAGCAGTTGAAAGAACAACTGAAACTTGTTTCTTGCCAAACCAAGAAACTAAGCATTCTCCAATAAAGTGACAAGTACCTGAAGTACTTTTTCTATCTAAAAGACTACCGACATAGTCTGCATATGAATATCCTATAATATAAAAGGATGAATTTTTAGGATATTATAAACCTAGATGCAAAGATCCATGTAAATATCTTAGAATCCTTTTGACAGCATTTAAATGAGATTTTTTAGGACATGATTGAAATCGTGCACACAAGCAAACACTATACATTATATCGAGTCTAGAAGCAGTAAGATATAAAATTGATCCGATCATACCTCTATAAAGCTTTTCATTAATGCTCTTACCCTTTTCATCCTTGTCCAATTTTGTTGATGTGCTCATAGGAGTCTTGGCATTCTTGCATCATTCCATACCAAATTTCCTAATTAAATCTCTGACATATTTGGATTGGTTGATGAATATGTCCTCATTGCTTTACTTTATTTGTAAACCAAGGAAATACTTAAGCTCTCCCATCATGCTTATTTCAAATTCCCTAGTCATACACTTAGCAAATTCTTGACAAAGCAACTCATTAGTAGAACCAAATATTATATCATCAACATAAATTTGAACAATTAGTATATCATGCTTATGTTTTTTAATGAATAATGTGGTGTCAACATTTCCCTTTGTAAAGCTGTTTTCTAATAGAAAAGACTTAGCCTCTCATACCAAGCTCTTGGGGCTTGTTTCAAACCATATAAAGTTTTTGAGAGTTTAAAAACATGATTTGGAAAATCATAACTTTCAAAGCCTGGTGGTTCTTCTACATACACTTCTTCTTCTATATAACCATTTAGAAATGCACTTTTCACATCCATTTGGAAAAGTTTGAAATTCATGTGACATGCATATGCTAAAAGTATTCTTATGGCTTCTAATCTAGCTACAAGTGCATATGTTTCATCACAATCTATACCTTCTTCCTGAATATATCCTTTTGCAACTAATCTAGCCTTATTCCTAGTTATTGAACCTTGTTCATCTAGTTTGTTCTAAATACCCATTTGCTACCTATAATTTGATGATCCTTGGGTCTAGGTAGTAGGGTCCATACTTTACTTCTCTCAAATTGGTTGAGTTCCTCTTGCATGGCAATTATCCAACTTTCATCATTAAGAGCCTCGTCAACATTTTTAGGTTCAATTTGAGAAATAAAATCAATGTCACTGACTAACTGTTTGAAATGAGATCTAGTACTTACTCGACTTGAGAGATCACCAATGATTTGCTCTTTTGGATGATCTTTCGTCATTCTCCATTCTTTTGGGAGTTCTTGTTCGTTTTCTTCTTGAGTTTGAGGTAGAGAATCATTTTGTGGTGAAACTTCTTGATCATTTTCTTCTTTCCCATTTCCAAGATCAAGTCTTTCCATATTACCTATAACATCATCAAGAACACTACCTTTCACAAGATCAAGTCTACTAGATTCATTAAAGACAACATGCATGGATTCTTCAACAGTTAATGATTTTTTATTAAATACTCTATATGCTTTGCTGGTTGTAGAGTATCCTAAAAAGATACCTTCATCGGACTTAGAGGAAAATTTTCCAAGATTGTCCTTGGTGTTCAATATAAAACACTTGCATCCAAATACTCTAAAGTATGATATCAAGGGCTTTCTTCCATTCCATTGCTCAAATGAGGTTTTACTTAAAAGAGACCTTTTGAAAACTCGATTTGAAATATAACATACAGTGTTTATGGCTTCTGCCCAAAAATAAGTTGGTAAATCATATTCATTGAGCATTGTTATAGCCATTTCAATTAAAGTTCGATTTTTCCTTTCAACTACCCCATTTTGTTGAAGTGTCCTAAGAGATGAGAAATTATGTGAAATGCCATGTTCAAGACAAAAGCTTTCAAAGTTTTTATTTTCAAATTCTTTCCCATGATCACTTCTTATCTTTGAAATACAATACCCTTTTTCATTTTGAACTCTTTTAGCAAAGTTTTTGAATTTTCAAAAGCATCACTCTTTTGAGGTAAGAAAATTACCCAAGTAAATCTAGAGCAATCATTTACGATGACAAATGCATAATGTTTTCTTCCTAGGCTAGCAATTCTAGTAGGTCCAAATAAGTCTAAATGCAAGAGTTGAAGAGGTTTTGAGGTACTTACTATGTTTTTGTCTTTGAATGATGACTTGTGTTGCTTTCTTCTTTGGCAAGGTTCACATGTCTTGCCTTTTTCATATTTAACTCTTGGCAGTCCTTTTACTAGTTCTCTTGTGCTGAGACTTTGAATTAAGTCCATGTTAGCATGACCAAGCCTTTTATGCCACAGCCAAGATTCATCACTAGTAGTCACAAGACACTTAGAGGAATGGTTATATAGTTCATGTAAGTTAATTATGTATGTATTGATATCTCTATTTCCTTTAAATATCTTTTGACCATCGATAGAGATCACAAGACATTCATTTGAAGTAAAGATTACTTTGTTTCCTTTATCACATAATTGACTTACACTTAACAAGTTATGTTTCAAGCCATCAACAAGTAAAACATCTTTAATAAAAGTAGTACCATTAATGCCAATAAAACCAATGCTAATTACCTTACTCTTTGCATTGTTTCCAAAGGTAACTTTACCTCCATCAATACTTTTGATTTCATTGAAAAGTTCTTTGTCTCCTGTCATATGCCTTGAGCATCCACTGTCTACTAGCCAAACATTTCTGTTTATTGTGGACTTGAGGCATACCTATAGAATCACAATTCAAGTACGATTTTTAGGTACCCAAATGAGTTTGGGTCCTTGGGGGTTAGCACATGAAGGTTCCTAATGAGCCTTCCTTATCCAGCAATATTTATTTATGTGACCCATTTTCATACAATAATTACATTGTTTTGGTCTAAATTTGTTTTTTGGTCTTACAATATTTTTGAATACCATTTTTCTATCAAATTTATTTTGAGAATGATGACATGCACAATTAGAATTAGTTGTAGATTTTCTAGATGCATGCTTCCTATATCTAAAGGCATGATTATTCTATTTATGTATAGAGGGTTTAATATGCTTATTTCTTAGTGCTGTTCTAACAGGTGTGGAGATGTGAGGTTCTCTAGACTTAACAAAGATGGTTTTGCGAGAAGATGATGATGTGTCCTTAAATCCTAGACCATGTCTAATTAAGGGTGATCTTTGAGATACAATGAGAGTATCTAAGCTCTCTTTACCTTTGTAAAATTTAGAAATGGAATTTCTAAGTTCCTCAACTTCATTTTTCAAGGTCTTATTTTCTTTTAGCAAGGAAGCTATTGAGGGTCTTGATGAGTATTCATCTAATGATTTTTGGAGAGATTCATTAGATGATTTAAGCTTTATGTTTTCCTTTTCTAAATCACCTATCTTATTTCTCAAATTAGAGATGTTGTTTCTATAAGTACTAAATTTACTTCTATATTTCTCTAATTCTAGATTTAATTCTACTATTAGGATTTGCTCATCGTCATCATCATCACTATCATCATCATTATCACTACTATCATTTTTCAAAGAGTATGAGTGTAGTGATCTTACCTTATTCGAGACATGATCTTCAATAGTCATGAAGCATAGGTTGACCTCTTCGCTTTCATTATCATCTTTTTCACTTGAAGAGCTTTCGTCATCCCATATGGCTTTGTGACCTTTCTTCCCATTGTCTCTTTGATATTTGCTCTTATGCTTCTTGAGCCTTGGACATTCTGGTTTGATATGTCCTTTCTTTCCACACTCATAGCACTTTACCTCTTCCTTACTTCTTTGTGCATCATTAGAAGTTTGTTTGAGGTTTCTTTGCCTGAATTTTCAAGAGCTGCCCATTTTCTTCTCAATGATTCTTTTTAGTCTCCTTGAAAGCATAGCAATGTCCTCATTTTCATCATCACTCATTTCTTCATCATCTTCACTTTCTTCTTGAGATTTTGAAGTAGAGACTTTGAGTGCTAAGCGCTTTCTTTTCTCTGGCTCTGCTTCAAGCTCTCTATCTCTCTTCACTGCCATCTCATGTGTGAGAAGTTTTCCAATCAACACATCAGTATTCATGATGCTCATATATTCATTTGCTTCTTTTATACCAGCAACTCTTGAGCCATAGTCTTTAAGAGGAAGACTTCTCAGGATTTTGTTGTTTACATCCTCCAAACTCAGATGTTTCCCAAGTTTTCTCATTCCATTTATAATGGCTAGAAGACGGTTGGTCATGTCAATGATTGACTCATTGGATTTCATCTTAAGAGATCATATTCTGAGGTCAGAAGTTGAATCTTCTTGGATTTGACTTGCTTAGTTCCTTCATGATAATTCTCCAATGTCTTCCACATGCTGTACGATGTTGGGCAGTGTTGTATTCTCCACATTCTTCAATAGATAATGAGCTTGATATGATTGTCATTGCCTACTTGTTTTTGAAAATTACTCTTCTTTGAGGCTCTGTCCAATCATCTCTTGATAAGATTTCTTCTTCACCATCAGCTCCTCTTCTAGTTGGTGGTGTCCATTCTTTTGGTACAATATCCTAGACTTCAATTCCTTCACTATCCAAGTATGTCTCCATTTGAAATTTCCAATGGGCATAATTTGCTCCATCAAAGTAAGGTTTGAGACTTTGGAATCCTTCACTAGCCATATCTTAATCTTTACTAGCGCTTTTTAGGCTTCGATGCTAGACTAAGCTCTGATACCAATTGTTGCCCAGATATTAAGCCAAGAAGGGGGGTTGAATTGGAGTTTCAAAAAATTAAAATTTAAAGTGCGGAAATAAACAATTAATTTTAGGAGGGATAGAGAAATTTGACACAAGGATTTTTATAGAGGTTTGGGTGTTAACAAACCCTACTCCTCTCCCCAATCGCAATTGGGAGTTTCACTAACACACTAAGTGTTACAATGGAGTTTTACAAGCTCACTCCCAACTATGGTGTTTCTCACAATGGTTCACACCTAACCCATGAATCCCTTGTGTTTTAATGGCTCACACAATAACCAATTCCTTGTGTTTTACAGGCTCACACAAACAACCTTCACTTTGTGTTTTTACAGGCTCACACAAACAACCTTTTAATTTGTGTTTTAGAGGCTCACACAACTAACCTTTACAAGTGTTCTACTCTTGACCCAGAAATACCCAAAGCTCACTTGAGTAATGATTATAGAGAGAAACACTCACAAATCTTAATTGCTCAATAAATGAAGAGCAAAAAGATTTTTATAGAGAATAGATTTTGATTCTCCAAATATTGAATGTACAAATAGCTTGTAATAAGATTTTGATTCAAAGTATATGCTATCCTCTTTTACTGAATGCATAAATGACTTCTATTTATACTCCATTGGCTGATTATAGCCGTTAGGGTGCATTAAATATGAAACTAGCCGTTGTACCAACCAAATAATCACGCCTGACATTTTTCTCTTTCATCATTCACGGGCGTGACTATGTTTGTCACAGGCGTGACATTTCTTCCGAAGCCGTGACTGAAGTAGTGACCTTGGTCATGAAGCTCTCTGGAATGTTTTGAAACATTGGGTCACGGACGTGACATACATATTCACAGGTGTGACAAACTTCCCAGCCGTGATTCAAGTGGTGACGTTGGTCGTGAAGCTCTCTGGATGAAAATGCCATGATCATTCACGGGCGTGACTTAAATGTCCATTTCACAGTTTGTTCTTCCTTCATGGTCGTGAACTTCAAATGTTGGTTTTGGTAACGGTTTGGTCTTTCACGGGCGTGACACATAGAGTCACAAGCGTGAACATGCTACTTCCTTAATTTTATCTTTCAAGGATTATTCTTTCTATCTCCATTCTTGCTATTTTATTCCATGTCCTGTTTAATAGATTTAGAAAAAAAGTATGTTAAATACAATATTGCTATTTTATTTGTTATCATCAAAATGATGGAAATACCCCTCAAGATTTAACATCAGGAAATCCTTCTTTGTTTGCATAAACCCATTTATAATCAATCGCTTTTTTTCCCTTTTACAGACTTGTTAGCTTCCATGTCTGATTCTTTTCAAATAACTGCATCTCTTCTTCCATAGCCTTTCTTCACTTTTTTTCTTCTGAGCTTTGAATAGCTTCACAATAAGTGGAAGGAATCTCATCATCTATTGAAGATATATAATTAATCATATCTTCAAGTCGAACAGGTTTCTTAATATTCTTTTTCAGCTTTCGTAGTGCAATTGGCTCAAGTTGCTGAGGAAGTTCGTGTGCTGAAACCTCTGCTTCCTCATCTTATCCATTTTCTACCATTATCTCCTTTTCTACCGTAGGAGTAATTTTATCAGACTTTACACTTATTGAATCAACAATTCTTCTTTTATCAAACTTCACCTATTTGGGAGTTCTTTCCATATGCTATGGAGAGCCATATGTCTGCTCCTCTGTTACCTTTTTTAACACGTAGACTCATCAAAGGTAACATCTCTACTAAAGATTATTTTTTTTGTTTCTAGGCATTATAAACAATATCCTTTGATACCAGAGGATATCCCCATAAAGATAGCTTTTTTTCCCTTGGATTTAACTTCAATTCCTTAGCATGATAATATGCAGTGGAACCAAATACATGTAAGGAATTATAATATGTAGTAGGTTTTCCATACCACACCTGCAAAGGTGTTTTACCATTGATAGCAGTTGATGGAAAACGATTAATAAGATGACATGTGTATGTTACAGCCTCAGCCCAAAACTGTCTGCCTAATCCAGCATTAGACAACATACACCGAACTTTCTCCAGTAGAGTTCGGTTCATGTGTTTAGCCACCCCATTCTCTTGTGGTGCCTTTATGACAGTGAAATGCTGATCAATTCCTTCATTTCTACAAACTTTCATGAAGGGATCACTTGTATACTCTCCGCCATTGTCTGTTCGAAGACACTTGATCTTTCTACCCATTGGAGTTTCCACCATCTTTCTCCATATGAGAAAAAATCCCAACACTTCATCCTTTGTCTTCATTGTATACACCCATACTCTTCTTGAATAATCATTAACAAAGGTTACATAGTAGTGTTTACCTCCCATTGAAGCAGTTTTGGAAGGACCCCATACATCTTAGTGAACGTAATCCAAAATACCCTTAGTATCATGGATTGCAGTGCTAAACATCTCTCTCGTCTACTTGCCTTCGATGCAATGCTCACAGAAGTCAAATTTGCAGGTTCGTACTCCTTGTAATAATCCTTGATTCGCCAAAAGTTTCAAGGATATTTCACCTGCAAGCCCCAAGTGCATATGCCACAATCTGGTTATTTCTAGCTCTTGGTCATCATTAGAAACTGTTGTTGTTGTTCCAATGACTGTATTGCCTTCATAATAATACAAGTTGTTGCTCCTTTGAACTCCTTTCATCACCACAATTGCTCCAAATATAACCTTCATTACTTCATTTTTAATGACTATAGTGAAACCTTTTCTCCCAAGGATTCCCATAAAAATGAGGTTTTTCGTCAGACTGGGCACATATCTTATGTCTGTCAGAGTTCTGATTGATCAATCACGATTCCTCAACTGGACTCAACCAATTTCAGTTGTTTTGTAAGGGTTTTCATTTGCTATATAGACAACTCTACCTTTAATTTCTTTAAAATCGAAAAATCATTCCCGATTGGAACACATATGGTGGCTACAGCCTGAATCTAGGATCTAAGCAGTCGAACTACTTATGATGACATCAATGCTAATGAAAAATCTGAATCATCACATTCAGCCACATTTGAATCTGCAACAACCTTGTCTTTGCCAAATTTAATTCTCAACTTAGGACAATATTTCTTCCAGTGACCCTTTTCTCGACAAAAGGTTCACTTATCTTTGTCCACTCTGGACTTTGATCTGTCTTTCTTTCCCTTGTTTTTATTTTTTGAACAACCTTTTACTATCAAAGCTTCTACTGCTTCACTGGTGCTATCCTTCTTGTCTTTTCTCCTCAATTCATAGCTATATAGTGCAACACATACTTCACTAAAGACACCTCAGCTTTTCTATGGAGTAGAGTAGTTTCCAGAAACTCAAACTCCTCAGGAAGAGATCCCAACAGCATTAGGGCCAGATTTTCATCTTCAAAAGTCACATCCAAATTCATCAGATCTGCTACAAGTTCATTGAAATTGGTGATGTGATCATTTATCGTGGTACCAGGAATATATGTGAATCTGAACAACATTTTCTTTATATGGAGCTTATTTTGACTACTCTTTTTCAAGAATTTTCCTCTAATGCCTTCCACAATTTACTTGCAGAAATTTCTTTACAAAGTGCATACTTCTACTCTCTGGATAGGCATAATTGAAGTGTATCATATGTCAAATGATTGATTGTCCTTAATTCCTTCTCATCTACACCTTCTGGCTTTTCTCCCTCAATGGCAATGCCTAAGCCTTACTGAAATAAGGCATCTAGAACTTCACCTTGCCACATGCCGAAATGGCCTGTACCATAAAAAATCTCCACTGCAATTCTCGTATTTTCTACAGCAGTTCTCACTAAAATTGATGAAGTAGAAGCTATTTTGTCCATCATGGATTTTTGTCCGTCTCTTGCCATTTCTTGTTCAAGATTATTTAATAGCTTTTGTTGAGATATTGATGCAAGATTCTAGGCTAAGTTCTAGGCTAAGAATAATATGTTGCTATAAATATATTATTCTACTTCCTTATTTGTATTACTTCCTTATTTGTATTTGATTTTACTTCCTATTTTGTATCCTACATCTAGTATATATACCCATTAGCTTGAGGGAATAATCAAGCTATGTAATTCAGACTTCACTCTCTTTTTTCTTCTTTTTTCTCCTCTTCTTTCCCTAAATTTCTCATGGTATCAGAGACATAAAGTTTCTATCTCGTTACTGTTCCTGTTACTGTTCACGATCCTTTTTTGTCCAACTATCTTCTTGCCTCACAACCACTATCCTTAGACTATCCTTATACTAATATATACTATAATATACACTAAGTTTATATTAAATTGTATTTCTATTAAATTGTATACTTTATTTTCTATTAAATTGTATTATTAAATTATAGCCGCGTTTTCTACAACAGACTTGCCTACTCATCCTAATTCTATTAGTACCATTGGTTTTCTGTTCTGACCTCTCTGATATTTCGGCACTCAAAGGCAACCCTATTCTTCTTGGTCTTCTCTGGTTCTTCAACCTCTCTTCAACATGTCTGACATCTCAGGTTTTCTAAAACCTTTATTTAATCTATTTTTAGTCCTCAAACAATCACTACAGTTAAACTACAAGGTAGTGATAATTATGTTTCATGGACAACATCTATTGAGTTGTGGTTTATGGGTCAAGGATATAGTGATCACTTATAAAGAATTGCTAGTGACATTGATGACAAGAATAGGGCTACATAAATTAAGATAAATGCACAATTATGTAGTTTGTTGTGGCATTCTTTGGATCCAAAATTATTGACTCTTTTTCAATCTTACAAAACATGCTACAAAGTTTGGAAAATGGCAAAACACTGTATACTAGTGATATTCAATGTATTTATAAAGTTGTGTCTGACCTTGTCCATTTACAGAAAAATTTTCAAGATATGTCTAGCTACTTGGGACAAATTGAAACTTTGAAAGATTTATTTAATTCTCTTATGTCATTTTCTAAAAGTTTCACTAAACAGAAAAATTAGAGAGACAAATTCTTTATGGTATTAGCCTTGATAGGGCTTCAGGGAGATTTGGCTTCAATATGTGATCAAATTCTTGCCAATCTAGTCATTCCTACTCTTGATGAAGTGTTTACTCGGTTACTTCGCATCTCCTGCACTAAGCCTGAAATTGAGTCATTTGTACTAGCTATACAGAGAAATAACCATCAAGGAGATAATCGAAAATGGAAAGGGAAAGGATCCAAATTTCATTGTACTCACTATGATAAGGGAGGTCATACTCGTGACACTTGTTGGGCCCTTCATGGTCGACCTCCAAGAAATAATCAGAATAATCGATCTACTGCTCATATGGCTCAGTCTTAAGGAGATGAAATTCTTCCTTTTCCAACTACTCTAGCTCAGGGATATGATTCAGTTACATTGACTGGGGTTGATTATACTGATTATTTGCAGTATCAAATATCAAAACAATAGCCATCTTCTTCCATGGTTTCTGTTGCTCAATCGGGTAATTCATTTGCTTGTCTAACACGGACTTCACTTAGTAAATCTTAGATCTTTGATTCTGGTGCTTCTGATCATATATCTGGTAATAAAAACCTTTTCTCTACTCTCCACTCTCCATCCATTTTCTTTACAATCATCTTAGCTAATGGATCACAAATATTGATTAAAGGAGTAGGAGAAAGTAATCCTTTCTATTCTATTCCCTTAGTCTCTGTCTTATATGCTCTAGACTGTCCTTACAATTTGATCTCCATTAGTAAAATATCTAAATAACTTAATTGTAGAGTAATATATTTGATTCCAATTCTGTTTCTATGCAGGACCGAAGTACGGGGAAGATGATTGGCAAAGGTCATGAGTCAAATGGATTATATTATCTTTTCTGCCCTGCCACTGCCTTTACTTCCACTCCTTTAGTTGATATTCTTCATAATCACATGGGTCATCCTAGTCTCACCAAATTTCAGAAAATGATTCTTGGTCTTTTAATATTGTCTTCTATTGAGTGCGAGTCTTGTCAGCTCGGAAAACATACTCGTAGTTCTTTTCCTAAGCGATTGAATAATAGAGCCTTATATATGTTTAATGTTGTTCACTCAGATATATGGGGACCAAGTCATATTGGTACAAACTTGGATTTTCATTATTTTGTTACTTTTATTGATGATTGTTCTTGTTATATTTGGTTGTTTCTAATAAAACATATATCTGAGTTGTTTACTATTTTCAAAAACTTTTATGCTAAAATTCAAAATCAATTTGGTGTCTCTATTAAAATTTTGCATAGCGATAATGCATGAGAATCTATGTCTCACCCCTTTCAGGAATTCATGGCATCTCAGGGAATCATTCACCAAACATCTTGTGCTTATACCCCTCAACAAAATGGAATGGTTGAATGGAAAAATCAACATCTCATTGAAACAACCTGGACCATGCTCATTCATCATAATGTTCCACTTCGTTTTTGGGGGGATGCTGTCTTAACTGCATTGTTGCCCAGATATTAAGCCAAGAAGGGGGGTTGAATTGGAGTTTTAAAAATTAAACTTTAAGGTGCGGAAATAAACAATTAATTTTAGGAGGGATAGAGAAAATTTGACACACAGATTTATAGAGGTTCGGGTGTTAACAAACCCTACTCCTCTCGCTAATCGCAATTGGGAGTTTCACTAACACACTAAGTGTTACAATGGAGTTTTGCAAGCTCACTCCCAACTATGGTGTTTCTCACAATGGCTCACACCTAAACCAGAAATCCCTTGTGTTTTAATGGCTCACACAATAACCAATTCCTTGTGTTTTACAAGCTCACACAAACAACCTTCCTTGTGTTTTACAGGATCACACAAATAACCTTCACTTTGTGTTTTACAGGCACACACAAACAACCTTTTAATTTGTGTTTTGAAGGCTCACACAACTAACCCTTACAAGTGTTCTACTTTTAACCCAGAAATACCCAAAGCTCACTTGAGTAAAGATTACAGAGAGAACCACTTATAAATCTTTATTGCTCAAATATGAGGAGCAAAAAGATTTTTACAGAGAATAGATTTGTTCTCAAAGTATCAAAGTACAAATAGCTTGTAATAAGAATTAAATTCGAAGTATATGTTATTCTTATGTTTTTCTTATCATTCTTTCCTTCCTTAATGTATAAATGACTTCCATTTATACTCTCATGGTTGAATATAGCCGTTGGGGTGCATTAAGTAAGAAACTAGCCGTTGTACCAACCAAAAAATCGCGTCTGACATTTTTCTCTTTCATTGTTCACGGGCATGACAGTTCTTCCCAAGCCGTGACTGAGGTGGTGACCTTGGTCGTGAAGCTCTCTGGAATGTTTTGACATATATAGTCACGGGCGTGACATACTCATTCACGGGCGTGACAATCTTCACAGCCGTAATCCAAGTGGTGACTCCGGTCGTGAAGCTCTCTGGATGAAATTTCATGAATCTTCACGGGAGTGACACCTTTATTCACGGGGGTGACTGAAATGTCCACTTCACGGTTTGTTTTTCCTTCATGGTCGTGAACTTCAAAAGTTGGTTTTGGTAACGGTTAGCTTTTTTCACGGGAGTGACTCATAGAGTCACTGCAGTAAACATGCTCCTACTTGAATTTTGTCTTTCAAGGATTATTCTTCCAATTCTCCATTCTTGCTATTTTGATCCATGTCCTGTATAAAATACTTAGAAGACAAGTATGTTAAATACAATATTGCTATTTTATTTGTTATCATCAAAATGACGGAAATACCCCTTAAGGTTTAACAATCTCCCCCTTTTTGATGGTGATAAATAATCTAGCAATATGTGATTTTGAGAAGTCTCCCCCTCAAAATATACTAAGGATAAAAATTTATAATATGCAAGAATAGTAGATAATGATGTAGCATTGAAATAAACTTAACTAGATTTAAGTGTATGCAAGTTATATGAGAAGTATATCCAATATATACCATAACTCCTTTTTAAGACATGAAGTATATATAAGATATATTTAAGGTATATAATGACATATTTATATTTGTAACTTGTTTTAAGGTATATGCAAAGTATACTTAAGGTATATCTAAAGTATATAAAGCTTAATTTTCCAATTATATACTTTGCATATGAAATGTTGAATCAAGATTTGTAATCCATTACAAAGTCAATTCAATTTTGATTATTTGATTCAAAAATCATTTACCTTAAAATATATTGCTAGTTTGATCTTATGTTGCTAGTTTGATACCATTCTCCCTATCATATATTGCCTATCATATATTGCTAGTTTTCTCCCCCTTTTGTCATCAATCAAAAAGGATATGAAGATTGAAGTAAACAAAAGCAAATATATATAACATAAAGGAAAGGATACAGACTGAGTTAAAATGTTCAGAAAGGAAATTTAAAAATTTCCTACACACAAGCAAACATAAAAAAAATAACAAACAAGCAAAAAACACAATCAAATTTAGGCTACTCTCTAGCCTATCTCCTAGCCAGACATCCTATCACGAAGCCTAGCCACTTCAGCCTTAAGGCTGTTCATCCGAGACTCCATGAAGTCTTTGAGGTTTTCCAACCTCTCATCCATTGAAGTCTGCAACTGCTCAAAATGTGGTGCCAAGAGGTCAACCACCTGCTGTGCTAAGGATGGTGTGGAAGCTGAGGACTGTCCGACGTCCTGCTCGACTGCTGGAGATGCTTCTTAGACCCGAGCCCTCTTCTTCTGCTGGACTCCCTAGAGGCTTGCTTTAAAATCCTCCGTGTCATTATCTTCCCAGATAATCTCCCCAACAGTGTCAGTGAAGCGATAGAAGATATCGTTCTGGAAAATGATCCTGACAGCCGCTCCCATCTTGATGAATGACTTGACATCCAGGCGATCTCGAGGATGTGCAGGAATGATGTTGAAATGATAGGTATCCAGCTTCAAATAGTTGAGCTTCACTGCGATATGGGTGACATATGCCCCAATCAAAATATCTCCTGTGTGGCTTGGTGGCAATGGAGAGAAGATGGTTAGCAAACCATCTGGAAAGTGCCACTGTGACTCCCCTTCGAGCCATCTCAAGGAGGAAGAGTTCTGACTTCCTAATAGTTCCATTACTTTCTCCCCTAACAAAAATGCTATAGGTTAGGAACCTATGCAAATACCTGTGTACTGGGGCCACAAGATGAGTGCTCTTTGTCTTCTTCACGTCCCAGCTACAATTATATCCAAAATGTGTCCAGGCTAGAGGGGCAGAGAATTCTACCTCAGTCTCATTTAGAATGCCATCAGATGGTAGGTTGAACAATTCTCCAAATGCAATGGTGCTGAGGGTGTTAGGATTATTGCAGAGTTGGAATTTCACCACTCCAGTAGGTGAAACCTGCAAGGTGCTGAGAAATTCCAGCATTGGCTCCCTCAGAATCAGCAAATGAATTTCAACAAACTCTTTGAGATGACAGGCTTGTAGTTGCTCTGTCATAGCCATCTCAAGCCCGAGACTACGAATTGTCTCCCAATCGAAGGACCTTGATGATAAAAGAGGTCTCTTCTTCAAAGTTGCATACCGAGGATGGCAATTCTCCGGAATGTGGTTCATTAGGTAATCTGCATACCTCTTAGGTGCATGAGACTTCTTTCTCTTTCCCTTGGATGAAGCAGACTCCATTTTTGAAGAAATTTGTTGTTGATGGGGTTGAAAATGATTTTGACAGAAAATTTGATGTAAAAACCCTAGAAATGTATGATTTCTGATGAAGATTCGAACTTTTGGTGGTATTTATAGTGAAATTTCAAGTCTTTGGGGTCAGAATCTTCAATGTCTCAATGAATGAGAGTAAATGAGAGCGGTTTTGGGAGATGAGAAGTTGAAATGAAGGTTGTAACTGACTTTTTTCTTATATATTCGATACATTCACGGGCGTGAATTATGGTTTCACGGGCGTGAATGGTCGTGTTCACAGTTTGCTGAAGAAGTGTTTCACCCGTAAATAAAGGCGTGAATATGTTCACAGGCATGGTGTTTGAACATCACGGGCGTGAATGATCATCGGTCACGGGGGTGAATAAATGGTCACGAGTGTGAACTGTTGAAGTTCACTACTTATGCCCGTGAAGCAAGCTGTGACACAAGGCGTGAAAGCTTTTGTGAGTTTTTGGGGTGTAATTGTTCACGGGAATGAAAATTCATCATGGGCGTGAAAGTTCATTTTCACAGGTGTGACTCAAGCCGTGAAACTAAGTTTCACCACTTGAAGCCGTGAACCATGTCGTGAACCAAAGTCGCGAACGATACTGCCTTTTTGGGCCTCTTAAGTCACGGGCATGAATATATGTCATGGGCATGACTTTCCTAGAATTTTCATCAATTTAAGTTCTACAACAAGACTGAATCATTTCAACAAAAATTCTACTTCTTAAAACATGAATTCTCATCAAAATTTCTATCTTATAACTTGTGATATGATTTAAGATCAACAATTAAAATTTCATATTCTTGCAATCACAAGGTTAATCCATCAATCATACCTAGTTCTCTTCTAATGAAATTAAATCTTTCCTCATTTAGAGACTTAGTAAAAATATCTGCTAATTGATTTTCTGTGCTTATAAATTCTAATGCAACATTTCCATATTGAACATGATCTCTAATAAAGTGGTGTCTAATGTCAATATGTTTGCTTCTAGAGTGTTGAATAGGATTCTTTGAAAGATTTATAGTACTAGTGTTGTCACATTTTATAGGTATATGGTTCATCTCATGACCATAGTCCTTAAGTTGTTGTTTCATCCAAAGAATTTGTGTACAACAGCATCCAACTGCTACATATTCAGCTTCAGCAGTTGAGAGAGCAACTGAAACTTGTTTCTTGCTAAACCAAGAAACCAAACATTCTCCAATGAAATGACAACTACCTGAAGTACTTTTCCTATCCAAAAGACTACCAACATAATCTGCATCTGAATATCCTATAATATAAAAAGATGAATTCCTAGGATACCATAAACCTAGATGCAATGATCCATGTAAATATCTTAAAATCCTTTTTACATCATTTAAATGAGATTCTTTAGGACATGATTGAAATCGTGCACATAAGCAAACACTATACATAATGTCGGGTCTAGAAGCAGTAAGATAAAGAAGTGATCTGATCATACCTCTATAAAGCTTTTCATTAATGATCTTACCCTTTTCATCTTTGTCCAATTTTGTTGATGTGCTCATAGGAGTCTTGGCATTTTTGCATCCTTCCATACCAAATTTCTTGATTAAATCTTTGGCATATTTGGATTGGTTTATGAACATGCCCTCATTGTTTTGCTTTATTTGTAGACCAAGGAAATACTTAAGTTCTCCCATCATGCTCATTTCAAATTCCCTAGTCATGCACTTAGCAAATTCTTGACAAAGCAACTCATTAGTAGAGCCAAATATTATATCATCAACATAAATTTGAACAATTAGTATATCATGCTTATACTTTTTGATGAATAGTGTAGTGTCAACATTTCCCTTTGTAAAGTTATTTTCTAATAAAAAAGAACTTAGTCTCTCATACCAAGCTCTTGGAGCCTGTTTTAAACCATACAAAGCTTTTGAAAGTTTAAAAACATGATTTGGCAAATCATAACTTTCAAAACCTGGTGGTTGTTCTACATACACTTCTTCATCTATATAACCATTTAGAAATGCACTTTTCACATCCATTTGAAAAAGTTTGAAATTCACGTGACATGCATATGCTAAGAGTATTCTTATAGCTTCTAATCTAGCTACAGGTGCATATGTTTCATCATAATCTATACCTTCTTCCTGATTATATCCTTTTGCAACTAGTCTTGCTTTATTCCTGGTTATTAACCCTTGTTCATCTAATTTGTTTCTAAATACCCATTTGCTACCTATGATTTGATGATCCTTGGGTCTAGGTACTAGGTTCCATACCTTATTTCTCTCAAATTGGTTGAGTTCCTCTTGCATGACAATTACCCAACTTTCATCATTAAAAGCCTCATCAATATTTTTAGGCTCAATTTGTGAAATAAAAGCAATGTCAGTGACTAAATGCTTGAAATGAGATCTAGTACTTACTCCCCTTGATAGATCACCAATGATTTGCTCTTTTGGATGATCTTTTGTCATTCTCCATTCTTTTGGAAGTTTTTGTTCCATTTGTTCTTGATTTTGAGGAAGTGAATTTTCTTGATCATTTTCTTCTTTTCCATTTTCAATATCAAGTTTTTCCATATTACCTACAACATCATCAAGAGCACTACCTTTCACAAGATCAAGTTTACTAGATTCATTAAAAACAACATGCATGGATTCTTCAACCGTTAATGATCTTTTATTAAATACTCGATATCCTTTGCTGGTTGTAGAGTATCCTAAAAAGATACCTTCATCAGACTTAGAGACAAATTTTCCAAGATTGTCCTTGGTGTTCAATATAAAACACTTGCATCCAAATACTCTAAAGTATGATATCAAGGGCTTTCTTCCATTCCATAGCTCAAATGAGGTTTTGTTTAAAAGAGGTCTATTGAAAACTCGATTTGAAATATAACATGCAGTGTTTGTGGCTTCTGCCCAAAAATAAGTTGGTAAATCATATTCATTAAGCATTGTTCTAGCCATTTCAATTAATGTTCGATTTTTCCTTTCAACTACCCCATTTTGTTGAGGTGTCCTAGGAGATGAGAAATGATGCGAAATGCCATGTTCAAGAAAAAAGCTTTCAAAGTTTTAATTTTCAAATTCTTTCCCATGATCACTTTTTATTTTTGAAATGCAGTACCCTTTTTCATTTTGAACTCTTTTAGCAAAGTTTTTAAAATTTTCAAAAGCATCACTCTTTTGAGCTAAGAAAATTACCCAAGTAAATCTAGAGTAATCATCTACGATGACAAATGCATAATGTTTTCCTCCTAAGCTAGTAATTCTAGTAGGTCCAAACAAGTCTAAATGCAAGAGTTGAAGAGGTTTTGAAGTACTTACTATGTTTTTGGCTTTGAAAGATGACTTGTGTTGCTTTCCTCTTTGACAGGGATCACATGTCTTGCCTTTTTCATATTTAACTTCTGGTAATCCTTTTACTAGTTCTCCTGTGCTGAGACTTTGTATTAAGTCCATGTTAGCATGACCAAGTCTTCTATGCCACAACCAAGATTCATCACTAGAAGTCACAAGACACTTAAAGGAATGGTTAGATAGTTCATGTAAGTTTATTATGTACGTATTGATATCTCTATTTCCTTTAAATATTTCTTGACCATCGATAGAGATTACAAGACATTCATTTAAAGTAAAGATTACTTTGTTTCCTTTATCACATAATTGACTTACAATTAACGAGTTATGTTTCAAGCCATCAACAAGTAAGACATCCTTAATAAAAGTAGTACCATTAACACCAATAGAACCAATGCCAATTATCTTACCCTTTGCATTGTTTCCAAAGGTAACTTTACCTCCATCAATACTTTTGATTTTATTGAAAAGTTCTTTGTCTCCTGTCATATGCCTTGAGCATCCACTGTCTACTAGCCACACATTTTTGTTTATTGTGGACTTGAGGCATACCTATAGAATCACAAATCAAGTATAATTTTTAGGTACCCAAATGAGTTTGGGTACTTGGGGGTTAGCACATGAAGGTTCCCAATGAGCCTCCTTATCCAGCAATGTTTATTTATGTGACCCATTTTCATACAATAATTACATTGTTTAAGTCTAAACTTGTTTTTTGGTCTTACAATGTGTTTAAATGCCATAATTTTATTAGACTAATTTTGAAAACAATGGCATGCACATCCATGATTAATTTGCATTTTTCTAGATGCATGCTTTTTATACATAAAGGCATGATTATTCTTTTTCTGTATATAAGGTTTAACATTCTTATTTCTTGATGCAGTTCTAATAGGTGTGGAGATGTGAGATTCTTTAGATTTAACAAATATAGTTTTGTGAGAAGATGATGATGTGTCCTTAAATCCTAGACCATGTCTAATTAAGGGTGGTCTTTGAGACACAATGAGAGTATCTAAGCTTTCTTTACCTTTGTGAAATTTAGAAATGGAATTTCTAAGTTCCTCAACTTCATTTTTCAAAGTATTATTTTCTTTTAACAACGAAGCTGTTGAGGGTCTTGATGAGTATTCATCTAATGACTTTTGAAGAGATTCATTAGATGATTTAAGCTTTATATTCTCCTTTTCTAATCCATCTATCTTATTTTTCAAATTAGAGATATTATTTCTATAGGTACTAAATTTAGTTCTATATTTCTCTAATTCTATATTTAATTCTTCTATAAGGCTTTGCTCATCATCATCATCATCATCACTATCACTATTACTATCATTATCACTACTATCATTATTGAAAGAATATGAGTGTAGTGATCTTACTTTGTCCGAGACGTGATCCTCAATAACCATGAAGCATAGGTTGACCTCTTCACTTTCATTATCATCTTTCTCACTTGAAGAGCTTTTGTCATCCCATGTGGCTTTATGACCTTTCTCCCCATTGTCTCTTTGGTATTTGCTCTTATTCTTCTTGAGCCTTGGACATTCTGGTTTGATATGTCCTTTCTTTCCACATTCATAGCATTTTACCTTTTCCTTACTTCTATA
Source organism: Triadica sebifera (assembly GCA_023653625.1). Taxonomy (NCBI): domain Eukaryota; kingdom Viridiplantae; phylum Streptophyta; class Magnoliopsida; order Malpighiales; family Euphorbiaceae; genus Triadica; species Triadica sebifera. The sequence goes on along the minus strand of CM042905.1, from coordinate 24,786,704 downwards.
TGTGTCTTTAGAAGTTTGTTTGAGATTTATTTGCCTGAATTTTCTGGAATTGCTCATTTTCTTTTCAATGATTCTTTTTAATCTCCTTGAAAGCATAGTGATGTCCTCATTTTCATCATCACTCTTCTTTTCATCATCTTCACTTTCTTCTTGAGATTTTGAAGTAGAGGTTTTGAGTGCTAAGGGTTTTCTTTTCTCTGGCTCTGCTTCAAGCTCTCTATCTCTCTTCACTGCCATCTCATGTGTGAGAAGCTTGCCAATCAGCACATCAGTATTCATGATGCTCATATCTTCATTTGCTTCTTCTATGCCAACAACTCTTGAACCATAGTCTTTAAGAGGAAGACTTCTCAGGATTTTATTGTTTACATCTTCCAAACTCAGATGCTTCCCAAGTTTCCTCATTCCATTTATAATGGATAGAAGTCGGTTGGTCATGTCAGTGATTGACTCATTGAATTTCATCTTGAAGAGCTCATATTCTGAGGTTAGAAGTTGAATCTTCTTAAATTTGACTTGCTTAGTTCCCTCATGATAGTTCTCCAATGTCTTCCACATGCTATATGTTGTTGAGCAGTGTTGTATTCTCCCACATTCTTCAATAGATAATGAGCTTGATAGGATTTTCATTGCCTTCTTGTTTTTGAAATTTTCTCTTCTTTGAGGCTCTGTCCAATCATCTCTTGATAGGATTCCTTCTTCACCATCAGCTCCTCTTCTGGTTGGTGGTGTCCATTCTTTTCGTACACTATCCCAGACTTCAATTCCTTCACTATCCAAGTATGTCTCCATCCTAAACTTCCAATGGGCATAATTTGCTCCATCAAAGTAAGGTTTGAGACTTTGGAATCCTTCACTGGCCATATCTTACTCTTTACTAGTGCTTTTTAGGCTTCGATGCTAGACAAGGCTCGGATACCAATTGTTGCCCAAATATTAAGCCAAGAAGGGGGGTTGAATTGGAGTTTTAAAAATTAAACTTTAAGGTGCGGAAATAAACAATTAATTTTAGGAGGTGTTGCCCAGATATTAGACCAAGAAGGGGGGTTGAATTGGAGTTTCTAAAATTAAACTTTAAAGTGCGGAAATAAAATTGCTAATTTTAAAAGGGATAGAGAAAATCAAACACAAAGATTTATAGAGGTTCGGGTATTAACAAACCCTACTCCTCTCCCCAATCACAATTGGGAGTTTTACTAACACACTAAGTGTTACAATGGAGTTTTACAAGCTCACTCCCAACTATGGTGTTTCTCACAATGGCTCACACCTAACCCAGAAATCCCTTGTGTTTTAATGGCTCACACAATAACCAATTCCTTTGTGTTTTACAGGCTCACACAAACAACCTACACTTGTGTTTTACAGGCTCACACAACAACCTACACTTTGTGTTTTGCAAGCTCACACAAACAACCTTTTAAATTTGTGTTTTGGAGGTTCACACAACTAACCCTTACAAGTGTTCTTCTCTTAACCCATAACTACCCAATGCTCACTTGAGTAAAGATTACAGAGAGAACCACTTATAAATCTTTATTGCTCAAATATGAGGAGCAAAAAGATTTTTACAGAGAATAGATTTGTTCACAAAGCATAAAAATTACAAGATAGCTTGTGATTTGAAATATATACTAATCTTTTGTTTTTCTTATTATTCTCTTATCATCCTCTTGTTTCTTAATGCATAAATGACTTCCATTTATACTCTCATGGCTAAATATAGCCGTTGGGGTGCATTAATTTAGAAACTAGCCGTTATACCAACCAAAGAAATCGCGCCTGACATTTTTCTTTTTCATTGGTCACGGGCGTGAATATGCTTGTCACGGGGGTGACTGTTCTTCCCAAGCCGTGACTGAAGTGGTGAACTTGGTCGTGAAGCTCTCTGGAATGTCTTGACATATAGAGTCACGGGTGTGACGTTAATTAGTCACGGGCGTGACACTCTTCCCAGCCGTGAGAGAAGTGGTGACTGAAGTCGTGAAGCTCTTTGGATGAAATTGAATATATCCTTCACGGTGGTGACGCCTACATTCACGAGGGTGAACATCTTCACAGCCGTGACCAAAGTGGTGACTCTGGTCGTGAAGCTCTCTGGTTGAATTTACACAACTCTTCACGGGAGTGACACCTCTAGTCACGGGGGTGACTGAAATGCTTACTTCACGGTTTGGTTTTCCTTCATGGCCGTGAACTTCAAATGTTGGTTTTGCTAACGGTTAGCTTTCTTCACGGGGGTGACTCCTTGAGTCACGACAGTGAACATGCTACTTCTTACTTTTTATTTCTTTAAGGATTATTCTTCCAATTCTCCATTCTTGCCATTTTATGTCCTGTATAATATACTTTCAAAAAAACAAGTATGTTAAATACAATATTGCTATATTATTTATTATCATCAAAATGACGGAAATACCCCTCAAGGTTAACAATCTCCCCCTTTTTGATGGTGACAAATAATCTAGCAATATGTGATTTTGAGAAGTCTCCCCCTCAAAATATACTTAGGATAAAAAATTATAATGTGTAAGAATAGTAAATAAAGATGTAGCATTTAACTTGATTTTAAGTATATGCAAGTTATATGAGAAGTATATCCAATACATACCATAATTCCTTTTCAAGATATAAAGTGTATGTAAGGGGTATTTAAGATATATCATGGCATGTTGTAACTTTCTTTGATAAACAATTCTTATTTTGCTAGTTTGATACTACTTTCCCTTATCATATTCTATTGCATATTGTTTATTGCATATGGCATATTGCTAGTTTTTCCCCCCTTTTGTCATCAATCAAAAAGAATATGTAGATTGAAGAAAACAAAAGCAAATATATATTATGAAGGAAAGAATACAAACTAAGAAAGGAAATTTAAGATTTCCTACATACCAAAACAAACAAAAAAATAATAATGATCAAACATAGCAAATTTAGGCTATACTCTAGCCTATATCCTAGCCAGACATCCTATCACGAAGCCTAGCTACTTCAGCCTCAAGGCTGTCTATCCGAGACTCCATGAAGTCCTTTAGGTTTTCCAACCTCTCGTCCATGGAAGTCTGTAGCTGCTCGAAACGTGGTGCCAAGAGGTCGACCACCTGCTGCGCTAAAGATGGTGTGGAGGCTGAGGACTGTCCAATGTCCTGCTCGATGACTGGAGTTGTTTCCTCAATCCTAACCCTCTTCTTCTGCTGGACTCCCTGGAGGCCTGCTTTAAAATCCTCCATGTCATGATCTTCCCAGATAATTTCTCCAGCAGTATCAGTGAAGCGGTAGAAGATATCGTTTTGAAAAACGATTCTGACAGCTGCTCCCATCTTGATGAATGACTCTACATCCAACCTATCTCGTGGGTGTGCAGGAATGATGTTGAAGTGGTGGTTATCCATCTTCAAGTAATTGAGCTTTACTGCCATATGAGTGACATAAGCCTCAATCAATATATCTCCTATGGGCTTGGTAGCGATTGAGAGAAGATGGTTTGCAAACCATCTTGAGAGTGCCACTGTGACTCCCCGTCGAGCCATCTCGAATAGGAAGAGTTCTGACTTCCTAATTGTTCCATTGCTCTCTCCCCGAGCAAAAATGCTATAGGTTAGAAACCTAAGCAAATACCTGTGTACTGGGGTCCTGAGATGTGTGCTCTTAGTTTTCTTGACATCCCAGCTGCAATCTGTGCCAAAATGTGTCCATGCTGCAAGGGCAGAGAATTCTACCTCAGTCTCATTTAGAACGCCATCAGATGGTAGGTTGAATAATTCTCCAAAAGCAATGGCGCTGAGGGTGGTTGCATTATTGCAGAGTTGGAATTTCACCACTCCGGTTGGTGAAACCTGTAAGGTGCTGAGGAATTCCAGCGTTGGCTCCCGTAGAGTTGGCAGATGAATGTCAACAAATTCTTGTAGATGACAGGCTTGAAGTTGCGCTGTCATAGCCATCTCGAGTCCGAGATTACGGACTGTCTGCCATTCGAATGACCTTGAAGATAAAATTGGTCTCTTCTTCAAAGTTGCATACCGGGGATGGCAACTTTCGGGAATGATGTTCATGAGGTAATCTGAATACCTCTTTGGTGCATGGGACTTCTTTCTCTTCCCTTTTGATGAAGCAGACTCCATATTTGAAGATTTAGTAGTTGAAGGAATTTAAGAAGATTTTTGACAGAGAGAAAATATGATGAAATACCCTAGAAATGTCTGTTTCTTGCTGAAGATTCAAACTTTTGATGGTATTTATAGTGAAATTTCAAGGCTTTGGGGTCGGAATCTTCAATGTCTCAATGAATGAGAGTGAATGAGAGCGGTTTTGGGAGTTGGAGAGTTGAAATGAAAAGTGTAACCGACTGTTTTCTTATATATTCGATACATTCACAGGCGTGACTTATGGTTTCACGGGCGTGAATAGTCGTGTTCACGGTTTGCTGAAGCAGTGTTCCACCCGTGAATGAAATTGTGAATAAGTTCACGGGTGTGATAGATGAACATCACGGGCGTGAATGATCATAGATCACGGGGGTGAAAATATTGTCACGGGCGTGAACTATTGAAGTTCACCACTTATACCCGTGAAGCAAGCCGTGACACAAGGGGTGAAAGCTTCTGTTAGTTTGGGGTGTAATTGGTCACGGGAGTGAAATTATGTCACGGCCGTGAGGGATCTTTGCCACGGGCGTGAATCAAGCCGTGAAACTATGTTTCACCACTTGAAGCAGTGAAACATGCCGTGACCCGAAGCCCTGAACGACACTGCCTCTTTGGGCCACTTAAGTCACGGGCGTGAGTATTAGTCACGGGCGTGACTACCCTATAATTTTCATCAGATTGAAATTAGGTTCTGCAACAATCATTTCAACAAAAAATTTACTACATAAAGCATAAAATCTCATAAAAAAAATTTTATTTTACAACTTGTGATATGTTTTAATATCATCAATTAAAATTCCTTATTCTTGTAATCACAAGGTTAATCCATCAATCATACCTAGTTCTCTTCTAATGAAATTAAATCTTTCCTCATTCAGAGACTTAGTGAAAATGTCTGCTAGTTGCTTTTCTGTGCATACAAATTCTAATTCAACATCTCCATATTGAACATGATCTCTAATAAAATGATGTCTAATGTCAATATGTTTACTTCTAGAGTGTTGAATAGGATTCTTTGAAAGATTTATAGCACTGGTGTTGTCACATTTTATAGGTATATGGTTCATCTCATGACCATAGTCCTTAAGTTGTTGTTTCATCCAAAGAATTTGTGTACACCAACATCCAACTGCTACGTATTCAGCTTCAGCATTTGAGAGAGCAACAGAAACTTGTGTCTTGCTAAACCAAGAAACCAAACATTCTCCAATGAAGTGACAAGTACCTGAAGTACTTTTTCTATCTAAAAGACTACCAGCATAGTCTGCATCTGAATATCCTATAATATAAAAAGATGAATTCCTAGGATACCATAAACCTAGATGCAATGTACCATGTAAATATCTTCAAATTCTTTTTACAGCAGTCAGATGAGATTCTTTAGGACATGATTGAAATCGTGCACATAAGCAAACACTATACATAATATCAGGTCTAGAGGCAGTTAGATATAAAAGTGATCCGATCATACCTCTATAAAGTTTTTCATTAATGCTCTTACCCTTTTCATCTTTGTCCAATTTTGTTGATGAGTTTGTCCATATTATCTACAACATCATCAAGAGCACTACCTTTCACAAGATCAAGTCTACTAGATTCATTAAAAACAACATGCATGGATTCTTCCACTATTAATGATCTCTTATTAAATATTCTATATGCTTTGCTGGTTGAAGAGTATCCTAAAAAGATACCTTCATCAGACTTAGAGGAAAATTTTCCAAGATTGTCCTTGGTGTTTAATATAAAACACTTGCATCCAAATACCCTAAAGTATGATACCAAGGGCTTTCTTCCATTCCATAGCTCAAATGAGGTTTTGTTTAAAAGAGGTCTTTTGAAAACTCGATTTGAAATATAACATGCAGTGTTTGTGGCTTCTGCCCAAAAATAAGTTGGTAATTCATATTCATTAAGCATTGTCCTTGCCATTTCAATTAATGTTCGATTTTTCCTTTCAACAACTCCATTTTGTTGAGGTGTTCTAGGAGATGAGAAATTATGTGAAATGCCATGTTCAAGACAAAAACTTTCAAAGTTTTCATTTTCAAATTCTTTCCCATGATCACTTCTTATTTTTGAAATGCAGTACCCTTTTTCATTTTGAACTCTTTTAGTAAAGTTTTTGAAATTTTCAAAAGCATCACTCTTTTGAGCTAAGAAAATTACCCAAGTAAATCTAGAGTAATCATCTATGATGACAAATGCATAATGTTTACCTCCTAAGCTAGCAACTCTAGTAGATCCAAATAAGTCTAAATGTAAGAGTTGAAGGGGTTTTGACGTACTTACAATGTTTTTGGGTTTGAAAGATGACTTGTGTTGCTTTCCTCTTTGACAAGGATCACATGTCTTGCCTTTTTCATATTTAACTCTTGGTAATCCTCTTACTAGCTCTCCTGTGCTGAGACTTTGTATTAAGTCCATGTTAGCATGACCAAGTCTTCTATGCCACAGCCAAGATTCATCACTAGTAGTCACAAGACACTTAGAGGAATGGTTAGATAGTTCATGTAAGTTTATTATGTATGTATTGATATCTCTATTTCCTTTAAATATTTCTTGACCATCAATAGAGATTACAAGACATTCATTTGAAGTGAAAATTAGTTTGTTTCCTTTATCACATAATTGACTTACACTTAACAGGTTATGTTTCAATCCATCAACAAGTAAAACATCCTTAATAAAAGTAGTACTATTAACACCAATGGAACCAATGTCAATTACCTTACCCTTTTGCATTGTTTCCAAAAGTAACTTTACCTCCATCAATACTTTTGATTTCATTGAAGAGTTCCTTGTCTCCTGTCATATGCCTTGAGCATCCACTGTCTACTAGCCATGCATTTTTGTTTATTGTGGACTTGAGGCATACCTACAAAGTTAGAAATCAAGTATGATATTTAGGTACCCAAATGAGTTTGGGTCCTTGGGGGTTAGCACATGAAGGTTGCCAATGAGCCTTCCTTATCCAACAATGTTTATTTATGTGACCTATTTCCATACAATAATTACATTGTTTAGGTCTAAACTTGTTTTTTGGTCTTGTGCTGTATTTAAATGCCATAATTTTATTAATATGATTTTGAGAACAATGGCATGCACATTCATGATTAATTTGCATTTTTCTAGATGCATGCTTCTTATACATAAAGGCATGATTAGTCTTTTGAGGATTGTTTCTTAGGTTTACTAATCTTTGATTATTCCTTTTATGTATAGAGGGATTAGTATACTTATTCTTTGGTGCTTTTCCAGCAAGTGTGGAGATGTGATGTTCTTTAGGTTTGACAAATATAGTTTTGTTAAAAGATGATGATGTGTCTTTAAACCCTAGACCATGTCTTACTAAAGGTGGTCTTTGAGACACAATGAGAGTGTCTAAGCTCTTTTTACCCTTGTGAAATTTAGAAATGGAATTTCTAAGTTCTTCAACTTCATTTTTCAAAGTATTGTTTTCTTTTAAAAGTGAAGCTGTTGAGGGTCTTGATGAGTATTCATCTAATGACTTTTGAAGAGATTCATTAGATGATTTAAGCTTTATGTTCTCATTTTCTAAGCCATCTATCTTATTTTTCAAATTAGAGATATTATTTCTATAAGTACTAAATTTACTTCTATATTTCTCTAATTCTATACTTAATTCTTCTATTAGGCTTTGCTCATCATCATCATCATCACTATCACTATCATTATCACTACTATCATTATTGAAAGAGTATGAGTGTAGTGATCTTACTTTGTCCGAGATGTGATCCTCAATAGCCATGAAGCATAGGTTGACCTCTTCACTTTCATTATCATCTTTTTCGCTTGATGAGCTTTCGTCATCCCATGTGGCTTTGTGACCTTTCTCCCCACTGTCTCTTTGGAATTTGCTCTTATGCTTCTTGAGCCTTGGACATTCAGGTTTGATATGTCATTTCTTTCCACATTCATAGCATTTTACCTCTTCCTTACTTCTGTGTGTATCATTTGAAGTTTGTTTGAGGTTTCTTTGCCTGAATTTTCTAGAATTGCTCATTTTCTTCTCAATGATTCTTTTTAATCTTCTTGAAAGCATAGCGATGTCCTCATTTTCATCATCACTCATTTCTTCATCATCTTCACTTTCTTCTTGAGATTTTGAAGTAGAGGCTTTGAGTGCTAATGGTTTTCTTTTCTCTGGCTCTGCCTGAAGCTCTCTATCTCTCTTTACTGCCATCTCATGTGTAAGAAGCTTGCCATTCAGCACATCAGTGTTCATGATACTCATATCTTCATTTGCTTCTTCTATGCCAGCAACTCTTGAACCATAGTCTTTAAGAGGAAGACTTCTCAGGATTTTATTGTTTACATCTTTCAAACTCAGATGCTTCCCAAGTTTCCTCATTCCATTTATAATGGATAGAAGACGGTTTGTCATGTCAGTGATTGACTCATTGGATTTCATCTTGAAAAGCTCATATTCTGAGGTTAGAAGTTGAATCTTCTTGGATTTGACTTGCTTAGTTCCCTCATGATAGTTCTCCATTGTCTTCCACATACTGTGTGCTGTTGAGCAATGCTGTATTCTCCCACATTCTTCTATAGATAATGAGCTTGATAGAATTGTCATTGCCCTCTTGTTTTTGAAATTTGCTCTTCTTTGGGGCTCTATCCAATCGTCTCTTGATAGGATTTCCTCTTCACCATCAGCTCCTCTTTGGGTTGGTGGTGTCCATTCTTTTCGTACACTATCCCATACTTCAATTCCTTCACTATCCAAGTATGTCTCCATCCTAAACTTCCAAAGGGCATAATTTGCTCCATCAAAGTAAGGTTTGAGACTCTGGAATCCTTCACTGGCCATATCTTACTCTTTACTAGCGCTTTCTAGGCTTCAATGCTAGACAAGGCTCTGATACCAATTGTTGCCCAGATATTAGACCAAGAAGGGGGGTTGAATTGGAGTTTCTAAAATTAAACTTTAAAGTGCGGAAATAAAATTGCTAATTTTAAAAGGGATAGAGAAAATAAGACACAAAGATTTATAGAGGTTCGGGTATTAACAAACCCTACTCCTCTCCCCAATCGCAATTGGGAGTTTTACTAACACACTAAGTGTTACAATGGAGTTTTACAAGTTCACTCCCAACTATGGTGTTTCTCACAATGGCTCACACCTAACCCAGAAATCCCTTGTGTTTTAATGGCTCACACAATAACCAATTCCTTTGTGTTTTACAGGCTCACAAACAACCTTTTAAATTTGTGTTTTGGAGGTTCACACAACTAACCCTTACAAGTGTTCTTCTCTTAACCCAGAACTACCCAATGCTCACTTGAGTAAAGATTACAGAGAGAACCACTTATAAATCTTTATTGCTCAAATATGAGGAGCAAAAAGATTTTTACAGAGAATAGATTTGTTCACAAAGCATAAAAATTACAAGATAGCTTGTGATTTGAAATATATACTAATATTTTGTTTTTCTTATTATTCTCTTATCATCCTCTTGTTTCTTAATGCATAAATGACTTCCATTTATACTCCCATGGCTAAATATAGCCGTTGGGGTGCATTAATTTAGAAACTAGTCGTTATACCAACCAAAGAAATCGCGCCTGACATTTTTCTCTTTCATTGGTCACGGGCGTGAATATGCTTGTCATGGGGGTGACTGTTCTTCCCAAGCCGTGACTGAAGTGGTGACCTTGGTCGTGAAGCTCTCTGGAATGTCTTGACATATAGAGTCACGGGCGTGACGTTAATTAGTCACGGGCGTGACACTCTTCCCAGCCGTGAGAGAAGTGGTGACTGAAGTCGTGAAGCTCTCTGGATGAAATTGAATATATCCTTCACGGTGGTGACGCCTACATTCACGGGGGTGAACATCTTCACAGTCGTGACCAAAGTGGTGACTCTGGTCGTGAAGCTCTCTGGTTGAATTTACACAACTCTTCACGGGAGTGACACCTCTAGTCACGGGGGTGACTGAAATGCTTACTTCACGGTTTGGTTTTCCTTCATGGCCGTGAACTTCAAATATTGGTTTTGCTAACGGTTAGCTTTCTTCATGGGGGTGACTCATTGAGTCACGGCAGTGAACATGCTACTTCTTACTTTTTATTTCTTTAAGGATTATTCTTCCAATTCTCCATTCTTGCCATTTTATGTCCTGTATAATATACTTTCAAAAAAACAAGTATGTTAAATACAATATTGCTATATTATTTATTATCATCAAAATGACGGAAAATACCCCTCAAGGTTAACAGGAGGGATAGAGAAAATTTGACATACAAATTTATAGAGGTTCGGGTGTTAACAAACCCTACTCTTCTCCCTAATCGCAATTGGGAGTTTCACTAACACACTAAGTGTTAGAATGGAGTTTTGCAAGCTCACTCCCAACTATGGTGTTTCTCACAATGGCTCACACCTAACCCAGAAATCCCTTGTGTTTTAATGGCTCACACAATAACCAATTCCTTGTGTTTTACAGGATCACACAAACAACCTTCCTTGTGTTTTACAGGATCACACAAATAACCTTCACTTTGTGTTTTACAGGCACACACAAACAACCTTTTAATTTGTGTTTTGGAGGCTCACACAACTAACCTTTACAAGTGTTCTACTCTTAACCCAGAAATACCCAAAGCTCACTTGAGTAAAGATTACAGAGAGAACCACTTATAAATCTTTATTGCTCAAATATGAGGAGCAAAAAGATTTTTACAGAGAATAGATTTGTTCTCAAAGTATCAAAGTACAAATAGCTTGTAATAAGAATTAAGTTCGAAGTATATGCTATTTTTATGTTTTTCTTATCATTCTCTCCTTCCTTAATGTATAAATGACTTCCATTTATACTCTCATGGCTGAATATAGCCGTTGGGGTGCATTAAGTAAGAAACTAGCAGTTGTACCAACCAAAAAATCGCGCATGACATTTTTCTCTTTCATTGTTCACGGGCATGACTATGCTTGTCACGGGCGTGACAGTTCTTCCCAAACCGTGATTGAGGTGGTGACCTTGGTCGTGAAGCTCTTTGGAATGTTTTGACATATATAGTCACGGGCGTGACATACTCATTCACGGGGGTGACAATCTTCACAGTCGTGATCCAAGTGGTGACTCTGGTCGTGAAGCTATCTGGATGAAATTTCATGAATCTTCACGGGAGTGACACCTTTATTCACGGGGGTGACTGAAATGTCCACTTCACGGTTTGTTTTTCCTTCATGGTCGTGAACGTCAAAAGTTGGTTTTGGTAACGGTTAGCTTCTTTCACGGGAGTGACTCATAGAGTCACGACAGTGAACATGCTACTACTTGAATTTTGTCTTTCAAGGATTATTCTTCCAATTCTCCATTCTTATTATTTTGATTCATGTCCTGTATAAAAGACTTAGAAGACAAGTATGTTAAATACAATATTGCTATTTTATTTGTTATCATCAAAATGATGGAAATACCCTTTAAGGTTTAACACTGCATGCTATCTAATTAATCGGATGTCCTACTCAATTTTGCAAAACCAGAGTCCTCATTCTATTTTATTCCCAAGTCAACCCTCTTTCCATCTCTCTGCTCGTGTTTTTGGGTATACTTGTTTTGTCCATAATCATACCCCTAGTAAGGATAAGCTTCATCCCAAATCTATTAAATGTGTCTTCTTAGGGTATTCTCGCCTACATAAAGGTTACAAATGTTATGATCCAACAACTAGCAAATACTTTATCTCAGCAAATATAACCTTTTTTTAGACATTCCCTTATTTTTCACCAACCACAGACCAACAATGTATAATAAAAGCTCTTCCAGTTCCCATTTTTTCAATTTCTATCATACCATCACCATCACCATCACCTAAACCATTACAAGTCTAGTCTAGAAGACCTTCTATGCATGGTATTGATGTTCCTCTTGTAAGTACAAATTAGATAGATACTCCACTTGACTCATCTTTAGCGCTACCCACTTCTTCAACACCTATTGCTATCAGAAAAGGTATTCGTTCTTCTCGTAATCTTCATCCCATTTATAATTTCTTGAGCTATCATTATCTATCACGTTCATACTATTCATTTGTATCCAATTTATCCACTATTCCTATCCCGAACACTGTTAGTGAAGCACAGGAACATCCAAGTTGACAACAAGCTATGGTTGGGGAAATGAGAGGAAATGTGCCTTAGATATTTTGGGAGAGACAGAAATGTTGGATTGCAAACCTGTAGAAACCCCTATGGATCCAAATGTTAAATTTGTTCCAGGACAGGGGGAGCCATTGAGAGACTCTTGACAGTATCGAAAATTGGTGGAAAAACTCAATTATCTCACTATCACTCGCTCCGATATTTCATTTGCAGTAAGTGTGGTCAGCGAGTTCCTTCAAGCCCCATGTGATAGTCATTAGGATGTAGTAATACGCATCCTTAGATATATCAAAAGATATCTAAGATATAGTTTGTTGTATGAGGATAGATGACATACACAGATCATTGGGTATTCAGATGCTGATTGAACAAATTCTCTTTCAAACAGACGATCCACTTCGGAATATTATGTTCTGATTGGAGGAAATCTAATATCATGGAAAAGAAAAAAACAAAATGTTATAGTAAGATTAAGTATAAAACCAGAATATCGAGCCATGACTTTAGTTACTATTTAGCTCTGTGTGAGAGTATTCTACCATTTGATTTTTGGTTTTTATTCATGTTTTTGTCTTTTCTGGCATGTCAAATCATATGACTATTTCACAAATAATCTTGGATGTTTTTGAACTTCTAATTCCCTGTGTGATGACCAGATTTGTATCTTCTAATCCTATGTGAGTTTTCTCATACAGTACACGTGGAATAGTGGCCAAGAGTTTCACAGAATAATAATGAAGGATCCCGGTGTTTCTTGGGGATATAATCCATTATTATTTGCAATGGGTTTCAGGCCTGTGCAACAAAAACCACATCTCTGAACACTCTGCTGGCCAATATATGTCATATTTTCCTTCATTTGCGGCTCCAGGGCAAATATCTTCTTTACTTCTAATCTGACACCAAATTCCATCCCTCTTTTGTGTACTTCTGTATTTTCATATTCTTGGGTACTATTCACCCAATCGTTCTAAATTTTTCCCTCAGGTTGTACATATCGGAAGTGGCATAAAATTATTCTCATCTAGTTGGTGTAGGCATGTGATTCTTTTGTTTTCCCTTTTGAGGAAAGAATTAGTAGCAAAGCAGGGAAACCAGAGGATTTACTCTGCAATTAGTTGAATCTTACTCTCCGACAGGCTGACATGTTGAATATAGTTTTGATGATGCTGATGTACAGATCTTGGACATTCCATTTAATTTAGTGCTTCAGTAAAACGTGGAAATATTACTCAATTTTATTTATTTTCATGTTTAGATTTTGAATTTGTTTTATGAGGTCCCTTGTCCTGCACTCATTTATATCTCTGTTAGCTGCTGCATGTTGCGTTGAATTGCTATATCAGTATTTTTGTATGAATTGTGCCGCTCGACACAATTCATGTTGCATATGAATCATCCATAGCCGTCTGATTAGTTGGGTTCCACGTGGGACATGCAAATTTATGCATGTATGATATTTGCACGATACAAATTCGTGTCATGCAAATAATCCTTTTACTGTTTACTTTACATACTGATTTGAGTTGGAGAATGTGATTGTCTTAGATTTGGCGAGTTGAATTGAGTTGGGATTTAAAATTCTCTCATTTTAGATTGGTTTTCTGCATCATGTTGTTTTAGCTGCATTCATGCTTGAAACAGTGGTGTCCTTGTTTTTGTTTGGTAGAGTATCAAGGAAAGGCTCCTACTTAAATAGGGATATCTAGTGTATGTATTATAATCGGTAATTCTTATTATTATTATTATTCACAGGTCTATCTGGTGTTGCTAATGTAAAGGAATAATTAGTTGGTAGGCATAATAAGCCAGTCCAGTTGCAGCCAATATAGAAACTAGAAAAGTCATTCTCCTTGCAAGCCTTGCCTTTACTCTGCAATAATTTTAGCCAATCTCAGGCTTGCAAGTGGCAACCCCAAGGCCTCAATGAAATATGGATGTAGCCTTTACTGCGCAATAATTTTTTTTGCTGGTCTCTTCTATAAGTAAAAATTATTACAATTCTGAAACATATAGCTGGAATAGCTCGGTTTTTTTTTTCTAACACTTATTCTACAAGAAAAATGATCTGTGAGGCCCAAAATGTTATTTATTTTTTATCAATTTGTCTCAACTATATTATAATATTAATACTTTAATATAAATTAAGTAATATAAATAAATTAATTAATATAGTACAAATATAAATAGATAAATTAGTAAATTACCAGTTTAATTTAACTTACGTTGAGTAGTAGATAGGATAAAAACACATTTTATATAAAGAAAATGAGAGAACACAAGCTGACTCGCGGCCCAAGGTCTGATCCCCAGTCACTGCAACAATAGCAGCATCATCAGCGTACTTATTGCTTTTAGTCCTAATACAAATAGAGATCATTGGTTTTTATCGAACTTGTCAGTAGAACAATCCGAAACCCCCAATTTCTTCTCCTATTTCTTCAATTGAAATGTTGAAGTTCATTTTCTTAAGCTGAAATACAGTTGCTAACATCGCCCCACTTTGGTTGTATTCCTAGCCAATATCCGCCCAGTCTCGGTGATAACGACAGAGAGAGGAGAGATAGAGAGATAATAGAGGGAGGGATTTGGAGGCAAAGCTCCACCAATGGAGACACCGATTGCGACCGTTGGCTTCAAATTTGAAAGAATTTCCAGAAAGAGAAGGGATGCCTTTCACTGATGATTTTTGAATAGAGAAAAGGAGATGGCTTTAGGCTCACTGAAGCCAATACCGAGGACGCCATTGCTTTTCAATTTCTATCTTGTCAATCTCTTCTGTATGATAATAATTTAGCTTTCTTCCATATTCATAGATAATGATGATTCTGCTACAGAGATTGGGATTGTGATTCTCACATTTACACTATTCTTCAACCAGCTGCTAACCAAAATCCTTCCCCTCCAATTCAGCTACATTATATTAATGACTTCTTCATAATAAAAGGAGAACAGCGAATGCTTCTGGAATTTCAATTAGTCACTTGAACTCTAATCTCTAAAAAAAAATCGGCAATCGTGAGCGGCAGGATTCGACCCTGCGCGGGCAGAGCCCACATGATTTCTAGTCATGCCCGATAACCACTCCGGCACGCCCACAACGATGTTTCGTCTTTCTGATGGGGCTTTTCAATAGTTGTACATAAATGCATTTTTGTGCTTCAACTAGTCTCCTTTTTCATTTCTTCACATAAAAAAGGAACAAAATCTATTCAAAATGTCTACTCAACATTACCATTGTAGATTTGTATTCTAATTGCAATTTTAGAACTATTAGATTTGATTTATTTCATTCGAGATTTTGTGAAAAAGAAAGATAATAATCCTCTAACTAATGTTTTCAGGATAATATTAACATTATTGTTTATATACATTTTTACGCTCCGTTTGATATTGCGTTTGGAAAAAATATTTTTATTTTTTATAGTTTTAAAAACTACTTTTGAACTTAAATATGTAAATAGATGTATTTCTAAAAGTATATTTGTAAAATGTTGTTTAAAAACAATTTTAAAATATGAGTCAATTACATAAAAAAAAAAGTTGGTAAACAGCCAAAATTTTTGAAAACAAAATTGGTGTAGGTCCCATCACATATAAAAAAGTCAAAAGTTGCGCCAATTCAATTTTGAATTGAATTTCTCCAACCTATATTTTGGAATTTTTTTATTTGTTTTCACATTGAACATTTTGTCTATAAATAGGCAAATCTCATTTCATTTGAATTACAACAATCTCAATTCATTTGAAAGAGAGTTAGACTTTTAGAATATTTCCAAAAATTAGGGAGTGACAAAAATAGTGAGAAAAATATTTTGGAAGTGTTTTTTGGGAAACACTTATGTGCCACTATTTTTAGTTTTATCTCAAAATTGTTGTATTACTTTTAACTTGTGTCTAGGGAAAACTCTCTTTTTGTACCCATTAATTTTTATTAGTGGAAGAAAAATATTCGGAGTGTTGTCTGTGGACGTAACCAAAATTAAAAGGTGAATCACGTTAAATTGTCGGTGTTATTTTTTGCTGATTATTTTATTTCACATTTATTTATATTATTTTACCTACTGTGCCCAATAAGTGGTATCAAAACCAGTCTGTCAGTCTTATAAAATTCTTAATATGCTATGTGGTTGCAGTATTAACTGATTTTCTACATCAGAAAAAATTTTATTTGATTACTGTCAGCTGAAGGAGTCTCAATTTTTTTTAAATGGAGACAAAGGACACTAAGATGATTAGCTTCAATGACACAAATTTCCACATATGAAGAAGCAAAATGAAGGATCTCCTATTTGTGATGAAAATGCATATGCCGATTTTTACTACAACTAAACCTGAATGCAAGACAGATGATGAGTGAGAGTTTGAGCAAGAGCAGATGTGCAGTTATATCTGACAATTTATCGAAGACAACGTGTACAACCACATCTGCAATGAGACTCATGCTCGGACGTTATGGAACAAGTTTGAACAGCTTTACGCGTCAAAGACAGGTAACAATAAATTATTTTATTTGAGAAAGTTGACGCAGTCGAAATATAAGGAAGGAACTTCCATAGCGGATCATCTGAATGAGATGCAAGGGATCATGGACCAGCTATCCAAAATGAGCATAAAGCTGGATGATGAAGTATTTGCTCTGCTAGTATTGGGCTCTCTGCCAGAGTCATGAGAGACTTTGAAGATTTCAATTACCAACATTGCACTTAACGGTGTAGTCAATATGAAGTCTGTAAAAAGTAGTATCCTGAATAAAGAAATGAGAAAAAGATCACAAAACTCATCTTCTCATCACAATCATATGTTCTGGTTACTGACTACAAAGGAAGGAGCCAGTCTAGACAACAAATGTCTAGAGGAAAGAGTAGAGACAAATCAAACAAATATGACAATATTGAATGTCATTACTGCAAAAAGAAGGGTCATATCAAGAAATATTGCTGAAAGTTCAAAAAGGACCAAAAAGGCAAGGAAGTACAATGGGATGACAACAGTGATGATGACATAACAAATACCATAAATGAATTGAATGTCGTTTGTGATGATACTATCAATTTCACATCCCATGAGACCAGTTGGGTAATTGATAGTGGCACTACCATTCATGTCATACCTCAGAATGAATTCTTCTCATCCTATACAACAGGAGATTTTGGCGCTGTAAAGATGGGAAATAATAATCTGTCAAAAGTTGTTGGTAGAGGAGATATTTGTCTGGAGACTATGAATGGTACCAGATTAGTCTTGACAGATGTCAGACATATTTCAGACATTCGACTGAATCTGATCTCTGCAGAAAGACACGATGATATAGGTTTCTGCAGTACCTTCTCAAATAACTAATGGAAGCTTACCAAAGGTTCCATGGTGGTGGCTAGAGGCACAAGGCATGCTACCTTGTATGTCATACATGTGAAGCTCTCTAATGACACTATGAGTGCTATGGATAAGGACTATGCTATTGAATTATGGCACAGACGACTTGGTCGTATGAGTGAGAAAGGGATGACTATCCTTGTCAAAAGAAAGATGTTGCCCAGAATGGAAGAAGTACATTTGGAGAAATGTGTTGACTGTTTAGTAGGAAAGCAAAACAGAGTTGCTTTCAAGAGTTCCCCTCCTTCCAAAATGAAGAATGTGTTAGATCTTGTCCATTAAGATTTATGTGGGCCAATGCCAAAGTCACTAGGTGGTGATCAGTACTTTGTGACTTTCATTGATGACCATTCGAGGAAGACATTGGTGTATACTTTAAAGACAAAAGATCAGTTGATAAATGTCTTTAAAGAATTTCATGCCTCTGTTGAGAGATAGATTGGGAAGAAGTTGAAATGCATCCGGATAGACAACAGTGGTGAATACATTAGACTGTTTGATGCCTACTAAAAAGAACACGGTATTCAACATCAGAGAATGCCTCCAAAAATACCGGAGTTGAATGGCCTGGCTGAGAGGATGAATAAAACTTTGATAGAAAGAGTCAGATGTTTGCTCTCACATGCAAAGTTATCTAAAACATTTTGGGGTGAAGCTTTACTCACGGCTGTGTACGTGTTAAATCTTTCACCTTGTATCCTTCCAAAGCTAGATGTTCCAAAGAAAGCATGGTTAGGAAAGGATGTTTCCTATGATCATCTATAGGTATTTTGTTGCAAAGCCTTTGTGCATTGTTGCCTAGATATTAAGCCAAGAAGGGGGGTTGAATTGGAGTTTTAAAAATTTAACTTTAAAGTGCGGAAATAAAAATTAATTTTTGGAGGGATAGAAAAATTTGACACAAGAATTTTTATAGAGGTTCGGGTGTTAACAAACCCTACTCCTCTCCCCAATCGCAATTGGGAGTTTCACTAACACACTAAGTGTTACAATGGAATTTTACAAGCTCACTCCCAACTATGGTGTTTCTCACAATGGCTCACATCTAATCCAGATATCCCTTGTGTTTTAATGGTTCACACAATAACCAATTCCTTGTGTTTTACAGGCTCACACAAACAACCTTTATCTTGTATTTTACAGGCTCACACAAACAACCTTTACTTTGTGTTTTTACAAGCTCACACAAACAACCTTTACTTTGTGTTTTAAAGGCTCACACAACTTACCCTTACAAGTGTTCTACTCTTAACCCAGAAATACCCAAAACTCACTTGAGTAATAAATGATTACAGAGAGAAACATTTACAAATCTTTATTGCTCAATAAATGATGAGCAAAAAGATTTTCACAGAGAATAGATATTGGTTATGAAAGTATTAAATGTACAAATAGCTTGTAATAAGATTTTGATTCAAAGTATTTGCTATCCTCTTGTACTAAATACATAAATACTTGCATTTATACTCCCATGGCTAATTATATCTATTAGAGTGCATTTAATACGAAACTAGCCGTTTCACCAACCCAAATAATCGCGCCTGACATTTTTCTCTTTCATCTTTCACGGGCGTGACTATGTTTGTCACGAGCGTGACTGTTCTTCCAAGCCATGATTGAAGTGGTGACCTTGGTCGTGAAGCTCTCTGGAAGGTTTTGAAACATTGGGTCACAGGCGTGACATATATCTTCATGGGCGTGACAAACTTCCCAGTCATGATCCAAATGGTGACTTTGGTCGTGAAGCTCTTTGGATGAAATTGCCATAAAGGTTCACGGGCGTGACTTAAATGTGAATTTCACAGTTTGTTGTCTTCCTTCATTGTCGTGAACTTCAAATGTTGGTTTTGGTGACAGTTAGATTTTTCACGGGTGTGACACATAGGATCATGGGCGTGAATATGCTACTTCCTTATTTTTATCTTTCAATAATTAATCTTCCATTCTCCATTCTTGCTAATTTATTCCATACCCTGTTTAATAGACTTAGAAAAAAAGTATGTTAAATACAATATTGCTATTTTATTTGTTATCATCAAAATGACGGAAATACCCCTCAAGGTTTAACAATCTCCCCTTTTTTGATGGTGACAAATAATCTAGCAATATGTGCTTTTGAGAAGTCTCCCCCTCAAAAGATACTTAGGATAAAAATTGATGAAATGCAAGAATTGTAAAGAATGATGTAGCATTGAAATAAAATTTTTAGTTTTAAGTATATGCAAGTTATATGCAAAGTATATCCAATATATACCAAAATTCTCTTTAAGTCATGAAGTATATGTAAGGAATATTTAGAGTATATCAAGGCATATTCATTATGTAACTTGCATTTAGGTATATGCAAAGTATACTTAAGATATATCTAATGTGTATGAAGTTCAACTTCATACTTGCATTTTCATTTTGAATCAAATTTTAATTATTGCATTTAAACTCAAAATATTCCTACTTAACTCAATATATTTGTAGATTTTTCATTTTGATTCAAAATGAAGTATTATCTTAATATATTGCTAGTTTCTCCCCCTTTTGTCATCAACAAAAAGAATATAGAGATAAAATCACAATAGAAAAATAAAGCAAATATATTAATATTTAAAGAGTAGTACAAACCAAAGTAAATAGAAGTCAGAAAGGAAATTTAAAATTTCCTAAAAATAAAACAAACAAAACAAAAGAAACAATCATATTAAGGCTACCATCTAGCCTAACACCTAACCGGACATCCTATCCCTAAGTCGAGCAACCTCTGCCTCAAGACTGTCCATTCGAGACTCTATGAAGTCTTTGAGGTTCTCCAACCTCTCGTCCATCGAAGCCTGCAGCTGCTCAAATCGTGGTGCCAATAGGTCAACCACCTGCTGCACCAAATTCGGTGTGGAAGCCGAGGATTGTTTGATGTCCTACTCAGCCGCTGGAGGTGCTTCCTCAACCCGAGCCCTTTTCTTCTACTGGATCCCTTGGAGGCCGGCTTTGAAGTCCTCCAAATCATTATCTTCCCAAATTATTTCACCAGCAGTGTCTGTGAAGCAGTAGTAAATATTGTTCTCATGAACAATTCTGATAGTCGTTTCCATCTTAATGAAGGACTCGACATCCAATCGATCTCGAGGATGCCCTGGGATGGGATTGAAGTGATGGTCATCCAGCTTCAAATAGCCAAGCTTCAAGGCCATATGGGTGACATACCCACCAATGAGTATATCTCCGGAGGGCTTGGTGGCAATGGACAGAAGATGGTTTGCAAACCATCGAGAGAGCACCACGGTGAGACCTCGTCGGGCCATCTCAAAGAGAAATAGCTCTGACTTCCTAATGGTGCCATTGCTGTCTCCCTGAGCAAATATGCTATAGGTTAGAAACCTATGCAAATATTTGTTCACTGGGGACCGAAGATGAGTGCTCTTGGTCTTCTTGACATCCCAGCTACAATCCCTGCCAAAATGAGTCCATACTCGAGTTGCGATGAATTCCACTTCGCTGTCATTGAGGATGCCTTCTGAGGGTAGATTGAATAAGTCCCCTAATTCTGTGGCATTGAGGGTGTTCGGATTTCTACAGAGTTGGAATTTCACCACTCCAGTAGGAGACACTTGCAAAGTGCTCAAAAATTCCAGGGTTGGCTCCCTTAAAGTGGGCTATTGAATATCCACGAATTCCTTCAAATGACAGGCCTGGAGTTGCTCTATCATTTCCGTCTCAAGCCCGAGAGTGCGTACAGTTTGCCATTCAAAGGACATTGATGAAATGAGAGGCATTTGCTTCAAGGTTGAGTACCGAGGATGGCAATGCTCCGGGATTCTGTTCATGAGGTAGTCAGAGTACCTCCTGGGAGCATGAGACTTCTTCCTATTACCTTTTGATGAGCCGATTTCCCTTTGGATTGAAGAAATGAACTTTGTAGAGTTTAGAAAAATTTGACAGAAAATTTGAGGAAAACCTAAATAATGATGATTTTTGATGAAGGAAGAGACTTTTGATGGTATTTATAGCAAAATTTTGTGACTTGGGGGCCGGAATCTTCAATGCACCATTCAATGTATATAAATGAGAGCAGTTTTAAGGAGTTGAAAGGTTGAAATGTGAAGAATAACCGGCTGATTCTTATATACCCGATGCATTCACGGGCATGAAATATGTGTTCACGGTTTGCTGAAGGGGTACTCTACCCGTGAATAAAGGCATGAAAAGGTTCACGGTTGTGACATTTGAATTTCACGGGCGTGAATGATGAACTGTCATGGTGGTGAAAGAATATTCATGGGCGTGAATGGTTGAATTATACCCGTGAAACAAAGCGTGACTCAAAGCGTGAACGTCTCTGTGAGTTTTAGGTGAAAATGTTCACGGGCATGAAAATGCATCACAGGCGTGAACAAGGCTTTTCATAGGAGTGAATGAAGTCATGAACAGAAGCTTCACTACTTGAAGCTGTGAACGATGTCGTGAATCAAGTCGTGAAAGATACTGCCTCTTTTGACTATTTAATTCATGGACATGAACATATGTCACGGGCGTGAATTACGTAAAATTTTCATCAAATAAAATTAAGTCCTAAAAAAATACAAAATCATTTATATGAAGATTCTATCCCTTTTAACATAAAATTTTCATCAAATTTACTACCTTATATCTAGTGATATGATACAAAATCA
Source organism: Triadica sebifera (assembly GCA_023653625.1). Lineage (NCBI taxonomy): Eukaryota > Viridiplantae > Streptophyta > Magnoliopsida > Malpighiales > Euphorbiaceae > Triadica > Triadica sebifera. Next base: position 24,764,391 of record CM042905.1, on the reverse strand, counting down.
AGATTATCACTTAAGATTTGATAATTTAGCAATCACAAGGTTAATCCGTCAATCATACCAAGTTCTCTTCTAATAAAATTAAATCTTTCCTCATTTAGAGACTTAGTAAAAATATCTGCCAATTGATTTTTTGTACTTATAAATTCTAATGCAACATCTCCATATTGAACATGATCTCTAATAAAGTGGTATCTAATGTCAATATGCTTACTTCTAGAGTGTTGAATGGGATTCTTTGAAAGATTTATAACACTTGTATTGTCACATTTAATAGGTATATGGTTCATATCATGACCATAATCCTTAAGTTGTTGTTTTATCCAAATAATTTGAGTACAACAACATCCTGTTGCTACATACTCTGCTTCAGTAGTTGAAAGAGCAACTGAAACTTGTTTCTTGCTAAACCAAGAAACTAACCACTCTCCAATAAAGTGACAAGTACCTGAAGTACTTTTTCTATCTAAACGACTACCGGCATAGTCTGCATCTGAATATCCTATAATATAAAAGGATGAATTTCTAGGATACCATAAACTTAGATGCAATGATCTATGTAAATATCTTAGAATTCTTTTTACTGCATGTAAATGAGATTCCTTTGGACATGATTGAAATCGTGCGCACAAGCAAACACTATACATTATGTCGGGTCTAGAAGCAGTACGATATAAAAGTGATCCGATCATACCTCTATAGAGCTTTTCATTAATGCTCTTACCCTTTTCATCCTTGTCCAATTTTGTTGATGTGCTCATAGGAGTCTTGGCATTCTTGCATCCTTCCATTCCAAATTTTTTAATTAAATCTTTGGCATATTTGGATTGATTGATGAATATGCCCTCATTGCCTTATTTTATTTGTAGACCAAGGAAATACTCTAGCTCTCCCATCATGCTCATTTCAAATTTCCTATTCATACACTTAGCAAATTCTTGACAAAGCAATTCATTAGTAGAACCAAATATTATATCATCAACATAAATTTGAACAATTAGTTTATCATGCTTATGCTGTTTAATGAATAATGTGGTGTCAACATTCCCTTTTGTAAAGTTATTTTCTAAGAGAAAAGAACTTAGTCTTTCATATCAAGCTCTTGGGGCTTGTTTCAAACCATATAAAGCTTTTGAAAGTTTAAAAACATGATTCGGTAAATCATAGCTTTTAAAGCCTGGTGGTTGTTCTATATAAACTTCTTTTTCTATATAACCATTAAGAAATGCACTTTTCACATCCATTTGAAAGAGTTTGAAATTCATGTGACACGCATATGCTAAAAGTATTCTTATGGCTTCTAATCTAAATACAGGTGCATAGGTCTCATCATAATCTATTCCTTCTTCCTGATTATATCCTTTTGCAACTAATCTAGCCTTATTCCTAGTTATTGAACCTTGTTCATCTATTTAATTCTAAAAACCCATTTGCTACGTATAATTTGATGATCCTTGGGTCTAGGTACTAAGGTCCATACCTTACTTCTCTCAAATTGGTTGAGTTCCTCATGCATGGAAATTACCCAACTTTCATCATTTAGAGCCTCATCAATATTTTTAAGTTCAATTTGAGAAATAAAAGCAAGGTTAGTGGCTAAATGTTTGAAATGAGATCTAGTACTTACTCCCCTTGAGAGATCACCAATGATTTGCTCTTTTCGATGATCTTTTGTCATTCTCCATTCTTTTGGGAGTTCTTGCCCATTTTCTTCTTGAGCTTGAGGTAGAGAATCATTTTGATGTGAATCTTCTTGATCATTTTCTTCTTTTCCATTTTCAAGATCAAATCTTTCCATGTTACCTACAACATCATCAAGAACACTACCTTTCACAAGATCAAGTCTACTAGATTCATTAAAGACAACATGCATAGATTCTTCTATAGTTTATGATCTTTTATTAAATACTCTATATGCTTTGCTAGTTGTAGAGTATCCTAAAAAGATACCTTCATCAGATTTAGAGGCAACATTTCCAAGGTTGTCCTTGGTATTCAATATGAAGCACTTGCATCCAAATACTCTAAAGTATGATATCAAGGGCTTTCTTCCATTCCATAGCTCAAATGAGGTTTTGTTTAAAAGAGGTCTTTTGAAAACTCGATTTGAAATATAACATGCAGTGTTTGTGGCTTCTACCCAAAAGTAAGTTGGTAAACCATACTCATTGAGCATTGTTCTAGCCATTTCAATTAAACTTCGATTTTTCCTTTCAACTACCCCATTTTGTTGAGGTGTCCTAGGAGATGAGAAATTCTGTGAAATGCAATGTTCAAGACTAAAACTTTCAAAGTTTTCATTTTCAAATTCTTTGCCATGATCACTTCTTATCTTTGAAATACAATACCCTTTTTCATTTTGAACTCTTTTAGCAAAGTTTTTGAAATTTTCAAAAGCATCACTCTTTTGAGCTAAGAAAATTACCCAAGTAAATCTAGAGTAATCATCTATGATGACAAAGGCATAATGTTTACCTCCTAAGTTAGCAATTTTAGTAGGTCCAAATAAATCTAAGTGCAGGAGTTGAAGAGGTTTTGAGGTACTTACTATGTTTTTGTCTTTGAAGGATGAGTTGTGTTGCTTTCCTCTTTGGCAAGGTTCACATGTCTTCTCTTTTTCAAATTTGACTCTTGGCAGTCCTTTTACTAGTTCTCCTGTGCTGAGGCTTTGTATTAAGTCCATGTTAGCATGACCAAGCCTTCTATGCCACAACCAAGATTCATCACTAGTGGTCACAAGACACTTAGAAGAATGGTTAGATAATTCATGTAAGTCTATTATGTATGTGTTGACATCTCTATTTCCTTTAAATATCTCTTGACTATCGATAGAGATCACAAGACATTCATTGGAAGTAAAGATTACTTTGTTTCTTTTATCACAAAATTGACTAACACTCAACAAGTTATGTTTCAAACCATCAACAAGTAAGACATCTTTAATAAAAGTAGTACCATTAATACCAATAGAACCAATGCCAATTACCTTACCCTTAGCATTGTTTCCAAAGGTAACTTTACCTCCATCAATACTTTTGATTTCATTGAAGAGTTCTTTATCTCTTGTCATATGCCTTGAGCATCCACTATCTACTATCCAAACATTTTTGTTTATTGTGGACTTGAGGCATACCTATAGAATCACAGTTCAAGTATGATTTTTAGGTACCCAAATGAGCTTGGGTCCTTGGGAGTTAGCACATGAAGGTTCCCAATGAGCCTTCCTTATCCAACAATATTTATTTATGTGACCAATTTTCATACAATAATTACATTGTTTCGGTCTAAACTTGCTTTTTGGTCTTACAATATATTTGAATGTCATATTTCTATTTAACTGATTTTGAGAACAATGACATGCACAGTCATAATTAATTGATGCTTTTATAGATGCATGCTTCTTATACATAAAGGCATGATTATTCTTTTTATGTATAAAAGGTTTAATATGCTTATTTCTTGGTGTTGTCCCAACAAGTGTGGAGATGTGAGGTTCACTAGACTTAACAAAGATGATTTTGTGAGAAGATGATGATGTGTCCTTAAATCCTAGACCATGTCTAATTAAGGGTGGTCTTTGAGACACAATAAGAGTATCTAAACTCTTTTTACCTTTGTGAAATTTAGAAATGGAATTTCTAAGTTCCTCAACTTCATTTTTCAAAGTGTTATTTTCTTTAAGCAAGGAAGCAGTTGAGGGTTTTGATGAATATTCATCTAATGACTTTTGGAGAGATTCATTAGATGATTTAAGCTTTATGTTCTCCTTTTCTAAATCATCTATTTTATTTTTTTAAATTAGAGATGTTATTCCTATAAGTACTAAATTTACTCCTATATTTCTCTAGTTCTAAATTTAATTCTTCTATAAGGCTTTGCTCATCATCATCATCATCATCACTATTACTATCATTATCATTATCATTATCACTAATATCATTATTTAAAGAGTATGAGTGTAGTGATCTTACCTTATTCGAGACCTGATCCTCAATAGCCATGAAGCATAGGTTGACCTCTTTGCTTTCATTATCATCTCTTTCACTTGAAGAGCTTTCGTCATCCCATGTGGCTTTGTGACCTTTCTCCCTATTGTCTCTTTGGTATTTGCTCTTATGCTTCTTGAGCCTTGGACATTCTGGTATGATATGTCCTTTCTTTCCACACTCATAACACTTTACCTCTTCCTTACTTCTTTGTGCATCATTAGAAGTTTGTTTGAGGTTTCTTTGCCTGAATTTTCTGGAGTTGCTCATTTTCTTCTCAATGATTCTTTTCAGTCTTCTTGAAAGCATAGCAACGTCCTCATTTTCATCATCACCCATTTCTTCATCATCTTCACTTTCTTCTTGAGATTTTGAAGTAGAGGCTTTGAGTGCTAAAGGCTTTGAGTGCTAAAGGCTTTCTTTTCTCTGGCTCTGCTTCAAGCTCTCTATCTCTTTTCACTGCCATTTCATGTGTGAGAAGTTTTCCAATCAGCACATCAGTATTCATGATGCTCATGTCTTCATTTGCTTCTTCTATGCCAGCAACTCTTAAGCCATAGTCTTTAAGAGGAAGACTTCTCAGGATTTTTTTGTTTACATCTTCTAGGTTCAGATGCTTCCTAAGTTTCCTCATTCCATTTAAAATGGCTAGAAGAGGGTTGGTCATGTCAGTGATTGAATCATTGGATTTCATCTTGAAGAGCTCATATTCTGAGGTAAGAAGTTGAATCTTCTTGGATTCGACTTCCTTAGTTCCTTCATGATAATTTTCCAATGTCTTCCACATGCTGTAGGCTATTGGGCAGTGTTGTATTCTTCCACATTCTTCAATAGATAATGAGCTTGAGAGGATTGTCATTGCCTTCTTTTTTTTGAAATTTGCTCTTCTTTGAGGCTCTGTCCAATCATCTCTTGATAGGATTTCTTCTTCATCATCAACTCTTCTTCTAGTTGGTGGTGTCCATTCTTTTCGTACACTATCCAAAACTTCAATTCCTTCACTATCCAGGTATGTCTCCATCCGAAACTTCCAATGGGCATAATTTGCTCCATCAAAGTAAGGTTTGAGACTTTGGAATCCTTCACTGGCCATATGTTAATCTTTACTAGCGCTTTTTAAGCTTAGATGCTAGACAAGGCTCTAATACCAATTGTTGCCCAGATATTAAGCCAAGAAGGGGGGTTGAATTGGAGCTTTAAAAATTTAACTTTAAAGTGCGGAAATAAAAATTAATTTTTTGAGGGATAGAGAAATTTGACACAAGGATTTTTATAGAGGTTCGGGTGTTAACAAACCCTACTCCTCTCCCCAATCGGAATTGGGAGTTTCACTAAAACACTAAGTGTTACAATGGAGTTTTATAAGCTCACTCCAAACTATGGTGTTTCTCACAATGACTCACACCTAACCCAGAAATCCCTTGTGTTTTAATGGCTCACACAATAACCAATTCCTTGTGTTTTACAGACTCACACAAACAACTTTTATCTTGTGTTTTACAGGCTCACACAAACAACCTTTACTTTGTATTTTTACAGGCTCACACAAACAACCTTTACTTCGTGTTTTAAAGGCTCACACAACTAACCCTTACAAAGTGTTATACTTTTAACCCAGAAATACCCAAAACTCACTTGAGTAATAAATGATTACAGAGAGAAACACTTACAAATCTTTATTGCTCAAGAAATGATGAGCAAAAAGATTTTCACAGAGAATAGATATTGGTTATAAAAGTATTAAATGTACAAATAGCTTGTAATAAGATTTTGATTCAAAGTATTTGCTATCATCTTGTACTGAATGCATAAATGACTTGCATTTATACTCCCAGGGCTAATTATAGCTGTTAGAGTGCATTTAATACGAAACTAGCCGTTGCACCAACCCAAATAATTGCGCCTGCCATTTTTCTCTTTCATCTTTCACTGGCGTGACTATGTTTGTCATGAGCATGACTGTTCTTCCAAGCCGTGACTGAAGTGGTGACCTTGGTCGTGAAGCTCTCTGGAAGGTTTTGAAACATTGGGTCACGGGCGTGACATATATCTTCACGGGCATGACAAACTTCCCAGTCGTGATCCAAATGGTGACTTTGGTCGTGAAGCTCTCTGGATGAAATTTTCATGAAGGTTCACGGGCATGACATTTAATTCCCGGGCGTGACTTAAATGTGCATTTCACTGTTTGTTGTCTTCCTTTATGGCCATGAATTTCAAATATTGGTTTTGGTGACAGTTAGCTTTTTCACAGGCGTGACACATAGGATCACGGGTATGAACATGCTACTTCCTTATTCTTATCTTTCAAGGATTAATCTTCCATTCTCCATTCTTGCTCTTTTATTCCATACCCTGTTTAATTGACTTAGAAAACAAGTATGTTAAATACAATATTGCTATTTTATTTGTTATCATCAAAATAATAGAAATACCCCTCAAGGTTTAACATGCATATTCCAAAAGCTGAGAGATCCAAGATCGATGTCAAAACACGACAATGTGTTTTTATTAGCTATGGAAAATATCAGTTTGGTTACAGATTTTATGATCCAACGGAGAAGAAACTTGTTAGAAGCCGTGATGTTGTTTTCGTTGAGAATGAGACCATTAAAGATATTGTCAGGATAAAGAAAGGTGTTCTTGATTCCAATGGTGACTTAACAGATTTAGAATTGATTCCTCCAATACCGGTGCCAATACAAGTTGGGAATGAAGATCATGTTGATCTGCCTGAAGAAAATAATGCTCCCATCGATAATCCGGAAGATGATGCTAAAGATGATGATGTTCATCATCAACCATCACCTATGCACTCCTTAGTTCCTGTGAGAAGGAGCAATAGAGCAAGACAACCGTCTACGAGATATCCAGAAAATGAGTGTGTTACTCAGTAATGGGGGAGAACCAAAAAGCTTTGAAGAAGCAATGACTAATGAGCATAGATAGAAATGGATTGAAGCCATGCAAGATGAAATGAAATCCTTGCATGGGAACAATACTTTTGAATTGGTGAAGCTACCAAAAGGAAAGAGAGCTTTGAAAAATAAATGGGTGTTCATAATCAAGCATGAAGACAACAGTTCCCATTTGAGATTCAAAGCCAGATTGGTCGTCAAAGGATTCACTCAAAGAAAAGGAATTGACTTTGATGAAATTTTCTCACCAATTATGAAAATGACATCCATTCGTACAGTGCTAGGGTTAGCAACAAATCTTAACCTGGAGGTTGAGCAAATGGATGTCAAAATTGTTTTTCTACATGGTGATTTGGAAGAGGAGATATACATGGAGCAACCAGAGGGTTTTAAACATAAGGGAAAAGAGGAATATGTTTGCAAATTGAAGAAAAGCCTCTATGGCTTGAAGCAGGCACCAAGACAATGGTACAAGAAGTTTGAGTCTATTATGGGGGAGCAAGGATACCATAAGACTACTTTAGACCATTGTGTTTTTGTATAGAAATTCTCTGATGAAGATTTCATCATTCTTCTGCTCTATATGGATGACATGCTGATTGTTGGTCGGAATGTTTCCAGAATTAACAACTTGAAAAAGCAGTTGAGTAAGTCTTTTGCTATGAAAGACTTGGGGCAGCAAAACAGATTCTTAGTATGAAGATAATCAGAGATAGAGATGTTAAGAAATTATAGCTGTCATAGGAGAAGTACATTGAGAAAGTACTTCAGAGATTTCAAATGTACCAAGCTAAAATGGTTAGTTGTCCTCTTGCTAATCACTTTAAGCTGAGTTCCAAATAGAGCCCTTCTACAGACGAAGAGAATGATGAGATGGACAAGATTCCATATGCTTCAGCAGTTGGAAGTTTGATATATGTCATGGTATGCACACGATCTGATATCGCTCATGCAGTTGGAATAGTGAGCAGATTCCTTTCAAATCCTGGAAAGGAACATTGGACTGCAGTAAAATGGATTTTCAAGTATCTTCGAGGTACTTCAAAAATATGTTTATGTTTTAGAGATACCAAACCTGTGTTGGGTGGATACACAGATGCAGATATGGCTGACGATATTGACTCCAGAAAGTCAACGTCAGGTTACCCGATCACTTTTGTAGGGGGAACTGTGTCTTGGCAATCGAAGTTACAGAAGTGCGTTGCACTATCTACAACTGAAGCAGAGTTTATTGCAGCAACAAGCATGTAAAGAGTTGTTGTGGATGAAAAAGTTCTTGAAAGAACTTAGGTTGCAGTAAGACAAATATCAATTGTTTTGTGATAGTCAGAGTGCTTTCCATCTTGGAAAAAATGACTTATTTCACTCAAAATCAAAGCATATTGATGTGAGATATCACTGGATCAGAGATGTGATGGAGAAGAAGCTACTACAACTTGAGAAGATCCATACACAAGAAAATGAATCAGACATGTTAACGAAAATTCTACCAAGATCGTATTTTGAATACTGTCGATTAGCTGCTGGAATGGTGGAACCCCCACATTGTCAGGAGGGAGAGATTTGTTAGTAGGCAACCAAAATTTTTGAAAAAAAACTTGGTGTGGGTCCCACCATATATAAAAAAAGTCAAAAGTTGCGGCAATTCAATTTTGAATTGAAATCCTCCAGCCAATATTTTTAACTTTTTTGATTTATTTTCACACTGAATATTTTGCCTATAAATAGGCAGATCTCATTTCTTTTGAATTATAACAATCTCAATTCATTTGATAGAATTTGAGAGAGAGTTAGACTTTTAGAATATTTCCAAAAATTAGGGAGTGACAAAAATAGTGAGAAAAATATTTTGGGGGTGTTTTTGGGAAACACTTGTATGCCATTATTTTTGGGTTTATCTAAAAATTGTTGTATTACCTTTAGCTTGTGTCTAGGAAAGACTTTTTCTTTGTATCCATTAATTTTTATTAGTGGAAGAAAAATATTCGAAGTGTTATCTGTGGACGTAGCCAAAATTAAAGGATGAATCATGTTAAATTGTCGGTGTTATTTTTTTCTGATTATTTTATTTTACATTTATTTATGTTATTTTACCCGCTGTGTCCAACAAAAAATTCGAAATCTGCTTTTTAAATATCTAATAATAATCCCAAGCATCATCTTAAAGTGTTGAATATATCATTCTAAAAAAGCAGCATACAAGGAGGACATAAAATGAATACTTTTATTTTAAATAAATTTCACATCTTTGCAATTTCAATCCGGCACAAAAAATAATCAAGCTTTTATCGATCAAAATTATCAATTTTCTTCCACATTTCCCACTCAATTTCTCATCAAGCAAATAAAATCTATAAAAACTACCAAAAGAAACATCCTATCTCGCAAAGCAATTGGAGTATCTCATATAACCTTTTGAACTCGGGAGGTCTCTCTCCCCAATTTAACTAATAATTTGCAAAATTTTTCAAAATTTAATTTATGAAAGCAAAGACTCTTAACTTTATCAATTTTTGAAAATTTTATTTGGTTTTGTGCACCCAACATTAAAGTGTCAAATTTTGCTACATGTTGTAATGTAATGCGTAGTACTATCATATAGAATCAGCTGCTTAATACACACCATATGCTTGACATAAATGACATTAAACATTCAGAAATTTTCTGAAAAGAAAATATCAATAATTGTGTACTGGTTATCCATATATCTATATGTTTTATAAGTCATTCAAGACATGGCTAAAAGGATTTTCAAAATGCCATCATCTCCTGCATCATGAATCAATTGAATTATTAATCTAATAACAATATATGATTCTCGTTTTTCTTTCTATAGTTTTGTAAAAATTTAGATTAGACTTAAACAATTGAATAATGCCATTTTAAGTTTAAATCGAGATGATTTTCTAATAGTTTATATTATTGGGCGGAACTATTTTCATGTTTGATCAGGTTATTGGGTCATATTACTTCTGGAGAAAATTCAAAGTATCAAATGGTTTTTATTAATTTTAATTTGTAAAAAAAATTAACAATATATTATGCGAAAATAATAATAATAATATAACATTTTTTTAGTATTAATTTATGTAAGTAGAAACAAAATTTTATTCCAATATATTAAAATAAAATCAAACAATTATAATGCTTTTAAAAGAACCCATGGTATTATAACATTAGGAGAATGACGACACCCAAGTCTCCTTACGAATTTAATTTGTAATTGCAACTACACTTGCCAATCAGGTCGGGTTGCTGGTTTGAGTTCTGTTCATCTTTGTATTAGCTTTTTTGGGTCAGTTTTAGGTGGGAGACATTATTTTTGGGTTATCCTTCGGTGTGTTTTCGGTTTGGTAATTGGATCGGTTCCGATTCATAATTTTTGTCATTTTGAGTTCATATTGGTATTTTCGGATCAATTAAGAGTCAGATTTAATTGGATTATCCTCAAATTTATTTTGCATCTAATTGTATCGTATTTTCTCGATTAAATTGAGTTAGATTATTTTAAAAATTATTTTTTTCATATTATTTTTAAATGGTGATATTGAATTGTTTTTGAGTTATTTATTTAATATATTAAATAAATAATATATGTGCATCTCAATGTAAGCTTTGCCTATTTCAGGAATGAATTTTTAAAATTGATTAGTGACCTAAAATTGAAATTCAATTAATTAAATTAGGTTTAATTGATTAATTTAAGTTAAATTTATTAAATTTGACTTAAATTGTTCAAATTAAATTTGATTAGTTAAATTTAATTTTATTAAATTGAACTTCAATTGACTATATAGAAATAGATAAATTGCAATTAGATTAAATCGAGGAACAAAAATTGATTAATTGAACTTAAACATATTAAATTAAACTAAAATTTATTATATAGAAATTGATTTTTTGAACATAATTGAATTAAATTGGGGCCTATTTAATTAATTGAACTTAAAAATTCATTAAATTGAACATCAATTGATTAATTGAATTAATTTGGAGGTTCAATTATTAATTTGAATTTCAACTTATTAAATTAAATTTGAATTGACTATGTTAAGATGTAATTGATTAATTGAACTTATAATTGATTGAATTGGATTCAATTGATTAATTAAGCTTAAACTAGTTAAAATGAGCTTAAATTGAACCTTTATAATGCCTGTAAATATGGTCTATAAGTTGTATTTAATAGTTGGTGAGAGTTAGGAGTTATGAAGAGTATTAAAAGGTTTTAAAGTTACTAATTTTGCTGTTTAACGCTCGTGACAAGTGGTGTCACGTCTATGAATGTCGAGTCTTCAGTGAATAAACCGTGAAGGTTAATCATGACTGTGAATGGGTGGTTCACGCCTCATGGCTGTGAATTTTGGACAGATAGGGTAGGTGAGACAACCGCGATTTTATTTCTGTCATTCTCTTTAAATCCGCTTCTCACTCCTTATTAACCAACTAAACACGCCATCTTAACCTCCTTTTACCCCTAGAAACCTTTTTCTAAGCTTGTGAACTTGTGGGTGAAGAGCTCGGTTTTATATTTTTTAGGTTTTATCTGAGTTTCAGGAGTCTAAGAGGATATTTTATTTGTGTCCTAAAGCTAGTAGAGGCGCTGGTAGTCCTTCTCAAGGGAGAGGACAAGCTTGAAGATCTAGTTTTTGCTAAGCTCCATTTTAAGTGTAAGGTTCGTATATAACCACATTCAAAGGCTTGAGTTGCATGAATATGTGTTATTTACCTTAAATGCATGCTATTAATGGTCAATAAAGTATTAATGGTATGTTTTCGGGTTAATATGCATAATGAGTATTTTTATGCTATGGTATATTTGAGATGATAATTTGTGGTCCATTGATGTAAATAAAAATTATTGGCATGATATATGACATGTATGTATGCTAGAGTGTTGATAGGGTGTCTGACATTGGTCAACTATAGAAATTATTGCATGTGAAAATGGTATGAAATGACTTGCTTTGTTTTCTGAAAAATTTTCTAGATTCACGGCATGAACTGGTAGTTCACAAGCATGAATGTCATGAATTGCAGTTTTTGTTATTGAAGCAGATCCTTTTTCGAGTAGCTTCATGGTTGTGATCACTTTTGGTTCACACCTGTGAATGGGTGATTATGGATGTGAAACCATTGGTAATTCAGAGGTTGAATCATGGTGCAATTTACAGGTAAATTGCTGGTGAAAGTTCTTCATGGGCGTGAAAATGAGTTTATGGGTGTGAAGCTGTGAAATTGCATTTTATTGTGTCTTTGCATGTAAATCAAGGTTGATTCATTTTAAGGTCATATACCTCTGTCATATGGTTATAACATGGCATGATAGTGCATTTTATGATTATGATTTATGAGAATCATGGAATATAGATTAATTTATGATACATAATGGTAAATGTGTGATAAATGGTTAAGCTCGATACCTTGCTAGGACTAAAGCTAGGATAGATGACATACCATTGAGGGAAGACCGGTACTGGGTGACCTAGGTTGGTCATGTTCAATATTCTTTGAAGGCCTTAGGCCAGGTGTGCTTCCCTTGGTTATTGATATATGCATACCTTTTTTTCCTCAGACAGGTGTTCTAGAAAGTTTAGATAGGTGTATAGGTGTATTGAAGGCTCGTATGAGAGTCATATATTTTTTTGTATCCAATTTAGTCTAGTTATGAGTAAAGCGAGAAACAATTTGTTTTAAATAATTTTCTAAGTATGGTATATATTTGTATGATTAATATGTGATGTTTTGATATGCTATATAAAATTTTTTAAAAAACAAATTTAATTTGATTAGTATCCCATTGAAGTTAATTTTGAATTAATTTACTAAATTAGTAGTTAATACTTAATATTAAAATGATAAATAAAATTAATTCAAAATTAAAATTTCATTATTTTCCCAATAATGCACCAAGAAATAGGGGATAAAATTGGTGGTATGATTCAAATTTAAGGCTTATTGAACAAGAGCAATTTACTATGATACCAATTGCTGATATCATACAATTAAGCTTGATGATGTAGAGAAGACAAATAATAAAGTGAATGATAAAAATGTAACACCTTCTCAGTTAATTAACATTAATTGCAACTAAATGAGCACATGCCATATGATCTCATTACTATAAACCTGTGCAATTTAAAACTTTTTCTTTACAAAAATATAATCTCATTACATATTTTTCATATAAAATCTTGTTAATCAAACTCATAGAAGGCATGAATAAATTTTTTTAATCCAAAGATTATAATCATATAAAAATCATGTTTAGGTTAAATTGACATGATGTTAACAAAAATACATGACCATAATTAAAATTATATATTCTTGAGAAATAAGATATGTATAAATGTTAACAACCCATAATCCTATATCATGTACAAAAACAAAATGATGATATGAAAAACTTTGAGATTTTTCTCTTCCGGTCGACTCCTGCTAGCTATTAGGCTCCAAGCTTGCATGCAAGAAACACTCATACGCTAAGATATCGAAAGATTAGTGATACATATAGACATAATAAAATCCATGTAAGTTAGGGTCTGGAATTAAATGTTAAATAAAGATATATTAAGGGTATATGGGAAGTACATGGGTGCTTATGGTTGTTAGGAACCTCAATATAATAAAAATTATAGGAAGAAGTGAAATTTCCAAAGTTCACACCCGTGATATAGTTAAACATGGCCGTGAAAGCCGTGGAATCCAAATTCTGAAGTTGAGGAGCTTCACGGTTGTGACACTATAGTTCACGCTCATGAAAGTTTGCAGTTTATATACATGGCAATTTTATATTTTAACAGAAACTCATGTAAAATCACTCCTAACCTAGCCACCACACTCTGAAACCTCATAAACATATTTTCCTCATTCCTTTTTTTATTCTGATTGATTAAACATGAAATAACCACATAAATACGAGTTTGAAATAGATAAAAATAAGAAATTGGGTATAAAAATTGAAGTGTGTGACAAGGAGCATTGGAACATATTTTGAAACATAGATAATCGATATGTTAAAATAGTCAAAACATGGGTAAAAGAGGTTGTTTTCATTAATCTTTAAGAGTTTTGATTCAGATTAATGGGAGAGTTAGATTTATAGGTTTAAAAATAATGAAAAATTAAAGTTTTGATAGTTTTATGGCATGAGATGCTATCCATGGTAGAAATAGTGATAATGTTATCTTTGATTTTGTGTTAGGGTCTGAAATAGAGGGTATTAGAGGTAGTAAATGCATGAGAGTTGTGTTTTTAGGCTCCAATAATAAGGTTTGTATATATACTCATTTTTATTCATTCTTAATGTGATTGTGATGTGTATTATGAATTCTATTGTGTTTAGTGACAATAAATGTTGATATGGTATAGGCTAGAATGTGGTTTATGGCTGGAAATATTATGTGATGCATGAAAATGGTTGATATTTGGAAAATTGATGTTGGAATATTGACAAATAAGGCATAAGACCTTGTTGAATGATCAATAATGATATTATGCCTGATTATGATCGATTTTTACATTCTGGAATATGGGAAGTGTTGATAGGTGTGGCTAACATTGGTTAGATTTAGAATTTTGCATGATTGTGTGTGAAATTGGTTGAAAACAGTGCTAGAATATCATTTATGTGTAATGAATCACGCCGATAAAGCCAAGCTTCACGCCTATGAAAGGATTTCACACCCGTGAAGCCAATCTTTACTCTTGTGAAAAGTATGAATTTCACACCTGTGAATAAATGTTTACACCAGTGAATGATCATGAGTCAGTCATGGCCTCGTCACAGGCAGACAACCCATGACATAAGATTTCATGCCCGTGAATATACCATTCACACCCATGAATGCCTTGTACCTAGAAACATATAAATTGATTGATGTGATGAAGCAACATGAGTATGATATATATATATATATATATATATATATATATATATATATATATATATATATACTTATTATGATTAAATGAGATTGTATGAAATGTAATAACATGATTGAGAATCCATGAATATGCACTAGGTGCTTTATAATACAAAGTATATTGTAATGATTATGTAAACATGATTGAAATTTGACATAAATCAAATAAAAATCCAAAAAGTAATTAATTATGCCAATTTTCTATTTAAGGACTAGCTAGAATAAGTGACTTGCCATTGAGAGGGTTACAATACCATATAATATTTATGCATGCGATTATTATATTGCTCATCAGAATGGCTTAAGCTCATGTCAGAGTCTTCTTTATTTGAGAAGCTTAGTGGTAGCATATCGGGATTAGGGACAAGGTGGTTTAAGCTCATGTCAAAGCGCCTTTGTACCCATACGCATGCAGTCATTACTCATCAGGTTGGCTTAAGCTCATATTAGAGTGATCTTAATTTGAGAAGCTTAGTGGTAGCAATACAAATAGATATAATAGTGAATAGGATGACTTAAGCTCATGTTAGAGCACTTTTGTTTCACAACCCGCATCCGGACGGTCTGGGACTAGAGTATTGGGCTAAAAAACCAGAAATTTTTAATACAGTACATAGAAATTGCCTTCACTGGAATTTGGTAATAAAGTATACTGAAATTGTAAGGCAAAGTATTGCCATAAAGATATACAGAGTTCAGTGAATTAGAATAGAGTCACATACTAGACAAGGATTGTGAGAACTAGTAGTCATGTGAATGAGGTTAAAGAATTGCTATTTCAGAATATGATGAAATTCAGTATGATTGGTCGATATACAATATGATTATTTGATATGGATTTACCTATGATATTTATGCCACACGTATAATTTAACCACAAAATTTAAATATGTATGTTTACTTCAATGTATATATATATGGCATGGTTGAGCATCTTGGTATCACATGTTTGAATAATATAAACAAGTCAACATGAATATAGTAAGTCATTATGTGATATGTTTATGATGGTATGGACAAGCACACAAGTAAGTTCTTATTATGAATGCTATATTAATATGTGAATATATATTAGAATTTAAATGATTATATATACTACTAAGCTTTCAGTAGCTTAGCATATGGATTTTTCTACACTCAGGTTTGGAGCCAAAAGACTATTGAGTTAATGAGAAGAGAAGATCAAGCCAGTAGAGTGACCCGTGTTGGATATGTTTTTGTTAATTTATCCCATTCATTTCATTTTTTATTATTCCATATGACATGGGATAAAGATATATTTTATTTGGAACATGGTTTAATTAGGTTGTATTATTGATTTAATTATAGAATTTTATGGTTGATCTTGAAATAAGAGCGGTGGTTGCCCAAGCCTAATAGTAGTTTGATTTTTGTTAAATTTCAGATACAAAGAAATAATTTTATACATATTGTGATAAATTAGTATGGAAAGTTGCATCTTATTCAATTATGAATATGTTGATGTAAAAATATGTTAGAATAGTTTTAATTCAGATAAGTAGATTTAGATCTAGTCGTGTGACATTCGCCTCTACAATGAGTTTCTCTTGGCTGTAAGGAGGGCATTACATTAGGTGGTATCAGAGCTCAGGTTTAGACAGTTTTAGACCTAAGTGATTATGGGGTTATCATGCATACATACATGTGTCTCATCTGACTCTAACTATGGCTACTTCTTTGTTAACTTGTAGGACTAGTATGAGATGGCATCCAGAGCTCTCAGCATAATAGGGCACCGAACCAGCCTAGTGAAGCTAGTATTCAAGGTCTAGGTGCAGTACCAGTCCCTGACCCATAGGTTTTTGAACAAGATATTAAACAGAATCATATTCCTTTAATGTAGTAGATGGTTGGATTACTACAGTAGATAGTTAGAGTTGTATCACTAGTACCATCACCATCACCAGCTTCTCCACCTCCACCATTGAGGCCAAGGGTATAGCTAGACAATCTCTGTAAGTTTGGAGCTACTTATTTTCTAGGAACAACGGATGATGATCCCGCTATTGTAGAATGTTGGATTGAAAAGATATAGAGGGTCTGTGATGAGTTTGATGTGGCCACTAACCAGAAGGCCAAGTATATTGTCTCTTTATTACAAGAAGATGCCCATGACTGGTGGAAGATAGTCTTATTGAAACTAGATGTTCCACAACCGATGAATTGGGACTTTTTCATGGCTGAATTGGAGGAACACTACATTCCTTCGATTTATAGAGACAGGAATGTAGGTTTGTGGAGATAGCCGAGTTGGTCTCTAAGGGGGAGAGATCAAATTATACAGTTAAGTCTGAGGGTAGAATATACTATCAGGGTCGTTTTATGCATGCTTAGTGTTGTTGAGCTGAGAAAGAGGATACTACAGGAAACACATGAGACCGGGTATATTATGCACCCTAGAAGCACGACGATGTATAATGAACTGAAGAGTAAGTACAAGTGGACATGTATAAAATGAGATATTACAGAATATACAACCAGACGCCTAGCTTGTCAATAGGTCAATACAGAACATCAGGTACTATCAAGACTACTACAACCTATTATTGTACCAGAATGGAAATGGGAGCAGATTATTATGGATTTTGTGATTGGATTGCTAGTAATTTCTTGGAAATTTGACATTGTATAAGTTATTGTGGATAGGCTTACGAAGTTAGCTCACTTCTTGTCTATCAAGAGGGATTTTTCTTTGAATAGACTAGCAGAGCTTTATGTCAATGAGACAATACGACTTTATGGAGTGCTAGATTCCATTATATCAAATAGGGACCTCAGGTTTACTTCTCAATTTTGGGGTAGTTTGTAGAGAGCTTTGGGTACCAAACTCAGTTTTTGTACAACTTTTCATCCTCAAATAGATGGTCAATCAGAGAGGGTCATATAAATCCTAAAGGATATGATGATGAGTTGTGTGATTGAATTTGAGGGTAGCTGGGATAAATATATTCCATTGATGGAATTTGCTTATAATAATAACTATCAGTCTAGTATCAAGAAGGTTTCTTATGAGGTAATATATGGCAGGAAGTGTAGAACACCCTAGTGTTGGATAGAGCTCAGTGAGAAAAGATTAGTTGGGCCAGACTTGGTGTAAGAGACAGAGGGAAAGGTACGGGTTATTCAGGAAAGATTGAAGGAAATTTCTGATAGACAAAAGTTAGATACATATCTCAAGAGAAAAGATGTCGAGTATGCAGTGGGGACAATATTTTCCTTAAAGTCTCTCCATAGAAGAAGGTTTTGAGATTCAGGAAGAAAGGTAAATTGAGCCCGAGATTCATTAGGCCTTATAGGGTACTAGCGAGAGTGGGACCAGTTGCTTACAGGCTTGCTCTACCATTAGAGTTGAGTAAGATTCATGATGTGTTTCATATCTCTATGTTAAAGAGATACGAATCTGATCCTTCTCATATTGTTTTCATTGAGGACATTGATAGTTGTCCATACATTGATAAGGGATGTATGGATTCTCAAGAAGAGAGGATCCGTGGTGGCCCTCCAGACCGCCTGAATCCTATGAGTGAATAGAAAGTTGGATCTACATTGGATCTCACCTGAGTCGCCCGACGTGAGACCGAATTTGACCTGTGAGGAAGAACCAGTGCAGATTCTCGACAGAGCAATCAAGGAATTTAGGAACAAATGAGTACCATTAGTTAAATTATTGTGGAGAAATAATACAACAGAAGAGGCTACATAGAAAAGTGAAGAGGAAATGAAAGCTCAGTATCCACAACTGTTCAAAGACAATACATCAGGTAATTTCGAGGATGAAATTTCTTTAAGGGGGAGAGAAATGTAATGCTCACAAATTAGGGCCCGAAATTAATATGTTAAATAAAGGTATATTAAGGGTATATGGATGGTTATGGGTGTTAGGAACCTTAATATAATGAAAATTATAGGAAAAGTGAAATTTCTAGAGTTCATGCATGTGATATAGTTAATCATGGCTGTGAGTGTCGTGGAATCTAGATTTTGAAGCTGAGGAGCTTTACGGCCATGACACTATGATTCATGCCTGTGAAAGTTTGCAGTTTATATATATGGAAGTTTTGTGTTTTAACAGAAACTCACGTAAAATTCCTTACCCTAGCCACCACACTCTAAAACCTTAGAAATAGATTTCACTCATTTCCTTTTCAATTCTGATTGATTAAACATAGAATAACCACCCAAATATGAGTTTGAAATAGATAAAAATAAGAAATTTGGTATAAAAATCAAGATGTGTGACAAGGTGCATTGGAACACGTTTTGAAACATAGATAACTGATATGTTATTACTGAAATAGAGGTAAGAGGGGTTGTTTTCATTAATCTTTGATAGTTTCGATTAGATTAATGGGGGAGTTAGATTTATAGGATTAAAAACAATGAAAAGTTAAAGTTTTGATAGTTTATGGCATGAGATGCTATCCATAGCAAAAATAGTGATAATGTGGTCTCTGATTTTGTGTTAGAGTTCAAAATAGAGGGTGGAGATAACCACCAGAGGCAATAGATGCATGAAAGTTGAGTTTTTAGGCTCCAATAGTAAGGTTTGTACATATACTCATTTTTATTCATTTTTAATGTGCTTGTGATTTGTATTATGAATTCTGTTGTGTTTAGTGACAATAAATCTTGATATGGTATAGGCTAGAATGTGGTTAATGGCTGGAAATATTATGTGATGCATGAAAATGGTTGATGTTTGGAAAATTGATGTTGGAATATTGACAAATAAGGCATAGGACCTTGTTTGCATGATCAATAGTGATATTATGCCTGATTATGATCGATTTTTACATTTTAAAATATGGGAAGTGTTTATAGGTATGGCTAACATTGGTTAGCTTTAGAATTTTGCATGATTGTGTGTGAAATTGGTTGAAAAAAATGTTGGAATATTGTTTCTGTATAATGAATCATGCCCGTGAAGCCAAGCTTCATGCCCATAAAAGGATTTCATACTCATGAAGCCAAGCTTCACTCCTGTGAAAAGTATGAATTCATGTCTGTGAATGATCATGAGTCAGTTATGGCCTCATCACGGGTAGAAAACCCCTGACATAAAGTTTTGAATATAACATTCACGCCCGTGAATGCCTTGTACCCGGAAATATGTGATGAAGCAACATGAGTATATATATCATACTCATGTTGCTTCATCACATCAATCAATTTATAATACAAATTGATTCATACTTATTATGATTAAATGAGATTATATGAAATGTGAGAACATGATTGAGAATCCATGAATATGCACTAGGTGCTTTATAATACAAAGTATATTGTGATGATAATGTAAACACAATTGGAATGTGATATAAATGAAATAAATATCCAGAAAGTAATTAATTATGCCCATTCTCTATTCGAAGAATAGCTAGGATAGATGACATGCCATTGAAAGGGTTACGGTAATGTATAATATTTATGCATGCAATTATTATATTAGGCATCAGGGTGGTTTAAGCTTGTGTCAGAACGCTCCTAATTTAAGAAGCTCAGTGGTAGCCTATTCAAATTTGGGACAAGGTGTCTTAAGCTCATGTCAGAGTGCCCTTGTACCCATATGCACACAGTAATTACTCATCAGGGTGGCTTAGACTCATGTTAGAGCGCTCCTGTTTTACAACCCGCATCCGGATGGTCTGAGCCTAGAGAATTGGGCTAAAAAACCAAAAATTTGTAATACAGAAATTTGTAATACAATACATAGAAATTGGCATCACTGGAATTTGGTAATATAGTATACTGAAATTGTAAGACAAGGTATTTTCATAAAGATATACAAAGTTCAGTGAATCAAAATATAGTCACATTCTGGAAAAAGATTGTGAGAACTAGTAATCATGTGAATGAGATTAAAGGATTGTTATTTCAGAATATGATGAAATTTAGTATGACTGGTCGATATACAATATGATTATTTGATATGGACTCACCTATGACATATGTATATATATATATATATATATATGGTATGACTGAGCATGCTAGTATCACATGTTTGAATAATATAGACAAGTCAACATGAATATAGTAAGTCATGATGTGATATGTATGATGGTATGGACAAGCACACAGATAAATTATGATTATGAATGCTATGTTAATATGTGAATACATGTTAGAATTCAAAACATTATATGTACCACTAAGCTTTTAGTGGCTTAGCGTGTGGGTTTCTCTGCACACAGGTCTGGACCCAATAGACCGTTGAGTTGATGAGAAGAGAAGATCAAGCTAGTTAAAGGAGTCAATGTGACCCGTGTTGGGTCTATTTTTGTTAATTTATCTCATTCATTTCATTTTTTATTATTCCGCATGATATGAGATGGAGATATATTATTTTTTTCAGAACATGGTTTAATTAGGTTGTGTTGCCCAGATATTGAGCCAAGAAGGGGGGTTGAATTGGATATTAAAAATTTTAACTTTTAAGTGTGGAATGAAAAGTTAAGTTGAGTAGGGATAGGAACATTTCACACAGGAGTTTTTATAGAGGTTCGGGTGTTAACAAACCCTACTCATCTCCCCACTCTGAATTGGGAGTTTCACTAACACATTAGGTGTTATAATGGAGTTTTACAAGCTCACTCCCAACTATGGTGTTTCTAACAATGGATCACACCTAACCCATAAATCCCTTATGTTCTAATGGCTTACACAATAAACCAATTCCTTGTGTTTTAAAGGCTCACACAAATAACCCAATTCCTTGTGTTTTAAAGGCTCACATAAATAACCCTTACAAGTGTTCTACTCTTAACCCAAAATACCCAAACTCACTTGAGTAGTAGATTACAAAGAGAAACACTTACAAATCTATAATGCTCAGAGAATGATGAGCAAAAAGATTTTCACAGAGAATAAATGTTTGTTTTGAAAATATGAAATGCACAAATGGCTTACAACAAGATTTTGATCCGAAGTATTAGCTATTCTCTTGTTCTGGATTCATAAATGACTTGCATTTATACTTCCATGCCAAATTATAGCCGTTTGGTTGCATTTAATGCGGAAATAGCCGTTGCACAAACTCTTATTTTCGTGCCTAACATGTTTCTCCTTTCTCTTTCACAGTCGTGAGGATGAGTGTCATGATCGTGACTGTTCTTCCAAGCCGTGACTTGAGTGGTGACTTTGGCTGTGAAGTATTCTGGAAGGAATTAAAGTGTTTGATCATGGGCGTGACATTATATATTCACGAGCGTGAACATCCTTTCTAGCCGTGGTCCAAGTAGTGACTCTGGCCGTGAAGCTCTCTGGAGGAATTAGTCATATCTTCTCACGGGCATGACTTTCTTTCACGGTTGTGACTGATATGATCATTCACGGTTGCTATCATTTTTCATGGCCGTGAATTTTAAATGTTGGATAGTTGGCGCTAAGCTTCATGACGAGCATGACATATAAGGTCATGGGATTGAACATGCTATTTTTTCATTTTTTTGTCTTTTTAAGATTAGTCTTCCATTCTCTATTCTTGCTATCATGTTCCATACCCTGTTCAATAAACTTAGAAAACAAGTATATTAAATATATTATTGCTCTTTTATTTGTTAGCATCAAAATGACGGAAATACCCATCAAGGTACAACAATCTCCCCCTTTCTGATGGTGACAAATAATCTAGCAATATGTGCTTTTGAGAAGTCTCCCCCTCAAAAGATGCTTAAGATAAAAAATTGTTGAAGTGCAAGAATTGTAAAGAATGATGAAGTGTAGCAATAAAATATACTTCCTAGTTTTAGGTATATGCAAGTTATATGCAAGGTATATCCAATGTATATCAAATTTTTACTTAAGACAGGTTAAGTATATGCAAAGTATATTTAAGTTATTTTTAAAGTATATCAAGTGCATATTCATTCATGTAACTTTCATCAAGGTATATGCAAAGTATACTTAAGGTATATTTAAGGTATATCAACTCATTTGCATACTTGCATATTCATTTGATTCAAAATAAGTATTGCATTTAACTTTAAATATAATATATTACTAGGTTATCTCCCTTTTGTCGTCAGCAAAAAGAATAACAAAAAGATAAATCATAATGGAAAACAAAAGCAATTATATTAATATAAAAAGACAAATACAAAGATTTGAAAAGAAATTAAAAGTCCTACGTCAAACAAGCTAAAAAATAACATAGCTAACATATAATGTAGCTAGATTTTGAGCCAGACATCCCATCTCTAAGGTGAGCTACTTCCGTCTCGAGGCTCTCCATGCGAGACTCCATGAAATCTTTGAGGTTCTCTAACCTCTCATCCATTGAAGCCTGCAATTGCTCAAACCGTGGTGCTAAGAGATCAACCACTTGCTGAGCCAAGTTTAGTGTGGAGGCAGAGGATTGTCCAATTTCCTGCTCAACCTCTGGAGGTGCCATCTCAACTCAAGCTCTCTTCCTCTGCTAGATTCCTTGAAGGCCATCTTTGAAGTCATCTGAGTCATTGTCTTCCCAAATAATCTCACCAGTAGTGTTGGTGAAACGGTAGTAGATGCTATTCCCATGTACTATACGAACAATCGCTCCCATCTTGATAAAGGACTTGACTCTAGTCGGTCTCGAGGATGTGCTGGTACAAGGTTGGAGTGGTGCTCCTCTAGCTTTAAATAACCTAGCTTGATAGCAAGGTGAGTCACGTACCCACCAATCAGAATGTCTCTGGATGGCTTGGTGGCAATTGACAGAAGATGGTTTGCAAACCATCGAGATAAAGCCACTGTTAAGCCTCTTCAGGCCATCTCCAGGAGAAAATGCTCGGACTTCTGAATCGATCCATTGATCTCTCCTCTGGAAAAAATGTTATAGGTTAGAAACCTATGCAAGTACTTATACACTGGGGATCGAAGGTGGGTGCTTTTCGTCTTTTTGACATCCCAGCTGCAGTCAAGACCGAAGTGAGTCCATGCCTGAGTAGCATAGAACTCTAACTCACTCTCATTCAGGATACTGTTAGAGGGAAGGTTGAACATGTCACCAAACTCTATGGCAGAGAGGGTGTTTGGATGCTTGCAAAGTTGGAATTTCATCGTGCCGGTAGGAGAGACTTGCAGGGTGCTCAGGAACTTTAGAGTTGGTTCCATCAGTGTCGGTTGATGAATATTGATGAAATCTTTTAGATGACAAGCTTGGAGTTGTTCTGTCATGCTTGTCTTGAGTCCAAGTGTTCAGATAGTTTGCCACTCAAATGATCGAGAGGAAAAGAATGGCCTTTTCTTGAGAACCGAGTATCTTGGATGACAGTGCTCTGAAATAATGTTTAAAAGGTAGTCTGTGTACCTCCTTGGAGCATGAGACTTCTTTCTGGTACCTTTGGAGGGCTGGTTTCCATTTTTGATTGAGAAATGAACTTTTGAAGAGTGAAAAGTCTGATTGAAATTTTGGAGTAAAACCTAAGGTTTTTGATTTCTAATGATGGATAAGGTTTTTGAAGATATTTATAGATGGAATGAGTTGCTAGGGGGCCGGAATCTTCAAAATGGTATTCAATGATGATAAATGAGAGAAGTTGGAGAGTTTGAAATGAGAGAAATAACGATAGAAACGTTTTATATCCGACATATTCACGGGCATGAAATCTAAGTCACTAGCGTGAAATTTTGTGTTCATGGTTTGCTAAAGAGACGCTCTACCCGTGAAGAGAGAGGTGAAACTATTCATGGTTGTGAAAATTAAAGGTAACGGGTGTGAATGATTAACTATCATGGTGGAGACAAATGAGTCACGGGCGTGAAGTTCAATCTTCACTACTTGTGATCGTGAAACATAGCATGACACAAAACGTGAATGCTTCTGTAAGTTTTTGGTTGGAAATGTTCACGGTTGTGAATAAGAGTCACGAGCGTGAATGGAGGGTTTCACGGGGGTGATAGAAAAAGGTTATGGGCGTGAAACATAGTCTTCACTACCTTCAGCCGTGAAGCATGTCGTGAAGCAAGTCGTGAAAGCTACTAGAGCTTTTGGCGATTTTGATCAAGACCATGAATATATGTCACAGACGTGAATTGCCTAAAATCCTCATTAAATACAATTAAGTATAAAATAAGACTAAAGCATTTCTAAGGAGCTTCTATCCCCTATAACATATATTTCTATCAAATTACCTACCTCATATAAAAAAAAAATGAGACAAAAAAATGCAAGATTATCAATCAAGGTTCGACAATTTTGGCAATCATAAAGTTAATCCATTAATCATACCAAGCTCTCTTCTTATGAAATTAAATCTTTCCTCATTTAGAGACTTAGTGAAGATATCTGCCAATTGATTGTCTGTGCTTATAAATTCCAATACAACATCTCCATATTGAACATGATCTCTAATAAAATGATGTCTTATGTCAATATGCTTACTTTTAGAGTATTGAATGGGATTCTTAGATAGATTTATAGCACTAGTATTGTCACATCTAATAGGTATATGGTCCATACTATGACCATAATCCTTAAGTTGTTGTTTCATCCAAAGGATTTGTGTACAACAACATCCTGCTGCCACATACTCTACTTCAGCAGTAGAAAAAGCAACTGAAACTTGTTTCTTGCTAAACCAAGAAACTAAGCATTCTCCAATAAAGTGACAAGTACCTGAAGTACTTTTTCTATCTCAAAGACTTCCAGCGTAATCAACATCTGAATATCCTATAATGTGAAAGGATGAATTTCTAGGATACCATAAACCTAACTGCAATGAGCCATGTAAATATTTTAAAATTCTTTTCACTGCATTTAAATGAGACTCTTTAGGACATGATTGAAAGTGAGCACATAAGAATACACTATACATTATATCGGGTCTAGAGGCAGTAAGATATAAAAGTGATCATGCTCATTTCGAATTCCCTAGTCATACACTTAGCAAATTCTTTACAAAGCAATTCATTAGTAGACCCAAATATGATATCATTAACATAAATTTGAACAATTAGAGTATCATGCTTATGCTTTTTAATGAATAATGTAGTGTCAACATTCCCCTTTGTAAAATTATTTTCTAAGAGAAAAGAACTTAGTTTTTCATACCAAACTCTTGGGGCTTGTTTCAAACCATATAAAGCTTTTGAGAGTTTAAATACATGGTTGGGCAAATCATAGCTTTCAAAACCTGGTGGTTGTTCTACATAAACTTCTTCTTCCATAAAGCCATTTAAAAATGCAATTTTTACATCCATTTTAAAGAGTTTGAAATTCATGTGGCATGCATGTGCTAAAAGTATTCTTATGGCTTCTAATTTAGCTACAGGAGCATATGTCTCATCATAATCTATTCCTTCTTCTTGATTATATCCTTTTGCAACCAACCTATCCTTATTCCTAGTTATTGAACCTTGTTCATCTAGTTTATTTCTAAATACCCATTTGCTTCCTATGATTTGATGCTCCTTGGGTCTAGGTACTGAGGTCCATACCATACAGCTCTCAAATTGGTTGAGTTCCTCTTACATGACAATCACCCAACTTTCATCATTAAGAGCCTCATCAATATTTTTAGGCTTAATTTGAGAAACAAAAGCAAGGTCATAAACTAAATGTTTGAGATGAGATCTAGTACTTACTCCTCTTGTAGGATCGCCAATGATTTGCTCTTTGGGGTGATCTTTTGTCAATCTCCATTCATTTGGGAGCTCTTGCCTATTTTCCTCTTGAGCTTGAGGTAGAGAATCATCTTAATGTGAATCTTCTTGATCATTTTCTTCTCTTTTATTTTCAAGATCAAGTTTTTCCATGGTACCTACAACATCATCAAGAACACTACCTTTCACAAGATCAAGCCTACTAGATTCATAAAAAACAACATGCATAAATTCTTCAACAGTTAATGATTTTTTATTAAATACTCTATATGCTTTGCTAGTTGTAGAGTATCCTTAAAAGATACCCTCATCAGATTTAGAGGCAAATTTTCCAAGGTTGTACTTGGTATTCAATATGAAGCACTTGCATCCAAATACTCTAAAGTATGATATCAAGGGCTTTCTTCCATTCCATAGCTCAAATGAAGTTTTTTTAAGAGAGGTCTTTTGAAAACTCGATTTGAAATATAACATGCAGTATTTGTGGCTTCGGCCCAGAAGTAAGTTGGTAAACCATACTCATTGAGCATTGTTCGAGCCATTGCAATTAAATTTCGATTTTTCCTTTCGACTACCCCATTTTGTTGAGGTGTCCTAGGAGATGAAAAATTATGTGAAATGCCATGTTCAAGACAAAAGCTTTCAAAGTTTTCATTTTCAAATTTTTTTCCATGGCCATTTCCTATTTTTGAAATACAATATCCTTTTTCATTTTGAACTCTTTGAGCAAAATTTCTGAAAGTTTCAAAGGCATCACTCTTTTGAGCTAAGAAAATTACCCAAGTAAATCTAGAGTAATCATCTACGATGACAAAAGGCATAGTGTTTACCTCCTAAGCTTGCAATTCTAGTAGGTCCAAATAAATCTAGATGCAGGAGTTGTAGAGGTTTTGAGGTACTTACAATATTTTTGGATTTGAAGGATGACTTGTGTTGTTTTCCTCTTTCCCAAGGATCACTTGTCTTGTCTTTTTCAAATTTTACTTTTGGCACTCCCTTTACCAGCTCCCCTATGCTGAGGCTTTGAATTAAATCCATGCTTGCATGACTAAGCCTTCTATGCCACAACCAAGATTCATCACTAGTAGTCACAAGACACTTAGAGGAATGGTTAGATATTTTGTGTAAGTCTATTATGTAGGTATTGACATCTCTATTTTCTTTAAATATCTCTTGGCCATTAAAAGAGGTTACAAGACATTCATTGGAAGTAAAGATTACTTTATTTCCTTTATCATATAATTGACTTACACTTAACAATTTATGTTTCAAACCATCAACAAGCAAGACATCTTTAATGAAATTAGTACCATTAATACCAATAGAGTCAATGCCAATTACCTTATCCTTATCATTGTTTCCAAAGGTAACTTTACCTCCTTCAATACTTTTTATTTCATTGAAAAGTTCTTTGTCTCTTGTCATATGCCTTGAGCATCCACTGTCTACTAGCAAAAAATTTTTGTTTATTGTGGACTTGAGGCATACCTATAGAATCATAATTCAAGTATAATTTTTAGGTACCCAAATGAGCTTGGGTCCTTGGGGGATAGCACATGAAGGTTCCCAATGAGCCTTCCTTATCCAGCAATGTTTATTTATGTGACCAAATTTCATACAATAATTACATTGTTTAGGTCTAAAAATGTTTTTTCGTCTTACAATGCTTTTGAATGCCATATTTCTATTAGACTGAGTTTGAGAGCAATGGCATGCACAATTATGATGAATTTGTGCTTTTCTAGATGCATGCTTCTTATACATAAAGGCATGATTAGCCTTTTGAGGTTTCTTTCTTAGGCCTATCGATCCTTGATCATCCCTCTTATATATATAAGATTTAGTTTATTTTGTGCATTTAGCCCTTGGGGCTGTTACAACAAATGTGGAAATGTGAGGTTCACTTGACTTAACAAAAGTAGTCTTGTGAGAATATGATGATGTACCCTTAAATCCTAGACCTTGTCTAATTAAGGGTGGTCTTTGAGACACAATGAAAGTATCTAAACTCTCCTTTCCCTTGTAAAATTTTGAAATGGAGTTTCTAAGTTCCTCAACTTCATTTTTCAAAATATTGTTTTCTTTAAGCAAGGATTTAGTTAAGGGTCTTGAAGAGTATTCATCTTACAACTTTTGAAGAGATTCATTAGATAATTTAAGCTTAAAGTTCTCCTTTTCTAAAGCATCCATTTTGAGTTTCAAATTAGAGATGTTATTCCTGTAAGTATTGAATTTACTTCTATATTTCTTTAGTTCTAAATTCAATACTTCTATTAGGCTTTGCTCATTATCATCATATTCACTATTACTATCACTATCACTACTATCATTATTGAAGGAGTATGAGTGAAGTGATCTTAACTTATCCGAGACGTTATCCTCTATAGCCATGAAGCATAGGTTGACCTTTTCGCTTTCATTGTCATCTTTTTCACTTGAAAAGCTTTCGTCATCCCATATGGATTTGTGACCTTTCTCTCCATTGTCTCTTTGGTATTTGCTCTTGTGCTTCTTGAGCCTTGGACATTTCGGTTTAATATGCCCTTTCTTCCCACATTCATAGCACTTTACCTCCTCTTTACTTCTTTGTGCATCTTTAGAAGTCTGTTTGAGGTTTCTTTGCCTGAATTTTCTTGAGATGCTCATTCTCTTCTCAATAATTTTTTTCAGCCTTCTTGAGAGCATAGCAATGTCCTCATTTGCATCATCACTCTTTTCTTCATCATCTTCAACTTCTTCTTGAGATTTTGAAGTAGAGGCTTTTAGTGTTAGAAACTTTATTTTTTCTGGCTCGGTTTCAAGCTCTCTATCTCTTTTCACTGCCATTTCATGTGTAAGAAGTTTGCCAATAAGCACATCAGTATTCATGATGCTCATGTCTTCACTTGCCTCTTCTATACCGGCAACTCTTGAACTGTAATCTTTGAGAGGAAGACTTCTCAGGATTTTATTATTAACATCTTGCAAGCTTAGGTGCTTCCCAAGTTTTCTCATCTCATTTATGATGGCTAGAAGACGGTTGGTCATGTCAGTAATTGACTAATTGGATTTCATTTTGAAGAGATCATACTCTGAAGTAAGAAGTTGAATCTTCTTGGATTTAACTTGCTTTATTCCGTCATGATAATTTTCCAATGTTTTCCACATGCTATAAGCAGTTGGGCAGTGTTGTATTCTCCCACATTCTTCAATGGATAATGAGCTTGAGAGAATTGTCATTGCCTTCTTGTTT
Organism: Triadica sebifera; assembly: GCA_023653625.1. Classification (NCBI taxonomy): domain Eukaryota; kingdom Viridiplantae; phylum Streptophyta; class Magnoliopsida; order Malpighiales; family Euphorbiaceae; genus Triadica; species Triadica sebifera. Next base: position 24,734,729 of record CM042905.1, on the reverse strand, counting down.
TTAAAGTTTGCTATTCTTTGAGGCTCTATCCAATCATCTCTTGATAGAATTTTTTCTTCACCATCAACTCCTCTTCTAGTTGGTGGTGTCCATTCTTTTCGAATACTATCCCATACTTCAATTCGTTCACTATCCAAATATGTCTCCATCTGAAACTTCCAATGAGCATAATTTGCTCCATCAAAGTAAGGCTTGTGACTTTGGAATCCTTCATTGGCCATATCTTGATCTTTGTTAGCGTTGTTTTGGCTTCTTAGCTCTGATACCAATTGTTGTCCATATATTGAACCAAGAAGGAGGGTTGAATTGGATATTAAAAATTTTAACTTTTAAGTGCAGAATGAAAAGTTAAGTTGAGTAGGGATAGGAAGATTTCACACAGGAATGTTTATAGAGGTTTGGGTGTTAACAAACCATACTCCTCTCCCCAATCTCAATTAGGAGTTTCACTAACACACTAGGTATTACAATTGAGTTTTACAAGCTCACTCCTAACTATGGTGTTTCTAACAATGGATCACACCTAACCCAGAAATCCCTTGTGTTTTAATGGCTCACACAATAATTCAATTCCTTGTGTTTTAAAGGCTCACACAAATAATCCAATTCCTTGTGTTTTAAAGGCTCACACAAATAACCCTTACAAGTGTTCTACTCTTAACCCAAAATACCCAAACTCACTTGGGTAGTAGATTACAAAGAAAAACACTTACAAATATATAATGCTCAGAGAATGATGAGCAAAAAGATTTTCATAAAGAATAAATGTTTGTTTTGAAAATATCAAATGCACAAATGGCTTACAACAAGATTTTGATCCGAAGTATTAGCTATTTTCTTGTTCTGGATTCATAAATGACTTGCATTTATACTTTCATGGCGAATTATAACTGTTTGGTTGCATTTAATGCGAAAATAGTCGTTGCACCAACTCTTAATTTTGTGTCTGACATGTTTCTCTTTCCTCTTTCATGGTCGTGAGTATGAGTGTCATGGTCGTGACTGTTCTTCCAAGCCGTGACTTGAGTGGTGACTTTGGCCGTGAAGCATTCTAGAAGAATTTGAAGTGTTTGATCATGGGCGTGATATTATATATTCACGGGCATGAACATCCTTCCTAGCCATAGTCCAAGTAGTGACTCTTGCCGTGAAGCTCTCTGGAGTAATTAGTCATGTCTTCTCACGGGCATGACTTTCTTGTGTAGGGTTTTGAAGAATGAATTATATTCATAAATGCAGCGAAAAATAAAATTTTTCAAAACCCAAAACAAAAAATCATACTTGTACCATTAAAACTAATTTATATAAATGTAAATGTTAAAAATTATACCTTGTAATTTTTATTTGTTCTTCAAATCTTCACTTTGTTGGGTTGTAGCAAACCACAAAAATCCATATTATGATGTCTCTAATGATAATCCATGCGAAGAATGAAGAATAAACTATCAAGAGAAATGGTTTGAACAAATTCAACGTGCTAGCTTTGAAAGTGTTCCTGAGAGAATTTTTGTTGTCTTAAAAATATTTTCTTTTCACAAAAATATTTTTCATGTCTATTTTCTGCCATTTGATGTCTTTTCTATTTGAATCAAATTCAAAAATAAGGTGAAAAGTCAAAAATGGAGAAAATGGAGACAAATGAATAGTAATTGGCCATAATTGGCCTAATTAAGGCAAAAAACAGCCGTTGGCCAACAGATGGGAAGCTGTAGGTGCGCTGGGCCTACTGCAGGCTACTGCTCGGCAACCCAGCTGACCCGTAAGGCAGGCCAGTAGCCTGCTTAGCCCGTGTGGGCCCGTACAGGCCTGGGACACTCCCAAACAATTTTTCCGTGCGATCTTATCTCGATCCATCCTAAAATAATTCTCTCATATTTTGGATCATATCCAAGACCATTTTACTCATTCTCCATATCTTCAATGTGTGTGACCAATTAAGTTCCCGGTTATGTTGGCCACTTAAATTAACAATTAATTTAAGCAGGTCATGAGCGGTATCTAGCAATACATCATGACCCCTAATTGACCGGAAAGTCAGTGGTTTGACTACGAAGCTTTCCATAGACAATTTCTGTGTAATTATTCCTTTCACCATTCTACACTCCACTTGGTTCAGAGTATGGACATGTGTCAACTCCCACTAGACTGACTACGTCATGTCTAGTCCAAGTAATGTTAGTTCTTGTCCTTGATGCTCATTAATCTATTAGATATGTCACTGAAGACTATCTTTATGACATTTCCACTCTGGCCAGAGATTCCTGAGTAATGACCACGACAAGAGGCCATGGGTATACACTCCTTCTATCAAGAGTGGTGAATCCTTTGTTGGTTGCCCAATTACCTTTGAATACCTCAAGCTGTATCCAATCACCACCCTATGAGCTACCTCTCTGAGGCAACAAAGAATAGTGTCAAAATACAAAATCAATATTCAAGATATCCTGGAGTACCTCAAGTCTAAGGATACTTGCACCATTGCTATGATGAGACATATGAATATATTATCCATATTATTGTCTCATAGTTGGTCATCCAATGTACTTAGCTACACTTAGCAAGCATCCACATGTTAACTCTAAACATTTCATGTTTATAGATTATGAGATCTGCTACTCGATCCAATCAAGGAGTGTAACATATGATAGTCTGTCTGGATTAATAATGTCCTATCTCATTAATCCTATGACTATGGATAATTTTGATACTAACATAATTACACATGATAAGAATCTCAATGTCATGATCTCATCATGATTTCCTTCATGCTATGTTATGTATCAAAGACTTCATTAATTGATTTAAGATCACTTATCAATTCATATATCAAATGAATATCAAATTAATGAAAAAGCCTTTTATTAATCAAATAAATTTGTACAATAAGTGCTAAAGGTGATTGCCTTTAAAGCACTCCTCTAACAAGCTCCCACTTGCACTAAAGCCAATCGCCTTTGTATTTAATTCCATAGGCGAGTACATGAGAATCATATTTCTTTTGGGGAAATGGCTTAGTTAATGGATCATCAATATTCTAATGAGTGGGCACTCTTTCTATCTTTATATCATTCCTACCAATGATTTCTCTAATCAAATGGTATCTTCTGAGTACATGTTTGGATCTCTGATGAGACCGTGGCTCCTTTGCTTGCGCAATGGCTCCATTATGATCACAATTCAATTGTATTGGATCAATAATACTGGGAACCACTCCAAGTTCTATGATGAATTTCCTTATCCAAACTGCTTCCTTTGCTGTTTCAGAAGCTGCAATGTACTATGCTTCGGTTGTGGAATCAGTAATCGTTTCCTGTTTGGAACTCTTCCAACTAACTGCTCCACCATTTAGTGTGAATATATAACCTGATTGAGATTTTGATTCATCCTTGTCAGATTGGAAGCTGACATCAGTATACCCACTCACAGTAAGATCTCCATCTCCACATACCAAGAATACATCCTTAGTTCTTCTTAAGTACTTAAGGATATTCTTGACAGCCACCCAATGACCCTCACCAGGGTCCGATTGGTATCTACTCATGACACTCAAAGCATATGATACATCGGGTCTTGTACATATCATAACATACATGATTAATCCTATAGCTAAAGCATATGGAATCAAACTCATGTGTGTCCTCTCATCTTGTGTCTTTGGACACAAAGACTTTGAGAGAGTAATCCCATGGGTCATGGGAATATATCCCCTCTTGGAATGCTCCATGCTAAACCTCTTTAGCATCTTATCTATGTATGTAGACTGTGAAAGACCAAGCAATCTTTTAGATCTATCTCTATAGATATTTATCCCTAAAATATAGACTGTTTCTCCAAGGTTTTTCATAGAGAAATTCTTGGATAACCAAAATTTGACTGATTGTAAGGCTGAGACATCATTTCCCATTAACAATATGTCATCTACATATAACACAAGAAATACGATTGCACTCCCACTAACCTTTTTGTAAACACAAGGTTCATCCGGATTTTGTAAGAAACCAAACTATTTGATTGTCTCATCAAACCGAATATTCCAACTCCTGGATGCTTGCTTTAATCCATAAATGGATCTTTGAAGCTTACATACCTTTTTCCCATCTTTGGATATGAAACCTTCTAGTTGTGTCCTATATACATCGTTAGTCAGATTTCCATTAAGGAAAGCTGTTTTCACATCCATTTGCCATATCTCATAATCATAATGAGTAGCAATGGCTAGGAGTATCCTTATGGATTTAAGCATAGCTATTGGGCTAAAAGTTTCATCGTAGTCAATTTCTTGTCTTTAACGATAACCTTTAGCAACAAGTCTAGCTTTATAGGTAATCACATTACCATCCATGTCAGTTTCTTTTTGAAAACCCACTTGCACCCTATAGGCTTTATTCCTTCGGGTGGGTCAACCAAAGTCCATACTTGGTTTTCATACATGGAATCCATTTCTGACTTCATGGCTTAAAGCCATTTGTCTGATTCTGAACTATTCAGAACCTCTTCATAGGTTGTAGGCTCATCATTTTCTATGAGCAATACGTCGTTTTGTGCACTAATGAGAAATCCATATCTCTTTAGAACAGTACGTATCCTACTTGACCTACAAAGCTCTTGTGCTTTAGAAGGTTGAGGTGTTATATCATCTGTATGAGTAACAAGCTCGAGTTCAGGCAGTTGATCAGCATCTATTTGTGCATCTTGAACTTCCTCAAGTTCAAATTTGCTCCCACTATCTCCTTTTAGAAGGAATTCTCTCTCTAAAAAGATAGCATGTCTTGAAACAAAAACCTTTGTTCCAAGGGGTGGTAAAATTGATATCCATATGATGCTTTTGGATATCCCACAAATAGACATCGGTCAGACTTAGCTTCTAGCTTATCTGACATTGTCCGCTTCACATAAGTAGGACAACCCCAAATTCTCATATAGGAAAATGTGGGCCTCTTGTTATACCATATCTCATATGGAGTAACATCAACTGACTTTGAAGGAACTCCATTTAATATATAAATGGCAGTCTCTAGTGCAGAACCCCAAAAGGATTTAGGCAATTCCCCAAAACTCATCAAAATCCTTACCATGTCTAACAAGGTTCGGTTTCTTCTTTCAGCCACATCATTGTGTTGTGGCGTGTAAGGTGGAGTCCATTGAGATAAAATCCCATTATCCCTAAGATAATCTAGAAACTCTTGGCTCAAGTATTCACCTCATCAATCTTATCGAAGTGTTTTAATACTTTTGCCAAGTTGTTTTTCTACTTCATTTCTGAATTCTTTGAACTTTTCAAAAGCTTCAGATTTGTATCTCATAAGATACATGTATCCATATCGTGAGTATTCATCGATAAATGTAATGAAGTAGATGAAACCACCTCTGGTGTGTGTAGACATTGGACCACATACATCTGAATGTATTAAGTCTAAAAGTCCATTAGCACGTTCACCATTTCCCTTAAAGGGTAATTTAGTCATCTTGCCTAGTAAACAAGATTTACATTTGTCATATGATTCATAATCAAAAGACCCCAAACTACCACCTTTGTGTAGCTTATCCATGCGTTTCTCACTTATATGACCAAGACGATAATGCCATAAATAAGATGATTTCAACATATCTTGTTTTTGCCTTTTATTATCATTCATGTTTAAAATTGGATTTGACATATCTAATATATATTTTCCATTGCATAATGTACCATTAGCATAAAGAATTCCATTCAACATAATAGAACAACAATTGTTACTAAAAGCTAAAAGGAAACCATCTTTATTTAGACTTGAAACAGAAATAATGTTTTTAGTCAAAGCAGGTACATAATAGCAATTATCCAAATTTAATATAAGCCCATTAGGGAGGGTCAATACATATGTTCCTATAGCTAATGCAGCAACCCTTGCTCCATTTCCAACGCGTTGGTTTGACTCTCCCTTATTGAGTTGTCTACTGTTCCTTAGGCCCTGCATATCAGTGCATATGTGTGAGCCACAACTGGTATCTAATACCCATATATTATTATTGGAAACAGTATTAATTTCAATGACAAAAATACATGAAGTAAATGGGGCATCAGATGCCTTCTTTTTCAAGGACTCCAAGTAAGTCTTGCAGTTTCTCTTCCAATGGCCATCCTTGCCACAATAGAAGCATGTCCCTTTTGGAGCAATCTCCTTGGCCTTCTTCTTGGCCATGCCTCCCTTAGGCTTCATGGACTTCTTCTTCTTCTTAAGGTTCTTCCTTTTAGAACTTGAAGAGTCCACCAGCATCACAGCCTTACTGTCCTTCTTGACAGATGGCTCAGCTGTTTTAAGCAAGTTAATCAGCTCAGGAATAGTGGTATAGATTTGGTTCATCCTATAGTTAAGCACAAAATGTGAATAACTATCAGACAAACCGGTTAGAATTAAGTCAATACTTAATTCATGGTCCATCACAAATTCCAAGGTGGCCAACCTCTCAATATAGCCATTCATCTTCAATGCATATTGCACTAGAGATGTCCCCTCAACCATCTTAGTACGGAAGAGCAACCTTGAAGTTTCAAACCTTTCCGAACGTGCTTGCTCATCAAAAAGCTCTCTTAGATGGTATACTATGGAATTAGCATCCATAGCCTCATGCTGCTTTTGCAACTCAGCTGACATAGTAGCAAGCATAATGCAACTTGCCTTCTCACTAATATCGATATGCTTTTGATATGCCTTCTGAACATCTTCAGAAGCATTAGCAGTAGGGTGATTAGGGAGTGCCTCATCTAGGACATAGCCAATCTTTTCAGATTTGAGAACTATTCTCAGATTCCTTAACCAATCTAAAAAATTGGGCCCAGTCAAGTTATTTGATTCCATTAGCAATCATAAATTCACACTTGTCATGATGATGATTCTAGCAACCTAGATGTAAAATCGAACATGTTAGAATGTACAAAAAATGCATGTTTATTAGGTCTTTAATAAATCGTATTATGGCTCCCACTATTTAATTGCGAATCCATAGCCCTCACTATGAACCCGAGAGAACTTATATGGAAGTTCTCCTAGTGGGTCAATATCCAACTAGCTAAGAATAACCTTGAGGCAACTCAACAAGCTATCCTTAATTTGGTTGGTAGGTATCTAATCCATACCAATTGCATTATTCATGCAACTATCGAATCTCTTGCTATCAACTTATTGATGTGTGCACATACATTGGGCTATCGACTCTTGATATGTGTACATCTCATGTATACAAACCCAACTTCACCTCCAATACACATTAACCTTGGCTCAAATCCAACAAGTTAATAATATTGGTTAAGTCTAACTCATTAATCGTGAAATCTAATTTCAATGGATTGAACATATTCTTATAGAGTGAGCTTGAGGCAACTCAACAACCCTAACTCTAGAAGAACTCTGGTTCTCCCCATATTAATGGAAGGTGTAAGACTTAATTGTTTATTTGTTGAGGGATTTCTTTGTTAAGTCTCATCAAGTTATTATTTCATACTTTTATATATCATACATTCATCACATTGATCTATAAAGATAGTTACATTAACTATATGACATAATTATGGACATACTAAAGTCAATCTCTTGAACCAAAGAGAAATTGACTAGGTCTTACCTAGGTATATGCATGAATTTACAACCCAAAATAGAAATCAAATTCCTATTTCTAAGTCTTCTTGTTTATGGTACCATCTCCTTTGCTTCTTGCTCATTTGTATCTTCATTCTATCCTAATCCTATGTAATCTAATTACATATTTCAAATTATAGAAAATCTCAATTTACATTTGAGGGGAGTAAAATGAGAAGAGAAATATATAAGAAAGAAAAAGAGGTAGGGACACACAGACCCTATTTACCATAAAACAAAATAATTCCATGCATGCTCAATCACATTGGGCCTAAGTCCATAATCATCCATCATGCCTTTTCATACACCCCTAACATGCATTCTCTAATGCACAAAATAAAAATGACAACTTTGGATTTCAATTTGTAAATTGATTCAACACTTGAATCGAAATTATCTATATGTGTTCTTTCGATTAATTTAATTTTGTATGTCATTTTAAAGTGGAATTTAATATTTAATCAAATTAAATTAAATTTCATATTTCCATAAATAATTAAAAATTAATTCTCCTTAAAATCAGAATATTATAATGTTAAAATTAAACAATTTAATTTTAATATACATACCCATTTCTAGTCATACTAGAATTACAATTGCACAACTTAAATTAATTCAAATTTAATTTCCAAAAATTCTAAAAAATTTCAGAACATCAAATCACCATTCTAATTATCGTTAGGTCAGCTCAAGTTTATCAAAATATTTTTGGCACAAGCCAAAATTAGTAAAACAAACAAACCAACACACTTAGACACTCAAAATGACTAATTCAATATCTAAAATTTTTTAAAATTTCAAATGCTTGAAAAATAATTTTGGCATGTATCTAACATAAAAATAATATATTTTTAATCACGTAAAAAGTATTTTAAGGTTCTAGAAATAAAATAAACACATACAAAAAAATAAACAAAACAGCCCCACCGGGTATGCTAAAACAGTCATATTTTTGTATTTGTTTGAAAAATTAATTAAAATAATTGTTAATTAATTATTGGACACTTATAGAGGCATAAAAATATTCTCAATATGTCTAAATAATATTTTTATAATTAAATTACAAGAAACATGTAATCAGCCCCATCAATTAAGCCAAACAACAACACATGTTCATAAACAAGACAATTTTAGTCATTTTTGAGATAAATCCGAAATTAATTATTTGAATCACATTAAAATCATTTTTCAATCAAAATAATCATTCTTAATCATCCCATGATTAGATTAAAGGAAGAAAAATATGTAAATTATATTTTACAAATTAATTTCAATTTTTCAATACCTATTGATCCAAAATCATCAAAAACATGCAATTCTATTGCACTTTCAATTAAAATTAATTTTAATGGATACAAGGTGGCTCTGATACCACTGTAGAGTTTTGAAAAATGAATCATATTCATAAACATAGTGAAAAATAAAATTTTTTAAAACCCAAAACAAAAAATCATACTTGTACCATTAAAACTAATTTATATAAATGTAAATGTTAAAAATTATACCTTGTAATTTTTATTTGTTCTTCAAATCTTCACTTTGTTGGGTTGTAGAAAACCAAAAAAATCCACACTAGCATGTCTCTAATAATAATTCACACGAAAAATGAAGAAGAAACTATCAAGAGAAATGGTTTGAACAAATTCAATGTGCTCTTGAGAGAAGAAACTATCAAGCTAGCTTTGAAAGTGTTCTTGAGAGAATTTTTGTTGTGTCTTAAAAATATTTTTTTTCACAAAAATATTTTTCATATCTATTTTCTACCATTGGATGTCTTTTCTATTTGAATCAAATTCAAAAAAAAGATGACAAGTCAAAAATGGAGAAAATGGAAACAAATGAATAGTAATTGGCCATAATTGGCCTAATTAAGGCCAAAAACAGTCGTTGGCCAACGGATGGGAAGCTGTAGGCGCGCTGGGCCTGCTACAGGCTGCTGCTGGGTAGCCCAGCTGGCCTGCAAGGCTGGCTAGCAGCTTGCCTAGCCCACGTGGGTCCTCGTGGGCTCGTGACACTCCCCAACGATTTTTCCATGCGATCTCATCGCGATCCATCCTAAAATAATTCTCTCATATTTTGGATCCTATCCAAGACCATTTTACTCATTCTCTATTTATTCAATACGTGTAACCCATTAGCTTTCCTGTTATGTTGGTCACTTAAATTAACAATTAATTTCAGCAGGTCATGAGCGGTATCTAGCAACACATCATGACCCCCAATTGACCGGAAAGTCAGTGGTTTGACTACAAACCTTTCCATAGACAATTTCTGTGTTATTATTCCTTTCTCCATTCTATACCCCACTTGGTTCAGAGTATGGACATGTGTCAACTCCCACTAGACTGACTACGTCATGTCTAGTCCAAGTAATGTTAGTTCTTGTCCTTGAGGCTCATTACTCTATTAGATATGTCATTGATGACTATCTTTATGATATTTCCACTTCGGCCAGAGATTCCTAAGTAATGACTACGATAAGAGGTCATGGGTATACACTCCTTCTATCAAGAGTGGTGAATCCTTTGTTGGTTACCCAATTACCTTCAAATACCTCAAGCTGTATCCAATCACCACCCTATGAGCTACCTCTCTGAGGCAACAAGGAATAGTGTCAAAATACAGAATCAATATTCAAGATATCCTTGAGTACCTCAAGTCTAAGGATACTTGCACCATTTCTATGATGAGACTATCATTGACATTTGAATAGCTTATCCATATGATTGTCTCATAGTTGGTCATCCAATGTACTTAGCTACACTTAGCAAGCATCCACATGTTAACTCTAAATATCTCATGCTTATAGATTATGATATCTGCTACTCGATCCAATCAAGGAGTGTAACATGTGTTAGTCTGTCTGGATTAATAATGTCTCGTCTCATTAATCCTATAACTATGGATAATTTTGATACTAACATAATTACACATGATAAGAATCTCAATATCATGATCTCATCATGATTTCCTTCATGCTATGTTATGTATCAAAGACTTCATTAATTGATTTAAGATCACTTATCAATTCATATATCAAATGAATATCAAATTAATGAAAAAATCCTTTTATTAATCAAATAAATTTGTACAATAAGTACTAAAGGTGATTGCCTTTAGAGCACTCCTCTAACATCTTTCACGGTCGTGACTGATATGATCATTCAAGGTTGCTATCATTCTTTATAGCCGTGAACTTGAAATGTTGGATAGTTGGCGCTAAGCTTCATCACGGGCGTAACATAATGGAAAGCATTAGAACAACAAATCATGCCAAAATTCCTTATTTATTTATTAATTAATGTCAACTTCCTAACTCATTTTCATGGCATATTAACATTTATTTCTCACAACAACCATGCATTTTCATAACCAAAAATATATTCATTTCATAACCAAATAATCTCATAACATAAAACATGCCAAACATGCAAGAGTTGGAATTTAAATGCATATATATACATAACTTTAAATTGGAGCCTTAAACTCAAATCTTCAAGCTTGCTTATCAACTTATTGGTCCTCACCTTTTCTACCAATACCTAAAACACAAAAACGTTCTCATAACATCCTTATAATCAGAAAACGAGCACAATATACTCTTAAAAATCAAACTCCATCTCATTCTTTCAAGAACACTTTCTTTACCCTTGATTCAAGCTTAACCCAAGATTTGATCTATGGAAACCTTGAGAAAAGTGAAAAGAGAGGAAGAAAAAAATGGAGAAGGAAAGTTTGGCATGCAAGAAAGGGTTTTAAGGCATGAAGAGCAGTTGTGTGGCAGGTGCAAAACATGGGAGAGAGAGAAAATCATATTTTCCTCATTTGTTCCAAATTGATCAAAATTCATGGTGTGAACATCAATTCACAAGCATAAATCACCTTGTCACAACCATGACAAAAAATTTCATAGGAGTGGCTATAAGCTCGACATTTATGGCCATGACAACTTCTTTATGGGCATGAAAGAACTTCCAACATACTTTTCAACCTTTTAACCAATATACTTTTCAACCTTTTAACCTTAATCTTCAATTTCACTCTCTTATATTAACATTATATCTTATAGGCTCTAATTAGCGAACATTACAAAAAGTGTTAGCCTAAGTGGTGAATCTTTATATTTTGATCTTGACAACTAAATTGAAAAGTCACTAATGTGTTTATTTAAGTGTTATTTTGTATGATTAATTATTATAAACACGTAGTGAAAAATTAAAAAAAAATGGTAAAACTCAAATCCGTGATTGCAAAAAAGAATATTGCTTGGAATGGTAGTGACCACAAATCCATCACTACTGAAAGTGTAGAAAATTTCAATGGGAAGCACGACCACGAGAAAGCCTGCAACAATGGAATAGCTTCCGTGAAAGAAGAAGTGCTAGTGCAAAAATCATATGAAGTCAATTGTTGGATTGTAGAGCCAATCAAACCTAGCCACATATACTAGCCGTTGGAAAGTAAAAGAAATCGCAACTGCAAAAGGGAAAACACGACCACAATTTTAGGTATGACAATAAAAAATAATAACCTACAAAAAACTAGTTATTGGTAGGGGAAAATTATTCAATGAATCTTTGGATATTTTAGGCTATAAATACCCCTTCAAAGGCCTTGGAATGTAATGGGAAAAACTCTCTTATGCCAAATTTTTGTCACTTTGATTCTTCAACTTTGTAATTCTTATTTTTGGGATTGAGTGAGGAATAATTTATATGTTTAGAAATAAAACACTTTTGGTTAAGGTTAGAAGTGAGTTTGGGTAAAACTTTTAGATTATGTGTTAACCTATAGAAAATTGTAAAGGATTATAAAGTGAGCCCTTTGTAAAACTATTGAGGTTTAGAGTTAGTCCCTATGAAAACTCTAGATAGGTTTAGGTGTGAGCCATGGAAAAATACCTAAGTTAGGGTGAGTTTGTAAAACCTCACATTGTAACTCTTTGTATGAGTTAATGGAAAATACTCAATTGTAGTTGGGTAGTAGACATTGAGAAAGATGTCCAAACCAGTATAAAATCTTTTGTGCCTCTTTTACTTATTCTTTCTATCTCTCAATCTATATTTTGGTTTAGCCATTGCAAATACTTATCTGCCACCAAACAAATAGCATTATAATTTTCAATAAACTACCAATTTATCCTCCCTTCTTGTCGTACATCTTTCTCAACAAAAAGGATAAGCGATAGACATAAGAATTTTTATAATTATTCGGGTACTAACTAAACCTACATTTACTCTCCAAACTCAATTGAGATTTTTTACTAACTCTTAAACAAAGTATAAGGCATTGAATTTTCTCAAACTCACTCCCAACTTAATGTTTCCTAGGCTCACACCAAATCTTATAAGAGTTTTGCAACAGCTAACTCTCAAAGTCAAATATTTTCTAAAAGGATCACACTCAAACATTTTCTAGAGTTTTACAATGGCTTACTTTTCAAAATGATGTGTTCGAAAACATTAGAGTAATTCGAAAAAGTGTCATTAAGTGCAAAATATAGGTTATTGTTTAGTAGTGATAGTGTGAATATTCACAATTTATATTAGATGGATTGGATGACATAGCTTCTATGGCTTCTACTAAGTTTTATACTATTTTGTTCTTTCTATGGCACTAAATTTTCTTTCTTGACGAAAAAAATATTCTCAAAAGCTCACTTTCTTGTTTCTCATGTATACAGTAGATTCACTACAATCATACTTTTATTTTATTTAAATCAAATAGAAGAAAAAAAGAGACAAGAGTATAATTTGTTCCTTATATGTTTCAAGTTTTTTTGTCATTGAGTTCCTATATTTGAATTTAGTAATATTGGGTCTCTATAATGTTATTTTATTATTTGATTGAATCTTTTTTTATGGTTTTACAAAAAAACATACTAATGTTGTGTTAATTTGTGGGAGAAAGATTCAAAATGTCCGACATCGAAAAAAATTGATTGTACTAATCTTCACTACAACAAAATAGATTTTTTGTGGGGAAATTTTAATAGGGAGAGGAATTACCACAAAAAAGAATTGGATGAACATATTTAATTGGGCAAATCTTTTTCCCTAAAAAACATTACTATTTGTGGCAAGAAAATTTAATCGCCATAAAAACATAAAAAATAAGCTCGCCCCCAACCCACACAGAACTTTTGCCAAAACTAAATAACATTTAAGAAATAAATTAAATAAAAAACTTTCTCCTTAAGCAAATCCCTTTTTTGTTCTTCTTTACCAAATTCGTAGCCCTTGCACTCAAACCTAAATTATATGGTATCTTCTTGATTTTTTGAGGGTAGAAGAGTGAGAGATAAGCTGAACTTTTGGACCATGAAGTCAAGACAAGCTAGGTTTCGAGAGTGATTATATTGGTAAAGCAGTTGTTGAAGCAATTACTTGATAGATTGATATCTCTATTTTGAGCTTCCTGATCGATCTAAGGTTAGTGATTGATATGAGTAGACAAGCAAATTCAGTGTGGAATTTACCTTGAAACTAACGGTATTTTTCTCTTGTCCTTAAAGATTATAATTTTACTATCTATTGTTTCATTATTTCAAGAAAGTTCATGCCTTTCTTTTACGATACCTGAAGCCCACATTAGTTAAAAGTTGAAATTGTTGAGAAATGATGTTAATTGATGTCTGAAGCTTTACCATTGTTGGATATTAGGAAAAACTTTCGGTCTTTAATTATGCAATTATGTTGATTATTTTTCTCTTCAAATTAATGTTAAAATTTAGTTTACTTTGATACTCTCTTCTGGTTATGGAGTGCTGAGCCATAATTTTCGTTATGAATTTTATTGATCAATGTCAAGGTGTTAATGTTTTCCTTTCCTTTTTGTTTTGTCTTTTGATTCTTTATACTTTTTAAGTTCTTGACTCATTTCCTTTCTTCACTCTCTAGACTAAAGATATGCAAAGCCATGGATGGATCTTTACACAGACAAATCCTATTGCCTTTTCTTCCTTTACTCACTAGAGCACTTAATACACTCAATATTCGGATTTAAGGACATGAGACCATATATGTGACACCCTTATAACAATCATTATATACATACGTTATGTGGATTAATACGTTTATAGACGATGTGTGCCAAATTTATTTTATTTTATTTTAATTTACTTTAATGACCATTCCATTATTATCACTTAATTGATTTTTTTATTTTCCAAAAATTTCAGCAGCATAACAGCTATAAATTGACTACCCCACGTACAAAGCAAATAATTCTCAACCCATTTTTGGGTACAAAAATACACATATAATGCAATATATTCTCTATTCAACCACAATTCAACATTTTATTCCTTACACCTATGATATTTCACAAATATTCTTTTATCAAAATATGTGCATAGTTTTATCCATACAATACCATATCTAAACATATATATATACACGTCATTTTATATAATAACCTACAATTATTTCGATTTTCGTCAGCTCCCAAACTTGGCATGTCTGCTCCTGCCTTTCTTGCTACTACTTACACGCAGTCAAATAACTATGTGCTGAGCACTAATATGCTCAGTGTTGATTAATAATCTAAAACTTTTTACTGACCTTTTTTTATGTCATTATACATACAATAATACTTTTAATATAATATTCAATTTTTTAATATATCATTCTTTTTATCAATACTTTATTTTTAATTATCTTTAATTCACTATTTAATATCTTTATTTAATTAAGAATATATTTCAATTAATCTTTTTGTTTTTTCTGAACATTCAATTTCTTTCAATTTAGTTCGTTTTCACTTTATTTCTTAAATTAACCATTCTTTTCTTTCTTCTTTATTTATTTATTTCAATTCTTTATTTAATTAGCTATAAATTTCACTTTAATTCTTAAATTTCCATTTATTTACAATTATGTCACTAACTATATATTATTTACACTTTTACCATTGACATTTTTATTTTCCATTTATTTATTTTTATTTTATTTTTATCTATTTATTTCTTTTTACTACACAATTTAATATTTATCTTCCACTTATTTTTCATTTCTCAATTTTACTATTTTTTTTGTTACCATTATCACTTTTATCATAGTTATCACTTATGTCATTTTTATCATATTTTTTATTTTTATTATTTTTCTCATAATTTTCACTTTATTCATTTCCATCATATTTTTCATTTTTATTATTTTCCTCATATTTTTCACTTTATTCATTTTTATCATATTCTTCACATTTATCATTTTTATTATATTTTTTACATTTATTATTTTTCGCATATATTCACATTTATCACATTTATCATTTTTACAATTATACCACTTTATCATTCTTATCATGTTTTTCACTTATTTTTCACTTCTATCATTATTACTACTTTTATTCAAATTTGTCCCTAGTTTCCATCCGATAAAAAATCTTCAGAATAGATACATGGGACGTGGACCCGAAAGTTCACTATACTGAAAAGTAATTCTGAAAAATCATTTGAGCACTACACTGTACATTGTTCACTTAATCACTATCACTGTAGTAGATTATCATTGGCCTACATAAAGGAGTCGCCATGACCTGCACCGTGATAATGGTATCCCTATGACTAATCAATTATATCTTAGGCTAGATTTAACCATCACAAAAATAACTAAGAATATTTTTAAAATTTTTTTAATTCAATTTCCATTAAATTCATAAATTTCATTATTAATCACATAACATTTTATTCATCCCTACAATTCTATCATTACCATAATTGTTCACACTTTCCTTTCTAATATATCAATAATTCATTATGAATATTCAATTAAGTAATTAAGCATCACTAAACACACTTTACACTTTATTTTTCATTTTGATGCATAATATAATCAATAATTAGAAAAATATTCAATATATAATTTAAAAAAATTTCCAATAAATTTCTACATACATAAAATCATATTTTCTTGCATTTTAAAACTAAATTTTCATTTAATTAGCAAGAAAAATATTAATTTTTCTTTCTTCATATTTCGGCCTATAATTAATTTTCATCATTAAAATTTGTCTTTCATCTTCTAAATAATTCTTTCACTAATTTATACATTTCTTGTTCCATATATATCCTAATATTGCAATAAAATGTATTTATACCTTAATTTATATTTTTCCCATAATAAGGTCATAGTTTTCAATTTCCACTAATTAATTTTTTTATTGAAATTAACCATTCTAATTCACTTTTTATAATTCCTTAATCATGATTTAAGCATTAATTATCAATTACATGTAAAACACACGAATATCTAAATTTGCATAACCCTAAATCATGCTTAATAACTGGAAATAAATAGACTTTGAAATCACTAACCTTAATTTCTTCTTTAGGCCTTCCTAATCTTTCTTTTCCTCAGCCTTTTCTTTGGAAGCATCTTCACCTTCTCTTGAACCTACCATGACCAAAATTTTTCCTTCATTAATCGACAATTATTTTATTTCCTTAACTCAAATAAACTTCATATTTATCATCTACATACCTTAAACTACTTATTTGAACCATTAAACTAATTTAAAACTATAAATTTCACTTACCTCAATTTGGTATCCTAACTTTTGTCATTTGATTTTCTTCCATTTTAGCCTTCCAAATGAAGATTAAAAATTTCTATTAGCTACTAAAGATACTGAAATTATTTTTTGGTGGTTGATTTTGGTATAAAAAGTGAAGAAAATGGAAGAAAATTGGAAGGAAAATGGGAAAAGATGACTTTGTCCAAGCAATGGGGTTTGGGGAAGAAGGAGTTGCAGAATTATTTCTAGAGAATTATGATATTTAAGGCTATTTATAGTGGCTTAAGTTGGGTGGGCTTAGGCCAAACAAAGTCCAACCCATTTAGGCCCAATTAAGCACTATAAGTTAGTCCTCTCACTTCCGAAACTCAATTTCATCCAAATTTGATTCCATAATTCATAAAATATTTTTATATGTGTACAAAAGAATTTTCAACTCAATCGGAGTTCATTTTCTATCCAGCTCACTTAAACCGGACTGATAATTCAATTTTCAATGTTACCGTAAAATTATTTTTTCACTTTCAAATAATCCTAAATATTATTTAGAGTCTATTCGTTTCTTAAAATAAATTTTTGGATGTCATTTGCTATTTTTCATAGTCTGGTTAAAGTACGGTCAACCAACTATTTAATTAAATTAGGTCCCATTGTTTCTTAGTTTTGACTTTTGATGACTTATTTGACCTTATTTTCACTCCAAATGTTACCCTTGGACTAGTCATAACCTATATTTTTCGATGATCAAATAAAATATTTTTCACTCACGGGTGTATTTTTAACTCTCGGGTATGTAGATCAATTTCGGAAACCACAATTTACAATTAATCCGATGTTTAGGCCATTACAATATATATCTATTACTTTCAATGCTTCACTTTGAGAAACCAACCAAGTCATTAAACTACATTAGATTTTTGTTAGTAACAAAATATAGAAATAGAAGACCTTTGCATTTTGTTATATCCTATTTTAAAGCATTGGGGCCTTAATTCCTTCACATTCCATTACAATGTAACAGGCATAAGCTTGGTACTTTACCATCTAGATTGTTTCTATAATACATTGTTGATCTAAGAAGCCTTGTGACCTATTTTGAGGCTTCAGATTTTTTTTTTTTTTTATCATTATATGTCTTTAAAGGGTATCAACAGGAGGGCATAAAATATATTTGTAGGTGCATCAACCATGCTACCTTTATAGAAAACTTAGGGACAAGGCCCTACTATTTTGAACACAAGGATCATTCAAAGCTAGTTAATGATAATTGTGTGGATCAATAAGATAAGTTCACATTTCATCACATAATTAAAATTTAGGAAAAATTGAAAAATAGATTATGTGGTTTAACTTGTTTTCACTTCAAGGCCTTTATGTGGTATTTATTTTAGTATATATAAGACATTATATTGCCACTTGATGACACTTATAAGTATGTTCGAATAACACTTGCATGGTTCCTGCATGGCATAAAATTTAAATGTTGAGTATTATAATGTTGAGAATTCATTTTTAAAAATACAATTATGTCAAAGAAAAAATCTAGATTTTTTTTTTGGCATATATAAATCATCAAATAGATGTTTTGGTTCTTAGTTATTTACACCATGTGGGAATTAAATATGCATAACTTTAATGTTGTGCAACAAGATGGTCGCTAACTATCAAGGGAATAAGAGATAAATCTCATGTGCTATTGAAAAAGTGAAAATTTGCTAAACCACAAATTCTAGTTTTGAACCCTTTTTTTTTATCAAACATGTTAACTTTGTAGCATCAATTTGGTCATCTCTAGCCAATCACAATGCCTTAATTTTGTTTACTTCATGTGTTCTTCATTTTGCATCCATCTTTTTGATTACTTAGTTAACATTATGTATAATCCTATTTCAATTATGTTTCTTCTGGTAAGATGGCCCAACTAAGGATTACAATAAGGAGTTTCCTTTTCGTGTAATTCATGTTGATATTGGTGCTATATATCTTCTAATAAGCTATTTTGATGCTTCAGGCATTGATGTTTGTTGGACCTTGAGGGGTATTTCCATAATTTTATTGTTAACAAATAATTGGACAATAGGAAATTTAATTATATTTTGTGTTCTGAGTGTTGTAGATAGGTTAAATGTTCCTTAAACCATAAAAGATAGTTGATTCAAGTGGATTGAAGTTCAAAAAATGAAATTGAGAAGTCATTCATGCCTATGACACAGAGTCACGCCTATGAATCCTTTTCAAGCCCGTTAATGCAATTAACTACCCTCGTGAAACTATTTTTTCATGCCAGTAAAGCTTGTGCACACCAAACCTTGATATTCAATTGTTCATGGCTTTGAAGCATTTTCCATACCCGTGAAGCATAAACTGTCATGCCCGTGAAGGTTTTTGCAAATTATGAACAAAAGCATCCACGGCTAATTTCACTACTTCAGTCATGGCTTCAGCAAAAACATTTATGACTATGAAGCTTCATTCGTGCTCATGAACCTACGTATTTAATGTTGACAGGCGCGAACATAAAAGTGGTTGAACGACTAGTTTTGCATTGAATGTACCCCAAACAACTTAATTTCTCAAAGGAAGTATAAATACGACTCGTGTATGAACTTTAGAGGTTAGAAAACAAATTATCAAGCATCTAATCTTTGTAAATCTATTATGCATTCATTAAAACTTCATCCACTTACAATGTCGGTTGTGAAAACCATTATTGCTGAAATTGTTGGATTCTTTTAGTTGGTAAGTGCTTTAATTCCTATAATCAAATACTCATTTGTGGGTTTGAGTTATTTGAAATACTTGTAAGAGTTTTTATGTGAGCCATAAAAAAACAATGATTTGGTTACTATACTAACCATTAAAACAAAAGGGTTAGGGGTTAGTCAGGAGAGTAAATCACCATAGTTGGGAGTGAGCTAAGAAAACTCCATTATACAATTTGTGTGTTAATAAAATACCCAATTGAGATTTGAGAGGAGTTGGGTTTGTTAACATCTGAGCCTCTATAAATTTTGTGTCTCTATCTCTCTACGTTTTTTTTTCAATTCTTAGTCATTTGCTTAGAGCGAAATTTTATTTGCCAACCAATTCAACCCCTTTTTCTTAGTTATTGTTTTGGGCAACAATTGGTATCAAAGCTAAGTCTAGCATTCAAGATTAACAAACACTAGTAAAGATTGATTTATAGCCAATGAAGTGTTTTATAACCTCAAGCCTTTTTTTGATGGATCAAACTATTCAAATTATAAATTCAAAATGGAAACTTATCATGATAGTGAGGGAGTAGACATTTGGATACCGTTTGTAAGGAATGGACACCTCTAACAAGAAAGAACGTCGAAGGAAAAGATGAAATCATTCCAAGAGATGATTGGATGAAGCTCGAAAGAGAGCAAATACAAAAAATAAGAAAGTCATGATTATTCTAATAAGCTTTCTATCACTTGAAGAGTGTGGTAGAATTCAACATTATCCAACTGCTTACTCTATTTGGAAAATATTGGAAAACTACCTCGAAGGCACAAAGCAAGTGAAGTCTAAGAAAGTTCAATTTCTTGTCACCGAATATGAACTCTTCAATATGAAACCCAATGAGACCATAACCGAAATGACCAACCAAATTCTTGCGATTGTTAATGGCATGAGAAAGTTTGGAAAACATTATAGTTTGGAAGATGTAAACAACAAGATTCTGAAGAGTCTTCTAATGAAAGATTACGTGTTAAGGATTGCAGGTATAAAAAAAGATAATGAAGACTTGAGCGTAATTCCTACAGATATAAAATGGCTCTAGTAAGAGAAAAAGAGCTTAAAGGAGAAAAGGAAAAGAGAAACCTCAAAACACTTAAAGCTTCCACTTCCATGCCTATAAATGAAGATCTTCTTAGTGATGAAAGAGATGAACAAATAGCCTTACTTTCATAGAGGATCCAGAGATTGATCACAAACAAGTATGACTCAATCAAGAACTATAACAAAAAAGCCTTAAGATTCATTTATAGAAATTCCTCATCCAATAAGAGTAAGGTTGAAGTCAAGTGCTATGAGTGTGGGAAGAAGGGATACATCAAATCAGAGTGCTCCAAGCTCAAGAGGCATAAGAGGAGACCCAATAAAGAGAATAAAAAGGGCCACAAAGCCACTTGGGATAATGACTCCTTAACATTCATTGAAGAAGAAAAAAAGGAGGAGGTGGCTAACTTGTGCTTTATGGCTATTGAGGATAACTCCTGCTCTACATCCCAACCTTATGATGAATTGTGTGATTTAATTGATGATGATGACGATGACGACGACGACAATGATATAGCTGAAGTCTTGTACCTAGAGATAGAAAGGTATAAAAAGAAACTTGAACTTTATAGAAAAAAATAGATCTAAACTTTAAAATGATTTTAATGACTTTTAAAAGGTAGTTGAAAAGCTAAAAATCTCAAATGACTCCTTAAAGAAGTCATTGAGTGAGATTTTCGCAAAACCTTTAACCAACTCTTTATTAAAAGAAAATAATGATTTAAAAAATGAGGTTGAAGAGCTTAGAAATTCTATCTCTAAATTTCACAAGGGGAAAGAAAACTTGGATGTCTTAATTGTATCTCAATGATCTCTTTTAATAAGACATTACTTCGATTTTAATGGAGCATCATCATCCTCCCCACCTAAAATAATATTTTTTAAGTCTAGCACTCCATAAACCTCTTCTATTGAGGTAATAGCCTTTAAGGCTAAAGGCAAGGCACACACAACATCCGCCACACAAAACCCCCCAATCATGCCTTCTTATATAAGAGACATGCACCTAGGAAAACACCCACTACAGATACTTATTCATGTTTTTGTGCACATATTATGTCTAGAATGGTTGTGAGGCCTAAACCTCATGCAAAATGGAAAAATCATTTTAAATCTAAACTATGCCACTATTGCATGAAGTTTGGGCACATAAACATTCATCGTTTTGTAAGGAAGGTTCATTGAGAAACTTTTACAGCGAACCCCTAAGGACCCAAGTTCATTTTGGTAATTAAGAACCAAACCTAAATTATTGTTTTGTAGGTGTGCCTCAAGTCCATAGCAAAGGAAAATGTTTGGCTAGTAGATAGTGGATGCTCAAGACATATGATCGAAAATAGGAACCTTTTCATCCAAATCAAAAGGATTAATGGTAGTAAGGTAACTTTTTGAAATAATGCAAAGGGTAAGGTAATTGGCACTTGTTTAATTGGTTTAAATAACATTTTTTATTTAAAGATATTTTACTTGTTGATGGTTTAAACCATAATCTTTTAAGTGTGAGTCAATTATGTGATAAAGGTGTTAGGCTTTGATGAAAAATCTCATTCATAAATACAACGAAAAAATAAAATTTTTCAAAATCCAAAACAAAAGATCTTGTTTGTGCTATTAAAACTAATTTATCAAACATAGAGGTTAGAAATTATACCTTGTAATTTCTTGATTTGTTGTTCAAATCTTCACTTTGTTGGGTTATAGCAAACTACAACAATCCATACTAGGATATCTTTAATTATAATCCATGTGAAGATATGAAGAAGAAACTAACAAAAGAAATGGTTTGAATAAGATTTAATGGTGCTAGCTATGAATTTATTTTTGAGAGAATCATTGGCACAAAAATTATTTTTCACCAAAAATAATTTTCATATCTCTTTTCTACTTTTTTATGTCGTTTTGATTTGAATCAAATTTTGAAAGAAGATCAAAAATAAAAAATGAAGAAAATAAAGGTTAATGAATAGTAAATGGGACTATTGGCCAAAATTGGCCTAATAGTAAGAAATGTTGTGCGCACAACGCGCAACATGGGCCTACCTGGCTAGTTGCCTGCCTAGCCAGCGGGCTTGCGCAGGATCCTATGATCCCTCCCGAGTGATTATTTTTGCAATCTAATTGCAATTCGACCTGAAATAATTCTCTCATATTTTTGGATCATATCCAAGACCATTTTACTCATTCTTTACATCTCCAAGGTGTGTGACCCATTAGGTTCTCGATTATGTTAGCCATTTAAATTAATAATTAATTTAAGCAAATTATGAATGGTATCTAGCAACATATCATGATCTCCAATTGATCGGAAAGTCGGTGATTTGATTACAAACCTTTCCATAGAAAATTTCCATGCAATTATTTATTTCACCATCCTATACCCCACTTGGTTTAGAGTTTGGACAAGTGTCAACTTCCGTTAGATTGACTTTGTCTCATCTAGCCCAAGTAATATTATTTCCTATCCCTGAGGCTCATTTCTCTATTAGATATGTCATTGAAGACTATCTTTATGACATATCCACTTCGGTCAGAGATTACTAGTAATGACCCATACAAGAGGCCATGGGTATACACTCTTATCAGGAGTGGTGAATCATTTGTTGATTACACAATTACCTTCAAATACCTCAAGATGTATCCAATCACCACCCTATGATAAAACCTCATTTAGGCAACAAGGAATAGTGTCAAAATATATAATTTATATCCAATATATCTTTGAGTACCTTAAGTCTAAGGATACTTGCACCATTGCTATGTTGAGACTATCATTGACATTTGAATAGATTATCCATATGATTGTCTCATAGTATGTCATCAATGTACTTAGCTACACTTAGCAAGCATTTACATGTTAACTCTAAACATCTTATATTTATAGATTATGAGATCTACTGCTCGATTCAATCAAGGAGTATAACATGTACTAGTCTGTTCGAATTAACAATATCCCGTCTCATTAATCCTATGACTAGGGATAACTTAGATACTAACATAATTACACATGATAAGAATCTCAATGTCATAATCTTATCATGATTTTCTTCATGCTATGTTTTATATCAAAGACTTTATTAATTGATTTAAGATCACTATCAATTCATATGTTAAATGAACATCAAATTAATGAAAATGCCTTTTATTAATCAAATATATTTGTACAATAAATGTTAAAGGTGGTTTCCTTTAGAGCATTTCTCTAACAACCTCTCAGTTGCATTAAAGCCAATCGCCTTTGTTTTTAATTCCATAGGCAAGTATATGAAAATCATATTTCTTTTGGGGAAGTGGCTTAGTTAAAAGATCAATAATATTTTGATCGGTGGGCACTCTTTCTATCTTTACATCATTCCTACTAATGATTTCTCTAATTAAATGGTATCTTTTCAGTACATATTTGGATTTTTTATGAGACCGTGGCTCCTTTACTTGTGGAATGGCTCCATTATTGTCACAATATAGTTGTATTGGATCAATAATGCTAGGAACCACTCTAAGTTTCATGATAAATTTCTTTATTCAAACTGTTTCCTTTATTGCATCAGAAGCTGCAATGTACTCTGCTTTGGTTATGGAATCAACAATCGTTTCCTATTTGGAACTGTTGCAACTGATTGCTTCACCATATAGTGTGAATATATAACCTGACTAGGATTTTGAGTGATCCTTATCAGATTAGAAGTTGGCATCAGTATACCTGCTCAAAACAAGATCTCCATCCCCATATATCAAGAATACATCCTTAGTCCTTCTCAAGTACTTAAGGATATTATTGACAGCCACCCAATGACCCTCACTAGGGTCAGTTTGGTAACTGCTCGTGACACTCAGAATATATGATACATCAGGTCTTGTACATAACATAGCATATGAAATCAAACTCATGTGTGTCCTTTCATTTGTTTCTTTAGACACATAGACTTTGAGAGAGTAATCCCATGGGTCATGGGAATATATCATTTCTTGGATTGCTCTATGCTAAACCTCTTTAGCATCTTTTCTATATATGTAGACTGTGAAAGTCTAAGCAATATTTTAGATCTATCTCTATAAATCCTTATCCCCAAAATATAAACTGCTTCTCAAAGGTTTTTCATAGAGAAATTCTTGGAAAACTAAATTTTGACCGATTGTAATGCTGAAATGTAATTTCCCATTAGTAGTATGTCATGTACATACAATACAAGGAATACGATTGCACTCCCACTAACCTTCTTGTATACATAAGATTCATCTGGATTTTGTAAGAAACCAAACAGTTTGATAGTCTCATCAAACTGAATATTCTAACTTTTGAATGCTTGCTTTAATCCATAAATGGATATTTGAAGCTTGCATATCTTTCTGCCATATTTGGATATGAAACCTTCTGGTTGTGTCATGTACACATCCTTAGTTAGATTTCCATTAAGGAAAGTCATCTTCACATCCATTTTTCATATCTCATAATCATAATGAGCATCAATAACTAGAAGTATCTTTATGAGTTTAAACATAGCTATTACGCTAAAAGTTTCATTATAGTCAATTCCTTGTATTTGAAGATAACCTTTAGCTACAAGTCTAGCTTTATAGGTAACTACATTACCATTCATGTCATTTTTCTTCTTGAAAACCCATTTGCACCTTATAGGTTTTATCCCTTCAGGTGGGTCAACCAAAGTCCATACTTGGTTTTTAGAAGAAATTCTCTTTACAAAAAGATAGCAAGTCTCGAAACAAACATCTTTTGTTCCAATGGGTGGTATAATTGCTATATATATGATGCTTTTGGATATTCCACAAATAGAGATCGATTAGACTTAGCTTTCAGCTTATCTGACATTATCCACTTCACACAAGCAGGACAACCCCAAACTCTCATGTAAAAAACTGTGGGCTTCTTGTTATTCCACAACTCATATGGAGTAACATCAATTGACTTTGAAGGGACTCCATTTAAGATATAAATGGTAGTCTCTAGTGCATAACCCCAAAAGGATTTAGGGAGTTCCGCAAAGCTCATCATAGACCTTACCATGTCTAATAGGGTTTGATTTCTCCTTTCAGCCACACCATTTAGTTGTGGCATGTAAGGTGGAATCCATTGAGAATATATCCCATTATACCTGAAATAATCTAGAAATTCTTAGCTCAAGCATTCACCTCATCAATTTGATCAAAGTGTTTTAATACTTTTTCTAGGTTGTTTCTTTACATTTTTGAATTCTTTGAACTTTTGAAAGGCTTCATATTTGTATCTCATAAGATAAATGTACCCATATCATGAATAGTTATCGATAAAAGTAATGAAGTAAATGAAACCATCTTTGGCATGTGTGGACATTGGACCACATACAACCTAATGTATTAAGTCTAAAAGCCCATTAGCACGTTCACCCTTTCCCTTAAAGGGTAATTTAGTCATCTTGCCTAATGAGCAAGATTCACAATTGTCATATGATTCATAAACAAATGACCCCAAACTACCACTCTTGTGTAGCTTAGCCATGCGTTTCTTACTTATATGACCAAGGCGATAATGCCATGAGTAAAATGATTTCAACATATCTTGTTTTTGCCTTTCATTATCATTGATGATTAAAAATTGGATTTGACATATTTAATATGTATATTCCATTTCATAATGTATCGCTAGAATAAAGAATACCATTCAACATAATAAAACAATAATTGTTACTAAAAGCTAAATTGAAAACCATTTTTATTTAAACTAGAAACAAAAATAATGTTTTTAGTCAAAGTAGGTGCATAATAAAAATTATCCAAATTTAACATAAACCCACTACGATGGGTCAATACATAAGTTCCTATAGTTAATGCAATAACCCTTCTCCATTTCCAATGCATAGGTTTGACTCTCCCTCATTGAGCAACCTATTGTTCATTAGGCATTGCATATCAATGCATATGTGTGAGCCACAACCGATATCTAATATCCATATATTATTATTGGAAATAGTATTAATTTCAATGACAAAAATACCTGAAGTAGATGAGGCATCAAATGCCTTCTTCTTCAAGGATTCCAAGTAGGCCTTGCAGTTTCTCTTCCAATAGCCATTCTTGCCACAATGGAAGCATGTCCCCTTTGGAGTAGTATCCTTGGACATGTTCTTGGCCATGCCTCCCTTAGGCTTCATAGACCTTTTCTTCTTCTTAATATTTTTCTTCTCAGAACTAGAAGAGTCCACCAACATTTCAACTTTATTGTTCTTCTTGATAGCTGGCTCAATTGTTTTGAGCATGTTGATCAGCTTAGGAATAGTGGCGGAGATTTGGTTCATCCTATAGTTAAGCATAAAATATGAAAAACTATCAAAACAACCAGTTAGAATTAAGTCAATACTTAATTCATGGTCGACCACAAATCCTAAGGTGGCCAACCTCTTAATATAGCCATTTATCTTCAGTGCATATTGAATTGGAGATATCCCCTCAACCATCTTAGTGTGTAAGAGTAGCTTTGAAGTTTTGAACCTTTAAGAATGTGTTTGCTTCGCAAAAAGCTCCATTGGATGGTAGACTATGGAATTAGCATCCATAGACTCATGCTTCTTTAACAACTCAGCTGATATAGTAGCAAGGATAATGTAGATTGCCATCTCACTATCATCGAGATGTTTTTGATATGCATTTTGAATATCTTAAGAAGCATTAGCAGCAGGGGGATTGGGGAGTGCCTTATCTGTTAGAGAAGTGCTATAAAGGAAATCACTTGTAGCACTTATTGTACAAATTTATTTGTTTAATAAAAGCTTATTCATTAATTTGATGTTCATTTGATATATGAATTGATAAGTGATCTTAAATCAATTAATGAAGTCCTTGATACATAACATAGCATGAAGGAAATCATGATGAGATCATGATATTGAGATTCTTATCATGTGTAATTATGTTAGTATGAAAATTATCCCTAGTCATAGGATTAATGAGATGGGACATTATTAATCCAGACAAACTAGCACATGTTACACTCCTTTATTGGATCGAGTAGTAGATCTCATAATTTATAAATATGAGATGTTTAAAATTAACATGTGGATGCTTGTTAAGTGTAGCTAAGTACATTGGATGACCAACTATGAGACAATCATATGGATAATCTATTCAAATGTCAATAATAGTCTCATCATAGCAATGGTGCAAGTATCCTTAGACTTGAGGTACTTAAGGATATCTTGAATATTGATTATGTATTTTGACACTATTCCTTGTTGCCTCAGGGAGGTTGCTCATGAGGTGGTGATTGGATACAGTTTGAGGTATTCGAAGGTAATTTGTTAACCAACAAAGGATTTACCACTCTTGATAGAAGGAGTGTATACCTATGACCTCTTGTCATGGTCATTACTCGGGAATCTCTGGCCGGAGTAGAAATGTCATAAAGATAGTTTTCAATGACATATCTAATAGAGTAATGAGCCTCAAAGACAATAACTAACATTACTTGGACTAGACGTGATGTAGTCAGTCTAGTGGGAGTTGACACATGTCCATACTCTGAACCAAGTGGGGTATAGAATGGTGAAAGGAATAATTGCACATAAATTGTCTATGGAAAGATTCGTAGTCAAACCACTGACTTTTCAGTCAATTGGGGGTCATGATGTGTTGCTAGATATCGCTCATAACTTGCTTAAATTAATTGTTAATTTAAGTGGCCAACATAACCGGGAACCTAATGGGTCATACGCATTGAAGATATGGAGAATGAGTAAAATGGTTTGGATAGGATCCAAAATATGATAGAATTATTTCGGGATGGATCGCGATGAGATCGCACGAAAAAATTGTTCGGAAGGGTCACAGGCCCGCACGGGCTGGGCAAGCTACTGGCCTACCCAGCAACAGCCCGCAGCAGGCCTAGCGCACTACTACCTCCCACCTGTTGGCCAACGACAGATTTTGGCCTTAATTAAGCCAATTACTATTCATTCATTTCCCTTTTCTCCATTTTTGACTTTTCATCTTTTCTTTGAATTTGATTCAAATAGAAAAGACATCAAATGGCAGAAAATAGATATGAAAATATTTTTTTGTGAAAAAAATATTTTTAAGACAATAAAATTCTCTCAAGAACACTTTCAAAGCTAGCATTTTGAATTTGTTCAAACCATTTCTCTTGATAGTTTCTTATTCATTCTTCGCGTGGATTATAATTAGAGACATCCTAGTATGGATTGTTGTGGTTTGCTACAACCCAACAAAGTGAAGATTTGAATAACAAATAAGAAATTACATGGTATAATTTCTAATTTTTATATTTATATAAATTAATTTTAATGGCACAAGTATGATCTTTTGTTTTAGGTTTTGAAAAATTTATTTTTCCGCTGCATTTATGAATATGATTCATTCTTCAAATCCCAACATTATCTAGGATAGCCAATCTTTTTAGATTTGAGAACTATTCTTAAATATTTTAGCCAATCCAAAAAGTTAGGCCCAGCCAACTTATTTGACTCCTTTAGTAATCTCAAATTCACACTAGTTGACATGATGATGATTTTAGCAACCTAGATGTAAAATAGAGCATGTTAGAATGTAGATGAAAATGCATATTTATTAGGTCTTTAATAAATCACATTATAACTCCCACTAGTTTATTGAAAATCCATAGCCCTCACTATGAACTTAGGAGAACCTATATGGAAGTTCTTCTAGTGGATCAATATCCAACTAGCTAATAATAACCTTGAGGCAACTCAAAAAGCCATCCATAGTTTGGTTGGTAGGTATTTAATCTATACCAATTACATTATTCATGCAATTATCAAATCTTGCGCTATCAACTAATTGATGTGTGCATATACATTGGGCTATTAACTCTTAATATGTGTATATCTCATGCACACTAACCCAACTTTACCTCTAATATACATTAGCCTTGGCGTAAATCTAACAAGCTAATGATATCAGTTAAGTCCAACCCATTAATCATGAAATATAATTTCATTGGTTTGAACATATTCTTATAGAGTGAGTTTGAGGCAACTCAACAACCCTAACTCTAGAAGAATTTTGATTCTTTCTACATTAATAGAAGGCGTAAGACTTAATTGTTTGTTTAGCAAGAGATTTCTTTGTTAACTCTCATCATGTTATGGACATATAAAGATAGTTTCATTAACTAAATGACATGATTATGGAGATACTAAAATTAATCTTTTAAGCTAAAGAGAGATTTATTGGGTCTTAACTAGGTTTATGTATAAATTTACAACTCAAAATAGAAATCAAATTCTTATTTCTAAGTTTTCTTATTTATGGCACCACTTCTTTTGTTTCTTGCTCCTTTGTATCTTCTTTTATCCTAACCCTACGTAATCTAATTATATATTTCAAATTATAGAAAATCTCAATTTACATTTGAGAGACATGAGAAAGATAGAGAGACAGTGACACGCATACCCTATTTATCATAAAACAAATAAATATCATGCATGCTCAATCATATTGGGCCTAAGTCCGTAATCATCCATTATATTATTTCATATACCTGTAACATGCATTATCTAATGCATAAAATAAAAATGACTATTTTGAATTTCATTTGAAAATCGATTCAACACTTGAACCGAAATTGCCTACTTGTGTTGTTTTGGTTAATTTAATTTTATATATAATTTTAATGAGGAATTTAATATTTAATCAAATTAAATTAAACTTCATATTTCCATAATTAATTCACCTTAAAATCAAAATACGATGATATAAAAAATTAGACAATTTAATTTTAATATACATATCAATTTCTAGTCAAACTAGAATTACCATTACTCAACTTAAATTAATTCAAAATTAATTTTCAAAACTTCCAAAAATTTTCATAACCTGAAATCATCATTTTAATCATATTTAGGCTAGCTTAAGTTCATCAAAATATTTTTAGCACAAGGCAAAATTAATCAGACAAATGAACCAACACACCTAGATGTTCAAAATGATTCATTCAACTTCTATCATTTTTTTTTTAATTTTCGATTTAAGAAAAATAATTTTTCATTTATCTAACATCAAAATAATATATTTTTAATTATATAAATATTATTTCAAGGTTTTGAAAATAAAATAATCACATACAAAAAAATCAAACAAAACAATTCCACCTGGTACGCCAAAACAATCCCTTTTTGGTTTATTTGAAAATTAATTAAAATAATTTTAATTAATTATTGGATACTTTCATAGGCTTAAACGTATTCTCAATATGTATAAATAATTTTTTCATAATCAAATTATAAGAAAAATATAAACAGCTATATCAATTAACCCAAATAATAACTCGTTCATAAACAATGTAATTTTCATCATTTTTGAAATAAATCCAAAATTAATTATTTGAATCACATTCAATTCTTTTTTCAATCAAAATAATCATCCTTAGTCATCCCATGATCAAATCAAAGAAAGAAAAATATGTAATACAAATTTTACATATTAATTTCAAAATTTCAATTATATTGATCCAAAATCATCAAAACCGTGCAATGCCATTGCACTTTCAATTAAAATTAATTTTAAAAGACAAAAGAGTATTGGATACCATTGTTAGGTTTTGAAGGCGAATCTCATTAAAAAATGCAATGGAAAAATAAAAAATTTTTCAAAATCCGAATTAAAAGACCTTCTTATGCCATTAAAATTAATTTATCAAACATAAAGATTAGAAATTATAACTTGTAATTTCTTGATTTTGCTGTTCAAATCTTCACCTTGTTGGGTTATAGCAAACTGCAACAATCCATACTATGATATCTTTAATGAAAATCCACAGCAAAATATGGAGAAGAAACTAACAAAATATAAATTTGTTCTTGAGAAAATTATTGTCTCAAAAATTATTTTTCACTAAAAAAATTTTCATCTCTTTTTTTCCTTTTGATGTCTTTTTTATCTGAATCAAACTTTAAAAAAATATCAAAAATCAAAAATAAAGAAAAAAAATCTCAATGAATAGTAAATGCGATTAATGGGCATAATTGGCCTAATTAAGGCAAAATTGGCCTAATGGCAATAAATGTTGTGTGCGCAACATTGCAAGCAGCATAGGCAAGTCCAGTGGGCCTGTGTGAGCTCGTACGGACCCGTAACCCCTTCCGAGTGATTTTTTTCTACGATCTCATTGTAATCCAACCCGAAATAATTCTTTCATATTTTTGGACTATATCGAACACCATTTTACTCATTCTCTACATTTCCAATGTGTGTGACCCATTAGGTTCTTGATTATATTGGCAAATTAAATTAACAATTAATTTAAACAAGTCATGAATGGAATCTAGCAACATATCATGACTCCTAATTGACCGGAAAGTCAGTGATTTGACTACGAACCTTGTCATAGACAATTCCGTACAATTATTCCTTTCACCATTCTATACCCCACTTGGTTCAGAATATGGACATGTGTCAACTCCCGCTAGACTGGCTACGTAACATCTAACCCAAGTAATATTAGTTCTTATCCCTAAAACTCATTACTCTGTTAGACATGTCATTGAAGACTATATTCACGAAATTTCCACTTTGGCTAGAGATTATTAAGTAATGACCCTGATAAGAGGCCATGGGTATGCACTCATTTAATTAGGAGTGGTGAATCCTTTGTTGATTAACCAATTACCTTCAAATATCTTAAGTTGTACCTAATCACCACCCTATGAGCAACCATCCTAAGATAATAAAGAATAGTATTAAAATATAGAATCAGTATTCAAGATATCTTTGAGTACCTCAAGTCTAAGGACACTTGCACCATTGCTATATTGAGACTATCATTGACATTTGAATAGATTAACCGTATGATTGTCTCCTAGCAGGTCGTCTAATGTACTTAGCAAACATCCATATGTCAATTCTAAAGATCTCATATTTACAGATTATGAGATCTACTGCTCGATCCAATCAAAGAGTATAACATATGCTAGTATATTCAAATTAACAATGTCCTATCTCATTAATCCTAGACTAGAGATAACTTAGATACTAACATAATTACACATGATAAGAATCTCAATGTCATGATCTTATCATGATTTTCTTCATGCTATGATATGTATCAAGGACTTCATTAAATGATTTAAGATCACTATCAATTCATATATCAAATGAACATTAAATTAATAAAAATTTCTTTTATTAATGAAATAAATTTGTATAATAAGTACTAAAGGTGATTGCCTTTAATGCACTTCTCTAACAAAAAGAAACCAAGTCACCTTTAGCTCTAATGGATGTCTTGTAATGACCCTAAGTGGCCAAGAGATATTCGAAGGAGATAGAGATGACAATACTTACATAATTGACATACACAAGTTGACTTACCTTTCCTCTAAGTGTTTTATGTCTA
This sequence comes from Triadica sebifera, assembly GCA_023653625.1. Classification (NCBI taxonomy): domain Eukaryota; kingdom Viridiplantae; phylum Streptophyta; class Magnoliopsida; order Malpighiales; family Euphorbiaceae; genus Triadica; species Triadica sebifera. Next base: position 24,701,447 of record CM042905.1, on the reverse strand, counting down.
TTATTGATGAGTCTTGGTTATAGCATGGAAGGTTTAGGCAAGCAAGCATGGACTTAATTCAAAGCCTCAGTAAATAAAAACTAGTGGATGGGCTAATCATAGTCAAATTCATAAAAAATAAGACATGTGAGCCTTGTCAAAAGGTAAAGCAACATAAAATATCTTTCAAGCTTAAAAGTGTTTTAAGTACTATTAGACCTCTACAAATTTTACATCTAAACTTTTTTAGACCTACTAGAGCTACTAGTTTAAGATGTAAACATTATGCTTTTGTTATTATTAACGAATACTATAGGTTTACTTGGGTACTTTTCTTAGCTAGTAAAAGTGATGCTTTTGAATCCTTTAAAAACTTAGCCAAAATAACTCAAAATGAAAAAAAATGTTATTTTATTTCTAAAATAAAGAGTAATCATGGCAAAGAATTTGAAAATGAGTTGTTTGAAAATCTTTGTTTGGAATATGGTATTTCACATAATATTTCTACTCCTAAAACACCTCAACAAAATAGGGTTGCTAAAAGAGAAAATTGAACTTTGGCAGAGATGGCTAGAACAATGCTCAATGAGTATGGATTACCAACCTATTTTTGGGCTGAAACTACATATACTACATGTTATATTTCTAATCGTGTTTTTAAAAAGCCTATCTTAAATAAAACCTCTTTTGAGCTATGGAATCGAAGAAAACCTAAGATCTCATACCTCAGAGTATTTGGATGCAAGTGTTTTATATTAAATACCAATAACAACTTTGGAAAATTCATGTCTAAATTCGACAAAGGCATCTTCTTAGGATACTTCACAACTAACAAAGCTTATAGAGTCTTTAGTAAGATATCATTAGTTCTAAAAGAGTATATGCATATTGTTTTGATGAACCTAGTAAACTTGATCTTGGGAATGGGCTCAAAAGGATACGCTTATAGCCCTATCAAGATGGTTTGCCTTACATCTTCTTTCCATCATAATAAAGCCTACTAGTGACATTCTCATTGGGAGCTATGTTACTCATTTAGCAGTGAAGCTAGGTTTTCTAAACCTTTAAGATTATTCATACACGATCATCATGATTTCTCCTTGTGATCATCTTAATGTAGATTCTTCTATTAAGATGGATGTTGTTGTCTAGATCCTCTGCAAGGATAAGATCTCCTATAGGTTTACCACACCTATAGAAGAGATTGCTTGAGAGGCTAATGACTATGATGAGTTTGAGGTGGGATTACAAGGACTTCACTGAAAGAGACTCGAATGGAGCTTCTAGAGGCCCCAGTAGGTGGCATTGATGCCCTAGTAGCTGGTGAGGCAGCCTGTTCTTCTACACCAAACTAGATAGAGTGATTGATGCCTTTTTTGGTGCTTATTTTCACCTTCTTCAGATGAGTTTGGATTCCTTTCAATAATCAATTGATCAGAAGATGAAAGATCTTAAAGACTTTGTTGAGTCTCGAGTAGAGAGCTTTGAAGATGAAGTGGCTCATCCATGTGATAGTTATCTTGAGTAAAGCCATGATCTATCCTAGCTTTAGATTTTGCATTAGGAACATTAGGATAACAAAAACATCTTTTGTTATGTAATCAAACTCTTTTGAGTTTGTAATCAAAGCTTGTATCTTTTTATTTTAGTAATGCATATGATATTGTCTTCATCATGCTTATTGCATTTTTCTTCTCTTTTTACTTGTTTCTTTTTTATTATATCAAAAGGTAAAGAAGAATATGCAATATGTATACTTTATATATGCCATATATATGTCTTTTATGCATGAGTTGTGTTATAATGATATGGTATATTGATGGGTTGAGTGAACGCTTTTGAAATTCTTTATATTTATGCTTTTGCTTTGAGTTTGTGGTAAGCTTGTAATTATCTATGTTAAATTCTTTATAAGTATATTTTGAAGGGGAGAAAATAATTTCCCCTAAAGCCATATATTGCACAATTGTTTATCACCATCAAAAAGGGGGAGATTGTTGGACATTGAGGGGTATTCTCATAATTTTGATGAGAACAAATAATTGGACAATAAGAAATTTAACCTTATTTTGTGTTTTAAGTAGAATTTCCTATTAGGGGGAAATTTCCTATTGTTATTAAATATTCCTTAAACCACAAAAGATAACACTTGATTGAGATTAGGGAGAGAAGTAGGATTTGTTAACACTTGAATCTTTATAAATCTTGTATCTTTATCTCCCTACTTCTTTTTTATTTATTTATTTATTCTTAGTCATTTTCTTGGAGTAAAATTTTATTTGTTAACCAATTCGACCCTCATTTCTTAGTTATTTTTTTGGGCACCAATATTTTAGCTATAAATTTATTATTTATGTCTTTATATTTGTGTTCTAATAATTCTCTTTTATTTTTATTTTTTTGTTTTCATTTTGACTAGGAAATCTCTTCCATGAAGCACCTAATGTTGTTTCATATCATGTTGAAACTAATTATATTGTCTCCATCGATGATACAAAAAATGACAATGGGTATATCCATCTGAAGGATTGTTGATAAACTTAAGAAACCTCTTATAATTGTCAAAATCCTCCTATGAGCAAGTTGCATGACAATGGGTATAACCATCTGAAGGTTTGTTGATAAACTTAAAAAAGCTTTTATAATTGTGAAAATTCTCCTATGAGCAAGTTGCAAGGGTTAGGGAATGGCTTGAACCTTCTGCCATTTACATTATGAATTTATATTAATCACTCAGACTACATTAATTTGGAAGATTGCATTTTCCTTTTTTGTTTTTCCATACAATATTACAACAAATTTTATTTTCACATATATCTATTAAATTTTTATAGCCTTAGTATAATTGCTATTTCTACATTCATTTTGGTTAAAGGCAATGTGGTATGAGAGAGTTCTTTTACAAGTATCATTTAACAATGATCCACAGAAGTCTGATTATATGTTGGTAACAATCTACCTTCTATGAATACTAAAAAATGATTCACTTTGAAAGTAGTTGCAATGCAACCTTGCTTTTCATTCACTAAATCATAGAAATTTGATATTCATTATTGCTATCTCGGTAGGTGAAATGTAAAGGGTTATCTCTGAGCCAATGTGCTTAAACTTAGGTTTATTTTTATCATTTCACAGTTGTTTAAAATGCTATAATATCTATTTTTTAATATTTTTTGTTTTTCCAACTCGTTATATATATATACTTAAGTTGGTTGGGGTCAGCTATTTTTATTAATAACTCTAAGAAATATTTCAAGTTGTTCTTCGTCCGTTGGTAATCAATTGCATTACACTATGTGGTGTCTTGGACATCATTAAGTCAATTGTCACTACAAATCTTGGCACACATAAGATTAATTATTTGGTGGATTGCTCCATACCTACACTTGTTGACAAAAAAAAAAAAGAGAAAGAGGTTATGTAATGTACTTGTAAATGATATATCTCATATGCCTTGACCTTTGCTTGGTAGATACTTGTTTAGTTATCAATAATTGTTTAGCTAAAATAATTGTTTCTTCTAAAACAAATTTATGTGTTTGTGCTTTTCATTTGAGTGCAATAATAAAAGGCTTTTTTTACCCTTATATTTCATCTAGAAGATGAAAGTTAGTCAATTCCTTATTTTTATGCATGTGATAGATATTAGTGATCAAATCTTTGGCCATTGGCTTAGTGCAATGAAAGTGTTATATCTGTAGATGCATTAGGAAAATCTAAAGCTGTTGGAATAGGTTTAACCCAAAGTATTTGTAAACAATAAAGAATTGAAAGAAAAAATTGAATTATATTTATAGTAGGATGTTACATGTGTGTATATATATATATATATATATATACCCTTAATCCCACCTACCTTCACATACCTTCACCTACTGACCATTAATTATACACTTTCACCTACCTTCACCTATCCTTAAATATACAAATCAAGTTAGTATCATATAACAACTCTTGTAACACTCCCCCTCAAGCTAGAGCATAGATATCAATCATGCCCAGCTTGTTACAAAGAAAAGAAATTCGAGCTCTACTAAAAGGTTTTGTGAAAATATCTCCTAACTATTCTCCAATCTTAACATAAGCTATATACATCAAATTATGTTGAATTTTCTCATGAACAAAATGACGGTCTATCTCAAAATGTTTAATTTGTTAATGAAAAAAATGGATTTGAAGCAACATGAATCACAACTTGATTATTACACAACAGCTTCACTGAAACTGAAACTTTAATACCAACCTCAGTCAAGAGTTGAGAAACCCAAATAATCTCATATGATGCTTGTGCCATAGTTTTATACTAAGATTTTGTACTAGATTGTGACACTACATTTTGTTTCTTACTCTTCCACGAAACCAAATTATTACCAATAAAAATACAATAACCAGTAGTGGATCTTCGATCAGTCTTGGAGTTCACCAAGTCTGCATCAGAAAAAAAGAATCAATATTATTGTGACCATGATTTTGATACAATATCCCCCATTTAGGAGCTCTTTTCAAGTAACATAATATTTGTTCTGAGGCTACCCGTTGATGTGTTGTTAGAGATGACATAAATTGACTTACAATACAGACCGAGTAAGCAATATTAGGATGAGTCAATATGAGATAATTCAACTTTCTAACTATTCTCGTATATCGTTCAAGATCATCAAAAGCATCTATATTCTTTATGAATTGCTGGTTAGGAAACATTGAAGTACTGCATGGTTTGACTCTTAGTGTTTTAGTTCCTGTTAACATATTTAAAACATACTTTCTCTGTGACAAGAAAATTCCTTTTCTACTCCCTGACATCTCAATTCCCAAGAAATACTTTAGGTGCCTCAAATCTTTAGTATTTATTTGACTTTATAAGAAAGATTTCAAGGAATAAAATAATGCCAAATATGAATTACTTATACAAAACAGTATGGTTAGATTTACTTTTTCTCATTTTGAACCTCTCTACCGCCTGACTGAATTTTTCAAACCAAGCTCAGAGACTCTGTTTTAGTCCATTCAATGATTTTTGAAGATGACAAAATTTTTTAGACTCTCTCTAAGCAACAAACCCAAGTGATTGCTCCATATAAACCTCATATTGAAGATCTCCATATATAAAAGAATTTTTAATATCAAGTTGGTAAAATGGCTATCATATGTAGCTTCTAGAGAAATAAATAATTAAATTGAAGTCAATTTTGCCACAATAGAGAAAGTATCAGAATAGTCCACTACATATGTCTAGACATAGCCTTTGGCCACCAGACGAGCCTTGAGACAAGCTACTTATCTATCAAAATTAAATTTGATTGCAAAGACACACTTGCATTCAACTGTTCTCTTTCTAACAGGTACATCAACCAAATCCCAAGTACCATTCTCAATAAAGGCATTCATTTGCTCAAGTATCACATCACGCCACCTGTGATGAGATAAAACCTGATGAATAGACTTGAAAATTCCTACATAATCAAGAGAGGTAACAAACGAACAAGAAGTAAAAGGCATATGGTAACAGGTAACATAAGAGGAAAAGGGATAAGTATTGACGTTTATCTTTCTAAAGAGCAATAGGCATATCAATGTCACTAGAAATTAGATCTGATGATGAAGAAGAGACTGGTGCAAGAGTTGACATAAGAGGATTAGGTCTTCAAGAATGGACTTTAGTAATAGATGGTTTGGTTGAGAAAATGGTGGAGGTGTTGGAACCACACTGGAGTTTAGACTGGTGATATGATACACTAGTAGATCATCATTTTCTTGTGGACATATAGGTGATGATGGAGAGGTAAAGAAAGGAAGATATTCATAGAATGTAACATTAGTTTATATAAGATACTTGTTAAAGAAAGGAGAAAACACCTATACACTTTTTGAAGATGAGAATATCTTATGAATACCCATTTTAATGAGTTGGGGTCCAATTTGGAAACATATGAACGAACATCATGAACAAAAAAAGAACATCAAAAGATATGAGGTTTAACAAGAAATACAAATTTATTAGGAAGTAAAATCTTATAAAGAGTATGATCATTTAGAACAGCTGATGGCATTCGAATAATCAAAAAGCAAGTTGTAGAACCAACATGAGCCCAAAAGTGTTTAGGAACATGTATTTTGTTGTCCAAAATAATAACCAAGAAGAGGGGGGTTGAATTGGTTGGTAATTACAAATTTTTCTTAAGGCAATTTTACCAAAGAATGATATGTGAGAGAGAAATTTGGCACACAAGATTTATATAGGTTCAAGTATTAACGAATTTTACTCCTCTCTCCAATCTCAATTGGGTATTTCACCAACACTCAAAGTATTACAAGTGGAGTTTCTCTTAGCACACTCCCAACTATGGTGTTTCACTCTTTAGGCTAAGACCTAACCCTAAAAAAATCCTTTTGTTTTGATGGCTAACACAACAACCAAATTCCTGTATTTTTATGGTTCACACAAAAACCCTTACAAGTGTTTTACTCATAACCCAACTCACTCAAACTCATTTTTGAGTCATTCATTACAAGAATGAAACACTCACTAACCAAAAAGCTCCACAATTCTGAGCAATTATGATTTTTACAAGATAAAAATATAAGATTGGTGGAATCAACTAAATGCACAAGACTATACAAGATTAGAAGATTGAATGCACATTTTTTAACCTTTGGAAATCATAAATATGTTGTATTTATACTTCCCCTAACAAAAATAGCCGTTTGGGATGCATTTAATGCAAAAATATACATTCAACCACTTTTTCGTTCTCGTCTGAAAACTTTCTCTTTCCAGTTTCATAGGCGTGACTATTCTTTACAGCCATGACTGAAGTGGTGATCCTAGCCATGATGAATTCTCTCCAGAAATGAGAAGTCTTTCACAAGCGTGATATATTTTTTCACGAATGTGGCTTAGCCAAGCTTCATGGGTGGTCCAATTCTTCACTTACATGAACATTTGAAAGAATAGTCTTGGTGCTAATTCAGTCACAGGCATTACTCCATGAGCCATGGGCGTAAATTTCTCTTTTCATTGTTGTGGCAATTCTTCACTACGGACGTGACATTGTTCGCTGGCATGAATATCTTCTTCATGGGCATGAATCTTTGTTGATTTTCGTTTTTTAGACTTTAAACAATTTCAATCAATGTGAACTGCCTTTTGAAGATTATTAAAATAATTTTTAAGTTTAGAGTTATTTTTTTGATAAAGATCAAATTTCATTTTGTATCTTTATATCTTTAGATTTAGTACTTCAACTATATCATCATCATCAATTAAATCACACAAGTCATCACAAGGTTGGGATGTAGGACATACCTCATCATTGGAGTAATACTTAATAGCCATAAAGCACAAGTTAGCCACCTCATCTTCTTCTTCTAATAAGTGTTGAGGTTTCATCATCCCAAGTGGCTTTGTGACCCTTTTCTTCATCTTTTTTGTTGGGTCTCCTTTTGTACTTCTTGACCATGGGGCACTCCGATCTAATGTGACCTTTCTTCCCACAACCATAGCATTTGACTTTCTCTTTGCCTTTATTAGATGAAGAGTTTCTAGGAGGGAATCTTAAGGCTCTTTACTTGTAGTTTTTGATTGAGCCATACTTGTTAGTGATCAACCTCTTGATTCTCTTTGAAAATAAGGCTATTTGATCACCTCCTTCATTATCCAACTCTTCATCACTAAGGAGATCTTAATCTATAGGCTTAGAAGTTGAAGCTTTAAGTGATAAAGGCTTTCTCATATCATTTTCTCCTTCAAGCTCCTTTTCCCTTACTAAAGCCATCTTATGTGTAAGAAGTTTACCAGTTAGTACATTAGTGGGGATTACGCTCAAGTCTTCATTAGCTTCTTCTATACCCGCAACTCTTGAGCCATAATCTCTCATTGGAAGACTCTTCAAAATCTTGTTGTTTATGTCTTCCAAACTACAGTGCTTTCCAAGCTTCCTTATACCATTAAAAATGACAAGAAGATGATTAGTCATTTCGGTTATGGTTTCATTTGGCTTCACCTTGAAGAGCTCATACTCGATGACAAGAAGTTGAACCTTTTTAGACTTCAGTTGCTTGGTGCCTTCATGGTAATTCTCCAATGTTTTCTAAATGGAATAAATGGTAAGATAATGTTGAATCCTACTACACTCTTCAAGGGATAAAGAGCTTATTAGGATTGTGATGGCTTTTTTGTTTTTTCCATTTACTCTCTTTTAAGTTTAAGTCCAATCATCTATTGGGATGATCTCTTCTTCTCTTTAAGAGTTTGTTCTTATCAAAGGTGTCCATTCTTTTCGAATTAACTCCCAAACATCTACTCTTTTACTGTTAAGATAGATTATTTATCTTGAATTTCCAATTTGTATAGCTAGCTCCATTAAAGAAGGGCTTAAGACTATGAAATCCTTCGTTGGCCATTAGTTGATCTTTACTAGCGCTTATTAAGCTTGAATGCTAGACTTAGCTCAGATACCAATTATTATCCAAAATAATAACCAAAAATGAGGGGGGGGGGGAGGGGGATTGAATTGATTGGTAATTAAAAATTTTGCTTGAGGCAATTTTACCAAAAAATGATTTGTGATAGAGAAAGAGAAATTTGGCACACAAGATTTATAGAGGTTCAAGTATTAATAAACCCTACTCCTCTTTCCAATCTCAATTGGGTGTTTCACTAACACTCAAAGTATTACAAGTGGAGTTTTTCCTAGCTCACTTCCAACTATGGTATTTTACTCTCTTGGCTAACACCTAACCTTAAAAAACCCTTGTGCTTGAATGGCTAACACAACAACCAAATCCTTGTGTTTTGATGGCTCACACAGAAACCTTACAAGTGTTTCACTCACAATGCAACTCACTCAAACTCACTTTTGAGTAATTGATTACAAGAATGAAACACTCACCAACCAAAAAGCTCAAAAATTCTAAACTATTATGATTTTACAAGTTAAAAATATAAGATTGGTGGAATCAATTAAATGAATAATGCTATACAAGATTAAAAGATTGAATGCACATTGTCTAACCTTTGGAAATCATAAATATGTTGTATTTATACTTTCCCTAACAAAAATAGTCGTTTGAGATGCATTTAATGAGAAAATATCCATTCAACCATTTTCCTATTTGGGCCTAACAACTTTCTCTTTCCAGTTCATGGGCATGACTATTCTTCCTAGTCGTGATTGAAGTGGTGATCCTAGTCATGATCAATTTTGGCCAGAAATGAGAGGTCTTTCATAGGCGTGGCACATTTTTTCACGAGCGTAACTTAACCAAGCTTTATGGGTAGTCCAATGCTTCACTGTCATGAACATTTGAAAGAATAGTCTTGGCACTAACTCATTCATGGGGGTGAATCTTTTCTATTTTTTATTCTTTTGAACTTCAAACAATTTCAATCAACTTGCTTCATAGTCTTAGGAATATGAAACCTATCTAACACACTTAGAACACAAAATGTGGTTAAATTCCTTATTGCCCAATTATTTGTGATCATCAAAATGATGAAAATACAATTGGAATTGAACATAATTCTCACATGGGTGGTTGGCCATGCATATGTAATAGAGAAGAATTAAACATAATTGTGGGATTAATATATTAATTTGCATAAAAACTACATAGTCAAATTGGTGGGCCATATTGGAGGATTTTTCTTCTTTCTTTCTTCTTCATCATCTAATTTATCTCCATTTCTCTAAAATTGTTTGCCGTGAAATCGAATTTACCCGTCCCTCCTCCCTTTATTAACAAAGCCTGACTATAGTGAGAGAAAGTGAGCCAAAAGTGGGAAAAACTTGGAAAAGACCATTTTCATGCATAAGACCCTTAGAAGAGACTAAAGAAAATCTAAAAGAGTTGAAAGGAGCTTGGAAGAGGAGAGAGAAACTCTCACTCTAATTCGGCCATAGATGGAGTTTGAATAAATTTTAGAGCTCTTAAGGGACTTATTAGTGAAGATTGTGGTCTTGAATGTGAGTAGGATTTTAGAGGGTTATGATAGTAGAAAAGTATATAAAAATTGTTAAGAAACCTTAAAAAGGAAAAAGGTGGAGGTTAGATAGGTTTGTGAAGCTTGAATTCTAGAAAAGTTGAAGAGAGAGAAAATGGAATGAAGGTTTATATGTAAGTAAAGAAGTGACTTTAATAAGAATTTTTCCTGTGTTAGGTGTTTTTGAGAGTGAAACAAGGTCAAGTAGAGGAAGAAAGCAAAAGAAAATAAAGAAGAGAAAAGAGAGACCTAAATGCTAAGGAAGAAAGTGAAAAAAATGAGTGCATGCTCTTCAGGAATTAACCTATAACTTTTGTGAAATTTTTATGTTTAATTAAGATTTTGCATGTGTCAAATTAAATTGGGTCTGCTTGTTGCCATATTAAAAGAATTCATTAGTAATATTCATATTATTTAATTGAACTATGAGGGAATTATAGAATTGAAGGAGAATTTAAGATAAATACAATATAAAAGCTTAAATTTGAGTGTTAGATGTATGTTAAGTTATGAAAATATATTTATGAATGTTTTGAAATGATTTGGTATGGTTTTTGTATGCCATAGAATGAATTAGAGTTGAAAATTATTATTTTCTAGCAATTATTCATGGGCATGAAACAGAGATTCATAGGTGTGAATTACGACATGAGAAGGTTACTATTCATTTTAGATTCATTCACGATTTGGAGCAAAATAGGAGTCACAGGTGTGAACCATGTGTCACGACCATGAAATAGTTTCAAGATTGTTCATAGGTTATGGACAATTATTCACAATCTTGAAGTAGCTTTTGTCACAGGCACGAAGGGTAAGACACAACCGTAAATGCTCTATTTTGAACAAGAAATTTATTCATAAAATATTTATAGTTAAATTGAAAAATGGAGGTAGATACAATAAGATCCAAGTTTAAATGCATGAAGTGAATAGAAATAACTTGAAACAAAATAAATTGGTGAATATAGAACATGGATAATTTGAGATGGTTAAGAACTTTGAATATAATATCATAAGTATGAGGCTTATATGTATGTAAAACCATGATATAGTTTTATATATAAGGAAACAACATGACTGATATGTAATTATGATGCTATGATTGATGATGTCATAAAATATTATGTGTATATATATATATATATATATATATATATATATATATATATATATATTATGGATTATGTACTGTGGTTGTAAAAATAATTATCACAAAAAATGCATGACATTGTATAATTAATGAAAAACAATATAATGAAATGTGATGGTGGTGATGATATGGGACATGAAATAAGCTTGGAAATATATAAGCTCATTGCTCTAGCCTAGGACTAGAGTTAAGATCAATGACATGCCATTATGGGAGTGAACGGTACCATAGAGTATGAGTTATATACTCAGTTAAAGTGACTTAAGTTTTAGAAGCGCTCTTGACATGAAAATCTCACATGAGAATATACAGATAGAGGACAAGGTGACTAGCTCTGGGAGTGTCCTTAACATGGTAATTCTTACATGTTGATACAAAACTCAATTAAGGTGGCTTTATCTCTAGGAGTGCCTTTGACTTGAAAAACTCAAATGAGTACATATAGATAGTGGACATTGTAGTTTAAGCTATGTGAGTGCCTTTGATCTACAATCTATATTTGATTTAATCTAATTTAGAGTATTATGAGTGAACTAATAAAATCTAAGTTAAACAATAATGGGAATTAAATGTTATCAATATTAGGTATGAGAGTGATTATGGTTCAACATGTCTAATGAAATATATAGGTTGAATGAAAAGCAAGTAAAATATAATAATAATAAATAATAATGATAATAACTTCACATATACATGAAAATTGACAATTCTACATGAATTATGTGAGTATATATGTGTATATATATTGACTAGAGGCAGTGTAAATCAAAGGTATAAGAAAAGTAAGTGGAACAAAATACTATAGGTATGTAATGTTAATATATGATGACATTACAGATAATACATTAAAAGAAAAGTGAACAATAAATGTTGCATGGAAATATAGATAATTAGAAGAATAAAATTTGTATGTAGTAATACATGATAGCTATATGAGACAAGAAATACATAATTATAATTTAGTATAATAACAATATATTATTATTTTAAGTTATGATACGTAAGATTAATCTTAATAGACATATATTAATATGGTAAAATATATAATATTAAGAAAGCGGTCATAAGTGCATGCTAGGTAAACATTAATAGAGACATGAATGACTAACTTAGCTGCATATTTTATAGATAACAAATTTACATATAAATGCATACCTTATGTCTAGTCTATACCTTTGCATGCACCACTAAGCATTTATACATAGCGTGGGTGATGTTTATTTCTCTCGCTCAAGATTAAAAGTGATAGCAAGATCTAAAGAGTATATAGTGGATAAGACATAAGTTAGTGGGAAACCAAGCCAGTGAAGTAGCCAAGATTCACCAAATATAGGTGATTATTTCATTTGTATATTTGGTTTTCAGAAATTGCATTTTTGCATATTTGTATATTTACAATTGTGTTTTGATTAAAAAAAATTAAAGCATGATTTAGTATACTTGTTTTTTTTTTGTTTGTAAAGGCAAATATATATTTTTTTAAATGTGGTCAATTTTGAGTTAAGCATATTAAACTTTGATGATGGTTTGAATTGTAAATGTGTTTTGTAAAAAATATTATTCTACATTCTCTATTAGTATTGTAAACAAGTATTTGAGAGAAAATCTTGTAATATCCTTTTACTTTACTGTCAGTAAAATAAGGTAAAGGGATATTACAGTATAACTTTAGGCAATACAACTTAAGTGGTCATATTAGAATCTTTCATGTCATGTAACAGGAGGAATTAATCATCGAAACATTGTGGCCTCAACTCTACAACCTTGTGTTTATCTATATTGATAATAAGTGTTGCCTATATATTAGACCAAGAAGGGGGGTTGAATTGGAGTTTCAAAAAATTAAACTTTAAAGTGCGGAAATAAATAATTAATTTTATGAGGGATAGAGAAAATCAGACACAAAGATTTATAGAGGTTCGGGTGTTAACAAACCCTACTCTTCTCCCCAATCGCAATTGGGAGTTTCACTAACACACTAAGTGTTACAATGGAGTTTTACAAGCTCACTCCCAACTATGGTGTTTCTCACAATGGCTCACACCTACCCCAGAAAACTCTTGTGTTTTACAGGCTCACACAAACAACCTTCACTTTGTGTTTTACAGGCTCACACAAACAACCTCCACTTTGTGTTTTACAGGCTCACACAAACAACCTTTTAATTTGTGTTTTAGAGGGTTACACAACTAACCCTTACAAGTGTTCTACTCTTAACCCATAAATACCCAAAGCTCACTTGAGTAAAGATTACAGAGGGAACCACTTATAAATCTTAATTTGCACAAATATGAGGAGCAAAAAAATTTTTACAGAGAATAAATTGGTTCTCAAAGTATGAAAGTACAAATAGCTTGTAATTAGAATTAAATTCCAAGTATATGTTATTCTTTTGTTATTCTTCTCATTGGAAAGGGGGTGTGTGCGAGTTGTTTATTTCAAGAATAGGCTGAATTGAACCAGCTGCGAAACCTGACGTTTTGATAGAGAAAAGGATCCGGAATGGACCGATTTCGACTATCGATTCATTAGTAAAAAAACTTCTCCTACTTTTGAAGAAAAGCCAGCTATCGGAGTCGAACCGATGACCATCGCATTACAAATGCGATGCTCTAACGTCTGAGCTAAGTGGGCTCACATAACAGAAATTGTACTCTTGTTCTTAATACATAAATGACTTCCATTTATACTCCCATGGCTGAATATAGCCATTGGGGTGCATTAAATAAGAAACTAGTCGTTGTACTAATCATAAAATCGCGTCTGACATTTTTTTCTCTTTCATTGTTCACGGGCGTGACTATTCTTGTCACAGGAGTGACAGTTCTTCCCTAGCCGTGACTGAAGTGGTGATCTTTGTCGTGAAGCTCTCTGGAATGTTTTGACATATTGAGTCACAGGCATGACATACACATTCACGGGCGTGACAATCTTCCCAGGCCATGACTGAAGTGGTGACCTTGGTCGTGAAGCTCACTGGAATGTTTTGACATATTGAGTCATGGGCGAGACATACTCATTCACGGGCATGACAATCTTTCCAGCCGTGATCCAAGTGGTGACTCTGGTCGTGAAGCTCTCTGGATGAAATTGCATGAATCTTCACAAGGGTGACACCTTTATTCACGGGAGTGACTGAAATGCTTACTTCAGGATTTGTTTTTCCTTCATGGCCGTGAACTTCAAGTGTTGGTTTTGGTAATGGTTAGCTTCCTTCACGGGAGTGACTCATAGAGTCACGATAGTGAACATGCTACTACTTGAATTTTGTCTTTCAAAGATTATTCTTCCAATTCTCCATTCATGCTATTTTAATCCATGTCCGGTATAATATACTTACAAAAACAAGTATGTTAAATACAATATTGCTATATTATTTGTTATCATCAAAATGACGGAAATACCCCTCAAGGTTTAACAATCTCCCCCTTTTTGATGGTGACAAATAATCTAGCAATATGTGATTTTGAGAAGTCTCCCCCTCAAAATATACTTAGGATAAAAAATTTATCATGTGCAAGAATAGTAGATAATGATGTAGCTTTGAAATAAACTTTAAGTATATGCAAGTTATATGAGAAGTATATCCAATACATACCATAATTCCTTTTTAAGACATGAAGTATATGTAAGGTATATTTAAGGTATATCATGGCATATTTATATTTGTAACTTGCTTTAAGGTATATGCAAGGTATACTTAAGTTATATCTAAGGTATACAAAGCTCAATTTATATACTTTGCATATGAAATTTTGAATCAAGATTTTTAATCCATTTCAAAGTCAATTCACTTTTAATTATTTGATTCAAAATTCATTTACCTTAATATATATTGCTAGTTTGATCTTATGTTGCTAGTTTGATACCATTTTCCCTATCATATATTGCTTATCATATATTACTAGTTTTCTCCCCCTTTTTGTCATCAATCAAAAAGGATATGAAGATTGAAGTAAACAAAAGCAAATATATAGCATAAATGAAAGGATACAAACTGAGTTAAAATATTCAGAAAGGAAATTGAAAAATATCCAACACAAGCAAACATAAATATAACAAACAAGCTAAAAATAATCAAATTTAGGCTACACTCTAGCCTATCTCCTAGCTAGACATCCTATCACGAAGCCTAGCTACTTCAGCCTCAAGGCTATCCATCCTAGACTCCATGAAGTCCTTGAGGTTCTCCAACCTCTCATCCATCGAATCTGCAGCTGCTCAAAACGTGGTGCCAAGAGGTCAACCACCTGCTGCGCTAAGGACGGTGTGGAAGCTGAGGACTGTCCGATGTCCTGCTCGGCTGCTGAAGGTGCTTCCTCAACCCGAGCCCTCTTCTTCTGCTGGACTCCTTGGAGGCCTGCTTTAAAATCCTCCGTGTCATTATCTTCCCAGATAATCTCCCCAGCAGTGTCAGGGAAGCGGTAGAAGATATCGTTCTGAAAAACGATTCTGACAGCCGCTCCCATCTTGATGAACGACTCAACATCCAAGCTATCTCGAGGATGTGAAGGAATGATGTTGAAGTGATGGTCATCCAGCTTCAAATAATTGAGCTTCACTGCGATATGGGTGACATATGCCCCAATCAAAATATCTCTTGTGGGCTTGGTGGCAATGGAGAGAAGATGATTAGCAAACCATCTGGAAAGTGCCACTGTAAGTCCTCTCCCAGCCATCTCAAATAGGAAGAGTTCTGACTTCCTGTTAGTCTCGTTGCTTTCTCCCCTAGAAAATATGTTATAGGTGAGGAACCTATGCAAATACCTATGCACTGGGGTCCTGAGATGTGTGCTCTTTGTTTTCTTGACATCCCAGCTGCAACCGGTGCCAAAATGTGTCCAGGCTGGAGGGGCAAAGAATTTTACCTCAGTATCATTTAGGATGCCCTCAGATGGTAGGCTGAACAATTCCCCAAACTCAATGGCACTGAGGGTGTTAGGATTGTTGCAGAGTTGGAATTTCACCACTCGAGTAGGTGAAACCTGCAAGGTGCTGAGGAATTCCAGTGTTGGCTCTCTCAGAGTCAGCTGATGAATTTCAACAAAATCTTTGAGATGACAAGCTTGTAGTTGCTCTGTCATAGCCGTCTCAAGCCCGAGACTTTGGACTGTCTGCCGATCGAAGGACCTTGATGACAAAAGAGGTCTCTTCTTCAAAGTTGCATACCGAGGATGGCAATTCTCCGGAATACGGTTCATTAGGTAATCTGCATACCTTTTAGGTGCATGGGACTTCTTTCTCTTACCCTTGGATGAAGCAGACTCTATTTTTTGAAGAAATTTGTTGTTGATGGAGTTGGAAACATTTTTGACAGAAAATTTGATGTAAAACCCTAGAAATGTATAATTTTTGCTGAAGATTCAAACTTTTAGTGGTATTTATAGGGAAAGTTCAAGTCTTTGGGGCCGGAATCTTCAATGTCTCAATGAATGAGAGTAAATGAGAGCGGTTTTGGGAGATGGAGAGTTGAAATGAAGGTTGTAACCGGCAGTTCTCTTATATATTTGATACATTCACGGGCGTGAATGCTCATGTTCACGGTTTGCTGAAGGAGTGTCCCACCCGTGAATGAAGGTGTGAATAAGTTCTAGGGAGTGATATTTGAATATCACGGGTGTGAATGATCATCGGTCACGGGTGTGAAATATTGAATTTCACTACTTATGCCCATGAAGCAAGCCGTGACACAAGGCGTGAAAGCTTCTGTGAGTTTTGGGGTGTAATTGTTCATAGGAGTGAAAAATCATCACGGGCGTGAAAGTCTCTTTTCACGAGCGTGACTCAAGCTGTGAAAATAAGTTTCACCACTTGAAGCCATGAATCATATCGTGAAACAAGTCGTGAATGACACTGCCTCTTTGGGCCATTTAAGTCACGGGCGTGACTCCCCTAAAATTTTCATTAAATTAAAATTAAGTCCTACAACAAGACTAAATCATTTCAACAAATATTCTACTTCTTAAAACGTGAATTCTCATCAAAATTTCTATCTTATAACTTGTGATATGATTTAAGATCAAGAATTAAAATTTCAAATTTTTGCAATCACAAGGTTAATCCATCAATCATACCAAGTTCTCTTCTAATGAAATTAAATCTTTCCTCATTTAGAGACTTAGTGAAAATATCTGCTAATTGTTTTTCTGTGCTTATAAATTCTAATGCAACGTCTCCATATTGAACATGATCTCTAATAAAGTGGTGTCTAATGTCAATATGTTTGCTTCTAGAGTGTTGAATATGATTCTTTGAAAGATTTATAGCACTTGTGTTGTCACATTTTATAGGTATATGGTTCATCTCATGACCATAGTCTTAAGTTGTTGTTTCATCCAAAGAATTTGTGTACAACAACATCCAACTGCTACATATCCAGCTTCAGCAACTAAGAGAGCAACTGAAACTTGTTTCTTGCTAAACCAAGAAACTAAACATTCTCCAATGAAGTGACAAGTACCTGAAGTACTTTTCCTATCCAAAAGACTACTAGCATAGTTTGCATCTGAATATCCTATAATATACAAAGATGAATTCCTAGGATACCATAAACCTAGATGCAATGATCCATGTAAATATCTTAAAATTCTTTTTACAATATTTAAATGAGATTCTTTAGGACATGATTGAAATCATGCACATAAGCAAACACTATACATAATATCGGGTCTAGAAGTAGTAAGATATAAAAGTGATACGATCATACCTCTATAAAGCTTTTCATTAATGCTCTTACCCTTTTCATCTTTGTCCAAATTTGTTGATGTGCTCATAGGAGTCTTGGCATTTTTGCATCCTTCCATACCAAATTTCTTGATTAAATCTTTGGCATATTTGGATTGGTTGATGAATATGCCTTCATTGCTTTGCTTTATTTGCAGACCAAGGAAATACTTAAGTTCTCCCATCATGCTCATTTCAAATTCCCTAGTCATGCACTTGGCAAATTCTTGACAAAGCAACTCATTAGTATAACCAAATATTATATAATCAACATAAACTTGAACAATTAGTATATCATGCTTATGCTTTTTGAGAATAGTGTAGTGTCAACATTTCCTTTTGTAAATTTATTTTCTAATAAAAAAGAACTTAGTCTCTCATACCAAGCTCTTGGAGCCTGTTTTAAACCATACAAAGCTTTTGAAAGTTTAAAAACATGATTTGGCAAATCATAGCTTTCAAAACCTTATGGTTGTTCTACATACACTTCTTCATCTATATAACCATTTAGAAATGCACTTTTCACATCCATTTGAAAACGTTTGAAATTCATGTAACATGCATATGCTAAGAGTATTCTTATAGCTTCTAATCTAGCTACAGGTGCATATGTTTCATCATAATCTATACCTTCTTCCTGATTATATCCTTTTGCAACTAGTCTTGCTTTATTCCTGGTTATTAACCCTTGTTCATCTAATTTGTTTCTAAATACCCATTTGCTACCTATGATTTGATGATCCTTGGGTCTAGGTACTAGGTTCCATACCTTATTTCTCTCCAATTGGTTGAGTTCCTCTTGCATGACAATTACCCAACTTTCATCATTAAGAGACTCATCAATATTTTTAGGCTCAATTTGTGAAATAAAAGCAATGTCAGTGACTAAATGCTTGAAATGAGATCTAGTACTTACTTCCCTTGTTAGATCACCAATTATTTGCTCTTTTGGATGATCTTTCGTCATTCTCCATTCTTTTGGAAGTTCTTGCTCCATTTGTTCTTGATTTTGAGGTAGTAAATTTTCTTGATCATTTTCTTCTTTTCCATTTTCAATATCAAGTTTTTCCATATTACCTACAACATCATCAAGAGCACTACCTTTCATAAGATCAAGTCTACTAGATTCATTAAAAACAACATGCATGGATTCTTCAACCGTTAATAATCTTTTATTAAATACTCCATATGCTTTGCTGGTTGTTGAGTATCCTAAAAAGATACCTTCATCAGACTTAGAGGCAAATTTTCCAATATTGTCCTTGGTGTTCAATATAAAATACTTGCATCCAAATACTCTAAAGTATGATATCAAGGGCTTTCTTCCATTCCATAGCTCAAATGAGGTTTTGTTTAAAAGAGGTCTTTTAAAAACTTGATTTGAAATATAACATACAATGTTTGTGGCATCTACCCAAAAATAAGTTGGTAATTCATATTATTAAGCATTGTTCTAGCCATTTCAATTAAAGTTCGATTTTTCCTTTCAACTACCCCATTTTGTTAAGGTGTCCTAGGAGATGAGAAATTATGTGAAATGCCATGTTCAAGACAAAAGCTTTCAAAGTTTTCATTTTCAAATTCTTTCCCATGATCTCTCCTTATTTTTGAAATGCAGTAACCTTTTTCATTTTGAATTCTTTTAGCAAAGTTTTTGAAGATTTCAAAGGCATCACTCTTTTGAGCTAAGAAAATTACCTAAGTGAATATAGAGTAATCATCTATGATGACAAGTGCATAATGTTTTCCTCCTAAGCTAGCAATTCTAGTAGGTCCAAACAAGTCTAAATGCAGGAGTTGAAGAGGTTTTGAAGTACTTACTATATTTTTGGCTTTGAAAGATGACTTGTGTTGCTTTCCTCTTTGACAAGGATCACATGTCTTGTCTTTATCATATTTAACTCTTGGTAATCCTTTTACTAGCTCTCCTGTGCTGAGACTTTTGTATTAAGTCCATGTTAGCATGACCAAGTCTTCTATGCCACAACCAAGATTGATCACTAGTAGTCACAAGACACTTAGAGGAATGATTAGATAGTTCATGTAAGTTTATTATATACATATTGATATCTCTATTTCCTTTAAATATTTCTTGACCATCGATAGAGATCACAAGACATTCATTTGAAGTAAAGATTACTTTGTTTCCTTTATCACATAATTGACTTACACTTAACAAGTTATGTTTCAAGCCATCAACAAGTAAGACATCCTTAATAAAAGTAGTACCATTAACACCAATGAAACCAATGCCAATTACCTTATCCTTTGCATTGTTTCCAAAGGTAACTTTACCTCCATCAATACTTTTGATTTCATTGAAAAGTTCTTTGTCTCCTGTCATATGCATTGAGCATCCACTGTCTACCAGCCAAACATTTTTGTTTATTGTGGACTTGAGGCATACTTATAGAATCACAAATCAAGTATGATTTTTAGGTACCCAAATGAGTTTGGGTCTTTGGGGGTTAGCATATAAAGGTTCCCAATGAGCCTTCCTTATCCAGAAATGTTTATTTATGTGACCCATTTTCATACAATAATTGCATTGTTTAGGTTTAAACTTGCTTTTTGGTCTTACACTGCATTTAAAAGCCATAATTCTATTAGACTGATTTTGAGAGCAATGGCATGCACAATCATGATTAATTTGCATTTTTCTAGATATGCTTCCTATACATAAAGGCATGATTATTCATTTTCTGTATAGAGGGATTAATATGCTTATTTCTTGGTGCTTTCTTAACAGGTGTGGAGATGTTAGGTTCTTTAGACTTAACAAATACAGTTTTGTTAAAAGATAATGATGTGTCCTTAAATCCTAGACCATGTCTAATTAAGGGTGATCTTTGAGACACAATGAGAGTATCTAAGCTCTCTTTACCTTTGTGAAATTTAGAAATGGAATTTCTAAGTTCCTCAACTTTATTTTTCAAAGTATTATTTTCTTTTAACAATGAAGCTGTTGAGGGTCTTGATGAATATTCATCTAATGACTTTTGAAGAGATTCATTAGATGATTTAAGCTTTATGTTCTCTTTTTCGAAACCATCTATCTTATTTTTCAAATTAGAGATATTATTTCTATAGGTACTAAATTTAGTTCTACATTTCTCTAATTCTATATTTAATTCTTCTATTAGGCTTTGCTCATCATCATCATCATCACTATCACTATTACAATCATTATCACTACTATCATTATTGAAAGAATATGAGTGTAGTGATCTTACTTTGTCCGAGACGTGATCCTCAATAGCCATGAAGCATAGGTTGACCTCTTCACTTTCATTATCATCTTTTTCACTTGAAGAGCTTTCGTCATCCCATGTGGCTTTATGACCTTTCTCCCCATTGTCTTTTTGGTATTTTCTCTTATGCTTCTTGAGCCTTAGACATTCTGGTTTGATATGTCCTTTCTTTCCACATTCATAGCATTTTACCTCTTCCTTACTTCTATATGTGTCATTAGAAGTTTGTTTGAGGTTTCTTTGCCTGAATTTTCTGGAATTGCTCATTTTCTTCTCAATGATTCTTTTTAATCTCCTTGAAAGCATAGCGATGTCCTCATTTTCATCATCACTCATTTCTTCATCATCTTCACTTTCTTCTTGAGATTTTGAAGTATAGGCTTTGAGTGCTAAGGGCTTTCTTTTCTCTGGCTCTGCTTCAAGCTTTCTATCTCTCTTCACTGTCATCTCATGTGTGAGAAGTTTTCCAATCAGCACATCAGTATTCATGATGCTCATATCTTCCTTTGCTTCTTCTATACCAGCAACTCTTGAACCATAGTCTTTAAGAGGAAGACTTCTCAGGATTTTATTGTTTACATCTTCCAAACTCAGATGCTTCCCAAGTTTCCTCATTCCATTTATAATAGATAGAAGTCGGTTGGTCATGTCAGTGATTGACTCATTGGATTTCATCTTGAAGAGCTCATATTCTGAGGTTAGAAGTTGAATCTTCTTGGATTTGACTTGCTTAGTTCCCTCATGATAGTTCTCCAATGTCTTCCACATGTTATATGCTGTTGAGCAGTGTTGTATTCTCCCACATTCTTCAATAGATAATGAGTTTGATAGGAATGTCATTGCCTTCTTGTTTTTGAAATTTGCTCTTCTTTGAGGCTTTGTCCAATCATCTCTTGATAGGATTTCTTCTTCACCATCAGCTCCTCTTCTGGTTGGTGGTGTCCATTCTTTTCGTACACTATCCTAGACTTCAATTCCTTCACTATCCAAGTATGTCTCCATCCTAAACTCCCAATGGGCATAATTTGCTCCATCAAAGTAAGGTTTAAGACTTTGGAATCCTTCATTTGCCATATCTTACTCTTTACTAGCGCTTTTTAGACTTCGATGCTAGACAAGGCTCTGATACCAATTGTTGCCCAGATATTAGACCAAGAAGGGGGGTTGAATTGGAGTTTCAAAAAATTAAACTTTAAAGTGCGAAAAATAATTAATTAATTTTAGGAGGGATAGAGAAAATCAAACACAAAGATTTATAGAGGTTCGGGTGTTAACAAACCCTACTCCCCTCCCAAATCGCAATTGGGAGTTTCACTAACACACTAAGTGTTACAATGGAGTTTTACAAGCTCACTCCCAACTATGGTGTTTCTCACAATGGCTCACACCTAACCCAGAACACCCTTGTGTTTTAATGGCTCACACAATAACCAATTCCTTGTGTTTTACAGGCTCACACAAACAACCTTCACTTTGTGTTTTACAGGCTCACACAAACAACCTTCACTTTGTGTTTTACAGGCTCACACAAACAACCTTTTAATTTGTGTTTTGGAGGTTCACACAACTAACCCTTACAAGTGTTATACTCTTAAACCAGAAATACCCAAAGCTCACTTGAGTAAAGATTACAGAGGGAACCACTTATAAATCTTAATTTGCCCAAATATGAGGAGCAAAAAGATTTTTACAGAGAATAGATTTGTTCTCAATGTATGAAAGTACAAATAGCTTGTAATCAGAATTAAATTCGAAGTATATGCTATTCTTTTGTTATTCTTCTCATTCTCTTGTTCTTAATGCATAAATGACTTCCATTTATACTCCCATGGATGAATATAGCTGTTGGGGTGCATTAAATAAAAAACTTGTCATTGTACCAATCAAAAAATCGTGCCTGACATTTTTTCTCTTTGATTGTTCATAGGCGTGACTATGATTGTCACGGGAGTGACTGTTCTTCCCAAGCCGTGACTGAAGTGGTGACCTTGGTCGTGAAGCTCTCTGGAATGTTTTGAGATATTGAGTCACATGAGTGACATACACATTCACGGGCGTGACAATCTTCCCAGGCCGTGACTGAAGTGGTGACCTTGGTCGTGAAGCTCTCTGGAATGTTTTGACATATTGAGTCACGGGCGTGACAATCTTCTCAGCCGTGATCCAAGTGGTGACTCTGGTCGTGAAGCTCTCTGGATGAAATTGAATGAATCTTCACGGGGGTGACTGAAATGCTTACTTCACGATTTGTTTTTCCTTCATGGCCGTGAACTTCAAATGTTGGTTTTGGTAACGGTTAACTTCCTTCACGGGAGTGACTCATAGAGTCACGACAGTGAACATGCTACTACTTGAATTTTATCTTTCAAATATTATTCTTCCAATTCTCCATTCTTGCTATTTTAATCCATGTCCTGTATAATATACTTACAAAAACAAGTATGTTAAATACAATATTGCTATATTATTTGTTATCATCAAAATGACGGAAATACCCCTCAAGGTTTAACAATAAGAAATTGAAAAACAATGATATTTCCTCTAAACATGCTCTCCTTTTTCATAAGTTGTATAGAAGAAAAAAAATCATCTATCTTCATATTCCATTAGAGGCGAGATTGTGATTACTAACACAAAAATCTTGGTCGGAAAACAAGCAAAATCTAAGAGAAGACCCAAAAAGAAAGGGAAGAAGAAAATCCCATAATAGGAGAAAAGTTGTTTTATAATCTTCAAAAAGCTTATTTATTCTTCTTTTTTTGGGGTTAAGAAGAGGAAATATCTAAATATGATGGTTAAAAAGTTATATGAAAGTATAATCTTTAAAAAAAAAAAAATTAAATTTTATTGATTTGGTCCTCAAGGAAGACAATCCAATTAGTGATGTGCAAGGTTCAGTTATAAAACACAAAATAAAACTACCGATTCAATTTTAGAAAAGAAATTCCTATTTGGTGGACTCATTTTTAAATGCATCAATTTCTCAATAGATAAATAATTAATTAATTGAGCCAAAATATTTAAATTTTATTCAGTTTGCTTTACTTGTTTTAGTTATTTCATCCAATTTAGTTACCGTTTAAAGAGTTTGTTAAGACTATATAACTAAATGTAAAGCTTATGATTCAAGACCTAAGTATGCAATATTATTAAATCTAAAACAATGTCAAAACTTAAATATTGAAATCAGGGACTCAAATAGACTTTACATAAATCTTCATTCTTGAAATATGACAATATAAAAGTTTTAACTAAATGTAGTCTCAGATAATAAATATATGAATTCGAACCTATCTAGATCTGACATGACAAATAACTTCCAAATATAAGTGAATGATGTATTCTCCAACGTGGACTACTTATGCCATGTAAGATTCTTCTAGAATAATGCTATTTTAGGTGGCAGGAAAATATTTACCCCTGCCTCCAACATAACTACATTTTTTTCTTTCCAAATACAACTAATAATTTGAAGTCTTTAATAAATTCCCCACATATAAATTCATCAGTTCTATAATAAATTCCTCCAACAAAGACTTCTATAATAAATTCCCCACATATAAATTTAGGAAAAAAATCACGTAAAATATATGAGAAGACCCATAATTTCACAAAATATACATCATCTACAATATATATTGTAAAGCAATTTAAATAATCAAAGAACACTCACTTATCTAAATGACAAAAATGGTATCACAACAGGCAAAAATAATAAAAATAGAAAAGCCATTTTTATATCTTGCATTAAAATTGAAGCAATAGGTTTCATCAAACAAACAAACAATTGTCAATGGATTTCACCAAAATAGGTTTGAAGGAGAAGGAAATCAATACTATTTATTTTTCAGTTTGGACTCTTTCTATTGAATTGGAGAAAGCTTATTCGATGAAAAATAGTGATGTGGGTGGTAAGAGAGTGCTAATGATGTTACTAAGTGCGGCATGAGGTGGCAATGCAATCATCATGGCCATAGAAAAGAGAGGTAGAGAATAAAATAAGAAAGATGGCTTAGGGCTCAGAAGGAGTTGTCTTTGTTTGTTCTGTAACAACTTTTTACCCTTATGTACCTTACTCGGGTAAGATGGTGACAATGCCCAACTGTTTTACTTGCCTAACAAGAGTTAAAGACAAACAACTTACTTAATTGAAGCTCAAAACATGATTAGTGAAAACTTATGTTATATAAATTGTAACACTCTCCTAATTAATCAGGATTAATCCTAATTAAATGAGTGGATGTTGCAGGATCCTATTATAAAAACCTATTCAATTTAAAACTTTTTCTTTCTTTGTAAAACATCATCTCCTAAAACCATATTACCATTTTAATCCTTTACTTAAACCATAAAACGTACATAAACTCTGATCCAAAAAGAACATCATCAAATAAACCATAATTGGGCTAAACTAGCCCACTGTTTACAAAATACAACCAAGAGGTCAAATACATATTCTTGACATAAAAAGATGTATACATATTTAAAGCAAAAGACTATGCCCATAACCCACAAAAAGAATAAAAGAATGCCATGAATGATTTACCAATCCAAAGGTGGGTTTGTTATGACTAAGCTCTATACAGCTATGTTTCTCGACCTATCAACCTTTATCTACTAGTTCTAACCTGTGTGCAGGAAAATACCTACATATGAAGCAACCTAATGCTTAGTAGTACATATGTGTATTAAAATTCTACATTCATTTATGATATACAATAACATCATAATTATCATGTTCATTACGTTGTTATTATTTGTTCTTACCATCTATCAAATGATAATGCAACAGGGCATACATTTATTGTGATTCTTACCTTTTTAATTGTATTAGCATGCATATTTTATACTTCAGCTATATACCTATATAACATGTATTCATGACCATTTATACATCAAAACATATTCACAACTAATATCAAAACCCAAAAGTAAAAAACAACACTACATGTATCTTAATCATTTCTAATTATCTAGTTTACCATTTTCTTTTTACTTTACTTGCCCAAAACTCTAAACTAGACTATTCAGAGGACACTCATAACCCAAGCTTAAGCTACCATATCACTATCTGTATATGCTCATCTGAGCCCCTCAAGTCAATAGCGCAACCTTATTTTAAGCCACCTTGATTGAGTAATAAAATAGGATCAAAGGCATTCACAACCCAAGTTTAAGCCACCCTGATTGAGTACAAAAAAAATATTGTAGTACCGTAACCCCCTAAATGGCATATCATTTATCTTATGCTATGTCCTAGATTAGAGAAATAAACATTTAATAATCATTTAAATCATTTCTTCTATAATTTTGTTATCATATTCATCCATGCTCACTTTTCTATGCATTGACCCTTTATAAAATATCACTAACCAATTCTGCATATAGAAAACTCATTGTTCTTCATAGGCGTGAATACTTATTCATGGCAGTGAATGTGCCTTTCACGAGTTATTTACTTGTGAATCAAGGTAAGATGTTATTGGTTTCAAAACACATATTGCTCACGGCCTTGAAATATCCTTCACGAATGTGAAACTATGTTTCATAGCTTTTTAGCTCTGAAACAAACTATGAAATTCTAGGTGTGTTCAAAGAAAAACAAAATATAGGTTGCAATGTTCACAGCCATGAATAAATGTTCAAGAGTATGAACCTATGCATTCATGGCTTGTCCAACCATGAACCAAAACATGAAAGCTTCTACCCGTTCTAGGTATTTTCTGGATTGAGGTTTTACGGGCGTGGACCTAGTTCTAGGTTAAGCATTCATGGGCATGACTCCATTGTCATAGGTGTAAATTTTGGATTTTTCAAGAACAGAAAAGAGCCAAAAATAGAACAACACATACAACACACTCGAGGCTCTAAGATTGACCAATGTCAATCACTCATATCACATACCAACAACATGCCTTAATAAGTTTTAAACACATTTAAAAGACATTTCATGCCAAAACCATATCAAACTCATTAATTCTTAAAACTAACATTTAAGTCTCTATAACATTCAAGCCTTGCCATAACCATGTAATTTAGATACATATCATGCCTTTATACCATTTTCATGCATTTACAATCCATTTTATCACATAACACAAAGCCAAATGCAAAGGATTTGAATTTAAATGTCAATATGTACATACCTTTAAGCAATTGAGCCTTACATCCTTCAAGCTTTCAAGCTTGTCTAACCCCTTTGGTGATCCTCACCACTGCCTCTAGCACCTATCATATGAAAAACATCTCTCTTAGAACTGTAAAGTAGAAAATGAACCACTAAACTCTCTCTCTAACCAATCTTTGGTTCACCCTTAAGAACTTATTCCTTTTTCCAACCAAGGTCTAACAATAGTGTTTTGAGAGATGGAAATGGTGAAAAAGAAGAGCTTGGTGTGTAAGCTTTGGATATAAGGGCAGTGGGGGTAGCTGAAAAAACATAGGAGAGAAAGACAAATATGGCTCTACTCGCCTACTCTTCTGACTATTGTTCACGGGCATGAAGTATCTCTTCATGAGTGTGAACATCCTATCACAGCCATGACAAAATCATGTACAGAGGTGAACCTAAACTACAATATTCACAATCGTGAAATCCCATTCGTAGGTGTGAAAGCACCCATTCTTACTATTTCCAAACTTTTAAACCCGTAATCTACCCACTATTTCCTTTAACTACCTACATAACTTATAGACACCAATAATCGAGCATGACATAAATATTCGTTACATGAACACTTTACAAACATTATTCTTATATACAACTTATTTACAAACATACATTTCCTAAAGATACATGATGCTTGAAAATGTTCAGTAGATGTACATGACATGAACTAAATGTGAATACCGACCCTAACTAGGTGGTTATCGCTGCTGTTGCTGCTCCTTTGGTGGGGTCCACTGGATCTACAATCCCTCTTCCTACGTCCCACTACTCGTATTCTGTCTACCACTTGCACAAGAGAAAATAAAACTCTCTGATTGAGCTTACACTCAGTGGTGAAAGCTTCATAGTAATAGACGTATAACATTTATATAATTACCATTTATTAACAATCATGCCTTTTTACTATAATTATTACACATAACATACATATAATTTTCACACATTTCACCCTAGCATGCCCCTTTAGAAATAGAAGCAAACATATATCATGCTACTATTCGACAATCATACATATATCATAACATAATGCATATTATACTTCCTTACTTGTTTATGCCCATAAAATTAGCTACCTAGACAAGATTCTAGGGAGATACAAAGGGTATCATATCCTGACCTTATAGTCATATGTATATCTTGTCTTTGTAGTTGGATGTATAGGTGCTTAATAGAAAGGATGTTGTGCATCATGATTAGTGTCTTCTTATAAAATAGACTGTCCCAGCTAAAAATTGTATATCCCGGCTAGGTCGTATGACCCTATTGGTATGCCAACAAGCCTACTCCACTCTAGTCTAAACTTATTTATGGCCTTATAAATATTATTTCATACATAAGTTATCACATGGAATTCATACATTATTCATTTTAAACGTTCTTAAATTTGTGTGTCTTGTCATTGAGTTCGCTACTATTACAATTTGCCAATTTCTTATATCAGATATCATGTCGCATCATGCTTCTGACACATACTACATTTATCTTGTATAATTATAGATATGTAACAACTTATGCTCTATTAAATACTTGCATATCATATAGTAGACATATTCATAATACACATCACCTTTACAGACAAGCATTTTATTCACATATGTTATTTATTTATCACTATCATTATAGTGCCCTCTCATCTAATCAGGATTAATCTCAACTAAATCAGTGGATGGTACATATACCTATTGCGGAAAACCTATGAAAACTTAAATCTTTTTTCTTTTCCTTATAAGCACTTTGTTACATAAACACTTTTGTATATAAAACCTGTTAAACCATACTCATCACATGCACAAAAGAAACCTCTTTATTAAAATGTACATAAAAGAACTTTTGTTCCAAAGATCCAAAATATATATAAAATATCTTGTTTGGATTAAACTAGCCTGGTGTTTACAAAAATACATGACCTTTGCAAAATTACATATTTATTGAACTTTAAAAACATGTATAAAAGTAAATAACCCATAACCCTATGTCATGTACAAAAATACAAAATATGATATGAGATATCATCGACTCGAGTCAGGTCTACTATGTTGTCTCTGAATGGTTTGGCTCTTTTAATCAACTTCTATCTCTATCTACTAGGCTCCAAGACCTATGTGTAGGAACACCCACCATAAAAATATTGAAATTTTAGTGGTACATATAGGCATAAAAATTCATACAAGAATCATACAATTCATATCATAGCAATTCACGATCATATACAATCATTTATACCAAAGCATGGAATAAGGAAAGCACTACCTTCTATTACACTTCATATCATAAAAGATATCATAATATTTATCCATGCATAGGTGATCAATCATAATATTCATAACATATTACATATCAATTGTGTACCATCATATTGATATATTAAACATTTTTCATTGTATAATTTTCAATAAGTGTTTTCGCCCAACAACTCTCTACATGGACTATTCAGATATGAGCTATGAATAGGGCACTCTCCCAGCTTAAGCTACCCTGCCATTGTCTATGATTATTAAACCTTGAGGAGTATTTCTATTATTTTGATGATCACAAATAATTAGGCAATAAGGAATTTAACCACATTTAGTGTTCTAAGTGTGTTAGATAGGTTACACATTTCTAAGACCGTGAAGCAAGTTGATTGAAATTGTTTAAAATTCAAAAGAATAAAAATCAACAAAGATTCACGCCCATGAAATAGATATTCATGCCAATGAACAATGTCACTCTCATAGTGAAGAATTGCACAACCATGAAAAGAAAATTTCACACTCGTGACTCATGAAGTAATGCCCATGAAAGAGTTAGCGCTAAAATTGTCTCTTTCAAATGTTTACAATAGTGAAGCATTAAACCACCCGTGAAACTTGACTAAGTCATGCCGGTGAAGAAATATGTCATGCTCGTGAAAAGACTTCTCATTTTTGAACAGAACCATTCACATCCAACTACACCACTTAAGTCACAGCTCCAAAGAATAGTCACACCCGTGAACATTAAGTCATGCCCATGAACCTGGAAAGAGAAAGTTGTCAAGTGCGAACAAAAAAGTTGTTAGGTACGAAAGAAAAAGTTGTTAGGCATGAGCGAAAAAGTTGTTGAATGAGCATTTTAGCATTAAATGCATCCCAAACAACTATATTTGTTAGGGGAAGTATAAATATAACATATTTATGACTTCCAAATTTTAGAAAAACAAATGAAAAACATGCATTCAATTTTCTAATCTTGTATAGCCTTGTGCATTTAATTCCTTTCACCATTTTTATCTTTTAAATTGTAAGAAGAATAATTGCTTAGAATTGTTGAGCTTTTTGGTTGGTGAGTGTTTCATTCTTGTAAACAATTACTCAAAAAGTGAGTTTGAGTGAGTTGGATTGTGAGTGAAACATTTGTAAGGGTGTAACACCCAACTTATATAAGAAGGATAATCCCACATATATAAGAAAGATGTCACAAGCTTAACTCGATAAATCTATATGACTAAGTTTTTTTATCGTTTAAATTATAAAAAATTCATTTATTTATATTGGATTTGTCTTATTGTTCTAATTGTCAATATATATATATATATCACCATGTCATATATATATTTGTGGTAGTTGATTTAGTTACATAGTTGATCATCCGTGGCATACCAGCCTCACACATGATTGCTTACAATATAATATTAAAATATAAGACATGCTCCTGAACTAAATACATGACATGTCTACCAAAACCCATATGTCTGGTAAAACTCAAAAAGAAAAATGATTAGTAATCAACCCTCTAACAAAGTCTCTTGTGCCTCTTCTGATATGAGCTTGGATTTCTTCCTGACCAATTTCACTTTCTACTATCTATAGCCCCAATTTTTGCATGAGAAAAACTCACGCTAAGCTATCTCTAGCTTAGTGGTACATATAGGCATTAAGTTTTTCCTAAGCAGTCACACAAATGCATGTCTCTAATAAATCAAGGCACACTTAATTTTATTACATATTTATCATATAAAAGAATTAAGCAAATGATATAACAATATAAACATAATAACCTTATTCAATAATTAAATTTTCACTACCTTATGTAAACCTTTCATGTTTTGTTACTTATGACAATAATAAATTTTCCACATTTCATTCCATAGTCTTTAATTAATATTAGCCCAAATCTCCTTCCCACACTCTCCGGATACGGGGTGTGAAACAGAGGCGCTTTCGAAGATTAAGCCTCCCTACTCATCATATTCTCGAGTCAAGGGCGGTCCTAGAGCTTAAGCCACCTTGACCGAATAAAATCATATCATCTATGTGCAATCAGGATCAGGGGTACTCCTAAAGCTTAAGCCATCCTATCTCTAAATCATATTCATATTGGTACTGTAACTTCCCCATAATGGTGCACCATCTATCGTATGTCAATCCTTAGGTAGAGAAATGGGCAATTAACACCATTAATTACTCGTTTCTATAACAAATACTCATTTCATAACATAATTATATACTCACAATTTAATTCAAAACATAATTATATGCTCACAATTTATTTCAAAACCATGTAATAGCATAATGTTAAGTTTATAGTTAATAAAATTTCTATAATTTTAAAACATGCCATAATATATCATTTCACCATTATGACATATAATTTATGTCATGCACACACAATCATGCATAAGGGCAAACCAAAATACATATATGTACAAATCTCGATAGCGTTTTTTTCTTTTCAAAAAATATAAACTCATAGCTTGTTCACTTTTGTTGTTCTTCCTCTTTTTGAGAGCCTAATTTGAAAATATGATAGTTAATAATTTTTTAAAATACTCATTCTTGATATAGTTTAAATAAATTACTATAATTTCTTTTAAGTTGGAACATGACCTCTTAGGACTATTGGCTCTATAACTTCGTATACCCTTATCCAATTTATGTGATTCATGTTTCTAATTAAATTTAACATATAATACTAAAACATATTAAAATTTCAGAATTTTTGAACCATTACATAATGTTTAGTGAAATTTTAAATATTGCTTTGTTTGTTGCCCCTTAGACAGATTCAGGGTACCATATTTAAAAATTTATATCTTTAAACTGTAGATATTTTTATTACTATAATTTCTAAAAATTTATATAAGGTTATTTCGAACATTTTCCATGTTTATCACTTTTCCAAATTCTATTTCTAAGATCCTCAAACACTAGATAATCTATAACTGGTTCAACATAGAGTATCAACCAGACCAGTTCAATTGTTTAGGTCATAACTAACAAAATAAATGACATTTTATAGTGATACTTCCATAGAAACTTATATAAGACAGAAATAAAACTTTTATGTTTTATACTTTGGACAATTCGACCTTTAAGAAGTTCAAAAAGAACCCCGAATTTACCAGAGCTACACAGGTATAAGAAAACAACTCAATGAAGGAACAACCATAATTAATTTTTGTATAACTCGGCTTAAACAAGAGGTATTTATACTAAATTTTATACACACCTAAATAAAACATATATCTACAACTTATGTTTTATAAAATCTTAGATTCAGCCATTAAGATGATCAAATTAAGCAAAAACCATAGGTTATTCTGTTGATATGTCTCCTTAAACCAGTCTCACTCAAACACATTTATCTCTTTTTGTACTTAAAATAATTTCATGAAATGTTTCATACAAATAAACAACACATATATGAAAAACTTTCATGTTTTACACTTTTTCCAATTCGGTTTATAACTCACTCAAAACTAGAGTGCAAAAGAATGATACTATATAGTCCTAATAACTCTAAAAATACAAGAACAATTGAGAGAGGATTACTTACCAAGAACAAATCTATTTCGAGTGAATTTCTTGTAAATCATGAAGGAGAGGATGAAGAAATGGAGGCTGATGGTTTGAGGATGAAGAAGAATAGAGATAAGGTTGATAGAATTGTGTAGAAATTGCAATAATGTACTTAATCCAAATACATTCCCTCTTCCCATAAAACCAACATTCGGCCCCATCTTTTTTTTCTTAACTTATTATCTTTTTATTATTATTTTATATGTACCAAATTCCACTAGCTTTTATTAAATTGTAATTTCATGATAAGATATGTGTAACCAAATTAACTTTATCAATCTATTTAGTTCATTTTTATTTCTTATTTAGTCATTTACTCAATTTATTTTAATATCTAATGTCAATCATGTAGTTTCTATGTATATCACACACTTATTCTAACTAGACTCTAATTAGTGACCATTACAATTCTCTCCCCCTTAAGATGTTTCATCCTTGAAACATACTTATTGTGTTGTCATTGAACAAGTGGGGGTATTGAGCTTTCATCACTTCCTCATTTTTCCATGTTGCATATTCGATTGCATGATTTCTCCATAACACTTTCACTAATAGTACTCGTTTGTTCCTAATCTCCTTAATTTCTCTGGCTAAAATTTGAAATGGTTCTTCTTCATATGTCAAATCCTGCCTCACTTGAATGCTTTCAGCAGGTATGATGTGCGTAGGATCTGATATGTACCATCTTAACATCGAGACATAGAAAATATCATGTATTTGACTCAACTCCAGTGGTAGAGCGAGTCTATATGCGACAAGTCCAACTCTCTCTAATATTTTATAAGGCCTGATGAACCTTGAACTTGTCTTTCTTCCCAAATCACAGAACTTTCTTCCAGGAGATATTTTAAGAAAAACTTTATCACCCTCTACATATTCAATGTCCCGTCTCTTGAGGTCAGTGTATGATTTCTGTCTATCTATAGCTGCCTTAAGTCTTTATCGAATAATTCTCACTTTCTCTTCTCCCTATTGCACTACATCTGGTCCCACTAGCTTCCCCTCACTAAGCTCTATCCAATATATAGGTGTTCAACACTTCTTGCCATATAATGCCTCATATGGAGCCATCTGGATACTGGACTGATAACTGTTATTATAGGCAAATTCCATTAATGGAAGATATTTGTCCCAGCTACTTTCAAATTCGATGACACAGCTCTTCATCATGTCTTCCAATATCTGAATGACTCTTTCTGATTGTCCATTTGTCTGTGGATGAAAAACAGTGCTGAAATTGAGCTTAGTACCTAAAACTCACTATAAACTACCCCAAAATTGAGATGTGAAACGGGGATCTCTGTCTGACACAATGGAGATGGGGACTCTATGTAATTGTACTATTTCATTCATATACATTTCTGCCAATTTACTTAATGGGTAGTCTTTCCTGATAGGTAAGAAATGTACTAGTTTTGTCAGTCTGTCCACTATGACCCATGTTGTATCATGCTTTTTTGACTTCAAAGGCAATCTAGTCACAAATCCATGGTGATTTGTTCCCACTTCCATTCCAGAATAGAGATTGGATGTAACAATCTAGAAGGTACTTGATGTTCATTCTTGACCTGTTGACAAGTTAAGCATCTTGAAGTGTACTTTGTGATGTCCTTTTTCATACCTGCCCACCAATATCTGCTCTTTAACTCTTGATACATCTTGTTACTCCCTGAATGCATAGTATATCTACTTTCATAGGCCTCTTATAGAATTCTCTGTCTGAGATCTTCTACATTGGGCACGCATAATCTGCCTTGATAGAACAGTCCATCATCTGATTCCATAACAAACCTAGGTCTCTCCACTTTGGAGACCAACTCAGCTAGTTTAGTTAGATTAATATCTTGTCTCTGTGCATCCTTGATTTCCTAAAAGTGGGCTATATGTGCAACTCTGCCACAGTCTTTCTACTTAAAGCATATGCTACTATATTAGCCTTGCCTAGATGGTAGTCAATCACACAATTATAATCTTTTATCAACTCTAGCCATCTTCTCTACCTCAAATTTAATTCTTTCTGTGAGGGAAGATATTTGAAACTCTTATGATCTGTGTATATGAAACACTTCTCCCTATATAAATAGTGGTTCCAAATCTTCAATGTAAAAACTATAGTTGACAGCTCTAGATCATGGGTAGGATAATTCTTCTCATGTGGCTTTAACTGCCTAGAAGCATACGCAACCACCTTTCCATCTTGTATTAATACCCAACCCAATCCATTATGAGAAGCATCACTATAAATTACATGCTCCTTATTAGGGATTCGCTGTGTTAAAATAGGGGACTCAGTGAGCATACTCTTTAGCTTGTCAAAGCTAGCTTGACACTTATCTATCCACTCAAATTTAACATCTTTTCTCAATAATCTTATCAAAGGAGAAACAATCATTGAAAAACCCTTGACAAATCTACAATAATATCCAGCTAAACCTAGGAAACTTCTGACCTCGACCACATTCAGTGGGGGCTTCCAATTCACAATTGCCTCTACCTTGCTAGAATCCACTTTAATGCCCTCTACTAAGACAATGTGTCCCAAAAATGTCACCTTCTTCAACCAAAACTCACATTTTGAGAGTTTGGCATAAAGCTTATGTTCTCTGAGAGTCTGTAACACTATTCTCAAATATTTTTTTATGTTCTTCTGAATCTTTAGAATATACCAGAATATCATCAATAAAAGTAACTACAAATTGATCTAGATATAGCCTGAAGATCCTATTCATAAGATCCATGAATGTTGCTAAAGCATTGGTCAGCCCAAATTGCATAACCAAAAAACTCATAATGACCATATTTAGTTTTGAACGTGATTTTAGTTATATCCTCCGTTTTCACTCTTAATTGATGATAACTTGATCTCAAGTCTATCTTGGAAAATACTCCTGCACCTTTAGATTGGTCAAAAAGATCATCGATTTGTGGCAATGGGTACTTGTTCTTGATGGTTGCCTGATTAAACTGTCGATAATCAATACATAGCCTCAAAGCTCCATCCTTCTTTTTCACAAACAATACCAGCGCACCCTATGGGGATGTACTTGGTCTAATA
This sequence comes from Triadica sebifera, assembly GCA_023653625.1. Classification (NCBI taxonomy): domain Eukaryota; kingdom Viridiplantae; phylum Streptophyta; class Magnoliopsida; order Malpighiales; family Euphorbiaceae; genus Triadica; species Triadica sebifera. The sequence continues at coordinate 24,665,319 of CM042905.1, read as the reverse complement.
AAACCCTTATCAAGGAGTTCTTGCAATTGTGTCTTATGTTCTTTCATTTTTGATAGGGCCATTCTGTACGACATCTTTGATATAGGCATAATTCCTGGAATAAGATCAATAGCAAACTCAACCTCTCTCTCTGGCAGTAGTCCAGGTAAATCATCAGGAAATTCATCTGGGAATTCATTTACCACCAGGATATCTTTAAGATTTGGACCTCCATTTTTAGTGTCAATCATATAGGCCAAATAAGCTTCACACTGTATTCTCATCATTCTCCGAACTTTCATTACAAATATGGCTCGAGGATGTGAGAATAATTCACCTTTCATAATAATTTCTTCCTGAGTTTCTCTCTTAAGTACCACAAATTTAAACTTGCAATACACCACTGCTCTGTGACGTGAGAGCCAATCCATGCCTAAAATGGCATCATACTCATGGAAAGGCAACTCAATCAAATCTGCATAAAACTCCTTCCCATGTACAACTAAAGGACAATTTTTGAATACTTTATTCACTATTACAATGTGACCCAAAGGATTCATAACTTCAATTTCATATTCTAGGTTTTCTTTAATCATATTATGCTGGCTAGGTTTACTAGTGCAAATATAGGAATGTGTGATACCTGGATCTATGAGTGCACAAATGTCAGAATCATATAATGAAAACATACTAGCAATAACATATGTTGCTGCCTGATCTTCCTTAGCTTTCATGGCATAGGCTCTGGCTGGAGCTTTGTTGGATCTAGGTCTATTCACTCTCTCTAAAATACTCTATCTAGGTTGGCCTAGTCCTCCTCTAAATTGAACTCTAGGTTAAGACAAAGTTGACCTAGTAGTCTGAGTAGGAGTACTACTGATCAAGAGTGGGCAATCCCTCTGTATGTGTTCCTTGGACCCACATCTAAAGCAAGCACCTGTGACATGCCAAAATTCTCTCCAATGGCTCTTATTGCAAATGTTACATGCTGGTATAGCTTACTTACCAACTTGAGGTTGTGAACTTGGTCTAACAAAAGGTGCCTTAGAGGGTGGTCCTCTCCTAATAAACCCTGTCTATGAATAGCTAGAACCCTTTCCCTATCATATATTATGTGAACGGCTAGCAAAGAAATGACTCCTCTTCCCAATAGGTTGAGTCTCAAAAGTGGCTGTCTTTTTAAAAGATTCTTCTATTTTTCTCTTTTTCCATTTTTCAAGGCTGAGTGCTGCAAAAACTAACTTAGCAAAATTAGTATGCTGGAGAGCTGTCACAATATCTCTAACCTCTTCATTAAGGCCATCTTCAAACCTTCTGTGTTTATCTCTTTCCTTTGTAACTAGTTTAAGGCCATACTTGCTCAATATGGTAACTATCGCTGATACTTAGTCACTGACATTTTACCCTGCTTGAGAATCATGAACTCTTTCTTCTTTTCATCAATATAAAACAACAGAATGTACTGCTCTTTGAATTCAGAAAGAAAGGAATCCTATGAGACAGGTTCCACCACATATGGTTTAGTAAGAACTGATTTCCACCAATTATATGCCTCCTTCTAGAGTAGAGAAGTAGCAAATCTAGCTTTATCCTCTACTTCCATTTGCAATTCTTTAAAAATTCTTTCAGTCTTTTCCAACCAATACTCAGCCGCAGCTGGCTTCTCATCTTTCTTGCCATAGAAATCCGAAGCCCCATACTTATGAAGCTTATCAATTGTTACTTTTGGTTTATGTGGTGGCACTGAGGTAGGCTAAGGAATGGCCTATACCATCTATTGAAATAGTTCAGTCGTCTGTTGTATAAATGGATTTTGACCAAGATCCATTTGTTCTGCTGCCTGTTGTGGGGGATTTGGAGCAGCATTTTGCCCTTGCACGCTCGCTACACTAGGCTGATGAGGAGTCTCAGTATTGGGAGAGCCGGTACTCTCAGCAACATCCTGTTCATCTGAAGACATCTTCCTACAATCCTATAAGTTGCCAAGAAGAAAGCCCATATCAGAATTATATAACACACATGTGTATTTATGCCTAATATCCTTTTTTCCCACTAGGCCTAGAAATGCCTAAACCGGGCTCTGATACCACTAAATGTAACACCCCACTTATATAAGAAGGATAATCCCACATATATAAGAAGGATGCCATAAGCTTAACTTGATAAATCTGTTTGACTAGGTTTTTCTATTGTTTAAATTAAAATAATTTATTTATTTATATTGGATTTGGCTTATTGTTCTAATTGTCAATATATATATATATATATATATATATATATATATATATTTATGGTAGTTGATTAAGTTACATAGTTGATCATTTGTAGCATATCAGCCTCGCACATGACTGCTTACAATATAATATCAAAATATAAGACATGCTCCTGAACTAAATACATGACATGTCTACCAAAACCCATATGTATGGTCAAACTCAAAAAGAAAAAATGATTAGTAATCAACCCTCTAACTAAGTCTCTTGTGCCTCTTTTGATATGAGCTTATATTTCTTCCTGACCAACTTCACTTTCTACTATCTACAGCTCCAATTCCTACGTGAGAAGAACCCATGATAAGCTATCTCTAGCTTAGTGGTACATATAGGCATTAAGTTTTTCCCAAGCAATCACGCAAATAAATATCTCAAATAAATAATGGCACACTTAATTTTATTGCATATTTGTTTTATAAAAGAAATAAGAAAATCATATAACCGTATAAACATAATAACCTTATTCAATAATTAAATTCTCACTAACTCATGTAAACCTTTCATGTTATGTTACTTATGTTAATAATAAATTTTCCACATTTCATGCCATAGTTTTTAATTAGTATTAGCCCAAATCTCATTCCCGGACTCTCCGAATACGGGGTGTGAAATAGAAGCACTCTAGGAGCTTAAGCCACCCTACTCACCATAATCTCGATTCAAGGGCGCTGCCAGAGCTTAAGCCATCTTGACCGAATAAAATCATATCATCTGTGTGTAATCAGGATCAGGGACGCTCCTAGAGCTTAAGCCATCCTGTCCCTAAATCATATTCATATCGGTACTGTAACTTCTCCACAATGGTGCACCATCTATCCTATGTCAGTCCTCAAGTAGAGAAATGGGCAATTAACAAAATTAATTACTTGTTTCTATAACAAATACTCATTTTATAACATAATTATATACTCAATTTATTTCAAAACCATGTAATAGCATGATATTTTATCAAATATTAGCATAATGTTAAGTTCATAGCTAATAACATTTCTATAATTTTAAAACATGCCATAATATATAATTTCATCATTGTGACATATATTTATGTCATAAACGCACAATCATGCATAAAGGCAAACCAGAATACATATACGTACAAACCTCGATCGTGTTTTCTTTTCAAAATATAAACTCAGAGCTTGTTTACTTTTGTTATTCTTCCTCTTGTTGAGAGCCTAATTTGTAAATATGATAGATAATAATTTGTTAAAATATTCATTCTTGATATAGTTTAAATAAATTACTATAATTTCTTTTAAGTTGGAAATGAGCTCTTAGGACTATAAGCTCCATAACTTTGTATACACTTATCCAATTTATATTATTCCTATTTATAATATTAAAATTACAGAAGTTTTGAACCATTACATAATATTTAGTGAAATTTTAAATATTGCTTTGTTTGCTGCCCCTTAGGCAGATTCGTGGTAACATATTTAAAAATTCATATCTTTCAACATGTAGCTTTTTTATTACTAAACTTTCTACACATTTATATAAGGTAATTTGTAACATTTTTCATGTTTATCACTTTTCCAAATTCTATTTCTAGGGTCCTCAAACATTAGATAATCTATAACTTATTCAACATAGAGTACCAACCCGACTAGTTCAATTGTTTAAGTCATAACTCACAAAATAAATGATATTTTAAGGTGAGACTTCTACAGGAACTTAGATAAGACATATAAATAAAACTTTTATGTTTTATACTTTGGAAAATTCGACCTTTGAGAAGTTGAAAAAGGAACATGAATTTACTAGAGCTGCATAGGGACAAGGAAACAGTTCAATCAAGGAACAACAATAATTAATTTTTGTATAACTCAGCTTAAATAAAAGGTATTTATACTAAATTTTATACACACCTAAATAACACATAGATCTACATTTATGTTTTACAAAACCTTATATTCAGCCATTAACATGATCAAATTAAGCAAAACCTCTAAGTTTTTTGGTTGACACATCTCCCTGAACTAGTCTCATTCAAACAAGTTTATCTCTTTCTGTACCCAAAATAGTTTCATGCAATTTTACATAAATATAAGCAACACATATATGAACAACGTTCATGTTTTATACTTTTTCAAATTTGGTTGATAACTCCCTCAAAACTAGAGTGAAAAAGACTAATACTACACAGTCCTAATAACTCTAAAAATGCAAGAACAATTGAGTGAGGATTGCTTATGAAGAACAAATCTATTTGGAGTGAATTTCTTGTAAATCACGAAGGCGATGATGAATAAATGGAGGTTGATGGTCTGAGGATGAAGAAGAGTAGAGATAAGGTTGATAGAAGTGTGTAGAAGTTGCAATAATGTACTTAATCCAAATACATTCCCTCCTCCTATAACACCACATTCAACCCCATTTCTTTTTTTTAACTGTAATTTCATTATGTGATATGCCTAACCAAATTAACTTTATCAATCTATTTAGTTCATTTTTATTTCTTATTTAGTCATTTACTCAATTTATTTTAATCTCTAATGTCAATCGTATAGTTTCTATGTATATCACACACTTATTCTAACTAGACTCTAATTAGTGACCATTACAAAGGGTTTTTGTATGAGCCATCAAAATATAAGGATTTGGTTATTGTATTGCCACTAAAACATAAGGGTTTTGTATGGGTTAGGTGTCAACCAAGAGAGTAAAACACCATAATTAGGAGTGAACTAGGACAAACTCCATTTGTAACACTTTGTGTGTTAGTGAAATACCCAATTGAGATTGGGGAGAGGAGTAGGGTTAGTTAATACCCAAACCTCTATAAATCTTGTGTGCCAAATTTCTCTTTCTCTCACACAAATTATTCTTTGGTAAAATTGCCTCAAGCTAAATTTTCAATTACCAACCAATTCAACCCCCCCCCTTATTGGTTATTGTTTTGGGTAATAATTGGTATCAATGCTAAGTCTAGCATTCAAGCCTAACAAGCGCCAACAAAGGTCGAATTATGGCCAATGAAGGATTTCTCAATCTCAAACTTTTCTTTGATGGAGCAAATTATGCGAATTGGAAATTTAAGATGGAAACTTATCTTGATAATAAGGGAGTAGATGTTTGGGACACCATTTGAAAGAATGGATACCTCTAACAAGAAGGAATGTTGAAGGAGAAGATGAAATTGTTCCAAAAGATGATTGGACTGAGCCCTAAAAAAGAACTAATGAAAAAAAAAAGCCATGATCATTCTAATAAGCTCTCTATCACTTGAAAAGTGTGATAGAATCCAACATTGTCCAACCACTTACTCCATTTGGAAAATATTGGAAAACTACCATGAAGGCACAAAATAAGTAAAGTCTAAAAAGGTTCAACTTCTTGTCACTGAATATGAACTTTTCAAGATAAAGCCTAATGAAACCATAATCGAAATGACCAATCGACTTCTTACTATTGTTAATGGCATGAAGAAGCTTGGAAAGCATTATAATTTGGAAGATGTAAATAAAAAGATTATAAAGCGTCTTCTTATGAAAGATTATGAATCAAGGGTTATAGGTGTTGCCCAGATATTAAGCCAAGAAGGGGGGTTGAATTGGAGTTTTAAAAATTAAACTTTAAGGTACGGAAATAAACAATTAATTTTAGGAAGGATAGAGAAAATTTGACACATAGATTTATAGAGGTTCGGGTGTTAACAAACCCTACTCCTCTCCCCAATCGCAATTGGGAGTTTCATTAACACACTAAGTGTTACAATGGAGTTTTACAAGCTCACTCCCAACTATGGTGTTTCTCACAATGGCTCACACCTAACCCAGAAAACCCTTGTGTTTTAATGGCTCACACAATAACCAATTCCTTGTGTTTTTACAGGCTCACACAACAACCTACACTTTGTGTTTTACAGGCTCACACAAATAACCCACACTTTGTGTTTTACAGGCTCACACAAACAACATTTTAACTTGTATTTTGGAGGTTCACACAACTAACCCTAACAAGTGTTTTACTCTTAACCCAGAACTACCCAAAGCTCACTTGAGTAAAGATTACAGAGAGAACCACTTATAAATCTTTATTGCTCAAATATGAGGAGCAAAAAGATTTTTACAGAGAATAGATTTGTTCTCAAAGTATGAAAGTACAAGATAGCTTGTGATTTGAAGTATATGCTAATCTTTTGTTTATCTTATCATTCTCTCTTTTCTTAATGCATAAATGACTTCCATTTATACTCCCATGGCTGAATATAGCCGTTGGGGTGCATTAAATAAGAAACTAGCCGTTGTACCAACCAAAAATCGCGTCTGACATTTTTCTCTTTCATTGTTCACGGGCGTGACTATGCTTGTCACGGGGGTGACATTTCTTCCCAAGCCGTGACTGAAGTTGTGACCTTGATCGTGAAGCTCTCTAGAATGTTTTGACATATAGAGTCACGGGCATGACATACTCATTCACGGGCGTGACAATCTTCCCAGCCGTGATCCAAGAGGTGACTCTGGTCATGAAGCTCTCTGGATGAAATTTCATGAATCTTCACGGGGGTGACACATTTATTCACAGGGGTGACTGAAATGCTTACTTCACGATTTGTTTTTCCTTCATGGCCGTGAACTTCAAATGTTGGTTTTGGTAATGGTTAGCTTCCTTCACGGGAGTGACTCCTAGAGTCACGGCATTGAACATGCTACTACTTGAATTTTGTTTCTCAAGGATTATTCTTTCAATTTTCCATTCTTGCTATTTTAATTCATGTCCTGTATAATATACTTACAAAAACAAGTATGTTAAATACAATATTGCTATATTATTTGTTATCATCAAAATGACGGAAATACCCCTCAAGGTGTAACAATCTCCCCCTTTTTTATGGTGACAAATAATCTAGCAATATGTGATTTTGAGAAGTCTCCCCCTCAAAATATAATTAGGATAAAAAATTATAATGTGCAAGAATAGTAAATAATGATGTAGCATTAAACTAGATTTTAAGTATATGCAAGTTATATGAGATATATATCCAATTCATACCATAATTCCTTTTCAAGACATAAAGTATATGTAAGGTATATTTAAGGTATATCATGGCATATTTTTATTTGTAACTTGCTTTAAGGTATATGCAAAGTATACTTAGGGTATATCTAAGATATCTAAAAAACTCAATTTTCCAATTATATACTTTGCATATGAAATGTTGAATCAAGATTTTTAAACCATTTCAAAGTCAATTCACTTTTTGATGTTAATTCACTTTTTGATTCACAATTCATATATTTGCTAGTTTGATACCATTCTCCCTTATCATATATTGCCTATCATATATAGCTTATCATATATTGCTAGTTTTTCCCCCTTTTGTCATCAATCAAAAAGGATATGAAGATTGAAGTAAACAAAAGCAAATATATATCGCATAAAGGAAAAGGATACAAACTAAGTTAAAATATTCAGAAAGGAAATTTAAAAATTTCCTACAAAGCCAAAACATAAAAATGACAAATAAGCTAAAAATGATCAAATTTAGGCTACATTCTAGCCTATCTCCTAGCCAGACATCCTATCACGAAGCCTAGCTACTTTAGCCTTAAGCCTGTCCATCCGAGACTCCATGAAGTCCTTGAGATTCTCCAACCTCTCATCAATGGAAGTCTACAGCTGCTCAAAATGTGGTGCTAAGAGGTCAACTACCTGCTGTGCTAAGGATGGTGTGGAAGCTGAGGACTATCCAATGTCCTGCTCGACTGCTGGAGGTGCTTCCTCAATACGAGCCCTCTTTTTCTGCTGGACTCCCTGGAGGCCTGCTTTAAAATCCTCCGTGTCATTATCTTTCTAGATAATCTCTCCAGCAGTGTCAGTGAAGCGGAAGAAGATATCGTTCTGAAAAACGATTCTGACAGCCACTCCCATCTTGATGAAGGACTCGACATCCAGGCTATCTCAAGGATGTGCAGGAATGATGTTGAAGTCATGATCATCCAGCTTCAAATAATTGAGCTTCACTGTGAAATGGGTGACATATGTCCCAATCAAAATGTCTCATGTGGGCTTATTGGCAATGGAGAGAAGATGGTTTGCAAACCATCTAGAAAGTGCCACTGTAAGTCATCTCCGAGCCATCTCAAATAGGAAGAGTTCTGACTTCCTGATAGTCCCGTTGCTTTCTCCCTTAGCAAAAATGCTATAGGTCAGGAACCTATGCAGATACCTATGCACTAGAGTCCTAAGATGTGTGCTCTTTGTTTTCTTAACATCCCAGCTGCAACCGGTGCCAAAATGTGTCCAGGTTGGCAGGGCAAAGAATTCTACCTCAGTATCATTTAGGATGCCCTCAGATGGTAGGCTGAACAATTCTCCAAACTCAATGGCACTCAGGGTGTTAGGATTGTTGCAGAGTTGGAATTTCACCACTCCAGTAGGTGAAACCTGCAAGGTGCTGAGGAATTCTAGTGTTGGCTCCCTCAGAGTTGGTTGATGAATTTGAACAAAATCTTTGAGATGACAGGCTTGTAGTTGCTCTGTCATAGCCGATTTAAGCCTGAGACTTCGGACTGTCTGCCAATCGAAGGACCTTGATGATAAAAGAGGTATCTTCTTTAAAGTTGCATACCAAGGATGGAAATTCTCTGGAATGATGTTCATGAGGTAATCTGAATACCTCTTAGGTGCATGGGACTTCTTTCTCTTTCCCTTAGATGAAGCAGATTCCATATTTGAAGAAATTTGTTGATGGAGTTGAAAATAATTTTGACAGAAAATTTGATGTAAAACCCTAGAAATGTATGATTTCTGCTGAAGATTCGAACTTCTGATGGTATTTATAGTAAAATTTCAAGTCTTTGGGGTCAGAATCTTCAATGTCTTAATGAATGAGAGTAAATGAGAGCGGTTTTGGGAGATGAGGAGTTGAAATGAAGGTTGTAACCGGCTGTTTTCTTATATATTCGATACATTCACGGGCGTAACTTATGGTTTCACGGGCGTGAATGGTCGTGTTCACGGTTTGCTGAATAAGTGTTTCACCCGTGAATAAAGCCGTGAATATGTTCACGGGCGTGAGGTTTAAACATCACGGGCGTGAATGATCATCAGTCACGGGGTTGAGTCAATGGTCACGGGCGTGAACTGTTGAATTTCACTACTTATGCCTGTGAAGCAAGCTGTGACACAAGGCGTGAAAGCTTCTGTGAGTTTTTGGGGTGTAATTGTTCACGGGAGTGAAAATTCATCACGGGCGTGAAAGTCCATTTTCACGGGCGTGACTCAAGCCGTGAAACTAAGTTTCACCCCTTGAAGTTGTGAATCATGTCGTGAACCAAAGTCGTGAACGACACTGCCTCTTTGGGCCACTTAAGTCACGGGTGTGAATATATGTCATTGGCATGACGCTCCCTAAAATTTTCATCAAATTGAAATTAAGTTCTACAACAATACTAAATCATTTCAACAAAGATTATACTTCTTAAAACATGAATTCTCATCAAAATTTCTATCTTATAACTTGTGATATGATTTAAGATCAGCAATTAAAATTTCATATTCTTGCAATCACAAGGTTAATCCATCAATCATACCTAGTTCTCTTCTAATGAAATTAAATATTTTCTCATTTAGAGACTTAGTGAAAATATCTGCTAATTGATTTTCTGTGCTTATAAATTCTAATTCAACATCTCCATATTGAACATGATCTCTAATAAAGTGGTGTCTAATGTCAATATGTTTGCTTCTAGAGTGTTGAATAGGATTCTTTGAAAGATTTATAACACTAGTGTTGTCACATTTTATAGGTATATGGTTCATCTCATGACCATAGTCCTTAAGTTGTTGTTTCATCCAAAGAATTTGTGTACAACAACATCCACCTACTACATATTCAGCTTTAGCAGTTGAGAGAGCAACTGAAACTTGTTTCTTGCTAAACCAAGAAACCAAACATTCTCCAATGAAGTGACAAGTACCTGAAGTACTTTTCCTATCCAAAAGACTACCAACATAGTATGCATCTGAATATCCTATAATATAAAAAGATGAATTCCTAGGATACCATAAACCTAGATGCAATGATCCATGTAAATATCTTAAAATTCTTTTTACCGCATTTAAATGATATTCTTTAGGAAATGATTGAAATCGTACACATAAGCAAACACTATAAAGCTTTTCATTAATGCTCTTACCCTTTTCATCTTTATCCAATTTCGTTGATGTGCTCATAGGAGTCTTGGCATTTTTGCATCCTTCCATACCAAATTTCTTGATTAAATCTTTGGCATATTTGGATTGCTTGATGAATATGCGCTCATTGCTTTGCTTTATTTGTAGACCAAGGAAATACTTAAGTTCTCCCATCATGCTCATTTCAAATTCCCTAGTCATGCACTTAGCAAATTCTTGACAAAGCGACTCATTAGTAGAACCAAATATTATATCATCAACATAAATTTGAACAATAAGTATATCATGCTTATGCTTTTTGATGAAAAGTGTAGTGTCAACATTTCCCTTTGTTAAGCTATTTTCTAATAAAAAAGAACTTAGTCTCTCATACCAAACTCTTGGAGCCTGTTTTAAACCACACAAAGCTTTTGAAAGTTTAAAAACATGATTTGGCAAATCATAACTTTCAAAACCTGGTGGTTGTTTTGCATACACTTCTTCATCTATATAACCATTTAGAAATGCACTTTTCACATCCATTTGAAAGAGTTTGAAATTCATGTGACATGCATATGCTAAGAGTATTCTTATAGCTTCTAATTTATCTACAGGTGCATATATTTCATCATAATCTATACCTTCTTCCTGATTATATCCTTTTGCAACTAGTTTTGCTTTATTCCTGGTTATTAACCCTTGTTCATCTAATTTATTTCTAAATACCCATTTGCTACCTATGATTTGATGATTCTTGGGTCTAGGTACTAGGTTCCATACCTTATTTCTCTCAAATTGGTTGAGTTCCTCTTGCATGGCAATTACCCAACTTTCATCATTAAGAGCCTCATCAATGTTTTTAGGCTCAATTTGTGAAATAAAAGCAATGTCAGTGACTAAATGCTTGAAATGAGATCTAGTACTTACTCCCCTTGATAGATCACCAATTATTTGCTCTTTTGGATGATCTTTCATCATTCTCCATTCTTTTGGAAGTTCTTGCTCCATTTGTTCTTAATTTTGAGGTAGTAAATTTTCTTGATCTTTTTCTTCTTTCCCATTTTCAGTATCAAGTTTTTCCATATTACTATGTTTTTGGCTTTGAAAGATGACTTGTGTTGCTTTCCTCTCTGACAAGGATCACATGTCCTGCCTTTTTCATATTTGACTTTTGGTAATCCTTTTACTAGCTCTCCTGTGCTGAGACTTTGTATTAAGTCCATGTTAGCATGACCAAGTCTTTTATACCACAGCAAAAATTCATCACTAGTAGTCACAAGACACTTAGAGGAATGGTTAGATAGTTCATGTAAGTTTATTATGTATGTATTGATATCTCTATTTCCTTTAAATATTTCTTGACCATCAATAGAGATTACAAGACATTCGTTTGAAGTGAAGATTACTTTGTTTCCTTTATCACATAATTGACTTACACTTAACAAGTTATGTTTCAAGCCATCAACAAGTAAGACATCCTTAATAAAAGTAGTACCATTAACACCATTGGAACCAATGCCAATTACCTTACCATTTGCATTGTTTCCAAAGGTAACTTTACCTTCATCAATACTTTTGATTTTATTGAAAAGTTCTTTGTCTCCTGTCATATGCCTTGAGGATCCACTATCTACTAGCCATGCATTTGTTTTTATTGTGGACTTGAGGCATACCTATAGAATCACAAATCAATTATGATATTTAGGTACCCAAATGAGTTTGGGTCCTTGGGGGTTAGCATATGAAGGTTCTCAATGAGGCTTCCTTATCCAGCAATGTTTATTTATGTGACCCATTTTCATACAATAATTACATTGTTTAGGTCTAAACTTGCTTTTTCGTCTTACACTGTGTTTAAATGCCATAAATCTATTAGACTGATTTTGAGAACAATGGCATGCCTATTCATGATTAATTTGCATTTTTCTATATGCATGCTTCCTATACATCAAGGCATGATTATTCTTTTCCTGTATAGAAGGTTTAACATTCTTATTTCTTGGTACTTTCTTAACAGTTGTGGAGATGTTAGGTTCTCTAGACTTAACAAATACAGTTTTGTTAGAAGATGATTATGTGTCCTTAAATCCTAGACCATGTCTAACTAAAGGTGGTCTTTGAGATACAATGAGAGTATCTAAGCTTTCTTTACCTTTGTGAAATTTAGAAATGGAATTTCTAAGTTCCTCAACTTCATTTTTCAAAGTATTATTTTCTTTTAACGATGAAGCTGTTGAGGGTCTTGATGAGTATTCATCTAATGACTTTTGAAGAGATTCATTAGATGATTTAAGCTTTATGTTCTCTTTTTCTAAACCATCTATCTTATTTTTCAAATTAGAGATATTATTTCTATAGGTACTAAATTTAGTTCTATATTTCTCTAATTCTATATTTAATTCTTCTATTAGGCTTTGCTCATCATCATCATCATCACTATCACTATTACTATCATTATCACTACTATCATTATTGAAAGAATATGAGTGTAGTGATCTTACTTTGTCCAAGATGTGATCCTCAATAGTCATGAAGCATAGGTTGACCTCTTCACTTTCATTATCATCTTTTTCACTTGAAGAGCTTTCGTCATCCCATGTGGCTTTATGACCTTTCTCCCCATTGTCTCTTTGGTATTTGCTCTTATGCTTCTTGAGCCTTGGACATTCTGGTTTGATATGTCCTTTATTTCCACATTCATAGCATTTTACCTCTTCCTTACTTCTATGTGTATCATTAGAAGTTTGTTTGAGGTTTCTTTGCCTGAATTTTCTAGAATTGCTCATTTTCTTCTCAATCATTCTTTTTAATCTCCTTGAAAGCATAGCGATGTCCTCATTTTCATCATCACTCATCTCTTCATCATCTTCACTTTCTTCTTGAGATTTTGAAGTAGAGGCTTTGAGTGCTAAGGGTTTTCTTTTCTCTAGCTCTGCTTCAAGCTCTCTATCTCTCTTCACTGCCATCTCATGTGTGAGAAGCTTGCCAATCAGCACATCAGTATTCATGATGCTCATATCTTCATTTGATTCTTCTATGCCAGTAACTCTTGAACCATAGTCTTTAAGAGGAAGACTTCTCAGAATTTTATTGTTTACATCTTCCAAACTCAAATGCTTCCCAAATTTCCTCATTGAATTTATAATGGATAGAAGTCGGTTGGTCATGTCAGTGATTGACTCATTTGATTTCATCTTGAAGAGCTCATATTCTGAGGTTAGAAGTTGAATCTTCTTGGATTTGACTTGCTTAGTTCCCTCATGATAGTTCTCCAATGTCTTCCACATGCTATATGCTGTTGAGCAGTGATGTATTCTCCCACATTCTTCAATAGATAATGAGCTTGATAGGATTGTTATTGCCTTCTTGTTTTTGAAATTTTCTCTTCTTTGAGGCTCTGTCCAATCATCTCTTGATAGGATTTCCTCTTCACCATCAGCTATTCTTCTGGTTGGTGGTGTCCATTCTTTTTGTACACTATCCTAGACTTCAATTCCTTCACTATCCAAGTATGTCTCCATCCTAAACTTCCAATGGGCATAATTTGCTCCATCGAAGTAAGGTTTGAGACTCTGGAATCCTTCACAGGCCAATCTTACTCATTACTAGCGCTTTTTAGGCTTTGATGCTAGACAAGGCTCTGATACCAATTGTTGCCCAGATATTAAGCCAAGAAGGGGGGGTTGAATTGGAGTTTTAAAAATTAAACTTTAAGGTACGGAAATAAACAATTAATTTTAGGAAGGATAGAGAAAATTTGACACACAGATTTATAGAGGTTCGAGTGTTAACAAACCCTACTCCTCTCCCCAATCGCAATTGGGAGTTTCACTAACACACTAAGTGTTACAATGGAGTTTTACAAGCTCACTCCCAACTATGGTGTTTCTCACAATGGCTCACACCTAACCCAGAAAACCCTTGTGTTTTAATAGCTCACACAATAACCAATTCCTTGTATTTTTACAGGCTCACACAACAACCTACACTTTGTGTTTTACAGGCTCACACAAATAACCTACACTTTGTGTTTTACAGGCTCACACAAACAACCTTTTAACTTGTGTTTTGGAGGTTCACATAACTAACCCTTACAAGTGTTCTACTCTTAACCCATAACTACCCAAAGCTCACTTGAGTAAAGATTACAGAGAGAACCACTTATAAATCTTTATTGCTCAAATATGAGGAGCAAAAAGATTTTTACAGAGAATAGATTTGTTCTCAAAGTATGAAAGTACAAGATAGCTTATGATTTGAAGTATATGCTAATCTTTTGTTTTTCTTATCATTCTCTCTTTTCTTAATGCATAAATGACTTCCATTTATACTCCCATGGCTGAATATAGCCGTTGGGGTGCATTAAATTAGAAACTAGCCGTTATACCAACCAAAAATCGCGCCTGACATTTTTCTCTTTCATTGTTCACGGGCGTGACTATGCTTGTCACGGGGGTGACATTTCTTCCCAAGCTGTGACTGAAGTGGTAACCTTGATCGTGAAGCTCTTTGGAATGTTTTGACATATAGAGTCACAGGCGTGACATACTCATTCACGGGCGTGACAATCTTCCCAGCCGTGATCCAAGTGGTGACTCTGGTCGTGAAGCTCTCTGGATGCAATTTCATGAATCTTCACGGGGGTGACACCTTTATTCACGGGGTGACTGAAATGCTTACTTCACGGTTTGTTTTTCCTTCATGGCCGTGAACTTCAAATGTTGGTTTTGGTAACGGTTAGCTTCCTTCACAGGAGTGACTCCTAGAGTCACAGTAGTGAACATGCTACTACTTGAATTTTGTTTCTCAAGGATTATTCTTCCAATTCTCCATTCTTGCTATTTTAATTCATGTCCTGTATAATATACTTACAAAAACAAGTATGTTAAATACAATATTGCTATATTATTTGTTATCATCAAAATGACGAAAATATCCCTCAAGGTTTAATAATAGGTATTGAGAAAGCTAATGAATACTTAAGTGTAATTCCTACCGATGTACTTATTGGCAAACTCCTCACTCATGAAACTCCTCACTCATGAAATGGCTCTAGTAAGAGAGAGAGCTTGAAGGAGAAAAGGATAAGAGAAAGCCTCTAGCATTTAAAGCTTCAACCTCAATGCCGATAGATGAAGATCTCCTTATGATGAAGAGTTGGTTGATGAAGGAGATGATCAATTAGCTTTTCTTTCAAGGAGAATCAAGAGGTTGATCATTCATAAGTATGGCTCAATTAAGAACTACAAGTAAATAACCTCAAGATACTCTTCTAAAAACTCCTCATCTAACAAAAGCAAAGAGGAAGTCAAGTGCTATGGATGTGGGAAAAAGGGTCACATTAGATCAAAGTGCCCTATGGTCAAGAAGTACAAGAGGAGACCCAACAAAGAAGAAGAAAAGGGTCACAAAGTCACTTAGGATGATGAAACCACATCACTCATTGAGGTTTTCTCTACTTGTGCGCTTCATGGCTATTGAGGACTCAATGATGAGGTATGCTCTACTTCTCAACCTTGTTATAACTTGAATGATTTAATTAATGA
Organism: Triadica sebifera; assembly: GCA_023653625.1. Lineage (NCBI taxonomy): Eukaryota > Viridiplantae > Streptophyta > Magnoliopsida > Malpighiales > Euphorbiaceae > Triadica > Triadica sebifera. The sequence continues at coordinate 24,649,400 of CM042905.1, read as the reverse complement.
TGATGATGATGATGATGATGATGACATAGTTGAAGTACTAAACCTAGAAATAGAAAGATACAAAATGAAACTTTATCTTTATAGAAAAAATAGCTATAAACTCAAAAATGATTTTAATAACCTTCAAAAAATAGTTAAAGAGCTAAAAACCACAAATGACTTATTAAAGAAAACTCTCAAGAAGTTATATAATAATAATAATAATAATAATAATAATAATAATAATAATAATAATAATAATAATAATAATAATAATAATAATAATAATAATAATAATAATAATAATAATAATGCATTGAAAATGAGGTTAAGAAGCTTAGAAATTATATTTCTAGATTTCACAAAGGGAATGAGAGTTTAGACACTTTAATCATATCACAAAGACCTCCCTTAGTGAGATATGGTCTAGCCTTCAATGAAGCGTTATCATCCTCTAAATCAGTCTTTGTTGAATCAAGCACACCACAAACTTCCACTATTGAGGTAATAGCCCCAAGGGCTAATGGCAAAGCACACATAAAACCCTCTACTCAAAAAAAGAGTAGCCAAGAGTCACATGGCCCAAGAGGGAAACCTCAAAAGGTCAATCATGCTTTCTTATACAAGAAGCATGCACCTAATAAAACACCCACAACATATGAATGTTTTATGTCATTGTGCACATACTCCACTTAGGAGAGTAGTAAAGCCTAAACTAATTGCAAAGTGGAAAAGCATATTTAAATCCAAATAATGCCATTATTGCATGAAACTTTGGCATATAAATAAATATTGTTTTATAAGGAAGGCCCATTGGGAACCTTATAGTGCTAACCCCCAAGGACCCAAGTTCATTTGGGTACCTAAAAACCAAATCTAAATTTTTATTTTGTAGTTGTGGCTGAAGTCCACATCAAAGGAAAATTTTTGGCTAGTGGATAGTAGATGCTCAAGGCACATGACCGGAAATTGAAGCATTTTCACTCAAATCAAAAGAATTAATGGTAGTAAGGTAACCTTTGAAAATAATGCCAATGATAAGGTAATTGACATTGCTCAATTGGATTAAATAATGCTTATTTAATTGAAAATATTTTGCTTATTTATGGTCTAAAGTATAATTTATTAAGTGTAAGTCAATTATACGATTAAAAAAACCAAGTCACCTTTACCTCTAATAAATTTCTTGTGACCACCCTAAATGGTCAAGAGATGTTCAAAGGAAATAGAGATGACAATACTTATATAATAGATTTATACAAGTTGTGTAACCTTTCCTCTAAGTGTCTTGTGACAATTAACGATGAATCTTGGCTATGGCATAAAAGGCTTGGTCATGCAAGTATGGACTTAATTCAAAGTCTTAGCAAAGGAGAACTAGTGGATAGACTACCAAAAGTCAAATTTGCAAAGGATAAGATATGTGAACCATGTCAAAAAGGAAAACAACACAAAATATCATTCAAGTCAAAGTAAGTAGTAAGTACCTCTAGACTTTTACAACTTTTGTATTTAGATCTTTTTGGACCTGCTAGAGTTACTAGTTTATGAGGTAAATACTATGCTTTTGTCATTGTTAATGATTACTCTACATTTACTTGGATAATTTTCTTAGCTCAAAAGAGTTATGCCTTTGAATCCTTTAAGAACTTTTGCCAAAAGAATTCAAAATGAAAAAGGTAATTTATTTCTAAAATAATAAATGATCATGGCAAAGAATTTGAAAATAAGAATTTTGAAAATTTTTGTTTAGAATATAGTATTTCTCATAATTTTTTAACTCCTATAACACCTTAACAAAATGGAGTTGTTGAAAGGAAAAATAGAACTCTAATTAAGATGACTAGAACAATACTCAAAAAGTATGGTTTACCAACCTATTTTTGGGTCAAAGCCACTAATACTGCATGTTATATTTCTAACTGAGCTTTCAAAATGCTAATTTTAAATAAAACTTCTTTTGAGCTATGGAATGGAAGAAAACTCTTTATCTCATATTTTAGTGTATTTGGATGCAAGTGTTTTATATTAAATACCAAAGATAACCTTGGAAATTTTGCTTCTAAATCCAATGTAGGTATCTTCTTAAAATACTCCACAACTAGCAAAACTTATAGAGTCTTTAATAAAAAAATAATTAGTTGTAGAAGAGTCTGCATATTATTTTTTATGAATCTAGTAAACGTGATCTTGTAAAAGGTAGTGTGCTCTTGATGATATTATAGGTACAATGAATAAGTTTGGTCTTGATCATGAAAAGGATGGTAAGATCTCAAAGAGAGATGATAATGATGATCAAGAAGAGCAACAACAAGACGAGCAACAATAAGAGGAGCATCAAAATAATCTATTTACTCAAGCTTAGGAGCAAAGCACCTAGGAGCTTCAAAATAAATGGAAAATTCATAAAAAACCATCTCATAGAGCAAATTATTGGTGATCCATTTATTATAATAACCTCTAAATATCTAATAATTGTTGTTATTTTACTTCACAAATACACACTAACTAGCATACCTTTGTATAATTGCACCAATCAAAGTATAACACAAACAAACAAGAAATACATTTATTATTATTTTATTTTTAATTATAACTTTATGGTTATTATTATAAAACTTGCACAAACCTTGTCTAATTTGACTATGGGTCTATTAAATCTTTTCTCTTGTTTGACACAATGCTCGAGACATAGAGATGTTTGACAAAAATGTACGTAAATCTATAAATGAACTTTCATAAAAACAAACATATCTCTTAATTAAATAAAAGACTATTTTTTCCAAAATAAACCCAACGTCCCTCACATAAATTTGCAGTTCCAAATCTTAACCTAATTAGAGGTCTACGTGCCTTTGACGCTATTTGAGATAAAGTCTTGTGTTACATATAAGATACATATTTAAGGTTTTTCATAAACATGTCAAATGTTCCTCTGTCTTATAATTATGGGTTCCATGCCAATATCTTTTTAGTTCTTCTAAAATGTTTTAAAAAATATCTTATTGAGTTTATCTTGTGTTTCTCTGTGACGCCCTACTTATATATTAGGAATAATCTCATGTATATAAATAGGATGCCACAAAATTTACTAAATAAATTTGTTTCAATTAAAACTTGTTTATTTTAAATAACTTAATCCATTTATTTATATTGGTTTAGGCAAGTTGTTCTAATTAACAATATATATTTATCATCATGTTGTATACACATATGACACCCAATTATATTATATAATTATTTACATATACAATATTAATATATGAGACCTGTCTACCACAATCTATATGCATGGTCAAACTAAAAAAAACATAATAATTAACCTGTGGCGCCCCACTTATATATTAGGGATAATTCCACATATATAAGAAGGATGCGACAAACTTAACTTCATAAATTTGTTTGAATTAATTTTTTTCCATTTTAAATAAATTAATCTATTTATTTATATTAGTTTAGGCAGGTCGTTCCAATTAACAATATATATTTATCCTTATATTGTATACACATATGGCACCCGATTAGGTTACATAATTATTTACATACATAATATTAATATATGAGACATGTCTACCACACCATATATAGTCAAACTAAAAAATAATAATAGATAACCAACCCTCTAACTATGCTTCTTGTGTTTCTGCTGATATGGGCTTGGACTTCTTCCTGATCAACTCCACTATCTACAACTTCAATTCCTGCGTGAGAAGAACCCACGCTAAGTTATCTCTAGCTTAGTGGTACATATAAGTATTAAAGTTTTCCCCAACCAGTCACACAAATACATGTCTCAAATAAAATCATGACATATCAAATTTTATTGCATATTTGTCATATAAAATAAATAAATACATAACATAACATTATTCAATAATTAAATTTGCCCCACCTCATGTAAGCATTTTACACTTTGTTACTTACATCAATTAATTAAATTTTATTCTATGAATTATTAGCCCAAAATCTCGTTCCCGAACTGTCCGAATACGGAGTATGAAATAGGGGCGCTCGCGGAGCTTAAGCCACCCTACTCACTATAATCTCAAGTCAAGGGCGCTCACGGAGCTTCAGCCACCTTGACCTAGTAAAATCATTTATCTGTGTGTAAATAGGAGCATAGGCGCTCTCGGAGCTATAGCCACCTTGTCCTTAAATCATATCAATATCAGTACCGAACTTCCCCCTAATGGTGCACCATCTATCCTATGTCAGTCATCAGATAGAGAAATATGCAATTAACACCATTAATTACTTATTTCTATAACCAATACTTATTTCATATTAACATAATGATATACGCATAACTTATTTCAACACCATATAATAGCATGATATTTTATCAAATATTAGCATAATGTTAAGTTCATAGTTAATAACATTTCTATAATGTTAAAACATGGCATAATCTATTATTTCATCATGGTGACAAATAATTCATGTCATGTACATACAATCATGCATAAGGGGCAAACTAGAATAATTATATGTACAAACCTCGATACGGTTTTTCTTTTCCAAAATATAAGCTCGGAGCTTGTTCACTTTTGTTGGTATTCTTCTTGTTGAAATCCTAATTTAAAAATATAATTAATTAATACCTGGATAAAATATTTATTCTTAATATAATTTAAATAAATGACTACAATTTCTTTTAAGCTAGAACAAGACCTTTAAGGACTGTTGGATAAATAATTTTTTCTACACTTATCTAATTTATATGAATCTTAATCCTGATTAAATATAACAAGTAAAACTAAAACATACTAAAATTTCCGAATTTTTGAACCTTTACATAATTTTTTGTATAATTTTAAATATTGCCCTATTTTCTGCCCTTAGGCAGTTTCGAGGTACCCAATTCAAAAATTCATAATTTTCAATGTGTAGCTTCAATTATTCTAAAAATTGTTATACAGTTATATAATTTAATGTGGAACATTTTTCATTTTTAACTCATTTCCATATTCGGTCTCTAAGGTTCTCAATTATTTGAGGATATATAACTGGTTCAACATAAAGTATCAACCCAACCAGTTCAATTGTTCAGCTCATAACTCACAAAATACATGAAATTTTAAGGTGGGACTTTATAGGAATTTAGATAAGACATAGAATTAAAACTTTTTATGTTTTGAAATTTAGCTAATTCGATCTCAATATAGGTGAAATATAAGGACGAAGTTACTAGAGCTGCACAGGTATCATAACACTACTCAATCACGGAACAAATATAATTCATTTCACTATAACTCAACCTATACAAGAGAAATTTATACAAAATTTGGTAGAGACCTAAATAACACATATACCTACAATGTTCATGTTTTACAAAATCTCATATTAAGCCAATACAATGATCAATTTTTACAAAAACCGTAGGTTATTCAGTTGATATGTCTCCCTGAACCAGTTTCACCCCAATGACCATATCTCTTCATATACTCAATCATTCAATAAAACTTAATAGAAAGACACACAAGACATATATGAACAACTTTTATATTTAACACTTTCCCAAATTTGATTTACAAGATAATTAAAAAAATGAACGAAGTACACTGCAGAACATAATCCAAAAAGTTCTAATAACATAATAATCATGGGAAAAATATTTTTTACCAAGATCAGATTTATTTGAACTGATTTTTGATGCAAATCTTGAAAGAAATGATGAATAATCTGAGCTATAATAGGGAGGAAGGAAAAGGGATGATGAAGAAAAAAAAGGAGAGGGTTGGAGTTGAAAGCAAAAGGGCCAAAAGAAGTCTAACTTGAGTTCAGCCCCACTTTCACGATTTATGCCTCATTTGTTTTCTTTTTCTGCTGTGTCTACTGTTCACTTTTCTGTTTTCTTTTTTTTTACTTTTATTATTATTATTGTTGCCCAGTTATTAGACCAAGAAGGGGGGTTGAATTGGAGTTTTAAAAAATTAAACTTTGAAGTGCGGAAATAAAATTGTTAATTCGGAAGGGATAGAGAAAATCAGACACAAAGATTTATAGAGGTTCAGGTATTAACAAACCCTACTCCTCTCCCCAATCGCAATTGGGAGTTTCACTAACACACTAAGTGTTACAATGGAGTTTTACAAGCTTACTCCCAACTATGGTGTTTCTTACAATGGCTCACACCTAACCCAGAAATCCCTTGTATTTTAATGGCTCACATAATAACCAACTCGTTTGTGGTTTACAAGCTCACACAAACAACCTTTTAATTTGTGTTTTCGAGGTTCACACAACTAACCCTTACAAGTGTTCTTCTCTTAATCCAGAATTACCCAATGCTCACTTGAGTAAAGATTACAGAGAGAACTACTTATAAATCCTTATTGCTCAAATATGAGGAGCAATAAGATTTTTACAGAGAATGGATTTGTTCTCAAAGTAAAAAAGTACAAGATAGCTTGTGATTTTAAAGTATATGCTAATCTTTTGTTTTTCTTATCATTCTCTTGTTTCTTAATGCATAAATGACTTCCATTTATACTCCCATGGCTGAATATAGCTATTGGGGTGCATTAAAAAAGAAACTAGCAGTTATACCAACCAAAAAATCGCGTCTGACATTTTTCTCTTTCATTGTTCACGGGCGTGAATATGCTTGTCACGGGGGTGACAGTTCTTCCCAAGCCGTGACTGAAGTGGTGAACTTGGTCGTGAAGCTCTCTGGTATGTTTTGACATATAAAGTCACGGGCGTGACATTAATCGGTCATAGGCGTGACATTCTTTCCCAGCCGTGAGACAAGTGGTGACTCTGGTCGTGAAGCTCTCTGGATGAAATTGAATGAATCCTTCATGGGGGTGACAATCTTCCCAGCCGTGACCCAAGTGGTGACTCTGGTCGTGAAGCTCTCTAGAATGAAATTTGCATGAAGCTTCACGGGGGTGACACCTTTCTTCACGGGGGTGACTGAAATGCTTACTTCACGGTTTGTTTTTCCTTCATGGTCGTGAACTTCAAATGTTGGTTTTTGGTAACGGCTAGCTTTCTTCACGGGAGTGATTTTGAGAAGTCTCCCCCTCAAAATATACTTAGAATAAAAAATATAATATGCAAGAATAGTAAATAAAGATGTAGCATTTAACTAGATTTTAAGTATATGCAAGTTATATGAGAAGTATATCCAATACATACCATAATTCCTTTTCAAGACATAAAGTATATGTAAGGTGTATTTAAGATATATCATGACATGTTGTAACTTGCTTTTAAGGTGTATGCAAAGTATACTTAGGGTATTTTTAAAGTATATAGAAACTCAGTTTTTCAATTATCTACTTTGCATCTGAAAAGTTGAATCAAGATCAATTCAAGGTCTGTTTCACTTTTTGATTCACTATTCTTATTATAGCTAGTTTGATACTACTTTCCCTTATCATATATTATCTATCATATATTGCTAGTTTTCTCCCCCTTTTGTCATCAATCAAAAAGAATATTTAGATTGAAGTAAACAAAATCAAATATATATATTATGAAGGAAATGATATAAACTAAGAAAGAAAATTTAAGATTTCCTACATAAACATAACAAACAACAAAAATGATCAAACATAACAAATTAAGGCTACACTCTAGCCTATATCCTAGCCAGACATCCTATCACGAAGCCTAGCTACTTTTGCCTCAAGACTATCTATCCGAGACTCCATGAAGTCCTTGAGGTTTTCCAACCTCTCATCCATAGAAGTCTGCAGCTGCTCGAAACGTGGTGCCAAGAGGTCGACCACCTGCTGCGCTAAAGATGGTGTGGAGGCTGAGGACTGTCCAATGTCCTGCTTGATGGCTGGAGTTGCTTCCTCAATCCGAGCCCTCTTTTTCTGCTGAACTCCCTGAAGGCCTGCTTTAAAATCCTCCGTGTCATGATCTTCCCAGATAATCTCTCCAACAGTATCAGTGAAGCGGTAAAAGATATCGTTCTGAAAAACGATTATGACAGCTACTCCCATCTTGATGAATGACTCTACATCCAGCCTATCTCGTGGGTGTGCAGGAATAATGTTGAAGTGATGGTCATCCAGCTTCAAGTAATTGAGCTTCACTGCCATATGAGTGACATATGCCCCAATCAAAATATCTCATGTGGGCTTGGTGGTGATGGAGAGAAGATGGTTTGCAAACCATCTGGAAAGCGCCACTGTGACTCCCCTGCGAGCCATCTCGAATAGGAAGAGTTCTGACTTCCTAATAGTTCCATTGCTTTCTCCCCGAGCAAAAATGCTATAGGTTAGAAACCTATGCAAATACCTGTGTACTGAGGTCTTGAGATGTGTGCTCTTAGTTATCTTGACATCCCAGCTGCAATCCGTGCCAAAATGTGTCCATGCTGCAGGGGCAGAGAATTCTACCTCAGTCTCATTCAGAACGCCATCAGATGGTAGGTTGAACAATTCTCCAAATGCGATGGCACTGAGAGTGTTTGCATTGTTGCAGAGTTGGAATTTCACCACTCCAGTTGGTGAAACCAGCAAGGTGCTGAGAAATTCCAGCGTTGGCTCCCGTAGGGTTGGCAGATGAATTTGAACAAATTTCTTAGATGATAGGCTTGAAGTTGCTCTATCATAACCATCTCGAGCCCAAGATTACAGACTGTCTGCCATTCGAAGGACCTTGATGATAAAATAGGTCTCTTTTTCAAAGTTGCATACCGAGGATGACAACTTTCTGGAATGATGTTCATGAGGTAATCTGAATACCTCTTCGGTGCATGGGACTTCTTTCTCTTTCCCTTTGATAAAGCAGACTCCATATTTGAAGAAATTAGTTGTTGATGGAGTTGAAGAAAATTTTTTATAGAAATTTTGATGAAAGACCCTAGAAGTGTATGATTTCTGCTGAAGATTCAAACTTTTGATGGTATTTATAATGAAATTTCAATGTTTTGGGAGATGGAGAGTTGAAATGAAGATTGTAACCGGCTGTTTTCTTATATATTTGATACATTCACGGGCGTGGCTTGGGGTTTCACGGGCGTGAATAGTCGTGTTCACGGTTTGTTGAAGCAGTGTTCCACCCGTGAATGAAAGCGTGAATTCGTTCACGGGCGTGATCGATGAACATCACGGCGTGAATGATCATAGGTAACGGGGGTGAATATGTTGTCACAGGCGTGAACTATTGAATTTCACTACTTATACCTGTGAAGCAAGCTGTGACACAAGGCGTGAAAGCTTCTGTGAGTTTTGGGTGTAATTAGTCACGGGCGTGAGGATTCTGTTCCACGGGCGTGACTCAAGCCGTGAAACTATGTTTCACCACTTGAATTCGTGAATCATGCCGTGAATCAAAGCGTGAAAGCTTCTGTGAGTTTTTGAGGCGTAATTGTTCACGGGAGTGAAAACGCGTCACGGGCGTGAATGTTCTCATCCACGGGCGTGACTCAAGCCATGAAACTATGTTTCACTACTTGAAGTCGTGAAGCATGTCGTGAACCAAAGTCGTGAATGACACTGCCTCTTTGAGCCACTTAAGTCACGGGCGTGAGTATTAATCACGGGCGTGACACCCCTATAATTTTCATCAGATTGAATTTAAGTTCTACAACAAGACTAAATCATTTCAACAAAGATTTTACTTCATAAAGCATAAATTCTCATCAAAAATTTTATCTTATAACTTGTGAGATGTTTTAAGATCAACAATTAAAATTTTCATATTCTTGTAATCACAAGGTTAATCCATCAATCATACCTAGTTCTCTTCTAATGAAATTAAATCTTTCCTCATTTAGAGACTTAGTGAAAATATCTGCTAATTGCTTTTCTGTGCATACAAATTCTAATTCAACATCTCCATATTGAACATGATCTCTAATAAAACGATGTCTAATGTCAATATGTTTACTTATAGAGTGTTGAATAGGATTCTTTGAAAGATTTATAGCACTGGTGTTGTCACATTTTATAGGTATATGGTTCACCTCATGACCATAGTCCTTAAGTTGTTGTTTCATCCAAAGAATTTGTGTACAACAACATCCAACTGCTACATATTCAGCTTCAGCAGTTAAGAGAGCAACTGAAACTTGTTTCTTGGTAAACCAAGAAACCAAACATTCTCTAATGAAGTGACAAGTACCTAAAGTGCTTTTCCTATCCAAAAGACTACCAGCATAGTCTGCATCTGAATATCCTATAATATAGAAAGATGAATTCCTAGGATACCATAAACCTAGATGCAATGTTCCATGTAAATATCTTAAAATCCTTTTTACAGCATTTAGATGAGATTCTTTAGGACATGATTGAAATCGTGCACATAAGCAAACACTGTACATAATATCAGGTCTAGAAGCAGTGAGATATAAAAGTGATCTGATCATACCTCTATAAAGCTTTTCATTGATGTTCTTACCCTTTTCATCTTTGTCCAATTTTGTTGATGTACTTATAGGAGTCTTGGCATTTTTGCATCCTTCCATACCAAATTTTTTGATTCAGTCTTTGGCATATTTGGATTGGTTGATGAATATGCCCTCATTGCTTTGTTTGATTTGTAGACCAAGGAAATACTTAAGTTCTCCCATCATGCTCATTTCAAATTCCCTAGTCATACACTTAGCAAATTCATGACAAAGCAGCTCATTAGTAGAACCAAATATTATATCATCAACATAAATTTGAACAATTAGTATCTCATGCTTATGCTTTTTGATGAACAGTATAGTGTCAACATTTCCCTTTGTGAAGCTATTTTCTAGTAAAAAAGAACTTAGTCTCTCATACCAAGCTCTTGGGGCTTGTTTTAAACCGTACAAAGCTTTTGAAAGTTTAAAAACATGATTTGGCAAATCATAGCTTTCAAAACCTGGTGGTTGTTCTACATACACTTCTTCATCTATATAGCCATTTAGAAATGCACTTTTCACATCCATTTGAAAAAGTTTGAAATTCATGTGACATGCATATGCTAAGAGTATTCTTATAGCTTCTAATCTAGCTACGGGTGCATATGTTTCATCATAGTCTATACCTTCTTCCTGATTATATCCTTTTGCAACTAGTCTTGCTTTATTCCTAGTTATTAATCCTTGTTCATCTAACTTATTTCTAAATACCCACTTGCTGCCTATGATTGGATGATTCTTGGGTCTTGGTACTAGGTTCCATACCTTATTTCTCTCAAATTGGTTGAGTTCCTCTTGCATGGCAATTACCCAACTTTCATCATTAAGAGCCTCATCAATGTTTTTAGGCTCAATTTGTGAAATAAAAGCAATGTCAGTGACTAAATGCTTGAAATGAGATCTAGTACTTACTCCCCTTGATAGATCACCAATTATTTGCTCTTTTGGATGATTTCTGTTCATTCTCCATTCTTTTGGAAGTTCTTGCTCCATTTGTTCTTGATTTTGAGGTAGTAAGTTTTCTTGATCGTTTTCTTCTTTTCCATTTTCAATGACAAGTTTTTCCACATTATCTACAACATCATCAAGAGCACTACCTTTCACAAGATCAAGTCTACTAGATTCATTAAAAACAACATGCATGGATTCTTCCACTGATAATGATCTTTTATTAAATACTCTATATGCTTTGCTGGTTGTAGAGTATCCTAAAAAGATACCATCATCAGACTTAGAGGAGAATTTTCCAAGATTGTCCTTGGTGTTCAATATAAAACACTTGCATCCAAATACTCTAAAGTATGATATCAAGGGCTTTCTTCCATTTCATAGCTCAAATGAGGTTTTGTTTAAAAGAGGTCTTTTGAAAACTCGATTTGAAATATAACATACAGTGTTTGTGGCTTCTGCCCAAAAATAAGTTGGTAATTCATATTCATTAAGCATTGTTCTTGCCATTTCAATTAATGTTCGATTTTTTCTTTCAACTACTCCATTTTGTTGAGGTGTTCTAGGAGATGAGAAATTATGTGAAATGCCATGTTCAAGACAAAAACTTTCAAAGTTTTCATTTTCAAATTCTTTACCATGATCACTTCTTATTTTTGAAATGCAGTACCCTTTTTCATTTTGAACTCTTTTAGCAAAGTTTTTGAAATTTTCAAAAGCATCACTCTTTTGAGCTAAGAAAATTACCCAAGTAAATCTAGAGTAGTCATCTATGATGAAAAATGCATAATGTTTTCCTCCTAAGCTAGCAATCCTAGTAGGTCCAAATAAGTCTAAATGTAGGAGTTGAAGAGGTTTTGAAGTACTTACTATGTTTTTAGCTTTGAAAGATGACTTGTGTTGCTTTCCTCTTTGACAAGGATCACATGTCTTGCCTTTTACATATTCAACTCTTGGTAATCCTTTTACTAGCTCTCCTGTGCTGAGACTTTGTATTAAATCCATGTTAGCATGACCAAGTCTTCTATGCCACAGCCAAGATTCATCACTAGTAGTCACAAGACACTTAGAGGAATGGTTAGATAGTTCATGTAAGTTTATTATGTCCGTATTGATATCTCTATTTCCTTTAAATATTTCTTGACCATCAATAGAGATTACAAGACATTCATTTGAAGTGAAAATTACTTTGTTTCCTTTATCACATAATTGACTTACACTTAACAAGTTATGTTTCAAGCCATCAACAAGTAAAACATCCTTAATAAAAGTAGTACCATTAACACCAATAGAACCAATGTCAATTACCTTACCCTTTGCATTGTTTCCAAAGGTAACTTTACCTCCATCAATACTTTTGATTTCATTGAAGAGTTATTTGTCTCCAGTCATATGCCTTGAGCATCCACTGTCTACTAGTCATGCATTTTTGTTTATTGTGGACTTGAGGCATACCTACAAAATTACAAATCAAGTATGATATTTAGGTACCCAAATGAGTTTGGGTCCTTGGGGGTTAGCACATGAAGGTTGCCAATGAGCCTTCCTTATCCAGCAATTTCTATTTATATGACCCATTTTCATACAGTAATTACATTGTTTAGGTGTAAACTTGTTTTTTGGTCTTACAATGTATTTGAATCCCATAATTTGATTAGGCTGATTTTGAGAATAATGGCATGCACAATCATGAATAATTTGCATTTTTCTAGATACATTCTTCCGATAAATAAAGGCATGATTCTTTTTTGGTATAGAGGTTTTAACATTCTTATTTCTGGGTGCAGGTCTAACAGGTGTGAAGATGTTATGTTCTTTAGACTTAACAAATATTGTTTTGTTAGAAGATGATGATGTGTCCTTAAACCCTAGACCATGTCTAACTAAAGGTGGTCTTTGAGACACAATGAAAGTATCTAAGCTCTCTTTACCCTTGTGAAATTTAGAAATGGATTTTCTAAGTTCTTCAACTTCATTTTTCAAAGTATTATTTTCTTTTAACAGTGAAGCTGTTGAGGGTCTTGATGAGTATTCATCTAATGACATTTGAAGAGATTCATTAGATGATTTAAGCTTTATGTTTTCTTTTTCTAAGTCATCTATCTTATTTTTCAATTTAGAGATATTATTTCTATAGATACTAAATTTAGTTCTATATTTCTCTAATTCTATATTTAATTCTTCTATTAGGCTTTGCTCATCATCATCATCATCACTATTATCATTATCACTACTATCATTATTGAAAGAGTATGAGTGTAGTGATCTTACTTTGTCCGAGACGTGATCCTCAATAGCCATGAAACATAGGTTGACCTTTTCACTTTCATTATCATTTTTTCACTTGAAGTGCTTTCGTCATCCCATGTGGCTTTGTGACCTTTCTCCCCATTGTCTCTTTGGTATTTGCTCTTATGCTTCTTGAGCCTTGGACATTCTGGTTTGATATGTCCTTTCTTTCCACATTCATAGCATTTTACCTCTTCCTTACTTCTGTGTGTATCATTTGAAGTTTGTATGAGGTTTCTTTGCCTGAATTTTCTGGAATTTCTCATCTTCTTTTCAATGATTCTTTTTAATCTCCTTGAAAGCATAGCGATGTCCTCATTTTCATCATCACTCATCTCTTCATCATCTTCACTTTCTTCTTGAGATTTTGAAGTAGAGGATTTGAGCGCTAAGGGTTTTCTTTTCTCTGGCTTTGCTTCAAGCTCTCTATCTCTCTTTACTGCCATCTCATGTGTGAGAAGCTTACCAATTAGCACATCAATGTTCATGATACTCATATCTTCATTTGCTTCTTCTATGCCAGCAACTCTTGAACCATAGTCTTTAAGAGGAAGACTTCTCAGGATTTTATTGTTTACATCTTCCAAACTCAGATGCTTCCCAAGTTTCCTCATTCCATTTATAATGGATAGAAGACGGTTGGTCATGTCAGTGATTGACTCATTTGATTTCATCTTGAAGAGCTCATATTCTGAGGTTAGAAGTTGAATCTTCTTGGATTTGACTTGCTTAGTTCCCTCATGATAGTTCTCCTATGTCTTCCACATACTATAGGCTGTTGAGCAATGTTGTATTCTCCCACATTCTTCAATAGATAATGAGCTTGATAGAATTGTCATTGCCTTATTGTTTTTGAAATTTGCTCTTCTTTGGGGCTCTGTCCAATCATCTCTTCATAGGATTTCCTCTTCACCATCAACTCCTCTTCTGGTTGGTGGTGTCCATTCTTTTCGTACACTATCCCAGACTTCAATTCCTTCACTATCCAAGTATGTCTCCATCCTAAACTTCCAATGGGCATAATTTGCTCCATCAAAGTAAGGTTTGAGACTCTGGAATCCTTCACTGGCCATATCTTACTCTTTACTAGCGCTTTTTAGGCTTCAATGCTAGACAAAGCTCTGATACCAATTGTTGCCCAGATATTAGACCAAGAAGGGGGGTTGAATTAGAGTTTCAAAAAATTAAACTTTAAAGTGCGGAAATAAAATTGTTAATTTGGAAGGGATAGAGAAAATCAGATACAAAGATTTATAGAGGTTCAGGTATTAACAAACCCTACTCCTCTCCCCAATCGCAATTGGGAGTTTCACTAACACTAAGTGTTACAATGGAGTTTTACAAGCTTACTCCCAACTATGGTGTTTCTTACAATGGCTCACACCTAACCCAGAAATTCCTTGTGTTTTAATGGCTCACACAATAACCAATTCCTTTGTGTTTTACAGGCTCACACAAACAACCTACACTTTGTGTTTTACAGGCTCACACAAACAACCTATACTTTGTGTTTTACAGGCTTACACAAACAACCTTTTAATTTGTGTTTTGGAGGTTCACACAACTAACCCTTACAAATGTTCTTCTTTTAACCCAGAACTACCCAATGCTCACTTGAGTAAAGATTACAGAGAGAACTACTTATAAATCTTTATTGCTCAAATATGAGGAGCAATAAGATTTTTACAGAGAATGGATTTGTTCTCAAAGTAAAAAAGTACAAGATAGCTTGTGATTTTAAAGTATATGCTAATCTTTTGTTTTTCTTATCATTCTCTTGTTTCTTAATGCATAAATGACTTCCATTTATACTCACATGGCTGAATATAGCCGTTGGGGTGCATTAAAAAAGAAACTAGCCGTTATACCAACCAAAAAATCGCGTCTGACATTTTTCTCTTTCATTGTTCACGGGCATGAATATGCTTGTCACGGGGGTGACAGTTCTTCCCAAACCGTGACTGAAGTGGTGACCTTGGTCGTAAAGCTCTCTGGTATATTTTGACATATAATGTCACGGGCGTGACATTAATCGGTCACGGGCGTGACATTCTTTCCCAGCCGTGAGACAAGTGGTGACTCTGGTCGTGAAGCTCTCTGGATGAAATTGAATGAATCCTTCACGGGGGTGACACCTTCATTCACGGGGGTGACAATCTTCCCAGCCGTGACCCAAGTAGTGACTCTGGTCGTAAAGCTCTCTGGAATGAAATTTGCATGAAGCTTCACGGGGGTGACTGAAATGCTTACTTCACGGTTTGTTTTTCCTTCATGGTCGTGAACTTCAAATATTGGTTTTTGGTAACGGCTAGCTTTCTTCACGGGAGTGACTCCTAGAGTCACGACAGTGAACATGCTACTTCTTGCTTTTTGTTTCTCAAGGATTATTCTTCCAATTCTTCATTCTTGCTATTTTAATTCATGTCGTGTATAATATACTTACAAAAACGAGTATGTTAAATATAATATTGCTATATTATTTATTATCATCAAAATGACGGAAATACCCCTCAAGGTTAACAATTATTATTATTATTGTTGTTGTTGTTGTTGTTGTTGTTGTTGTTGTTGTTGTTGTTGTTATTATTATTATTATTATTATTATTATTATTATTATTATTATTATCTTCATATATTTACTTATCTAGTCATTTTAAATTTTTTTTTACCAAAAATACAATTTAATTATTTGGTCTAATTTATTCAAATTCATCGTGGCTATCAATTTAATTTATTTTAATTTCTAATTTAATTATTTATTTCATCTATATTATCTATCATATTTTTTTCCTATTTATACCACATACTTATTCTAATTAAATCCTAATTAATGGGCGTTATATAACCAACCCTCTAACTACATCTTTTGTGCCTCCGCTGATATGGACTTGGATTTTTTTTATCAACATCACAATCTACTAGCTACAGTTCCAATTCCTACATGAGAAGAACTCACGCTAAGCTATCTCTAACTTAATGGTACATATAAGTATTAAAATGTTTTTCTAGGCAGTCACACAAATACATGTCTCAAATAAAATCATGACACATCAAATTTTATTACATATTTGTCATATAAAATAAATAAATATATAACATAAAAGAATAAACATAATAACTTTATTCAATAATTAAATTTGCACAACCTCATGTAAAAATTTTATACTTTGTTATTTAAATCAATTAATAAATTTTCATATTTCATTCTATGATTTATTAGCCCAAAATCTTATTTTCGGACTGTCCGAATACAATGTGTGAAATAGGAGCGTTTGCAGAGCTTAATTACTATAATCTCAATTCAAGGGCGCTCGCGGAGCTTTAGCCAACTTGACCTAGTATAATTATTTATCTGTGTATAATTAGGATCAGGGGCGCTCTCAGAGCTATAGCCACCCTGTCCTTGAATCATATCAGTATCGGTACCGTAATTTTTCCTTAATGGTGCACTATCTATCCTATGTTAGTCTTCAGGTAGAGAAATGAGCAATTAAAATTATTAATTAATTATTTTTATCATGTCTTTACTTGTCTTAATCAACTCTCATTTTGTATCAACATAATTACAAGTTCACAATTTTTTTCAAACCCATGTAATAACATGATATTCCATCAAATATTACCTTAATTAATTAAATTTCTAATTAATAACATTTTTATAATTTAAAAGAATGTAATAATATATTATTTTAACATCATGACACATAATTTATGTTATACACACATAAACATATATCAGGACAAACCATAATATATATATGTACAAATCTTGATAGTCTTTTTTTTCTTTTCCAAATCTAGACTCAGTGTTTGTTCACTTTTGTTGTTCTTCTTTTTGTTGAGATCCTAATTTGAAAATATAAATAATTAATACATTGATAAAATACTTATTTTTAATATAGTTTAAATAAATAACTACAATTTCTTTTAAACTAGAATAAGACCTTTTAGAATTATAGGATCTATAACTTTTTCTACACTTATCCAATTTATATGATTCTTATCCAATTTATTTTTAATTAAATATAAAATGTAATACTATAGCATACTAAAATTTCATAAGTTTTTAACCATTACACAATTTTTAGTATAATTTTAAATATTGTTCTGTTTTCGACCCTTAGGCAGTTTTGAGGTACTATATTTAAAATTTTATATCTTCTATTGTGTATATTTAATTATTATAAAACTTTTTATACTTTTATATAAGTTAATTTGAAACATTTTTCATGTTTACCTCATTTTCAGATTATGCCTCTAAGGTTCCCAAATACTAGAGGATCTATAACTAGTTCATAATATAATGACAACATGACCAAATTACTTGTTAAGGTCATAACTCACAAAATAAATAACATTTTAAGGTAAGACTTTCATAAAAACTTAGATAAGATATAGAAATAAAACTTTCATGTTTAGAAATATGGTTAATTCGATCTAAAAATAGGCCAAATATGAGTACAAAAGTACCAAAGCTGCACAGGTATGTGAAACCAGCTCAATCAAGGAAAAATCATAGTTCATTTTACTATAACTCAACCTACACAAGAAATATTTATATAAAATTTGGCAGAGACCTAGAACACAAATAGGGATACAACTTTTATGTTTTGAGTCACCTTAGATTCATCTCTTAAGATGATCCAATTAATTAAAAATTGTGGAGTATCCTATTGATATTCTTCTAGGGATCAGTCTCACTCAAATGACCATTTCTCTTCATATACTCAAAATCATTCAATAAAATTTGGCAAACAGATAAACAGGATATAAATGAATAACTTTTATGTTTGATACTTTTCCAAATTCGGTTCATAGGGTAATAAAAAATAGAGTGAAATATACTGCATAAATATAACCCTAAAAGCTCTAATAACACAATAACTATAGAAAATATATTACTTACCAAGAACATATTTATTTGGAATGATTTTGATACAAATCTTGAATAAAATCATGAAGAATTAGAACTGTTATTTGGAGAAAGGAAAGGGATGATGATGATAAATAGAAGAGTGTAGAAGTTAGGATAAAATGGGATAAAGTCTTAATTGACTTCCTCCCTCTCTTCTCCCGTTTTATTCTTCTTTGTTATTTTTTTGTGTTTTTTTTATTTGCTGTGCACTTTTTTTGTTTTTTTTTAAAAAAATATTATTATTTTATTATTATTATTTTCACATAGATATAAGTAAACACTTTTTAAATTATTATTATTTTATTATTATTATTTTCACATATTTACTTATATCTAGTATTTTAATTTTTACTAAAAGTACAATTTAATTATATAGTCTAATTTACTCAAATTATCATGTCAATCAATTTAGTTTATTTTAATTTTTAATTTAATCATTTATTTAATCTATTTTAATCTCTATTGTCTATCATGTATTTCTTATATATACCACATATTTATTTTAATTGAATTCTAATTAGTGGGCGTATCTTCTTTTAAATTCTTCCTTTCATCCATAGTTTCGGCCATATATAACCACCTTGCGGCCCTATGTGTACGTTTCTTTCCTCCAAGCCTAAAATTATAACTCAATATCTCATTTCTTTTTGGTCCTTAAGTTCTTTCCTTTTCAATTGGGTCCAAGATACCACTTAAACTTCCCATTTTATGATTTAAACATCTCGGCTCAACTTAAAAATTCAAATCAAATCAATTATTTTTCTCACAAGCAACGTTTCGGCTAACTTGTATTATATTTATTGCCTATTTTTAGCAGACGTCACGGTCCAAAGATGAATAAAACCCCACTGTTAGTTCATTAGGCTCTCCGTACTATAAAGTTCAAAGTTTTAAAGCTTTACAACTTAACCAAATTTCCCAACCATTACATTCTATCTTTAATTATATTTAACTTGGTCTAAAATATCTAGAAATTCCACTTCGGCATCTCCATGCTTTCGGTTTCACAAGATCACAAATCCTTTGGTTTTACAACTTGGTTCCACCTTCAAAATTCTTCATTGGCACCTCGGGCAAGCCCAATTTGAAGGAATTTCTTGCTCTTTACCACGGGTCAGCTTGAATTCCATACAACAACAATACAACACAAGCAATCAACCTTAGATGTGGGTTCTTTGGTAGGTAAAAATAAAAGATAAAAATGAAAATGAGAGAGAATAAGAAGAGAATGAAAGAATAGGAGGCCTTGAACTCTCGGCCTTATGAAGAGAAGATGGAAATCTTACCCCTTTTAAAGATTGCTCCCCAACCCGTGACCTTCACAAGCTTGTTATGGACTTCTCTTCACTTGAATTCAACATGCAAGCTTTGATTCATCATCTCCAGACTCTAAAACCACATGCGAGAGAAACAATCTCCATTTGACACTTTGGGTGAGCTCTTCCCCTCTCCAGTTAGCCTCGGGTCTACAAGATTTTGAAGAGGAAGAAATTCTTTTCTCCTACACTTGATTATGATCACTTGCTAACTAAAGGATAAAGGGTGAGTTTCCACGGAGAAAACAAAAGGAAGAATAAGAGATGAAGATGGAGTCGTATCGGTTTTGCTTGGAAAGGCTTAGAAATTGTGTTGTCTTCCTTAATTTCTTTGCTCAAAGCCCTTATATAATGTTTGGTTGAAGAGAAACGACAAGAAAGTTAAAAAAAAAAAAAAGGGAGGAAATTCATTCGGTTTTGGGAAATGAATGGTGGCCGGCTATAAGAAGCAAAATCGGTTCAAGTGAAAGAAAGAAGAGAGAATAAGAAATGGATAAGAAATGTAGTCTTATTTCTACATATATATGTGGAGATTAAAAAAGAAAATAGTATGCATGGGTGACATGTGTCACTCATACAAGGTATCATTTATCTTAATTGGATTTAATGTAATTAATCTAATCTTATTTTATTTTAATGATAACAAAAATTCCAAAAAGTTCTTGAACTTTTACTTCTCTCGTAAGACCAGACCCTAAATGTTATTTTTTCAATTTTAAGACCCAAATTTTAGAGTTTCAACATAAAAATATACCGGTGGTCACATCTTAATGTATATTACATCTCTGTATTTTTAGTTTTGCAGAAAACACACCGAAGTAAAAATCATAAAATTACAGTTTTGACCTTTTATTGGTTTTTGTGCAAAAATTTAATATAATGTATTTATAACTAATTTTGTTTTACTTATTTTAAGTATAAATTTAGACTCTAATTGTATCACTTCTATTCCAATCACATAATCTTTCGGTTTCTAGTTAGTCGGATGTGTCTGATTGTGAAACGTACGTATTGGTTGAAGTCTAAATTAATGGACATTACATGTTTGAGAAGAAAGAGGGGCTGAAACTGTAATTAATTTTTTTTTTTTTTTAACTTTTCTTGGCAAAACGACACAACTTCAATAAATGGACAATTTGCTCATGAAAATGCATTGCATCACGAGTGACAATGCAAATGAACTTAGAAAGAAAATGACGTTATTATGTTGGAGGCAAGAGTGAAAATTTCCCTTCCAGCTAAAACCGTGATGTTTTGGTGGTGATGGGTGAAAATTTTCCTCTCACCCAAAACAATATTATTTTGAAAGAATATTATGTAACATAGGTATAAGTAGTTCATATAAAAAGAAACGTCATTCGCTTATATTTGGATATTGGTTAGCATATAGGATATAGGTAGACTCGAATTTGTGTGTTTATCATCTAAAATTATGTCTGAAATAAAAATAAAAATTTTTATATTTAAAATTAAAAAATATTTGTTTAGAATATATTAGCTGAATTTCACAAGATTTGTTTTATGAAAAATCTTGTAGAATTATATGGAATTCGCTGCATCACTAGTGAGAATAATTTGAAAAATAAAATATATAAAAAATATACAAACGTTGCTTTAGAAGCCTGTGACATTGTCATCACCTAACACAACTATGAATTACCACGCAAGATCATCTATATCACTTTGTCCATATAGGCGTAAAAAATAAAAAGCTATTGACCTAAAAAGTTTGATGTAATATATCATGCATGAAGTTAAGTTAAGAAGGTTAAACCATAATATCATATTTAGCCTATATATACATATACATATACATATATATATATATATATATATATATATATATATATACACTTTAAAGTGTAACTTTTAAGTGTTTTGATGTTATAATTAATAATAAATTTCTCTATCTAAAATTAATAAAAAAAATTCTTTAAACTTATTTTTTACAACCATTAAATATTTAGCAACAAATATCTTTTGCTATTTTTTATGTTATTAAAGGTATGAAATAAAAGTATAAGAATTCAATATGTTAAAATAGAAGCACATAAGTTCCATTGGAAAAAAGAATAAAAGGTATAAGAACTAAATTGAGTATTATGAAAATATGAAACAATTTTTTTTTTTCCGAATTAGCCCAGGGGCAGTATGATTCAATGTACATTAGTATACAACAGAGAAAAATCACAAGGATCACAGAGCATATTTTACTATTCATATCAATCCTTTTACTAATAATTGGACGATATTAAAAATTTTATAATTACAATTAATTGGTGATACTAATTGTCTATAAAACTGCTGTCCAAGTTCAGTGAAATTCAATAAAAATGGTATCTTGCTTACGTCTATTCTTCCATCCCTAACATTGAACTCATTCATAAATATGAATTTGGCTGATGACCAATTACCTTAGTTGGGTTTGCCGGAGAGGTTGTTGGGACTTGGAAGGTGTTGGATGGTCACCAAACTCCATATTGTCGTCTTGATTTGTCCATATGATTATTTGCTTCCTAATCTAATTATTTCCTATTTTCTTTATTTTTCTTGCCTCAAACCAATTTCTAAATAATTCCATAAACCACAAGGTTCACCTTTTCCTGTTTTAGCTAATCCAAAATAACAACACTAATAACAATATTTATAAATCTTAATGCATCTCTCTCTCTCTCTCTCATAATCTTGCAATGATTCTTAATTTCATGACCCAATAATATGGAACACAAAAATTAGTTATCCCACAAGCTTCTTTGGTTGGTAGTCTCTTTCTTCTAAAAATATTTTTCAGTCAACAAAAAAATTTTAAAAATTAAGGAAAACAATTTTCATTTTAAAATAAAAAATTATTTTCTAAAGTTTATATATAAAGAAAAAAAATACCATTTCAATTTTTTATATATTTTTAATTTTTCTAATGTTTCAGTTAAATGTAGGAATATAATATATTTTTATGAAAAATTACTCAAAGATTCTACCTTCGTGGTTCTGTTTGTCCGCTTCAACCTTGGCAGCCAGAATCTCTTCTTCTTCTTCTTTATAAATCAATTCATCAATTCTCCCTCTTCTTTAAATAATTCCATCAATTATAGCCACTCCCAAGTATTTTTCTAATCTGAATGTATTAAACTAATCACCATTTTCACCTGTACGCACATATATGGTTAATGGTTTGGTTTATATACACATGGCCTATGCCCTTTAGTCCATTTTCCATCTCTCTCTCTCTGTCCCTCCCCCTCTCTGTTGAGAAATTCTATCCCACCATTGAAGCAAAGCAGCTTTCACTTTTTTATATTCTCTCTCTCTTTTCTGGTTTCTGGGTTTCTGTGCTCTCATTGAGATCTGCTTTCAAAAATGGGGTTTTTAAAAGAGAGTTGCACAAAACTTAAGGGAACCTCCTAATAGCGCAACAGCTGCTCTTTGTTGTTCCTCCATGACTAAATATCACTACAGTGACCATAATGAAATCAAGATGAAAACCCTTTTGACAAAGATGGTTTGGCAGCTTGGGTCTGCCTGTTTTCTCCCTAATGAGAGCAACAAAAGCAAAATTGTCAAGAACGCAAATTTTGAGCATAACAAGGCATGGTTACTGGCAGAGTCTGGTGGGTGTGGTGGTGCAGAGCTAACAAATGCTGATCCACAATCAGTTCACTCTTCTTTCAGGTTCAGTTTCTGCTCTCAGGTGGAGCTTGAGTCAATGAACATGAATTCTTCGGCTTCTGCTACAGTTTTGATGGTGAATTTGGATAATGGGTTGAATGAGACTAGAGCTAAAGAGTTCAAATGGAGGAGAATCCAATCTCTAGAGAGGAGTATCTCCCCTGTGGCAAATTCTTTGGTCAGATTTAGTTATAGTGAAATTCTTGCTGCTACTTGTAATTTCTCTAAAGGTACTAAATTGCTCCAAACATTTTTTTTTTTTGAATTTAAAAAGTTGGTATTTTGCTTGGGTTTTTTGAATCATTTTGTTTGAAATTGATAGGTAGAATTTTGGGAAGAGGAGCTTTGAGCTTTGTCTTTATGGGTAGAGTTGGGTTCTTGAGGACTGCTGTGGCTATTAAGAGATTAGACAAGGAGGACAAGGAGGACTCAAAGGCATTTTGTAGAGAATTGATGATTGCAAGCTCTCTTCACAATCCTAACATTGTGCCACTTGTGGGTTTTTGTACTGATCCGGAGGAGGGTTTGTTTCTGGTGTACAAGTATGTCTCTGGTGGGAGCTTAGAAGGCCATTTGCATGGTATATTTTCTTATTTTTTGATTACTAATTTCAAAATTTGAATTAATTTTGATGACTTTCAGTGGTTTATGGGTTTGCCTACTTTCAGAAAAGAAGAGAGGAGTAAAGGGTGGTTCTGCACTTCGTTGGTCAGTGAGGTATAAAGTGGCACTAGGAATTGCACAGGCAATTGCATATTTGCACTATGGAACCGAAAGATGTGTTGTTCATAGAGACATTAAACCTTCCAATATACTCCTTTCTTCCAAGAAAGTACCCAAAGTAAGTCATTTTGTTCTTTATGGGTTACATTCACTAAAGAGCTATGATTAAAAAGAATAATTCAATTATTGTATTCATGTTATTGTGATTGATATATAGTGATGTAGGTGTTTACTATTTACAGTTGTGTGATTTTGGATTGGCTACTTGGACCTCTGCACCCTCAGTACCTTTCCTTTGCAAAACTGTTAAGGGAACATTTGGGTAAGATTTCAGGGCACTTGTTAAAAATGAAAACATTTTTTGATCTTGTAGTTGTTCAGCTACGATTCCAATTCCTTATCATTGTTGATATAAGATTAAATCTACAGTTACCTGGCTCCTGAGTATTTCCAGCATGGGAAAGTGTCCGATAAGACTGATGTTTATGCTTTTGGGGTGGTCCTTTTAGAACTAATAACAGGAAGGAAACCAATTGAAGCGAGAAAACCTCCGGGGGAAGAGAATTTGGTGGTGTGGGTAGGTCATTGGATTCATTTCTCTTACTTCCCATGATTCAGTCCCTTTGACTTTGTAGTGCTTGAATTAATAGTTCATATAAGTTTTTTTTTTTTTTTGAAAAATAGTGGTCTTCCTGCAAATTTACATCTTTCATTCCCAAAATTGTGAATTACATTTTGATTTTTGATATAGCTTGATTCCGTGAACTGTTGAGCTCGAATGGTGCAAAACATGACAAGTGTTTTCAAATGGTTCACCTTTCAGCATACGATGTTATCATTTATGGCTATACCATTTGAGTTCTTATGCTAGACTTGTATTTCGGTGTTCTAATATTCAATTTGTGAGATCTCTGGATAAAGCGAAGCGCTAAAAGTTATTCTTGTTCCCCCCAATATCGTGCTGAAATTTATCAAATTTATTGTTGTTTTTATATTAAGGAATGAGTTTTTGTTTTTGTAAGTTTTTATGCCATCATTTTGAAACTTCATACTGGTTTTGCCTCCAAGTTGTACCCAGAAGCCTATAACAATGAAGTCTCATTTTTCAGGTGTTTTTGCTACAGAAACCAGATCATTTTTAGTTAAATTTTGCTGCATTATGAAGGAAAAGTCACCATTTTGACCTGAGAAAATGATAAATTTGGAAAATTTTACCAAAAAACTCCGTTTATATCTGCAAATGTCAAGACTCTATTCATACATGCAAAAATTGCCAATTTTCACTGACATTTGTGTCTATCATTTTCCATCCAATAATTTATGTGCTACAAGAGGTAGAATCGATACTTGGACTAGGCTGTGATGGATTCGATAACATAAACACCTTCAAAGTGAAGTTGTTAGCTGTGATCCTGCTGCTACCTTATATGCTAATTTGTTCACCACATGATGTCTAGTTCTGCATGACATGGTTGCGATATAAGACAGGATTAACTATCCACTCTTTTGCAGGCTAAACCTCTTTTACAGAAGGGAAAAGGAGCGATTGAAGAGTTGCTTGATCCCAGGGTTAAATGCACTTTCAGAAACACAAATCAAATTACTCAGATGATTCAAGCAGCTGCTGCCTGTGTGAGTAATGAGGAATCCAGACGGCCAGACATCAATGAAATCATCGCTATACTGAGAGGTGAAGAGCCAATTCACTCCAATAAGAAGAAATCCAATTTTTCTGGGATTATAGATTGCTACCCTCAATTACAACAGAACAAAAGTGAGATGAGAAGTCATTTAGCTTTGGCAATGCTAGGAGTTTCAGAGTTCGAAGATGATCACGATCATCTATATTGTCGCTGACTTTAGCTTCACTCAAACTCTTTGATTTTGTTTCAGTGTTTTTCTTATTTTGTTGCTTGCTCAGTTGCTTACATAGAAGTGCTAGATATCAAAATTAAAAAAAAAGTACATAGGAAAATGAGTTTACAGAGATAATTGTGTATATAGATTCCATTTTCCTGCTCCTATCTTGGGGTGGAAAGTGCATCAGATTTTTCTTTCAGAATTTAGCCTTTTTGTTTCTTAGTACTCTTCAAGTCACTGCATATTTCACGTTTTGTAGTTAATTTGTTGTTTCCAAAATTACATGGGTATTATAAATTAATAAGAGGGGCTTTAAAATTCTTTTTTGAAGACAATTGATAAAATCTACTTTACACCATTAACTTTAAGTTATATTTGGTATAAATAAATATTTCATTTACATTTTTTATGAAATTTGATATAAAAATTAATATATTTGTCACTTCCCTTGTGGATCTTTGATTCTTGTATAAATGGTTAATTTTTTTTTCTGGGTTTATTTTCTAAATATTTCAAAAAATAAAAATAATTTACCTAAACTATTTACAAATCTAGAGATAGGACTAAAATGTATAATTAATGCAATGTCTCATTTGGTCACAAAAACCAATTTTTAGTTACAACATCAAAATCAATAATACTATTGAGAAAAATAATATAAGGAGTTACATTTTAACTACCAACACCAATTTTTGTTATAAATAAAATTTTCATTTACATTTTTTTTAAAATTTGATATAAAAATTAATATATTTGTCACTTTCTTGGTGGATCTTTGAATCTTGGATAAATGACTAATTTTTATTTTCTGGGTTTATTATCTAAATATTGCAAACAAAAAAATAATTTACCTAAACTATTTACAAATCTAGAGATGGGACTAAAATGCATAATTAATGCAAAGTCTCATTTGGTCACAAAAATCAATTTTTAGTTACAACATCAAAATCAATAATACTATTGAGAAAAAAAAATATAAGTAGTTATAGTTTAACTACCAAAACCAATTTTTGTTATAAATAAAATTTTCATTTACTTTTTTTTTTAATTTGATATAAAAATTAATATATTTTCCACTTTCTTGGTGGATCTTTGAACCTTGGATAAATGACTAATTTTTGTTTTCTAAGTTTATTATCTAAACATTGCAAAAAATCAAAATAATTTACCTAAACTATTTACAAATATAGAGATGGGACTAAAATGCATAATTAATACAATATTTCATTTGGTCACAAAAACCAATTTTTAGTTACAACATCAAAATCAATCATACTATTGGGAAAAATAATATAAGTAGTACAGTTTAACTATCAAAACCAATTTTTGTTATAAATAAAATTTTCATTCACTTTTTATTAAATTTGAAATAAAAATTAATATATTTGTCACTTTCTTGTTGGATCTTTGAATCTTGGACAAATGGCTAATTTTTGTTTTTTGGGTTTATTATCTAAATATTGCAAAAAATAAAAATAATTTACGTAAAATATTTACAAATCTAGAGATATGACTAAAATACATAATTAACGCAATGTCTCTATGGTCACAAAACCAATTTTTAGTTACAACATCAAAATCAATAATATTATTGAGAGATATAATATAAGTACTTACAGTTTAACTACCAAAACCTAATTTTGGTATAAATAAAATTTTCATTTCCAATTTTATAATAATAATAATAATAATAATAATAATAATAATAATAATAATAATAATAATAATAATAATAATAATAATAATATTATTATTATTATTATTATTATTATTATTATTATTATTTGAAATTTTATATAAAAATTAATATATTTGTCACTTTCTTGATAGATCTTTGAATCTTTGATAAATGACAAAATTTTGTTTTATGGGATTATTATCTAAATATTGCAAAAAAATAAAAATAATTTACTTAAACTATTTACAAATCTAGAGATGGGACTATAATGCATAATCAATGCAATGTCTCATTTGGTCACAAAACCAATTTTTAGTTACAACATCAAAAATCAATAATACTATTGACAAATATAATAATGTAATATAAATAGCTGCAGTTTAACTACCAAATCTAAATCTAGTCTAGACCAATAAACTAATTTCATAAAATCAATACTCTGCAATTTAAAAAAAACTATGAAGAAGAATTTTTATATAAGAATGATATTAAAATATATTGGCAACATCCTTGATTAGGCCTTAATTAGCAATGACAAAATCAGTAAACTCTTGGAAGGATATGAAGCCATCACCATCAATATCAATCTTATCCCTCATTCACTTAACCTCATCAGGGGTGACCGAGCCGAGATTCTTCAGGCAATCTCCGAGCTCCGATGAGGAGATCCTCCCGTCTCCATCCAAGTCGAAACGCTTGAAAATGCTCTCCCGCATTACCACATTAGCATCTGCCATTGTTTTCAAACCTAGTTAAGTGATTTGAGATAATAATAAAAGAGATTTGAGAGAATATATACATAAAAAAAATAAAAAATTGGTTTTTAAAGAGTGAGTAAGTTTTTGTTTAAGGCCAACCCTTCAACTCGGAGTCATTGGTGTAGGAATGGATCACCTGAAAATTCTCGTAAACTATTTTTGATCTTTAATTCTATCAGTTGAATTGAACCAATTTTTTCCTAAAATTATTCAAATGAGTTTGACCCAATTTGTCAAAACAAGTGAAATAAATGATTCAAGCATGAGAATAAAAAATTAAAGTATAATAAAAACAAATTATTCTCAATTGAGTGCAATTATCTTTAATATCATGAAAAAAAATAAAAAAGGAAGATAGAGACAATATAATGCAAAATTTTAGGAGTGTCAAAGGGTGGGTTCAGAGTGACTTTCACCATCCCTATCTTCCACCCTCTCCCGTTCTCCAATAGGAAAAAACTATTAGTCTTCATCCCTGACCATATCCCTAATTTTTATTAAAATATTTTCTTTATTTTAATATAACAAAATATTATTTTATTTTTAAATAAGTATTGTATTATATTTTATTATTTTCAAAAATTATTAATTATGTTTTATATATATAGTGGGGTGGAATAGAAAAATGATAAAAAAAATGCCCAGCTCGGGGCGGATTTTGATCGAGATACCGTGGAGACATGTTCAATTATTATCCCTACAAAAATTGACTAATAATATATGATAATAAAAAATTTCACATTTTTTTAATTCGATATAGATGGTGATTTTTATGGTAGTTGATTAAATATTGTAAAAAAATAAAAATAATTTACCTAAACTATTTACAAATCTAGGTATGGGACTATAATGCATAATTAATGCAATGTCTCATTTGGTCACAATACCAATTTTTAGTTACAACATCAAAAATCAATAATACTATTGATAAATATAAAATAAGTAGTTACAATTTAACTACCAAATTTAAATCTAGTATGGACCAATGAACTAATTTCATAAAATCAATACTCTGCAATTTAAAAAAAAAACAATGACGAAGAATTTTTATATAAGTAAGAATGATATTAAAAAATCTTCGCAACATCCTTGATTAGGCCTTCATTAGCAATGGCAAAATCAGTAAACTCTTGGAAGGATATGAAGCCATCACCATCAGTATCAATCTCATCCATCATCCGCTTAACCTCATCAGGGGTGACTGAGCCAAGATTCTTCAGGCAATCTCCAAGCTCCGATGAGGAGATCCTCCCGTCTCCATCCAAGTCGAAACGCTTGAAAACGCGCTCCCACTCTACCGCATTAGCATTTGACATTGTTTTCAAAGCTAATTAAGTGATTTGAGATAATCAAAAAAGAGATTTGAGAGAATATATACATAAAAAATTTGGTTTTTAAAGAGTGAGTATGTTTTTATTTAAGGCTAGCCCTTCAACTCGGAGTCATTGGTGTAGGAATGGATCACCTGAAAATTCTCATAAATTGTTTTTGGTCATTAATTCTATTAGTTGAATTGAACCAAATTTTTCCTAAAATTATTCAAATGAGTTTGACACAATTTTTCAAAACAAGCGAAATAAATGCAACCAAATTTAAGATTATGACATTTAACTTATAATATTTCAGGGGCATATCACAGTCAAATGATTCAAGCATGAGAATAAAAAATTAAAGTATAATAAAAATAAATTATCGTCAATTGAGTGCAATTATCCCTAACATCATGAAAAAAATATAAAAAATAAAAAAGAAAGATAGATGCAATATAATACAAATTTTTAGGAGTGTCAATGGGTGGGTTCATAATGAATTTCACCATCCCTATCTTCGACCATGTCCCATTCTCCAATAGGAAAAAACTATTAGTCTTCATCCCTGACCACATCCCTAATTTTTATTAAAATATTTTCTTTATTATATATATATATATATATATATATATATATATATATATATATATATATATATATATATATATATATATATATATATATATATATATATATATATATAGTGGGGCGAAATAGAAAAATGATAAAAAAATTGCCCAGTTCAAGGCGGATTTTGATCGAGATACC
This sequence comes from Triadica sebifera, assembly GCA_023653625.1. Classification (NCBI taxonomy): domain Eukaryota; kingdom Viridiplantae; phylum Streptophyta; class Magnoliopsida; order Malpighiales; family Euphorbiaceae; genus Triadica; species Triadica sebifera. The sequence goes on along the minus strand of CM042905.1, from coordinate 24,618,836 downwards.
GTGGAGGCAGGTTCAATTATTATCCCTACAAAAATTGACTAATAACATATGACAATAAAAAATTTCAATTTTTTTTTCTTTTGATATAGATGGTGATATTTAGGGTAGAAGATTAAATATTGCAAAAAAAATAAAAATAATTTACCTAAACTATTTACGAATCTCAAGATGGGACTATAATGCATAATTAATGCAATGTCTCATTTGGTCACAAAACCAATTTTTAGTTACAACATCAAAAATCAATAATACTATTGACAAATATAATACAAGTAGTTACAGTTTAACTACCAAATCTAAATCTAGTCAGGACCAATGAACTAATTTCATAAAATTAATACTCTGCAATTTAAAAAAAAAACTGTGAAGAACAATTTTTATATAAGTAAGAATGATATTAAAAAATCTTAGCAACATCCTTGATTAGGCATTCTTTAGTAAAGGCAAAATCAGTAAACTCTTGTAAGGATATGAAGCCATCAGCATTGGTATCAATCTCATCCATCATCCCCTTAACCTCGTCAGGGGTGACCAAGCCAAGATTCTTCAGGCAATCTCCGAGCTCTGATGAGGAGATTCTCCTGTCTCCATCCATGTCGAAACGCTTGAAAATGCACTCCCGCTTTGCCGCATTAGCATTTGCCATTGTTTTCAATGCTAATTATGTGATTTGAGATAATAATTAAAGAGATTTAAGAGAATATATACATAAAAAAAATTTGGTTTTTAAAGACTGAGTTAGTTTTTGTTTAAAGTCAGCCCTTCAACTCTAAGACATTGGTGTAGGAATGGATCACTTGAAAATTCTCGTAAATTGTTTTTGGTCTCTAATTCTATTTGTTGAATTGAACCAATTTTTGCCTAAAATTATTCAAATGAGTTTGACACAATTTGTCTAAACAAGTGAAATAAATGCAATCGAGTTTAAGGTTATGACATTAAACTTATAATAGTTCAGGGGCATATCACAGTCAAATGATTCAAGAAAAAGAATAAAAAATTAATTTATAATAAAAACAAATTATCATCAATTGAATGCAATTATCTCTAACATTATGAAAAAAAATATAAAAAATAAATAAGGTAGATAGATGCAGTATAATGCAAATTTTTAGGAGTGTCAATGGGTGGGTTCATAGCGAATTTCATCATCCCTATCTTCGACCATGTCCCGTTCTCCAATAAGAAAAAGCTATTAGTCTCCATCCCTGACCATATCCCTAAATTTTATTAAAATATTTTCTTTATTTTAATATTAAAAATATATTTTTTATTTTAAAATAAGTATTGTATTATTTTTTATTGTTTTAATATTAAAAATATTATATAGCATGGAAAAATAGAGAAATGATTAAAAAAATACCAAGTTCGGGGTGGATTTTGATCGAGATACCGTGGAGACAGTTTCAATTATTCTCCCTAAAAAATTGACTAATAACATATGACAATAAAAAATTTCACATTTTTTTTATTTCGATATATATGGTGATTTTTATGGTAGATGATTAAATATTGCAAAAAATAAAAATAATTTGCCTAACCTATTTACAAATCTAGAGATGGGACTATAAAGCATAATTAATGCAATGTCTCATTTGGTCACAAAATCAATTTTTAGTTACAACATCAAAAATCAATAATACTATTGACAAATATAATATAAGTAGTTATAGTTTAACTACCAAATCTAAATCTAGTATGAACCAATGAACTAATTTCATAAAATCAATAATTTCACTGTCCCTATCTTTAACCTTGTCTCGTTCTCCAATAGGAAAAAACTATTAGTCTCCTTCCCTGACTATATATACCTAATTTTTATTAAAATATTTCCTTTATTTTAATATTAAAAATATATTTTTTTACTTTTAAATAAGTAATGTATTATATTTTATTATTTTAAAAAATTATTAATTATGTTATATATATATATATATATATATATATATATATATATATATATATATATATATATATATATATATATATATATATATATATATATATAGCAGGGCGGAATAGAAAAATGATAAAAAAAATGTCTAGTTCGGGGCAGATTTTGATCAATACCGTGGAGATAGGTTCAATTATTCTCCCTAAAACAATTGACTAATAACATATGACAATTAAAAATTTCACTTTTTTTTTGTTTGGGTATAGATGGTGATTTTTATGGTAGATTTAGTAGATGATTAAATATTGCAAAAAAAATAAAAATAATTTACCTAAACTATATACGAATCTAGAGATGGGACTATAGTGCATAATTAATGCAATGTCTCATTTGGTCACATAACCAATTTTTCGTTACAACATAAAAAATCAATAATACTATTGACAAATATTATAGAAGTAGTTACAATTTAACTACCAAACCTAAATCTAGTCTAGATCAATGAACTAATTTCATAAAATCAAATACTCTGCAATTTAAAGAAAAGAATAGTGAAGAAATTTTTTTTATACAAGTAAGAATGATATTAAAAAATCTTGGTACCGTCCTTGATTAAGCCTTCATTAGCAATGACAAAATCAGTAAACTCTTAGAAGGATATGAAGCCATCACCATCAGTATCAATTTCATCCATCATTCGCTTAATCTCGTTAGGGGTGACCGAGTCGAGATTCTTTAGGCAATCTGCGCACTCTAATGAGGAGATCCTCCTGTCACCATCCATGTCAAAACGTTTGAAAATGTGCTCCCGCTCTGCCGCCATTGTTCTCAAAGCAAATTAAGTGATTTGAGATAATAATAACAGAGATTTGAGAAAACATATACATAAAAAAATTTGGTTTTTAATGAGTGAATAAGTTTTTGTTTAAGGCCAGCCCTTCAACTCGGAGTCATTAGTGTAGGAATGGATCACTTGAAAATTCTCAGAAAATGTTTTTGGTCTCTAATTTTATTAGTTGAATTGAACAAATTTTTGCCTGAAATTATTCAAATGAGTTTGACAAAATTTGTCAAAACAAGTGAAATAAATGCAACCGAGTTTAAGGTTATGACATTAAACTTATAATAGTTCATCGACATATCACATGTCAAATAATTCAAGAAAAAGAATAAAAAATTAAAGTTTAATAAAATCAAATTATTGTCAATTGAGTGCAATTTATCTCTAACATCATGAAAAAAGTATATAAAAAAAAGGAAGATTGAGGCAGTATAATGCAAATTTTTAGGAGTGTCAATGGGTGGGGTCATAGCGAATTTCATCATCCCTATCTTCGACCATGTCCCGTTCTCCAATAGGAAAAAGCTATTAGTCTCCATCCCTAACCATCTCCCTAAATTTTATTAAAATATTTTTTATTTTAATATTAAAAATATATTTTTTTATTTTTAAATAAGTATTGTATTATTTTTTATTATTTTAATATTAAAAATATTATATAGCATGGCGGAATAGAGAAACGATGAAAAAAATACCATGTTCTGGGCGGATTTTGATCGAGATACCATGGAGACAAGTTCAATTATTCTCCCTAAAAAATTGACTAATAACATATGACAATAAAAAATTTCACATTTTTTTTTATTTCGATATATATGGTGATTTTTATGGTAGATGATTAAATATTGCAAAAAAATAAAAATAATTTTCCTAATCTATTTACAAATCTAGAGATCGGACTATAATGCATAATTAATGCAATGTCTCATTTGGTTACAAAACCAATTGTTAGTTATAACATCAAAAATCAATAATACTATTGACAAATATAATATAAGTAGTTATATTTTAACTACCAAATCTAAATTTAGTCTGAACCAATGAACTAATTTCATAAAATCAATAATTTCATCGTCCCTATCTTTAACATTGTCTCGTTCTCCAATAGGAAAAAACTATTAGTCTCCTTCCCTGACTATATATACCTAATTTTTATTAAAATATTTTCTTTATTTTAATATTAAAAATATATTTTTTTACTTTTAAACAAGTAATGTATTATATTTTATTATTTTCAAAAATTATTAATTATGTTATATATATATATATATATATATATATATATATATATATATAACAACGCGGAATAGAAAAATGATAAAAAAAATGCCTAGTTCGGGGCGGATTTTGATCGAGATACCGTGGAGACAGGTTCAATTATTCTCCCTAAAACAATTGACTAATAACATATGACAATTAAAAATTTCACTTTTTTTTTATTTTGGTATAGATGGTGATTTTTATGGTAGATTTAATAAATGATTAAATATTGCAAAAAAAATAAAAATAATTTACCTAAACTATATACAAATCTAGAGATAGGACTCTAGTGCATAATTAAAGTAATGTCTCATTTGGTCACAGAACCAATTTTTCGTTTTAACATCAAAAATCAATAATACTATTGACAAATATTATAGAAGTAGTTACAGTTTAACTACAAAATCTAAATCTAGTATAGATCAATGAACTAATTTCATAAAATCAAATACTCTGCAATTTAAAGAAAAGAATAGTGAATAAATTTTTTTTATATAAGTAAGAATGATATTAAAAGATCTTCGTACCATCCATGATTAAGCCTTCATTAGCAATGACAAAATCAGTAAACTCTTGGAAGGATATGAAGCCATCACCATCAGTATCAATTTCATCCATCATTCGTTTAATCTCGTCAAGGGTGACCGAGTCGAGATTCTTCAGGCAGTCTCCGAGCTCTGATGAAGAGATCCTCCCGTCTCTATCCATGTCAAAACGCTTGAAAATGCGTTCTCCGCTCTGTCGCATTTGCATCTGTCATTGTTCTCAAAGAAAATTAAGTGATTTGAGATAATAATAATAACAGAGATTTGAGAAAACATATACATAAAAAAAATTGTTTTTTAATGAGTAAGTTTTTGTTTAAGGCCAGCCTTTCAATTCGGAGTCATTAGTGTAGGAATGGATCACTTGAAAATTCTCAGAAAATGTTTTTGGTCTCTAATTTTATTAGTTGAATTGAACAAATTTTTGCCTAAAATTATTCAAATGAGTTTGACAAAATCTGTCAAAACAAGTGAAATAAATACAACCGAGTTTAAGGTTATGACATTAAACTTATAGTAGTTCATCGGCATATCACACGTCAAATGATTCAAGCATGAGAATTAAAAATTAAAGTTTAATAAAATCAAATTATTGTCAATTGAGTGCAATTATCTCTAACATCATGAAAAAAATATAAAAAACAAAAAAGGAAGATAGAGGCAGTATAATGCAAATTTTTAGGAGTGTTAATGGGTGGGTTCGTAGCGAATTTCATCATCCCTATCTTCGACCATGTCCCGTTCTCCAATAGGAAAAAGCTATAAGTCTCCATCCCTAACCATCTCCCTAAATTTTATTAAAATATTTTCTTTATTTTAATATTAAAAATACATTTATTTTATTTTTAAATACGTATTGTATTATTTTTTATTATTTTAATATTAAAAATATTATATAGCATGGCAGAATAGAGAAATGACTAAAAAAATACCAAGTTCGGAGCAGATTTTGATCAAGATACCGTGGAGACAGGTTTAATTATTTTCCCTAAAAAAATTGACTAATAACATATGCCAATAAAAAATTTCACATTTTTTTTATTTCGATATATATGGTGATTTTTATGGTAGATGATTAAATGTTGCAAAAAAATAAAAATAATTTGCCTAAACTATTTAGAAATCTAGAGATGGGACTATAATGCATAATTAATGCAATGTCTCATTTGGTCACAAAACCAATTTTTAGTTACAACATCAAAAATCAATAATACTATTGACAAATATAATATAAGTAGTGATAGTTTAACTACCAAATCTAAATCTAGTCTGAACCAATGAACTAATTTCATAAAATCAATACTTTGGAATTTTAAAATGGAAAATATGAAGCAAAATTTTTATATAAGTAAGAATAATATGAAAAAATCTTGGCAACATCCTTGATTAGGCCTTCATTAGCAATGGCAAAATCAGTAAACTCTTGGAAGGATATGAAGCCATCACCATTACTATCAATCTCATCCATCATTCGCATCACCTCACCAGGAGTGACCAAGCCGAGATTCTTCAGGAAATCTCCATGCTCCGATGAGGAGATCCTTCCATCTCCGTCCAAGTCGAAAAGCTTAAAAATGCGCTCCCGCTCTACCGCATTAGCATCTGCCATTGTTTTCAAAACTAATTCAGTGATTTGAGATAATAATAATAATAATAATAATAATAATAAAAGAGATTTGAGAGAATATATACATAAAAAAATTGGTTTTGAAAGAGTGAGTAAGTTTTTATTTAAGGCCAACCCTTCAATTTAGAGTCATTGGTGTAGGAATGGATCACTGAAAAATTTTCGTAAGCTATTTTTGGTCTTTAATTCTATTAGTTGAATTGAACCAATTTTCCCCTAAAATTATTCAAATGAGTTTGACATAATTTGTCAAAACAAGTGAAATGAATGCAACCGAGTTTAAGGTTATGACATTAAACTTTTAATAGTTCATGGAAATATCACACGTGAAATGATTCAAGCATGAGAATAAAAAAATAAAGTATAATAAAAACAAATTATCATCAATTATGTGCAATTATCTCTAATATCTTAAAAAATATAAAAAAAATAAAAAAGGATGATAGAGGGAGTATAATGCAAAATTTTATGATTGTCAATGGGTGGGTTCAGAGTGAATTTCACCGTTCCTATCTTCGTCCGTGTCCCGTTCTCCAATAGGAAAAAACTATTAGTCTCCATCCCTGACCATATCCCTAATTTTTTATTAAAATATTTTCTTTATTTTAATTTTAAAAATATTTTTTTATTTTTAAATAAGTATTTATTTATATTTTATTGTTTTCAAAAATTATTAATTAAGTTATATATATATATATATATATATATATATATATATATATATATATATATATATATATATATATATATGGCGGGGCAGCAAAGAAAAATGATAAAGTTCAGGGCGGATTTTGATCGAGATACTGTGGAGATAGGTTCAATTATTATCCCTACAAAAATTGACTAATAACATATGACAATAAAAAATATCAAAAAAATTTTATTTCGATATAGATGGAGATATTTAAGGTAGAAGATTAAATATTACTAAACAATAAAAATAATTTACCTAAAATATTTAAGAATCTAGAGATGGGACTATAATGCATAATTAATGCAATGTCTCAATCGGTCACAAAATCAAAAATCAATAATACTATTGACAAATATAATACAAGTAGTTACAGTTTAACAACCAAATCTAAATCTAATAAAGACCAATGTACTAATTTCTGAAAATCAATACCTTGCAATTTAAAAAAAAAATTGTGAAGAAGAATTTTTATATAAGTAAGAATGATATTAAAAAATCTTAGCAACTTCCTTGATTAAACCTTCATTAGTAAGGGCAAAATCAGTAAACTCTTGGAAGGATATGAAGCCATCACCATCAGTATCAATCTCATCCATCATCCGCTTAACCTCGTTAGGGGTGACCGAGCCAAGATTCATCAGGCAATCTCCGAGCTCCAACAAGGAGATCCTCCCATCTCCATCCAAGTCGAAACACTTAAAAATGCACTCCCGCTCTACTGCATTAGCATCTGCCATTGTTCTCAAGGCTAATTAAGTGATTTGAGATAATAATAATAAAAGAGATTTGAGATAATATATACATAAAAAATGGTTTTTAAAGAGTAAGTTTTTGTTTAAGGTCAGCCCTTCAATTCGAAGACATTGGCGAAGGATTGGATCACATGAAAATTCTCATAAATTGTTTTTGGTCTCTAATTCTATTAGTTGAATCGAACCAATTTTTGCCTTAAATTCTTCAAATGAGTTTGACACAATTTGTCAAAACAAGTGAAATAAATTCAACCGAGTTTAAGGTTATGACATTAAACTTATAATAGTTCATGGGCATATCACACGTCAAATGATTCAAGCATGAGAATGAAAAATTAAAGTATAATAAAATCAAATTATTGTCAATTGAGTGCAATTATCTCTAACATCATGAAAAAAATATAAAAAATAAAAAAGGAAGATAAAGGCAGTATAATGCAAATTTTAAGACTGTCAATAAGTGGGTTCGTAGTGAATTTCATCATCCCAATCTTCAACCATGTCCTATTCTCCAATAGAAAAAAACTATTAGTCTCCATCCCTGGCCATATCCCTAAATTTATTAAAATATTTTCTTTATTTTAATATTAAAAATATATATTTTTTATTTCTAAATACGTATTGTATTATATTTTATTATTTTCAAAAAAAAAAAAAAAATATATATATATATATATATATATATATATATATATATAACGGGGCAAAATAGAAAAATGATTAAAAGAATGTCCAGTTCGAGGCCGATTTTGATCGGGAGACCATATATATATATATAACGGGGCAGAATAGAAAAATGATTAAAAGAATGTCCAGTTCGAGGCCGATTTTGATCGGGAGACCATGGAGACAAGTTCAATCATTTTCCCTACAAAATTTGACTAATAACATATGACAATAAAAAATTTCACATTTTTTTATTTCGATATTGATGGTGATTTTTATGGTAGATGATTAAGTACTGCAAAAAATAAAAATAATTTACCTAAACTATTTACAAATCTAAAGATGGGACTATATTGCATAATTAATGCAATGTCTCATTTGGTCACAAAACCAATTTTTAGTTCCAACATCAAAAATCAATAATATTATTGACAAATATAATATAAGTAGTTACAATTTAATTACCAAATCTAAATCTAGTTTTGACCAATGAACTAATTTCATAAAATCAATACTCTAAAATTTTAAAAAAGAAACTGTGAAGAGGAATATTTATATAAGTAAAAATGATATTAAGAAATCATGACAACATCCTTGATTAGGCCTTCATTAGCAATGGCAAAATCAGTAAACTCTTGGAAGGATATGAAGCCATCACCATCAGTATCAATCTCATCCATCATCTGCTTAACCTCGTCAAGGGTGACAGAGTTGAGATTCTTCAGGCAATCTCTGAGCTCCGATGAGGAGATCCTCTCGTCTGCATCCAAGTCAAAAGAGTTGAAAATGCGCTCCCGCTCTACCGCATTAGCATCTGCCATTGTTTTCAAAGCTAATTAAGTGATTTGAGTTAATAATAAAATAGATTTGAGAGAATATATACATAAAAAAAAAAATTGGTTTTTAAAGAGTGATTAAGTTTTTATTTAAGGCCAGCCCTTCAACTTGGAGTCATTGGTGTAGGAATGGATCGCCGGAAAATTCTCATAAACTGTTTTTGGTCTCTAATTCTATTAGTTTAATTGAGCCAAATTTTCCCTGAAATTATTCAAATGAGTTTGACACAATTTGTCAAAACAAGTGAAATAAATGCAACCGAGTTTAAGGTTATGATATTTATTTTATAGTAGTTCATGGGCATATCACACGTCAAATGATTCAAGCATGAGAAGAAAAAATTAAAGTATAATAAAAACAAATTATCATCAATTGAGTGCAATTATCTCTAACATCATGAAAAAAATATAAAAAATAAAAAAAGGAAGATAGAGGGTGTATAATGGAAAATTTTAAGGGTGTCAATGGGTGGTTCAGAGCGAATTTGACAGTCCCTATCTTCAAACCTGTCATGTTCTCTAATAGAAAAGAACTATTAGTCTCCATCCTTGACCATATCCCCAATTTTTATTAAAATATTTTCTTTATTTTAATATTAAAAATATTTTTTTAATTTTTAAATAAATATTGTATTATATTTTATTATTTTCAAAAATTATTAATTATGTTATATATATATATATATATATATATATATATATATATATATATATATATATATATATATATATATATATATATATATATAGCGGGCCGGAATAGAAAAATGATAAAAAAAATGCCCAGTTCGGGGCAAATTTTGATTGAGATACCATGGAGAAAAGTTCAATTATTATCCCTATAAAAATTGTCTCATAACATATAACAATAAAAAAATTTCACATTTTTTTTAATTTCGATATAAACGGTGATTTTTATGGTAGATTTATTAGATGATTAAATATTGCTAAACAATAAAAATAATTTACCTAAACTACTTAAAATCTAGAGATGGGACTATAATGCATAATTAATGAAATGTCTCATTTGGTCACAAAACCAATTTTTAGTTACAACATCAAAAATCAAAAATACTATTGGCAAATATAATATAAGTAGTTACAGTCTAACTACTAAATATAAATCTAGTCTGGATCAATGAACTAATTTCATAAAATCAATACAGTGCAATTTAAAAAAAAAACTGTGAAGAAGAATTTTTATATAAGTAAGAATGATATTAAAAAATCTTGGCAACATCCTTGATTAGGCCTTCATTAGCAATGACAAATTTAGTAAACTCTTGGAAGGATATGAAGCTATCACTATTAGTATCAATCTCATCCATCATTCGCATCACCTCACCAGGAGTGACCAAGCCGAGATTCTTCAGGCAATCTCCATGCTCCGATGAGGAGATCCTTCCATCTCCGTCCAAGTCGAAAAGCTTAAAAATGCGCTCCCGCTCTACCGCATTAGCATCTGCCATTGTTTTCAAAACTAATTCAGTGATTTGAGATAATAATAATAATAATAATAAATGTGATTTGAGAGAATATATACATAAAAAATTTGGTTTTTAAAGAGTGAGTAAGTTTTTCTTTAAGGCTAGGCCTTCAACTCGAAGTCATTGGGGTAGGAATGGAACACCTGAAAATTCTTGTAACCTGTTTTTGGTATCTAATTCTATTAGTTTAATTGAGCCAAATTTTGCCTGAAATTATTCAAATGAGGTTGAAAAAATTTTAGTTCATGGGCATATCACATGTCAAATGATTAAAGAATGAGAATAAAAAATTAATGTATAATAAAAAAAATTATCATCAATTAAGTGCAATTATCTCTAACATCATGAAAAAAATATAAAAAATAAAAAAGGAAGATAGAGGCAGTATAATGAAAAATTTTAGGAGTCTCAATGGGTGGGTTCAAAATGAATTTCATCGTTGCTATCTTTGACCCTGTCCCATTCTCTAATAGGAAAAAACTATTAGTCTTCATTCCTGACCATATCCCTAATTTTTATTAAAAATATTTTCTTTATTTCAATATTAAAAATATTTTTTTTTTATTTTTAAATAAGTATTGAATTATATTTTATTGTTTTCAAAAATTATTAATTATGTTATATATATATATATATATAGCGTGGCGGAATAGAAAAATTAAAAAAAATGGCCAGTTCGGGGTGGATTTTCATCAAGATACCGTGGAGACAAGTTCAATTATTATCCCTATAAAAATTGACTAATAACAAATAACAATAAAAAATTTCACTTTTTTTTTTTAATTTCGATATGGATGGTGATATTTTTGGTAGATTTAGTAGATGATTAAATGTTGCAAAAAAAAATTACCTAAGCTATTTACAAATCTAGAGATGGGACTATAATGCATAATTAATTTAATGTCTCATTTGGTCACAAAACCAATTTTTTGTTTCAACATCAAAAATCAAAAATACTATTGACAAATATAATACAAGTAGTTACAGTTTAGCTACCAAATATAAATCTAGTACGTATCAATGAACTAATTTCATAAAATCAATACTCTACAATTTAAAATAAAAACTATGAAGAAGAATTTGTATATAAGTAAGAATGATATTAAAAAATCTTGGCAACAACCTTGATTAGGCCTTCATTAGCAATGGTAAAATCAGTAAACTCTTGGAAGGATATGAAACCATCACCATCAATATCAATCTCATCCAACATCCGCTTAACCTCGTCAGGGGTGACCGAGCCGAGATTCTTTAGGCAATCTCCAAGCTCTGATGAGGAGATCCTCTCGTCTCCATCCAAGTCGAAACACTTAAAAAGGCGCTCTCGCTCTACCGCATTAGCATCTGTCATTGTTTTCAAAGCTAATTAAGTGATTTGAGATAATAATAATAATAAAAGAGATTTGAGAGAATATATACATAAAAAAATTTATTTTTAAAGAGTTAATAAGTTTTTGTTTAAGGCTAGCCCTTCAACTCAGAGTCATTGGTGTAGGAATGGATCACCTGAAAATTCTCGTAAATTGTTTTTGGTCTCTAATTGTATTAGTTGAATTGAACCAATGTTTGCCTGATATTAGTCAAATGGGTTTGACACAATTTTTCAAAACAAGTGAAATAAATGCAACCGAGTTTAAGGTTATGACATTAAACTTATAATAGTTCATAGGCATATCACACATCAAATGGTTCAAGCATGAGAATAAAAAATTAAAGTATAATAAAAAAAAAATTATCGTCAGTTGAGTGCAATTATCTCTAACATCATGAAAAAAAATATAAAAAATAAAAAAGGAAGATAGAGGCATTATGATGCAATATTTTAAGAGTGTCGATGGGTGTGTTCAGGGCAAATTTCACTGTCCCTATTTTTGACCCTGTCCCATTCTCCAATAGAAAAAAACTATTAGTCTCCATCCTTAACCATATCCCCAATTTTTATTAAAATATTTTCTTTAATTTAATATTAAAAATATTTTTTAATTTTTAAATAAGTATTGTATTATTTTTTATTATTTTCAAAAATTATTAATTATGTTATATATATATAAATGATTAAAAAAATGCCCTGTTCGGGGTGGATTTTGATCGAGATACCGTGGAGACATCTTCAATTTTTATCCTTACAAAAATTAACTAATAACTTTTGACAATAAAAAATTTCACATTTTTTTATTTTATTTCGATATAGATGGTGATTTTTATGGTTGTAACGTCCCCTCGCCTCAGCATTACGTGCCCGGATAAGAGAGTGCTATGCTAAGTTCATCGATTAAAAATATCGTTTCATATATATGTATAAAAAAAGACACTCGTATGTGTATATTTTTTTCTTTTCTTTATTTACTATTTATTAACTTTCTAGTGTAAAAGAAATCATAATAGGAAAAATAAAGTACATTTTATATAATAATATGTTATTTACAAAATGTGTTGTTTATTGTACAAATACTATAAAATAACATTCAAACTATAAAGACATAAGTTATATGACCCACAGTGGTTAAAACAAGCTGCTCTACTAGATCAAGCTACCGCTACTTTTACTTATTATCGTCTGCTTATTCTTCACTATATCTGTGTGGAAGGAAACTTTCATGCTAAGCTCTAGGCTTAGTGATTCATATAAATAATGCAATAAACTATTTTCATGCAACATGCATTGTCTTATATCAATTGATGTCCAATCATTTTTTATGCAAATATAGATCTAGTCGTATTCTATAAAGCATAAACATCAAATTCTATTCTTTTATCTCATACTCATTTAACTTAATCAAAACATCATCATTATCCATATCACAAATCACGATTTCTTTTTATTTTCTATAAATTCTTTATAGCCGACAACACCCAATCATCTTTTCACGCAATCATTTTTCATGCAAACATACATTTCATAGTATTATAGCATGCATAAACATCAAACTATACTATTATATCTCATATTTGTTTTACTTTATCAAATCATCATTATTATCCATATCACAATTCATGATTCCCTTTTTGTAACGTCACAACTCTTATGAATTTAAGTATAACCTATCCCTTATCAAATAGTCACACATAGCATACTAAAAAGGCAAAATACCCTGTTAACAGTGGCAGTAAAATTTTTTTTTTTTTCACATCCTGTAAAATCAACTAATGACCTTGTAAGTCTCATATCCTGTAATTTCATTCAATGACTTGCAAGTCTCATATCCTATAATTTCATTCAATAATTTTTCAAGTCAACATTAAAAAACCATAATACGATATATCACATATATTAAAACATAAACTTTACACATAAGTATTTCCGAGTTGATTTCATTTATACATATTTAGACTCATTCCAAAATGACTATACATATTCAAGCATATAAGTCCAAAATACAGATGACATGTTTTTATGCTTGTGTGGAATGCAAGGAGAGAGAGTGATGAGGCTCGGCCAATGACCTGTGCTCCATGTCTTCTATACACTACTCAAAATGAGCTATCACTTTTCTTTACCTGAAAAATGACGCAAATTGATGAGTTGCGGCTCAGTGAGAATAATCATCCAATGAGCTCTAAAGTACCAAACAACTCATAGTCATAAATCACAATTCCAATAAATACCATGTATTCCATTCCATTCATCAGTCAATAACATATAAATATAGATAAAATCAAGTACTCAATAATTGTTATTTACTTATGCTTTGCTTGTACATTTTATTTTGTTGTGACCAGATTAAACGAACATTGCCCCGGGTTTCCATGTGAACATTTGCATTTGCATTTGCTAGCTAGCTTGATCATTTGTTTCATTTGCACATTTGTTGGGCCATAGGCCTCTTCTTTTGCTTTGCACATTTGTTGGGCCATAGGCCTCTTCTTTTGCTTTGCAATGTCGATTAACTAGTCACAACGCCTTTTTAGCCCATATGCATATGCACTTGTATTTAAGCATTCATCAACCATTGCATCTTTATCATATACAACATACATATACTCCCTATATACCTCATATGTCAAGCATACACCTTGTATATACTATACATGTACCATGTATATATATCACATTTGTCAAATATATACCTCAAATATACCACAAGTATACTATTTATATGTACCACAATATCACAAATTATCCATCATTACATTATCAAGGACCAATCATGACAATCACATGAATCACATAGCAAACAACATTCATTTGCACTAAAGAATTCAATCGATAATTAGACTCACCGTTCTCCTTTGATTCCGACTCTTACTTATTGTCTATCTGCTCCTTGTGGGTCTCCAATATGTTGTGAGCCTAACATGAAAATATAATGAATTAACTCATGATTAGGGAGACTTAATGCGACTTAAACAAATTAATATGCATAATGCATATACATAGCTAGGCTTTTTCCTATGGGGCAGTGTGACCTTATGGGACTGTTAAGCCTATAACTTTTCCTATAGTTGACCAATTAATCTGATTCTTGTTCCTAATTCAAAATAACACATAATCATGAAACATATTAAAATATCAGACCAATTTGATCATTGTACAATTTTTGGTGGAATTTATAAGAGTGTTCTGTTTCCTGCCCTGTTTCTGCCCTTTGGCAGTTTCAGGGTACCAATTTGGGTAGTCCATATCTTACAATCTGTAAATCAGATTATAATGAAAATTGGCAGACACTTATATGGGTTCAAATGGAACATTTTTCATGTTCACAACTTTTACCAATTATGCCTCTAAGGTCTTCAAATTATAAGCAACATTTCACTGGTCCAGAACAGAATTGGCTTCCGGACCAGTATGACTTCTAAAGGCCATAACTTACTCTATACATAACAATTTAAGCTGAAATTAGTACCAAAATTTAGCTAAGACATATACCTATAACTTTCATGTTTTGATAAGTTACAGAATCTAGCTCTAAGGATCTCAAATTAGACAAAAAAGTTTCTGGAACTGCCCAGGGCACTCAATAGGCAGTTCAAACCATGGAACAGTCATGGTTCCATTTACCATAACTCACAATTTACAAGACATATGAACCTGAAATTTGGTATACAGATACATAACACATATATCTACAACTTTTATGTTTTGAGATACTTCAAATAATGGCTTTAACATATTCGAAATCAAGTAACACAGTAGCTAACTTGGTTAGGGTTTACACCCTGACCAGTTTCAGTACGAAGAGCATATCTAATTCTATAAACCAAATCACGAAACACCGTTTACATATTCATAAATATAAGACATAAAGGAACAACTTTTGTGTTTTATACTTGTCCAGAATCAATTTAGATGTGCATCAAAATCGGGTTGCAAAACAGTGCCTATTAATGAACCTAAGCAACTCAAATCAACCCTAAAGCAATAAGAATTGATTACTTACCAAGGACGAACTTGCAAAGGATCAATTTGGTGCAAAAACTAGGTAAAACAAGGAAGATTTGAAGTCTGAAATGGAGGAAAATGAAGGAGAAGTCGGGGCTGAAGTGAGGAGGCAGAAATGGGAAAGATGAAGATAAAGGCAGATTTATGTTTTTGTCTTTTTATCATTTTCTCATCTCATTTCTCATCTCATTTCTCATTTCTCTTCTCTTTTCTCTTCTCTTCTCTTCTATTTCTCTTTTGTTTCATTTTCATTTTATTTTATCTATATTATTATTATTATTTACATATATATATAATTCGACTAATCTACACAATAATACCGCTTAATCTTTTGGCCCGGTTTAACTAAATTAACAATGCAAAATGTTTACTAATCTTAATCTAATCATTTTGCTTACATTAATTTGGTCACTTATTCAATTCATTTCTAATACTTCATAATCCTCATATAGGTTATAAGTACACATGTGCTACTCGATACAAGTGTCAAATGCTAGGACACGTAGCTAGTGCGTGTGATAAACTTGTTCCTACGAAAATACGTATGGAATGCATTTGTTCAATTGAATTGTATGCAAGATGCTTATGTTCAATGAAATGCATGTGGGGGAAGGTCAAGGATGTTACAATTCTCCCCTCCTTTTAAAATTTCGTCCTCGAAATTAATACCTGAAAACAGTTGTGGATATTGCTTTTTCATATTTTCTTCTGTTTCCCATGTTGCCTCTTCTTGTAAATGGTTACGCCATAATACCTTAACCAAAGGTATTTCTCGATTTCTTAGTTGTTTAGTCTTGTATCCAATGATTTGCACTGGTTCCTCAACATAACTCATGTTCTCTGCAATCTCAATGGCTTGATCTTTAAGTACATGTGTAGGATCTGATCTGTATCTTCTAAGCATGCTCACATGAAACACATTATGTATATGAGCCATCTCTGGTGGTAACGCCAATCTATATGCCAGTGGACCAATCTTCTCAAGAATTTCATATGGCCCTATGTATCTTGGGCTCAATTTACCCTTCTGGCCAAATCGAATTATCCCTTTCCATGGAGATACACGAAGAAATACCTTCTCACCCAACTCGTATTCCATCTCCCTTCTATGCTGATCAACATAACTTTTCTGCCTATCCTGTGCTGCCTTTAGCTTGTTCTTGACAACCTTGATCTTATCCACTGTGTCTTGCACTAGCTCTGGCCCTTCTAATGCACGTGCTCCTTCTTCATCCCAAATGATAGGGCTTCGACACTTTCTGCCATACAATGCTTCATATGGTGCCATCTGGATACTGCTATGATACTGGTTGTTGTAAGCAAATTCAATCAATGCTATATATTCATCCCAAGCACCTCTGAATTCCATAGAACATGCCCTAAGCATTTCTTCCAATGTCTGTATAGTCCTTTCTGATTGTCCGTCAGTCTGTGGGTGGAATGCAGTGCTAAAGTTCAATTTTGTTCCCAATGCATTCTGTAAACTCACCCAAAAACGTGAAGTAAACCGTGGATCTCTATCAGACACAATGGACACTGGAATGCCATGCAATCTGACTATCTCATTCAAATATAATTTGGCCAAACTCTGAAGTGTACAACCCCATCTGATAGGTAGAAAATGTGCTGACTTGGTTAATCTGTCAATAATTACCCATACTGCATCATTTTTCCGTGGAGTTCTTGGCAATCCATAGACAAAATCCATCGTTATTCTTTCCCATTTCCATTCTGGCACTGGCAATGGATGTAACTTACCAATTGGTGCCTGATGTTCAATTTTGATCTGCTGACATGTCAAGCATTTGGAAACATATTCTGCTATATCTTTCTTCATTCTTGGCCACCAGTAATGAGGCCTTAAACTGTGATACATCTTTGTCATCCCTGGGTGCATTGCATACGGTGAATTGTGTGCCTCTTCCATTATTTCCCGACGCAAGTTCTCAGTGTCTGGAACACATATGCGTGACTTTAACATCAGTGTATCATTATGCAAATCAAACTCTGTATTATTTCCCTGTCTTACCACATCCATCTTCTCACATAATTCAGGATCTTTGCTTTGTGCTTCTTTGATCCTATCCTTTAGTATAGGTCTGACTCGAAGAGTAGCAATAAGTGATCCTTCATCATGTATATTTAATTCAACATTCATAGATCGTAATTGAATCAAATATGGAAAAGAGGATACTTGCAAGTGAGCTACACTGCCACTAGCCTTCCTACTCAATGCATCTGCTACCACATTGGCTTTCCCTGGATGGTATTCAATCGTACAGTCATAATCTTTCAATAGCTCTAACCACCGTCTCTGCCTCATGTTTAATTCTTTCTGTGTCAACAAATAACCCAAGCTTTTATGGTCTGTGAAGATTTGGAATGTCTCACCATACAGATAATGCCTCCAAATCTTTAATGCAAATACGACTGCAGCCAATTCTAAATCATGCACTGGATAGGAGATCTCATGTGGTCTCAGTTGTCTGGATGCATAAGCTATCACCTTACCATGTTGCATCAACACACATCCCAAGCCTTGGTGAGAGGCATCACTATATACTGTAAACCCACCTGTACCTGTAGGGATGGTTAACACTGGTGCTGAGGTTAGCCTGTGCTTTAGTTCATCGAAACTCCTCTGACATTCTGGAGTCCACTTGAAAGACACATTCTTTCTCAACAATTTAGTCAAAGGGTTAGCAATTAAGGAGAATCCATCAACAAATCTACGATAATATCCGGCTAAACCCAGAAAACTACGCATTTCTGAAATATTTTTAGGAGCTTCCCAATTTACCATAGCCTCAATTTTCTTTGGGTCAACCTCTATGCCCTTACACGACACCACATGTCCAAGAAACACCAAATGATCTAACCAGAATTCACATTTACTCAATTTGGCATATAATTGTTTCTCCCTCAAAGTTTGCAACACAATTTTTAAATGTTGTTCATGTTCTCCCCTATTCTTTGAGTACACCAATATGTCATCAATAAATACTATCACAAACCTATCCAAACATGGTTGAAACACCTTATTCATTAAAGCCATAAATGCAGCTGGAGCATTAGTCAATCCAAATGGCATTACTAAAAATTCATAATGCCCATACCTGGTTCGAAAGGCAGTCTTTGGAACATCTGCTTCTGCTACCTTCAACTGGTAATAGCCTGATTTCAAATCAATCTTGGAGAATATTTGGGCTCCTTGCAACTGATCAAACAAATCATCTATTCTAGGCAATGGATATTTGTTCTTCACCGTCATTTTGTTCAGTTGCCTATAATCGATGCACAATCTCATTGTTCCATCTTTCTTTTTAACAAATAACACTGGAGCTCCCCATGGTGATACACTAGGTCTGATATACCCTTTATCAAGTAACTCCTGCAATTGGGCCTTCAGCTCTTTCAACTCAATTGGGGCCATTCTGTAGGGTGACCTTGATATTGGTGCTGTTCCTGGTACTAGTTCAATAGTGAATTCTATCTCTCTATCTGGTGGTAAACCAGGTAGATCATCTGGGAATACATCAGCAAATTCCCTTACCACTGGTATATTTTCAAGCAAGCTATCAGTGGTTCTAATATCAGTCACATATGCCAAATATGCTTCACATCCCCCTTTGATCATTCGAAATGCCTTTACCGCTGAAACTAGACATGTAGGCACAAGTTTTCTTTCACCTAGAAATACTACCCTTGGCTGGTTTGGTGATTCCAAAATTACTTCCTTAGTAAAGCAATTCACTATTGCATGATGTCTAGTTAACCAGTCCATTCCCAGTATCACATCAAATTCATATATTGGCAATAAAATTAGATCAGCTATTAACTCAGCTCTGTCAATGCATATCAGGCAATCACGACAGACATTATTCACAACTACCACTGTTCCCAATGGAGTACTCACATTTATGTCAATCCCCAAAGGCTCATGCATTTGATGTAGTTTAGATGCCATATGCAATGATATAAATGAATGAGTGGAGCCTGGGTCAATCAATGCATATGCTAATATTTCAGAAATATAAATATTACCAGTGACTACTTCGGGAGCATCCACTGCCTCTTGTCTAGTCATAGCAAACACCCTGGCCTGAGTAGGGGGTCTAGAACTCTGACCTTCAGATCTGGTCACTCCTCTGCCTAGTGTACCAGTCCTGCCCCTGCCTCTTCCTCTGCCTTGTGTCCCACTAGTAGGGTAGACCCTCGGTGCCTCAACAGTAGTCTCAGATACTCCTCTGTCTCTGCTAGTCTCTGCTAGTTTGGCTCTATTTGGACAGTCTCTATACATATGCTCCATCGATCCACAGAAATAACATGCTCCTGTGAGCCTTCTACATTCGCCCGTATGCTGTCTGCCACAATGACTACATGTGGGCCTCTGTTCAACATATTGGCTCTGCCCTCTGCCTGGGTAAGAGAAAGTCATTCCTCGACCTCTAGAACTGGAGTACCCACTTCTGTTACCAGCTTGTGCAGGCATATATCTACCTCTCTTCCCCAACCTTCTGCTAGACTCACCAAAGAATTCACGTGATGGCCTTTTTATTTGTTGTTCCCCAGCTTCTTTCATTAACCGTTCAGCTCTGATTGCAGCAGCTCTAAGCCTAGCATAACTATCAAGATCAGTAGTCGTGATTCTGTTTCTGATCTCATATTTGAGGCCCTCCTCAAACTTCCTGCATTTGTCTCTTTCAGTAGAGACCATGAAAGTGGCATAATGGGAAAGCTTGTTAAATTGTACTTCATACTCCGCAATAGACATATTCCCCTGCTTCAGATTCAGGAATTCCTTCCTCTTCTCATCTTTATATGCTTCAGGCATATAATTGTTCTGAAATTCCAGGAGAAAATCATTCCATGTCAACACCGGTGGTTGTGCATCACTGTCAGGGACTGTCTCCCACCATTCATAAGCATTTCCTTGCAGTAAGGATACTGCATAATCAAATTTCTCATCTGGAGTACATCTCATCATATTCAGTACCCTCTGTGTCCTTTTCAGCCATGTCTCAGCTTCTGCTGGGTCTGTTGTGCCATTGAAATCAGTTGCACCATGTTTCCTCAGCTTGTCATACCGTCTTTCCTTGTACATTTCAGGACCACATACTTCTTGTTCTAGGTTTTCATGGGGTACTTCTGCATGAGATGACTGTGATGCATGTACTGGAGCTCTAGCTCCTAGTGCTGGTTGCTCTCTATGTAAATGAGGTGATGCCTCATGAGAATGCATTTCGACCGGCCTCTCCCTCCTTGGTGTATCATGTCTTATGATGTCCCTAAAATAAATGAAAGTATGTCACTACATAATGTTCAACACATATGATGCATATGTTATCATGCGCTTATGCTTATGCATGTTCCCATGGAACCTATCCCTGCTCTGATACCAAAAATGTAACGTCACAACTCTTATGCATTTAAGTATAACCTATCCCTTATCAAATAGTCACACATAGCATACTAAAAAGGCAAAATACCCTGTTAACAGTGGCAGTAAAATTTTTTTTTTTTTCACATCCTGTAAAATCAACTAATGACCTTGTAAGTCTCATATCCTGTAATTTCATTCAATGACTTGCAAGTCTCATATCCTATAATTTCATTCAATAATTTTTCAAGTCAACATTAAAAAACCATAATACGATATATCACATATATTAAAACATAAACTTTACACATAAGTATTTCCGAGTTGATTTCATTTATACATATTTAGACTCATTCCAAAATGACTATACATATTCAAGCATATAAGTCCAAAATACAGATGACATGTTTTTATGCTTGTGTGGAATGCAAGGAGAGAGAGTGATGAGGCTCGGCCAATGACCTGTGCTCCATGTCTTCTATACACTACTCAAAATGAGCTATCACTTTTCTTTACCTGAAAAATGACGCAAATTGATGAGTTGCGGCTCAGTGAGAATAATCATCCAATGAGCTCTAAAGTACCAAACAACTCATAGTCATAAATCACAATTCCAATAAATACCATGTATTCCATTCCATTCATCAGTCAATAACATATAAATATAGATAAAATCAAGTACTCAATAATTGTTATTTACTTATGCTTTGCTTGTACATTTTATTTTGTTGTGACCAGATTAAACGAACATTGCCCCGGGTTTCCATGTGAACATTTGCATTTGCATTTGCTAGCTAGCTTGATCATTTGTTTCATTTGCACATTTGTTGGGCCATAGGCCTCTTCTTTTGCTTTGCACATTTGTTGGGCCATAGGCCTCTTCTTTTGCTTTGCAATGTCGATTAACTAGTCACAACGCCTTTTTAGCCCATATGCATATGCACTTGTATTTAAGCATTCATCAACCATTGCATCTTTATCATATACAACATACATATACTCCCTATATACCTCATATGTCAAGCATACACCTTGTATATACTATACATGTACCATGTATATATATCACATTTGTCAAATATATACCTCAAATATACCACAAGTATACTATTTATATGTACCACAATATCACAAATTATCCATCATTACATTATCAAGGACCAATCATGACAATCACATGAATCACATAGCAAACAACATTCATTTGCACTAAAGAATTCAATCGATAATTAGACTCACCGTTCTCCTTTGATTCCGACTCTTACTTATTGTCTATCTGCTCCTTGTGGGTCTCCAATATGTTGTGAGCCTAACATGAAAATATAATGGATTAACTCATGATTAGGGAGACTTAATGCGACTTAAACAAATTAATATGCATAATGCATATACATAGCTAGGCTTTTTCCTATGGGGCAGTGTGACCTTATGGGACTGTTAAGCCTATAACTTTTCCTATAGTTGACCAATTAATCTGATTCTTGTTCCTAATTCAAAATAACACATAATCATGAAACATATTAAAATATCAGACCAATTTGATCATTGTACAATTTTTGGTGGAATTTATAAGAGTGTTCTGTTTCCTGCCCTGTTTCTGCCCTTTGGCAGTTTCAGGGTACCAATTTGGGTAGTCCATATCTTACAATCTGTAAATCAGATTATAATGAAAATTGGCAGACACTTATATGGGTTCAAATGGAACATTTTTCATGTTCACAACTTTTACCAATTATGCCTCTAAGGTCTTCAAATTATAAGCAACATTTCACTGGTCCAGAACAGAATTGGCTTCCGGACCAGTATGACTTCTAAAGGCCATAACTTACTCTATACATAACAATTTAAGCTGAAATTAGTACCAAAATTTAGCTAAGACATATACCTATAACTTTCATGTTTTGATAAGTTACAGAATCTAGCTCTAAGGATCTCAAATTAGACAAAAAAGTTTCTGGAACTGCCCAGGGCACTCAATAGGCAGTTCAAACCATGGAACAGTCATGGTTCCATTTACCATAACTCACAATTTACAAGACATATGAACCTGAAATTTGGTATACAGATACATAACACATATATCTACAACTTTTATGTTTTGAGATACTTCAAATAATGGCTTTAACATATTCGAAATCAAGTAACACAGTAGCTAACTTGGTTAGGGTTTACACCCTGACCAGTTTCAGTACGAAGAGCATATCTAATTCTATAAACCAAATCACGAAACACCGTTTACATATTCATAAATATAAGACATAAAGGAACAACTTTTGTGTTTTATACTTGTCCAGAATCAATTTAGATGTGCATCAAAATCGGGTTGCAAAACAGTGCCTATTAATGAACCTAAGCAACTCAAATCAACCCTAAAGCAATAAGAATTGATTACTTACCAAGGACGAACTTGCAAAGGATCAATTTGGTGCAAAAACTAGGTAAAACAAGGAAGATTTGAAGTCTGAAATGGAGGAAAATGAAGGAGAAGTCGGGGCTGAAGTGAGGAGGCAGAAATGGGAAAGATGAAGATAAAGGCAGATTTATGTTTTTGTCTTTTTATCATTTTCTCATCTCATTTCTCATCTCATTTCTCATTTCTCTTCTCTTTTCTCTTCTCTTCTCTTCTATTTCTCTTTTGTTTCATTTTCATTTTATTTTATCTATATTATTATTATTATTTACATATATATATAATTCGACTAATCTACACAATAATACCGCTTAATCTTTTGGCCCGGTTTAACTAAATTAACAATGCAAAATGTTTACTAATCTTAATCTAATCATTTTGCTTACATTAATTTGGTCACTTATTCAATTCATTTCTAATACTTCATAATCCTCATATAGGTTATAAGTACACATGTGCTACTCGATACAAGTGTCAAATGCTAAGACACGTAGCTAGTGCGTGTGATAAACTTGTTCCTACGAAAATACGTATGGAATGCATTTGTTCAATTGAATTGTATGCAAGATGCTTATGTTCAATGAAATGCATGTGGGGGAAGGTCAAGGATGTTACACTTTTTGTTTTCAATCACTTCTTTATAGCCCACAACATCCAATCATATTTTCATGCAAACATACATTTCATAGTATTTTAGCATGCATAAACACCAAATTATATTATTATATCTCATATTTGTTTTACTTTATCAAATCATCATTATTATCCATATCACAATTCATGATTCCCTTTTTTGTTTTCAATCACTTTTTTATAGCCCACAACACCTATGAACTCCTGACTAGGATAACGAAGTTGTCATCCAGGCACTTAGGAGTGTCACCCGGGAAATATAATTTGTGCATATATAAGTTCCATCACCGGCTTCAATAATAGTGTCATCATCGATTTTAATAATAGTGTCATCACCGGCTTCAATAATAATGTCATCACTGACATCAATAATAGTGTCATCACCGGCTTCAATATTAGTGTCATCATCGGCTTCAATATTAGTGTCATCACTAGCTTCATTAATTGTACCATTAATAGAATTAATCATACTCCCCACGTGCTTGACATACCAAACTATCCCAAGTCTAGTTTCAAGTTAGGTGTTCTAGGCTTTGTTAATATCATTAAAATTTATAGTTATTAAATTCACACTTTTCATATATTTAAAGACTCAATTAATCACATTATCACTCAATAAAAATAGTATTTGCATAATATAACAAGGTTCACATTATTTTACTCATTAAATTCCTCAACTCATATGTTGTCCTGTCACTGGCAGATTCCATACTTTGTTTTGGACTTTAATTTTGATCTTGTTAAAATTCAAATTAAATTAAAGGGTCTTCTTAACCATTTTATTTCTGAATCTTAGATTTAATATGCAACATGAATCACTTAATTTGGAGTTCTATATCAAAAGATATGATCAAATTAACACTGACTGATCACTAACAATTTTGCCCAGAATTTTCTGGACAGATGTATTTTTTTGGAAATATATAGACATATCTAGATTTTATAGTCTAAATAAAAGTTCGATTCCTATGTCTTAGCTTTCACACCCAATAAATAACATATAAATCCCAATTCCATAACTTAAGTTATAACAGTTTATGTACTCACTGCTCATCAATTCTAGCAAAGAACACACATATTTACCATCTTCAATTTTTATCAAAATTAATCCTAAGTCTAGCAAACATACATCTCCAAGATTTTTATCAGAAAATACTATTAATTCATAATCATTAACATGTCAAATGCTCAAATCATGCAACTAAAAAAAAGACATAGACTAGTCTTAGGTTATGCACAAACCTCTTCTTTTTACTTTTCTTTCTCTCTACTTCTCTTTCTCTTTTCCTTTGCTTCTTTGAGCTAGCTCCTTGTTAAATTGAGTTCCTAAAATAAATAAAAGAGATCATTAAAACTTTATTTCATTAAAATTCCATAAACCCTAACCTCTCTCTCTTTCTCTCTCTCTTTTTCTCACTTTTTCTTCTTAGACTCAAGCTTTAGCCATGGAAGATTCAAGGGAAAACATGGCCGGTTTAGAGAACATAGAAAATTCTAGATGACAGAAGATAAGGAAGAAAGAGTGATTAATGGGAGAAAGACGAACTTAATTAATAATGGGGACACCTAAGCCATAATCTAGATGTTTTCATTAATTGATCACTTAATGCATGCCACTTGGTTAAGCCAACCACCACATATATTCAATGTCCCACTTCATGAATTTAATTAGTGGTTATTCCAATTGATCCTCCAATTTTTGGTAAATTGCAAATTGAGCCCTAAACTTTTCAAATTTGCAATTTAGTCTCTTATCGTAATTTAACATCTTTAAATATTTTAAACACTTTATTAGATATTTTTCATAATTATTTTCTATTATTTTAATTATTTTTTAGTCAAAATCCAAATTTAAACTCCGGTCAAACTGACGCATCAGTTTAATGACATGTGCGACTCGTGTATAAATTTGTGGATATGACAAGGGTAGATGATTAAATATTGCAAAAAAATAAAAATAATTTACCTAAACTATTTACGAATCTAGAGATGGGACTATAATGCATAATTAATGCAATGTGTCATTTGGTCACAAAACCAATTTTTAGTTACAACATCAAAAATCAAAAATACTATTGACCAATATAATATAAGTAGTTACAGTTTAACTACCAAATCTAAATCTAGTCAGGACCAATAACTAATTTCATAAAATCAATACTTTGCAATTTAAAAAAAACTGTGAAGAATTTTTATATAAGTAAGAATGATATTAAAAAATCTTGGCAACATCCTGGATTAGGCCTTCATTAGCAATGGAAAAATGAGTAAACTCTTGGAAGGATATGAAGCCATCACCATCAGTATAAATCTCATCCATCATCCGCTTAACCTCGCTAGGGGTGACCGAGCTGAGATGCTTCAGGCAATCTCCGAGCTCCAATGAGGAGATCCTTTTGTCTCCATCCAAGTTGAAACACTTGAAAATATGCTCCCGCTCTACAACATTAGCATCTGCCATTTTTTTCAAAGCTAATTAAGTGATTTGAGATAATAATAAAATAGATTTGAGAGAATATATACATAAAAAATTGTTTTTTAAAGAGTGAGTATGTTTTTGTTTAAGGCTAGCCTTTCAACTCGGAGTCATTGGTGTAGGAATGGATCACCTGAAAAATCTCGTAAATAGATTTTAGTCTATAATTCTATTAGTTGAATTGAACCAATTTTTGCCTAAAATTATTCAAATGTGTTTGACACAATTTGTCAAAACAAGCAAAATAAATGCAACTGAGTTTAAGGGTATGACATTAAACTTATAACAATTCATGGGCATATTACACGTCAAATGATTCAAGCATGAGAATAAAAATTAAAATATAATAAAATCAAGTTATCGTCAATTGAGTGCAATTCTCTCTAACATCATGAAAAAATATAAAAAATAAAAAAGAAAGATAGAGGCAGTATAATGCAAAATTTTAGGAGTATCAATTGGTGGGTTTAGAATGAATTTCACCATTCTTATCTTTGACCCTATCCCATTCTCCAATAGGAAAAAACTATAGTCTCCATCCCTGACTACATCCCTAATTTTTATTAAAATATTTTCTTTATTTTAATATGAAAAATATTTTATTCATTTTTAAATAAGTATTGTATTATATTTTATTATTTTCAAAAATTATATATATATATATATAGCAGGTCATAATAGAAAAATGATAAAACAAAATCCCCGTTTAGAGCATATTTTGATCGAGATTCCGTGGAGAAAGGCTCAGTTTTTATCCCTACAAAAATTGAGTAATAACATATGACAATTAAAATTTTCATATTTTTTTTATTTCGATATAGATGGTGATTTTTATGGCAGAAACTCAGCACTATTTCTTAGTGTCTACTTAAATTAAATCTCAGCACTATTATTTGTAGTGCCTCTTTTTCTACCATTTTTATTGGCATGCCAACTTATCCTAATTTCTAGTTCTCAACTAGATGTTATAGGGTTTAATTATATTTGTTACCTTTATTATTATTTACATAAATTATGTAGGTAACATTAATATAAATTCCACATAAATGCAATAATTCTCATTAAATATTTTACAGCCTCAAAATTGTTCATTTAATCATTATAACTATAAGAAAAGTCAATTAATATATTTTCTATCACAAAATTTCACAATCAACACATTTTTTTACAAGTTGACCTATTCTGAACAACATTTTTGCCTTATATTGCTCTGTATTTTTTGTCCATTTTTAGATGAAAATTAGACAAGTGATAAACTAAAAAAATTGAGGTACATGTCTTATCTTTAATTTCCAACTGGAATCACATTAAAAAGAATTTTTTAGCTAAATTTATGAATTTTCTCCTAAGCTACGTTTACTGTAATCTGCTCAGTATTTTACTGGACAGAATTCTGCCTTATATTTCTCTATTTTTTCATCCATTTTTAGATAGAATTTGGACAAGTGATCACTATAAAAATGTAGGTACATCTCTTATCTTTAATTTCCAACTGGAATCACATTAAAACGAATTGTTTTGCAAAAGTTATGAATTTTCTTCCAATATATGTTCACTGCAATCTGCCCAGTATTTTTTTTCTGGACATATTTCGAATTCAAAGTTTGAGTCCATTTTGCACCTAATTTCAGACATATTCAGGTCTAATGATCTGAATAAAAGTTGACTTCCTGTGTATTAAATTTCCAACCCAACAAGAATCACTCAAAAATGATTTTCAGAACTCAAGTTATGATCAAAACACTAGACATTGTTCATAAGACGAATTTTCTAGCACATCAATTAAATAATACAATTTCCATTTTCATGCATCAATCTCATATTCTAGTTTTTATTTTCACATTCATGGCATAATTTAATCACCAATTAATTTCTCAATCAAATAACTTGAATTTCATACATATCACAAAATCAAAATCAACATTTTATATATTGAATTTTTGTCAAATGTACATACCTTAAAAATTTCACTTCTCTTCACTTTTATCTTCTTCTTAGCTAGCTTTCTCTTTGCCCTTACTTCCTATTTGATTTTGGTTCAAATTTTGTTCATTTTCTTGTCCTAACAACAAATTTTACACTAATCAAACACTAATCACCCTAATCTACTCTTAATCACCATTAACATATTAATAACTCTAAATTACTAACTTTAATGGCAACTAACCCCAAAATCAAAGAAAAGAGAAGAAGAAAAGTGAGAAGATGAAAAATCTAAACTCACTTTTGATGATCTTTAAAATGACCCAAGTCTTCTTTCCCTTTTTCTCTTCCTTTCTTCCTTCCTCTTCCTTCGTTTTGCTCATTTTGCTTCACTTCTTTTATGATCTTGCCTTAATCCCACTTTTTTCATCTAATCTTAGCTTTAATTGAAAAACAAAAAGAAGAACATTGATGGAGGAAGAGAGTCAAGGAAAAATAGAGAGAAAGGGGGAGAAATGGGTGTGATTAAGGTGAGAAAGAAGAAGAATGGTCAAAAAAATAGAAATTTGACTTTTTATAGTTGGATTAGGTGGATGGTTAGGATTAATTATTAATCTTGCTTCCTATTGGTCCATTAATTTAAATCACTCTTACTTTATTTTAATCAAAAGAATATTTCTTTCCTTAGATAAAGAATATTTCATTTTTATGCCTTCTTAAAATATTTGTGCCAAAAACACTGCAGTTTCTAATTTCGTTCAGCAAAAAATTATTTTTTTCCAAATTTTAATTCCAAACTTCAAAATTCTCAATTAATAATATCCAAAATATTTTTGTCATGTCTTATTATTATTTAAATTTATTTCTTTCATGTCCGAATTTAAACCTCGATCGGTTTAGCGCGCCGAAATTCGGTCAACCGCGACCGTGGCCTAAATTATTGAGCATTACATATATGACAATATCTATTTTCCAAATCATGGTTTTAAAACATCAAAATCAGGGATACAAGTATTGTAGCTTTGAACCAACATAAAATTGGTTAATGTCAATCACTCCTATGTACATACAATCACACACAAGTCTCAATTTCATGCCTTATACATTTCTCAACATATATTAAACCTATTTTATGCCAATATTCAAACAATTTCATGGTACTTCAATACAAATACATTTATAATGCACATTATGAATTCTTCTCAACCAATAAAGATTTAATACACCAAACAAGCATTTATTGACATCAACCTCACATTTCATGCCAAAAAGAAGGATTTTGCTAGTGCATACTAACCACTTTTGAAGCTTTACTCAAAAATTACCCCTTTAGCTTTTCCTCAAGTTATTCCTCCCTCTTGGAGATTGCTTTTAGTTTCTTGAGGTGTTCATAATACAAAAACATCATAACCAACACTAATATCAATATTTTGATACAAAATCTTACTTTTAAAATTAACCTGTTTAGAAATTCCCATTTCCCTCAAGTTTGGCTTCATGAACAAAAATGAAAGGAAGAATATGAAAGAAATAAGAAAATGGAGGTTAAAACTCACCTAGACCTTCTATTGAAATGGTTGACCAAGATTTCTACAACCTAGCCCTATCTTCTCTTCTATATCTTTAAATCTCTTATTCTAGTTTCACAATCTGATTTTTGTTTTTCTTATTTTCTCTTAACTTTCTAATCATGGCAAGGTTCAACTTAGATCTTGTTTATGGTTTAGAGAAAAAGAAGGAATAAATGAGGTGGAAAATATGGCTTATTTGTGTA
Source organism: Triadica sebifera (assembly GCA_023653625.1). NCBI lineage: Eukaryota > Viridiplantae > Streptophyta > Magnoliopsida > Malpighiales > Euphorbiaceae > Triadica > Triadica sebifera. The sequence continues at coordinate 24,588,258 of CM042905.1, read as the reverse complement.
TGGAAAGAGAAAGGAGTATGGGGAGCAGGTTTGGCATATGTAAGGAATAAGAGAGAGAAAATGTGATATTTTTCACTTGCTCTCAATTTATAGTTTTTCATGGCCATGATAGAACCTTTACGACTAAGAACACATAATTTACAATCGAGACATATGGTTCACAGGTGTGAAATCTAGAGACCTACTAAAAAGTCTAAATTTTGGATTAATTCCCCTTTAATGTTTGATTATCTTTTAATCATCTCTTAATACCCCAAAATATATGCATAACCAAAATAGTAGACATTACAACATTTGAGTAGGATACACAACGTTTTCCATGTCTCCATGTTGAGAATGTATAGATCATATCCTTCTCACATCATTCCAACTGAGAGTGTTGAAATGAGGTTCGACTTGACATATGAAGAGAAATCGATCGAGATTTTGGCTCGAGAAGTTAAGGAACTCAAAAACAAGCAAGTACCACTAGTCATGATATTATGGAGGAATCATGCAAATGAGAAAGTGACATGTTAAAGTGAAGAGGTGATACAAACTCAGTATCTTCAACTATTTTAGCAAGTACAAATAGATAATATTCAAGGATGAAATTTTCTAAAAGGGAAAGAAATGTAACACCCATTAAATTAAGCTTAAATGTTATGTGGTAATTAAAAAATTTAAAGGGGTAGTTATATAATAAAGTGGGAAATTTTGATGCAAGTACCTTTATGAACATGAAAGTGCATTGGGTTTAAAAAGGGCAATTTTGTGGTTAAGTTTGACATTTAAGTGAGGAGTACAATCACGCCCATGAAGGAGCATTCACAACTATTAAGTTATGTAGAGGCAGAGTTTCAAAGGGAGACAATTTTCTCTCTCCTCCTTTATTTATATGCACAACCTATCATTCCACCATTTTTACACATCATTTATCTTTTTCCTCCTCCCTCCTCCATGTTTTTCATCTCACCATTGAAAAATCCACTCAAAAGCTAAGTGATAATATTACATTCCAGTTAGAAATCGAAGAGAAAGGAAAAGCATCTTAAAATATGGGTTTTTAAGGAAATGAGAGAAGATCAAGCTTGATAGGGAACTAATCTTTGGTTTTTTATGGGTTTGAGGTAAATGAATGATCCACTCATCTTATTCTCCTCCTCTTACTTTCCTTACTCCTTTTTCATAGGATAAAACCACACAATGAAAAAGTTAATGTTTTGAGCCTTAAGAGAGAGTTTTAGTTGGAAATCTAGCTATAATGTTTTCAAAGTTAAAGAAAGTGCTTTTATGTGTTAGGAGGAATTAGAGATCAAGAGAAACGACCCCAAGGGGGAGTTTAAGCTTAAGACACTTTTGAAGAGGTTAGAGACTCCATTTTGAAAGGTTAGTACATATATGCATCCAAACAATTCAAATGCGTTCATTGTATGTTGTGATGGCTTTATAGGCTTTTAAATGCATTACTGGCATGTTAAATGATGAGAAATTGAGTGGATCAAATGCAGTATGTCATAAATGTTGTCAAATGTGTTTAACAGATTTGATGATGGAAAATGACACAATTGTGGTTTTGAATGTGTTAAAATTGTGTAATTGCTTGAGTTTATGCTCTACATGCTATTGTGTGTTAATAAGAGTGGTTGGCATTGGCCAACTTAAGTATTGTGTGTGAATGGTAATTCATGTTCTATTTTTTATCGATTTCTACTCTGAAATTTTCTAGATTCACACTAATGAATGATGTGTCATGGTTGTGAATCATAGGGTATAGGGTTGTGATTTTGGGCAGATTCATTCGCGCCCAGGTTCACGGTCAATTACACGACCAAGCAAGTCTTGAAGCATGACTTCATGCCTATGAAGGTATCTTCACGATCATGAATGAATGAATGATTGCATGTTTGTTACGTCTATAATCCTTTTCGAGTTGAGTCATGACATGGTTCACGGGTACCAACTTGTAAAAGTGGTGTTCATGGGCGTGGTGAAAACACCTTTCACAATAGTGAACTAGAGTGAAAGAAAAATATATGAATAATGCTTAAGTTTAGGGTTGTAAATGAACCAAGTCACCACGAGCTATTCAGGTATCGGTTTGGAAAAAAAACTCATTTGAGATCATTTATTACTGTTAACTAGCCGAGCTCGAGCTCAAATTCGAGTTCAAAAACCTTTTTGAGCTCAAGCTTGAGCTTAATACAATTTGGTTCATTAGCTCTCAAACATGTTCATTTACAAGCTCGTAAACATGTTCATTTAAAAGCTCGCGAATGTATTCGTTTAAAAGCTTGCAAATGTGTCATTTAAAAGCTTATGAATATGTTCATTTAAAAGCTCGCGAACATGTTCATTTAAAGCTCATTTATATTATACTTTGTTATCGAGCTCGAGCTCGAACTCAAACTTGAACTCAAGCTTTTGTCATTATTAGTTAATGAGCAGAAATTGAGCTTTTTTCTTTATTAGTTAATGAGTCGAACTCGAGCTAAGCTTGCTAAGCATAATAAAAGAGTTTTTTACAAACTGAGCTCAAGCTGCTCGCGAGCTTAATAATTTTAAAATAAACTGAGCTTGAGCTCAAGTATAAAAGCTCAAATCAAGATCAAGCCAAGCTCAAGCCTATAATGAATTTAATCAAACCGAGCTCGAGCTCACCAATACTTAGTTTGACTCGGCTCGTTTACTACCTTACTTAAGTTTCATGTTGGATATGTTTTCAAATATGACATGCTATAATGATTGAAATGTTTAGATGCATGTTATGAGTAAAGATACACATGAATGGGGTGTATTAATGGTTATATGGTTTGATGATCATGTTTTTAATTCATGATGCATGGATATAAGTTATTTTTGGATATAATGATATGATATCATTCGGAAAACGATATGGACTATGGATTGTGCAATGAAAATGTAAGCTCATTACTCTAACCTAGGACTAGAGATAGGATAGATGACATGTCATTGATGGGTAATACAGTACCGTATGTTAATGTATAAAGGTCTACGACCTCTAGGACAAAGGGTCTTACACTTGTGTGAGTGCCCTTGATCCATACATGCATCCAATATGACTATATGAATATATTCAGTCAAGGGGTCTTCAGCTTATATGAGTGCTCCTGACTTGAGAAACACTTTTGAGTACAATTAGAGTTGAACATGAGGTCTTAAGTTTGTGTAAGTGCTTTTGATCCTTAACCCATATTTAAATAGTCCAGTTTAGAGTAATTTTGGTGAAGTAACCAAATTAATGAATATGAAACTGATGTCTATAAACTATAATTGTAAATAGAAGTTCATCTATGAATGTTCTTGAAATGAAATGAAATATGCCAATCTATATGAAGATATTGCCATGATAATGAACGTTTGTGCATTCATAAAATCATAAGATTAATTATACATGTCATAGAATGGTAATGGAAGTTTATACCATGTTGCATGATTATTGAGATAGTTTACATGCACGTATGTACCACTAAGTTTTAGGTTGCTTAGTGTGTGGGTATTTTCTCATATGCAGGTCCAAAGCCCAGTAAATAAAATTGATAGAAGAAAGAGCACATTGAAGAGTTAAAGTTCAAACACGACACTTGAAGGGTTGGTGATACACACATGTCAATCTTTTGATTTATTTTCTATATGTCGTGGGATAGGGTGTCAAGCTTTTTTTTGTACATGTCTATTGAGAACATGTAATTTGTATCAACAACATATTTTGTAAACCTCAGCTAGTAAAGACCTAAACTTTTATCTAGTTATATTCATAAGTCTTTTTATTACAATTTGTCCATATATTTTGCAAAATTTTTTAAATAGACATCATGGTCATGATGCAAAAATTTTATTGTTGAAAAGTTTTAAATTTTTTTTCAGATTTTGACATGTGGCACGTAGCATTCGCTTATATAGTTGGAATAATATAATTATATAAGAGGGTTTTATATAGTAAATATTTCTTAACCCCTTTTATTTTAATTATGCATGATCATTACTTATGAATGTTTTTTTAGAATAGATCTTCCCATAATTTAAGCATGTAATTGTATTTTAGATTTGGATTTTCGAAGTTACCATTTTTTCTCCTTATCAGCCCTTATCTATATTTTTATGCTTTTTTTAAATTTTGTTATTCTTTATTTTACATTGAATGGATGGATAATATATGCTTGATGTGAATTAATTTACGTTGAATTGTTTGGTAGACTAATGGTATGAAAATAATAATAATAATAAAATAGAAAGAATAATTGTGCATACAAGGCATGAATAAAAAAATGGTTTCGAACCCTTCCTGGATTTTAGACTAGTTAGGTTAATTTTTTCAATTCAACTGTGTGGCAACTTCCATCCAAACTGCCAAGTCATTAATGTGTGATTTTCCAATGATGATAACCAAATAATTTCATAAATGTTCGTTTAAGTTTTCAAAGAAGTAAAATAGTGGAAAACCTCATGAAATTGGAATGGAATTGCACAAGGCTTGAAGTGAAATGTGGAAAAATGATAAAAGGAGTGAAAAGGAGCTGAAACATATATGATTTTAGGGTGGCCAAAGAGATGTCTAGCTGAACATCATATGATGTCCAATTGGACAGAGAAAAAAAAATGTCTAATTATACTTCTTTAAATGATGTCTGACTGAAGTTCATGTTGGTTGGCCATATTTATTTTATGTTTGATTGAACATTACATACTCTATCCGAACATCTTTTCTAGAGCTTTTATTTCTTCCTATTTTAGGTTCAATTTTAATTTAGAAAGATTGTTAATTGTTCTAAATAGATAAGATTCATTAAAACAATAGTTCTAGAGGTTTTAAACTTAAAAAGGAAGTTTAAATTAGAATTATAATTGTTTTCCAATTAAACTTCCAAATATTCCATTTCTTTTACCAATAAGATTCCTACATCTATAAAAGGGGCAGCCTCTGCCATTGAGGGAAACAAAAATTCAAAAGGAGAAAACTCTATTAAGGTTTTGAATATGCTAGTATTAGTTCTAGAATCATTTGTGAACAATTAGGAATAATTCAATAATAAAGTGAGAGTTTTCAAGATCAATCAGGCTTGAACCTTTGCTTAGGAGGTTGGAGTTTACTCCAGTGCATTCGGTTGTTGTTTTGGAGCTTAAAAGAGGTCTCGAAGAGGAGTTCTAGACATGTTTCATTCCTTTAAAAATCTAATAATGAATTTTTCCTTCCGTGAAGCTCCAAAGAGTGTTTGTCTCCAATTTGATAAGTTCTAAGGCCATAGATTGATCTTCTTCTTTTCTTGTCTTTCAATCAATATGTTTTCAAATATATATATTATTTTTAATGATTTATTCTAATTTTTAGATAAAAAATTATTTTTTATAATAATTTATTTTGATTTATAGTAGGATAAAGTCGTGAATTATGAAAATTTATTCTAATTTATGTTAACTAGGTATGATAATTAATTTTAATTTATGATAATTTATAATGTTATAGTAATAAATTTTAATTTATGATAATTATGGTAGTTGATGAAGTAATTATTATATCAATCTATCATAATTTATATTATTTTATCTTAATTTATAGTCATTTATAAATCTATGGTGTTATAATTAATAAAATTTAATTAATTAATTAATTAAAAAATTGATTAAACCGAAATGAATAAAAATATTTCGGTTTGGTCAAGTTTTGAATATTATTCGGTTCGGTTTAATTTTTATAAATAAATATTGGTTTGGTTCTAAATCGAAATGACTGAATGTTCACCCCTAGTCAATTTTTAACCCTCATCTATGAAGATTGGTGATTGATGTATTTCATAGGATTGAATTGATTTCAGCTCCTACCAACAGTATGATTACAACAAAATGCCAAAGGTTTTCCACCTCCTCTGTAATCTAATTTCTAAAATTTGTTCTTTTCTTTTTTCAACTCTTTTTCATATAATAATGTCTAATTGATTATCTCTATTTCTTTCTTTACTTTGCTATAAGAATTCTTTTATTTCAACATCATCAATATGAAGTTGCAACTTCTTTGAGCAATATAGCAACAGGCATCTCATAAACCTAAACTCCATTTGCTTTGACCTTTCTATTCTATTTTCTCTCATATTTCTTTTTCATTGTTTTCTTTGTTTTCTTTCTTTCATGTTTCATTTTCTGTTTCTTGATCATAATTTGTTCCATTCTTGCATCACTTCCATTTCTCTTTACCCCAAAAATAACATTATTTTTGTTGTTTTCTTTTTCTTCTTCTATTTCTTATCATCTCATCTCATTCTAAACTAAATGAAAACCCTTTTTGGCATACTAATCTTGAAGGCTGATGACTCTTTCTATCATTTTCTCTCTTTTGTTCTTTTTTTCTTCTTTTTCTTTCTTTTTTTTTTTCTTTCATCTTTCATTTCACATTAAGAATGGTTATCAAGCATAATGAATATCTATGGCAAACTTAAACAAAAATGAAATTCACAAAATTGATGGAAATCTAAATGCATTTCATTAAGATGAAATAAATTTCATATGCAAATAGAGTAATTTGATAATTACAAAATAGATATTACTCTGGTCCTCTTTTTTCTTCAATCTTTCTCCCATCTTCAATCTATATATTGACAATTTTAACTCCTCCATTTGAATCAGTGCCATTCATTATCTTGTCATGCTTATTGGTCTTTATATCTTCTACCGCTACAGCAACCTCATATAATTCACCCAACATCCTCAAAGGCACATATTGAAACTCATCATCAATTATGTAGGAGAGAGCGCCACCTACCATCATACGTACTTGATCTGTTTTAGTTTGCCTAGTCTTCATTTGAATAGCCTTATTTCTCCATCCAACAAGGTACTCAATAAAAGTCTCATATGCTTTTTGTTTGGTCATCTTCAACTCCCTAAAGGATGTATGCACTTTGTATTGAAAGAATATTGTTTTAGTAAGGATTCGGAAAGCCCATTTCCAATCTGCCTTGATAGACTTCTCCAAATCCCGGTGCCATGCTATCGTAATCCCTTCTAAGGATAAAACAAACATGTTTACCACTTGACTTTCTGTGAGACTAGTAATACTCATGATAGTGGTACATTGCCTCATGTGGACTTTAGGATCTCTAAGCCCGTTCAATTTGGGGGAGAAGAAGGCATTTTGAACTTGGGTACCAATTGATTTTTTTCCATTAAATTAAATGATTACTAACCACTTAAATCATCCATTCCATGGCTTTGAGAAGTTTATCTAGTTTCTCCATTTTCTTATCCATCTCTTTTTGTTGGGCTTAGACTACTAGCCTCTCCATCTTCTCTTCTTTTTGTTAGGCTTGGGCTATCCTCGTAGCTATGCAATTATCTCAATTATTCCCATCATCCTTTTCAATTGATTCTGTCTCAATAAGTTGTCCCCTAACTCCTTTCCCTTTATGACTTGAATCAACAACTTTGGATTGGGTCACCCTCGTGTTTTCAGACATCTGTTTGAACATCTTTCTAGAAAATTTGTTGAATTGCTCTTCTAGTATATTGGACATCATACTTTTCTTCATCAATAGATGTCATTTCATACAAGTGAAAGAATCTTCTAGAAAATTTTAGATAATATGATTAAGAAGATTCAGATTAACAAGGGTTTGACTGGAGGCTTTTCTTGTGAAGAAAGTAGGACTAGCCTTACTCAATTTTTAATCCCAAGAGTAAGATGCTTACAACATGTCAAAATGATGTTAGATGAGAAGCATATTATGTATTTACAACACAAACAATACAATATACATTATCCCTCCAACCTTATTCCTCGCACTCGTATGATTCAATGACCAAAATATCACTCTAACCCTAGGATTTTTAGTCTTAGTTTGCATATCAATTGGGGATATGCAATACTGATGTTTAAGCTTTCAAAAAGAAAATTACATACCAAAATAATAATTGATTTAAGTCATTAGGCATATTTCAACGCTAATTAAAAACCTTTAAAATACGGCTTAAAATCATGCATAATAATCTAAATCAACATCACAAGCAATTAGGTAAACTCTAGGGGAAGCTTCTTAGCCACTAGATTGCCAGTAAGGTCTCAAAGGTTGGTCATGGGTGCAACCATACTACTTTACCTCTAACCCTGAAGGAGAGGGGGCCACAGAATTTGACTCCATCGAGATTGTTATTGTCAATGCATGAAAAATTTGAAGACTAATACATAATATAAAAGGTTACAAGTAAACATAGGACATCTTTCAATCATTAACTAGAATCCCTAATGGAATCATCAAATTATAAATACAGAACATTGATAGGAACCAGAATCAAATACTACCTTGTGAAGGGCACTAGCCATTAATCTTTAGATATTTGGATTCAAGTGAATGATCTACCTGACGGCCAATAATTTACTTAGTTTTTTTGGATCATGTAACAATCCTTTAACTACACATGCAACATAATATATAAGGCAATATAATCACCCAATCACATCAAGCAAATAAAAGTAGAAAAACGTTAATAATGTTCGTTTACATCTTCAAAAAGCATAGCTACAACTACTTAAATTACATCCTTTGAAATAATAATACATGGAAATAATAATAATAATAAAATTCTTCACTAAACTTGTAAAACAAATAAACGAGTGATCCAAATACACAAAACATTCATTCACAAAGTCCAAACCATCCATAATATCTAAACTAATAAAATTAATTGTTGTTCATCCATAACCATCCATAAAAAAATTGGGGTAGAAGAAGAGAGAAAATGGTATAATGCTAAATAACATAAAATTTGCCCATTATCATGCATAGTTGATTTCAATAATATATAATTAGGGTGAAGAACAAAACTAGAAAGGAGATGTTATAGATCGATGCCCTCAGAACTAACCAAATTATGATAACAATTAGGAATCAATCTTTGTTAAGCAATTAGGAGGATAAAGTCTATTAAAATTAACAATTAATTAAAAGAACGGAAAGCATAATGACAAATATAACATTGTAAATATGTATTTTATAATTTGTCTAAATTAGATATAAAATTAACAATTAATAAAAAGAAAGATATTAATAATTAAGAAGCACTAGATCAAGCTTGTAAATTCATTAATTCTTCACTGATCATTCTATTTTTTTAGAAATTCATTTATTATTAGTCTAGTTGCCAAAAGTGAACAGAAAAATAAAATTCAAAAGTGAACAAAAAAAAATGAAAAAAAAAATCCAAAACACCAGATTGTGCACTAAAAACATGCACTCATATTCCATCATCTAAAAGTGAACAAAAAAGAAACAAAAAAAATATCAATAAAAAAAATTGAATGCCATATTGTAGTAAGAAAATTCAAAATAAAGAAAGCTTGCAAATATGGGTTTTATACACACTATTTCTATTAGCAAGCAACTAAGTCGCAAAGCAAGTCGCAAAAAAATTCTAATTTAAACACAGAATTGAAGTTCATTTAATAACAAAAATTACATACGGATTATACATATACAAACTTCGAGTCTGTGCTGAAATTAGGAGAGCAGATATCAATGATGCTTACCTTAGGCAGCTGCTCAAAATGGATAAGGATGTTGTCAATTTGGAGAACAACCTGCAACCTCAAACTTGTTCAGTATAAGTAAATCCAATCAAATATATTAAACAGTGAAAAAAGAAAAGGCTATTGGGAAAAAAAAAAAAAAAAGAAAGAAAAGAAACAGTATGCCTTAAGCTATTAAAACAAGAAGAGGTCTCAAAAGACCCAAAAAAAAAAATTTGTAGCAATAGCAGAAGCTTCAATCATAGTAAATGAAAAGACCCAACAACTTAAGCCTTAGATTCCAAGAAAGAGAGGTAGACCAAAAAAGACTATTAAAAAATTAGAAACCCAACATCAAAAGAAGAAGAAGAAGAAGCAAAATCAAAAAGAAAATAAAATCAATTAAGCAAATGTACTTAAAATCTAAAAATGGGACTCATCCATAGCAGAAATGTACTATCAGAATATCTCATTTGCAATTTTGCTGCCAAAATCGAAATTTTAGCAGTTTATTCTCGACGGTGGAGTGGAGTTATTTCTACTATAAACAGATAACTCTAGTCAACTTTCGTATCACGGAGATCTATCGGTGTCATTGAATCAGACTGATTCGATGAAAATGGAGAGAACTAGGGGCGACTGCAGCTATGGAGAAGAGGGAAGTGTGCGACTGCAATTGGCATGAGGGTTAGTTAGCATTAGGTTTAAAATGAGGGAAAATCCTATATACCTTAGATTTTTTTAATTTTTAATTATTTTTTCATGTATTTTAAGCTTACCTGAATTTTCTTAATTTTTAATTACTTGGAGTTAGGGTTGCGTCTTTCACTTCATAACATTTTTTTTTCTAAAAATTATGGCAATACAATTAGAATTATGCAATAGGCGACAGATTGAATTGAAACAGAAGCAAAGAAAGCAATCTATTAATTTTGGTGAATTATCTACATGGTTTTGATGTAAAAATATTTTTTTTACTTCAATGCAAAGTTATATTTTTTTTTCAATTTGAAAATCGTTATATGTATTTTTAGATATAATCTTTAATTGAGTAGAGTTTCAATTTATTTTTATAATTTTAGTAAAACCTTTGTAATTTATTTGTTTTTACTTATAAAAGTATATTTTTTTTACATTTCATATTATTTTGGGTAATATATATTTTGTACATTCTCTATTACTATAGAATTCTTTGGAAAAATTTTTAAATATGTAAACTTTAGTATTGCAAATGTAAAATTCTTTGAAATATTTAAAATCTTTTGAATAGACTTTCTAATTGTAGAATTTGTTACTGTAAATCTATAATTCTTTTAATATGGAGATTTTTTTTGTTATTTTAACTATGATTCAAATATGAATTGAGTTTATTAAATGTAAATTTGTAAAATTTTATTATGTAAGCCATATTTAAATATGATTTTATTATTATTATTATTTAATATCAATTCAATGTATTCTGATTGAACTTTTGATAATAATTCCTAGTTTAAAATTATTGTTGATTTTTTTTAATCAAATCAAATTTATTTGTGTAAATATTATTTTAAAGAAAGCTAATTAAGAGACAAACCAACACCAACACCAACAATAGCAAAGTCAACTTTTTAGATATTGTCCTCTTTAAACTAATTAAAAGACCGGTCAATACCAATTACTATTAATATCAAATTCAAGACATTTAAAAGCATAAATGAAAAGTAAACATGAATTGAAAAATTAGAAAAGTATTTTGCATGAAATCATTTTAGTTTAATATATTACAATTATTTTGATAAAAAAATTATATAATATAATTAAAATAAATAATAAATTAATTTAATTTAATTTATAATTATGATATACTTATTATAAATTAGATTACTTTATAATATATTACACTTAAATTGGTGTACCAAATCATGTATTAATACATGATATAGATTTATTACATAATATAATTAGAATAAATTATAAATGCTAAAAAATATATAATTAGTGATAAAAAAAATAGAATAAAAATGAAAACTAACAATATCTTATAAATATTTTTTTGTTTACTTAATAATAAAGATAGTTAAATTTCTTGATGGTTAATTTATTTTAAATTTATATAGAGGTCATGGGTTCAATTTTCTACACCATCATTATTAAATTTTTATCATATAAAATTATTTTTAACATATTAAAATTTTTAATTATTTAAATTCATTGTTATTATAAATATCATATTAATTTTATTACCTAATTAATAAATTTATAATTTTAATTTTATGGATTAAAGTATATATAATTAGAAGTTTAAGTTATATCATATTGGTATAATAAAAGTATAAAGTATTATATTATTATATATAAATTATTCATTCTTATTTATAAATATTAAAATATTAGTTCTTTCAGTATAATTTAATTCCATAACAGTTTGATAGCATTCAATACAATTCTTAGATTCAGATATCACTATAAAATATATATCCATTAAAATTAAAGTTAACGGTATAATTTAGTTTGAATCTAATAAAAAAAATCAACGATATAATTCAGTTTTGAATTTTTTTTTCAAATTTTTTGATCCAATTCAGAAAAATTTAGGTTTCGTGATGCCACTATAATTAGGTGTTGAGATTAGAGAATTCAAGTATTGAAATTAAAAGAGATTAATAGATTATAACAAAAATATTGTAACTTTTTATATGTAGATAATTTATAATTTATAACTGAACGACCAAGATAAATACATTTAACCACCACTTTATAAATTATTTTGTTATTAATGGAATCTTGGCATGAAATCATTTAAAAAATAAAATAAAATTGAGATATTTAAGAAATGAAAGAAATAGTTTTTATTGCAAATAAGTCCCAATAAAAAATGGGCCTAAAACCCAATTTTAGCGCTCACTGGATTTTAAGTCGAATCCAACCTACGGATTAGTTTCACCAACTATCACTGAATTTAGTATTATTTGCCACTAAATTAGGAAAAAAATTGTACCACAAAAATGCCTGAAATATTTTTTTAACACAAAAATTATCTCTGTTCAATTTTGTTGAATTAGTAATCTAAAAAGATGGTGTGGTGTTGGATTTTGCTACCTCATATCATGTCACACCTCTTAAGCACAATTCTAACTTTTACTTTCTTACTTTCACATTAGATGTACACGTGACAATATCACATGAATAAAAAGACAAAATTATTGTTTTATTCACGCTCTAAATTAATTTAATTTATAGTTACTGAATTTATATTTTAATTGCAATTTAATCAAAAAAAAATTTGTAACAAAAATATTTCTTGAACATTTTGATTTTATATACAAAAATTCATTTGAGTTGGAGGTACAAATAATCTTCTAAAGTCACTGGACAAGGATTCATATGTGTTCAAAATATGTCTTTTAAGTGAATAAGTCAAAAAAACAAAAATATTTGCCAATGGATATGAGGAGGATAGTTGTGATTACTTCAGAAAATTAAAAAAGAAATTTGAATACAATGAAGATAAATTGAAAAAAAAATTATTTCTTGATAAAATTGCAATTAAAATATAAATTCACTAACAACAAATGAAATTAACCAGAGCATAAACAAGAGACACTTTTTTGTCTCTTTATTTACATGGCATTGTCATGTGAACATCTGACATGACAATTAAAATTAAGATTGTACTTACGTACCATCTTATATGGTGTGAAGTGACATTACATGAGGTGATCAAAACTGGCGGCACATTATATGTCATGTCATTGACTCAATAAAATTGGTGAAAGATGATTTTTATATTAAAAAAATGTTTAGATATTTTTGAGGTACGAAATTTTTTTCTAATATAGTAGCAAGTAATATTAAATTCAGTAATTGCCGATGATATTAATCCACTAAACATTCTTTTAAAAATAGAAATTGGTTCAATAATAGAAGTGATTAGCAATGGGGAATTTACTCTTTCAGAGAAATCAATAATAAAAGCATGCAAAATGGCAAATTGAAATTTCACGTATCATTATTATATTTCCAGTACTAAAACCAAAATATCGTTCTATATATGCAGCAAGCCAAGCACTTAATAGCCAAAGAAATGCTGCTGTATAGCTAATTTATGACAATTCTTGAAATATATATTCACACTAGAGCAAAAGAATTCAAAAAACAGAATGGTAGTTGCAGATTTATAAACCCCTAGAACCTGGAATATCAATCCATTGCAGCTGAAGCTCAATTTCACCAGACTCCACATTTCGCAGTCGAAGAAACATGTTCTGAACCACCTTACCATTAACCCAAACAACATGACTCTCTTCGGCAAAGCAGTTTTGCCTGCTCGGTTGAATCCGAGTGATTATGGTCCCGCTCGGGAGCCCTTCGAGGTGCATCTTTAGAGCTTCAAGAAATGGATGGATATCAAACTCTGCATCTCCCATTTTGTCATCTCTGCTGAATATGTCTCTGTCATAAACTGTCTGCACATTTACAAGTTTTCTTTCTTTACCATATGACTCAAGAAGATGCAAAGCATGTATAATATCACACTCCAAATGAAAAGAAGAACAGGTTCACAAAGTTGTCTCAAAATGCATTTCTTTTTCTGCCCATTTTGTTAGAAAGTTAAAAAAAAAAACATGTTCACAAAATTTGGCTTCATTTCTAGTTCAAAATGCATTTCCATTTATACCTATCTGTAAAAAATTAGCATATATCACTCTACAAATAAACATAAAATAAAATTTCACAAAATTTGCCTCTATTAACTACATCAAAATCAGATCAGCCTTGTCTCTATTAACAACGTGACATCAAAAGAAGCATAATACTTACAATCTTGATTGGAATATTTGGATTATCAATGGAAAGAGTCAAGTCTTCATTCCACTCTGGATTGGTATTTTTATTCACCACTCGAGTCTTCAACTTCTGCAAAACACCAAATATTATTTTTTGTAAATATCAATTTAAATAAATAATATTTAAAGTCAAACCCATTTTGTCATTTTAAATTTTACTTAATTCATTTTACATTTTCTGGAGATATTGGACTTTCTGGCTCTGGAGAACTAAACAAAAATATCAGTCAATATCAGGTCTTTATCATCATCAGTATTTGGACGGAAGAGTTCATATGATGATCAACAAAATCATTTGAAAAGCAAAACATAATTTAAAATTAGATAACCTAAGTTTTTCAATTAAAAAATAAAAATTTCCAACTCGAGCATGTATAAGACCAATTAAAAAAATATATTATGACATAAAACATGGAAAATCAAAATCATCGGCTTGCTGATCATTCTGAATTTTAAGGAAAATAAAGAAATAAAAAACCCAAAAACAATTAATTGATTAAAAATAGTTGCAGATAATTAATATTAGTAATTAACTCATCAAACCTATTAATTAACGGTTAATCAAGCAGCTTAAACTCATCAATCTATAAACATCAAACAAGAGGCAGATGAAGAAACTAAAGGATAAAAACCTAAAAATCCAAAAGATTCAGAAAGAACAAAGAATATAGAGATGGGGTTCTTTTAACCTGTTTGCCCATTTTGACCACAACATAAGGATCACTACTGCAGACATCTCTTATAGCAAGATTCACTCCTCTGTGAACATGAATTCTGAGCAGACCCATCAATTTTTCCATACCCAAGAATCACAGAAAGAAGAACCCAAAATAAGAAAAAGAAAATGATTGAAGTTGAACTATGAGTCTATCTAAGAAGAGACAGAGGAGTAACGTTTCTTGGATATTTTGTTCTGATTATAAATGCATCCCCATATCATGTAGTTCCCCTATTTATATTCCCCCAAAAACATAATGTGTCTTCTGAAAAAAGAAAAAATAAAAATAAAAATAAAGGGTCTTTTGAAAAAATAAAAAATAAAAATAAAAAAGTCTTACTGGTAGAACTTGCCGTGATTACTGTATAAATCTAATTATTTTTTTTTTTGTTTTTTGTACTATTTATTGGCTTTCAAATGAAATTGAAAATGCATATGTGACATTTACAAATGTAATTGCGTGCAAATTTGAGAGCTTAAAAATATAGAAATAGGAGAGAAGATTTCAAATGAATAAAATAATGTCATAGGTCCCACTTTTATTTTATAATAAATTAAAATGAAATAAATAAATAATATATATTTTATAAATTAATATAGTTAATATTAATTAATATGTAATTATTATAAATTTAATATACTTAATTAATAAAGTTTATAATAATAATAATAATAATAATAATAATAATAAAGGACATAAGGATTTGTTATTTTCTTCCCTTATTTTTCATTGAGTATAATAATTATTTTTAAATATCATTGATAACTATGATAATACAAATACAATACAATAATAAAAAAAATATAAAATTTTAATGCAAATATAAATAGAATATATTAAAATATTAAACAGATCATATAAATTAAAATTGATGTCGTTTACTCAGATAAAGATGATTTAATAAAGTGATTATAAATTAATTAATGTAACAGTAGAAATCTGCAATTATTGCGAAGATAAATATGTTCTTACTAGATTTTAAATTTGCCGGTCAAAGTAAAATTGCTATTTGGTTAATAAATTAACGTGAAATGCAGACACGGCAATTTTCTATTTAGTCCAAAATTTTGAATCTAATTCGAAAATTGATGACATATGAGTGTCGCCATTCGAAAAATATTTTAATTTAACTTTTAAAAAATCAGCTTTACCTCATGATTAACCCGAATAATCCCATTCAAAATTTAAAATTGACTTAAAAAAAGCGACTAAAAAATTACATGAATTTGAATTGATTCGAAGAGAACCTATCCGAACCGACCCAGTTCTCCAAGTTTTTAAATATGAATTGTATTATTGGAATGTTCCTAAAAAGATTAACTTGAAAAAGTTAATTGATATAATTGAAATTATATATTCTATATAATTAGGAGCATGATTTAAAAACTAACAAATGATAATTCACATTATCGATAACAAATCATATTAAATAGAATTACAATAAATGAATAAAAAATAACTATAGAAAATTAGCAAATAGTTATTTTTTTAATAAAAAATAAATAACTATATTTAAAAAAAAGTGAATATCATTTTGAAATAGATGAAAAACTAAGCATATCTTTTTGAAAAATAGAGAGTAAATAGAATGATATGCAACAATATAAAACTATAAGCCAAAATTAAATATTATAAATAAAAAAATATTATCTTTAAAATTATCTTATATGTTGTTAATTAAACTGCAGAATTAATATTGGTGTTATTTGAGCTAAATGTAATCATTTTTTAAAAATTCAAATCGAAGTATTCTTCTTTAAGGATCAAACTTGAAATTTCAAATTATGTCTTTGATCAAATTACAGAAAATATTTATGAAATTTTAATAAATTACAGTTAGAAATAAACTTTTAAAAAATTAACAGTACATTCCCCAATCGTTTGAGATAATACACATTCATTTGATACTGTATGAATTTCAAATATTACAATATAATATATTATATGATTTTTCCATATTTAAAATATTTTATGTTAATTTTCTAGGATTTTTTGCACAGATTATTACTTTTTATAAATATTTAGGATTTATTATCATTACCAACGACTGTAACTGCAAAACAACTAGTACATTTAAGTTTCAGTTTTTTTATTATTATTTCAAACGAAAATTTTAATCAAAGCACAGAGAATCGCGCAGTGTAAGTTTTTTAAAAATTTATTTTTAATTGTAATTTGTTAAAACTTTAGTAAAATTTTCTGTAATTTATTCTATCTCTTTATATGGTAATAAAAATAAGAAATTAATTGGACATTGTTTGGACTCTTTCAGTGTTGATTGCTTAGTTAGTTGAAAGTTTTAATCAGTCTTAATTTATATATGAAGAATGGGCATTCAGCTATTCGGGCATTTTGGTAGGGTTATGAGCTGAATTATATGTTATAATTTTTAAGCAAAAATTATAAAAATAATTCCTGTAATTTTAAAAAAAAATGAAATTTTATTTTTTTCCTAGCAATTCGAACTTCATATTTTTACATCTTTTTTTTTTATTCAGCTTTTTTGTTAGCTTTCTATTCATTAGAAAATTCAAGTAATCATAATCTTGAGGTCCACATTTTTAAATCTCCTCCTTAACCTATATTTTTATCTTCTGACGTGTACATGATACTAGATGGAAATGTGGAAAAAAGACAGGAGAAAGATAGGAAGAGATGCGAGCTTGGAATGTGAATTCTTACAATATATTCACATTAATTTTTCATAAGAAAAAAAAAAGATGAAAAGTTAACATAGAGATTAAATTGAAAGGAACTGTAAAAGTTAAAGATGGAGAAAATAAATTTTAATTAAAAAAATTACTTTTGATAGACCTGCATGAACTTTTAAACACTTTTGTTTTTCGTTAACAGGTATAAATATTTTTGCTAAAAATAAAATAGATCTAAATAACAAATATTTTAATAATGTGCTTTATATATCTAGATTGAATCATTAATAAGAGAATCCTAGAGGATTTGCACTTTCGAGCTTTGAGATTTGGCCATTCATTTGAATAATACTAAAACAAAATAAAGGGATAAATTTTATCAGTAGTAATTAAATTTATATTATAATTACAATTTAGTTAGAAAAATTTTACTAATGAAAAAATATCCAATTAAACTTTAAGAATTTAACTAAAAAAATCATGTTTTACCAGTTTTATTGAGTCAAACTTAAAAAATAAGGTAGAATGTCATATGATATCGAAAATATGAGATGAAATGTTATATGATTTTTAAATTAAATTCTTAAAGTTTATATATTTTTTCATTACAAAAATTAATTTTCTAACTAAACTGCAATTAGGGGATAAATTTAGTGACTGCAGATAAAATTAATCCCAAAATAAAATAAAAAGATTAATTTCATCTATGGTTACTAATTTATATTCTAATTCCAATTTAGTCAAAAAAAATTATAATGAAAAAATATTTAAACTTGAAGAATTTAACTCAAAATTCATGTTTGACTAATTTTGATGAGTCATAAATCGGAAAAATGAGAAGAAATATCACATAGTGCCAGAAAGATGAGGTATAATATCAAATAATTTTTGAATTAAATTCTTAAAATTTAAGTATTTTTTATTACAAAATTTATTTTTCTAATTGAATTACAATTAGGATATAAATTCAGTAACTGCAAATAAAATTAATCTCAAAACAAAATAAATGAATTAATTTCATTCGTGGTCACTAAATTTATATTCTAATTACAATTTAATAAAAAAATTATTTAAATTTAAGTATTTAACTCAAAAAATCATGTTTGACCGGTTTTGATAAGTTATAAACCGGAAAATGACGTGAAATGTCACATGATTGTGGAAAGATGAGACGGAATGCCACATGATTTTTGAGTTAAATTCTTGAAGTTAGGTATTTTTTTTATTACAGATTTTTTTTTTTCTGAATGAATTACAATTAGAATATAAATTCAATAATAATAGATGAAATTAATCCAAAAATAAAACATATTTTTTCATATGTTTTATTATAATATAGAAATTTTAAGAATTCCTTTATTAGGGTGGATGAATTACTCACACTATTTTTATTCTTAAAAGCTCTTATTCATTTATAATCGTATGATGAAAAAAATATTATAAGAATAATCTTTAATAAATAATGTTATTTGAAAACAATTTCAAACATTTTATTATAACTACAAAAAAAGTCTCATTTGCAATGAAACTTTAGTGAAAACGACTAAAAACCATTGATAATAGTTTTTTTGCTACAGATATTATTATGTTGTCACAATAAATTAGAAAATATCAAATTAGTTGCAATAATTATTTTAAGTCATGGCTAATAATATAATAATTTATTGTTAATCACTACAAAAATACAGTTATATAGAGACCACATTTAGTGACTAGTCCCTAAATAGCTATCATATAGCGATTATGGAGAAATCAAACTTTTATTCTCTGCATTGTGACCACACGATGATCAATCAACCACCACATTACGACTAAAAAGTTAGTGAGTCGTTGTATTAAGTGCCAAAAAATAGCGCGATATTTTGCAATGAGTTTGTAACTACAATTGTAGTTGTTAAATCATTTTGGAATCGCTAAATTGGGATTGCATTAGAATGAAACTAAAGCTTCTGGTGTCATTTTGTGTTCTAATGATTAGTGACCACAAACAAAATCATTGTTAATCTTTCTGGTGAGTAGGGATCATTATTTATGTGGTTGCTAAATCGACTTTAGCAACCACTTCAATCATGGTCACCAAATTCAAGTAAGTGAAACAATATGATTTAATATGTCATTTTATGTTATGGTTATTAGTGACCACACATGACGTGGTTGCTAAGATTTTGCTAGTGTGATGACCACAACATATGCGATCACTAATATCAATCTTTGTGGTTGTTGACTAGCTAGTGAAACGACTTTTACATTCAGTATTACAAATTAGTTAATCATTATTTATTAACATAAATATAGGTTTATTGAGTCACATGAAATGACAACCCATATATTTCTTATATTTCAGAAGAGACCAGAAGTAGAGAGTTATAAGTGGAAGATGATGCCATATGAGGTCCAGGATCTTATTTGGGGTGAATTTCAAGTAAAAAAATGGAAATGTTTATGTAATTTGTGTTATGATAATTGTTATAACTCTTATATAATTATTGTAAATGATATAAATGAAATTGTTTGGGAATTTCTTGGAAAATGCAAGTGATATTAATGAAATTGCTTGGAAATTGTAAATGATATTAATGAAATTGATTTGGAATTGTGATTTGTTATTTATATTTGAGATTACGTCTACTATAGGGGAGACTCTATCAATTTTTTTTTAAAAATTGTATATTTGTTAACTAAATTTGTCTATCTGTATTTTTTGACAAAAAAATTTACGAGTGGGAAGAGGTGATCAATGAGATGGTGAAGGTTCCATATGAACAGTTTGTCAATAAAAGAAATACAAATATGATTTACCGGTGGATATGCAGGGTATGACCTGCATGTGTGATAGAGATGGTATGATAGATTTGGTAGCAAAAGTGGAATGAGACCTCATTTTCGATCGGTGAGGGAATGTCAATCTAGAAACCGTTTTGTGAGACTAGTGTCTTAGATTAGAACCATCACAACACACTTGCAGCTTTATTTTACTTGTTGAGCATGCCAAGTGGATTGTAAAGAACTTTTTTTTTAATATTTTAATAAAATATAACAACTTTTACATATATAATATCTATTTTGTTTTTTTTATAGGAGATGGTTGAGTGTGCCCCTAGTAAGGCATGACTATTCAATGAAATGCACATGATGAGAGCTCATGATGGGTTTAGACAATATGTGGACTATTGCACCAAACAAATGGAGATAAGTGTGTGATAAATTTCTTTACATGCTAAGATGTAATTAATTATTTGATATGATGTTTCATTGTAAGAATAGGTTCAAGAGCTCTTGGCTAAGGTATCTTAGAATGAATTTGAGAACCAAGTTGATATCACTTGAAAGGATGAGGACTAGATCTTCTTGTAAACTATTAAGGTTTCATCGCATAACAAGTACATGTATGAGATAGGCTGAAATAAACATCCAGTTTTGCATATGATGCCTTGACCTCCACAACACCTATCATTAAGGTGGTTCAATAGTGGATCAGAGAGCTTAAAGATAATCAATCTTGAATACAAAGAGCAACTATGGAGTTATGCATCATAGGTACAAGTGTTACAGAACAATGTGCAGACATCCGAGAATATGATTCGTCAATTAAGGATATAATTTGTCAGTTGATAGAGCAGATGATCCATGAGACCCATCAACATGATCAACCTCCACTAGATCCATCCCAAAAATCTTAAGTATTGTTTTTTTTTAATTTGAGTTTTTATACTTTATTTGATATATTAGCACTTGTATTTTACATTTTTTTAATAAAACGATGTATTGAACTTTTTTTTATTTCTTATATAATAATAATTTTTTAATATTTGCATTTATTATTTAAATTTAAATTATATTTAATAATTAATGATAATATATAGAATAGTATATAGAATAATTCTTAATATTAATAAATGAATTTATTATTTAATAATTATATAAAAATATTTTAAAAAATACAAATAAATTAGAGACCACACAGGGAGTGGTCACTACACTTAGCGACTAAAAAATATGTTTGCTAAATGAAGATATATACCACGTATTTTTTTTACCACATTTGCAACCTCATTTTTGCAACCACAAAATTTGGTCGCAAGAGTGGTCGCAATATCAACTAACATTTCGTGACCACATATGTTGCTCATTATTTGTTCTCTATGTAGTCCCATAAGTCTCATCATGGTTTAGAATTACCAACCATAAAAATATCAGGTTACAAACAAGGCTAGTGATCATAATCTAGCGACCACATTTATTAGTGGTCACTAATATTAGTGACCACAATGAATTTCGGTCAATAAAATTGCTTAGCGACCACTTTTGTGGTCACCATGTTGAATTACCAACTGCAAAACAACCATTTTGCATGGTCATTAAATTGGCTATTTCTTGTAGTAAATATTATATTTGTGGAGGGCAAAGTTGACACCATATTATTAGCAACAAAATTTATTAAATGTTGAACTTTGAAGGTTGTTACCCTTCGATATAATTAAGACTAAATCCAATTATACCAAAAGATGTTATATGCACATGAATTAAAATGCTACAATTTTTAAACTTTTCATGCAACATGACCATGATGACTTAATAAAATAAAAACATTCTTAAAATCATGAAATCAAGCTTAAAATAAATAAAAGTTTAATTACAAATCATATGGCCATAAACAAGCCCAATGTTATACAAAATGAGTAGTTATAAAACTATATGTCTTTGAAATATAACACCCAAAACAATAATTACCCAACCCAAAACAAAACAACCAAAAACTCAAATACAACAGTGTATCACCCATCTCGAATGTATATCATTGGCTTTGATCACTGGGCATACTCCTCTATCAAACCTTCCCTAAGCTCCAAACCAACGCGTGGAAAGCCCATATACTAAGCAACTCATGCCTAGTGGTATATAACAACGTGCAAGGCATACCAAAAAATATAAATAATATGCATGATATACTCATCGAGCTACCATAACAACTTACATCGAAGTCTGCATATGAACTAGCTCACATACTACATAGGATTTTGTGTGTGTATATATATATATATATATATATATATATATATATATATTGCGCACCATTACATGGCATATCAACTAATCACCTAGTATCATACAAGTGTTTACCACACATAATATTATCAATTATCTTACCTGTGCTCACCTTACTCATAGCTAGACTAAAATGGATATGGGTACTCTATAGCTCTCGCAATAGCCAAAATAACCTATCGAGGTAAGTTCTCATTGCATACCTTTAGGCCTTTAAGTATCTCATCATAATCTACACAAGAAAAATGAATGCATGGAACAACTATGAAGGAAGCACACCTGGCTAAACCCTGAGCCTCGTAAACACCTCGTTAATCTTCAAAATATCTCAACATAAATCAATCATAGAAAATGAGTTAACAAAACAGCTGCGATGGAAGCCCATATACTTAAACCCCGAGCCTTCTAAACATCTCATAATTCTTTAAAATATCTCAATCGTGACCAATATACATCACCCGATATCGTTCTCCCCCCTTAATGGTGTGTCATCTATTCTAGATCTAGTAATAGTCAAAGTATTGAGCTTATAATGTCACCATGCATACCACACATATATTCATATTATCCATTACCATATTTTATATAAATACCATAATTTCCACAATTATTTCAACAACATATATTTTCATACCATGTTATAAGCATACAATCGAGGCTTACCACCTCATAACGAATCAATCTCTATTAAAAAACACCATATAAAATTTTCAACATAAACAACTTCATGCCCGTGAAAAACCATTCACGACCATGAAGCACTACTTCATGGGTAGTCTCTCTGTAAAACAAGCCATGATTCAACCTGTGAATTAGCACACGTTCATGGCTCTGATCAACCTTTCACGGGCGTGAACAAACTGTGAACCCAACTGTGAAGCTGCCCGTGAATGGATCTGCTTCAATAACAAAAATGCATTTCACAACCTTTATGCTCGTAAACCCACCTTTCATGGCCGTGAATCTGGAATTTTTTCCAAAAAATAAAGCATCACAACTTCATGTCATTTCCACATGCAATACTCTCTACGGTTGACCAATGTCAGCTACCCTATCAATATTCTAGAATGTATTTAAGCTATCTATCACAACTATAAACTTCCTATTCATCAAAATAACTCGAAATAGTTCCTCAAACATGTTAATTTAACCATATTCATACCAATTCCCATAATGCATATCAACCCCACATTTTTCCATTTAACTACACATTGGTCATTTTCAACATGTATTTAAAGTCATTAATACAGAAACATCAATTTATTTTCCTTAAAGGTTGTTATGTACAAATCTTAAACGTAGGATGGAGATTAGCTAGAGCTTGAGCTCTTCAAGCTTGTCTTCTCTCTTAGGATGGACTTCTAACATCTTTACCAGATCCTAGCAAGATGAGAAATGTTTTAGCTTATGGAATTTGAACCCAAGTCCAGAAAAAGTAAATCAACCATTTTTCTAAACTCACAACCTCCCTCTTCTCACTCTTCTTTTTCACTTTTTCCTCATGAACCGCTGATCTTCCGAGCTTCTCTAATGGAAGATGATGGAGTCTAGAGGAAGAAGAATATGCAAATGGCATGTTTGGTTGGTTAACAGGGAGTAGGAAACAGATTTAAAGGTGATGGCAGAAAGAAAAATATGATTGTTTCACCTGCTTTGTCTGCCTAGGCTTCACACCCATGACTCTCTTTCACGAGCATGAGCCTTTCCTTCACAGTCATGAAGCAATTCTTCACGACCGTGAAACACCTTATCACGGCTGTGTACTAAAACATGATATTCATAGTCGTGACACACATTGTTGCCCAGATATTAGACCAAGAAGGGGGGTTGAATTGGAGTTTCAAAAATTAAACTTTAAAGTGCGAAAATAAAATTGCTAATTTTAGAAGGGATAGAGAAAATCAGACATAAAGATTTATAGAGGTTCAGGTATTAACAAACCCTACTCCTCTCCCCAATCGCAATTGGGAGTTTCACTAACACACTAAGTGTTACAATGGAGTTTTACAAGCTCACTCCCAACTATGGTGTTTCTCACAATGGCTCACACCTAACCCAGAAATCCCTTGTGTTTTAATGGCTCACACAATAACCAATTCCTTTGTGTTTTACAAGCTCACACAAACAACCTACACTTTGTGTTTTACAAGCTCACACAAACAACCTACACTTTGTGTTTTACAGGCTCACACAAACAACCTATACTTTGTGTTTTACAGGCTCACACAAACAACCTTTTAATTTGTGTTTTGGAGGTTCACACAACTAACCCTTACAAGTGTTCTACTCTTAACCCAGAACTACCCAATGCTCACTTGAGTAAAGATTACAGAGAGAATCACTTATAAATCTTTATTGCTCAAATATGAGGAGCAAAAAGATTTTTACAGAGAATAGATTTGTTCTCAAAGTATAAAAGTACAAGATAGCTTGTGATTTGAAGTATATGCTACTCTTTTGTTTTTCTTATCATTCTCTTGTTTCTTAATGTATAAATGACTTCCATTTATACTCTCATGGCTAAATATAGTCGTTGGGTGCATTAAATAAGAAACTAGCCGTTATACCAACCAAAAAATCGCACCTGACATTTTTCTCTTTCATTGGTCACCGGCGTGAATATTCTTATCACGGGGGTGACAGTTCTTCCCAAGCCGTGACTGAAGTGGCGACCTTGGTCGTAAAGCTCTCTGGAATGTTTTGACATATAGAGTCACGGGCGTGACATTTATTAGTCACGGGCGTGACACTCTTCCCAGCCGTGAGACAAGTGGTGAGTCAGGTCGTGAAGCTCTCTGGATGAAATTGAATGAATCCTTCATGGGGGTGACACCTTCATTCACGGGGGTGACAATCTTCACAGTCGTGACCAAAGTGGTGACTCTGGTCGTGAAGCTCTCTGGTTGAAATTATACAACTCTTCACGGGGGTGACACCTTTAGTCACGGGGGTGACTGAAATACTTACTTCACGGTTTGGTTTTCCTTCATGGCCGTGAACTTCAAATGTTGGTTTTGGTAACGGTTAGCTTTCTTCACGGGAGTGACTCCTAGAGTCACGGCAGTGAACATGCTACTTCTTGCTTTTTGTTTCTCAAGGATTATTCTTCCAATTCTCCATTCTTGCTATTTTAATTCATGTCCTGTATAATATACTTTCAAAAACAAGTATGTTAAATACAATATTGCTATATTATTTATTATCATCAAAATGACGAAAATACCCCTCAAGGTTAACACACATTATCACCGATGTGGAACATCTAGTTTCAACCACTCTTAAACTTTGCCAAAACTTCACTTAACCCTTAACTCCCACTAACCAATAGCATAATTTATAGGCCCTAATTATGGGCATTATATTTCTCCCCCTTTAGGATATTTCATCCTTGAAATTACCTATCATAACGTCTTGGAACAACTAAGGATATTGTGCCCTCATTACTTCCTCATTTTTTCATGTTGCTTCTTCAACTGTATGGCTCTTCCATAACACTTTCACAAGTGGAACTCATTTGTTCCTAAGCTCTTTAATCTTTTGATCTAAGATCTCAACTAGTTCTTCATAAGACAAATCATGTCTCAACTCTATGCTCTCAATTATGATGATGTGAGAAGGATCTGACTTGTTGCCCAGATATTGAACCAAGAAGGGGGGTTGAATTGGATATTTAAAAAAATTCTTAACTTTTAAGTGCGGAAAGAAAAGTTAAGTAGAGTTGGGATAAGAAGATATCACACAGGAAATTTTATAGAGGTTCAGGTGTTAACAAACCCTACTCCTCTCCCCAATCTCAATTGGGAGTTTCACTAACACACTAAGTGTTACAATGGAGTTTTACAAGCTCACTCCCAACTATAGTGTTTCTAACAATGGATCACACCTAACCCAGAAATCCCTTCTGTTTTAATGGCTCACACAATAAACTAATTCTTTGTGTTTTAAAGGCTCACACAAATAACCCTTACAAGTGTTCTACTCTTAACCCAATATACCCAAACTCACTTGAGTAGTAGATTACAAAGAGAAACACTCACAAATCTTTAATGCTCAGAAAATAATGAGCAAAAAGATTTTTTATAGAGAATTAATGTTTGTTTTGAAAGTATTAAATGCACAAATGGCTACAAGAAGATTTTCATTCGAAGTATTTGCTATTCTCTTGTTTTGGATTCATAAATAACTTGCATTTATACTTCAATGGCGAATTATAGCTGTTTGGTTGCATTTAATGCGAAAATAGCCGTTGCACCAACTCTTAATTTCGCGCCTGACATGTTTCTCTTTCCTCTTTCACGGTCGTGAATAAGTGTGTCACGGTCGCGACTGTTCTTCTAAGCCGTAATTTGAGTGGTGACTTCGGTCGTGAAGCATTCTGGAAGGATTTGAAATGTTTGATCACGGGCGTGACATTATTCTTTCACGGGCGTGAACATCCTTCCTAGCCGTGGTCCCAGTAGTGACTCTAGTCGTGAAGCTCTTTAAAGGAATTTGACATGTGTTTCTCACGGGTGTGACTGATATGATCATTCATGGTTGCTATAATTCTTTATGGCCGTGAACTTTAAATGTTGGATAGTTGGCGCTATGCTTCATCACGGGCGTGACATAAAAGGTCACGGGCGTGAACATGCTAGTTCTTCATTTTTTGTCTTTTTGAGGTTAGTCTTCCATTCTCCATTCTTGCTATCATGTTCCATACCCTGTTCAATAAACTTAGAAAATAAGTATGTTAAATACATTATTGCTATTTTATTCGTTAGCATCAAAATGACAGAAATACCCCTCAAGGTTCAACATGACTGATACCTTCTCAACATGGATACATGGAAGACATTGTATATCCTACTTAACTCAGGAGAGAAAGTGAGTCTAATTGGTCGGATCCTCTCTTGGATCTTATAAGGTTCAATGAACCTAGGGCTCAACTTGCCATTTTTCCTAAATCTGAATATATATATATATATATATACTGCACACCACTACATGGAATATCAACCAATCACCTAGTATCATACAAGTGTTTACCGCACATAATATTATCAATTATCTTACCTATGCCCACCTTACTCATAACTAGACTAAAAGGGATGAAGGTACCCTACAACTCTCACTAGAGCTAAAATAACCCACCGAGGAAGCTCTCATTGCTTACCTGTTGGCCTTCAAGTATCTCATCATAATCCACCGAAGAAAAATGAGTGCATAGAACAGGTACGAGGGAAGCACACCTGGCTAAACTCTTAGCCTTCTAAATACCTCGTTAATCTTCAAAATATTACAGCATAAATCAATTGAAAAAAATGAGTGCATGGAACAGCTGCAAAGGAAGCCCATTTGGCTAGACCATGAGCCTTCTAAACATCTCGTAATTCTTCAAAATATCTCAGTTGTGACTAATATACATCACCTGATACCGATCTCCCCCCTTAATGACATGTCATCTATTCTAGATCTAGTCATAGTTAGAGTATTGGGCTTACAATGTCACCACACGTACCACACATATTCATATTATCCATTACCATATTTCATATAAATACCATGATTTCCACAATCATTTCCACAACATATATTTTCATACCATGCTATAAGCATACAACTGAGGCCTACCACCTAACAACGAATGAATCTCGATTCAAAAATAAACATATAAATTTTTCAACATAAATAGGTTCATGCCCATGAATAACCATTCACAGATATGAAGTACTACTTCACAGGTAGTCCCCCCCGTGAAACATGTCGTGATTCAATCCGTGAATCAACACACATTCACAGCCGTGATCATCCCTTCATGGGTGTGAACCAAAATGTGAATCCAACTATGAAGCTAGCAATGAATAAGTCTACTTCAGCAACAAAAATGCATTTTACAACCTTCACACTTGTGAACCCACCTTTCAAGAACATGAATCTGGAAATTTTTCTAAAAAACAGAGCATCACAACTTCATGTCATTTTCACATGCAATACTATATATGGTTGACCAATGTTAACCACCCTATCAACATTTCAACATTCATTTAAGCTATCTATTATAACTATATACTTCTTATTCATCAACATAACTCAGAATAGTTCCTCAAATATGTCAATTTAACCATATTCATACCAATTCTCATCATGCATATCAACCCCACATTTTGCCATTTAATTACACATTGGTCATTTTTAGCATGTATTTAAAGTCGTTAACATAGAAACATCAATTTATTTTCCTTAAGGGTTGTTGTGTACAAACCTTACACCTAGGATGGAGATTAGCTAAAGCTTGAGCTCTTCAAGCTTGTCCTCTCCCTTGGGATGGACTTTTAGCATCTCTACTAGATCTTAACAATATGAGAAATGTCCTATTAGCCTTTGGAATTCAAACCCATGTCCAGAAAAAGAAAATCAACCTCTTATCTAAACTCACAACCTCCCTCTTCTCACTCTTCTTTCTCACTTTTTCCTCATGAATCACTGATCTTCCAAGCTTCTCCAATGGAAGAAGATGGAGTCTGGAGGAAGAAAAAGATACAAATGGCATGTTTGGTTAGTTAACAGATAATGGGGATTAGATTTAAAGGAGAAGGCAGAGAGGAACACGTGACTACCTCACCTGTTCTATTTGCCCAGGCTTCACGGATGTGACCCCTCTTTTACGGGTGTGAGCCTCTCCTTCACAGTCATGAAGAAACTCTTCATGACCGTGAAACACCTTATCATGGATGTGTACAAAAACTTGATATTCACGGTTGTGACACACATTGTCATGAGCATGAAACATCTGGTTTTAGCCACTTTCAAACTTCTTCAAAACTTCACCTAATCCCTAACTCCCACTAAACAATAGCATAACTTATAGGCCCTAATTATAGGCATTATAGAGGGTTGTTCTTATAATTTTGATGATAACAAATAATTGAACAATAAGGAATATATGTGAAAAGCCAACGTAATTGAGTCAATGTAAGTCAATATTTGCAAAAAGGAAGTTGCTCACACCTGTGAAGAAGTTGAAGTGCTAAAGAATTTAAAAATTCAATACAATAAATGGTCCAAACATTGTTCATACCAGTGACTAATGTGTCATGCCCATGAAGGTCAAGTGCAAAAAGTTTAAATGGTCAGAATCATTCAAAGCTTATTTCATGACATCATTCATAGATTGGAAGAAACCATTCATGCTTGTGAACCTACTATTCATGCCTATAAATGTAGAGCTATAAAATTTTGAATTTTAAAAATAAGCAATTCATGACCGTGAAGGATCAAGTCATGCATGTGAAGACCTAGAAATATGACTAATAGAGCATGCTCTAATGTGGTTGAATGACTTGTTTTTGAATTAATACATCCCTAACGGCTATATTTCAAAAGAATTATATAAATAGTCCATTTTCCTCAAGGAAGAACATCAATTAGAGCAACAAGAGCTTCATTACATTGAAAAATCCTTTAGAAATCATCTTTGAGAGTTTATGCATTAATGTTTTTATATTATTTCATCTTACTCTCATTTTGATTTTGTAAAGTTCAAGTAATCTTAAGTTGGAGTGTTTTATTCCATCAAGCAATTACTTAAGAGTGTGTTTAAGAGAGTTGGATTGGGATTAAAACACTTATAAGGGTTTTTGTGTGAGGTATAAAGTAGGAAGAATTGATTTTTGTGTTAACTAATCAAAATATAAGGGAAATTATGTTCAATGTGATCCGAAAGTGAAACACCTAGTTTGGAGTGAGCTAGTAAAACTCTAATGTATCTCATTGAGTGAAATAGTGAAAATATCCACTTGCAATTCAAAAAAGGAGTATGATTTGTTAACACCCAAATCTCTCTAAATCGTGTGTCCAATTTCTTTTTCTTTAGTTCTTTTATTTTTCATTTATTTTGTCTTTGTTAGAAAATTTTAATTATCCACCAATTCATCCCCCCTTCTTGGTGATTGCCTAGGCAATATTTGGTATCAAAGTTAAGTCTAGTATCAAAGCCTAATCAATGCTAGTAAAGATAAAAAAAAAATGACCAATGAAGTATTTCAAAATCTCAAGCATTACTTTGATGGAGATAAATATCCCATTGAAAGGTCAAGATGGAGACATATCTTGATAGCGAGGGGATCGATGTCTGGGATAACGTGCATAAATAATGGACACCATTGATCAAGAAATGGGTAGATGGTGAAGAAGAACTCATTCCAAGAGACAACTGGATGGAGCCACAAAAAAGTGCAAATAGTAAAAACAAAAAAGTAATGATGAATCATGCAAAATCTCTATCCATTGAAGAGTGTTGCAGAATTCAACAATGTCTCATCGCATACAACATATGAAAGATATTGAAGAATTATCATAAAGGAACCAAGCAAGTAAAATCTAGAAAGATCCAACTTCTCACATCAGAATTTGAACTCTTCAAGATGAAACTTTACGAGTCCATCACCAATATGGAGAACCGTCTTCTAGCCATTATCAATGGCATGAGGAAATTTGGAAAGCATATGAACTTAGAAGAAGTTAACAACAAGATCCTAAAAAGCCTTTCACTTAGAGATTATGTTTTAAAAGTCACTAGTATAGAAGAAGCCAATGAGGATATGAGCACCATGCCTACTGATGTGCTCATTAGCAAACTTCTAACACATGATATGGCTGTTAAAAGAGATAGAAATCTTGAAGTAAAATTGGAAAAGAGAAAATTTCCCACACTTAAAACCTCAACCTCTCAAGAAGCAACTCAAAATGATAAAGAGAAAAGTGAAGATGAAAATGAGGATATTGCCATGTTCTCAAGAAAAATAAAAAGAATGATCGAAAATAAGTTTGGCAACTCCCAAAACTATAAGCAAAGAGTTTCAAAACACACTTCAAATGACTCATCATAAAAGAGCAAAGATGAGGTAATGTGTTATAAATGTTGAAAGAGAAGGCACATCAAATTGAATTATCCAAAGCTCAAGAAGCATAAAAAGAAGTTTTGCAAGGAAGATGGGGACAAAGGTCATAAGCCACATGGGATGATGATAGCTCCTCAAGTGAAAATGAGGACAACGAAGAAGAGGTGGTCCTGTGTTTCATGGCTTTAGAGGATCACTTTATGAATGAGGTAAGTCCTTCTTGCTTTCATTCTTATGATGATATTGATAATGTTGTTATTGATGATGATGATGATGAGTGTAGTATTATAAAAGTTTTGAACCTTCAATTTGAAAAATATAGAAATTAAATTAAATTTTATAAGAATGATAATTCTAAGTTAAAAACAAATTTAGAAGTTTTACAAAAAGAAAAATTTGAACTTAAGACCTCTAATGATACTCTTAAAAATCATTAGATGAATTTTCTTTGAAACTCTCAACTAAGACCTTACTTAAAGAAAATAATATTTTGAAGAATGAAGTTGTGGAACTTAGAAATTCTATTTCAAAATTTTAGAAAGGGAAAGAAAACTTAGATACTCTTATTATTTTACGAAGACCTCCCTTAGTAAGACATGGACTAGGTTTTAATGGAGTATCAACATTACTTGTGCGTAGTACTGTATTTGTTAAATATAGTACACCTCAAACCTCTTTCATTGAAGCAATAGCTTTAAAAGCTAAATACGAGGCACACACACATAACCTCTTATTCAAAGAAAGAATATTATAAGGTAACATGGCTTAAGAGGTAGACCCAAAAAAGGCAATCATGCTTTTATATATAAAAGCATGTATTTAGGCCCTCACACACTGCACATGCATATTCTTGTATACATCATGCACCCTTAAAATTAGTGGTGCCTAAACCTCATGCAATATGGTAGGAACTTCTTAAAACTAAACAATGTCATTATTGCATGGAATACGGTCATATTAATTTGCATTGTCTGATAAGGAAGGAACATTGGAAACTTTCCAAAGCTAATCCACATAGGCCCCAATATGTTTAGGTACCTAAAAACAAAATATAATTTGTTTTCTTATAGTTATGTCTAAAATCCACAACAAATAAACATGTATGACTTGTTAATAGTGGATACTCTTAACATATGACTGGTAATAAAAGTATATTCACTGAAATTATATAAATTGATGGTGGTAAGGTTACCTTTGGAAACAATACTAAGGGTAAGGTAATTGGCAATGGTTCCATTTGACTAAATGGTGTTTCTTTAATTGAGAATGTATTTCTTGTTGATGGTTTAAAGTATAATCCTTTAACTATTAGTCAATTATGTGATAAGGAAAACCAAATCATCTTTAATTCTAATGAATTTCTAATAACCACCATAAATGGCTGAGAGATATTCAAAGAAAAAAGAGATGACAATACTTACATAATTGATTTACACAAGTTATCTAACATTTTCACTAAATGTCTTATATCTATTAGCAATGAATCTTGGCTATGACATAGAAGGCTTGGACATGTAAGTATTAAATTAATTCAAAGTCTTAGTAGAAAGGAGCTTGTAGATAGACTACCAAAAGTAAGATTCATCAAAGATAGAACATATGAATCATGTCAAAGAGGAAAACACCACAAGACATCTTTCAATCAAAGAATGTTGTAAGAACTTATAGACCTTTACAATTATTGCATTTGAATTAATTTTTTCCTAATAGAACTGTTAGTTTAAGAGATAAATACTATATATTTATAATTGTTGATGATTGCTCAAGGTTTACGTGGGTAATGTTCTTAGCTCATAAGAATGAAGTTTTTATTTCTTTTCAAAAACTTTGCTAAGAAAAATCAAAAATCAAAATGATATTGTATTTCAAAAATTAGAAGTGATTATAGTACAAAAATTGAAAATAAACTTTTTGAAAATTTTTGTTTAGAAAATAGTGTCTCACTTGATTTTTCAACTCCTAGAATACCTCAACAAAATGGGGTTGTAGAAATAAAAAGTATAACTTTAATTGAATGGCTAGAATAATGTTTAATGAATATGATTTGCTAACATATTTTTAGGCAGAAGCCACTAATAATACTTGTTATATTTCAAACCGAGTTTTTTAAATATCTATTTTGGATAAAACTTCTTATGAGCTTTGGAATGGTAGAAAATCCAAATTATCATACCTTAGAGTATTTGGATGCAAATGCTTTATATTAAGCACCAAGAACAACCTTGTAAAATTTTCTTCAAAATCTAATAAATGTATATTTTTAGGATATTATGCATCTAGCAAAATATATAGGGTTTTCAATAAAAGAACATTAGTTGTAGAAGAATCTATGCATGTTAATTTTGATAAAATAAGTAAACTTGATCTTGGAAAAGGTAGTTTTTTTGATGATGTTGCAGGTGAAATGGAAAAGCTCAATCACGATCATGAAGAAATTGTTTTTATAAAATTGTTTTTAAAACTCCAATGAGTATATTAACTAAATTAGACAAAGATGAGAAGGGTAAGTCCATTGATGAAAAGCTCTATAGAGATATGATCAAATCACTTTTATACATTACTGCTTCTAGAATTAATATC
The DNA here is from genome assembly GCA_023653625.1 of Triadica sebifera. NCBI lineage: Eukaryota > Viridiplantae > Streptophyta > Magnoliopsida > Malpighiales > Euphorbiaceae > Triadica > Triadica sebifera. Next base: position 24,554,061 of record CM042905.1, on the reverse strand, counting down.
ATGTATTATGCATGGTTATGTATTAGGTTTCAATCAAATCCTAAATAATCACATTTAAATGATATAAAAAGATTATTAAAATATCTTCACAATACAATGCATTTAGGTTTAAAAGTTTATATTGAATTTTTCATGATTAATTGTTTTACTTCTTGTATATGCTTTCAATATATTAAATATGTCTTTTTTTGAACTTTGAGTGAATAATTTCTAATGATAATGTGTTTATGTTGTAACATATTTTGATTGTTGTAAAAATGGTTTGAAAATTTAAAATTTTTTGTTTATAAATAAGTTAAAAAAAATTGTTTCAAAAAGGAATTTACACTCGTCATTTATTATTCACGACTGTAAAAAGATATAAATATAAAACGGTACATTTAAGTGTCATGGTTTAGTGCCCGTGATAAATGATAATTACACCTGTGAATATATATTCATGGTCATGAATATATAAATGAAATAGTCAAATACTTACGACTGAGGATCACAGCTTACAACCGAGGATCACAGCTTACAACCCATGAACTAGTTCTTCACACTTGTGAAGTAGTTCTTTATGTCCGTGAACATGTATTCACATCCATGGAGAATGCAATAAAACCTAAAAATATCATATTCTTTCTTACTTTCTCTCTCTTTCCTCTCATTGGTCGCCGCTCTTCTTTACCATACCAGTCTATTTTTCCACCATTTTTCCACCGTTTATTTCCATTTTTTCACCATTTTCATCATTTAATCAAGTTGTTTTTGTAAGTTTTGAGAGATCTTTTTCTAATTTTAAGGGAGAAAATAAAAAACCCTTTCGGTGGTTACTATTGATCATAGGACAAATCCCTTTTTTTTCACCATTTTTTTGTCAATTTGAGGTTAATACTCATCATCAATATTGTTAAACTCAAACCGGTCTGACCAGTTCAATCGATTTTATCGAGAACCAGTCTCAAGAACGGTCCGATGCTGCCACCCATCATCGGATGAGAAATAAGAAGAAAATCATCGGATGAGAAATAAGAAGAAAATATTATTACAAAATTGATGGTGTTGTGATTCGATTGCATCACATGGGTCTTCCTTTTTAATTTCAAACAACTTTATTATATAATATATATTGTTAATGAATTTAAATTTTATTATTTATTTTTTTATTATTAATAATTATTTTGATTTTATAAAAATATTATTTTAATTAAAAATGAATACTATAATGTATTTTTGAAAATATTAGTATCTATTTTTTATTTGAAAAGCTACAAATATTTAAGTAAATGGATTCTATTATTTACTAAAATAATATATATATATATATATATATATATATATATATTACTATACTTGAAAATCTATTTGAATATAATCATATATTAATTTAAAATTCATGTCTAGTCTAGTCTAATTATAAATGTTAATATTTTGAATATATTTATTATAGATAAAACATGTCTAGTCTAATTATTTTATACATATTGTTATCTATGAATATGTTAAATATTATATTTTGAAGAAATTTTACTTTTACCGGTCAAATCTCGGTTCAACCATTACCTTTTCCTGTTCATTAACCGGACCGAGTCTAACAACATTGCTCATCATGGCTTCAGAAGCAGGGCCCTCACAATGTAGATGCACCAAAACCACCACTAGTTGACCAATCTTTGATCATATGCTGACTTCACTGCCCTCAAATACAATTCAAATGTATAATTTTCTAAAAACACATCATCTTTTTAGTTTCAGAGCTTTTGATTATGAGTGTTTTAGGTCTATTGGAATTGAAACAAGGTTAGAGTATGGCTGATTAATCTAGATTTGATAGAAAGTGTGAATATTTTTAAGCATACATTTAGGGAAATTACTTTGGAGTTTTTAAGTATCATGCATATAGATAATTTTGGAAAAATATATTTTTATCTTTATTCTTAGACATGTGAGATGACAACTAAGGAATTTGGTAGAATCTTTAAACTATCTATTGAGGGCTTAATGAATGAAATAGATGTTGTAGATTTTAGTACTATTGATGCTTGGAGTCATATTGGTAGATACTACATTTGGAATGTCAAGTGGACCAAAAGTACACATTGAGCTTATCCTGCACTGAAATATATACACAAATTATTACCAATAGTATTTTTGCTAGGGGTGGTAGTAATGGGGTTGTTTGAAAGACTGAGCTATTATTCTTTGACTATTCTAGGAGACAACAACCCATTGCCATGAGTCGATGGTTTTTGAGATATCTATTATCCATAGCTACTAGACCCACTGGAGATATCTTGATAGGTAGCTATGTAACTCATCTTGTTGAAGATCTCAGACTACTTGATTTGGATGATCATTCCTACACTACTATGCTTATATCGGCTAAAGATAAGCTAGATGTAGAGTCTTTTATTAAGATGAGAGTAGTAACTAGGAATATTGTCATTAGGGCATGATTACAATGTGAGGGTCAACATAAGAGACCTATAATTGTGTCTTCAGATACCTTAGTTGGAGAGTCCTCCTCCACCACTCCTGATGTCATGCAGCAGCTCATAACATGACTTGATGTATTGCAACATGATAATCATCAGTGCTTTGATCTTATTCAACAACAGTTTGGAGATTTCAAGGAGCATTTCGATGCTCGCATCTCAACAGTTGAGTCTGAGATTGTTAGTCTCCACCTTCATTAGACTCAGAACCAGTTGTGACCATTCAACTTTACTTTTTTTCAATCTTTATTTATCCTTTTTTATATTTTTTTAATGGATATTATTTTTCAGAGTTTGGGTTATATTTAAACATCTAAAAACTTTTATGCCTGTGATTACTTCTTTTGAAAAAAATTCTCCTCTTTAATATTAATTCTTTTCGATAGTGACAAAAGGGGATAAAATATTTAATATGTGGCTACAATTGTTTTTTGCTATATTTTTTTTATTATACTTAATTTATCTTGTGATTGTGCTGATTTATTTGGTATATGTTGATTATATGAAATAATGGAATATTGCATGTATTAACACAAGATAATAGGTTAAATAATATTAGACAAATATTAATTGACAAAATTCATATAAGTTGCACTGATTCTTTTGGCTTGAAAAATTGTGACATGTTTTGATATATTTATATTTTTTAAAGCATCGTTTGAGGGAGAGAAATTTATTATTCTTAGCATCATATTGCACAATTATTTGTTACCATAAAAAATGGGGAGATTGTTGAAACTTGAGTGTTATTTCCATAATTTTGATGATAACAAATAATTAAACAATAAGAAATTTAACCATACTTTGTGTTTTAAGTGATTAAATTGCTTAACTATTAATTGGATCATCAAAGCCAAAATAATCAAGTTAATGTAAGTTAGATTTTGCAAAAAAGAAGATGTTCACGCTTGTGAAAAAGTTGAAGCGCCAAAGAATTCAAAAATTCAACATAATAAATAGCCAAGACAATTTTCACGCCCATGACTAGTGTATCATGCCTATTAAGGCCAAGTACAAAAAGTTCAAACGGTTAGAATAATTCATAACTTGTTCCACGATATCATTCATGGTTTGGAAGAAACTATTCACACTCGTGAATCTACTATTCTCACTTGTGAATGTTGAGCTATAGAATTTTGAATTTTGAGAAGTAAGCAATTCACACCCATGAAGGATCATGTCATGCCCATGAAAATATAGAAATATGACCATTGCAGCACACTCCAAAGTAGTTGGACAACTAGTTTTTAAATCAATGTATTCCTAATGGCTAAATTTCAAAGAAATTCTATAAATAGCTCATTGTTTCCAAGGAAAAACATCAATTAGAGTAACAAGAGCTTCATTACATTGAGAAATCTTTTAAAAATAATATTTGAGAGTTAATGCATTAATTCTTTGTTTTATTTTATCTTATTCTCATTTTAATTTTTTAAAGCTCAAGTAATCTTGAGTTGGAGTGTTTTATTATGTCAAACAATTACTCAAAAGTGAGTTTGAGTGAGTTTGGTTGGAATTAAAATATTTGCAAGAATTTTTGTGTGAACCATAAAATACAAAAAATTGATTTTTATATTAACCAATCAAAATATAAGGGAAATTGAGTTTGGTGTGATCCAAGAGTGAAACACCTAATTTGGAGTGAGCTAGCAAAAGTTCAATATATTTCGTTGAATGAAATAGTGAAAATATCCAATTGCAATTGAAGAGAGGAATAGAGTCTGTTAACACCTGAATCTTTATAAATCATGTGTTCAATCTCTCTTTCTTTTTAGCTTATTTGTCTTTACGAGAAAATTTTAATTGTTCACCAATTTATCCAATTTTTGGTGATTGTCCGGACAACATTAAACTTTGTAGCAAAAACTAAATTATTTGTGACGAAAAATAACAATTCATCTCTAACTATTTATATTAGTAATAGTATAAAAAAGTCGGTTGCAATAAAGACTAAAATTTTGGTGGAACAAATTGGTGTCATATTTTTAGTGACATTAAATTATTATAATTATTGTAGAATTAATTATAATTATTATATTTTTATTTAACAGTTGAAAAATAATATTGATAAATAACCATTAAATCCTTAAAAAAACATAATGAATTGAAGTGAAATCTGGGTTTTTGCCTTTATTATTTTAATCTTTTATGGTTTTGGCTGCTGCTGTCCTTTCTCGGAAAGGAAAGAAAAGGAAAAAAAAACGACATTAACTTGCTTAATTTTTTTTCAATATTATAATCTCGCATGAATCTACATTTTACCAACCAACTACTAACACCCAGAAAAACTTTTTATTTTTTTCTCTAACAAAAGAAAAATTCTAATCCTATTTTTTCTCCAGAAAAGATTATTATAATATTGCATGAATTAAACCTTACAGTAAAAACAAAAGAAAAGAAATTTAAAAAATTTAATATATAATTTATCATCAAGCAGGAACTACTTTTCAATTAAATAAATCTGATAATTTTTTATCCAATTTAAAAATCCAACTCAAGTCCAAATTTGAAATTTAATAAAATTTGAATGAGTAAATTCTAAATGGCTTCAAATCTGACAATTATTTGAATTTATCTTTTAAAAGAATAGATTAATTCAAGGATCCACTCAATTAATTTGACTCAACACCTAAAAATGATGACTTGAAAATTACTTAAACTCGTCCAACTTAACCCAATTAAAAGGTATAATTAAGAGAAATATTTTATTTTATTTTTACAAAATAGATATCTTTAAAGAGAGATTTCAAAAGTCAAGTAGTCTTTAGACTTTTTTTTTTTTAAACTGCAAAAAGATTTTATTCAAAAAGTCTAATACATATACAAATAATTATGCAACTTGCGCGAACTTACCATAGTTACTACCTTCCCTGGATAGAGTCCACAAGACTAAATCCATTCATATTATTTTGGATTACATATGTATTTCTTTTAACGAAATTGATATTTTTACAAAAATAATATTATATTTATCTCCAACAGAGTTACTCAAATTTATTTTTAAAAAAAATTATATAATTGCTGTAAATTTTTTGTATAAATTTAACTCTTACTAATATATTAAAGAGTAAAAGATTAGTTATGACCTGTTTTAACTTATAAAAATAAAACTAAAATATTGTTTTTGTTCGTCAATATTACAAATATGTTTACATAATTATTCAATTTAAAATTTTATAATAAACAACCGTATCTAGAAGCAAAGAGGATGAATGTTGATAATTTTTATTTTATATCTATATAATGATTTAAAGTTTTTTTTGTTCAGAAGAAATCAAGGATGATGGTTGACTCAGCGAAGACTTTGACTTTGTATTTCTTTCTTTCTGAGCCACTGTTTATGCCATGATATCATGTCTGGATCATCAATGCAACAACTAGATCCGCCTCCTGGGATCATTTTTATATTTATTTTTTGCTTCAGCATGATTTGGTTGGACCACTTATTTCCGTTAGTCTATTTTTTGTGTTTTAGTTCACTTTCTTATATAAAAAAAAAAATTAGTTAAGCTTATGTCATATGAAATGTCTCGGATTCAATATATTTTTTCCATCACTAGTGATAGATGGCAAATAAACAAAATGACTTTTTTTTTTCATTTTAATATCTAAGTTATTCAGACTTCTACTTTTCAAAAAAAAATTATTAAAATCTGAATTTAAATTTTCTGCAGTTATAAACCAAAAATAAGTTTCAGTCAATGCAATAAAGAGACATTGAATGTGGTGTGGGTAATGCACCTCAATCAGTTATGTTAAAACGGCATAAATTTTTTAAAGATAGTAGTTGTAAATGACGAAAACAATCTAATTTTTAAGAAATAAGATTGACAATTCACATTATAAGCTAATCACATATTCAAAATGAAACTAATTACAAATAAAATAAATAATTCAAAAAAATCAAAGAAAATAAAAATGGTGATGACTAACAACCACGACTACTGTTCTACGAGACAAAGAGAGTGTTAGGAAAGGAATGCTGAGTTTGCCCCGTCGTCCCTACTCTGATGGTAAAGTCAGTAACGAGAATATGAAGTAAGGGAAGAGCACAAACTGATAGGTTTTAGTGTTTTATGGAATCTTACCTCTTCTTACATGTGCCTCTCCTTCTATACCTTCTTCGAGCTTACTTTTTTCAGTTACTAGGCTAGCATTAATGGTGGATTGAGATGGTTGCGTGGAGCATTGTGCTCGTGTTAGATAGTAAGGTGCCACCTTGACACCTGGTGTGGGCGCGCCCACAGGCTTGCATGTGGGAGTGTTATGTTGTTAGAATGTCTTTTCACCCTTTCTGCTCTACCCTATTCTTACTCCTTGTGCGATCTCATGCTCTCGACTCTCCTTTGTCTTAAGGTGATCTCCATGTCTCGAGTCTTATCTTCTTTGTAGAGATCTCCGGTTGACCGGCTGATCATGGTATGCTACCATAGTTCCCACAAAAAAAGGTCAATCATTTATGTTCGACTAGGTTAAGCGGTGCCCTGCCCATGTCATGTAATCTCTCTTTGGGCCACTCTGTCATCTTCCTCATCTACCACATCTTCATCTTTTATATAAATATTGGTTTGAATTTCAAATATGGCGCTTTGGTAACCATTTTCCCTCAATAATACCTCAGGACACGAGTCCTATTGTGTGTGGCGGCAGGATTGAACACACCACTTTTCGGTTTTTCCCCCTCTTTATATCTCTTATTTTCCATTTACCCCTTCTTATATCTCATATTCATTTTGAACAACATATCATCTTTTTTTTCCTCTCAAGCTTTATCATTTTTCATAAAAAAAACTTATAGGGTTGGGACATCATGAGTTCATCTAGTAAGTTCTTCCATATGGTCCCTATCTTTTCCTATTTCCTCTGCTTTGATGTTGCTGTAGTTGTTTTTCTTTTGGTAGTTTACTCTGTTTTCTCTTTGGCTTTGATAGTATTGAATTATGTAAGTAATGGTAAGGAAATGAGGGATTACAGAAGCAGTGTGGCTCTTGGGGATTCTGGATCACATAGGACATCACCTTATCCTTCTTCTGTGGAGGCAAAAGGTGTAACAACAGGTGTAGGAGTAATCTTAGACTTCGAATCAGAAGAAATCATCATTGTTAAGAAATAAGGGACCTGAGTCTAACCCAGAGGTTGAAATCCCTTTGGGTGATAGATATCTCTAATTGAGAAATCAAAAGGAAAAAGTGGGGACTACCATTGGGTCATCATCATCGGAAGTGAAAACGGACCCCATTGGGGGAACTGACATTCTGGTTGTGGTGTGTGTCATTAGGAATAATATTCCCTTAGTGAATCCTCCTATGGGTGTTTGGCATTTTGAGAAGCAAAAGTCTATGACATCAAGAGCCAACTTGTTGCTCTAGCCTACCGATTCCACATTCTTGACACCTATAGCCTCGCCGTCTATGAGTCTTTGGGAGACAATATCATGGATTATGAGGGTGGTGGAAATCTATGAGGAGGCTTTGGAATCAGGTCTCCAATTCCCCTTACATTCATTCATTGAAGACCTCATGGACTTCTATTACATACCCTTCAACCAACTAACACCTAATAGCTAGTTGTTGGTATCCAACTTTATAGAGATTTGTCATTTTCATAAGGTTACTCCCACGTTTAATATGTTTCAATCCCTTATGTTCCTAGGGGCACAAGGATGACCATTATTATTTTTCTGTGAGACCTAGAAGGACAATATTCAGCAAACTGACAAAGTCATGCCATAACTGGAAGGACCACTTCTTTTTTATTAGGAAGTTGGGTGGATGGGGGAATGTGCTTGTGGTGTGGAATGCTAAAGCTCATCATGGCAATCAATCAGTGGAGCTAACATTGAACGAGCAACTAGAGCTCTAACTTCTTTAGTCTAATGCTCATATATATAGTTATTCCTGTCTTAGGCTTGTAGCCGAGATAGAGGCTCATCTAGCTTTTAGTATTCATGCTAAGGATACACTAGTAGTGGGGAAAGGAAAAAATGGGAAGGAGGAGAGAAAGAGAAGGGGGTGTAGAGGATTTCTTTATGATAATTGTTTGGTTGATAGCTTACTAGGACTTATTGTACTAACACTGGTATGTTGCATTTTATTTACAGGAGACAACATGGCTAGGATTTTGGAGGAGCGCAAACACCAGATCATGGGGAAAGGTAAATGTGCTGTTGGTTCCCAAGAGGAGGTCATTATGCCCATGACTCCTCTTACTGTTGTTTCACCTGTCTCCCCCAACATTCCAATTCCTGCTAAGGTTAAGACTAGTGGACCAAATGCACCCTTTTTCACTAATATATCAAGGTCGACCACCGATGTAAGGGTGTCGAGCTTCTTAAAGGCTATTGCTTCCCATCCTGAAAATATTAAACATCCTAAAACAAGTCAAAAATAATCCTTTAAGGAGGTGGCAAGGTCAGATCTAACTGATCATTTTGCAGCCTTTCCTAAGGGAACTAGAAGTTTTGATCCCATGTCTTACAAGACCATCTTAAGGGACCGCATTAATGACTTTCATCAGGCCTTGGGGCTATAGTGTGCAGCTTCTAAGGTTCTACCTTTAATATGGAGTCTTGCTATCTATTACAACCTAGAAGAGGCTTGCCAACTACCTACGAACGTAGATTACCAGTCACATCTTTCTAATGACATTGATCTGAATATATCTCTTTTGTCTTTCCTTATAGAGGTATGTTTTGCATATGTCTTTGCTTTGGGTTTCTATTTATGGTGTGTACACTAAACTTTGTCTCTCTGCTGTTGGCATTTCCTCAGTTGATGCAGGTTAGCCATAAAGCCTATGAGTGTTTAAAAGCTGATTATCAAAAGAAAATCGTCACTAATACTTCCCTTTCAAAAATCTAGGAAGAGAAAGTTAAGCTAGAGAAATCTCTGATGGAGAAGATTGAGAAAGTGAGTGAGTGGGGTGTACGTATCACCTAATCAAAAAATAAAGTTCATAATGGCAAGGCTCATGCTGAAAGTTCTCAGTGAGATAAGCATAGATTAAGGAGGAGAAAACATGCCTTTTAGGGGAGCAAGGGGAGCTAGAGGAGCACCATAGGAGGCTAGCATAGGAACTCTAGGTACTCCAATCAGAACGTACTGCCCAAATTGTGTGCCATTGTGAAGAAGTGAGGAATCATTGAGAGGAGGTGGAGGGTCTCCATCTATGGCTAGAGGAGTTCCTTGATCAAACCTTCAACCAAATCGAGAAGGAGAAATAACAATGCTTGAATGTCTTAAGAAGAAATTTCCCACCCTTGATCTGTCATCCTTCGAGAATGAGGAATAAGAGCTTAAAGTAGGTTCTAAAAGCATTACTATTGGAGTGAGGATGGAAGCAAGGGTCATCATAGGGCTTTCTATTTCCCTAAGTGGTCCACTAAATGCTCCTACTGCTTCTATTGTTGGTGGAGCTGAAATAGGATCCCACCCTAGTGAAATGGAGACCCAACCTACTATTTAGGGAGGAGTTAGATTTGATTCTATGTTAAACATTGTGAACATATGTCCATATTTCTTATAGGCTCCCTTTATAAATATAATGACCTTTGTTTCTTTTTCTTTTCCCTTGGTGTCGATATTTGATCAGACTATTTTTGAATTACAATCAGACATTAAAGGTTTGAGAATTTTATAGGATGCACTTTAACTTTTCAAACATAGTTGTTTAATTGTGGATTGTAATATAGGGCTCTCCAAGGCACCTGTATCATTGAGTACAAGTACTTGAATGCAAGTTGATCTCCCTAGATTATGGATCTCATTAGGTGACTTAGATTACTGACGGCGGTAACTTTTATGCAGACCATGATCCTTGAATTTAGATGTCTCCACGGGAGACTTATACTTGTATTATTAATCAAGGTCACTTTTATGCAAACCAAAGGTCCCTAGGTTTAGGGGTCTCCTATGGAATACTTATACTCTGTGATAATCTCGGTTACTTTTTTGGAAAATGAGGTTCTTTGATTAAGGGTTTCCATGGGAGACTTATGCTTTGTATTAATCTCATACACTTTTATACGAACCATGATCTCTTGATAAGAGGTCTCCTTGGGAGACTTACACTTTGTATTAATCTTGGTCGCTTGATCATGGGTATCCATAGGAGACTTACGTTTTGTATTAATATCGACCACTTGTATGCAAACTAGTGTCCCTTGATTAGGAGTCTCTATAGGAGACTTACATTTTTGTATTAATCTTGACCACTTTAATACGAACTAGGGCTCCCTTGATCATAAGTCTCCATGGGAGACTTATATTTTGTATTAATCTTGGCCACTTTTATGTGAACCGGGTCCCTCAATCAGGGGTCTCTATTTTCAGCTTTGCAAGCATTTATAGTTGCAAAAGATGTATTAATTCATCACAGAGTTATTTACATGAGATAGTGATGAATAGTGTTTACATACTTTCCGGTGCCCATAACTCTACCCTATGGGTAGAATATCTTCAAGTTTCAGGCATTCCATATTCTGGGTAACTTCTTTTCATTGTGATTCTTTAGCTTATAGGTGGTTGGGCCAATGATCTGCTATACAATGTAGGGGCAACACAATTTTCATTTAACTTCTTCATGCTGACTTCTCCCCTCTTGATGTTGCCCCTGATGAGAACTAAGTCACCAGTGTTGAAACTTTGGGGTTTGACTTTCCTGTTATACATGCACGACATCTTTCTTTGATAGGCTTCTGCTTTTGTGGTTGTTGTTTCTCTAATACCATTTACGAAGTCAATGTTGGTCCTTAATTCCTATTCGTTTCCCTTTTCCTCATAATGTAGCATCCTAAAGCATAGGAGCCCTATCTTTACCAGAATGACTACCTCTATACCAAATGTCAATCTAAAAGGTATCTAAACTAGTGCCATTTTAGGGGTTGTTTTGTAGGACCAAAGGACATATAGGAGATATTTTGCCCACTCTCTTTTTACTTACTTCAATCTTTTCTTGAGTCTATGGACAATGGTTTGATTAGTGGCCTCGGTCATCTCGTTTGTCTAAGGATGTGCGACCGATGTGAAGCATAAGTTAATAATTAGATTTTGGCATAAGCTCTGGAATTTGGAACCATTAAACTACTTTTCATTTTTTGTAATCACTTTGACTAGTATCCTAAATCGGTAGATCACCTCATCAAAGAAGAAATTAACCATGTTAGCCTATGTGATGGTGGTAACTACTTATGCTTCAACCCATTTGGTGAAGTGATCCACTACCACTATTAGGAACTTATTTTATCCTTTGGTTGGGGGAAAAGGTCCCAAAATATCGATTCCCCATTGGCCAAATGGCCAAACAGCTCCAATAGGTCTCTAGTCACTAGGCGACACATTGATGTAATTGTCATGCTTTTGGCTTTTTTTGCATCTCCTTATGATCTCTTTAGCATTGTGCTACATAGTTGGCCAGTAATACCATTGAAAGAGGGCCTTCCTCACGGTAACCTCTACGGCCTTGTGGGCTCCCCTTATGCCTTCGTGTATCTCTCTTAGGACATACTCCACTTCTTCCTTGCACACACACCTGAGCCAAGGACAAGAGATAGATTGCCTACATAATATACCATCCTGATAAGAGAAAAGGGTTGCCTTCTTCTGCAAACTTTAGGCCTCCCCTCGATTGGTCGTAAGTTTGCCTTCTTCTAGCCACTCTATGAGATGTTGTTTCCAGTTGTCTCCCCGCAACAACAACATAGTCATCTCTACATAACTTGGTGAGTGGATGACTTTTACCATTACTCCTCTAGGATATGGTCCCCTTTCCAGGGCAAGTTTGGAGAAGGTGTTTGCCTCTATGTTGTCAGATCTCGAAATATGTTCAACTTTTTAGTGGGTGCCATCAGCCTTCAATTGTTTTAGTAGGTGTTGTACCTTTGCCAAATATTTCGTCATTTCTAGGTATCTCACCTCAAATTTGCCGCTAATATGTTTTAGGAATGACAATAGGGTGAGTTTGGAGTGGAGTTTTCTATCCTTGTCCTCGACTCCACCTTGTACCCTACCGGGATAATTTTTTGGATCTCTATCCCCCTGATCCCGCCCCATTTTCCTGTTTTTATTAAAATTTTTATTTTATTTTAATGTTAAAAATATTTTTTTATTTTAATTCATTATATAATTATATAATTTTTTAAATTAAAAATATTTTTACTTTTAATAAGTGTTATATTTTTATTTTATATTTTTTTAAGAATATTATATATATATATATATATATATGTATACCATACACGCCAAAAGATCACAAGGGATAAAATATAACAAAGAAATAGAAATAGAAGAAGTAGAAGAAGAAATAAATATTAGAAATACTGTAAAAGTAAATAAATACAGAAAATTAAATGCAGGAATTTAAAGTGCAGGAATCTAAAAGTGTGTCCCTTCTGTCACCAGATTACTCTGGGCATACTTTTACAAGACGCCACTTGGAATTTAAACTTAAAATTTTTAATAGGCGGCTAATCCAGCCATAGAGAAATAAAATATTTAAAAATAGAATTTAATATGGAATTTAAAATTACAAAAGCATATGAGATACAGTTACCAGGAATTGGGCTACAGTGCTTACAAAGCAGGATGTTTACAAGAGTGGATAAAGGGAAATAGAGATACAAAGTTTACAGAGAGAGAAAATCTTGCTCCAAAATATCTCCAAAAAAGGTCCTCCCTTTCTTCTTTCTAAAATCTCCTTATATAGGCATCCGGAGGGCAGAATTGTAAACGTGAACAGTAAATAGGGGTATTTTTGGAATTTGGAACAGTACTGCACAGTAGACACGTGCTGTAACAGTGCAGCATAGTACTCGCTGATGTCATGCTGATGTCGGTGATGACTTCATGGCTGATGTCATGCGGATGTCGGTGATGACTTTATGGATGATGTCAGTGATGAATTTTTTTTATTATAACTGGATCATAATTTCTCTTTCAATAAACTCATCGCCTGACATTTCTTCTTCTTCTTCTTCTTCTTCTTCTTCTTCTTCATCAGAGCTATCTTCTCCCCATGATCGATGTTTTTCCAGAAGATGTTCATATTGTGACATTAGTGCATACTGTTGTGTGTCAACAGTAAAACTTGTGTCAAAATTAACATGCTTTGGAACATATATTTTGTAATGGATAGACTCAGCTCCAAGATGAAATTGTTTCTTTTTAAAATTTGGTCGATGAACTATGTCTTCCCAATCTTCTGCCTGAATATACGCCCTCCAATGATTAATTTGAAAATCTATATTTTTCATAGATTTCCAATCTGCATTATAATTTAGAGGAAATCATGTATAATCTATAGAATGTCGACCACTAATCCAGACCTTTGATCTTCCAGGTTCAATCCACCATCTATCAGATTTGATGATCTTAGGAAGACTTGCCTCAATGCATGCTTCAATAAACTTGTAATTAGAGTGTTGATTATCAATTGAATTAAGCATTTCTTCAAGGCATATTCTGAATTTTCTGAAATTGTTCCCAAAATGTTTTTCAATTGCCGCATAATCTGATAGTCTCAGTTGTTGGATTAGTCCTAATTTGAATAGCAATGGGACAGTGATTTCTAGATCTTTGTAAACAAAACTGTTGAAAAGGTCTAGGTTGATATGTGATACATAGATCGTTGCTGCTATATTGTGGATGCAATCAGGTTTGTGAAGAGGGATGCTATCGGATTTACATTCTATGCACTTGAATTTTGGATAGCAGTAGTAATGAGCGACAGAAATGTTAACACCTTGAACTTCGAATATATTCTGACCAATTGCTTGAAAACACTGGAAAATTGTTTGGAACTGTTGATAGAATTGTGTTTCAGTATTGGTTCAAGCTTTGAAAATTATATCTGAAAGAGGGTTTGTTTTGGGTAAGGTATCTTAAAGGGCTTGGTTTAAAAGGTTTATATTTGTAATGTCATGGAACTGTGTGTATTTGGGTTTTCCTGTCCTCGAGGTTGGGGCTTTATTTTTGTTCAGGGTTTTGATCTTTTCAAGTTCTTTTTCAATGAGAGAAATAGTTTCTGTAAACTGTTTGTGGGTTTCCCTATATTTGGTTTCGAGGAAGATTATTTTATCAGTATGTGCAATATTAACAAGGTTTAATTGTTTGACCGCGTTTTCCATTGTCGGGCAGTACCTGCAATCGGCAAACACGTTAGCATCAAATATTGTTGAGGACTGTTCATCTACCTCCATCCAGTCTGAAGGACAACTTTTGCAGTTGTTGAACATGTTTACATCAAAATTGGTTGAAGGTTGTCCAACTCTTATCAAACTTGTGAAGGATTGTTGTAGAGAACTGTGATTGTTTCAAAAGTAATGAGCCAGACATTTGATCATATGGATTTTCTGCACAGTAAAAGACCTTGGATCTGGCTTAATGTTCAAGATTCCATCAATAAGAACTTGTTGTACTAAATCTATTGTAAAAGAACTGTCTATCTTGAATGTCATATGACTGTTGGATCTAATTGGGAGTTGATTGAATCCAAATTTTATCCATTCTTCATTATTTGAAGCCATCTGCTGTAAATGAAACATATTTAGAATTTTATATATGAATGTAAAAATTATAAAAAATAAAAATTTTACTTCGAAAGAGAACATTTTTGGCTTAGAAACTCTTTCATCATAATTATAAGGAAAATCAATAATGTGTTTTTTCTTTTCCCAAAATTTTTTAGGAATCTCTAAAAAAATTTTATTTGGAAAATTTTTTCTTTGGTTAAAACGCAAATGGTATTTTCATGTATAGAACATGCTTTTATTAATTCTAAACTCCTATCCTTGGATTTTTCTATAAATTGAAAACTTAATTTTTTATGATGGTATTTAAAAGAAATATGATCTTGAGAAATTTTGAAAGGAGTTATTAAATTCATGAAAGGTGTTCTGAGAATAACAGTGTGATGTATATCATCAATTAGAACAAATGAAGTTGTTATTGAGACATTATTGTTAAGAATTGAAGCATCAGTCATGGAATTTACCTTTAATTTAGAATTATTTGCAGATGAAAGCTTTGCATGAGTTTTTTCTCGAAAATCCTTTGGTATTAAATTAGTTTGAATACAATTTAAATCAGCACCGGTATCAAATAATGCAATGGTATCAATTTGGAAATTTTCTGAAAGAACAAGTGTAATGTTTATAAAATATGTTTTTGAAGTGTTTTCTCTTAAAACAAAAAGAAAATCTTCCGGAGCTGTTTCAAGAGATTTCAAATTTTGAGTATCATGATTTTCATTATCAGAGGGATCGGAAATAGAATTTTCTTGTAAGGATTTAGATAAAAGGGAATTTATAATATGAGAATCATGTTCTCGTTTTTCTTTTAATTCTTCTATCTATAATTTTACTTCTTTAATTTCTTTTTGAAGATCATGGATAGAAACATAATTGTTTTTAATTTTCTTTCTTTTATCTAAGATATTTGTAAGATTATAAGTATTTTTAGAAGTATTAGGAAGAATAGAAGTTTTTGTTTCTTTCCTATCACTAAGGGAATTTAAGAGTTTATCTAGATATTCCTTTTGAATCTGGGGATCACTTATGTGTTTTAGGACATCTAGGAGGAATTGTTGTTCTTTAGAAATACCATTAATTTGTTTTTCTAATTCACTATCTGAAGAACTCGTTGTGATTATTTCATCAACTTGTAAAGGTTTCTTATCTTCAGAATTGGAAGAGAAGTTTTTTGATTCGAAATCAGAAGAATTTAAGAGCAAATTAGAAATTCTAGACATGGTCTCTTCATCTAGATGGAGTTCATGTAATATTTTGTTAATTTTACAAAATTTAGAAGTATGACCCTTATTACCGCATTTGTAACAAGTGATATCTTTGTATTTGTCAATCGAATCTTGTTTTCAAGAATTATGTCTCCTATATCTATTGTAATGGGATTTTTTGTAAAACTCATCCTGGGGTTTGAAAGATTTCTTATCTTTGTGGGGTTTTCTATGGGTAATTTTGTGTGGTTTGTCTATGCAATTTCCTGTGCAAGAAGTGGATGGTTTATTGGGATTGATATCAAATTGCTGACAAAAAGAACCTAATTATTGTTTAGTCCGTTTTAATTCCCATTTTAAATGTTTTTGGAGTTTTAAGTCCTGACAGATTTTGAGACCTTCTTGTTGCGTAAAACTGATTAATTCGTAGTAAGTGAAGTCACTATAGGGTATGATTTGTTTTCCTGAGGATTCTCTAATTTTATTCCTAACCTTTTCACCCAAAAGAGTTGGTAATCCGACAAGGAATTTTTCTTTCCAAAAAGGTTGATTAGAATCTTCTCTAAGCATGACTCTAGTTAGGAAGGTATTTTTGTACCATTGGAAATCACCAAGTTTTTTGCATTTAAGATTTGAAAGTAAGTCGGTATTTTTGTCTTTCAAATGAGTAGGATCTCCTATGAAATGTAAAGAAATTGTAAGAATTAAGGTCGCCACAGCATCTTGCTGAGGATTTCTGTTCTCATCAAGAATTGGGGTTCCTATTTCATCTATTTTGATGGCATTGAGGATATCTTCTTGTTGTTGAGAAGTGAGATAATAATCCCACCATCCTTTAAGCTGTCCTGAAAATCCAGCTATAAGGAGTTCAGCAATGGTTCTATCCTGGGTTCCTAATTGAGTTTTATAAGCAGTGGCAGCCATAGTCATTTGTTGTAGAAGATTAAGAATACCATACTCAGATATTCCATCTATGTTCCAATTATAGACAGAAGAGGCATTGAAACAGGATTGCTCTATTGGTTTAGTCACACCTAAGTCTGGTGAAGGAATCATTTGCAATGGTTGGACTTGTAAGGATTGTTTCCAAGTCATTTTATTAATTTCAGGTGCGGAATTTTGGAATTGTTCTAAATTTTCACTAATTTCAGATTCTTGGTTTATGGCATTTATTCTAGAATTTGGAGTGTCAGGGGCAACTTGATTAAAATCTATAGGCGAACTAGTACTACCAGTATTTGGTCCAATACGACTTAGCAACAAGAATTGATCCTTCAAGCATTTGGTAATTATGGGTTTTGATTTGTAATATTAGGGATTTCAAAATATTTTTATTATTTAAAGAAACAGAGAAATTTAGATAACAATCAAAAGAAATTGGCCCCATACATAAGCTTGACTCAACATAACTTAAAAGGGAATCTTTTACAAAATCTTTTTGAAATAGATATTTGTTCTGAAATTCCAAATGCTTTCTGGCAAAGAAAACAACACATTGTTGTTCTTCCTTATGAGAACGATTTTGACGAGAAAAATATTCCAACAAAAGTTCGACCCATCCAAATGAATGCTGAGTTAGAAGAACACTGTAGAAAAGAAATCCATGATTTAGAACAAAAGGGTTTGATTTCTAAGTCTAGATCTCCTTGGAGCTGTTTTGCCTTCCCCTAAATACTGCTTTAAAATAGATTAGATACCCAATTCCAAATAAAAAAGATTTATTACAAAAACTTCATTCTGCTTTAATTTTTTCTAAATTTGATATGAAGTCGGATGCTGTGGCGACCTTAATTCTTACAATTTCTTTACATTTCATAGGAGATCCTACTCATTTGAAAGACAAAAATGCTGACTTAGTTTCAAATCTTAAATGCAAAAAACTTGGTGATTTCCAATGGTACAAAAATACCTTCCTAACTAGAGTCATGCTTAGAGAAGATTCTAATCAACCTTTTTGGAAAGAAAAATTCCTTGCCGGATTACCAACTCTTTTGGGTGAAAAGGTTAGGAATAAAATTAGAGAATCCTCAGGAAAACAAATCATACCCTATAGTGACTTAACTTACGGCGAATTAATCAGTTTTACGCAACAAGAAGATCTCAAAATCTGTCAGGACTTAAAACTCCAAAAACATTTAAAATGGGAATTAAAACAGACTAAACAAGAATTAGGTTCTTTTTGTCAGCAATTTGATATCAATCCCAACAAACCATCCACTTCTTGCACAGGAAATTGCACAGACAAACCACACAAAATTACCCATAGAAAACCCCACAAAGATAGGAAATCTTTCAAACCCCATGATGAGTTTTACAAAAAATCCCATTACAATAGATCTAGCAGACATAATTCTAGAAAACAAGATTTCATTGACAAATACAAAGATATCACTTGTTACAAATGCGGTAATAAGGGTCATACTTCTAAATTTTGTAAAATTAACAAAAAATATTTATATTGATGATGTTTTAATATTCTCAAATTCCTTAGAAGAACATTTTAAACATCTCAAAACTTTTTTCTATGTTGCAAAGAAAAATGGTTTGGTAATTTCTAAATAAAAAATGTCATTATTTCAATTGAAAATCCGTTTTTTGGGTCATTACATCTCCAAAGGATTAATAACTCTAATTGAAAGATCCCTTCAGTTTGCAAATAAATTCCCTGACAAAATTCTTGATAAAACACACTTACAAAGATTCTTAAGAAGTCTTAATTATGTGCTAGATTTTTGTCCAAACATCAATAGAATAGCCAAACCCTTGCATGATAGACTTAAGAAAAACCCTGTTCCATGGTCAGATATACATACTACTATTATTCGAGAAATTAAAAAACAAGTCTTGAAAATCCCTTGTTTACATATTGTTGAACCCAGTCTCCCTAAGATCGTAGAAACTGATGCTTCTGATTTAGGTTATGGAGGGATTATTAAACAGAAGAAGGGGGTAAAAGAGTGCATAGTGCAATATACCAATGCACACTGGAATGATACCCAAAATCTTGAATCTCTTGAAACAGCTCCAGAAGACTTTCTTTTTGTTTTAAGAGAAATCACTTCAAGAAAATATTTTATAAAAATTACACTTGTTCTATCAGAAAATTTCCAAATTGATACCATTGCATTATTTGATACCGGTGCTAAATTAAATTGCATCCAAACTGGTTTAATACCAAGAAGTTTTCGTGAAAAAACTCATGCAAAGCTTTCCTCTGCAAATAATTCTAAATTAAAGGTAAATTCCATGACTGATGCTTCAATTCTTAACAATAATGTGTCAATAACAACTTCGTTTGTTTTGGCTGTTGATATACACCACACAGTAATTCTTGGAATACCTTTTATGAATTTGATAACCCCTTTTAAGGTTTCTCAAGATCATATTTCTTTTAAATACAATCATAATTTTCAATTCATAGAAAAATCCATACACGCTCAAAGATCACAAGGGATAAAAAATAACAAAGAAATAGAAATAGAAGAAGTAGAAGAAGAAATAAATATTAGAAATACTGTAAAAGTAAATAAATACAGAAAATTAAATGTAGAAATTTAAAGTGCATGAATCTAAAAGTGTGTCCCTTCTGTCACCAGATTACTCTAGGCATACTTTTGTAAGACGCCACTTGGAATTTAAACTTAAAATTTTTAATAGGCGGCTAAGCCAGCCATAGAGAAATAAAATATTTAAAAATGGAATTTAATATGGAATTTAAAATTACAAAAGCATATGATATACAATTACCAGGAATTGGGCTACAGTACTTACAAAGCGGGATGTTTACAAGAGTGGATAAAGGGAAAGAGAGATACAAAGTTTAGAGAGAGAGAGAGAAAGTCTTGCTCCAAAATATCTCCAAAAAAGGTCATTCATTTCTTCTTTCTAAAATCTCCTTATATAGGCATCCGGAGGACAGAATTGTAAACGTGAACAGTAAATAGGGGTATTTTTGAATTTTGAACAGTACTGCTACAGTAGACACGTGTTGTAACAATGCAATACAGTACTCGCTGATGTCATGCTGATGTCGGTGATGACTTCATGGCTGATGTCATGCTGATGTCAGTGACAAATTTTTTTTTTTTAATATTCGCTATTGCCAAAATAGGTATGAAAATCATCCAAATCTTCATGGCCTAGAGGTAAAGCTGGCCCGGTGTCTGAAGACTTCGAGGAGGAAGAACTTCGTGCTGAAGAACTTGGTGCAAACTTCTGGATAATGGCTTGTACTTCTTCCGGAGTTTTTTTAGCCAATAAAATAATATATCTCTACATGCATTACACCGACTCACAGTATGAATATGCCAATTGATAAAAAGCCACATACAATTATGCAATATATATATATAATGGCGTGACAATTAACTCTTCCGATGTTACTGCTCAAATGGATGATAGTTGAAAATAAATTAAAATTTTATAATTTTATTGTTACAAATTAATATTTAAGGACATTTGAGTTATAAAGTTTAAAATTTAATGACGGTGTGTGCAATTAAACCTTTAATTTTTTTTCTTTAAAATTAATTGGAGAAAAAATTAATATATTTATCATTTTTCTACATCAACATTTTCAAAATAATCATGAATATAATAAAGAGACAATTGTATTCATTCTGTGAAATTTATTTATGGCTGTAATGATTGCAAATTCCAGACCTACCAACAGAATGTGAAAAAGTTAGAATAGCTTAATAATGTGAGAATAGAGAGAAATATGAAGATTCACAAGACACTTATTAACAAGCATATTAAGTCTCTATAAAGGCTTTTGTGTAAAATTATTATTTGAAATGGAAAAAAAAAAATTGGAGGGAAAATCTAATTGCATCAAACAATATTAAAAATTTAAAGATGACATTTGACATGTATAGAGTAAAATAATAATTTTATTTTTTGTCAGTAAAAAAATATGTACGTTCATAAAAAGATATGTATGTTTATGAATAGACGTGTCTGTTCGTTATGAAAAAATTTGACTATTTGAGAAGAGATATTCTGTTAATGAAGAGATACGTCCATATGTAAATGTCTGTTAATGAAGAGTGAAAATATGTTAATTCTAACTGTCATTAACTACTTACAGAGATAATTACTTTTTCTTTTTCTCAAAGCCCATTATCATCTACTGTTTATTATTAAAAAAAGGAAAAAAAGAAATAGAAACAAAAAATTGGAATGGGTGGGTCCGCAATGAATGCGTGGTAAATTTGACTTATTGATTCACTATGCAACTATTCTTATGTTAAAAAATTCAGTATAATGTTATTTTATTTATAAAAAAATTGATTTTAATAACCAATATTCTCAATTGACTGAGGATCACAGATTACATAAATAAAATCAAACCAATCTGATTGAACATAATTGATAAGTTTGGTTCAAATTATTTAGATTGACCAACTTGATTTAGTTGGATTTTTGTAGGGACCTAAATTCAGTAGTTGGATTTGGGTTGGACAATTTATTTATTATTTGACCTAAATCTAGAATGACGACATAATTGAAATTCTAATTAGTTCCAATTAATCGGCTCGGACTGAAAGTCTAGCTAAATTTTTATGATAGGTATTCTATTATTAATGACAGAAAACTATAGAATTTTAATATATATGTTATTTTGGTCATTTTAAATAATTAAAAAGAATTATATAATGAATATAATGTCTCTCTAGTTTTTTTTAAGGAAGTTCCCAAAAAAAAAAGGAGAAAATTGTTCTTATCATTATAAGTAGTTTATATATATTAATGGAGAAAATGCCGAATAAATTATAAATAATCAATATGAAATAATCAACTATCAATTTCAACATAAGATGGAGTGAAATTTCAAGATAGATTAAAAATGTAATCCTTTTTTTGCCATAATATTCACTTCTCGTATAATGGCAATGCAGAGATTGTACATGTCCTCTATCTTATCTATTTTATGACAGAAGCTTGTCAATCTTTTTTTACAGTTTTTATATCTGCAGAGCTTGTCAATCTTTAATAATTGTGATGCGATATTGATAAATAATAACTCAAGTGTAATGCTACAAATTCTTGATAGTACCGTTCTGAAGAAGCATGTGCGATGAGCTTTCAATCTTGTGAATTACTGATTCATAGAAAGATCGGAGTCCAAGTTCTAGGTATCAAAAGGCTTTTAGCTTCAAAAAAAAAAGTGTCAAAGGGTTTTAATTCCTTACCTACAAACATTAAATTATCATTTATTTGGCAGCTATATAGTATATAATAAATTTATTTTTTGTTAGATAGAACTAATTTTATTTATATTGGATTTTAAAAGCGATAAAATATTCAATTATAAATTTTAATCTAACTATATAATTATAATTTTTAAAATTATTTATTAATTTAAAAGACACATATATCATCTCATTCATGAATATAAATAAATTTATTTTACTTATATGTAAATTTCTTGTATATTATTAATTTTATTTTATGAGAAAAAAAAACTATATGTTAATATCTTATGTCATGTCCCAAATTCCCAATTAGCAAATGGGCCAGCCAGGCATTTATAGGATTCTCCACTTGCATGCTTGGTCCCCCTTGAATCATGCACTTCAGTTTTGACTTTTCAGAGACGCGTTGTATCATGAATTATTTGTTTTTAAAATATATAATTTAATATGTAGGTACTTTTTTCTTTTAATTAAAATTCAGTTCCTTTTAAGTCAAACTTTTTGACAGAATTTATATATTTTTTGAAACTCATATTTCAGAGTTTTGTATGGACATTAATATTATTAGGTGTGGCAATTATTTTTATCCAACCCGTACACCTTGATTCACTGCAAGAAAAATTGATTTATAATGATGAAAAATTTTGACATTGAATGTCCAAAAACCATCATTAAATATTTTTAAAGACAGAAAATTTTATGTCATAGACCGTCATTAATGCCCTTCTAATTAAAAATATATAATGAAAGAAAAAAAATTCCGCCACTATTGATATGATATTTTTCTTGACAGAATTTTACCATCATTAAAATTTAATTTAAATAATAATAAAAACCGTCATTATATCTCCATTTTTTTCTCATTAAATTATTACTTTAATGTTAAACATTTTATCATTATTTTCATCACTATATGTAATATTATTGATAAAAGCTATTATCATTATTAGTTATCAATCTGTCACTAAATCAATATAGTAGTAGAATTATTTCTCATTAAATCAATAATTACAGTCATTAAAAATATTTTTTGAGACAGTTTATAATAATTAAAAATATTGTATATAAACAACCACATCCACCATATATATCCAAAATATATACAATTGTAATTTGCTCCAAAGTATCAAAGTATTTCCTAATATATACTCCTTGGAGTACAAAAAAATACAAGTAACATGAATGTGGATCCCTTGATTGTTCCTTCAAAATACCAAATTCTTAATCTAAGCTCAAGTTCATCTTTGAATTGACCTACAAGAAAATAATTAATATTAATAGCAAAGAATGACACTCAAAGACTAAAATGCAGGTATTAGTAGTAAAAGCCATTCAAAAACAAATGTAGGTAATGACTAATATTAATACATTTATCATCAGGCTACTCACTGAAATTGCATCTCTGGTTTCCCTTGCTGCAGATGAAGAGCCAACCCTGCAATAAGAAAAAGGTTCATGAACTTAATCTTGTTAAATCACAAATTGTAAATCATCTGAAATCAAACTTTTGCCTAATTCCTGTTCCACAAATGGCCACGAGTATTTTAAATCATCAAAGTTGTATACACTGGAGCACATGATTATGACACGGTAAAATTGTATATGCCTTGGAATCTTTCACCTTGCAACTGATTTTGGCTATCTTTACCGTATCTTCACCATTGGAGATGCATCATTAAGCTAAAAAATTTATATGGCATGAAGCAATATATGGATGACAAAGTAGTCATCTTCCAAGTGACAAGTTAGTTAGCAATCAGCAAGAAATATAATTTGAAGATGGCAATGATATAAGAAGATTAATATGAGGCACTCCTCTTCCATTTAGCATAAAAATACCTCTTCAAGCCATAATTCCTCCCTAATGAGATATCTTACAGATTATTATACTTTTTGGTATCATAAACATTGAAAAGAAAAGAGGGTCATCATGAAACTCTTTTTCATTGTTAATCAAATATAAAACTATAGCTTCATATACATGATTATTAAGAAACTACAACCTGACAAGCATGAATAAATGATAAGTTAATATGAAACCCTAGCAGCTCCAACTTGAATTATAAAGATAATTTGCCAAAATTTTAACTCAGAATCAAATTAATTAAAATTTTGATTTACTAAAATAACAAACAAAATTGCTTATATGAACTAAATAGAACTCGGAGTATGACAACAATTTTCCTAAAAATCTAACCCAAACCAAATAATTTAAACAGAAGTACAATTTTGATTCAGTTTGATTTTATTTTGCACAGTAAAATAAAATTAAAATTGCTATCTTTCACTTGAAAAATGCTGATTTTACTTCAAAAAATATTTATATTTTCACTTGAAAAATAATTCTGTGTAAGCGATTAAAATAGTTATCCTACCAATTATTCAATACTGCTATTGATTATATAAGAATATACCTAAAAAGGCACAAGAAAAGCATCAATTTTTGAATCACGAATCCTTTCTTGCTTTTGCAACTAGACTGCTTTTATCATGCCTTCAATTACAAAAAGAAACCATCACATTTTTCCTGCTTTTTTTTTTTATCTTTTCTATAGCACCACACATTTGATTATCTACTTTTCACTGATCATGGATGCCTTTAAGCAAGGAATTTCACTGTGACTTTATCACCAAACAAATTGAACATTTTTAATGTCAAAGCTATCCAGCAATGGATTGATATTTTTCAGGTTCACACTGCATGTAAATCACAAATCTTGTATGCAAAAGCTTACATAATCATCCAATGAAATGAGACAAACCCACAAATATTGGCCACTCAAATTACTTGGGTATAAACTACGATGGGCAAGCTATAATGGGTATTTGGGTTTAGAAGTGAATGTGCAAAAAAGGGCCAAGTTTATAAGAATATAAAATTTCTATAAATAACAAAAAAGCAACAAAATGAGTATCAGATGGCAGCCATATAGTTATCCAAGCAAATTAACCTGCAGACATGAATGATTATTTTTCAATTTGCTTACTTGACCCATAATCATTTTGCTCTTCCATCTTAATTTGTTGCGAGAAAATTTAACAGCAACC
Organism: Triadica sebifera; assembly: GCA_023653625.1. Classification (NCBI taxonomy): domain Eukaryota; kingdom Viridiplantae; phylum Streptophyta; class Magnoliopsida; order Malpighiales; family Euphorbiaceae; genus Triadica; species Triadica sebifera. The sequence continues at coordinate 24,528,611 of CM042905.1, read as the reverse complement.
TGTTGGCTATTGACATTTCTCTGCTGCCTCCCTTTAATGATTCCACCATAAACAGGACTAAATGATCCATTAAACCCATCTGCATAACCATTTAGCTCCTCAAGACTAAACTTTATCAACTCTGCTGTATCTGTCATCAAATTCATTTTCTTAAGCTCAGATATGTGAAAATGGCAAAAACTACACTTAAGCTGAACATGTATTAAAAACAAAGAGAAGGAAAAACATGACATGAGAGAGTCACAAATGATAATTCTCACCTTCCTATATAAAGTTATCTATGTCCACATAATTCTCATCAAACAGATAAGCACAATAACCATCTTAATCTTTAATTTCTGCCAATAATGAGTATCAAGAGTTTATTTTCCTTATAAATGGGATGAAGAGTTTACATCTTCATGGGGAAAAAGATGGACGGAGCTCTTCTTTACCATGGGCAAACTGCAAAACACAGCAGAAAATATATCATTGATTAGTCAAGAATTGTAGCGTAGATACTATGAAGCTTTTTTTCTTGAATAATCCAGCAGTAGGCAAACAATCCATGGCTAGAAAAGAACAACAAAAAATGTTGGCAACATCCTTCTTCTAAGAGGAAAAATATTGTACTTTTCCCTCTATAAATGAAAGGTAGGTCAAGTCCTTAATAATTAGGGCCTAATTAGAGTTTGCTAAACTAATAGACAAAAAGCAAACCACAAAAAATCATAATCTCCCAACAAAAAAAGAAGAAATCCAATATAACGCTGATCAACAAACAGAAAATGAGATTGATTAAAATAATCAACCAGTTTTGAGGAAAGAAAAATTAAAAAATAGTTTCGAGAGAAACGGAGAATAAAGAAGATAAATCTAACTTGCAGGAAGGGAGCCAGGCAAACTTAAATTGCAGAGAGTAAGAGAGAAGAAACGGAGCAAAGAGGCAGGTGAAAGTGAGAGAAGTCGAGAATTTCATAGAGCACATAATCTGTGAGAGAATGGGAGAGATGAGACTAAATATTGGCGCGAGATTCCAATGCTAACGAACTCACTAACAAGGAACAAAATTTAATCTAATTATTAACTTAACAAAAACAAATTAAATAAAAAAATTTCAAGCCAAAACTGGAAATTTTTCGATACTTGTTGCTGTGCGTAGTAGCAGAAGCTGTCAACAATCTAACACTACATTTTAATCAACAAATTTAACACTAGCTTTCAGTCAACAAATTTAACAGAGAGATACCTGGCATTTGGATCCGTAGTGTCATTGTCCAAAATCCTCCCAAGACCGACAAAGCTCCACCTTATACACTCGAATTCCAAGGGAAGAAGCATAATTGGAGGACGAACAACAAAAGCCAGACGATGTTGACCCAGAAACCCTACCTCCTGACAAAGAGTCGACCAAAATTCGATCCATAACTAGCACATCTTCATCCACCACCTTCAAAGCGTCTCGTACACCGGTGGTGAATCACATTCTCGATAGACGACAGCGGCGACAACGACCTTCAATAATTGTGGGTACTTCCTCCAGACAATTTGGCACTAATTTCAGGAAATTGTCATTGCCATCGGAGGACATGATCGGAGATCCGCCGTGAAGGTATCTAATGAACGAGGAATCGGCGTTGAGGCATGCATTGATTGAACAAATGCTCCCGCTTAGAGAATTAGGTTGGGAATTTTCTTCGAGCTTTCCAATGAATCCATTAGCTTATGCGATTTTGCAATTTTTACAACTTAAAATATACTGGTGGGAAATAAATGGGGTTAAAATCCTATACCCAATAATGACGGGAAAAGTTTCTCTTATCAATAGTGACGGGATCAAGTTATCTATTACTAGGAAATTAAAAAATTGTCACTAATAATTATTTTTTCAGCTATACATTTTTTTTACCCTCGTAAAAACTACAAAAAGTGATGCTTTTAGTGACATTTTTTTATACCTTCACTAATTTTCATCACTATAAACTGTTTTTCTTGTAGTGATTTAAATTCACTAGAAAAATTACTCAAATTTAAACCAAAATTGAAATTAACTTAAATGGATGGACTCAAAATGATTTGTAAGTTGAAAAGTAGGGATAAGAATCAATTTGTTTTGATACAAACAGATCGAGTCACAGATCAATCTATATGACTCTGCTTAACTTTTTTTGAATAAATCATCTATTTCTATATATAGCTGCATTTTTTCCTATTTAATTGTCTTCCTTTTAGCTTTGTTATGAGCATGGAGCTTACTACTTCTGATGAAGGTAGTAGCAATGACTTTACAATAGATGAGCAACATGGGAATATAACTATTGGGCACGTAAAGGATGTCGAGAAGTCAATTAAAGGGAGAGCTAAGCTGAAAGATAATTGAAGGAATTGTTAGTATTCACTACAAAATTTAAGAAATTTAACGACGCCAAAATGGCATTGCTAAAAGTCAATATGCATTGCTAAATAAGCATTGTGATGCCAAAACAACGTATCTAAAAATCCAATTGCAAACGAGTAATAGAACTGCTAGAAATAACACGTCGCTATTTAGTGATGTCATGACTGCATTGATATTTAGAGACACGTTAACAATTTTGCTAAATGTAAGAATGACATCACTAATATAGATGACAAGAAACATAATGGGACAAATTTAGCAACAACATTAGCGATGCCAAGTTTCGTCACTAATTAGCAACTTTGCCTAACATAACCTAACTGAGAAAGTTCTCATTGCTTACTTCTGGGCCTTCAAAATATCTCAACATAATCTAACCGAGGAAACTCTCATTTCTTACCCCTAAGCCGTTAAAATATCTTAACATAACTCAACTGAGGAAGCTCTCATTGCTTACCTCTGGGCCTTCAAAATATCTCAACATAACCCAACCGAGGAAGCTCTCATTGCTTACCCCTGGGCCTTCAAAATATCTCAACATGACCAATCTAGGTTGTTAAACCTTGAGGAACTTGAGGGGTATTTTCGTCATTTCGATGCTAACAAATAAAATAGCAATAATGTATTTAATAATATGTGTTCTAAGTTTGTTGAACATGATATATCTTGAATGAATAGATGCAAGAATGAAATAAAAATTTTGAAGATCAAAATAAAAAGAAATAGCATGTTCACGCCCGTGACTACTTATGTCACGCCCGTGACTACTTATGTCACGCCCGTGATAAAACTTAGCGCCAACTCTCCAACATTCAAAGTTCACGGCCATGAAGGATCATACCAATCGTGAATGATCAAACCATTCATGCCCGTGAAATAAAGACACGCCCGTGAAACAACATGTCAAGTTTTTCCAGAAAGCTTCACGGCCAGAGTCACCACTTGAACCACGGCTTGGAAGAATGTTCATGCCCGTGAAAGTATAAAGTCACGCCCGTGATCAAACACTTCAAGTTCTTCTAGAAAGCTTCACGGCCAGAGTCACCACTTGGACCACGATTTGGAAGAACATTCACGACCGTGACCCATATAGTCACGCCCCTGAATGAGGACAGAGAAACATGTCAGACGCAAAGTTAAGAGTTGGTTCAACGACTATTTTTGCATTAAATGCATCCAAATGACTATAATTCGCCGAGAAAGTATAAATGCAAGATATTTATGAATCCTAAAAAAGAGAAATAACAATTACTTTGAATCAAAAATCTTATTATAGCCATTGTGCATTAATTACTTTCAACAAATCCTTTATTATTTGTAAAAACCTATTTGCTCATAATTTCTGAGCATTATAGGTTGGTGACTATTTTCATTGTAATCTATTACTCAAGTGAGTTTGGGTATATTGGGTTAAGATTGAAACACTTATAAGGGTTTATTGTGTGAGCCATAAAACACAATGTATTAGTTTATTGTGTGAGCCATAAAACACAAGGAATTGGTTTATTGTGTGAGCCATTAAAACACAACGGATTTTTTGGGTTAGGTGTTAGTTATTGAGAGAAATACCATAGTTGGGAGTGAGTTTATAAAACTCTATTGTAGCACTTAGTGTGTTAGTAAAACTCCTAATTGAGATTGGGGAGAGGAGTAGAATTTATTAATACTTGAACCTTATAAATCTTGTGTGTGATATCTCTTCATCTCTACTCTATTTAATTTTATTTTTCATTTAAGGTTAAGATTTTTTTTAACCAATTCAACCCTTCCTTCTTGGTTCATTGTTTGGGAAACAATTGGTATCAGAGCTTAGTTTAGCATCAAAGGCTAAAAAACGCTAGCAAAGATCAAGAAATGGTCAATGAAGGATTTCAAAGTCTCAAGTCTTACTTTGATGGAGCAAACTACGCTTATTGGAAGTTCCAAATGGAGACATATCTCGATAGTGAGGGAATTGAAGTTTGGGATAGCGTTTGGAAAGAATGGACACCATCAACGAGAAGAGGAGTTGATGGTGAAGAAGAAATCCTTTCAAGAGATGATGGGACAGAGCCTCATCGTAGAGCAAACTTCAAAAATAAAAAGGCAATGACAATTCTCTCAAGCTCACTATCCATTGAAGAATGTGGCAGAATCCAACACTGCCCTACCGCATTAGTATATGGAAAACATTGGAGAATTATCATGAAGGGACAAAGCAAGTTAAATCCAAAAAAATTCAACTTCTCACTTCAGAATATGAACTCTTCAAGATGAAATCTAATGAATCCATCACCGATATAACGAACTATCTTCTAGCCATCATAAATGGCATGAGAAAGCTTGGAAAACACTTGAGCTTGGAAGTATCCTTAGACTTGAGGTACTCAAGAATATCTTAAATATTGATTCTGTATTTTGACACTATTCCTTGTTGCCTCATGGAGGTTGCTCATAGGGTGGTGATTGGATACAACTTGAGGTATTCGAAAGTAATTGGATAACCAACAAAGGATTCACCACTCCTAATAGAAGGAGTGTATATCCATGACCTCTTGTCATGGTCATTACTCGGAAATCTTTGGCTAGAGTGGAAATATCATGAAAATAGTCTTCAATGATATATCTAATAGAGTAATGAGCCTCAAGGACAAGAACTAACATTACTTGGACTAGACGTGACGTAGTCAGTCTAGTAGGAGTTGACACATGTCCATACTCTGAACCAAGTGGAGTATAGAATGTGAAAGGAATAATTGCACGAAAATTGTCTATGGAAAGATTTGTAGTCAAACCATTGACTTTCTAGTCAATTGGAGGTCATGATGTGTTGCTCGATACCGCTCATGACTTGCTTAAATTAATTGTTAATTTAAGTGGCCAACATAAACGAAAACCTAATGGGTCACACGTATTGAAGATATGGAGAATGAGTAAAATGGTTTTGGATATGATCCAAAATATGAGAGAATTATTTCGGGATGGATCGCGATTATATTGTAAGAAAAAATCGTTCGGAAGAGTCAGAGGCCCGCGCGGGCCCGCGCAGGCTAGGCAAACTGCTGGGCTGCCTAGCGGACCAGCTGGGCTATCCAGCAGCAGTCGGCAGCAGGCCCAGCGCACTGCTGCCTCCCACCCATTGGCCAACGACAGATTTTGGCCTTAATTAGGCCAATTATGACCAATTACTATTCATTCATTTTCATTTTCTATATTTTTGACTTTTTCATCTTTTCTTTGAATTTGATTCAAATAGAAAAGATATAAAATGGCAGAAAATAGACATAAAATATTTTTTTGTGAAAAAAATTTTTAAGACAACAAAATTCTCTCAAGAACACTTTCAAAACTAGCACTTTGAATTTGTTCAAATCATTTCTCTTGATAGTTTCTTATTTATTCTTCTCATGGATTATCATTAGAGACATCCTAGTGTGGATTGTTGTGGTTTGCTACAATCCAACAAAGTGAATATTTGAAGAACAAATAAGAAATTACAAGGTATAATTTCTAACCTTCATATTTATATAAATTAGTTTTAATGGCACAAGTATGATCTTTTGTTTCAGGTTTTTAAAAATTTTATTTTTGCGTTGCGTTTATGAATTTGATTCATTCTTCAAAATCCAACACTAACTACAACAATAATTACAAATGAAAACATGGCCAAACTTGATTCAGACATCCCAATTATTTTGTGTAAGCTAGAAAGAATATTTCCTGTAAGTTTTTTTGATTGTATGGAACATCTTCCAGTTCACTTGCCCCATAAGGCACACATTGTTGGGCCGGTGCAATTCCGTTGGTTGTACTCATTTGAAAGGTTAGCAAAACCTAATTTCTAAGTCATAATTTGATGTAATAACATTTTATTAGTGCATATATCTTATTTAAGCTATCACTCTAGCGGTATCTTCAAAAATTGAAGCTTAATGTCTGGAACAACGCACATGTAAAAAGCTCAAAATGCAATGCATATCTACTTGAGGAAGCATCAAAATTTTGTTCATATTATTTTGAGGACTCAAAATTAAGAAGGTGGTGGCAATTATATTCCATCCGAAAATCCTTTAAACTTATCTATTTTCAAATACAGTGGTAGGCTACTTGGTCATTCCAGAACGGGATGTATGACTCCTTTAAAATACAAGGCTACTGGTCCCTGCGTTTTACTTAACTGTGAAAAAGTTCAACCATATGTCAGGTTAGTATTCTTTTACATGGAACATCTCCTATTTATGATTCTTTTTACAACTCAATAATATCTTGATTAATATGTCCATACCTCCATTAAATGGTAGGATTTACTCTGATATGTTGGAACACCTTTATCCAAACATTACTAATAGGCTTTCCTTTCTCAACATTGTTAAGGCTTTATCTCATAGCAGATATATGTATGAGATATGTCGACATAAGTCATCCAGCTCTGCATCCAAAGCCTTTACATCCTCAGCACCCCTTCTCAAGGCGGCTCATCAGCGAATTAGAAAGCTAGAGGCATCACACACTTAATTGAAGACAACACACTCTTAGTTGCAGGAGGAGGTCTAGGAGCTTCGGAGTACCATTCAGACCTCTAGGAAGTAGAGATATGAGACAGAGGACATGATGCGCTAGATGATGCAGCAGATGATGGAGGAGAGAGATAAGATGTGCAACAGTCAACTACCACCAAATGCTCAGTCTTGAGTATCTCATATTTTATTTCATTTCATGTTTGTTATTTTTATGACAAACAAATAATATATTTTTCTATATTTCATTGTATTTGCATTTTTAATATTTAATGCATTTTTTATTCAAATACAAAATAATAAATCAATAATAATAATAATAATAATAATAATAATTTTCATTAAAAAAACCTATACTTTCACTTTTGTATCAAAATAATTATAATTTTTTTTAACTTTTAAATATGCATACTTTTAATTTTATATCAAATGTAGCCTCGGGGGATTTAATTTGGTTTTGCTATAACGTAGCACTCTAAACCTATTTTTTTTTCATTTGGTACTATTGACATGTATTAATATGTATATGTGATATTTAGTTTTTTTTAAAAAATATATTTGCGCTGATCTAATTATGTAAACGACTCATATACTAAAACTACATTTACACTGATATAGTTATATCTACATAGATTTAGTACACATATGACTAATTCTGACCATATATATTTATATCTACATAAATCTAAATTGTTTTTTTTAGCATTTTAGCTAAGTCCTCTGATGGCTAGTTCTACACAAATTGAAGTATATCTTCAAAGACTGAGTTGATTTTGAGCTTTGGAATAGTTCTATACAAATCTAGGTAATTTTTTTTATCTTATTAATATATGTTAGTAGTGCAATATAAAAAAATATATTTGGAGTGTCACATTACTATCAAACTAAATTAAAATCCCTCCAGACTACATTTGATATGAAATTAAAAGTGTTTTTATTTAAAAGTTCAAAATAAAAGAATAAAAATATTTTTGAAACAAAAATGAAAATACATATTTTTTTATGCAATTTATCCTAATAATAATACAATAACAATAATAATTTATATTTATATTAATTAACAAATTAAAATTAATTATTAACTGTAGCGACTACATTTAGGTCGCTTAAAGTGGATAAAAAACAACACAAATTAGCGACCACTTCGTGACCACATATTTTATTGTGGTCGCTAATTTATGACTTTGATTTTCCAATTTTACAATTATTGACATTATAATGACTTTTTTGGATTAGTTATGTGGTCACAAAATATAGACTACATGTGTAGTCGTTAAATGTTATTAATGGTCGCAATTTGCGACCACAATTATTAGCGGAGACTAAATTGACTTAGTGACTAGGGTTTTGTGATCATTTTTAGTGGTCATTAATTTAGAGACCTCTTAAAGACCACTTTTGTTGGTCTTTATTTGCATTTTTTTTGTAGTTTATTACTAGTTGAACAAATAGGTCGAGATATATATAAATAAGATTGTGAGACTCCATGGAGTATCGATATCTATTATATCTAACAAAAACCCTAGATTTACTTTCAGTTCTGAAAGAGTTTATAACAAGCTTTAGGAATCCGACTCAGTTTTAGTATGACATTCCTTCCGCAGATAGATGACAATCAGAATAGGTAATGCAATTATTAGAAGGCATGATGAGAAGTTGCATGCTTGAGTTTGAAAGAAGGTAGGATCAATACTTGCCTCTTATGGAGTTCATATATGATAACAGTCACCAAACAAGTATAGGTGTGGCTCCTTATGAGGCGTTGTATAGAAGAAAATGTAGGACACAAATTTATAAATTGACTTTAGCGAAAAAAAAGCTAATAGGGCTAGAGATAGTACAACAGACAAAGAAAAAGGTCAAATATATTAAAGAAAGACTGAAAGTGGTTAGAGATCAACAAAAATTATATGTTGACCTGAAAAGGATAGACATTGAGTATGCAGTAGGCAATAAGGTATTTTTAAATGTTTTTCTTTGGAAGAAGGTGTTGAGATTTAATAAGAAAAGAAAGCGGAGTCAAAGATTCATTGACCATTATGAAATTTTAGAGAGAATCAGACCAGTGGCATATCGATTAACCTTACCACCAAAGCTGGACATAATACATAATGCCTTTCATGTCTCGATATTGAGAATGTACATATAAAATTCAACATATGTTATTCCTGTAGAGAGTATCAAAGTGCAAACACATCTGATATATGAAGAGAAACCAGTAGCTATCCTTGCACATGAGGAGAAAATACTATGGAATAAGAGAGTTTCTCTAGTTAAAGTATTGTGGTGGAATCACTCTATAGATGAAGCCATATAGGAAAAGCGAAAAAACCATCAGGAGACAATATCCACGCCATTTAATGCATAACAAGTAGGTAAATTTTGAAGATGAAATTTATTTTAAGAGGGAGAGTATGTTACATTTGTTGAGTTACGCCGTGAGTCACCTGTAGTCGCCAGCAAATTAAATCGGCATTTTGGATTGATCGGAGTCTAAATTTTGATTTTGATTGAAAAAAATTAAGATAATGATAAATAATTATGGAAAATGCCTAATAAAGTATATAATGAGTGTAAAGATGTTAAATTACGATAAGAAACCTAAGGGAAAAGTTTGGAAAGTTTTAGGGTGAATTTGTAATTTACTGGAAATTTAAGGACCAATAGGATATTTACCAAATAAACACATAATTTGGACATAAAATGTTAGAGATGGCCTATCACTATAAGGAAATTACATTATGGTCTTAATTAATCAAAATATCAAGATTTATGGTCAATAAATGGGTCCCATTTTCGACAAATTGGTTTATTTTTCTTTTCTTCTTCTCCTTCCTCCATTCTTATCATATTTTTAGTAGAATTTTCTACAAAAATATTAGCCCAAATTGTTCCTTCATTCCACCATAGCCAAGATTCACTTCTAGAGAGGGAAAGTAAGAAAGAGAGAAAAGCCAAGGAAAAAGCCATTTTTATGCACAAAAAGTTTAGTAAAGAGTAAAAGAAGATTAAAAGGGAAAAAAGAAGCTTGAAATGAGAAGAGATGAGCTTCATAAGATTTAGCCATAAGAAGAAACAAAAGGAAATAAGTATGCTTTCTTTATCTCTTTGTTTTTCTCTTCTTAAAAAGTGTGATTTGAGGTTATTAGAAGAGGTATCTTGTGAGGTATGAACAATGTTGAAAGTAAGATTTTTATAGGGTTTTGAAAGTGGAAAATGTGATAGGAGGTGTTTAAAGGCCCAAAGATGAAAGAAGTGGGGTTAGAAGAGATTAGAAAGGCATAAACTCTAAGTAGGTGAAGAAAGAGAGTTTAGGATTTAGGGATTATTGATAGAGAAAATAGGAAGATGTGTTAAAGTTGTAAAATAAAGTGTTATAATGATGTTTTTGCATGTCTTAGGTGTTCAAATGGAATGAAATCAAATTCAATAAGATAAAGAAAACAAGGGAAAAGAAAAAGAGGCTTAAGGAAGCCTAAAGAGAAACAAATAAGATATGTGCATATTTTTAGGCAATATGCTATAAAATTATTATGAAATTGCATGATTGAAATGTTTGGCATGTCAAATTTGTGACTTGAATGCATTTAATTATATAATTTTCATGAAACTTAGAGTAAATGATGATAAATTGAGCTTTATATGGATTAGGTGTGTGACTTTGAGAAAATAGTAATTAGGGTTATATATGCTTGAAATAGAGTCTAAGAATGTGTATTAGACTAGGGATACATGTTTGGTATGTTTTTGGATTAATTGGTAGGCTATAAAAGAGAATTTGGTTTGGAAAAGTAATTTACCAACAACTTTTCACGGGTGTGAATCAAAGATTCACAAAGGTGAACTGATAATTCATGAGCATGAATATAGTCTAGAAAGAGTATTGTTCCATCCATATTCATTCATGGGTTATGGAAAAATAAAGGTCACAGGCGTGAAGCCGATTGATGGGTGTGAAGGCATCGGTCACTGCTATGAAAAAGCCATAGTGTTGATCACGTGTTGTGACATCCATTCACAACCATGAAGCAGTTTGACTTGACTAGCTCATGGGCATGAACACACTAGTCACGACCATGAATGCCATATTTTCATCACTAAATTTATTTGTTAATTAGTGAATGATTCGAGGAAAGTACCTAAAAATGATATATTAAAGGTATAAGGGTAGAGAATAAATGAGAATAATGTAGATTTAGTAGGAAATAATCAAAATGTAGTAATAATGAAATTATTTTGAGAAACAAATGAGGAATGGTGGTTGTACCAAAATAATTAATGACAAAGAAGAAAAGAGTTAAGCTCATATTATGTGCCTAACCTAGTCTATAATGGGTAGACAAGTTGGCATACTAATTAGGAATGATGGACTATAAAGCTCGTAGGTCATAATGTCTATAGGTGTTTAACACTCGTATGCAATGTACTACTTGTATTATTTTGGACATATATTGTCTCATGATGCCTATATAAATATATTTCTATTTTCTATCTTTTAATATCTGGTATGGGTATCTTGGCACAAAAAAATGATAAACAAGTAAAAACAATAAGTAGTAACTTTATATAAGAGAACAAAAAAGAAATTGGTAAAGGACATATAAAAGATAACGGTTGTATGCTTGCATTATATATTAATGATTGTACATGTACATGAATAGGAGTAATATTATTTATCGCATGAAATAAATAAATAATAAGTTGTATATGAATGTGTATTGTATGTTATAGTTTATTGTCTTTTTGTATGCACCACTAAGACTAAAGCTTAGTATGAGAATTCTCTCTCACGCAGATACAGTAAAAGGGAAAAATGGAGATATTTGATAGTAGTTGTAGATAAAGTTGTGGAATCCTAATCGAGTAAATCAACAGAGTCATCATTCAATGGGTTCTCATTTTTTTTATATCTTTTTATTATGTTATATTTGCATTTCGCATAAGAATCAAAACATACATTTGTATAAGTTCAAATGAATTTTTGTAAAATAGTAATTTTGTAAATGTAATATGTATGTGTGTATATAGATTTTCTTTACCAAGATGTTATGAGTTGTTTATGAAATTATTGTGTTTGGAAATGTGATTGAAAATAAAAAAAATGTTCTAATTTTCAATAGTATATAAATGATTTCCAAGAGGAGGTGTCGTAACATCATCTTTTATGACTCTGAGCAAGGTAGGGTGAGGGAATGTTACACTTAAGGTTTTCAAACACTTCATACTACCTTTTACACCATTAAAATCCCCTAAAATCCCTACTTTCAATATTGAACATAACTTACAAACATAAGCTTCCAATGACCTCAAAACTCACTTTTTAACAAGAGAAAAACAAAGAAATGAATTATTTTGACTTGCATCCTCTTATGGCCGGCCCAAAGTAGCTCTATTTCTCTTTCTTTCCAAGCTTTCTCCTTTTCTTTTGATCTTCTCTAACCACCTTTAGGTTTTTTAAATGCATATAAGTGGTCGTACCTTGCTCTTTTTCACCCTCTTTATACTCTCTCTCTCTAACTCAAGGTTTTTCTATGGTGGGTAGGGTGAAAAATGTGTACGAGGGCTAGAAAATAAGGTAAGGATAAAAAAGAAAGAAGGAAAAAGAGAAAAAGTCTTACTTTGGGATCCACAATCTTAATTTAATTTAGAAATTAATCTTCAAATTAACATGTTAATTCAATTAATATTATTTTTCTCCCCTCTATTCTAAGTATGGTCGACCACCTCATATAAAATATGCCCATTTTATATTTAAATGGTAAATATCCCATTTGGTCCTCCATTTTGGCCAATTTCATAAATTGGTCCCAAAACTATATAAACTTTGCACATAGGTCCTTTATCATAATTTTTCACTTTCCACACATTATTCACTTTAATAATATTTTTCATATATTATTTTCCATTATTTTATCATTTCTTCGATCAAATTTTTAATTTAGACTCCGATAGATCTGATGTGTCGATTTCGTAACACATGCGATTTAGGGCCTAAATTAGCATATATGACATTCTTTCACCCTTAAAATAAATTTTGTTCTCGAAATTTACCTGCTCATTGCACACTGAATAAATGTGGATATTAGCTTTTCATGATTTTTTCGCTTTCCCATATGGCTTATTCTGTTGAGTGGTTCCGCCACTAAACTTTGACTAAAGGGACTCTCTTATTCTGCAGAACTTTTTCCTCATTAGAAAAAAGGGAAATGAGATTCTTTTCATATGACAAATTCATCTATGCCTTTATGTTTTCGACTGGTATAACATGTGTTGAATTTGATCTATATCTCCTCAACATCGATACATGGAAGACATTATATATCCTTTCTAACTTTAGAGGTAATGTAATCAATATGCCACTGGTCCGATCCTATCTAAGACTTCATAAAGGCCAGTGAATCTCGGATTTCCCTTTTTTGCCAAATTTTAACACTTTTTTCCAAAACGTTACCTTTAAAAATACTTTATTGCATATTATTTGTTTAATGTCTTGTCTCTTTAAATCAACATGTGATTTTTGTCGCTCTCTAGTGGCCTTTAGCCTTTCCTTGATAACCCTCACCTTTTCTTCTATCTACTACACTAACTCTGGCCCTATTAGTTTCTTTTCACTTAGCTTTGTCCGGTAAACTGATGTCCTGCACTTCCTTTCGTACAATATCTCGTAGGGAGCCATACTTATGCTTGTCTAATGACTATTGTTTGTAGGCGAACTCCATAAGAGGAAAGTATCGATCCCAACTTCCTTTGAACTCTAGTATACAATTTCTCATTGTATCTTCTAATAGCTAGATTATCCACTCTAATTATCGGTCCATTTGTGGATGAAAAGTTGTACTGAAACTAAACTGGGTACCCAAAGCTTGTTGTATGCTCCTCTAAAAATGTAAAGTAAATCTGGAATATGTGTTAGATATAATAGATACAGAAACCCTATGTAGCCTTACAATCTCATTCACATAAATCTTGGTAGGCTTGTTCAATGGGTAATCTATTATGATAGGTAGAAAATATATGGATTTGGTAAATTGAGCTATTATCACCCACATTGCATCATGTTTCTTCTAAGTCACAGGCAAGTCATAAATGAAATCTATGGTGACTCTCTCCCATTTCCATTCTAGTATAGGTATCAGCTGTAACAATCTTATTGGAAACTAGTGTTCTGCCTTTACTTACTGGCAAGTTAGACATCTAACAACGTATTCTGTGATATCCTTCTTCATTTCTAGCTGCCAATATTGAGTCTTCAGATTCTGATACATCTTGCTTTCATTGGGATGCATAACATAAGTTGCTCCATGTGTTTCTTTCAGGATATCTTATTTCAAATCTTTCGTACTAGGCATACATGCTTTGTTTTTTTTTAAATACACAGTGCCATCCTTTTTAACAGAATACTCAGGGCTCTCCCCTTTTTCATTGCATCAATTATTTTTGCTAGCTTCTCATCTTGTTTTTGGGCATTTTTAATTCTCTATATCAAGGTGGATTACACTCGCATCTCTGCCATTATTCAGGTTAGTGCATGGACAACCATATTACTACGTATAATGCACAAATTAAATAAAAGTTGTTTATAGCTCACCAGCTAAGATTTTTATACTTAATGCATATGCTACCACATTAGCTTTTCTTGGCTGGTAGTTAATCACATACTTGATAAACTCCAGCCACTTTTTTTTTTGTCTCAAATTCAATTCCTCCTATGAGGGAAGATATTTAAAACTCTTGTGATCTATGTTAATGTAACACTTCTCCCTGTACAGATAATATCATCAAATCTTCAAGGAAAACACTATTGTAACTAGCTTTAAGTCATATGTGGGGTAGTTGAGCTCGTGTCACTTCCATTGTCTAGAAGCATATGCAATCACTTTCCCTTATTGCATTAAGATGCAACTCAATCTATTATGTCTAGTATCACTATAGACCACAAGTGGGTTGAGTCAAAATAGGTGCTTCAGTGAACATTGTCTTCAAATGGTCAAAGCTCACTTGACATCTGTCTGTCCACTCAAAATGGACATCTTTCTGCAATGGTTGCATTAATGGAGTAGCTATGAAAGAAAAACCCCTCATAAACCTTTTTAGAGTAATTGGTTAATTTAAAGAAGCTTCTCACTTTGGTCATATTCTGTGGTGGCTTCCAAACTAGAATAGCCTCGATTTTGTAAGAGTCTACACAAATACCTTCAGCTAAGATTATATGGCCTAAAAAATTGACTTTCTCTAACTAGAATTCACAATTTGAAAACTTAGTATATAATTGTTTCTCCCTTAATGTCTGTAACACAACTCTAAAATCCTGATCATATTTCTTTATGGCTTTGGAATACACTAGGATATCATCAATAAATACTACTATGAACTGATTTCAGTAGGGTTTGAAAATTCTATTCATCATATCCATAAATCAACTGGCATATTCATCAAGCCAAAAGGCATTACCATGAACTCAAAATGATCATATCAAGTCATGAAAGTTGTCTTGGGTACATCTGACTCCTTAATCTTTAATTAATGATACCCAGAATGAAATCTATCTTAGATAACATACTTGCTCCCTTCAACTGATCGAACAAGTCATAGATCTTGAGCAATGGGTACTTATTCTTAATAGTCATCCTGTTAAGCTTCTTGTAGTCAATGCATAAGCATAAGGTGTCATTTTTTTCTTCACAAATAGAACTAGTGCAGCCCACGATGATACACAAGCAAATCTTATAGTTGTATCTTCAATTCCTTCAATTCTGTTGGTGTCATTTTGTATAGAGTAATGGAGATGGGAGCAGTGTCAAACATCAAATCAATGGTGAACTCTATCTTCCAACCAGGTGGTAAGCCAAGTAACTCTTCTAGAAACAGATCCAAAAAATTTACAAACTGTAGGGATGACAAACAACTTCAGATTACTCATCTTCATATCAACAACATATGCCAAATAGGCTTTACACCTTTTGCTGACGAGTTTCCTTGTTTCCATCACTGATAACACATTCTCTGGATATCTTTTATTCACCCCCATAACAACTATTTCATCTCATTTTGAATCCCTGATCCTCATTTTTCGATTCCCACAATCAGCCATAACTTCGTGACAAATTAACCAATCCATCCCCAAAATGATATTGAATTCATGAAATGGAGGCTCTATCAAATCTAATGGGAAATGCTTACCCTGAATCTCAATTGGGTAGCATTCATATACCCTACTAACTTTCACATTGTGCCCTAATGGATTAGTCACTAAGATCTCATGTTCTATGGCTGTAGGCTATATGTTAATTAAGTAGAGGTATGCATATATACGAATGCATCAATCCAGGATCTATTAATGTATAAATTGTAACACCTTTTTATATGGCTAGGACAATTCCAACTATATAGGGATATGTTATCCATCTATATGAGTATACTAACTGAATGAACTTTCAAAAAAAATTAATACATCATGACCATGATAACTGTACATTTAAAATCCAATTAAAACACCATTAAGTCATTAAATATATCAAATAAAAAGTTTGAGCTTCCACTAGCCCTCAAAGTTTATAAAATATTCCCAATTACAAATATATGTTTGCTCGGAAGAGCCATAAAATACAAAATTTCAATGTTCCAAAATATGATATGGACAAATGAAGACTTTAAAAATGGTCACCAACATGATGTATTCCTTGTATTTTCTATAAACTCTGTATATGGCAAGCTCTTTGTCTTATGTGACTTTTGTAGCTTTCATTCTCCACTTGCATGAGAGACATAAAAATACTCCCATGCTAAGCATAACAATTAGTGGCATATTGCAATACCCATGGACATAGCCAAAATGACCCTAGCTAAATAAGATGATGCTATGAAACCTTTTTCTAAAAATCCGGTTAATTTAAAACTTTTTCATCTTAAAATGCATTTATCATAATCAAAGCCATTGTTAACAATATATTATTTTAAACTTAAACATTCATGCATTATATAATAAAAAAAACATGGTGGACTTATGCCATCTCCAAGTTTATAAAAATACATCATAATATTTAGTTACATATTCTTGAAGTAAAAATATATACAAACAGCCCCATAATCTATGACATGTACAACATGAATCAAAATATGCCATGTATGGAAATCAACCCAAGACTGGGTCTACGTTGACTACTTGTTATTCACAAAGAATTGACTTCTTATGCACAGTAAATGGAATTGTGTACTATTTTATTCTAATTAAAAAGCTTATATGGGGTGTAGCATACACAATGTGTAACTAACAAATTGACTAGTTTCCCTTGTATACTATAAACTAGCTACTAGTTTATAACTAACCAATGTCACTCTTTAACTCATATATGAATAATAGATGCATAATGATGAATGCATTATCCATAAGTTTTATTTCTACAAATATATATTATATATATAATATTCTCAAACCCCCGTAATGTCTTTTGATTTTTACTAGTACACACAAGAACCTAAACTTTCTCTTCCAAAATAATTTAATTATTGGGAGGTTTCAATTCAAATTGAAATTTATAAAATTTTGGAAACAATTAAGTTTTATCATTGATTCATAAAATTAATTATAACTACATGTTAAAATTTTTGTTTTGGTTAATAACATAAGAATTCATTCATTTATCAAATAGTGGATACCCGTCCCCCTATATTTTATTATTTATTATTTATAAAATTCAAGTTGCTTCAAAATGCAAGTCATAATGCACTCTTTGATTGACTTAATTTTAATTAATATTTGACAGATCTATATACATGGGTCTTGACAATGCCAACTATAATTTTCATACAAACATAAATGCATCATATATATAATCCATCTTCCAAAGTATAAAATTTATATTTATTAATAATTGAAGAATCAGATTGTTCACATTATTCAATCAAAAAGATTGTTCACATTGCCCAATTTTCATATTATTGGTTACTTTATTTTGCAATGAAATTTAAGGTAATGGATTTTATCATTTCTACTTGTGAGTTAGTTTATGACATAGCCTACTTGTTATTCACAAAGAATTGTAGTTTTGATGAACCTAATCGCTTTAAAATTCTTATTTATAAAAAAAATTAAAAAAAAAAACAGTTGAACATATTAAATTGATCCAATCACCAATCCAGTTTCCATAACATTGGATAAAAGTAACAAGGGAAAAGGACTGGTGTGGATTGTGCAAGTACAACTTATGAAATCAAGTCCAAGTATGGATCTGCCCCATCAATAAATATTATATAATTTTTTGTGAAAATTTTTCGGTTTTACTGAGGTTTTTTTTTTTTCTTATTTGTTCTTTACTTTTTTAAGTTTATTTGTCTTTTACTTTTTTAGGTTGAAATGAGTACAACTGAAATTTTTTTCTTTTTATACATTTTTTGACATTAAAAAAATTAATTATTTTTTTTTTGACAAAGTTGTATTCATTGTCATATAATAAATTTTTTTTATGAAAAATAGATTTCATCACCTAAATTTTAAAATAATTGGTGACACAATTATACCAACCGACAATTTAAAATATAATTTTTTTATGACTATACTCTTTTTTGTTTAGGGTTTTTCAATTTTTAATTACTTTTTCAGATATTATAGTTTTATATGGAATATATTTTTTAAATAATAAAAATGTGCATTACTACACTAGATTAGAACAAAAAATATTAATAACTATGTATTTATATTGTTTGATTAATTCATTACAATTATTTATGTGAACTATTTTTTTTATCAATCCTATAATATTATAATTAAGGAAAAGAATGTTGGTGGTTGCTAAGAAATTATACGATAAATTGGTTGTAGTTGAATTAATTAAATTAATAGAAGAATAATAATTAATGTGGTTAAAAAATAGATTGAAATGGTTAATTAAAAAAATAAAAAATAAATTGTATGTAGTTGAATTAAACATATGATGAGAAAGTGACTTTATATTTTATACTAAACTTATAACTAATATTTAGATATTTGATTGAACATTAGTGTATTTATGATTTGAAATTGTTTGAGAGTAATTATGAAGATTTTAGTCTAAAAAATTCAATATTTATTTCTTTGTTAATGATTTTTTCCTTATAATGAGATTAAATTGAAAATACACTCAAATATTATAATTTTTTTAATATTAATTTTCTTATAAATTAATTTATTTATTAACTAGAATATTAAATATTATTGGTTTTTAATCAAATCTTAGAGTACCAATTTGATTTATTATTGATAAACACACACACACACACACACACACATATATATATATATATATAGAAGAATTCAAGTTTGAAATATGTCACGAATCTTTATATAACTATTAATATCAAACTCAAAACAATTAAAAAAATGAATGAAAAATAAGTAAAAATGAATTGAAAAAATCAGAATAGACGGTAGGCCAAAAATCATTTAAGTTTAATATATTACAATTATTTTAATAAAAAATCATATAATATAATTAATATAATTATAATACACTTATTATAATTTAGATTACTATGTAATAGACTGCACTTAAATTGGTTTATTTAATCATATATTAGGCATTGATTAAATTACAGTTAACTTAAATTGATTAAATTGATGTTCAATACATTAGACGTTAAATTGAAATTTATTAAATTGAATCAAGTTGGAATTCAATTCATTAATTGAATTTAAATTGAATCTCAATTGATTAAATTGAGTTTAGATTGGAGTTCAATTGATCAAATTCAATTAAAATGAGGTTCTTAAATTTTGTTTCTTTGAAACAATTGAATCAAATTGAAGTTCATTTGACTAATTTCAATAAATCATTGTTAAATTCAACCTCAATCGATTAAAATGCACTCCAATTGGAGTTTTGTTGATTAAATTGAATTAATTGGAGTTCGTTTGATTAATTGAACTAAATTGAATTAATAAATTATTATTAAATTTAACCTTAATTGATTAAATTGTGTTTCAATCATAAGTTCAATTAATCAAATTGGAGTTCAATACTAATTTAAAACATCAATTGAATTTCTTTATATTAAATTGGATATATTAATTATTTAATTAATCCAATAGCAAAGGAAGTCTTAATTATCACTATATATTATATATATTAATAAAAAGTATATTTATTAATAGATTAATATTAATTAATATATTTACATAATATATTAATTATATTCATAAATATTATAATTATCATTAATAATAATAATTACTAAAACAACAACTACAAATAAATGTGGCCAAGAAATATGAACCACTTTTCTCTGCGGTCACCAAATAGAGATCACAAGTAAATATAGTCTCTAAATAGCGACCCCAATTAATATGGTCTTTAAATAGCGATCATAGATAAATGTGGTTTCTAAGTAGTAACCACAGATAAATGTGATTTATATAAATAATGACCACATATAAACGTGATCTCTATAAATAACGACCATAGGTAAATGTGGCTTCTAAATAACGATAATTAACGACCATAGATAAATATGGTCTCTAAGTAGCGAACACATTACCTGTGGTCATTGAGTCCATAAACTTAAACAACAAATTAGGAATTCATTTTAGTTTATGAACTTAGCGGTCACACGTAAATGGTCGCACAATAGAGACCACAAATAATTTGGTTAAAAAATATTGACTACAAATAATGTGGTCGCTAAATAGTGACCACAATATATGTAGTCATTAAATTATAATAACATGTGGTCATAAAATCCATCACAAAATCTTACGTCAACTTGTAGCATTAAACATAATGACTAAACATTGTGGTCACTATATTATGGTTGTAAATTGGTCGCTGTGTTGTGACTATTTTAATTAATTAGTATTTGGACTTTTTTAATTGCAATGTAGTAATAAATTTGTTGCTATTTAGAGACCATATTTTTGTAGTTGCTAATTATGATCAGTATTTTACTTTTTTTAGTTAAATTCCTAATAATAGTGGAATTTAAACCCTTAATTGTTTATTTTCGAAAAGTGGGGTCACTACTTTTAATTTTAAGTGGAGCTATTTATAATTTTCCATAAAATATTTTTTTTTTAAATTTGGAGTATATATATATTTCTTAACTAAGCGCAAATAATATTACATTCAAAAAATAACTTATTATAACAAATAAAAAATGTGATCTTTAAATAAGTTATAAAATTACAATACTTGAATTATCTATAATAATTATAAAATATGACTCTTTTGATAACGTTATTTCTCTTTATTCTAAGAGAATCAGTTGAGTGAAATAGAACTTCTTTTTGGTTTATCTTCTCAACACGATATAATTTATTTGCATAATGTCAATTAAAGATAGGGTTGTTCAAAAAAAATGGGTATCCTACCAATTCAATTGGTCTAAACCAAATAAATTCAATGTTTGAGTTTAAAGTGACTTTGTATTGGATTGGAAAAATTTAAATAACTAATTTGTATTTTACAAGTCAGGTCGATAAAAAAAACTATTGGTCGGGTTAGAATATTTTTTCTTTCATTTCTCACTACTTTCTAGTTTTTTCCTATACCTTCTTTTTCATTGCCATAATATGTGACCTCAACCTATTTCAATTTCTCATCCATGAGCATTAGGCCTGGTCACGGGCCAGTTGGACTCATGGAATTGGATTGGACTAAATTAAGTTGGTTCGAGGTTAGCCCAGACCATATTCCGATAGGGAAAGGGTTCAGTTCGAAAACCGTCAATTTCAGTACAGAACAGACAATTCACGGTTCCAACCAAAACATTTTAAAAAAAAACACACACAACAATCATGAGACCGTTGCATCCATCCCCCCACCCCCCTACACTGCACACACGCCCACTATACAAAATTTTGCTTTTTTATTATTAAATATATTAAAATATAAATAGAATGAAAAGACAAAAATACTCTCGTAACAGAAAAATAATAGCTATATTTTAGGAGTATTATTAAAATTTTCAATTTTTAATTTTTTCTTTATAAATGTCAAATTCATTTCAATATTTTTCATTTCCTACACAAATCTCATTCTCAATTAATTCTCAATTTCTCTATCATTTAATTTCAATTCCCTCTACATATATTCTTATTTTCTCTCTAATTAAGCTTTCAATTATTATTTCTCTCTAATTTCTTTCTAATTATATTTGTACATAATCTCAATTTTTTCTTTAATTTTTTTAATTCTTTCTAATTCTCAAATTTTCCTTAATCCTACAATTCTTTTTTCATTATTCTTTTCTACACTTTTTTTAATATTCTCTAATTTTTTTCATAAAATTTAATCGTAAATAATGACAAACCATTGTGAAAGAAACAATATTTTTCATAAAAAATATTGTTGATTTGGAAAAATTTATTGAAAATTTAGATGGAAATGGGGATTCAAAATTTCAACTAAAAAAAGTCAAATAAATAGGTGTGATGAACAACCAGGTTTAGCCATTTGAGGCAAAAATTCGAACATCCAATATTTTCAAATTCATTTCGAGAAAATTTTAAAAAATGATGGGTTATTTGATATTGTGTGCAATTATTGTGCACAAACATATAAATTTAAAACTGGAGGTAGTTATGACATATTTCGAAGTTACTTGCAAAACAACTATACTGCTTAAATTGGAATAGAGAAAAGACGATGTTAAATTTTCGGGCACACAACATCTTCTTCTACTTCTCAATTATTTCAATATAATGATAAAAAAAATAAAAAGAATTGACAAAAATGATAAGTATAAGACATTTATCTTTTAGTTTTGGTAAAAAATTAAGTTTTGTTAATTATTATCAAAATGCATTAAATTCATTTGCTAAATGTATACTTATAAATACCCATAAATGTGCTTTATATAATTTATATAAAAAAATAAAAAAAAAATTGCTCAAAATATTTATTTTTTAAATGGACGTGTTTGTATTTGTAGTGATATTTGGAGTAATCATTAACAAATATATTCTTATATGGGTCTTTATATATCATTAGATTGATGAATGATAATTACAAAAAATATTACTTGCATTTAGAGTTTTGTATGATCGGTATACCGTTGATAATATTTTTAAAATGATAAAAAAAATATTTTGGAAAAATATGAATTAGTTCATAAAGTTTTTTCAATTTTTTTTGATAATGTGGCAGAAAAAAAAATGTCTCAATTTATGACCTTCAAGCATTATGCCAACCTAATATTGAAGCTAGATTTTTTTTTATTTTAGATGTACATGTCACATGTTAAATTTATGTGTTCAAAATAATTTAAAATTTCGAGTGGTATAATTGCTTTAATTAAAATAGCAGTTTTATTTTTATGGTTACATTCACAAACAATAAAATTATAAGCTTGATTTTGTTGTGAAAATAACAAAACATCTAAAAGATTTCCAAATGATGTTTCTATTCGTTGGAATTCAATATATGAATTACTCAATGAGTCATATGAATATAGAGAATTATTGTGCACACTTATTTCTAATAATGTGTTACAAATTAATTTATATCCACAATATTGAAATGTTTGTCAACAATTTTTAGATATTTTAAAAGTTTTTAATGATGCAACATATATTTTAAGTAATATTTATTATTCAACATATCATTTATTGTTGTGTGAATGTATTAATATTGTTGATGCATTTCAAAATTATATTAATGATCCAATTTTGCATGATTTTATTTGTATGATAAAAAATAAATGATTGAATTATTTTAAATTTATTCATTTGATTAATCTTGTATGTTGTGTTTTTTTATTATAGATATAAAATAAATAGTTTATTTTATTATTTGAGTCTTTATTATTCATTGTTATGTTTAAGTGATAATATTAGTGTTGATGATATAATTATTGATGTAAAAAAATTAACTTGTGATTTATTTATACAATTTAGTTTGATTTATAATATTCCTACTAGTAGTAGTAGTAGTGACACTACTAGTTAAGGTTCAGGTTAATCAATAAAAATTAGAGAGAGTAATCATTTGATGATACAAAAATATAAAAAACTAAGATCATCATTCGGTTCACCTTAATTGACATTTATCTAACAAGTATATTTGAGTTTGATGATAGTAAAGTAGATAAAGATTTTTCAGTATTTGATTGGTAGAGTCGACATCAAAATACTTATCCGGTACTCTGCCAAATTGCAAAATAAATTTTTTTAAATTTAGTTTCAACTATTGCAGTTCAATAAATTTTTAGTGCGGAAGGTAATATTTTAGATGAGACGCGATCTATCTTAACTTCTGAATCGCTTGAAGCTCAGGTGTGTTTTGATTATTGAACCAAAGCGGTATTAAGATAATAAAAAAATAGAGAAAGATTAATCTGAGAGCCAATATGACATTACTACCGAAGGAACAACTAATACATCTAGCACCGAAGGTTCCGATTAAAAAAAAGATAAAAAAAGATCAACAATTAAAATTTAAAAGGTAAGAGAACTACGTAACTTTTGATTCATCTAAACTCCAAGATGATACGTAGACAACTTAATTAATAGTAAAAAAATTAAATTAAATTCCAATTATTAAATTATAATTTTTTAAAATTTTCATTTTTTTTATAATTTATTAGTTGTATAAATTTATAATTTACATACATTAATATTTTATAAGTTAATATTTTTTTCTCAAAAATTTCATTCTTTCTAACTAATTTATTCCCCAATTTTTTTCACTTATTTCTAGCTTAATATTTTTTTGCTTCATTTCTAAACAAATTGATATGTTAAATTATTATTTTTTGCTTCAAATTTATCCAACAATTAAGTTTAATTTCTAAACTTTAAAGTTTAATAATTTTACTTATATTTATTTATTGTGTTAATTATAATTAAAAAATTAAAAAAAATGTTAGAACTGGCAAAACTACTCGTTCATTAACTGGAACCGGCTACTCTCCAGTTTTGATCCAGTCTCATATTTCTAGGATCACTGAACTGACCAGTTTTGAATGGTGGCCTGAGGTAGCGAGCAACACTGCAGTACTCTGCCTCTAGTCCATTTAAAGAAAATCCAATTCCTAAGATTATTCGGTGGTTGTTTTTGTTATTCTTTCAGTAAGACCCTTTTGCCTCCCTCGTTATCTCCTTCTTCTCTTCTTGTTTTGATTGTATGGCTTCGTTTATTCTTTCACTTTGGTTTTGGTCATGTAAAAAGTTCCTAGGGTTTAAAAGCTGTTTGTATTGGCCTATATGTATGTGGATATCGCTGAATATAGGGTCTGAGGCATGCTCACTTTAGTTGAAACATAGAGCTTTGAAAGTAGGGTAACATAAATAAGACTGAAGAAAAATTAGTAGCGCTAGCCCTATCCCTATGTATGTCATTCTCCTTCTCCGAGTTCTCTCATCTCTTGCTTCCTTCTCTTGTTCTCTCAGTTTTTTTTTTCTGCACTGATTTTGGTTCTATGGGCTTTGCTTATTGCAAAATGAATGATTGAAAAACTTTTAAAATGAAAGACTTTCTTGCTTTTTTTGTTCATCAATCTGATTATATGGGGTTCTAGTGATAATTTGTTTATTTATCACTGATACAGGATATTTTGAATTGACTCATTTTCTTGTTTTGCTTAAATTTTCATTGTGCCACTTAAATAATTAGGATCTGTAATGGTCAGGAAAATGAGGACGTGGTGAATGTAAGTTGTACAAAAGATTTAGTAAACAAAACATATATTAAATTTGCTTGATCCATTTTTTCCTTCTATATAATAATTATTATTATTGTAATTACTGTAGCCAGTGGTCTGTTACTTATTATATGGCCTATATATATGATTATTTGATTTATGTGTTAGATATTCAAAGAATGGTCTGCATTGATCTGGGTATCGTCACATATTTGAAATGATTTTCTATCTCCATTAAGGATATTGTTCTTTGATATGCTTTTAGAGCTTATGATTCATTTTGATGATTAGATGTTATTCTCGTGTTTATTTCGTCCTACAGATTTTGTTGAATTTATGAATATGAGCTGATCCCATTATTTATTTTTTGAATGAGAAATGAGATCTGAAGTGAATCCAATTACTCTTAGTTTTATAGCATCATCAAATCTAATGGCAGGCACCAACAGTAATTCCTTTTATTTGTTGCTCGTAAATTGAGATTTAACACATTATTTAGATATTTATTTAAATAATTAACCGAGTACAAGCATGACTTAAATTAAAATAGTTCCAGGATCGTTAACATATATCATCAAATAGAAAAAATACCGGGTCAGCTTTGGATTATAAATCAAACAAGGGAGCAGTGATCGGACTTGTATGATCCTATCTTCAGTTATGGCAGAGCTTGATAGGATTATGAGACAAGGAGGCTAATTTATCTTCCTATTCCTATGTCAACAGTTGCTTCAGACTTGGGGCTTTATATCCCAGCCAACTCTTCTTGTGCTAAAGTTGTAGAAATGAAAATTACTTGGTTCTAGTGCCAACGGAAAATTATGAAGCATTCAATTGCAAATGCTTGTCATTTATTTGCTGAGCTACTTCCAGTGAAAAATGTTTGAACTCCAAATGACTAAGTAGGCTGTTGTTTGGTGGGATTGAGATGAGAACATAATTATCTTGGAAAGAACTAAACTAGTAATTTTATTTAGTTCTTTGTGTCATTGTATTGTTCTGTTTTATTAAATTCACTTTCATTGTATTATTATGTTTTATTAGGTTATGAATTGCGGTACTTCCAACATTGTTGAGAATGAGGGGGAGGAGGAAGACCAAGGACCCAATTCAGTATTTCTTCAAATAATTATATGTTTTAGTTACTTGTTTTAGAGCTTTCTTTACCTTTTTCAGCTATTGGATTTGTAAGACTTGTTGGATTAGTCTATTGGATTCTTCAAATTATATGTTTTAGCTATTTTATTTAAATTAGTGAATATTTTAATATAGTACTGGTAGATTATTGATCCAAAAAGAATAGTGAAAATACAATAATTTTCTATTTAATTATGTAAAAATATGGATTTTTATTAAAAAAAAAGTAAAAAATGATTAAATTGGAAAACTTGATAAATTGTAAAACAAGGAAAAAAGAGAAAAAAAGTATAATCTAAGTGCCGTAGGAAAATGAGTTAATTTTTATATTGGGGTATACAATTCAATATTCAACCAACTCGTCTAATATAATATTATTGGGTTGAGTTGGTTTTTAATGAATAAACTATTCAAAGATTTTAATAATAGATTGGGTTGGATCTGTATGGATTTTGATCCAAATCAACCCACAGTCCTAGTTAGAGATTGGGTCTGACAAATTTGGGTATGCATGATTTTTAAATTGTCTTTTTTGGATCATTTTGAATTCGGCTCGATGTTCAAGCCACACTATTTAAAACTAGTTTCTAGAGATGAGTATTGTTATTTGTTGGGTGATGATGTTCGTCAGATATGAGATTGCTGTGAACGATGATTATGGAGAATAGGGAGACGACTACTATAAATAAGAGTGATGGCAGACAAAGACTAAAGAAAGTGAGAAATGGAGTATGCGAGAAATAAAACAAATGAAATAAAGATGAAAGTTTATCTTTTAAGTTAATTCGAGCATAGTTGAAATTAGGTAGTATTGGGTAAAACTAAAAGTCTAAAACTATGTGTCTATACTCTTTTTAACTTGATTAATTTATATAATTATCTTGCTAATTAAACTTTTAATAATTTAATATAAATTAATTCCTCCCATTTTACTATTTAATTATTTTATAATATTACAAAAATAAAACATATATGTCTCACACAAAATAATAAAAAAATTTACAAATAAAATGTAAAAAACATTTTGTACCTATTTAGTTTAGTGGTCACAATTAGTTAGTTGTTAGTAATTAGTGGTGACAATTAGTTGGGGACTAACTCACTTTTTTTTTTTGATAACAAGCAGCTAAAAGCTGGCCTTCAACAACTCAATCAAAGAGTACTTATTTTTTTATAACTTTAGAATTTGGGGATAATTAGATACTTATTTTTTTCAATTAAGTTATTTCACAAAATTTTTCATCACTTATTAATTGGAATACTGACATGAGCCAATATGATAAAGTAGTATTGTCGCTATTAAAATTTTGTAATGACTTTTATGGCAATATTTTCATAGAAATATCTAAGATTTTGCAGCCATATTTCTTTTAGAAAATTCGTCAATAAATATTTGAATATTTTAAAAATAACAAATTTTGTTCAATTTAAACTACAATTAGATTTTTTGGTCAAAAGACCCAACAATATCACAGACTATATAGATTTTGAAAGAATAATAATTCTGGCAATAATTGCAAAAAAACTCAATTAAATGGTTATAAACAAATTCTGTTTTTCTATAAACCCATTTTTATTTTGTAATTTTGATTAAAAAAATAAAAAATTTTATGCCATTACTTTGAAAAAAATATATTTATGGAATTAAAATAGAAAAATTTATTTATTTTTTAATTAGAATATTTGTATGATTTTCCAAGAGATAATCTGTATCTAAATTTTTAAATATTTATTGATTGGTAATGATTTGCCATGTTGGCTTTTGAGTAGCCTACATTAGATGGCTAAAATTAGTAATGAAAAGTTGGATGAAATGGTGGAATTAAAAAAAAATATAAACACATTATGTGCAATAAAAAAAAAACAGTTGATGTCTAATTGAAAAGAAAGTAAAATATTAAGGATATTATTAAAGTTATCTCTAAAATTTAGTTAAGAAATTTGAGTCGGCCATTGGATTAAGTTTTGATAGTTTTGAGCAGATAGAGATCTATTAAAATAATGATTAAATTATAATATATTGAAATTAAAAAATTTGTCAGATGATCTCGTTAGTATAAAACTCAATTTGACCCACAATTTTAAATGACAAGACATTACATCCATGTCAAGTGACACATATTAAATATAAGTATTCCATTAATCAAATATAACATACTTAATAACGTGACACAAAATATCTAAATCATTTTATATTTTTGTGATATGTTTTAAATATTTTAATTATATAATTTTTTTTTCAAAATTCTGTTATTAATGATAAAATTACATATTGAAGGAGGACGGATGTGATTTAAATTTGAATTGTTTGGAAGAGTAATAAAATTTTCAAAGGTAATTTTTTTTAATATATATTAATTGTAATTATTGTCTAAAGATGACAATGATGATTAACAAGTATCATTTGCTGGGCAAATATGAGTGAAAATTAAACTGTAAATAATTTAAATAATATAAAATGATAAATATTTTTGGTAAAGAAGGGTGAGTGAACCCACAAACAAAAATAGCTAATGAACATAGGACACCCCACATAAATTATGTAAAAGTCAATAACCCAACCTCTACGGAGGATTTGAAATAATATGGCTACTAAGTTCATATTTATGCGCTTCCAAAGCTGTAAAATTCACTGCAAAATTTGTTTCACAAGCAAAGTGGATGCTAGAAAAAGCTTTCCTTAGATCCTTGATGGCATGAATAAGCAGCTGACAATGGACCAGTGTCTCCCAATTCCCATGAATCACTTCAATCACGCAACCATATTTTTTGTGATCTGTGATTAATTGAAATAATTTTATGAGATTAAGATTATCTACAACTAGAAGATACATAATGTAGTGAGAGAAGTGTAGTGGCCTTTTTCCCCTGCTCAAAAGACGACACCAGGAAGCTAGGTTAATTCTTGTAATTTATTTATTAACCCTCTGAAATTTTATTTGTCTGGATTAAATCTTGTAATTTTTATTTTGTTATAAATAAACTCCTTGCTGATTTAAAATAAAAATAAAAATAAAATCAAAGTTAGTGAATTTAATTTAAGTAAAATTAAAAGTTGAAAAGCTTAATTCTAATAAAATAAAAATTAAATGATATAATTTGGCCAAAACTATGTATAATTCAAATAAATGTGAAAATGTACAATTTTTTCTTAAAATATTTACGTAACTGAACTAACAAACCAAACACACATGACAATAGTTAGTGCAATAACTAATTTTTACCCTTCCACACACAACTGGCGCGCACGCACATCTACATATATATTAAATGGCAACTGCATGTTGAATGCTATGATAGAAAATAATTAATTAATTCATTTATTTGTAGTTTTCTTAATGAATTACGTACTTTAAGTCAAAAGAAACAAAAAGATGGTATTCATATTAATTAGAGTAATATGCTAAGGGAATAAGAATATAACTTTACTGCGAAAATAGAGGCTCAGTTTTTTTTTTTTTCTTAATTACTTCCTCATTTATGTGGTTCAGGTTCAAAATTTTTAGTCATGCAACAGCACACTCCATGTTCTTTATTAATCAGCATCTAAAGCTTCAATTTTTATTTTATTTTATTTTATCTCTTGGAGATTTTTTTTGGGGTCAAATTTTGGTTCCCTTCATAAATAATAAAAAAATAAAGTGTAAAATAATTAAATATTATAAAATATTAAGAATTAAAGTAAAAAAAAAAAAATTCTTTTTTAACCTAGAAACTTAAACTATTCTACTCAAGTGTCATAAAATTTTGATGTGTTTTGAATTTTACTGGTATAAGGCCTTTAACTCGTATATGCTTCTGATATAATAACCACTCAGGAAACTCATCTTCCAGACATTCTTAAATCACAAAAAATCAATTGAAAAGTATATTTTAATCAATGGGTGATAGGTGCTTGTGTTGGTTATGCGATGTAGATCTACTTACTATAGATTCCCACTTCGGTTGGACTAAGATTTCTAGAGTGGGATATAAGAGTTAGTATTTCTTCATACGATTGTCGTAGTTTTATGATGAGCTGTGTACCTTATTTTAATCGAAGTAATCTAATTCAGTTTAAGGTGGCGATAGAAAATCCAATATGATATGATCTAAATATATTATTGTTATAATAATAAATTATTAAAGGACAATAAGAATTACTAAATTAGTGTAGGAAACAACTCAACCCGAAATCATCTTAATGGCTGAGGTCACATATCTATAATTGTAAAAATATTTTTATAATTTGACATAATACATTTTCTATTTCCATTGTTCTAAGTTAACGCTTCAACACTTTAATATCAATAATAATAATAAGAAAGAAAAAGGACAGAAATGAATATTTTAGAGTTTATTAAGGTCATCTCCAACCGACGGCATTTTGGTTTGAAAATGGAGAAAAGACAAAAATGACGTGATCTCCTTCGACTCTAATCGGATACTATTTTAGTGTCAAAATTGATGTTAGCTACAATATCGCGCCATATTTGGCATGATACTATATCTACGCTATTTTAGAGAAAAAAATAGTTGGGGAGAAGTTGCAAGGGAAAAAAGAAGGAAGAAGAAAAGAAGGAAAGGAAAAGGGAAAGGGAAAGGGAAAAAGCATGTGATGTTTTTTTTTTAGTTAAATAATTTTATTTATATTTGAAAATAAAAATTTTTAATTTTTAATTAGTAAATATTTTCGTGTTTTTGTCTTTTGTCTTATAAATATTTTTATTATATTTGAATAAATAATTTTTTAATTAGTAAATTTATATTTAATTAATATTAAAACATGTTTAATTGAATAAAATTAATAATAATTAAATAATTGAATAAAAATAATATTAGTAAATTTAAAATTAATTAATAGTAAATTGATGTTTAATTAATAGTAATATTTAAATTGATCTTTTTTTCTTCTTTTGCACAATTAAATTGCAATCTAATTAAATTATATCATCCAATTAAATTGTATTATAATATTTTTAATATTATGTAATTTTAAGTCCATAACAATTTAATTTCTAACAATTAAATACATTCTAATTTTAATTAATATTCTTCATGGAATATAACTGAACAAAAAAATTAAATAAAATGTAAAAAATATATAACTATAAAATGCATATATTATAATTTAAAACAATAATATATTTATTACTAACACATAATAAGATTACAAAATATTAAAACTAAACTAGTAACGGAAATTTAAAATGTTTAACATAAAACAAACGAAGTGCAATAATTAATTATTTAATAATCTGGAAGATCGGTCTCAGATCTGCCAATATGATTAAAATAATCGTTAAACTCATTAGATGCAGAAGGTGGTTATGCTAGATGCTGTTGATATCATTTTTCTAAAATTTGTACTTGTTCAGATTTGATATATGTACAAATTTTTGGATTTCTAATAGTATTTAAGTCTCGCATCAAAATTTTATTTTATTCTTTCAACTCTTTTAGTGTCAAATTTCTGCTTTAGATTTCTAGTTGTTGTTGTTGATCTAAACTAGTTTTCTTCAACATCTCTAAAAGCTGTTGATTTTTCTGTTTGAGACTCTTAATAATAAATGACATTTGTTCATCATTTTTTTCTCTTCAATTTGGCATTTTTCACCCCAGTTGATCATTCTAATGACGAACCACCAATATCATCATCTAAATTAAGAGAAAATGATGATAGTCAGGGAAATACCGATATTGGAGACTCAGGAATTAGATTATCTGACTCTGATAAAACATAATTTAGATTTTGCTTTCGATTTATTTTTCTTGATGTGCTAACATTATCTTTAATTTTTTTAAAATATTTCACTATATTCTACATATGGTCAAATTTGAATCCTTTTTTATAACTGTCATCTTGCATCAATAACTTTTTAACTCGATTTATCTATAAAAATTTTAACTATAAAGTTTTTGTTTTCCAGAGATATAAAAATAAAAAAAAATTTGCGAAAAAAAAATACTCACAATATCTTTATCTAATGCATTACTAGGATATATATTTTCAACTTGTCGGATACAAGAATTCAATTTTCGAATAACTTTGTCTATAGTTTCAATTCGAGATTGCACAGATCTCTTATTGCGATACTCCCAACATCCAGTTCTTGTCAAAATTGATTTGAAGACTGGTTCATACCCATAATAGAATCTTGAGAAATGTCCATATAAATTTGACACAGTAACACATCTTTATCAACACTATAAGAAGAAGACCTAATAGACATTTTTAGTATTTTTAAAGTGTAGCGTTTGAAATAGAGTTTGAAGTAGAGAAATGAAATATAAAATATAAGTTAGGCAAATAATATAAAATTTACACACATATATTATAGCATGTGATACAAATAAAGTATAGATAATAAATATCTCATCAATAATTATTATCTATCGGATGAATTTCATCATAATCTTAGCTGTCAGATGAATTTTATCCTTATCTACATCTTATCATTATTTCTGTCATTATTTCAACCGTCAGATGAATTTCTTTCTCATGTCAACTGTTCGATGAATTTTATCATAATTTTAGCTGTTGGATGAATTTCATTATAATTTTATCATGCAATTCACAATAACAACACAACCATAGAGTATTACCTCAGTCAGCAAAGCAATCAGAGTACTTATGGTGGATTCATTCCAGGTCATATTGTGATAAATTGCGATTGTGAAGCTGTAGATCGTAATTTATTTAATGATTATTTTTCTGATCGGTCACGATACAATGAAGATATATTTCGTCATTGATATTGTATATCTTGAAGTTTATTCTTATGTATCATTGATACAATTAAAGATCATGATAACTACGTCCACCAACGAAGAGATAGATTGGGTAGAGCTACATTATCAACTTTACAAAAAGTAACAGTGGTGTTTCGAATATTAGTGTATGATTTACCAGTATATGCTATTGATGAATATGTTAAAATTGGTAAGCTAATTGCAATTGAAAGTTTAAAGAGGTTTTGTTGTGCTATCATAGAAATTTTTACAGGGATATATCTTATATCACCTAACGTTAATGACATCGCTAGGCTACTATATGTTGATCATCAACATGGTTTTCCAGGAATATTAGGTAACCTTGATTGTATGCATTGGAAGTGAAAAAAATTGTCCAACAACATGGGTCGGACAATATGCAGGTCGAAGTAGATCACCAACAATTATTCTTGAAGCTGTAGCAAATTATGATCTATGGATATGACATGTATATTTTGGTATGTTAGGCACAAATAATGACATTAATTTCATGGAGTCATCACATTTATTTTCTAATCTTGCTTAAGGTATTGCTCCTCCCACTCATTATGTTATTCAAGGAAAATAATATAAAATAAGTTATTATTTAGCTGATAATATATATCCAAAATGGTCCACTATTGTGCAAACAATTCATAAGCTACACGGTCTAAAGAAAAAATATTTTGCAATGAGACAAGAGGCTTGTAGAAATGACGTTGAGCGTGCGTTTGGAGTTATACAATCACGTTTTGCAATTATTGCAGACCCAACATAATTTTGAGAAAAAGAAGTGTTACATAATATAATAACTGCATATATTATCATGCACAATATGATAATTGAGGATGATCATGATCTAAACACACCAATTAATGAAACAATGAATGCACCTGATCCTACAGTTGAAATGACAGTGAATGAAAATTTTAAATTTCAATAATTTTTTGCTCGGCATAAATTAATTAAAGATAAAAATGTTCACTAAAGCGTTTGTGAGAACAATATACTAATTCAGATGATTGAATCAATAGTAATATTGTTTTGTAATTATAATATTGTATTATTAATTATCCAATGTCAAGTTTTTTTATTGTGTTTTTAATAAATCTACGTTTTACTTAACATTATTTTAATTAACAAGTTTTTATAATATTTGATATTAAAATGAATTTTTATTTTTATAATATTATTAAATAAAAAAATTTATAATAATGGATGAATATAAAAAAAATATTTATTTTGTAAAATAATTAAATAATCTGAAAGTAATAAAAAATAAAATATAAATAGAAATATATATAGAATATTTTTTTAGTGTAAAAAATGGTGTAATGGATTAAAGATAAATTTATTGTAGTTACACCAATTTTTACACCAAAATGGTGCAAATAGAGTCCTAAGGGTATAGGTCAAAAATCACTGGGTCCCTAAGATAAAACTTGATACAATTGGCTTTCATAAAAAAAGCTAAAATCCGTTGGCTCCTACGTATACTAAAATTTAAGAGCATAAAATAGGTAAAAGTTGGAAGGATAATGGACTTAAAGTTTAGTGTTGGACATAAAATGACTCAAAATGTTAGTATAAAAATGTTAATTAGGACCAAATTTTACTATACAGTCCAAAATTCCTTAAAAGTCTGTTTACGTCTTTGACTGTTTCATTTTTGCAATGTACTACGATGTATCAGAAAATTAATTTATAAAATGAAGAATCTTTATAATTGTTTCTAGAAAAATATATGAATTATGATTACGATAATTAAGACATGTCGGGTTTGATTTGTATAAACAGTCCAAAATAAGTTTGTTTATATATATACTTGGATTATTTTACTTATAAAATAAATATAAATTGATAGTATTCAAAAGCTG
This sequence comes from Triadica sebifera, assembly GCA_023653625.1. Classification (NCBI taxonomy): domain Eukaryota; kingdom Viridiplantae; phylum Streptophyta; class Magnoliopsida; order Malpighiales; family Euphorbiaceae; genus Triadica; species Triadica sebifera. The sequence goes on along the minus strand of CM042905.1, from coordinate 24,493,383 downwards.
CTCAAATGTTATTGAAATCAATCACATATTTATATACACAATAAATAAAAATCTTATGTAAAAAAGTTTAATACTATACAAAAATAATAAACCAAAATGAAACAAATTTAATAGTACACAAGAAACTAATACTTCTATACACAATATTACTAGTCACAATAGTAACTTTCTAAGTTAATTTTATCAGTAGTCACTAAAACTTATCTCACTTGTCACAAATCAAATTTAACTTTTTTGTACCACAAAACTATCTAAACATTTTTTTATTTTCACAAAAATCAATTTCAATCACTTTTGTTGAGTTATCAGCCGGAAAATCTAACGTGACATCCCACGTAGTGCCAAATTATTACCACATGCTAGCTCATACAAAGAATGTCATGTAGGATGACATGTAAGTATAATCCTAACTTTGATTGACATGTAAAATGTCCACGTGATAGTGCCACATGGACAAAAAAAACTATTTCCTGTTCACATTTTAAGTAAATTTGATATGCAGTTGCATAACTTATACCCTAATTGCAATTTAGTTAGAAAGAAAATTTGTAATTAAAAAAATACCTGAACGTTTTGATTTTATATACAAGGAATTTGAGTTGAAGAGGAATTGAAAAAGATAATTTCTTTTTTGACTAAATTACAATTAGAGTATAAGTTCAATGACTACAAATGAAATTAATTCAGAGCATGAATGATAAACAGTTTGTTGCCATTTTGTCCATATGGCATTATCATGTGAACATCTAACGTGACAATCGAAGTTAGAGTTGTACTTACGTGTCATCCTACTATAAGCCTATAACTAATAATCTAACTCTGTATCTATAAATGACAACCACAACATATGTGGCAAATGAATAGAGCAACATATATACAAATGCTATAGTATAGAATGAATGACTTTACAAAAAAATCAAGAAATAAGAAAAACCTAGCTTAGAAACCAAAAACTAAAACCCAAAAACTAAAATCAAGATCAAATGAACAAAAAAAAAAATCAAATGACTAAAAGAAATTAAAAATAAAATATCCAAATATCTATTAGAAATTTCCCTCTACTAAAGCTTTTGATTTCGAGGGAAAGGAATTTGATGGTTGTTACTGACACAGTGGTGGTTGAAGGTGAAGAAATTCAAAATTTGTTGGTTATTAGGGTGTGAATGTGATGGGAGAGTGAAAGATAGTTTTGATTGATATTGGATTTGAAGCTTCTGATTTTGAGTTTGAAGCTTCTGATTTTGAGTTTAGAAGAAGAAGAAGAAGAAGAAGAAGAAGAAAATGTCTCATTTTTTGTTGTTCTAGGTTAGGGGTTTCTAGAGGGTAGATAGGGGGTTTTGAGTTACTAGAATAAAATAGCATTATCGAGAGATAAAAATTTAAAAAGAGACGTTTTTAAAAGACAAAAATATAGAAAGAGATATTTTTGAAAGATACAAGTATAAAAATTAATTTTTCAAAATAGTAGAGCATTTTTGAGTTATTGCTTTGGAATTTCTCTAAAAACTGAAGGCTCAAAGAAATGCAGTGAGATAGGCTGTTGTTGATTAATGACAATAACCTCTTAAACTACTAATTCCATATTTCCCAAAGAATCATGCGAAAACTCTATTTATAATCTTTTTCACCAATTTCCAACGTGCTCGTGAACCATTGCTCAAAGACATTTAATTGAATGGAGACAATATTAATGCAAGCTTCACTCCAGCATTGATAAGACAAAGAGCAGTCCAAAAAGAGATACAACCTATGTTCACCATAATCCTCACATAAGACACAAATGTTCTTAACATGTAGACATTTAGTAAAAAGGTGATCCTTTGTTGGGAGAAAATCTCTTCAAGTTCTCAATATGAATAATTTCATCTTTGGAGGGACATCGAACTTCGACACTTGCATCTAAGCGGCCATACTTGAATTACCATCATCACCAAGTGATTGCAAACAACTAGTTTATACCTCGATTTGACACTATATTTCCCTATTTTTTCAAAGTTCTAAATGAAAGTGTTCTCCTCCCTCGATGCTGGTTGACATCTTTAAAATAGTATTCACATCACTATTTTTGAAAATATCATACAAAACCTTAGAATCCCATTTAAAAGCCATTAGGAATCCATCAGTCCCTTACACATAACTCTTCATAGCCCTCTTTAACATGAGTCACATTCTTCAAACCATTATCATTAATCATCCATGGGTCTTACCAAATATTAACCTTTGATCCTTCCCCTAATCTCCACCTACCACTTTTGGTAGTGACTGGCCTTGCATTCCAAATACTTTTCCACACTAGGCTAGGATTGGACCCCAAATTTTCCATTAGAAAATCCCTTTTTAGGTAATATTTAACTTTGATGACTCTGCTTACTAGTGTATTTGGCTTACTAATAGAGTTCCAAGTTGGTTTGTTGATAAGAGCAAGATTAAATGATCTCAAGTGGAAAATACCCAAGCCATTAACTTATTTCCTACAATATAAAACATCCCATGTAGCTAGTGAATATGCTTTTCCCCCTCCCTTTGAACCCCACCAAAAGGAATTCATCATTATTTGGAGCTCTTTGCAAAAAGAAACCAGTAGTACAACATCTTGGTTTATTCTAGGAACCTAGAGGAACACGATTATCATTTTAGGACAATTATGTAGATCCTTAGGGATCAAAAATTGTATGCCAAACTCTCCAAATGTGAGTTTTGGCTAGATAAGGTGGCATTCCTCTGACGTAGAGGTATAGATAGATTTAACATATGAATAGGCACCAGTAGCTATCTTAGCACATGAAGAGAAAGTCTTATGAAACAAGAGAGTTCCTTTAGTTAAAGTAATGTAGCGAAATCATGCTGTAGAAGAAGCCACATAGGAAAGTAGAGATTATGAGGAGGTAGTATCCACAACTATTTAGTACAGAATAAGCAAGTAAATTTTGAGGACAAAATTTATTTTAGGGGGAGAGGATCTCATATTTGTTAATTTAGGCCCAAGTCGCGCGTGTCACTAAGCCGACGCGTTGAATTGATTGGAGTCTAAATTCGAATTTTGACTGAAAAATAATTACAGTAATGAAAAATAATTATGGAAATACTTAATTAAGCGTTTGAAATGTTTAAAGATATTAGATTACGATAAGGGACTTAAATGCAAAATTTAGAATATTTCGGGATTAATTTGTAATTTATCAAAATTAGAGGACTAGTTGGGATAATTGCCAATTAAAGACATAATTTGAGCATATTATACAAGTGATGGCCGATCACCATGTACCAAAGGAAGATTAAAATGTTAATGATTCAAAATATTTAGATATTTTGGATTAAAATGGGACCTATTTTTTAATTTGTCTTTTTCTTCTTTCTTTTTTCCTTTTCATCCTTCCTTATCTCTTTTGGTCTAGAACTTTATGTTCATGAGCCAACCCACATCCTCCCCATTCTTTCATAGCCAAAGCTTCCTTCTAGTGAGAGAAAGTGAGAAAAGAGAGAGAAAAGTGAGAAAAGACATTTTCATGCATAAAAGAGCTTAAGGAAGTTTAAGGGAGAAAAAAGAAAGGATGATAAGCAAGTACATAAGAGAGAAATCTCCAAAGTTTCAGTCATAGAAGGAAAAATCTTAAGGTAAAGTATTCTTCACATTCTGTTTAAGTTTCTCTAAAGGAATATGAGATTTTAAGCTCATTTGAAGCTTGGTTTTGAAGAGAGAGATTTTAGGGGTTATAGAGAGAAAATAGAGGTTAGAGATATATGATGAAAGAATTGTATTTGATGAGTTTCTTATATATTTTAGGTACTCAAAAAGAGAAAAAAGATAAGGAAAAGGAGAAGGTGGTATAAAAGACTAAAGAAAAAGGAAAGAAAAAAAGTAGGTGCATAACTTTAGGCAATAACCTATATTTTATCATTAAATTGTATTATTTGAGTATTTTACATGAAAATGATTGTAAAATAGTAGTATTTTGTATTAAAATTCCGAGAATTTATGTTTACTAGACTTAGGATGATATTTGGTAAATATTGAATTATGTTGATTGTTTGTTCTTTACTAGAATTTATGGAGCAGTCTGTACATATATTTATATAACTTAAACTCTTAAATCTAGATTAATGTGTTCTTTATTGAGTTTGAAAGCTAAGACATATATCTAAAATTTTCATGAATAATATAAAATCTAATTATGAACTTAACTATTCTTAAATTAGGCACAAATGTTGGACTAAAAAACTGTCCAGAAAATTATGGGCAAAACTGTTAATGACCAGTTAGCAATCAAATAATTGTATCTTTTACTACATAACTCTAAATTAAGTGATTCAAATTTAATATTAAATCTAAAATCCATATCTATAATTCTTAAGAAGACTATTAAATTTAATTTGGATGGAAATAGGCCCAAAATTGAGATCCAATATAGAGCATAAAATCTTCTAGAAATAGGGTAGAATATAAATTGAATAATTTAATATGTAAAATAATTTGGACTTTGTTATATTATGCATATAATATGTACATTGTGTAGTTATGTGATTAATTGATCCATTAGACCCATGAAATATACGAAGTAAAAGAGTTATAAATTTTATAATGATAAAGGTAAGCCCTAGAACACCTAGTCTAGAACTAGAATCTTGGCTAATTTGGCATGCCAATCAGAGGTCATATTTATGCCGGTAATGACAAATTTATATTATGCTAGTAATGATACTCATATATATGTTGATGATAATACACTTATATTATACCGGTGATGACACTTGGAAAAGCATACTACTATGCCCGGATGACAATTTTATTATGCTTGGATGACCAACCCTGTTATCTTGATTATTTATTCCTAGGTGTTATGGGCATAAGAAAATTAATAATGGCATAATATTCTTATAAAAATTATAATTGATAATTGTTGATGTATGTGCTCATCAAATTAATATAACATAGTGCAAGAGTAAGGTAGTATCATGAGGTGTGTAAATGAGGTCTATATATGCAATGTCGTATGTATATGTATGAAAAATTAATAATAATAATAATAATAATAATAATAATAATAATAATAATAATAATAATAATAATAATAATAATAATAATAATAATAATAATCATATATATACTATATTTATGCAATATATATATATGCTGGTCGATAAGTGCATATTGCATAAATATAGTATATTGCCTTCTTTATATACACCACTAAGTCTAGTGCTTAGCATGAAAGTTTCTCTCACATAGATATAGTGAAGAATAGTCAGAAGATAGTAGGAAAAAAAAAGCTAATGAAGACCTAATTTAGTACAACAACTATATCATGACACCGTGAGTTATATGTTTTTGTTTATCTTTCTATGTATATTCTTTTATGATGTATGTAACTAAACTCAGTTTTTAAGTAAGGATGAACATTTTGTAAATAAAAATTTTGTGTATAAAACATGCAGTTATCTTTTATTATAATGTTATTATATATTTGATTTTAGAAAAAAAAAATATATGAAAGACAAATAAATAAATAAATAATACATTATTGAATAAGTTACCTATGTTCAATTTTACCTTGATTTATAAACATTTATATGAAAAACTAGCATATCATTCCTTTATTTGGGCACTAGTTGTTGGGGTAAGGGGGTGTTATATACACTGCATATGTAAAATAATTGACAATTCATAGGCGTGAAGGACATTCAAGGGTATTTATATTCATGGGCATGATAGCCTTATCATGAGCGTGAATTTTTGGGTTTTCCAAACTTGAAAATAGAGCATAATAAAGCCACAAGTAATGGTCTCTAAGATTGACTAATGTCAATCACTTCTATTAACATTCAACTACATATCATGCTAAAATCTCTCTTAAGCATCATAACAAATATAACCTATTTTCATGCCATTTTTAATACTTAACCCATGCAACCATTATACATTTACATCATCAGAAAGCCATGTATATCATTTATCACATTTTTATAGTATATAACATAACAACAGGAAAAATGGGGGAATTAACATGCATATATGTACTAACCTTAATAATAGAGTCTAAACCCTTCAAGCTCTTTAAGTTTGCCTAGCTTTTAGTTGATTCTCACCTCTGCCTCTAGCTCCTGTGATCAAGAAAAATGTCCTATCTTAGAACTATATAATAGAATCACTAAACTCACTCTCAAACCAACCTTTAGTTTAAACCTCAAAAAGTTTTCTTTATCCCTTAGGTACAAGCTTCCATAAGAATTAAAAAAGGTGACTTTTGTATAATACGGGAAAAAGAAGCTGAAAAAGATGAATATGGCATGAAGATTTGGGTTATAGTGGCGGTGGAGTAGCTGAAAAAGTATGGGACGGAGAGAAAAGAATGGTTCTATTCAACAACTCTGCTGACTATTTTACATGGGTGTGAACATTTTTCTATCACAAGCGTGACAAACCTTTCACGGAGAAACTTAACACACGACATTTACAGTCGTAAAACCCTTATTCACAGGCATGAACAACCTCTCTATCACTATGTTAAACCTTTCAAACTGTAATGGTATTGCACTCTCTCTTAACCAACCCAACTAATTTATAGACCCTAAAAATCGGGCATTACATTTCTTCCCCCTTTAAAGAAATTTTGTCCTCAAAATTTACTTGGTTGTTCAAGATGAATAACTAGGGAATGTGTAACTACAAAAAGAAAATGTACCATCAGCAACATATGTAGGCTTTGATTCTTCCATGGCCCTCATGTGGTAGACTTTTATTGGCGTTCTACTTGATTCTGGCCTATTCAACATCTCAGAAATGGCTTGGCTAGCTCTACTCCTAGCTTGTCCCTAACTCTAGCCTTGTGTCAGCACTGATCCTCTAGTTTGTGTAAGAGCTCCGTGGAATTGCAAAGGACAATCTCTCTTGTAGTGGCCTTAGGCTCCACATCTCAAACAAGATCTTGATAGCATGTGACACTCTCCTTTATGGAATCTATGACATATCTCGGACAAAGGTGCAGTACTGGCGGTAATAGATGTAGCTTTAGAGGGTGGTCCCCTTTTGAACTAACTAGACTAGGAATGGATCTATCTTGATCCTCTGCCCTCTAAAAGCCCTGAAGAGAAACGACCTCTATTGCCTATAGTATGAGCCACTAAAGCTGCTGGCTTTTTAGGAGATTCTTCAGCTCTTTTTGTCTCTCTTCTCCACACTGACAATGGAGGATACCAACTTGCAAAAACTCATGTGTTGGAAGGATGTCACAAAATCTTTGACCTCTGCATTAAAGCCATATTTGAATCTATGACATTTTTCAACCTCATATGTGATCAACTCGAATGCATACTTACTCAAGCGAATGAATTCTCACTAGTACTTAGTAACTATCATCCTTCCCTACTTAAGGTTCAAGAACTCCCTCTTTTACTCATCGATGTAGACTCTAGGGACATACTGTTCCTTGAACTCTACCATAAATAACTCCCATGTCAACAACTGAGGAACCTTTGACTTTAGTAGAACTTTCTTCCACCATTCATAAGCATCTTCCTATAGAAAAGATACAACATATCTAGTTTTATGCTCTTCAGCACACTCTAGCTCGTCAAAGATCCTCTCGATCTTCTCTAACCACGAGTACAATAAGTACTTTAAGTTAAAGGTTATATATGTCTGTTGTCTAAATTGCAGACGCTTAAAATGGATGCGGTGATAATTTTGTAAATATTTTACTTGTTATATGCATCTGTCTTTTACAAATGTCAGTCATATAAAGTTTACACGTCTGTCATTATAAATAATAGACGCATATAAATAATTATATGCGTCTGTCATTTATAATGACAGACGCATATAACAAGTAAAAGACAAGAGAATATGCGTCTGTCATTATAAATTACAGACGCATATAACTATAAATAATTATATGCGTCTGTCATTTATAATGACAGACGCATATAATAAGTAAAATACTAAGAGAATATGCGTCTGTCTTAAATAATAACAGACGCATATGATACATTTCCTGTTCCCAAATTTAACCAAACATCTCTATGTTTTTATAGTATCCATATCAGATTGTAAAATTTTGAGATTACTGGAGGCCGCCAAAACCTGTACTTCGAAACAATAATAATAATACATTTCCGTTGGCTTTTAGTTGAGCTTATATCATGGTGGCTTGTAGGAACAAAGAAGCAGAAAGGATAGATTTTGAAGTGGTTTGTGTGGCACTGCTATAGCTTGGTTCTTGGCGAGTCCGAATCTTGAAGAGTTGGAGAAAGAATAAAGGAAAAGAACCTGCATCGATCAATAACGTGAAGATTTTAATGGGTTGTTTCTCACTCTAGGGCTGACTGTAAGCGATTTGCATTATCTATTTATTGTTTGAGTATGTTGATTTGACACCAATATCTTGGCATTATGAGTACTGGGTTTTGTTTATTTCTTGATTTACTAATGTGGGTATGGATTTAGATGATTAATCTGTGGTTTAGTGTGATTTTTGGTTTTTGGTTATGCCTTTTTTTCGGTCTTTTCTACTGACTAAGACTTTTTACTCGTATGAATTCCTTTTGAAAATGATTGCAGTTTCTTCTACTCCGCAGCAATATTACTCTTGGTCTTTTCTACTGACTAAGACTTTTTACCATTTTATTAAACCCAAACCATAAGCCGTTTGATATATATATATATATATGTGAGGGACAGGTTTGGTAAAATCACTTTGATGATCCAAAATAAGGAAAATATCTGTTGGGAACTTGACTATACACAAATTTGCTTCTAGTCCTAGATGGAAGATAAAAAACATAAGGTGCATATAACACAAGAGAAGGCTGTGATATTTGTGCTTGAGAATTATGTTGCTAATTAGACTCTGAGACATGCATATTGCTGGCTGAATATGGTTTGGCTGAGAAATACCATTATGGCAGTATTTTGATCTTGTGAAAATAGAAGAATTGAGTATTATCATCTAGAGACATTAGATTAGTTGATAATAAATTTCATTTTTTTTTATCAAAGGTAGCATGAGAAAGATATGAATGTTCTTAAATTTAAATTAATTGTAGTGTTATGTCATATAGCAAAATGGGAAACATGGCATCCATGTACAAAGGTGATTTATTTTGAGTCTTGTCATATGTAGAATAATAATTGCAAGGTTTTTAGTTTTTATGTTTAGGCGATTTTTGTTTCCATTAGGTGGCCATATTGCATGAAAATGATGAACAGATACATACATTTGTCAATCTGTTTCTTCTTGTTTGACTTTCTCTTTCTTTGCTGTTGAATTAATGCACATACATTTGGAATTTTGGAAAACCAGTAATGAACTGCCATTCAACATTGTATTTTATTATGACTATTATTATAAGTTTTAGCACTATTAAATTTATGACTTAGTACAAGAGTTTTCTTTGTCTCATGTAGGCATCAGAATAGTAGATTAAAGAGACGTGTAGCTATAAAGACATCGTTGGAACCAGTTGGCCCTACCAAATACAGCCAAGTAGCAATAGTGGTAGTCATCCAGAGGGGGTAGACTCTCACTCTTGTATTTTAATTATTTTGATATATTTTGATGTATATTAAAGTTTTAAAAGCATTTTGGTTGTGATATGTAGATATTCGACAAGAGTGAAAATAGATAGTAAATATAAATATATTATCTTCTTTTTGTTATGTATAAATTTTGTTTATTCATATTATAATGTTAGTTATTAATATATACATATTTTAATAACAATACTTTTGAAAATTTGTAGCACTTATTATCCGACTTAATGTGTAGAGTATTTAGAAGGCCAAGGAATGTTATAGTCCTAGTCACTAGTGCAACTTCTTCTGGGAAAGGAAAAAGGCGGTTCTAATAAGGTAGGAGAAATGAGGGTTTAATAAGGTAGGAAAAAGGCCAAGGAATGTTACAGTCCTAGTCACTAGTGCAACTTCCTTCCAGGTCTTGTATGTACTTCATCCAACTCAGCAAACTGAAATTGATTGAATTTTTACTAAATATATCTTCTATTGATAGGGACTTGTCCTACAACCAGCAAACATGAGAGATTCCATTCAACATTGGTTTCTTACAAGTAGCCACATTGTATGTGCTTGCAACTTATCTCTATTATGGTTAAGAGCTTTGATTTTGGGAGTGCCCAATGCCATTTTATGAATTTTAATCTTGATCCTCACTTGATAATATGATAGATTTTGATCTCGGACCAGGCTTCATTCCTCACATCAAGTTTTCCGTACTGAAATACAAGAACACTCAAGGTATATTTTCCTCATCTTAAGATCATCAACCTTCTATTAATTTTAGTCATTATGGTTGCATAATTCCTACTTGAATTTCATGTGTATATAAATTTTCCAACTATATATATATATTATGTTTCCAGATAGTTGCATTAATAGTTTAGCAATGATATGAAATCGATATTTTCAATCAACAAGGGATTCAAAATCATCAATACCCATTCAAGATTTACTGATCATTAGATGTTTAAGGATATTATATATAATGTTTCTCTTGATTAAAAAACAATAAGACTTATATATATTGAACCTTTTTTTGTGTGGTTAGATATGGATCGAGTTGGATGTATGGTAGACGCACTACATTTGAATATTTGAATGGAGTTGCGGAATTTATTAGAATTGCGGAGGAAAAGCAAATAAGGGAAAGAGAAGAAATGATTGTATGTCCTTGTGTTGATTGTAAGAACATGAAAAAGTTTCGAGATGTTCATATAGTGAAATCTCATATAATAAGACGTGGTTTTAAGGAAGGTTATACACGGTGGATATGGCATGGTGAGAGTGTTTTAACTGGGACACGTTCTAATAATAATGAATTTGATCAACAAGGAGAAAATAACATTGATGATGAAGAGAATGATCGTGTAGATGAGATGATAGATGATACGGAACATTTTGTGGAAAGGCCGGAATACCTTCAGAGATTATTAAACGATGCTGATAAACCTTTGTATCCCGGTTGCAGTAATTTCACAAAATTGTCAGCCGTTTTTAAACTCTGTAATATGAAAGCAAAAAATGGATGGAGTGATAAGAGTTTCACGACACTATTAGAATTGTTGCAAGACATGCTTCCGGAGGGAAATGAGCTTCCCACATCTACATATGAGGCTAAGAAAATGTTGTGTCCCATGGGTATGGAATATAAGAAGATACATGCATGTCCAAATGATTGTGTATTATACTGAAATGAATATAAGGACTTGCATGAGTGTCCAAGGTGTGGAGCATCAGGTTACAAACATGGGAAAGTTTCTTCTGAGGATAAAAAAGGGCCTCCAGCTAAAGTATTATGGTATTTACCTATAATACCAAGATTCAAACGCCTGTTTGCAAATGCAAAAGATGCAAAAAACTTAAGGTGGCATGCAGAAGGAAGAAAACATGATGGAAAACTTAGACATCCTACAGATTCTCCTCAATGGAGAACAATTGATAGAACGTTCCCAGAATTTGGTGGTGAAGTTAGGAATCTGAGGCTTGGACTTTGTACGGATGGAATCAACCCCCATGGCACACTCAGTAGTAAACATAGCATGTGGCCAGTTCTTCTTGCGGTTTACAATTTGCCTCCTTGGCTGACTATGAAGCGTAAGTATATTATGTTGTCGTTGTTGATATCAGGGCCTAAACAACCGGGAAATGATATTGATGTTTACCTTGCACCACTTATTGATGATTTGAAACTGTTGTGGGATGAAGGTGTGCCGATGTATGATGCATACAGTGAAAGCATGTTTACCTTACATGTCATGATATTTTGCACTATAAATGATTTTCCAGCTTATGGTAACTTATCTGGGTACACCGTGAAAGGAGCAAAAGCGTGTCCAATTTGTGAGGACAACACAATGGACCAACGTTTAAATCATAGCCAGAAAAATATTTATATGAGTCATCGAACATTTCTCCCTCCTAATCACCCTTATCGTAAGAAGAAAAAGTCTTTCAATGGATATACCAAAATGCGAGTAGCTCGTTTGCCATTAACAGGAAATGAGGTTTTTGAACGAGTTAGAGAAATTGATAATGCATTTGGTAAACCTTTTAAACCTACTCAAAAGGGTCCTTGGAAAAAAAGATATATATTCTGGGATCTTCCATATTGGGAATACTTACCAGTTCGTCATTGTATTGATGTTATGCACGTGGAGAAAAATGTTTGTGATGCTATAATAGGGACATTGTTGAATATACCGGGAAAAACAAAAGATGGTATCAAAGTAAGAAAGGACATGTTAGAAATGGGCATACGGATGGAGTTAGCACCTCAAGATACAGGGAAACGAACATATCTTCCCCCAGCTTGTTATACGTTGTCTAAAAAAGAGAAAACAAGCTTTTGTGAGTGTCTTTATGGTGTTAAAGTTCCATATGGATTTTCATCAAATATTAAAAGTCTTGTGTCAATGAAAGAATTAAAGTTGATAGGTATGAAGTCTCATGATTGTCATGTTTTGATGCAATAATTTTTACCGATAGCAATTCGAGGAATACTACTGAATCATGTGAGGAATGTTATCACAAGACTTTGTTTTTTCTTCAATGCAATTTGTTGTAAGGTCATTGATCCAGATAATTTGGATGAGCTGCAAGCCAATATTGTTGTTACTCTATGTCAATTTGAAATGTATTTTCCACCTTCCTTTTTTGACATAATGGTGCATTTGGTTGTTCATCTTGTTAGAGAGATTAAATTGTGCGGCCCAATGTATTTGAGGTATATGTATCCTTTTGAGAGATTCATGGGTATCTTAAAAGGGTATGTGAGGAACCGATATCGACATGAAGGTAGTATTATTGAAGGTTACTCAGTTGAGGAGGGTATTGAATTTTGCACAGACTACTTATCAGGTGTTGAACCTATTGGGATTCCTAAGTCTCATCACGAGGGAAGACTTGGAGGTAAAGGAACAATTGGATTTAAAATGGTATTACCTGGTGCTCAGATGCGTGAGAAAGCACATCTCATTGTGTTGCACCACCTTACACAAGTTCATCCATATTTAGAAGAGCACATGTCCATTTTAAGGCATCAGAATCAATCCAAAGGTGAAATATGGTTGACAAATGAACATAATAGTTCTTTTATTGGATGGTTTAAAGACCGAGTGATGCGTCAGTTATCAGAAGTGCCAGAAGATGTAACTGATACCATAAAATGGTTAGCCTATGGCCCTAGGTTGAATATACGGTCTTATGAAGGATATGACATCAACGGATATACCTTTTACACTAAACGTCAGGATGAAAAAAGCACAATGCAAAATAGTGGAGTTACTTTGATAGCTTCATCACGAGAATTTTCTAGTGCTAAAGACACCATGCCAATAGATGCTACGATGTCATATTATGGTGTAGTTGAAGACATTTGGGAGCTTGATTACAGGGAATTTATGATTCCTCTTTTTCGATGTAAATGGATTGAAAATCGACGCGATGTTCGAGTGGATGAGTTAGGAATGACTTTGGTTGATTTTAGCCGATTGGGTTATCAAGATGATCCATTCATTCTTGCTTCACAGGCTAAACAAGTATTTTATATTATTGACCCTGACGATAGTAAGTGGTCTATTATTCTTCAAGGTAAGAGGCGTATTGTTGGTATCGATGATGTGGTAGATGAGGAAGAATATGATCAGTTTGATGAGACTCCCCCGTTTTCTATCGGGTTACCAATGCCAGTTGGGGAATATATTTTAGATTCAAATTACATGCGTGATGATCATACCGAAGGCATATGGATTGAAAAAGGATAATAATTGATGCATATATGTTTCTTGTAAGTTTATTTATAAATGTGTATTATGATTAATGTGGTTTATACTCATAATTACCAGTTTTGTTATTGTTTATCATATAAATCTATTATTTTTATTTCCCTTTTAAAATAAAGTATTATTATTGTGGATTATATTAACATGTTTCTTTGTTATGCTTATGTTACAGGAAATCATGTCAAATGAACAACCAGATTCTGAGCCATCAAGTATCATGACAAAAAGGAAAACTAGGGGAGCTACCTCGTGTAAAAAATTGAAGAAGCAAGGGAATGAACAAAAGACAACAGATTTCGATGAGTTTGATCGCCCAATAGGAACATATGCAGATATATTTAGTTCCTACGTTGGCCTTGTTGCACGTTCCCATGTGAACATCACGATAAAAAGCTGGGATCTGGTCGATAAGGGTCTTAAAAATACAATTTGGGAAGATATCAAGGTAAGTTTCCTTCAAAACTATTAAGAAATTTGATTGTAAAGAAGTAAAACTAATTAATCTAAAATATTATTTTGCAGAAAGAGTTCAACATTCCGGATGATAAGAAAAATATTGTACTCAGAACTGTTGGAATGCGGTGGAAGGATTTTAAGTATCGATTGGTGGTTAAGTACATAAAGAATAAATCAGTACAAAAGTCACCATTGGAATTATATGACTTCATCACTGAGAAAGATTGGGAGGAGTTTAAACAAGCACATGAATCTGAAGAATATGAGGTACTAATTATGAAGTAGCTAGATTAATGCAATTTATATTTACATTTATGCAATGCTTGATAATGGGATCTTCATTATTTTGTTAACAGCAAATCAGTGCCAAGGCGAAGGAAAAGCAAGCAAAGAATGTGCATCCACATTTCTTGGGTCGTGTGGGCTATGCTGGGAAAAGGACTCAATGGATTGTTGAAGATCCCATCTCTTCTTTTTCATCATCACCATCTATGAGCTCTGATGTTACATCATCATATGATCGAAGCCTAGATTGGGTAAGAGCTAGAACAAAAAAGACAGAAGAAGGAAATTATATAATCCCAGTAGAAAAGACAAAAGAGGTGGCAAAAAAAATCGTAAGTATAACTTGCTAAACAAACAATGGTATCAAGTAATATGTCTTTTTTTTTTTTTTTTATCTATGATTGCTTATAACATATTGTTTATCTGGTGAATAGGAGACATTACGGGGAGAAGTAGCCCAAGGTAGCTGGGTACCAGAGAGGCATGATGACATACTGTCACATGCACTTGAAAAGCCCGAACATTCTGGCTATGTGAGAGGTGTTGGAAGTGTTGTGACCATCAAAAAATTTTATGGTAATCCTGGAAAAAGGAAACTAGCAACATCCGTCTCACCTGAAGTTATTGAAGCGCTTGAGACTAAAATAGAGGCCAGATTATTTGCTAAATTCTCGGCACATATTGCACATCTTGAGAATATGATAGATGAGAGAACTATGAAGTCCTCTCAAATTGGCCCTGATATGGAGGTGGAGATGGGTCCTTCATTTGCTCGCCCAACTCCCAGTAGTTGTCACTCTGTGGACCCACCATTTCCAATATCAGAATTACAGGTAAAAAGTACATTAATTTCATTAGTTCCACTTCCACTTTAATCTAGCTAATATTGATTGTTTGTGTTTTTGCAGACACCTACATCATGAAGACTTTCTACCATTAATGAAGGTAAGCAGGTGATTGTGGCAAGGGGTATGGTTTATCCATCCCTTATTGATGCTATGGTGCACAATCGACCAATCATGCCCAATCACGTCAAGGTATCTATAGATGAAATATTATCTGGCTGTCATGAAGCCGAACTTCCTGTGCCTACTGAATACTTAACTACAGTTGGGAAAGCAGAAGGTAGCTTTGTTCAATGGCCACAACATCTTGTGGTTCTTGGAGAGGTAATAATTTCTAAACTTATAAAATTTTTCAATATAAATTATCGCATTTCATATATCATAATATATATATCATAATTTATTATTAATTGATAGGAACTTAAATCCAAGCCATTAAAGAAGGCTCAAAAGAATAAACAAGATAGCGGTTTATCGAAAGAATCAACTACAAAGCAACATGGGCCTTTAGTTAATGAGAACATTTTGGCAACTTTGAGTGGTGACATGAGGTTGATGCATGAGATGGTTGCTAAATTGCCTACTGGGTATATTTTTGAAGTTCCTGTAGATATTACAGTATTTAAGTATCCAGTAGATAATCAGATGATTCATGTTGGTATGGAAGACATCGCTCAACTCATCTCCATGGAATGTCTTGATTCTCGATCATTCGAATATTTATGATGTAAGATTATACTAATTATTACTAATATTATAAGATTGATTTAAAAAATACAAAAATAATACTTATGTATGTATTGTGATTCATGCATGCAGGTACCTTCATAACTTGTGCGATACATTCTTCATATCGTCGATCGGATTTCTTTGTCCAACAATGCTTCGTTTGATGTTCACAGAGACTAACTCAGCAGAAAGATATATTATAGAAGCTTTGAAGGAACAAAGAGATAAACATTTCATTCTACTACCATATTTCGATGAGTAAGAAATATTTACATTCATGTTTGCATAATTTTTATTCTCAACATTTTTACTAACTTCTAACATATTTGTATATCTATAGTAACCATTGGATGTTGATTGTATTTTGTTGTGAACGGAGTGAGGCATTTTTCATGGATCCTTTATCTCGTGGTAGCCGCGATACGAGTCTGAAACCTCAGATTAACCTGTAAGTTATAATACTACTAGCTAATAGTTTCTACGATGTTTGTAGCGTTTTCAATATTAATGCCGATTTTGATATACTTTTATTTTTCAGAGCCTATAGAACTTATGCTATAGAAGGTGGAAAAAATAAAGGTGTCAGGTTAAAATGGAATGACATTTCGGTGAGAATTTTATATTATGAATTACTAGTTAAATTAAATTTTTTATGATTTTATAATCCTTTATTTAGCATGAGACTTTGTTGTTTTTTCTATTTTAAGTGCCCTCAACAACAAGGAGGTGTTGAATGCGGATATTACATCATGAGGTATATGTACGAAATTGTCGTATATCATAATAGTGATACAACATTGCTTAAGGTACTTTCTTTCAAATACTAGTCAGTTTATATTACAAGTATCATACATAACTAGCTATTAATTTTTTCATTTCTAACATATTTTCTATATTCTGTTTATTTGTCTTGTAGGGCTTTGAAAAAGGATCATATAGTCAAGATCAGATAGATGAAATTCGTCATATGTGGTCAAATTACTTTATGAGAGAGTGTATGTAATCTTTGTATTTACTTTTGTAAAATATTTCATATATATTAATGAGAAATACAATTTTAAATTAAAAAATTTTGAATAACTTGTAGATTAATTATTTAATGTGAATTGTTTTAGGCATGATGCTATTGCCTTGATTTTATTTAATTTTTTTTGTTTGTGTTGTCCTGTGAATTATTGATTATTGAGTTTTGTGAGTTGAATATTGGATACCTATTGTGGCATATTGAAGCTGAATTATTATGAATTTTGAAGTGCGCAGGTTATATATATATATATATATGAATGGTAGCATTATAATATATATGAACCTAAATTAAAAAAAAAAAAAATTACGCGTCTGTCGTTTAATAATAGCAGACACATATAATCAATTATACGCGTCTATCGTTTACTATTTGACAGACGCATATAATCAAGGTTATATGCGTCTGCTATTATTAAACGACAGACGCGTATAATTGATTATATGCGTCTGCTATTATTAAACGACAGACGCGTATAATTGATTATATGCGTCTGCTATTATTAAACGACAGACGCGTATAACTATTTATATGTGTCTGTCAAAATGACAGACACATAAAATATATATCATATGCGTCTCCTATATATGTGTCTACTATTTGACAGACGCATAAAATGCAAAATAACAGACACATATAACACTATTTTGTACTAGTGAACCAACATTCGATAATAGTAGGGTCGTCCTAATTCTTGCCAAGAAAATCAGTAACCCCATACTTCCAGAGCTTATCAATATTCATCTTCATTGCTTCTTGTGGCGGAAGTGGTGGAACTGGTTGTGGCATTGCTTGAGGTACTACATGAGCTAACTTCTATAGAAGAGCAACTAAGTTCTGCATCAATGGATCATGAGCCTGACCCACTAAGCTAGCCATCAGTTGTTGTGAAGGAACTTATGCAGCACCTGGACCTCGAACACTTGCAACTCTAGGCTAATCCTAGGCCCTAATATTTGGAGGACTGTTGCTCTCAGCAATATTGTGCAGTTCTATCTCCATAATCCTCACTCTAATCTTATAGTTGACATAAAATTAGCCTATATCAGAGTTAGATGAGATGAATTATGCATGCATGACAAACCTTTTACCACATTTAGGTCAAGAAATGCCTAAACCTAAGCTCTGATACTAAAAGAATGTAATGCCCACCTAACTAATCAGAATTACTCCCAACTAATTAGACGGATGCTACTGGTTATTGTTTTATAAAACATATGAAATTAAAATTTTTTCTTGCAAAACTAATTTCACAAACTTGTTTGAACATTAAAAACCATTTATAAACTTACATCAACTTGATCCAAGGGATCCTATTCATAAATTACCAACTTGGCCTTAATTGGCCCACTGTTTACAAAAATACAACTTTAAAATTAAAATACATATCCTTTAATATACAAATTTATACAAAATGTTAAAACCCAAAAGCAAGTCATGTACAAAAATGACATGTGCACCGACTCTTCAAAATTGGCATTTCTTCTCTTGAGTCAACTTTTGCCATCCCTAAGGCTCTGACCTGTGTGCAGAAAATCCACACACTAAATTACTAAAAGTTTAGTGGTGCATATAAGTATAAAAATTTGAGCATGCAATTAGACAATTCATATCATGGCATATTATGAAAGTTCATGTATATTATCATACCATAAACATTATCCTAATGCATAGCAATACAATCATCATATCTCATATCTCCATTAAACATAACAAGCTTTCTCATACAACCGATTCATAATAACCTTACCTCTTTCCTTAGTTCATCTTATTTTACTAATGACTCACCACTTTGCCAATTTTCATTTCTTTTTTATAATTGTTTTGCTTTTACCCAAAACTTACCATAATTCCCTTTTTAATATATTTTTGCCCAAAACTCTAAGCCAAACTATCCGGATGCAGGTTGTGGAATAGAGGCACTCTTAGAGCTTCAACCACTCTGCCCACTATCTGTAAAAGCTCACATAAGCTCCTTAAGTCAAGAGCGCTCCTAGAGCTTCAGCCACATTGACTGAGTATACATTAGATCAAGGGCGTTCTAACCTGAGCTTCAACCACTTTGTCTTAAAATTGCATGGAACCGAGGACCAAAGGCACTCTAACCTAAGC
Source organism: Triadica sebifera (assembly GCA_023653625.1). Classification (NCBI taxonomy): domain Eukaryota; kingdom Viridiplantae; phylum Streptophyta; class Magnoliopsida; order Malpighiales; family Euphorbiaceae; genus Triadica; species Triadica sebifera. Next base: position 24,474,144 of record CM042905.1, on the reverse strand, counting down.
TTTAGCTACCAAGGCCTCTTATAAAAAATATTCTACGGTACCATGACCCCTTCAGTGTCATGTCATCTACCCTAAGCCAAGTCCTAGATCAGAGAAAAAGGGCTTTTAAAGTTTTAACCTTAACCTTTCATTTCTTTTTAATACCATATACATATAGAACCATTTTCATAACATCATCATATTACTTCTCACACATAATCACATTTATCCTTTATATCACTTTTACATTATCTACATGCATTTAGAGGCAAGACCACATCTTGATTAAAATGATACACTGCATATATAAAATAACAGATGATTCACGGGCGTAAACTATATGTTCACAGGTGTGAAGAACATTCATCGGTACTTCTTTCCCTATGAACCAAACCATAACCATTCACGTGAAAGCTTTTATCCTAGGCGTGACTTCTTTTGTAGCATGAAACGTGTCTATGTGCTATATTCATAGGTGTGAATTTTTGGGTTTGGCAGACTCAAAAACAGAGCATAACAAAGCTACATACAAGGTTCTCTAAGATTAACCAATGTCAATCACTCCTAGCAACATTCAACCACATACCATGGTGAAAATTTTCTTAAGCATCATAACAAACATAACCTATTTTCATATCATTTCTAACACTTAATCTATGCAACCATTATGCATTTATATAACCAAAAAGTCATATATATCATTTATCACATTTTCATAACATATAACACTACAATAGACAAAATAGAGGAATTAATATTCATATATATACTAACTTTAACAATGAAGCCTAAACTATTTAAGCTTGCCTAGCTCTTGTTTGATTCTCACCTCTGCCTCTAGCTCTTATAATTGAGAAAAATATAATATATTAGAACCATATAATAGAAAACGAATCACTGAACTCACTCTCAAACCAACCTTTGGTTTAAACCTCAAGAACTCCTCTTTATCTCTTAGGTACAAGCTTCCACAAGGATTAAAAATGGTGATTTTTGTGTAATAGGGGAAGAAGAAACTGAATATGACATGTAGACTTGGGTTATAGGGGTGGTGGAGTAGTTGAAAAAGCATGGGAAAGAAAGAAAAGAATGGCTTTGCTCAACAACTCTACTGACTATCTTTCACGGGCATGAAATATGTCTTCAGAGGCATGAACACTCTTCTGTTACAAGCGTGACAAACCTTTTATGGGGAAACTTAACGCACGATATTCATGGTCACGAAACCCTTATTCACGGGAATTAACGACCTCTTTATCACAATGTAAAACATTTCAAACTCTAATCCCACTACATTCTCTCTTAACTAACCCAACTAACTTATAGACCCTAAAAACCGAGCGATACACAAACTATGACGTCCATTCATACAATATGTTTACATATATAACATTCATTCCATTTGCCTATTTGATTCATCATATACTTATATACATGTATAATCTTACTTAAATCATGGCATAATTATATTTTGTACAAGCATGTATCATTCCAGATCATAAACATGGATATAATGAACATACAACTTGTTGCAAACATATTCATACATATAAATTACATCAATGTCATCACCATCACAATAGAGTTTCATAATTCAAATAACTACTTTATTGTTTTTCCCAAAATACTCTATGCCTAATTATCATGATAAGGGATATAGATTAGGATTGCTCAACCGAGTTTAAAAGCCCCTATCCACTATCTATATGTGTTAAACCAAGCTTATCAGGTTAGAAGCACTTAATCAAACTTAAGATGCCCTGATTGAGTTATAATTAACATTGTATGCATAACCAAATCAAATGCACTTATCTAAGCTTAAGACCTATTGTCTAAGCTTAAGACCCCTTGTCTAAACATCATATTCCTTTCTTTGTCATTCTTATATTACGGTATCATTTTATCTCTTAATGACATGCCATCTATCCTAACTCTAGTCCTAGATTAGAGTAATGAGCTTATACATTCATACTTTTAACATTCTTGTTTAGCACACTTTCAGCATGTTAATATATTCATTCTCATAAGCCACAGTATTTGTGTGTCATTCTATGCTTACATACTTTGAATTCATGCATCACTTCCATACACTACTTGTATTGTCATGAATTAGCATGTAGTTGTAATATACTTTCATATGCTTACATCATGTATCAAATCTTATGATATCATGTGCATTCATGCTTATAACAAATTTTTGGAATAGTGGTTAACATGGCATAGCACAATTAAGATCAACTTTGGAATATACAATCTTGCAATAATATAATCATGTTCATTCCCTGATTCTTGATCATGAAAGGATATTCATGATTGTGAAAATGGCCTTCACAAGTTGCTACTTGTGAATCAAGTGGTGAACTTGCCCATGAAAGCTTTTATCCAAACTCAAAACACACATGTGGGTCATTCACAATCATGAAAGGTTGTTTATAGTTGTGAACATATGATTCATAGTTGTGAAAGTGATATTCAAGGGCATGAAGCTTGGCTTCACGACTAGCAAGTGGTGAACATAGTGGTGAATGTGCTCATGAATGCTTCTGCCCAATTTCTACCACTTACAGGTATGAGATTCATGTCCATGATAGGTGATTCATGGGCATAAAAAGTTTCTTTATGGATATAAATGTACTCTTTATGGGCATGAATCTAGGTGCAAAGTGAGCAGAATGTGCATTATACAAAATGTCATTTCTTTCGACACAAAACACAACCAACTCACTTCTAACATTGCTTTCTCATATGACAATTGCTATCTACAACATTTCGCATGCTTCAAACACCAATTATAACACATTCTAAGTCTTTAATTATCTCAAATTATCAATAATCAAATTCATGCTCAAAACACATTCCTAGCTTTTCTACCACTCTTCATTGCTTCTTATAAAGCCAAATAATCAATAATCATGCTATCTTATTCATCTTATTCATAGTACAAATATTTAAACCAATAAATATACATTTTCATGCATGAAAACATACTATTTTGTATAAAATCAAACAAAAAGTGAATTTGGATGCTTATATATACTAACTTTATAAAAAGGATCTTCAAACAACTTTTCAAGTTTATTCAAGCTTGGCCTCCCACTTAGGGATAATCTCCACCCTTTCTAAGGCCTCCTAAAACAACAAAACACTATTTTAAGCCTTTAAGCATATGTTAAGCATAAAAATAACTCTTTTATACATAAAACCTAGGTTTAATAATCATAATCCTACTTTTATGCCATAAACCTTATCAAGGCCCTACTATTATCAATTTAATCCAGTCATAAAATCCATGGTGATTCGTTCTGACTTCCATTCCGGAATAGAGATTGTATGTAACAATCCTGAAGGTATTTGATGTCCAGCCTTGACCTGTTGACAAGTTAAGCATCTTGAAGTGTACTCTGTGATGTCTTTTTTCATACCTGCCCACCAGTATATGCTCTTTAACTCTTGATACATCTTGTTACTCCCTAGATGCATAACATATTTGCTTTCATAGGCCTCTCTAAGAATTCTCTGTCTGAGATCCTCTACATTGGGCACACATAATCTGCCTTAATAGAACAGTCCACCGTCTGATTCCATAACAAACCCAAGTCTCTCCCCCTTGGAAACCAACTCAGCTAGTTCAATTAGATTAATATCTTGTCTATGTGCATCCTTGAGTTCATGAGTAAGAGTGGGCTGGATGTGCAACTTTGCCATAATCTTTCTATTTAAAGCATCTGCTACTACATTAGCCTTGCCTGGATGGTAGTTAATCACACAATTATAATCTTTTATCAACTCTAGCCATCTTCTCTGCCTCAAATTTAATTCTTCTTATGAGGGAATATATTTCAAACTCTTGTGATATGTGTATATGAAACACTTCTCCCCATATAAATAGTGGTGTCAAATCGTCAATGCAAAAACTATAGCTGCCAGTTCTAGATCATGGGTAGGATAATTCTTCTCATGTGGCTTTAACTGTTTACAAGCATAAGCAACCACCTTTCCATCTTGCATCAATACACAACCCAATCCATTATGAGAAACATCACTATAAATGACATACTCTTCTTAGGAATTAGATGTGTTAAAACAGGGGACTTAATGAGCATACTCTTTAGCTTATCAAAGCTGGCTTGATACTTATATGTCCACTCAACTTTAGCATTTTTTCTCAATAGTCTTGTCAAAGGAGAAGCAATCATTGAAAAATCCTTGACAAATCTTCGATAATATCCAGCTAAACCTAGGAAACTTCTGACCTCAGTCACATTCTGTGGGGGTTTCCAATTCACAATTGCCTCCACCTTGCTAGAATCCACTTTAATGCCCTCTGCTGAAATAACGTGTCCTAAAAATGTCACCTCCTTCAACCAAAACTCACATTTTGAGAGTTTGGCACAGAGCTTATGTTCTCTGAGAGTCTGTAACACTATTCTCAAATGCTTTTTATGTTATTCTGAATCTTCAGAATATACCAGAATATCATCAATAAAAGAAACCACAAATTGATGGAGATACAGCCTGAAGATCCTATTCATAAGATCCATGAATGTTGCTGGAGCATTGGTCAGCCCAAATGGCATAACCAAAAACTCATAATGGCCATATCTGGTTCTGAATGCAGTTTTAGCTATATCCTCCATCTTCACTCTTAATTGGTGATAACCTGATCTCAAGTCTATCTTGGAAAATACTCCTGTACCTTTAAGTTAGTCGAAGAGATCATCAATCCGCAGCAATGGGTACTTGTTCTTGATGGTCGCCTTATTCAACTGTCAATAATCAATACATAGCCTCAAAGATCTATCCTTCTTTTTCACAAACAATATCGGCGTACCCCATGGGGATGTACTCGGTCTAATAAAACCCTTATCAATGAGTTCAGGCAATTGTGTCTTAAGTTATTTCATTTATAATGGGGCCATTCTGTACGACGTCTTTGATATAGGCATAGTTCCTAGAATAAGATCAATAGAAAACTCAACCTCTCTCTTTAGTGGCAGTCAAGGTAAATCATCAGGAAATACATCTGGGAATTCATTTACCACCAGGATATCTTTAAGATTTGGACCTCCATTTCTGGTGTCAATCACATAGGCCAAATAAGCTTCACACCCAATTCTCATCATTCTCCGAGCTTTCATTACAGATATGACTCAAGATTGTGAGAATAATTCACCTTTCATAATAATTCCTTCATGAGTTTCTGTCTTAAGTACCACAAATTTAAACTTGCAATCCACCACTGCTCTGTGACGTGAAAGCCAATTGATGCCTAAAATGGCATCAAACTCATGGAAAGGCAACTCAATCAAATCTGCATAAAACTCCTGCCCATGTACAACGAAAGGACAATCCCTGAATACTTTATTCACTATTACATTGTGACCCAAACAATTTCTAACTTCAATTTCATATTCTAGGTTTTCTTTAATCATATTATGTTGCTAGGTGTACTAGTGCAAATATAGGAATGTATGGAACCCAGATTTATGAGTGCATAAATGTCAGAATCATATAATGAAAACATACCAACAATAACATCTGTTACTGCCTGATCTTCCTTAGCTTTCATGGCATAGGATCTGGCTTGAGATTTGCTAGATCCAGGTCTATTCACTATCTTTGAAATAGTCTATCTAGGTCAGCCTGGTCCTCCTCTAGATTGAACTCCAGGCTGAGTTGGAGTTGACCTAGTAGTCTGAGTAAGAGTACTACTTGTCAAGAGTGGGCAGTCCCTTTGTATGTGTTCCTTGGACCCACATCTAAAGTAGGCACCTGTGGCATGCCAACATTTTCCCCAATGGCTCTTATTGCAAATGCTACATGCCGGTATAGCTTCATTGCCAACTTGAGGTTGTGAACTTGCTGTAACAGAAGGTGCCTTAGAGGGTGGTCCTCTCCTAATAAACCCTATCTGTGAACAGCTAGAACCCTTTACCTGTCCTCTATTCTGTGAATGACTAGCAAAGAAACGACTCCTCTTCCCAATGGATTGAGTCTCAGGAGTGGCTGGCTTTTTAAAAGATTATTCAATTTTTCTCTTTTTCCTTTTTTCGAGGCTAAGTGTGCAGAAACTAACTGAGCAATATTAGTATGCTGGAGAGCAATCACAATATCTCCAACCTCTTCATTAAGTCCATCTTCAAATCTTTTGCATTTATCTCTTTCCTTTAAAACTAATTCGGGGGCATACTTGCTTAATTGGGTAAACTCTCGCTAATACTCAGTCACTGATATTTTATCCTGCTTGAGATTCATGAACTCTTTCTTCTTTTCATCAATATAGATCAACAGAATGTACTTCTTTTTGAATTCAAAAAGAAAGGAATCCCATGGGACAAGTTCCATTACATCCAGTTTAATAAGAATTGATTTCCATCAATCATATGCCTCCTCTAGGAGTAGAGAAGTAGCAAATCTAGATTTATCCTTTGCTTCCACTTGCAATTCTTTAAAAATTCTTTCATTCTTTTCCAACCAATACTCAGCCGCAGCTGGGTCCTCATCTTTCTTGCCATAGAAATCTGAAGTCCTACACTTGCGAAGCTTATCAATTGTTACTTTTGGTTTAGGTGGTGGCATTAAGGTCGGATGAGGAATGGCTTGTACCATTTATTGAAATAGTCCAGTCATCTATTGTATAAATGGATTCTAACCAGGATCAATTTGTTATGTTGCCTGCTGTGGGGGATTTGTAGCAACATTTTGCCCTTGCACGATTGCTGCACTAGGCTGATGAGGAGTCTCAGTATCAGGAGAGCTAGTACTCTTAGCCATATCCCATTCATTCAAAGACATCTTCCCACGATCCTACAAGTTGCCAAGAAGAAAGCCCATATCAGAATTATATGAGACATATGTGTATTTATGCCTAATATCCCTTTTTCCACCTAGGCCTAGAAACGCCTAAATCTGCTCTGATACCACTAAATGTAACACCCCACTTATATATTAGGGATAATCCCATATATATAAGAAGGATGCCACAAGTTTAACTCGATAAATCTGTCTGACTAAGTTTTTCTATCGTTTAAATTAAAATAATTCATTTATTTATATTAGATTTGACTTATCGTTCTAATTATCAATATATATATATATATATATATATATATATATATCACCATGTCATATATATATTTATGGTAGTTGATTAAGTTAAATAGTTGATCATTTGTGGCGTACCAGTCTTACACATGACTACTTACAATATAATATCAAAATATAAGACATTCTCCTGAACCAAATACATGACTTGTCTACCAAAACCCATATGTCTGATCAAAATCAAAAAGAAAAGTAATTAGTAATCAACCCTCTAACTAAGTCTCTTGTGCGTCGTCTGATATGAGCTTGGATTTCCTTCTTGACCAACTTAACTTTCTACTGTCTACAGTTCCAATTCCTGCGTGAGAAGAGCCCACGCTAAGCTATCTCTAGCTTATTGGTACATATAGGCATTAAGTTTTTTCCAAGTAATCACACAAACGCATGTCTCAAATAAATCATGGCACACTAAATTTTATTACATATTTTTCATATAAAATAAATAAGCACATCACATAACAGTATAACCATAACAACCTTATTCAATAATTAAATTCTTACTACCTCATGTAAGCATTTCATGTTTTGTTACTTATGTCAATAATATATATATATTTTTTACATTTCATTCCATAGCCTTTAATTAATATTAGCCCAAATCTCATTCTCGGACTTTCCAGATACGGGGTGTGAAATAGAGGCACTTACGGAGCTTAAGCCATCCTACTCACCATAATCTCAAATCAAGGGCGCTCGCGGAGCTTAAGCCACCTTGACCGAGCATAATAATGTCATATGTGTGTAACCAGGATCAGGGGTGCTCACAGAGCTTAAGCCATCCTATTCCTAAATCATATCCATATCAGTACCGTAACTTCCCCATAATGGTGCACCATTTATCCTACGTCAGTCCTCAGGTAGAGAAATTGGCAATTAATACCATTAATTATTTGTTTCTATAACCAATACTCATTTCATATTAACATAATCGTATACTCACAATTTATTTCAAAACCATGTAATAGCATGATATTTTATCAAATATTAGCATAATGTTAAGTTCATAGCCAATAACATTTCTATAATTTTAAAACATACCATAATATATTATTTCATCATTGTGACACATAATTTATGTCATGCACACACAATCATGCATAAGGGCAAAACAAAATACATACATGTACAAATCTCATTAATATTTTTCTTTCCAAAATATAAACTCAGAGCTTATTCACTTTTGTTGTTCCTCCTCTTGTTGATAGCCTAATTTGAAAATATGATAGTTAAGGATTTGTTAAAATACTCATTCTTAATATAGTTTAAATAAATTACTATATTTTTTTTAAAGTTGGAACATGACCTCTTAGGACTATTGGCTCTATAACTTTTCATACAATTAACCAATTTATATGATTCCTATTTCTAATTAAATTTAACATATAAGACTAAAATATATTAAAATTTTAGAATTTTTGAACCATTACATAATTTTTAGTGCAATTTTAATAAATTATTCTGTTTCTTGCCCCTTAGGTAGTTTCAGGGTATCATATTTAAAAATATATATCTTTCAACGTGTAGCTTTGTTTATTAGTAAAATTTATACAAATTTATATAAGGTAATTGGAAACATTTTTCATGTTTATCTTTCCAAATTATATTTTTAAAGTCTTCAAACATAAGATAATCTATAACTGGTTTAGCATAGAGTACCAACCCAATCAGTTCAATTATTCAGGTCATAACTCACAAAATAAATAACATTTTAAGGTGAGACTTCTGTAGGAACTTAGATAAGACATATAAATAAAACTTTTATGTTTTATACTTTGGAAAATTAGACCTTTAAGAAGCTAAAAATGAACACGAATTTACCAGAACTGTACAGGTACAAGGAAACAGCTCAATCAAGGAACAACCATCATTAATTTTTCTATAAGTCAGCTTAAATAAGAGATATTTATACGAAATTTTATACAAACCTAAATAACACATATATCTACAACTTTTATGTTTTAAAAATTTCAGATTCAGCCATTAAGATGATCAAATTATGTAAAAACCGTAGGTTATTCTGTTGACATGCCTCCCTGAACCAGTCTCACTCAAACAAGTTTATCTCTTTATACACCCAAAATAATTTTATGAAATTTGACAAACATATAAAAAACAATATATGAAAAACTTTCATGTTTTACACTTATTCAAATTCGGTTGATAACTCTCTCGAAAATAGAGTGTAAATGATTGATACTATACAGTTCTAATAACTTTAAAAACACAAGAATAATTGAGAGAGGATTACTTACCAAGAACAAATCTATTTGGAGTAAAATTCTTGCAAATCATGAAGGAGAGGATGAAGAAATGGAGGCTGATGGTTTGAGGATGAAGAAGAATAGAGATAAGGTTGCTAGATTTGTGTAGAGTTGTAATTAATGTAATTAATCGAAATACATTCCCCCCCTAATATATACCATATTCGGCCCCCTTACCTTTTTTTTTTTACTTTCTTTTCTTTTTTTTTAACTTATTATTATTATTATTATTATTATTATTATTATTATATATTATTTATTTACTTATTTATTTATTTTACATGTACCAAATTCTACTAGCTTTTATTAAACTGTAATTCCATTATGTGATATGTCTAACCAAATTAACTTTATCAATCTACTTAATTCATTTTTATTTCTTATTTAGTCATCTACTTAATTTATTTTAATCTCTAATGTCAATCATATAGTTTCTATGTATATCACACACTTATTATAACTATACTCTAATTAGTGACCATTACAATTTTTGTATATTAACTATATTAGTATAATGAAATACAAATAATGATATAAGATAAGAAATTGCATAAAAAATGCGCATAATATAAATACATGACAATGCATATTGCATAATATAGTTTTGTTGCCTTATCTATATACACTACTAAGTCTAGAGCTTAACATGAGAGTTTTTCTCGTGCAGATACAAAGAAGAGTAGCCAAGATGTAGATAAAACTAGTGGTGACCCGGTCAAGTAAATCAGCTAGTTGAAATACTATGGGTTACACGATTTTTGTATTTTGTTTTGGATTTCTTTTATTGTATTTGTAAAGTAACGTTATATTTAGTACAAGCACAAATATTTTGTAATTAATGTTTTTGAATATTACATGCATATTGTTCCTTCTGTATCATTTAATGTCAAAAAATATATGATTCTCCATTTTTCCTTGATTATTAAATGATAATTTTGACTGACGACAGCATAGTACTCTCTTATCCGGGCATGCATTGTTGGGATGATGGGTGGTTATAATTTTTGGTATTAGAGCTTGATTTGGGTGATTTTGGGTTTTCAAAAAAAAGTTTTAAAATATAATTATGATATGTGTACCCACATTTGAATATATAAGTTGTTGCTTGTTGATTAGGGTTGTTACTTTTATGATATAAGTAGGTTATGGCTTTTGGATCACAATAAATAGTGGATGAAAAGGTTGAAAGTAATGAGCCTACAAAGATAGAGGATTCATTATGACCATATCGTTATCGAGCTGCTACATTGATATTTGGTGCTAGCTCATCACATGGGCAGTTTGTTGCTAGCACAGGATAGACAGAGCTCTTGCAAAATATGATCGACTTGTTACAGAGTGCATCATAGCCAACCCTATCTATTTTACAATTTAAGAGATTGCGAAAGTTGGGGGCACCAAACTTTTATGGTAAATGGGAAAATGACCCCTCTATAGAAGAGTTCTGGTTAGAGCGGGTAGAGAGAGTCTTTGACCAGCTACATTGCATGAACGAGCATAAATATAAGTATGCAGTGTCTTTGTTGCAGGATCATGTATATGAGTAGTGGCACTCGGAGTCATAAAGTTCATAAGTACTTGATCCTCTAACTTGAGAATTCTTTTTGGAGAAGTTCAAGGAACAATATATCCCACCAATCTATATAAATGACAAGAAGGGGGAATTCTTAACTTAATAGGGTGACTATTAATAATAAGTATCCATTACCTAGGATTGATGACCTTTTTTATCAACTGAAAGGTGCAAGTATATTTTCAAAGATAGATCTTTGATCAGGGTATCATCGACTGAAGATCAAGGAGTTAGATGTACCAAAGATGGCGTTTAGGACTCGTTATGGTCATTATGAGTTCCTAATGATGACATTTGGTTTGACGAATGCACGGACAATGTTTATGGACTTGACGAACCGAGTGTTCAGGCCATATCTTGATCAGTTTGTAGTGGTGTTCATTGATAATATTCTGGTATACTCTAGAGATAAAGAAGAGCATGATTAGCATCTTAGAATGGTATTGCAGACTTTGAGGGAGAAACAATTGTATGCAAAGTTATCTAAGTGTGAGTTTTGGTTGGAATCAGTTAGTTTTCTGGGTCATGTGGTATCAGCAGAGAGTATTCGAGTTGATCCTGGTAAGATTGAAGCTATTCTTAATTGGAAACCATCTCGTAATGTGACTGAAATGAGGAGTTTCCTTGGATTAGTCGAATATTATAGGAGGTTCGTTAAGGAATTTTCATCCATAACAACTCCTTTGACCCGATTGTTGTGGAAAGACATTCGGTTAGAATGGACAGACAAGTGTCAGGCTAGTTTTGATAGATTCAAGGCAACATTGACTGAAGCACCAGTCTTAACTCAACCTACTCCAGGAAAAAATTATGTTTTGTATAGTGATGCAAATCACAATGGACTAGGTTGTGTTCTTATACAAGAGGGAAAAGTGATTACGTATGCCTCCAGACAGCTCAAGCTGCACAAGCTTAACTATCCAATGCATGATTTAGAGCTTACAACGATAGTCTTTGCTCTTAAGATCTGGAGATATTATCTGTATGGAGAAAGATGCTACATTTATATGGACTATAAGAGTCTTAAGTATCTGCCTTCACAGAAAGAATTGAACCTGGGGCAACGAAGATGGTTGGAGTTAATTAAAGACTATGATTGTGTGATTGACTATCAGCCAGGAAAAGCAAATGTGGTGGTTGATGCCTTACGCAGAAAGATGTTAGCCGAGTTGCAAGTGGATTCTACTTTAATTCAGAGGATTAAAACGGTTTAGAGGCAAGATGAAAAGCTAGTAAAAATAGTTGAAACTGTGAAAAATGAAGAATAATAAGAATTTTCTTTAACAAAAGATGGTACTGTGTATTTCAAGAACCGAATTTATGTTCCGTGTATAGAAGAGTTGAAGTTAGAGATTTTAAAGGAAGCTCATAAAATGGTTTATACTATGCATCCAGGTGGAAATAAAATGTACCAAGATTTGAAAGCACAGTACTGGTGGTTAGGGATGAAGAAGGATATCACAGAGTATGTTGCCAAGTGTCTAACCTGTCAACAAGTGAAAGTTGAACATCAATTACCCACAGGATTACTACAACCGATTTCCATACTAGAATGGAAGTGGGAAAGAGTCATGATGGATTTTGTGTTCGGTTTACCGGTAACTTAGAAGAAACATGATGCAATGTGGGTGATAGTGGATTGACTAAAGAAGTCAGCACATTTTCTACCTATTCAGATGGACTATCCTTTGAAAAAGTTGGCCGAGATTTATGTGAATGAGATAGTGAGACTTCACGGAGTGCCTATATCTATTATATCTAACAGAGATCCCAGATTTACATTGTAGTTCTAGAAGAGCTTACAGCAGGCTTTGGGAACTCGACTTAGTTTTAGCATAACCTTTCATCTGCAGATGGATGGACAATCAGAACGAGTTATTCATTTATTAGAAGACATGATGAGAAGTTGTGTGCTAGATTTTGAGAGAAGTTGGGATCAATATTTATCTCTTATGCAATTTGCCTACAATAATAGCCATTAGACAAACATTGGCATGACTTTTTATGAGGTTTTGTACGAAAGAAAATGTAAGACCCCAGTTTGTTGGACCGAGTTGAATGAGAAGAATTTCATCGGACTAGATATAGTTTAACAGACTGAAGAGAAAGTTAGAGTGATAAAAGAAAGATTGAAAGTGGCACAAGATCGACAAAAGTCATACGCTAACCTAAAGAGGCGAGACATATAATATGATGTAGGTGATAAGGTTTTTCTTAAAGTTTCACATTGGAAGAAGGTGTTGAGGTTTGGCAAAAAGGGAAAGTTGAGTCCAAGGCTTATTGGTCCTTATGAGATTCTGGAAAGAATCAGACTATTGGCATACCGATTAGCCCTTCCATCAGAGTTGGATAGAATTCACAATGTTTTCCATGTTTCAATGTTAAAGAGATATTGTTCAGACCCGACTCATATTATACCAACTGAAGAGATAGAAGTATAGACATACATGTCTTATGAAGAGGAACTTATGGCTATAATAGCACGTGAAGAGAAAGTTTTTCGGAACAAGAGAGTTCCTTTAGTTAAAGTCTTATGGTGGAACCATGCAGTGGAAGAAGCCACATGGGAAAGTGAAGAAGTGATGAAGAAGCAGTATCCCCAGTTGTTCAACCCATAATGAACAGGTAAATTTTAAGAACAAAATTTATTTTAAGGGGGAGAGAATGTCATATCCGCTAACTTAGGCACCGAGTCGCACATATCGCAAAGTTGACGCATTTGACCGATCAGAGTTTAAATTCAGATGTTGACTGAAATTAATCAAGATAATGATTCATAATTATGATATATGCCTAATAAAGTGCTTAGAAAGCTTAAAGAAGTTGATTTACGGTAAATGACTAAATTGCAGAATTTGATAAGTTTTGGGGTCAATTTGCAATTTACCAAACTTTTAAGGATTTAATGAGATATTTGTTATTTAACATATTAAAATTGGACGTAAAATATGGGTTGGCCGGCCATAGCATGATTGAGGAAGATTAATATGATAATTAAGCTAAATATCAAAGAAATGGTCAAAAATTAGTGGGTTCCAATTTTTCTTCTTTCTTTTCTGCTCAAGAACAGTTATACACCACTCTCTCTTTTCCACCATAGCTAGAGCTTAATCTAGAGAGAGAAAGAAAGAGAAGAGAGGGAAAAGGACAAGACAGAGGTTGTGATCAAGTGATCTACAAGTCTTAAAGAAGCTTGAAAGAGCAAGAAGGAGGAAGAACAAACAAGTTTAGTGGCAAGAGAGAATCTCCAAGGTTGTGATCAAGTGAAGAAAAGTGTAAAGGTATGAAACTTTTCTTCTTCTCTTTCATCTTTTCTTAAGGAAGCTGGGTTTTGAGCTTGATTATGTGGAGAGAGTTTAGGGTTTCATGAGAGAGAGTTTAGGGTCTCATAAGAGTTCTGAGAAAATAAGGTTTTGATGATGATTTTATGATGTGGTAAGCGTTCCAAGTGACAAGGAACAAGCTCAAGGGAGTAAAGGCAAAGAGAAAGCTACTTAGAAGAGTGAAGGAGAAAAATAGAGGTTTGTGCATAATTTAAGGCAATAACCTATCTTTGTGGGAAATAATGCATGTTTAAATATGATAATTAATGATTGAATTGCAATAATGATGATTATGGCATGAAACCATAGGTTTAGATATAAAGAATGAGATTTTGTGATATGTTCAGTTAAGTAATGTATGTTAGAGAATTGAGTTATGATAAAGGCATTTATATGTATTAGAACATAATATGTTGAGTAAAGGACTTTAGAAATGCATGAGTTTATATTTGGTATGACTTGGTGCAACTAGAAATGAATAAGGAAAGTAAATATGCAGGTTTTCTGCAGATAGTCATGGGCATGACTCTTAAATCACGGGTGTGAACTTGCTAAGTTCACTGGCGTGACTTTTGTGTGGTAATGACACTATTTATTCCAGAAGCGTTCACAGCTTTGAATCACGGATGTGAACTAATTCATGGGCGTGAATGAGTAATCACGACTATGAATGCTCTATTTTTGGTAATTATGAATATTGTTAACTAATGAAATATTCAGGTAAGTAAATGAAAAGATATTATTTATCCAGTAAAATAAGAATGTTGATATGTTTGTAAAGGTAATTAAGTAAAGATATATGAATAATGTGTAATTATGGATATGCCCATTACTCTAACTCCGGACTAGAAACAGGATATATGACATGTCATTATGGGGGCGATCGGTGCCGTATTATATGAGATATTTCTCAGTCAATGTGGATTAAGCTCTAGGAGCGCCATTGACTTGAGATGCTCAGTTGAGCATACTTAAATCAAGGACAAGGTGGCTTTAGCTCTGGGAGCACCCTTGGTTCGGTAATTCATATATGATGATATATTACTCAATCAATGTGGCTTTAGCTCTGGGAGTTCCATTTATTTGAGAAGCTCCGATGAGTCAGATAGTGGACAGGGTGGCTATAGCTCTGGGAGTGCCTTTGATCCATAACCCGTATCCAGGTAGTTCAATTTAGATTGACATGGGCCAACTAATGAAGTAAAGTTGATAGATAATGCAAAATAATATGAAATTAATATAGAATATTAAAGAGATGAAAATAGTAACTTATAATTAAAGATAAATGAAAATAACATTGTACATGTATGCATGATTCTCATAATCGTATGAAATAGGGATACGAGGAGAAGAATAACATGAAAAGATTTTAATGCATAAAATGACATATGTTAATGCTTGTTGCATAACATAGTATATTGACTTATTTATATGCACGACTAAGTCTAGAGTTTAGCATGAGAGTTTTCCTTCCGCGCAGATATTGAAAGATAGTTGAAGGTTGTAGATAAAGCAAGCGATGATCATAGTCAATTAAAGCAGCTGGTCTTGAAATAGTGGGTCACAATCTTTTGAACTTTTATATTTTGCTTTTCATAATATATACTTTTAGATTTGTAAATTAATTTTCACAGTTTGTTGAGAATTAACTTGATGTTTATAATTACTATCTTATATAAATAAAATGTACATTATTTCTTGTATATATATGAGCTAAGAGTAAAAAAAAAAATTTATGTATGGCTTTTTAGCATTTACTAAAATAGTGATTTGAAGAAGTCAGTGTAGCGCTCTCTTATCCGGGCACGTGCTGTTTGGGTAAGGGAGTGTTACAGAAGGGGTGTTACAGTCTGTGCTTTGTGACAAATACATAGCCACACAAGGATAAAATAGATCCTAGAGCATATAATGGAATATTTATGGGATATAGCCTAATACAAAAAGCTTATTTGGTTTACTTAATGCATAGATAAAAACTTGTCATTTCTAGGGATGTTCACTTTTATGAACATATTTTCCCTTATGACAAATTTGTTCCACCATCACATACAATACCTTTACCTCTCTCCACTGATTCAGATGTACCTATCTCTGTTACTTTAGAACCTACCATTACTGTAGTTAATGAGTCTAATAATTTAGAATTCATATCTCAACATTCTTTTCCAATCACAATTTCTAGCCAACACTAGAAATATATAAGCAACCTCCTTATTGGATGCATGATTACATATGTAGTAATGTTTCTCCTACTACTTTATCTATTGTTGTTGATTCATAAGTCCATCAAGGTATTGTCTCTTTAACTCCTAAAGCCTACCCATTTTATTCTAATTCATGTTTTAACACCTCTTATCTGTCATTTATGGCTAATCTTTCTAGTTCAAGAGCTTATAATACTCAATATAAATAGGTTATACAACATAAAGAAAGGGCGAAAGCCATTAATAAAAAGTTAAAAGCCTTGGAGGCTAATGACACATGGGAGATTACTGAATTACTAGTAAACAAACAGACAATTAGGTATAAATGGGTGTATAAGGTGAAGTTCAAACTTGATGGCATTATAGATAGATACAAGGCTAGATTAGTTGCAAAGGGTTTCAATCATTTACTTGAAGTTGGCTACTTTGAAATTTTATCCTATAGCAAAGCTTGTCATAATTAGACTTTTCCTTATTGTAACAATTGTAGGGAGTTGGCTTTTGCATCAAATAGATATCAACAATGCATTCTTACATGGTTTCTTAAATGAAGAGGTCTATCTCACTCCTTCATAAAGCTATACCAAAGATGTTGCTTATCAAGTTTGCAAACTTAAAAGGTCTTTATATGCCCTCAAATAGGCATCTCGGCAATGTAATATAAAATTTACTAAGAACCTATAAAGTATTGGTTTCATTCAGTGTGGTCATGATCACTGCATATTCACTAGATCTTCCAATGATCAATTTCTTATGCTTCTAGTTTATGTGGATGGTTCTCTTCTTACTAGCAATTCAACAACAATGTAGAAGCAGTCAAGCAATTTTTACATAAGCAGTTTACAATCAAGGATCTGGGACATGCTAGGTATTTCCTAGGTTTGGAAATTGCAAGATCAACAAATGAAGCCTACATTTCTCAGAGAAAATGTAGTTTAGACATTTTGAATGATAGTAGTTTTACGGGTCTCAACTATGTTAGCACTTCACTGCCAAAAGGGATCAAGTTTGATCACTTTTCTCCACCTCTGTTTGATCCTGAATCTTATAGAAGGTTGATTAGACATTTGTTGTACTTGAACCTAACTAGGCCATATACAACCTACAGTGTGAAATAATTCAATCAATTTATTTCCTCTCCTTGTCACACTCATTGGTAGGCAACACTTCATGTGCTTAGATACTTGAAACACACATTGACTAAAGGTTTATTTTATCCTTTAATCAATAGCTTCCAATTTGAGGCCTATAGCGAAAGTGATTGGGCATCCTATTCTCTAACTCAAAAATCACTTAGTGGTTATTGTGTATTCATTGGAGAGGCTTTAGTTTCTTGGAAAACCAAGAAACAATCCACTGTTTTATGAGCATCATGTGAGGTTGAATATAGGAGCTTAACATCGGTTGCTTGTAAGCTTCAATGGGTGACTTATGTTTTGGACACTATGTTGGTGCCCATAGTCAAACCTATTCCATTGTGGTGTGACAATAAATCTGCCTTGCATATTTCAGAGAACACTATTTTTTATGAAAGGACCAAGCACCTAGATATTGATTGTCATATTGTTAGAAATCAATACAAGGCAGGTTTCAATAGCTTGCATCATGTCAACTCTCATTTACAGCTTGTTGACATTTTCACTAAGTCCCTCTCAAGTCCTCACTTTGATACTTTGGTCTCCAAGTTGGGCTTGGTTGAACCTCACCAACCTCCAACTTGAGTGGGGAATGTACGAAGTATGCTTCAAGCTAAAGTGTAGCAAGGTAGCGAACGATCAGTAGCAATGAGGCACTAAATGCAGTAAACATGCTAAGCTCATGCAGGCTTTCTCATTGTATGCAAGTCATTCTCAGCTGCAACAATCGTGTATTTGCAATGTCATACAAGAGCAGCAAGCTACTTGCAACATATTGTTCAACTTCATTTAATTAGTTAGTTAACAATGTTAGTGTAGAAATTAGTTAGCTTAACAGCGTTAGTGTAGTAGTTAGCTAGCTGTTAAGCGATGAGTTAGCAGGGGCAGTTATTGTTGTTATGAGTTTATTATTATAGCTGACTTGTCCTTCTCTCGCTGGATCGGTAGTTAGAGAATATGTATATAAATACTTGTCCTTGAGGCAGTTAATTTATGAAGTTTAGTTCTTTTTCATTCATTTTAGCTCTCTCTTCTCCGATTCAAGTTTTAATCCTTCATCCATTCAAGTGTTGTTTGCATAGTTCTTACATTCTGATCAGCCATAATATTTAATAATATGAAACTATTTGAATATACATTAGTTATTTTAAGAAAATTCAAGATGACTTGACCCAATTGAAGTATTTCTTGGTAAGCCAAATTCCAACTGACTCGATTATAGGTTAATGAAATTCATTCAAAATTCAAGTGATTGAAAGTCAAAATGGTTCAAAAAATTATTGCAATCCAAATGAAATATAAATTCAAATTAACTCAACTGTCACATCTGCTATTAGATATCAAAATTATTTTAAGACGTGTTATTTGATTTATTCATTTTACTTATTAATATTTTAGTAAATTTAAATTTAATAATTAATCTAATTTTATTATTATATTTGAGTCTTAGATATAGTGTAAAAAGAATTATTATATTTTGATGTTATAAACTAATAAATGACTCAATTTAATCTTTTTTCTCTATAAATATATTACAAAAAAAAATAATCCGATTCAATGGACAATTCAAATAATTATCTGAGTTAATATATAATCTCGCCTTGACTCGTTGATAAGCTGAACACAAATAATCTGCAACAAAGAACCCTAACCGATTCTAAGCTCCATCTAAATAATGAAATTGCAAATTTAAAATCTAATCGAAACTTTAATATGCATAGCTACAAAAATTAATTGAGCAGTTGGATGTCTTAATCCAAATTTCTGTAATCAAATTCCAAAACTAACTAGTTGTATAATTATAAATAAAGGTAAAGAGGCAAGCTATTATTCTACTGAATTTGAGTAATAAGGGGAGGTGGAACCAGGCTTAGGCTAACTCAAAGGGTTGACGACTAAAAATATGACTAGAAAAAGGATTGCCTTGGAGTAGCTTCTTTCTTATCATAGAAAAAGAAAACAAAAGGTCCTCAAAGTCTTAGAATGTAAACCCAACAAGTGTATAAAAAGGCCTGAAAAAGATAAATCAAACACTAAATCATTCTCTCCATATGCTGCAAAAAATTACTCTAGCTTCCTTTTTCTGCTGATATTCGTTCTTCTAAAGAAACCTTAATCCCATTTGTCTCTTCCCCATACTGACCACATCTCAATCTTTGAATGTTTGAAACATTTTTCTTCTCTTTAATGCACGTTCTCCTTTTCTTTCTAAATCCAACTGCGCAGTTTCTTTATGCGCTCTCTTCTTTCGGCTCCACCAAACAGGCCTGGTATTATCGCTGCCTCGGTCTCGACCCCCTGAAGCTTTTATCATATTCTATTTATAGTCATTTCGCATCCCTTTGTAGCTTGATATATTTCTGAATTCAAAAAACCCTAAAGAAAATGAAGAGAAATGTAAGTGAGAAATGGATGTTACATAGGCAAAAGAAGAAAGGTCATGATCATAATAATAAGAAGATGAATAGGTTGTTGATCAGTATCAATGTTCTTGGGAGTGCTGGGCCTCTGAGATTTGTAGTGAATGAAGATGATTCTGTTGCTGCTGTTATTGAGAATGCTTTGAAGACTTATTCTCGCGAAGGGCGACTTCCTCTTCTTGGCTCTGATGTCGATAACTTCCTTCTCTACTGCGCAAATGCTGGTTCTGATGGTATATATACATATATTCTTATCCTTCATTTCTACAGTTTATTTATTGTAGGGGTTGCTACTTCTTAATTCTTAATTGGGTTTGTTTCCCTTCTCCTTTTTGATCTTTTGTTGAATAATGGGTTCTTGTTGTTTCTATTGGTGTTTCTTTGATTTTTCTCAAAAGTGTACAATTCTCTTTTCACATCACTACTTCATAATTATGGTATATGAAACAGATTATTAGTAGCAGATATAAAATTATTGCTACGTTTCAAATTCTAACTTTTGTAATAAAATATTCAAATTGCTGCAATATAGTAGCAAATCGAGTAGATGTAGCAGCTGTCAATTCGTTGTTATAGATTAATAGCAACAATTTTAATATATATTATAACAGTTTTGTTATACTGTCACATGATGCTTTTAATGATATTATGATAATGTATTCATAATCTAAGTTTTTTGGTATTTTGGTTTTGATTAGAAATCTGAAAATGTATCAAATTAATGAATGGACGCTAAAGAATGACATCATGCATCAAGAAACCACCAATTTCAATTCTTGCTTTAATTTCGTTGTTGGCTTTGATAGATAGAAATGTTCAATTGTAGAAAATACCAATCTATTATACTTCAAATTAAAGACCTTTCTTCCATTACTTTTTTTTTTAAAGAACTTTTCTTCCATTAGTTTTTTTTATTTATTATTATTTAGTTTTTAATAACTTTCTTCTATTAGTTTTTCACTTTTTTTTCTCCTTTTTATTTTCTTTCAAAAATATGGGTTTTATAGCTCTGAATCCTAGGGAGGCAATAGGATCAAAAGGAGGAATAAGGAACTTTGTGCTATGCAAGAAGCAAAGGCAACCACAAATGACAGAAGGGAGATCAGAAATGGTAGCAAACAAGGCATCAGGATGGAAGGCATGGATCAACAAGTCCTTTAGTTTCAAGATATTATCTCATTGAAATTAATTTTTAGTTAAATCATTAATTTTTCTTTAGAATCTACCTATCTATCCATCCATTTCAGCTTTAACTTGTCATCAATTACAATACAAACCATCCGTGCATGATAAAATCTGACTCCAACAATATATTATGGAAATATGTAACTATATATGAAAAGCATATGTTCTCTATCTTTATGATTGGAATTATATGCCTTGATAATAATAAAGTATAATACCTTTACAATATTGTTAATTATTTTTTAGATTTGGCATCTTTTCTTTGGCATATCTTATAAGCTTTTCTATTTCTTTTCTTGAGCGTATTCACTGTTAGCCACACAAACATATGGTAACAGATGTATTGTGGGGAATTAATTAATATGTGCCATTATATAAAAACTATATTTTATATGCCATCACTTTATTGAAATTGCAGGCTATGGAAAAAAGTCGGTAATTAAATGAGAATTAGGAATTAATTAATTGCTTAAACACGCACCAAGGGGAGGTTGAAGGTTCCAATTAAGGTCATATTGGAAAGTAATTACCTAGTGATTGGAGTCATCTGGGAAAAATAATACTGGGGTATTGTAAAACTATATATGATATATGTTTCCTTCAGTTCCCAGGAAAATATGTTAATTGAAATTTTCTTTGCTGGATGTTGCATCATATGAGAAGATATATATTAGATATGGTAGCATTTTACGTATTTTATAGGATTATACTAGGGATGGAGCCTGAAATTTTAGTTTGAGGTAGCCAAAAAAATACATTATAGAAGTCAACTATGCTCTCGTTGATAGTAAAATTTTCAATATTTTATTTTCGATATACATATATAACGAGAAAATATCTAAAAAAGAAATTAGAAAAAAAAAATTTAACAAAAGACATCTATGCTCTTTTTTTATTCCGTTTTATTTTTTACCCTCATAAATTAAGAAAAATAAATGAGATGGGAACTTTTAAAATTTCAAATTTAAGGTATTTGTTTTTTGTATAATAACCACAAATTAATTTTTATCTCGTGAAAATCAAATTTTAGTTTTTTAATTATTTGTTATACTTTTGTACTTCTAAATGATGAGTGTATATTTTTAATTTTTCAATTAATATAATTAAGGTATACTTCTAATTTTTTTAAGAGGGGCCAATAGAAAACAAGTGAAAAATCTTAGTATACTAAATCTAAATTTTTACATTATATATAAGCTTTTGCAAAGTTTGGGAGGCCAAGACTTTCCTCAATTCCCCTCCCTCCGTCACTGGGTTTATAGATAAGAAATTAATAGAGCCATATTATATAATCATTGCTACCAATGAAGGGAATTTCTTAGGAAAAAATCATACATGCAAATTTAAATTTGGCAATGGGATCGGTTATGCAGATTCAGATTAGATCGTTTTGGGTTCATATAATCACTTTTGGAAGAATCGTTTTCGAGTTGACTCAACTTTGAAGCCTTTCTTCAAATAATAGTTTCAAATTCAGATTAGTATCTAGTTTGATCCACTTGATTTAATCATATTTCGGATCAGTTTTTAGAAATCCAAAATTAAGTAAGCAAATTAACCAACTTTTGAACTATAAATGCTGATATAGTGATGGAAATACAAATAATATATTAATATTGGCATTGGCATTTTCAATGATCCTGTACCCTCCACCACCACCCCATCACAAAAAAAATATAATAATAATAATAATAATAATAATAATAATAATAATAATAATAATAATAATAATAATAATTGGTAGTATTGAGATTTTTTTTTAAAACATTTAAATTTGTCGCTTTTATTACTTTTTAATAAAAAAGCTAACTAGATTAATTTCTGGCATTCTTCTACTTTCAAACACATTGTATTGATGTAACACTGACTTAGTGGGATGTTATAGATTCAAAGTGCTCAAGAAGGGATGAATTCAGCTTGTATTCAAATTCTACTTCTATTAGAAAATAAATTTCTAACAATGTTTTCTATTCATTCTATTTTCTTTAGAGAACACAGTTTTTGACATAATTTTTTCTAATGAAAATTTACTAATCAAATGTCAACATGAATTAAACTTCAAATCTTTTTCACATGTATATAATCAATATAAATCCAGAAGACACTTGAGCACTTAAAATTGACTTAAAAAAATATGACCTTTTTCTATTCAAAATCAAGATAGACTTTTCAATTTCTAAACACAAATATTTTGATTCACATATTCAAATATCTTTCAAATCATTTATTAATCAATCAAATAATTTTCAAAAGTTGCAAAAAAATAAAAATCAAAATAGAGAAAAGGGAAAGAAGATGAACACGACTATTTATAGTATGGTTCATCCTCCTTTTGCCTACTCCTCTCCTCAAGATATAATATTGAGAGCTTCTCTCAATAATGACCCATTTAATTTGCTAGAGACAAGCCAAAATTATAGTCTCAGTCTTCTAAATAACCTAAACACATTCTCACTGAAAATTTTAAAGTTTTTCATAAGGAAATCCTTAAAACCTCTATCTTTTTCTAGGATAAAGACAAATATCTCAAGTTTCAAACCCAAAACTAGCAATAAAAATACAAGAAATGCGCTCAAAAACTATTTTTTACTTTCAAACATATTATTCAGTGAAAGTTATAATTGAAATGAGAAGGATTTTTAAGGTGTAAATCTCAAAATATGAAAATAGAGGAAAGAGAAGGTTAAACACTAGTAGTTCTTGAATTGTTATTGGGTCCATATATTGTATGGATCAACACACCAAATCAGAAAAGGGTGATTGTAGAGAAGTAAAGTGCGACATTCAAGTTATGACTCATTTAGGACATCGTGCTACTGATAATTAAGAGTACATAGAAAATTTCTAGATAGTAATACAAGAAAAGAACTTCTAGATGACATAAGTGAGATTGAAACACTAGAAGGCTTGGTACAATACAATATCAGTTGCTAGTAGAAGAATCTAACTAGTCGGAAAAAATTGAAGACAAGGAATAAAAAGTGATTTTATCATCAATGCGTCATATCACGCTAACTAAGTATAGTGATGAAGATCAGTTTCATCCACGAGGGTATAAATATGTTCATATCGACATTTTTAATTTTGACCAATGGAACATAGTGTTAGGATTGATAAAGCACATATATGCCTAAGTACATGTATATGTGTACATGTTGTCAAATAGTAGTCTTAAATAAAAGAACTAACAGTTAGTATAATTGAATGGTTGGATTGAGCAAAAATGTTATGATGAGAATGAATTAGTTTTCACAACAAGGGACGATAAACTAAAGTCGTTCAAATGAAGTAAATCATAAAATTCTCGAAATAAGAGGTGATACAATTCAGAATGGAAGGTCTCTTGACCATTTGCTAATATCCCTAACGTAGAGGCAGAGAAATTCAAACCCAAAAAAGGCAATTTAGGTCTCAATAGCAAATTGTATAGAGTAATACTCGGATGTTCCAAATGGGTTATAAGGAATACCTAAATAGAAAAAGTGTCCATTGAAGACTTCATTCCAGGCTACAGATGATTGCTATAATGTCTTGCAAGATGGTCACTACCAAACAAAAAGCAAAAAAACTATTAGACAAGAGTTTCACAGACTATAGATTCACATATGAGTCAATTGTGATGAAAATCATAAATGACATAATGCTATTTAAAGGATAAGAGAATCATAGTCGACCACTTTACTGGTTTAATTGTTCTAATAGAGATTAGAATTGAAGGGACTTACTAGTGCCAAACTAGAGATAATGGAGGTAAGGCCATAAAAATGAGGCGTTTTATAGTATAAAGTGTTGGATACCATTGTGTTGGACAAAACTCAGTGATAGGAAGCCAGTGGGCTAGAGTTAGTGCAATAAATAGAAAAAAATATAAATTATATAGGAAAGGTTGAAGGCAACTTTTTTATAGGAAAAAATCATGTGCAAATCTTAAGATGAGGAATATAAAGTATGAAGTGGGGGACAATGTGTTTCTCAAAGTTTTTCTATGAAAAAAAGGTCCCTAGATTCTAAAAGAATGACAAGTTAAGCTCTAGATTTATTGGACCTCATGAGATCTTAGATAGGATTGGACCAATTACTTACAAGTTTGTTTTACCAAAAGAGTTGAGCAAGATCTATAATGTCTTCTATGTTTCTATTCTGAGAAGGTACCAATCAAATCTTTCTCACATGATACCAATAGAGAGCATTGAGGTAAGACCAGACTTGACCTCTGAAGAAGAACTAATTGAAATCTTGGCTCTGAAATCAATAAACTCTGAAACAAGCGAGTATCATTGGTCAAGACGTTATGGATGAATCATACTACCAAAGAAACGACATGGGAAAGAGAGAAAGTGATGATGACACAATACCTCCAATTATTTTATCATGAACAATCAAGTAAATTTTAAAGACGAAATTTTTTAAAGGGAAGAGAAATAAAATGTCTTCTAATTTAGGCCCGAATAATTAGCGTGCCTAATGATCATGATTAAAATTATTGAAGTCTAAATTCGGGAATAAATGGATTTTAATAAATTATAGGTGTTTTATAAAAATGATAAAAATGTTTGGTAAGTTAAAAAAAATAGGTAAAAACTAATAATTAAAGTGGGTATTGGGCAAAAACGAAGGACCAAAGTGACATTTTTTCTAAAAGTATAAAAATCCTTCTTCTTCCTTCTTCTTCATTAATAAGTAGCCACCAAACCCTACTTTTGCTATAAAAAATGTGTTCACTATTCATCTATCTATTTTTTCACTTTCGTTCACACAAAAGAACTATAAACCACCAAAAACTAAGAGAAAAATCACTATTCATCATATTTTTCCTCATAATTTTCCACTATTTTTGTTCTTGGTGGAAATTCATTTTAAATAGGTTGTATTATATGTCAAATTAGAGTTTTTTTTTAATTAAAACATCTCTTTTAAATATCCAGAGGGATTAAAAGAAGAGCTTGAGTTAGATTGTGGCTTAAAAGAGGAATTTTGATAGTTAAAGTGAAAGTTTATATTTTTAAAGCATATTTATGTGCATATATATGTTCTATGATTTACAAGAGACAATTTGATATCTTAATAGGCATTAGAGAGAGTGGTGAAAACCCCTAAGAACAAAAGTAAACTTGAGGTTTGAAGAGGTTTATACATATAACATATTTATTCATTTGAGCCTTTTATTTGCATTGCTATGATGCTTGATGTTGGTGATTTTGTTAAAATTTATTTGGAATAGTTTTGATATATTTGATCATATTTTATGTTTTGGAATTTGGATTGACATAAAACTAATAGAAAATAAAAGTAGACACATAGAGAAAAAAAATGTTATGAAGAGTATGAACACTACTTCTAATTGCAATTTAACCTAGATTTGGCTACAAAATCTCAAACATGAAAGTGTCTAAAAAATATTGGGTAGATTTTTATTGAACATCAGACTGTAATTTAGTCATATCTTATGTTATGTAGTTTGGATTGGTATAAAATAAATTGAAAATGAAAGTAGACATATAGAGCTAAAATTCTTATGAAGAGTGTGAACTCTACTTCTTACTGCAATTGGACCAAAAATTTGTTACGAAATTTCAGACTTGGAAGTACATTAAAAATGATAGGAAGGTGTTTACCGAACACCACAAAGTAATTTGACTAGAACGTATGCTATAAAATTCAGACTTTTTTTAAATCTTTTTGCATATGAAAGATAAGATATTAAACTAAAAATTTATAAAAAACTATGACGTCAAATTCAAATAAAAAAATGGGTGAAATATGTGACCCTTATGTGTGTATTTTGATTGTGAAAAAAATGTGATAGTAATATCTTTAAATTTTTTTTTATGATAAATTAATATGAGATATGATTATGTATGACTTAAAGTCATAGTAGTATGATACTTTGAAAAACATATAGAATAATTATGTAAAGCCATATTATTTTTGATTCTGGATATTAAGGTAACTTGATGAATTTATTTTTAATATTGCTATGAAAATGGTTGTGATATATGGATTATTGTTTATGATTTTTTATATGTGAAACAAAATAATAAAAGTAAGAAAAATCAATTAAATGAAAATATTAAAAAAAATAGTTTGGTATCATATGGATATGTATACTTATATTATTTTGTGATTTAACATATAAAGTATGCATGTCAACACAATAGCAAAAAGTATGGATTACATGAATGTATATGTATATGAAAGTATAAGCATGAATTGGATAATATGAGTACCGAAATATGATATGACATCTCATGAATGTATGTATAAATTTATATGCGTAGATGTACTATTAAATATTATGTTATTTAACGTGTGTGTATTTTTTCATACACATGCAAGGATATGCAAAAAGTCAATGAAAGAAAAAAGCAAACTGCCAAAAGTCATATGGATAAACGGACATCTTAGGGTGATGCATATATTAAAGTATTTCCTTTTTATGTTATATATTCTATGGAGCAAAAAGAGTTATACAGTTGTATCATTTAAAGTTGTTTAAGTATGTTTTAAATATGTATTACACATTGTAATGTATTATATGCGTAACACCCCCTCACCTCAGCAACGCGTGCTCGGATGAAGGAGTGCTACGCTGACTTCATTGGTTAAAATACCATTATTAAATTATGTATAAATGAAAATGACTCGTATATATATTTTTCTTTATTTACCATTTATTATTTACTATTTATTTACTTGTAGTATAAAAGAAATCATAATAAAGAAACACGATACATTTTATATAATAAAGTATTATTTACAAAACGTGCGCTTACTTTACAAGTATTATAAAATAAAATTCAAAACATAAACACAACAGTTGAGTGATCCATAATATTTGATACAAGCTGCTCTACTGGATTAGGCTGCTACTACATTTGTCTACTTATTCTTTGTTATACCTGCGTGAGAGAAACTCTCATGCTAAGCTCTAGTCTTAGTAGTACATATAAACAAGACAATAAACTATTTTATGCAACTTGCATTATCATATATCAACTCATGCTCAATCATCTTCTCATGCAAATATACATATCATGGTATTCTAACATGTATAAACATCAAATTATATTCTTTTATCTCATACTTGTTTACTTTATTAAAATATCATTATATAACATATCATAATTAACCATGTTACAAGTCATTATTCCTTTTATTTTCCTTAACCTTTTTATGCCATAGTATTCTAATATGCATAAAGATCAAATTATATTCTTATATCCCATATTTGTTTTACTTTAACAAATCATGATGATCCATATTACCATTCATGATTCCCTTTTTATTTTCAATCACTTATTTATTTTTTATAACATTTTTGTGCCCATAACACCCAATCATTTTTTCGTGCAAACATACATTTCATAAATTTTATTCTTTTACATCTCATATTTATTTTACTTTATCAAATCATTATTATCCATAGCCTTTTATTGCCCATAACACCCAATCATCTTTTTATCCATGTCATAATTCATAATTCCATTTTTATTTTCAATAATCCATTTATTTTCCACAAC
The DNA here is from genome assembly GCA_023653625.1 of Triadica sebifera. Classification (NCBI taxonomy): domain Eukaryota; kingdom Viridiplantae; phylum Streptophyta; class Magnoliopsida; order Malpighiales; family Euphorbiaceae; genus Triadica; species Triadica sebifera. Next base: position 24,445,439 of record CM042905.1, on the reverse strand, counting down.
TTTTTTATTTATGTCCAAAACACCTATGAATCATTGAATAGAATAACGAAGTTGCCATCCAGACACTTGGGAGTGTCATCCAGACAATATGATATGCGTGTATAAGTGTCATTACCGGCTTGAATAATTGTGTCATTACTAATAATTGTGTCATTACCGGCTTCAATAATCATACCATTAATGGTTTATTTTTTCATCATACTCCCCCTCTGCTTGGCATGCCAAACTATCTTAAGTCTAGTTCAAGTTAGGCATTCTAGGGCTTACTGAATGTCATTAAAATTCATAGTTATTAAATTCACTCATTTTATGCATGTAAAGGTTCAATTAATCATACAATTACTCAATAAAAATAGTATTTGCATAATATAACAAGGTTCACATCATTTTACTCATTTTATTGCTCAACTCATATGCTGCCCTGTCACTGACAGATTTTGTTCTCTATATTGGACCTTAATTTTGGTTCTGCTACAATCTGAATTTAGTTATAATGTATTCTTAACAATTTTAGGTATGAATTTTAGCTTTAATTTGCAACTTGAATCAATTAATTTTGATTATGTATCAAAAGATATGATAAAATAAACACTGACTGGTCACTAATAATTATGCTCCATAATTTTCCAAACAGATTCTAAGTCCGAAATTTATGAATTTTGTTAGCTAATTACAGACATATTTAGATTTTATGGTCTATATAAAAATTATAGCCATATGTCTTAGCTTTCAAACCCAACAAAGAACTTACAAAAACGAATTCCAAAAATTAAGTTATAACAGTTTAAGTACTCACAGCTCATCCATTTCCAGCAAAGAACACATATATGAACTATCTTCAATTTTTACCAAAATTAATCCTAAGTCTAGCAAACATGCATCCCACGATTTTTATCACAAAATAATATTAATTCAGAATCATCAACATGGCAAATAATTAAATCATGCAAATAAAAAAATAAAATAGGTTATTAGTTTAGATTATGCACAAACCTCTCTTTCTTTTCTTTCTCTTTACTTTTCTTTCTCTTTTCCTTTACTCATTTGAGCTAGATCCTTGTAAATTTGAGTTCCTAAAATACATATAAAAAAAATCATTAAACAAACCTTAACCTCTCTCTCTCTCTCTCTTTTTGCTCTCTCAAGCTTCCTTGAGCTTGGTTGTGAAAGAAAATAGCTCTCTTTCTCTCACTAGAACTAAGCTTGTCTATGGAGGAAGATAGAGGAAATGTGGGCTGATTTAGAGAATAGAGTATTCTAGATGCTAAGTGATAAGAAAGAAGGAGTAATTAATGGTATAATGACAAATTGAATCAATAAAGGGGGACACCTAAGTTATATGCATTTAATGAATAATTAATGGATTCATGCATGTCAATTGGCTTCTTAGAATTTGCCACTTGGTGTGGCCAGCCCGCTCTATGTGTTTAATGTCCCAATCATGCATTTAATTGATGGTTATCCCAATTACTCATCCAATTTTTGATAAATTACAAATTGACCCCTAAATTTTTTAAAATTTGCAATTTAGTCTCTTACTGTAATTTAACATCTTTAAATACTTTAAACACTTTATTAGATATTTTTCATAATTATTTGCTATTATTTTAATTTTTTTCTAGTCAAAATCCTAATTTAGATTTCGGTCAAACCGATGCATCAGTTTATTGACACACGTGACCGAGACCTAAATTTGCGGATATGACAATATGTATCTTTCATAAAGGATTTAAAACAGTCATCATAACAATAATGCATCAAATTTATTTTTCCTTAAAAATTTTAAACTTTATGAAATTTTCACATATGACTTTGTAGCATTCGCTTATGTAATGAGATTAAATCCTATTATATAAGAGAGTGTTACATTTTATATCTGTAATTTATATGTGAATATGACAATTTAATTGGCGATATTGAGGACTTTAAAGAAGTGAACCAATGCATGATAATAACCTGAGCGAAGATGGTAGAGAACTATGAAAGAATTAAGTTAAATTTTGGTTAAGCTATGCACTAGATAGTTTATAGAGTTATTGCCCCAAGATGAGTTATAAGCCCCATATTGCTATGTTTAAAGTTAAAACATAAACAAACAATTTTTGTGAAGAAATCAATCCCAAAATTTGTCATCTTTTATCCTAAGATTTTTGAGTAGTACAAGGCAGGGAAGTTGTCTAGAATCTGCTTTATGTACATGGGTTGCACTATTTCTGTCATAATATGAGTTGTAGACATTGGATTTGGGTAATCTAATTTTTTGTAAAAACTATAGGAATATACCAACAATTTATGTAAAAGAACCTACCTTAAATGCTTTCATTTTTTATGTTGAAAAATTGATGTAAAACTGACAATGAGGTTGTTCAGATTTTTTTTTTGGTATAAAGCAGCTTGCACTATTTTTGCTATTCATTAGTATAGAAAAAGGCTTCTACGTATCTATCATTTTGAATTTTATGTGTCTGTTAAATGAAAAATATTTATGAAGAAGACACATATGAGTTAGATTTTAGGCATCTGTCAAAGTGGAAGATGCATATAATAGTTTTATATGTCTGTTAAAATATAATGACATATGCATAAAATATAATTTTCAAAAACAAATGACTATATGTGTCTGTTGTTATAAAACAACAGACACCTATAGTCAATTTAAAAAAAAAATTCATTATATGTTTCTGTTGTTATAAACACAACAAACATCTATAGTCATTTTTTTTAAATTGCTAAAATGACAAATATACAACAAATCATAAAAATTACTTATTGAACTAATAATTAATATTTAAAACTAAAATTGTAAAAATTTAGTAGGAGACTTATAATATTAATACAAGACAATGACATGAAAATTTGAGCCTAAAAGCCAATTTGAAAAATGTTAGATTCTTATAGGGAATTGTTAAAGTAACTAAAAACCAAAGTCATAGTACCCAATCCTAGTAATTATCATGAACAAGCCTAAGTCAATTTAAAGTCTACAAAGTGAACAAAAAACCTCAACATAAAATTAACAAAAAAAAAAGGCACAGAAAACAAAAAAGATAAATAAACTTCTTTGCAAAAAAAAAAAGAAGTAGAAGATCAAGTACCAATAGCAAGAAGGTGGAGAACAAACGACTATTTGGGTTATTGATGTTGAGAATTAATTTTAACATGTGCAAAATCAATTTGTTTTCTTCTTACCAAATCCCTTAGATAACCTCCTAATACACCAAACTCACCTTGATTTTACGAATCAACATGAAAATCTATCAAAATTCATGAAGTTTTATTCCTTTAAATAAAAAATAAACAAACTAGAAACAATAATTTGATAAATTTACAAGTGGTTAGTTGAAAGTTATAAATGACAAAAATAAAATCCTAAACTTTTTATATATAAATAATAAAATTTAGAGTAAATTTGTCTTCGTTACTGACAAATTTGATCATGAAAACCCAATTTTTGAGCATTCACAGGAGCTTGAAGGACCGGCGTGGCATGGGACTTGAAGAGCAACAACTGAGGGCTTTCCAAAGGTTAAAAGATGTTGCGCATAGCTATGGTTTAAAAGACAATAGTATGTTTTATTTTCTTTTAATTAATATGTTTCTACTATTTAAATTAGCAATTGTCTATCCGCACACAATATGTCTCTACTACTTAAAATGACAGACAAATATTACTAGCTATGACTTTAAACATATCTGACTTTTATATTGTCAAACATATATTACTTGTATTTTTTCCACTTATTTATAAAAGTTTCACTATGTATATTTTATGCACATGTTGTTTCTACAACATACACATATAATCTTCATTTTTGTACTAGTATATGTGTGACATCCCGCCTATATAGTAGGAATAATCCCATTACATAAGTAGAATGACACAGACAAACTAAATGAAACTAGCATGAGTTTAAAATTTTCATTTAATAACTTAATTGGCATTTTTTTATTTGAATATACGTATGAATTCAATTATCAAAATACACCATCTTGTTACATAAATATTATACTTCATTATAACTATTAAAATATAACATCTTTTACCTCACATCTAACTATATAGATATAATACCAAAATACAAGACATGTTCTTTAACTATATACAAGACATGTCTAACAAACCCATATGTATGATAATGAACAAAATGCAAAAATAACATGTATCTGACCCTCAACCAATTCTTACACGTCTCCTCTAGCATGAGCTTGTACTTCCTCTATCAACTTTATAGTTTACTATTTGCAAGCTCTAGTTCCTGCACGGGAAAAACCCACGTCAAGTCATTTTTAGTTCAGTGGTACATATAAGCATTTAAGTTTTCCTATGCAGTCACACAAACGTTGGTCATAAAAATCATAACATAATTTAAAAAAATCATTGCATAAAATTTAGAAAATATTATAATAAAATAAATTTTATGTTCCATTATATTATTATTATATTTGTATCAAGACATGAATTGCATATAGTCAACTATATTTCATATATAAAATATTAAACATTCTACCTCCTCTCATGTTTTCATATTTTATTACTTTTCTTACCATGTCCTTTAAATCATTTATTAAATTTCCACATATAGACTTAATTTAAATAAATTTTTTACATATTATTTTAATTTAATTAGTTTCCATAACTCATTTTAATTTAATTGATTTTTCTAAAATTATTTTAGTTTAGTTAACTCAAATCTCAATCCATATAAGCTTAAATGTTTTAACAAACAATTGCCAAAGCTCCACAGTAGATAATTCATAATACAATTCACAATAATCCAATATACATTATATATGAATAAACACATGACTATACAATATTACCAAATTCATTGATAATATATATATAACTCAATTAAAAATTTAAGTTACCCTAATAAATATTTATAATTCATGCTATTTCACACATTTATCTCTCAACGTGTACAAGTATACCTTTTAATTAATTTATATATAATGTTTTAAGATAAATAGCCCAAATCTCATTCTTGGACTATCTAGATATAAGACGTGTAGTAGGGCTGCTCGCAGAGCTTAAACACCCTACTTACTAGTGTCTCAAGTCAAGAGCGCTCGCGGAGCTTAAGCTTCATGACTGAGTATAATCACATCATCTATGTACAATTAGGATAGGGGTGCTCTCGGAGCTATCACCAACCTATTCCTAAACCATATGAATATTGGTACGGTAACCTTTAATGCACCATTTATCCCTAATTAGTCCACAGGTTGAGAACTGGGCAATTAAGGTTATTACTTATTTATTTTCTTTATATAGTAATTTGCTGGAGTCAATGTTCCCTTTACATTTATAATGAAAATATAATTATGAAACTTTAAAATCATATAATCATATGACATTCCATTATATATAACCATTTAAGTAATATTTGCATACTTTAATTAGTTTTTCATACTATCAAAGCCAACAAATCTTTTAATACATAACCAAAATTTATAATATCTTTATGAGTCCAAGTATGCCATATAACCTCTCTTTTCATATCAAATACATATGTCATACATGACTTTCTAACTTCATTCTTTATTGTCATAATTATTCAATAATACCATTAATAATTATCACATTTTTTAATCAATCATATACTAATCCGTATTGAAAAATATATTATGTTACATATTCTACATTCACACCTCTTAACACACATTTTCAATCTTAAACCAAAATTTCATACATTTTATCAATCAATTAATCATCCAAATGTCTATACATGCATTAACACGAAATCTCATTAATTAAGCACTCAATTCATTTCATTTAATCCTCAACCTAAATCGTATGTTATGATAATCACACAACATTTTATCTATAATTCAATGTTCATATATAGGTTTTACAAACCTTATGTCATAACAACCATATATATATATATATACATATATTTTTTAACATCTTATTTATCATATTTTATATGTCACCTACATTATTTTTTTTCCCTCATTTATATTTCCTAGTAGGTTATCTTATCTTATCCCTTGTCAGCCATTTCATATTTACACATTTTAATACATTATTCAAATCTGCAACTTATTCAATTAACACACAAACATGAAATAGGAAAAACTAAAATGCATATATGTACAAACCTCAATGGAGCTTTTCCAAAATCTAAAATTTGGAGCTTGTCTACTTTTGTTGAGGGCCTAATATAAAAATATAATTGATTAATACCTTGTTAAAATACTTATTTTTATTATAGTTTAAATAAATAACTAAAATTTCTCCTAAGCAGTCATATGAACTTTAAGAACTATTTGTTGTATAACTTTTTTCAACACTTATCCAATTTATATGATTCTTATTTTTAATTAAATTTAATATTTAGAATTATATCATACTAAAATTTTAGAATTTTTGAACCATTACACAATTTTTAATGTAATTTTAAATATTGTTATGTTTTCTACCCTTAGATAGTTTTGGGGTGCTATATTTAGAAATTTATAACATTCACCGTGTATATTATATTATTATGAAACTTTATATAAAGTTAGATAAGTTAATTTGGAACATTTCTTATGTTATCACATTTTCAGATTCTACCTCTAAGTTTCTCAAATACTAGAAGATTTATAACTAGTTCATAATATAATGACAACTTGACCAGTTCAGTTGTTAAGGTTATAACTCACAAAATAAATAACATTTTTAGGTAAGACTGTTATAGAAACTTAGATAAATATAGAAATAAAATTTTTATGTTTTGAACATTGGCTAATTTGATCTAAAAATAGGCCAAATTTGAGGACAAAATTACCGGAGCTATACAAGTATGTAGAACCAGCTCCATCAAGGAACAACCATAGTTCATTTCACTATAACTCAACCAAAACAAGAGATATATGAAATTCGGTAGAGACATGTATTACACGTAGGTCCACAACTTTTGTGTTTTAAGTCACTTTAGATTCAACCCTTAAGATGATCATATTAAGCAAATGGCTATAATTCACCATGGAATTATAAATGCAAGTCATTTATGAATCTAGAACAAGCGAATAGCTAATACTTCGAATCAAAATCTTGTTGTAAGCCATTTGTTCATTTAATACTTTCAAAACAAACATTTATTCTCTGTGAAAATCTTTTTGCTCATTATTTTCTGAGCATTAAAGATTTGTACGTGTTTCTCTCTGTAATCATCCACTCAAGTGAGTTTGGGTATTTTGGGGTTAAGAGTAGAACACTTGTAAGAGTTATTTGTGTGAGCCTTTAAAACACAAGGAATTGGTTATTTGTGTGAGCCATTAAAACACAAGGGTTTTTTGGGTTAGGTGTGATGCATTGTTAGAAACACCATAGTTGGGAGTGAGCTTGTAAAACTCCATTGTAACACTTAGAGTGTTAGTGAAACTCCTAATTGAGATTGGGGAGAGGAGTAGGGTTTGTTAACACCCGAACCTCTATAAAAATCCTTGTGTCATATTTTTCTATCCCTACTAAACTTAACTTTTCTTTCCACACTTAAAAGTTAAATTTTTAATATCCAATTTAACCCTCCTTCTTGGTTCAATATCTTTGCAACAATTGGTATCAGAGCTAAGTCTAGCATCGAAGCCTAATTAGCGCTAGTAAAGATCAAGATATGGACAATGAAGGATTCCAAAGTCTCAAGCCTTACTTTGATGGAGCAAATTAAGCTCATTGGAAGTTTCGGATGGAGACATATTTGGATAGTGAAGGAATTGAAGTTTGGGATAGTGTTCGAAAAGAATGGAAACCACCAACTAGAAGAGGAGTTGATGGTGACGAAGAAATCTTATCAAGAGATGATTGGACATAGCCTTAAAGAAGAGCAAACTTTAAAAACAAGAAGGCAATGACAATTCTCTCAAGTTCATTATCCATTGAAGAATGTGGTAGAATACAACACTTCCCAACAGCTTACAACATGTGGAAAACATTAGAAAACTATCATGAAGGAACTAAGAAAGTTAAATCCAAGAAGATTCAACTTCTTACTTCAGAGTATGAACTCTTCAAGATGAAATCCAATGAGTCAATTACTGACATGACCAACCGTCTTCTAGCCATCATAAATGGAATGAGAAAACTTGGGAAACACCTGAGCTTGGAAGATGTAAATAACAAAATCCTGAGAAGTCTTCCACTCAAAGATTACGGTTCAAGAGTTGCCGGTATAGAAGAGGCAAATGAAGACATGAGCACCATGAATACTGATGTGCTTATTGGCAAACTTCTCATTCATGAAATGGCAATAAAAAGAGATAGAGAGCTTGAAGCAGAGCCAGAAAAAAGAAAGCCTCTAGCACTAAAAGCCTCTACTTCAAAATCTCAAGAGGAAGTTGAAGATGATGAAGAAAAGAGTGATGATACAAATGAGGACATTGTTATGCTCTCAAGAAGGCTGAAAAGAATCATTGCGAAAAGAATGAGCAACTCTAGAAAATTCAGGCAAAGAAACCTCAATCAGACCTCTAATGATATACAAAGAAGTAAAGAAGAGGTAAAGTGCTATGAATGTGAAAAGAAATGGCATATTAAACCGGAATGTCCAAGGCTTAAGAAGCATAAGAGCAAATACCAAAGAGACAATGGGGAGAAAGGTCACAAAGCCACATGGGATGATGAAAGCTCTTCAAGTGAAAAAAGATGACAATGAAAGCGAAGAGGTCAACCTATGCTTCATGGCTATAGAGGATCACGTCTCGGATAAGGAACGATCACTTGTCATATTCGCTAATTTAGATCTAAGTCACGCTAGTTGTTAAATCGACTCGTCGGTTTGAAAATAATGGTAATTAAGTATGGAAAATATCTAATAAAGTGTTCAAAATATTTAAAGATGTTAAATTTCGGTAAAGGACTAAATTGCAAATTTTGAAAAATTTAGGGGTTAATTTGCAATTTACTGAAAATTTGAGGATTTATTGGGATAGTCATAAATTAAATGCATGAATTAGGGCATAAAATGCATATGGAGGCCAGCCACACCAAGTGGCACATTTTAAGAAGTCAATTGACATAGATGAATTAGAAATTAATGAAAAGTTTCTAGAATGTGAGTTTAGGTGTCCCAATCCTTAATTGGTTTTGTCATTTTCTAATCAATTGTTCATTCATCCTCTCTTATCCCTTTGAATCTAGAAATTCCTATCAATTATTTGTCTTCAACGTTGCTTCTTGAATCACCATACATCAAAGTAAGATGAACGCATTAATTGAACAATAATGAAAGCTTCTAGATGAAGCTTAGGTGTCCCCCATTTTAATGACTTTTGTCATTTTGTTATTGATTGTTTCTTCCTCTTCCTTATCCATTTTTCATTGAGGAAAATTATGTTCTCCACACTAGCCACGTTTATCCCTTGGACAGCCATAACCAACCCTTGTTCTAAGGAAAGAAAGTGAGAAAAAGAGAGAGAAAGGCATGGAAAATTCCATTTTCATGTCTAAGGAAGCTTATGAGAGTAAGAAAAAAGAGAAAAACTAGGGTTTATGAAGTTTTAATAATCTGATTTTAAATTTTAGGAACTCAAGTTAACAAGGAACTAGATCAAGGAAGCAAAGGAAAGGAGAAAGAGAAGTAAAGAGAAAGAAAAGAGAGAAAAAGAGGTTTGTGCATAACCTAAGACAATAGCCTATTTTATTTTTTTATTATTTGCATAATTTAATTACTTTGCATGTTGATGATTCTGAATTGATATTATTTTGTGATGAAAATCTTGGGGATGCATGTTTCCTAGACTTAGGATTTAATTTGGTAAAAATTGATTGTGATTATCTTGTATGTTCCTTGCTGAAAATTGATGAGCAGTGTTCACTTAAACTGTTATAACTTAATTTCTGGAACTCGATTTTGCATTTTGTTTGTTGGGTTTGAAAGATAAGACATAGATCTATAGCTTTCATTTAGACCACAAGCCTGAATATGTCTGTAATTATCCACAAAAATTCATAAACTTCGGACATAGAATTTGTCTAGAAATTCTGGACAGAATTGTTAGTAATAAGCAGTAAGTACTTAAACTGTTATAAATTGCGTTATGGAGCTTGGATTTGTGTGTTATTTATTCGGTTTGAAAGCTAAGACATAGGGCTACAATTTTTATTTAGACCATAATATCTAAAAATGTCTGTAATTATTCAAAACAATTCATAAAGTTCAGACTTAAAATCTGTTCAGAAAATTCTGGGCAGAATTATCAGTGACTAGTTTGTATTAATTTTATTATATCTTTTGATAAAGAACTCATAATTAAGTAATTCAAGTTTTATATTAAATCTAAGATCCATATCTAAAATTTTTATGAAGAGCATGTAACTAAATTCAGAACGGAATATGACCAAAATTGAGGTCCAAGAAAGGGAACAAAATCTGTTAGTGACAGGGCAGCATGTGAATTGAAGAATGAAATGAGTAAAATAATGAGAAATTTGTTATATTATGTAAATATTATTTTAATTGAGTGATTATGTGATTATTTTGAGATATTATATGCATGAAAAGTATGAAATTAATTATTATGAATTTTAATGAAATTGTATAAGCCGTAGAACACCTAAATAGAATCAACTTAGGATAGTTTGACATGCCAAATAGGGGGGAGTATGATGAAAATGATTAAATCCATTAATGGTATGATTATCTACTCCGGGTTTGGCAATGTTATCTATGTCGGGTTTGACAATGTTATCTACACTGGGTTTGACACTGTTATGTATTCCGGGTATGACATTATTATCTACGTCGAATTTGGCACGGTTATCTACACCGGGTTTGACACTTATATGCGCACATCATATTGCCCGGGTGGCACTCGTAAGTGCCTGGATGACAACTCCGTTATCCTATTCAGTGGTTCATAGGTGTCCTGGGCATAAATGAAAACATAAATAAAGAAGTTATGGAACATAAAAGAATTATTGAAAATAAAAATGGAATTATGAATTGTGGCATGGATAAAAAGAAGATTTAGTGTTATACAATAAGGTGGTAATAAAATAAATAAATATGAGATAAAATAATATAATTTGATGTCTATACATGCTAGATACCATGATTTGCTTGAGAATGATGATTTGATTATGTTAAACAAAATGAGATACAATAAATTGATGTTACGCATACTAGAATATTATGAAATGTATGTTTGCATGATTTGATCATAAATTGTTATATGACAATGCATGTGACATTAAAAATAGTTTATTGCCTTATCTATATGCACCACTAAGCCAAGAGCTTAGCGTGAGAGTTTTTCTCACGTAGATTTAGTAAAGAATAAATAGAAGATAGTAGACAAAGCCAATGGTGACCTAATCCAGTAAAGCAGCCTGTTGCACACATCGTGGGTTACACAACTTTTGTATATTATCTTGTAAATTTTATTTTGTAGTATTTGTAAAATAAACAATATGTTTTGGAAAGAACAGGTTACTATATAAAAAGGTAGTTTAAATTTTATGTTATATTTCTTTTATAATGCAAAATAAATAAATAGTAAATGAAAAAAAAATATAGGAATGATTTTCATGTATATAAATTTTAAAAAATGACATTTTAACCGATGAAGTTAGCGTAGCACACCTTCATCCAGGCAGGAGCTGCTGGGGTGAGGGGGTGTTACATCACTTCACTCATACACTTTCAATAATGATAGTAGTGATAATGATAGTAATAGTGAAAATGATGATGATGAGCGAAGCTTAATAGAAGTATTGAATCTAGAAATGGAAAAATATAGAAGTAATTCAATACTTATAAGAATAACATTTCTAATTTGAAAATCAAAATAGATGCTTTAGAAAAGGAGAACTTTAAGCTTAAATCATCTAATGAATCTCTTCAAAAATCATTAGATGAATACTCATCAAAACCCTCAACTAAATCCTTACTTAAAGAGAATAATACTTTAAAAAATGAAGTGGAGGAACTTAGAAATTTCATTTGAAAATTTCACAAAGGAAAAGAGAGTTTAGATACTCTCATTGTGTCTCAAGGACCACCTTTAATTAGACACGGTCTAGGATTTAAGGACACATCATCATCTTCTCACAAAACTATTTTTGTTAAGTCAAGTGAACCTCACATCTCCACACTTGCTGGAACAGCACCAAGGAATAAGTACACTAAACCTTCTACACATAAAAGGAATAATCAAGGATTGGTTAGCCTAAGAAAAAAACCTCAAAAGGCTAATCATGCCTTTATGTATAAGAAGCATGCATCTAGAAAAATACCAATTAATCATGATTGTGCATGTCATTGTTCTCAAACTCAGTCTAATGGGAATATGGCATTCAAGAGCATTGTAAGACCAAAAAACATCTTTAGACCTAAACAGTGCAATTATTGTATGAAATTTGGTCACATAAATAAACATTGCTGGATAAGGAAGGCTCATTGGGAACCTTCATATGCTAACCCCCAAGGACCCAAACTCATTTCGGTACCTAAACACCATACTTAAATTGTGATTCTATAGGTATGCCTCAAGTCCACAACAAACAAAAATGCTTGGCTAGTAGACAGTGGATGCTCAAGGTATATGACATGAGACAAAGAACTCTTCAATGAAATCAAAAGTATTGATGGAGGTAAAGTTACCTTTGGAAACAATGCTAATGGTAAGGTAATTAGCATTGACTCTATTGGTATTAATGGTACTACTTTTATTAAAGAGATCTTACTTGTTGACATCTTGAAACATAACTTGTTGAGTGTAACTCAATTATGTGATAAAGGAAACAAAGTAACCTTTACTTCCAACGAATGTCTTGTAACCTCTATTGATGGTCAAGAGATATTTAAAGGAAATAAAGATGTTAACATCTACATAATAGAATTACACGAAATATCTAACCATTCCTCTAAGTATCTTGTGACTACTAGTGATGAATCTTGGTTGTGGCATAGAAGGCTTGGTCATGCGAACATGGATTTAATTCAAAGCTTCAGCACAGGAGAGCTGGTAAAAGGACTGCCAAAAGTCAAATTTGAAAAAGACAAGACATATGAACCTTGCCAAAGAGGGAAGCAACACAAGTCATCCTTCAAAGCCAAAAACATAGTAAGTACCTCAAAACCTCTACAACTCCTGCATCTAGATTTATTTTGACCTACTAGAATTGCAAGCTTAGGAGGTAAACATTATGCCTTTGTCATCGTAGATGATTACTCTAGATTCACTTGGGTAATTTTCTTAGCTCAAAAGAGTGATGCTTTTGAAAATTTCAAAAATTTTGCTAAAAGAGTTCAAAATGAAAAAGGATATTGCATTTCAAAAATAAGAAGTGACCATGGCAAAGAATTTGAAAATGAAAACTTTGAAAGTTTTTGTCTTGAACATGGTATTTTTCATCTCCGAGGACACCTCAACAAAATGGGGTAGTTGAAAGGAAAAATCGAACTTTAATTGAAATGGCTAGAACAATGCTCAATGAGTATGGTTTACCAACTTACTTTTGGGCAGAAGCCACAAATATTGCTTGTTATATTTCAAATCAAGTTTTCAAAAGACCTGTCCTAAACAAAACTTCATTTGAGCTATGGAATGGAAGAAAGCCTTTGATATCATATTTTAGAGTATTTGGATGCAAGTGCTTCATATTAAATACTAAGGACAACCTTGGAAAATTTGCTTCTAAATCTGATGAGGGTATATTTTTAGGATACTCTACAACTAGCAAAGCATATAAGGTATTTAATAAAAAGTCATTAACTATTGAAGAATCTATGCATGTTGTTTTTAATGAATCTAGTAGACTTGATCTTGTGAAAGGTAATGTTCTTGATGATGTTGTAGGTACCATGGAAAGACTTGATCTTCAAAATGGAAAAGAAGAAAATGATCAAGAAGATTCATATCAAGATGACTCTCTACCTCAAGCTCAAGAGGAAAACAGGAAAGAGCTCCTAAAGGAATGGAGATTGACAAAAGATCATCCCAAAGAGCAAATCATTGGTGATCTTTCAAGGGGAGTAAGTACTAGATCTCATTTAAAACATTTAGCCTCTAACCTTGCATTTATTTCTCAAATTGAGCCTAAAAACATTGATGAGGCTTTTAATGATGAAAGTTGGGTGATTGCAATGCAAGAGGAACTCAACCAATTTGAGAGAAGTAAGGTATGGACCTTAGTACCTACACCTAAGGATCATCAAATTATAGGTAGCAAATGGGTATTTAGAAATAAACTAGATGAACAAGGTTCAATAACTAGGAATAAGGCTAGATTGGTTGCAAAAGGGTATAATCAGGAAGAAGGAATAGATTATGATGAGACTTATGCTCCTATAGCTAGATTAGAAGCCATAAGAATACTTTTAGCATATGCATGCCATATGAATTTCAAACTCTTTCAAATGGATGTGAAAAGTGCTTTTTTAAATGGTTTTATGGAAGAAAAAGTTTATGTAGAAGAACCACCAGGTTTTGAAAGCTATGAGTTGCCTAATCATGTATTTAAACTTTCAAAAGCTTTGTATGGTTTGAAACAAGCCCCAAAGCTTTGTATAAAAGACTAAGTTCCTTTCTCTTAGAAAATAACTTTACAAAGGGGAATGTTGACACTAGATTATTCATTAAAAAGCATAAGCATGATATTCTAATTGTTCAAATTTATGTTGATGATATCATATTTGGGTCTACTAATGAATTGCTTTGTCATGAATTTGCTAAGTGTATGACTAGGGAATTCAAAATGAGCATGATGGGTGAGCTAAAATATTTCCTGGGTCTACAAATAAAACAAGACAATGAAGGCATATTCATCAACCAATCCAAATATGCCAAAGACTTACTTAAGAAATTTGGAATGGAATGATGCAAAAATGCCAAGACTCCAATGAGCACATCAACAAAATTGGACAAGGATGAAAAGGGTAAGAGCATTAATGAAAAGCTCTATAGAGATATGATCGGATCACTTTTATATCTTACTGCTTCTAGACCCAACATAATGTATAGTGTATGCTTATGTGCACGCTTTCAATCATGTCCAAAATAGTCTCATTTAAATGCAGTAAAAAGAATTCTAAAATACTTACATGACTCATTGCATCTAGGTTTGTGGTATCCTAGAAATTCATCCTTTTACATTGTAGGATATTCAGATACTGATTATGCTGGTAGTCTTTTAGATAGAAAAAGTACTTCAGGTACTTGTCACTTTATTGTTGAGTGCTTAGTTTCTTGGTTTAGCAAGAAATAAGTTTCAGTTGCTCTTTCTACCGCTGAAGCGGAGTATGTAGCAGCAGGATGTTGTTGTACACAAATCCTTTGGATGAAACAACAACTTAAAGATTATGGTCATAGTATGAACCATATACCTATTAGATGTGACAATACAAGTGCTATAAATCTATCTAAGAATCCCATTCAACATTCTAGAAGTAACCATATTGACATAAGACATCATTTTATTAGAGATCATGTTCAATATGGAGATGTTGTATTGGAATTTATAAGCACAGACAATCAATTAGCAGATATCTTCACTAAGTCTCTAAATGAGGAAAGATTTAATTTCATAAGAAGAGAGCTTGGTATGATTGATGGATCAACTTTGTAATTGCCAAATTGTCAAACCTTGATTGATAATCTTGTTTTTATCTCACCTTACTAGAAATAAGGTAGCTAATTTGATGGAAAAATATGTTATAAGGGATAGAAGCTCCTTAGAAATGCTTTAGTCTTGTTTTAAACTTAATTTTATTTAATGAGAATTTTAAGCAATTCATGCGGTGACATATATTCACGACCGTGAACTGAATCGCCAAAAAAAACAGTAGCTTTCACGACTTGCTTCACGACATGATTCACGACTTCAAGTAGTGAAGACTATGTTTCACTACTACAACCTTTTTCATTGACCCCCGTGAAACCTTTTGTTCACACCCGTGACTCTTTTTCACGACTGTGAATATTTCCACCAAAAACTTACAGAAGCATTCGCGCTTTGTGTCACGCTTTGTTTCACAATCATAAGTAGTGAAGTTTAATACTTCACGCCCGTGACTCATTTGTTACCACCGTGATAGTTCATCATTCACCCCCATGAGCTTTAAATTTCATGACCATGAATAAGTTCATACCTCTTTTCACGGGTAGAGGGTCTCTTCAACAAACCGTGAACACGACACTTCACGCCTGTGACTAAGTTTTTCACGCCCGTGAAGATGTCAGCTATATAATGTCTCTGCTGTTATTTCTCCCATTCCAACTTTCCAACTTCTCTCAACTTCTCTCATTTATCACCATTGAATACCATTTCGAAGATTCCGTCCCCCTAGCCACTAATTCCTTCTATAAATATCTTCAAAAACCACTTCCATCATCAGAAATCATATCTCCTTAGGGTTTACTCAAAATTTATGTCAAATTTTTAACTCTTCAAAAGTTTCTTCTTTCAATCAAAATGGAAACTGGTTCCTCCAAGAGTATGAGGAAGAAGTCTCATGCTCCAAGAAGGTACACAGATTAGCTTCTGAACATCATCCTAGAGCATTGTCATCCTAGATACTCAGTGCTCAAGAAAAGGCCACTCCTTTCTTCTAGATCATTTGAGTGGCAAATTGTTCGTACACTCGGCCTCGAGACAACTATGACAAAACAACTCCAGGCCTGTCATCTGAAGAAATTTGTCGATATCCATCAACTTACTCTGAGAGAGCCAACCTTAGACTTTCTGAGCACTTTGCAAGTATCTCCTACTGGCACGGTGAAGTTCCAAATATGCAAGCATCCGAACACCCTCTCTGCCACAGAGTTTGGAGACTTGTTCAACCTTCCCTCTGATGGAATCCTGAATGACAATGAAGTGGAGTTCTATGCTACTCAGGCATGGACTCACTTCGGTCTTGATTGCAGTTGGACATCAAAAAGATGAAGAGCACTCACCTTCGATCCCCAGTGCATAAGTATTTACATAGGTTTCTAACCTATAACATCTTTGCCAGAGGAGACAGCAATGGCACAATCAGAAAGTCTGAGCTTTTTCTCCTAGAGATGGCCCGAAGAGGCCTCACAGTGGCTTTTTCTTGATGGTTTGTGAACCATCTCTTGTCAATTGCCACCAAGCCCTCCAGAGACATTATGATTGGTGGGTACGTGACTCACATTGCCTTGAAGCTCGGATACTTAAAGCTAGATGAACATCACTTTAACCTCATCCCAGGGCATCATCGAGACCGACTGGACATCGAGTCCTTCATCAAGATGGGAGCGGCTGTTCGAATAGTGTTTGAGAACAACATCTACTACCGCTTCACCAACACTGCTAGTGAAATCATTTGGGAAGACAATGACTCAGAGGACTTCAAAGCTGGCCTCCAAGGAATCCAGCAGAGGAAGAGGGCTCGAGTTGAGGTGGCACCTCCAGAGGTTGAGAAGGAAATCGGACAATCCTCTGCCTCCACACCAAACTTGGCTGAGCAAGTGGTTGACCTCTTGGCACCACGGTTTGAGCAATCGCAAGCTTCGATGGATGAGAGGTTAGAGAACCTCCAGGATTTCATGGAGTCTCACATGGACAGCCTCGAGGCAGAAGTTGCTCGTCTTAGAGATAGGATGTCTAGCTAGATGTTATGTTAGATGTTATCTTTTGTTTCTAGCTTGTTTGTTGTAGGAAATTCTAATTTTCTTTCAGAATTTTTAATCTCTTTTGTACTTTTCTTTCTACATTAATATATTTGCTCTTGTTTTCTATTATGTTTTATCTTTTTGATGTTCTTTTTGTTGATGACAAAAGGGGGAGAACCTAGCAATATATTGTTAGTTAAGTGCAATACTTAAATTTGAATCAAAATGAATATGCAAGTATGCAAATGAGAGTTATGCAAATGAGCTTCATATAAGCTTCATATACCTTAAATATACCATAAGTATACTTTGATGCAAGTTACGTGTATGTGATATACTCTTCATATAAATACCATAAGTATACTTTGATGCAAGTTACGTGTATGTGATATACTCTTCATATAAATACCATAAGTATAATTTGATGCAAGTTACGTGTATGTGATATACTCTTCATATACCTTAAATATACTTGGCATAACTATAACTTGCTTTAAAGAAAATCTTGGTATACATTGGATATACTTTGAATATAACTTACATATACATAAAACTAGGAAGCATATTTTGATGCTACACTTCATCATTCTTTACAATTCTTGCACTTCAGTATTTTTTATCCTAAGCATCTTTAGAGGGGGAGACTTCTCAAAGGCACATATTGCTAGATTATTTGTCACCATCAAAAAGGGGGAGATTGCTGAACCTTGAGGGGTATTTTCGTCAGTTTGATGATAACAAATAAAATAGCAATAATGTATTTAATATACTTGTTTTCTAAGTCTATTGAACATGGTAAGGAATATGATAGCAAGAATGGAGAATGGAAGATTAATCTTAAAAAGATAAAATTGAAGAAATAGCATGTTCACGCCCGTGATGAAGCTTAGCACCAACAAACCACAATTTAAAGTTCACGGCCATAAAGAATGATAGCAACCATGAATGATCATATCAGTCACGCCCGTGAAATAAAGTCACGCCCGTGAACCAACACTTACAAAACCTTCCAGAATGCTTCACGGTCAAGGTCACCACTCAAGTCATGACTTGGAAGAACAGTCACGACCATGACACACTTAGTCACGACTGTGAAAGATGAAAGAGAAACATGTCAGGCGCGATTATAAGGGTTGGTGCAATGGCTATTTCCGCATTAAATGCAATCAAATGGCTATAATTCACCATGGAAGTATAAATGCAAGTCATTTATGAATCCAGAACAAGAGAATAGCTAATACTTTGAATCAAAATCTTGTTGTAAGTCATTTGTGCATTTAATACTTTCAAAACAAACATTTATTCTCTGTGAAAATCTTTTTGCTCATTATTTTCTGAGCATTAAAGATTTATAAGTGTTTCTCTCTGTAATCATCCACTCAAGTGAGTTTGGGTATTTTGGGGTTAAGAGTAGAACACTTATAAGGCTTATTTGTGTGAGCCTTTAAAACACAAGGAATTGGTTATTTGTGTGAGCCATTAAAACACAATGGTTTTTTGGGTTAGGTGTGATGCATTGTTAGAAACACCATAGTTGGGAGTGAGCTTGTAAAACTCCATTGTAACACTTAGAGTGTTAGTGAAACTCTCAATTGAGATTGGGGAGAGGAGTAGGGTTTGTTAACACCCGAACCTCTATAAAAATCCTTGTGTCATATTTTTCTATCCCTACTAAACTTAACTTTTCTTTCCACATTTAAAAGTTAAATTTTTAATATCCAATTCAACCCCCTTTCTTGGTTTAATATCTGGGCAACACAATTTATTTTAATTTTGATGTCTATCATGTAGTTTTTATGTATATCATACACTTATTCTAACTTAGACTAATTAGTGGGCGTTACAACTCTCTCCCCTTTAAGATGTTTTATCCTTGAACTATACTTGATACATTGTGATTGGACAAATGGGGAGTAGTGTTCTAATCACCTGTCCGCTTTTCAAGTAGCTCATTTCGTTGCATGGTTTGTTCATAGTACTTTCACTAATTGTATATGCTTATTTCGGGATTCCTTAATCTCTCATGTTAAGATGCGGACTGGTTTCCTCTATAAATGCCAAATCCTGTCTCACTTGAATGCTTTTGTCTAGTACACTATGAGAAGAATCAGATATGTATCATCCCAACATCAAGACATAGGGCACATTGTGTATCTGACTCAATTCTAATGACAGAATGAGTCTATTAGTCACCGCCATAACTATCTTTACAATTTCATTAAGTCTGATGAATTTTGGATTTAACTTGTCATCCCTCTTTGTTTTTTTTTTCCAAAATTTCAACACTTTCTTCCAAGGTGAAGTTTTAAGGAGAAACTTTATCCCCCCTACATACTTAATATCTCATCTCTTAATATCAGAATATGATTTCTACCTAATTATAGTTGCCTTAAGCTTTTCTTGGGTAGTTCTCCTTCATAATACATCTGCCTAAGGATGAAAGGTTATACTAAAATTGAGCTTAAGGTATAAAGTTCTTTGTAGATTACTCCAAAATTGATATGTAAATAGAGAATCTCTATTTGACACAGTAGAAATAGGCATTCTAGTCGCAAAATTTCTAGTAATTTGTTTACATTTTTGTTCTATAATAGAGATTAGATGTAACAATCCACCTAATAAACTCGAGTCTCTCCCTCTTAGAAACCAACTCAGTTAACTCAACAAGCTTATTATCTTATCTTGGAGTATCCTTAATTTTCTAGGTAAAAGTAAGCTGAACACACAACCTTACCACAATTTCTTTGCTTATAATATATACTCTATCCCAAATTCAACTCTTTCTAAAGGGGGAAGATATTTCAAATTCTTGTTTTCCATGTACATAAAACAATTTCCTCCAAGAAGATTATGGTGCCAAAATTCAATGCAAAAACTATAGTTGTCAGCTCTAGATCATACATAGAATAATTTTTTCCATACATTATTAAAGGCAATCTCTAACTACTTTACTTACCCACACATTGTGATTTAAAAAATTTATAACCTCAATCTCATATTATAGGCCCCCTCCAATCATGCTATACTAACTAGATGTACTTGTACAAATATACATAAATGTGTGGAACCCAGATCTATAAGTATATAAAGGTCAGAATCATACAATGCATACATACCAATAATAAAATTTGTTGTTGTTTGATCTTCTTTAGCCTTCATGGCATAGGCTCTGGTTGGAACTCTAATGGGTCTAGGTCTATTCATTATGTTTGGAACAGCCTGCCTAGTTTGGCTTGGTTCTCTTCTAGTCTGAACTCTAGGCTGAGTAGGAACTGATTTTGTCAAATGAGTAGGAGTTTTATTTATCAAGGGTGGGCAATCCTTCTGTATGTGTTCCTTGGACCCACATCTAAAGCAAACACCTATGACACGCCAACATTCTCCTCTATGGTGTCTGTTGCAACTATCACACTTCGGTATATATTCTTTCTTTATAGTAAAATGAGTTCCTAGAACATCAGATTTCTTATATGACTCCCTTTTTTTTTTCTTTCTCCTAGTCTTCTTTATCCCATACTTTGCAGTTGATGTAGGTTGAGAAGAATTAGGAGTAGCACTAATTTCCTCAACACTCACTGCACTACATTGACGCAGTGACCTAGTGTCAAGAGAACTAAAATTCTCAACCATTCACGGCTCATCCGAAAAATATCTCTTTATAAGCCTACAAGTTGATAGAGAAATAGCTCATATTAGAGTTATATGAGACACATGTATGTATGCATGAAAAACCCTTCCCCAATTAGGTCAAGAGATGCCTAAATCTAAGCTCTGATACCAATAAATGTGACATCTCACCTATATAATAAGAATAATTCTATTACATAAGTAGAATAACACAGAAAAGCTAAATGAAACTAGCCTGAATTTAAAATTTTCATTTAATAACTTAATTGACATTTTTTTTATTTGAATATACAGACAAATTCAATTATCAAAATATACCACCTGTTACATAAATATTATACTTCATTATAACTATCAAAATACGTCTTTTACCTCACATCTAACTATATAGATATAATACCAAAATACAAGACATGTTCTTAACTATATACACTACAAGAAAATAAAGATTTACCAATGGAAAAAAAATCCGTTGGTAAATCAATTTATCAACGGATTACTAACGGAAAAATTTCATTAGTAAAGTGCTAGTTGTTAAAGTTCCCAATGAAAAGAAATTATTTCAGTAAAGTTACCAACGACTTACCAACGAAAAAAATTTTCCATTAGCAAATTTTCCAACATATTAGCAACGGATATTTTCGTTGTTAAATTAATTCCGTTGATAAAAATAGTCTAGTTTTTTTATAAATATTCGTCGATAATCCGTTGGAATATTACCAACAGATTATTTTCCATCGGTATATTACCAATGAATTATTTTCCGTCGGCATATTTCTAACGGATTAGTTTTCATTAGTAAATGACTGATTTATTTGAAAATTTAAATTACCAATGGAAACTAATCCGTTGGTAAATTACCAATAGAGAAATTTCGTTGGTAAATTACTGATTTATTTGAAAATTTAAATTTAAATTATAGAGAGAATTGAATTGATTAACCTGCTAATGAAAGCAATAAATATAACACATATTGTGTAGAATTTATTAAATGTGAAATATTAAATATTAAACATAACATATTATAAGTTGTATTTATCAAATTTAGTATAAACATAGTATACATTAATAAAATTGAAAAATAATACTTTATTAGTATCATATTGATCTAATACTAGTCTTGATCCTCAGTTTTTTCATCATCATTGGTAGGTGGAGGATTAGAAGATAACATTGTGCCTGCAACACCACTCAAAAACCTTTCCTCCTGCTTCTTCTTTAGCTCTTGCTCCATCAGCTCCTGCCTTTGTTTCATCTGTCGCTCTATCTCCTCCTTTCTTTGCCTCATCTCCTCTCAAAGCTCATCTCGGGCTACATCTCAAACCTCCTCATAAATATCAGTTCGTAGTTGATGAGAATCTACTATTGCAGATGTAGAAGAAGAACTAACAACAGTTGCAAAAGGTTTACCTCCAAGCCCATAACACCGCTTCTTCTTGGATGGTCCAATAACTTCATAATAAATCTTAGACATGTCAACACTCTCTGAAGAAGTTCCGTCAGACTGATTTTCACTAGCAGTATTATAGCGTTCCATCACCTTATCCTACAATCAAATAAATATATTAATTTGTACAACATTAAACATACAAAATTTTCACATTGTTTAGAGCCTATTTGGTAATCCTTTTTCACATGAAAAACTTATTTTGTAATCTATACCAATAACAAAATATCTCACAACCTAAAGAAAAAAACAACAAATTCCATGTCAATTTGCTTTATGTCATAAAAAATGAAACTCAAGGAATAAAGACCAACGTTCATATTAACAATGCAAAATATTTCAAAACAAAATAATTACCTTCAAGCAATCTGTTATCTATGGTTATATAAAGTTTAGGCCATCAATATGCAGAAAAGAAAAATATACTACAACCAAATGATTACATTCAGTTAATGATGTTGAGTTAACTAATCGCAATAATCTTTGATCGTTGATCAACAAAACTGTCATCTTTCTTAGTCTTATGGATCATTTCAAAGATATCATAATCAATTACGGGTTGTCCATAATGCTTTTTAGCCTAAAAAATAACACATTATTATGTTTCTTAAAATTGAATAATTTTTTTCAAATTTTTTAACTCAATTTGAACTGTAAGTTTACAATTTGTTATATCAACTCAATACTGTGATCTACAGCAGATCTAGAACCCCCAGTGTGCCTAGACAATCCAGTGTCAGGTCCTCCAACCTCACTCAACCTATTTTTGGATGCAATATTACACTTGTTCTTGAAATTTGGAGAATTCCAACAATGCTGCCACTTGTCTCATATCTCTTCTGAAACATTTTGGGGCCGCTTTCCTGATTTCCTCAAGTTAGAGTGTGTTAGAATAATGCTTACTGAATTGCCGCTCCCAAATGGTCTGAATCACAGATTCTAAAGACCTATCAAATGAAAAATATTTGTACAAGATATTTTCATTGGTATTATTCATTTTGAAGAATAACATAATTTTTATCACTTTGCACTTTATTCAAAAAAGAATAAGGAAAATATAAAAAACCTAAAATTCATTCCAATAATACTCTTTTATATCCTGGGGCATTGCTGACTAATTATATCCATCTTTGTGAAATCGTTGTTTCATGCATTTTGCGATCTGTGCTGAAGCTTTATGAGATGGAGTAAAGCTGATTGCACAAAAAAGCATAAATATATTTAGCACATTATTAGTAATTCACAAAGAACTAATAAATAATATGTATCGTAATAATTGGATAACAAATAAGAAAAATTAAGGTTGAACATAACCATCCAAAGCGTATATCGAGACGTGGCTTAACACTATTTAAAGTTATATCATTTATTGATGATAAAGTCAATATATGATCTGCATGACTTGATCCAGAAGCTAGAGTGGCAGGTGATCGTGGTGAATCATCTACAAGTGGTGGTGCTGATGATGATGAACTTGTGCGTCCTCCACCTGTAGGTGTGACAGGTGGTGATATATCAGCAGTCGATATATTTGCTCCACTTACATCTCCTGCACCACTCCCATCTAAAGGTGTCATAGGTTGTGATATAGCTGGTGTACGCTTTCCACTTTCATTTCCTCTACCACCTGCACCTAAACGCCCTCCACATCCATTTCCTCTACCATGACCAACTCCTCTACCAGAAGACCCACTAGCCATAACACTATGATACAAATGGAATAAGATTGATTGAAGAAAGTTCAAAAATATAGATTCGTTATCTTAATTCAAAAACAACACTCACAATAGGTTTACTTCATAATTAGTATACTTTAACAAATGGATAAAAAGTATGCAATAAACTAAAAGTCACACAATCTATGATGGAAAACTACTTCATAATTAGTATCCCAATAACAACTATATGATAGATACAAGTAAAAGTCACACAATAAATGAAATTCATATTGCGTAAACATCAAGAAGTATCACATATGTTCTTATGTTTAGAGCCAGATTAAATAGTTAACATAAATTAAAAATGTAACTTGATATTAACTTTAGTCGTTATTCAAGCTATTAGTTGATTCATCATATAACTCTTCTTCTTCAATCGAATTTGAATCTTCTTCATCTGATTCAATTAATGACTCATCTTCTTGTTCAATGGTATCACTTTCAAGGTTTATAAAAATGTCATTTGGATCATTTAAGGAAAATGGTTCTTCATCCAATTGACTTTGACTATGATGATGGACCTTGATGTCATCTTCTTGAAATGGTGATTGATCATTTGTTTCACTAGGCAATACAACATCCACAATAGCCTGGGTTTTTATTTTGAATATTGCCCACCAATCGCATTTGTCACGCCTCAAACTACGGTAACTACAAAAATACACCTAGTTTGCTTGCACTCCTAGAACAAATGATTCATATTTATTAAATCTTCGTTTATTGTTAACCTCTACAAGCTTATACTCATTATGGACTTTCGTTCCCAAGTTTGGTGTGGGGTCAAACCAATCACACTTGAACAATACAATTCTCTTGATTGGTAAGACGGTATTCCAACTCTGTGACTTCTACTAATTGACCATAGTAATCACCTTCATCGACACATAAATTAGAGCCTTTAATGCACACCCCACTATTCATCGTTCTTCTCATAGACCCATGTTGTAAAGTGTGAAATCTGTAACCATTCACAAAGTAGTTGTGATACGACAAAATAGTTGGTAATGGACCTTTTGTGAGATCTTTCATGAACTTATTTGAAATATTGTTTGAAAGATTATGTGCCTATAAAATAAGTTGAAACATTCTTCAAGAGAAAAAAAAATGACACATATGGTGCTTAATATATTTATATTAATACAAAAGAATTAGTTGTTATAATACTCACATATGTTTCAAACAAGTATGGGAATTCGTTCTCTAGTTTGTTGTCAGCTTCAATCTCATTGATATTGGGTTGATCACGTTTTAAAGCATCGATGTATATTCTTTGAATACATTAGAAGATGAAAAATTGGAATATTAGATATGCTTATAAACATCATAAGATATCTATCATGAGTAAAGACAATTATTTATACTAACCTTTTGAACGGTTTCACTTCAGAGCAATTTAACAAAATGTAGCTACGAGCTGATTTATATTCTTCATCGCTCAAAAATCTTGACTTACCTTTCCCCAATGGGATATTTGAATATTGAAAAGTTCCCTTCATGTTCATCACATTCCTCCATTTGAATACTATTGTCTTCATTATGTGGCACTTGTCTATGTCTCGTGCTCACATGGTCCTCAAAATAGTAGGAACAAAATGATGTAGCCTCTTCAACCAAATATGCATTGCATATCGATCCTTCCACCTTGGCTTTGTTGTTCACATTTTTTTTCAACTTTTGGAGATACCTACATTATAAATTAATGTTTAGAGCATTAGAAAAAAAATTAAACAAAAAAAAAAAGAGATAGTGGGTATGCCAAGTATACATCCATCGGTATTGTCCAGGACCGGTCATTTTTGCTTCATAAGCCAAGTAGATAGGAAGATGGTCCAACGAGTTAAAGAAGCTCGGAGGGAATATTCACTCATGCTTACACAATATCACTGGAATTTCTTTTTCCAATCGAACCATGTCTTCATTTCTTATAACAGTAGTTGTCAACTCCTTGAAGAAAAGGCTCAACTTTTTAAGTGCCTTCCAGACATTGTATGAGAGTAGCTCACTGAATGCTATAGATATTAACCTTTGCATAAACACATGACAATCGTGGCTCTTCATCCCATACAACTTATGCTTCTTCATGTCTACACATATGGCCATATTCGAAGCAAATCCATCAGGAAATTGAAGTTTTTTGACCCACTCACACAAGGCTTGTTTCCCACACTTATCCAAAGTGTAACAAGCTTTAGGGTATTTTCCTATTGTGACATTTTGTGCTATCTCAGGATGAGAACAATATTCATTCAACTTTTCCCTAGATTTGAAAGTGTCCTTTGTTTTTCCTTCAACCTCCATTACTGTGTTGAATATATTGTCAAATACATTCTTTTCAATGTTCATAACATCTAAATTGTGTCGAATCAAATTTGTACCCCAAACGGAAAATCCCAAAAAATGCTTCTTTTCTTCCAACCGCTATGTTTGCATTTTTCTTGATTAGTCTCTTCAGCACCCAATTATGTGACTCTCTTTATCCCCCCAACTTTGAATCTCTTTCAATATTTCAATTCCAGACTTTATAGATGGTGCAACTTTGACCACCATTTTTTTTTATGAATGAAGTTTTGTTTTTATGAAAAGGATGATCTAGTCGTAATAACTTACGATGATTGTCAAACCACTACTGTTTTCTACTTTTTGAAAGAGAAAATGCATCTGAATCATCCATGCAATAAGGACAAGCCATCGGCCCCGCTCTACTCCATCCAGACAACATTGAATATGCAGGAAAATCACTAATTGTCCACATAAGAGCAGCTCTCATCTGAAAGTTTTGCTTCTTTGAAATGTCATATGCCAGAACACCGGCCTCCCACAATTGTTTCAATTCTGCAATAAGAGGCTACAAGAATACATCTCACTTCTCTTTCGGATTTTTTGGCCCAAGAACTAATACAGTTAAGAACATATATTGCTCTTTCATACACAGCTATGGTGGCAAATTCCGGATGTGTTTGATCAAAATGCTTCCAAGTAGGCGAATCTAAGCAATGAATCATAACACCATCTTCAACCTCATGTTCTGCATGCCACCTCATTTCATTGGTTGTGGCATTAGATGCATACAATCTTTTTAGTCTATCAGTGAAAGGAAAGTAGTACATTTTCTTGCATGAAATATTGCTTTTATATCTTTTACCACTTTCTCTACATGTTTTCTTGTAACGAGGATGTTCACAGAACTTGCAAATATTTAGTTCACTATCTTCACCCCAATATATCATGCAACGATTAGTACAAGAATCAATCTTTTCCATTGGTAGACCCAAACCTCGTAGCAACTTTTTGGTACTATAAAAGTTATCAGTCACAACATTATCATCAGGAAGGATCTCCTTCATATATTGAACCATTTGATCAAAATTTTTTCCAGTCATATGATTTTCAGACTTCATGGTCATAACTCGAGCTACAAATGACAACAATGTATGCTTTTTACAACCAAGCCATAATTCCTTATCTGCAGCACTAAGCATATCATAAAACTGTTTTGCTTCCGGGTTTGGAGGTTCCTCAAACTATTGAGGAGTAAATTGAGGACTAGCAGCATCAAACACCATAGAATGATATGCAGTTAAATCATCTACATTATCAAATTCTTGACTATAAACTGTATTTTGACTATTGCCAACATCCACATTGGTTTCCCCATGACAATCCCAAACATAATAGTTTGGTACAAATCCATTTTTAGCCACATGGAATTTTACCGTTTCTAAATCATGATATACACGATTTTGGCACTTACGACCATTACATGGACACTTGATCTTATTCCCATCCATCCATGTTGGTTGACTAATAGCAAAGTCAATAAATAGTTGCAAACCATCCACAAATTCTTGGTTCAAAGGACCATTTGTTAACCTATGATACATCCACTGACGGTCTGAACTCATTTTTAACCTGTTTATATTTATATAGTTTGAATATTGATAAAAATTGTAAGATTAGTCATTGTATTTTAGGTCAGTTTTCAAGTCAATACCTTTTTCTAGGTCATAGTGTCTATTTGCTAATTATGTATTGTGAATTGTGACAAAACAATGACAGATGTAAAATAATATAAGATAAAGGTAAGTAACAAACAAAATAAAAAAATAAGTTGGGTTATATTATGAGACAAATGAAAAAAATAATATGTAGTCTCTTTTAACATGTCAAGTCAAGGAAAAGATTTACCTATATAATACTCATATTGGAAAAACCCAAAAAATACAGCACAATTGATCTTGCTTGGATCCAAATTTTATGCACTAAGGTAAACTAGAGAGATAAGACAAACCAGAAATATTTGGTAGTTTAGGAAATTCAGAATCATTCAGGAAATCAGCTGTGCCAGACAATTGTGGTAGTAAATTAGAGATATCAGGCAAATCGAGAATCTTTGGTAGTTCGGGAAAAGGAGGGATGTTAGACGGATCGGGGAAGGGAAACTTAGGGAGAATTTCTTATGCATGGAAGCCAGGTAATGTATCTGACGATTGTAACATCTTACGATTACTAGTAGCTATTTCAACTTCCAATGTCAAAGCTATGCAAACAGTTGCACAAAAAACTCCAACTAGCCATCTTTAAAAAAAAAAATCAAAAAATGCTTACCACTAATTAAGGAGAAACTAGCTAGATTGTAATGAAACAAAAAACTGTGTGCCTTTGGATGAGATAAATGAAGAATACCTTTGATTTCTATAGATGCAAATTATTGTCCAAAAAAATTAAAAATTAAAAATTATGATCAAGGGAAAAAAATATCTAGAACTACTCCGATACCATAAAATCTTTAATGGTCCATTGTTTCTTTGTTAATATACTAGGGGACAAGTTTGGATCTAATAATGAAAAGAAAAGACCATTTCTTGTCAATTCACCATCTTATGTTTCCACTTTCCACTAAAAATAAAGTTTGTCATATATCGATTTTTGTTAGTTAAACATATATAAAATATTATTATCAATAATTGTTGTACTTAATGTCTGAAATTCAAGCATTGATTATTCGTTAGATTTATATAACATGTCCATAGCTAATTTTAAACTATAAAACTCAAATTTGGAATGAGAATCAAATTTCTATTTTTTTTCAGGTCTCTAATTTCTCTTTTGCCTCAGAAATAGAGGCTTTAATATGCAAAAACTAGTTTATATTTTGTGTTTATTGAAGCCAAACTCTTTTGTTAATATATTTTGTACGACTATGAGTGATTGAGTGTAATGGAGCATCAAAAAGGCAAAACATAAAATCAATGTTCCCAAAAATTTGGTTTGTTGCAGTACCATACATGTGGAAGTGTAATTAATAATGGGATATGAACATAATTCTAGGGGGCCACATACTAAGGTCCATAAAATAATCAATGGACACATTAAATTCTAGATGGGTATGATGCTGGTGGTCTTGTGATTCTTTTTATTAAAGTTAAGGAATTCATGTTCATTTTTTATGCCATATTGTCAATGGAAAATAGTAGCTCCAGTGTCTCCCTAAGGAATATTAGCCATGCTTTTTAACATATATTGAAATAAGCCTCTGCCATAAGGGCAGAGAAAACTCCATATTTGCCATAAAAAGCAAGGTTTCTAGTTCTACCATCTAAGATTCCAGTTTCTAATCCATTTCTTAACCACATAGAAAACATATAGTATAAGGCTAATGTTTATAAGATTATCATTAGTGCTTAATATGTTTCTACAAGTTCTCCAAATAAGAATTTTGAATTTTGGGATTACATTGAGCTGCCATATGCTTTTTGAGAATCTTCAATAATATAGACAGAAGAAACAGGATTTATATTTAAAGCATGTTGTGATTCAATAGAATAAGTGCCTCTCTTACTATAGTCTCGTATTCTTATTCAACAATTGAACTTCCTAAAAAGAAAAAAAAGTTACGTTCATAACCAAAATTAATCGTAAATAGAGTGAGCAAAATCTGCATTTCTTAAACCTACTGTACTCCCTATTTTTTAGTTTATTTTGAAAACACATTCCTCTCCCTGCATATCTCCTCAAGGATGTTGGTTTTGTGAGGTTTTTCATGGTCTGCCCCTCTCCCTGCATATATCTTCCCAGCTTGTCTAGGTTTGTGAGTTTGTTTTCCACCTTGCACCCATTCACATTGAGTTTTTGCTTGGTGAAACATTGTGCTTTCCATATTTATCTCCCATGTTTTGTGATGGTCAAGGTTTCCAGATTTGACAAGATAATCAGAATGTCATTATTTTTCTCTTTGTTTACATGTGTTCACAACATTAATGAGTGTTTTGTGTTAAATGTTGAGAGGGTTTGTAAAAGTCTAAGAGTGGTGCAATTTGTTTACTAGTTTAAGTTTATTAAAAAAATAATTGGTTACATATGATGCTAGATTTTGTTTATTGGGTGTTGATATTGATGAGATTATGGTTGTTTAGAGCAGTGGGTTTTGTTAACTATTAGTTGTTATATTTGGGCTATATGTATGTAAAGTATGTTGGGGTAGGCTTTTGATTTTATGATAGGTTGCTTATTTACATGGCCTTTATATGCATCTGTGGTTTGAAATATGAATTTAGCCCTTTTGTACACATTGAATATGAGCTGGTTATTTCATAGAGCTTTATGTGCATGTGTGGTTTAAAATCTAAATCATACCCTATTTTATATACTTAATATAATGCATTCTTGATTTCAAAGTTGTTTGCTATATTGCATTCTCTTTCTATCTCTCTTCTTGTGCATGTTACATAAACAAATGCATATCAGCATATATACTACTAGCAATAGATAAAGATACTAGCTGTACATTACTCAGAATTTTTGCCTAAGATTAAAGCAAAGTTTCTCCTATTTCCTTTGAATTATTTCAAAGATAAAACTAAGAAGAGAAATGCAAGCAATCACAACTTCGCTCGCAAGCAATTGAATGTCAGCCAATGTCAAGGGAATACAATAATAGCAGAAGAGCATGAACAACATATGAAAATAATTATCTTACCTAGCTCTTCAAGAACAAGTTTATTAGTTGTAGTAGTAATATTATCAG
This sequence comes from Triadica sebifera, assembly GCA_023653625.1. Taxonomy (NCBI): domain Eukaryota; kingdom Viridiplantae; phylum Streptophyta; class Magnoliopsida; order Malpighiales; family Euphorbiaceae; genus Triadica; species Triadica sebifera. Next base: position 24,414,058 of record CM042905.1, on the reverse strand, counting down.
TATTCCTTGGCTTGCTGGTCTTTGACTCGGATAAAATTCTTTGGTATAGTTTTTTTGGAGGGAGAAAATAGCTCCCAATCTCAGCTAGTTCATGCTCTGTAGTAGAACACTGCCCCTCATCTTTTCCCTGTTTATCATGTAATTCAATGATTTCAGTAGTGAAAAGTTTATCAAATAGATCACGTGATAAAAAAAACATATGGAACTTGAATTTGCAGATATAAGAACAAAGACCTTACTAGATGAGAAATACTATAAAAGGGTAAAACTGAGTGTACAATAAACCACCCTAATTATACTAGAGCAGCAATACGCTAATAACTTTCTATAAGTCGAGAAGTTCATAGCAAGGAATGCTACATTGTTTCTCCAATTGGTAAACCATCATTCCATATAAAACTTAAACTTGCACATGGATAAAAATTATAACATGCTAGCATCTCATTAGGATGATTTTCCACAAGATGATAGCCAAAACATCTAGCTTTTGATGCCTATTCTATGCTGTAGAAGTATTAAAAATTGACAGAATAATTGTAAGAAAGTAACTTATAAAATACAGTATTCATATAATTCACCAGCCATGAGGCAACAATTATAACTCATGAGAAAAAAACCATTATAAAGGTAAACCAAGAATTGTTCATGGAAAAATTAAAATACAAACCACGGGTGTTACCTAGGACCCTTTTATCATACTATAAATGATTCATCTTAAAATTCAGCCTTCACCCCTACCATGGCCATAAAAAGCCACAAAATTTCATGTAGATACAATAATAAACAGTAACATATTTCTTTTCAATAACACAACAATTGAATTAATTAGGTCCTCAATAAGTAAAATAAAGAAATATATAATGTTATTATGATTCACAGGATTAGGCCTTAATTTATTTTTATTTGTTTAATTCCACTTTTTCATGAGCACTTAATTTCTTACTAAGAGAAAAAAATGATTTTAAATAGCTAGAAACCATTTGAATATTTTGATCAAGAAAACAAAAGTTTCAGACTTAGATGTAGAATTGATGCAGCTAGAAAATGTGGGATTTTTACTAATGATGGTTCAGCGATTGAAGGTCTAGTTTTTAGAGAGAAAAAACATGAAGAATTGATGCAACTAATTCCCAAAATTCAGGTATTCTTTACTTTCATATTTTGTGAATATATGGAGAAGATTAATTTTTAGCTGGAACTCAACAATTAATTCTCTAGTACAACAGGTAGATTCTCTAGTACTAGAAATGATGTCATCCAGTATTAATTCCATGAGAAAAGGAAACTTGCAAATTCACTTTCACTCATCCTCCACCCATCTTAGGTGCTCACAGTTTGCTTAATCGAAGTGAAATTCAAAGAAAACACAGGATTTCAGCTGAAGAATATACCTTTTGCTATTTCACGTGGATCCGTTAATCGTGGACAGTGAAAAAGATGGAACTGTGTTGTTGTTGGTTCTATGAGTGGAAGTAGCGCAGGGTGGGGCGGGGCATCATTTGACAGTGAAGGAAAGAGATGCACAAAGTTGGATTTGGGAAATTAGGGACATAGGGTTGGGGAAGGGAAACTGTAAATGAGGAAGGAGTGTTTCAATTTGGAAATTTTTTAGCAAATAAAAACATCCTGCCAATAGTACTTATATTTATTAAACTTTAATTGATTAATTATTTAATTAAACTAACTTAATATGTACCTATATTTATTAAATTAGGAATCAATTGACTAAATTAAAGTTTAATCAATTAAATTGGTGTTCAATGGATAAATTGAACTTAAATTAATCTTAAATTAATTTTTAATTAATTAATTTAGTATTTAATTGAATAATTTGATTCAGATAATGTAAATTAGGGTTAAATGGATTAAAATAAGTCTTAAATGATTAAATTAGAGTTCAATTAATTACATTAGAATTTAGCTAATTTATTTGATTTAATATTCTTAAATTGTGGTTAAATTGATTAAATTGAGATTCTATTTATTAATGAACTTAAATTTATTAAATTGAGCAGAACTTCAAATTATTAATTTAGAGTTCAGTTGATTAATTAAATCTTAATTGAGATTTAGCTTAAGTTTATCAAATTAGGGTTCAATGGATTACATTATGGTTCAACTTATTAATTGAACTTAATTTATTAAATTGAACATACATTAAATTTCAAATGATTAAATTTGAGTTCAGTTGATATATAAATTAAACTTAAATTGATTAAACCATTCTTAAATTGCATCTCAATTGATTAAATTCAAATTCAACTAAATAATTTGATTCATTTGGCTAAAATTTGTGTTCAATTAATTAAATTATGGCTCAATTGGTTAAATTACTAATTGAACTTAAAATAGTTAAATTGAATAAAAAATGAGTTTCAATTGATTAAATAGGAGTTCAATTGATTAATTATACTTAAAATTATTAAACCATTATTAAATTGAACTTTAATTGATTAAATAAATATTCAATTGAATTACATGATTTAATTGACTTAATTGATTAACTATAGGTTAGCAGATTAAATGAGCAAAAATTAGTTAAAATTAGCACAAATTGGGTTCAATTGATTAATTAAAATAAAATTAATTAAATTGAACTTAAATCAAACTTTAAATGATAAAATTAGGGTTTAATTGATTAATTTGTATCAATTGATATATATTGAAGTTCAACTGATAAAATTAACATTTAATTGATTAAATTGGGTTTGATTTAATAAATTAAATTTAAATTTGAATAAATTGATATAAATTAGGGTTTAATTGATTAAAATAATATTTAACTGATTAAATTGAAGTTCAATTGATTAGATTGAAATTTAATTTATTAATTAAATTTACATTGATGAAATTATTTTTAAATTGAGATTAATTAATTTGATCAAATTGAGGTATAATTGATTAATTGAACTTCAATTGATTAAATAAGAATTTTATTGATTAATTTAATTTAATTTAATTCTTTTGAATTGGAGTTCAATTAATTAAATTGATTAACCATTCTTAATTATAATCTCAATTAATGCTTAAATTGAGAATAAATTAAATAATTTGATTCAATTAATTAATTTAATTACATTAACTTCAATTGATATTCAATTAGTTACTTTAAATAAACAAACTTTAATTGTACTCAAATTAATTCAATTAGGAATTATTTGAATAAATTGAGATTTAATTGATAAAATTATAGTTCAATTTATTAAATTGGTTAATAATTGAACACTAAATTTATTTATTTAACTTTAATTAATCAATTTCAATTCAAATATTTTTTGACATTCAATTTCAATTTTCAATCAACTTTTTTTAAAAAAAATTGTTTCTGTTATAAAAAAAATTCAAATAATTTACCAACGGGCATTTCCGTTGGTAATTACCAACAGAACAATATCCGTTGGTAAATAGCAACACAAAATGTCCGTTGATATTTGCTAATAGAATTTTCCTCAGTATTTAGCTACGGTCATATGTCCGTTGTTATTTTGGTAATTACTAACGGAACAATTCCCTTGGTAATTACCAACGGAATTTTCTGTTGCTAATTATCAAAATAACAACGGAATACTAATGAATATAAATCTGTTGGCATTTTCCGTTGACAATCCATTGGTAAATTTAGTGCCAAATATTTGCGCAATAATTATTGACGGATTTTAATCCGTTGGTAAAGTAACGTTGGTAATCTGTCGGTACTATTTTATAAATTTATCCACACATTTTTTATTGCTATTCTGTTGGCAATCCGTTCGTAAATACCAATGGATGTTGTCCGTTGGTAAATTCTATTGGTAAATGTAAATTTTCTTGTAGTGTTATAATACATGTCTAACAAACCCTTATGTATGATCATGAACAAAATGCAAAAATAATATGCGTCTGACTCTCAACCAGTTTTGATGCATTTCTTCTAGTTTGGGCTAATACTTTCTCTATCGACTTCATAGTTTATTATTTATAAACTTCAGTTCCTGCATTGGAAAAACTCATGCTAAGCCATTTCTAGTTTAGTAGTACATAAAAGCATTTAAGTTTTCTCATGTAGTCACACAAACGTGGGTCATAAAAATCATGACATAATTTAAATAAATCATTGCATAAAATTTAGAAAATATTATAATAAAATAAAATTTATATTCCATTATATTATTATTATATTTGCATCAAGACATGAATTGCATATATTCAACCATATGTAATATATAAAATATTAAACATTCTACCTCATCTCATGTTTCCACATTTTATTACATTTCTTACCATGTCCTTTAAATTACTTATTAAATTTCCACATATAGACTTAATTTAAATGAATTTTTTACATATTATTTTAATTTAATTAGTTTCCATAACTCATTTTAATTTAATTAATTTCCCTAAAATTATTTTAGTTTAGTTAACTCAAATCTCAATCCATATAAGCCTAAATGTTTTAACATACAATTGTCAAAACTGCATAGTAGATAATTCATAATATAGTTCATAATAATCCAACATACATTATACAGGAATAAACATATGACTATATAATATTACCAAATTCATTGATAATATATATATATATATATAACTCAATTATAAATTTAACTTATCTTAATAAAGATTTATAATTCATGTTATCTCACACATTTATCTCTCAACGTGTACATGTATGTTTTTTAATTAATTTATATATAATATTTTAATATAAATAGCCAAAATCTCATTGCTGGATTGTCCAGATATATGGCGTGTAGTAGGGCCGCTCACGAAGCTTAGGGCCGTTCACGAAGCTTAAGCACCTTACTCACTATAGTCTTAAGTCAAGAGCGTTCGCAGAGCTTAAGCCTCATGACCGAGTATAATTACATCATCTATGTACAATTAGGACAGAGATGCTCTCTAAGCTATCACCACCCTGTTCCTAAACCATATCAATATCGGTATTGTAATGCTTCCGTAATGGTGCACCATCTATTCCTAATTAGTCCACAGGTTGAGAGTTGGGAAATTAAGGTTATTATTTATTTATTTTTTTGATATATTAATTGGCTAGAATCAATGTTCCCTTTACATTTATAATGAAAATATGATTATAAAACTTTAAAATCATATAATCATATGATATTCCATTATATGTAACCATTTAAGTAATATTGACATACTTTAATTAGTTTTTAATACAATCAAAGCCAATAAGTGTTTTAATACATAACCAAAATTTATAATATCTTTATGAGTCCAGGTATGCCATATAACCTCTCATTTCATATCAAATACATATGTCATACATGACTTTCTAACTTCAGTCTTTATTGTCATAATTATTCAACAATTACCATTAATAATTATCACATATTTTAATCAATCATATACTAATCCATATTGAAAAATATATTATGTTACATATTCTACATTCATACCCCTTAACACACATTTTTAATCTTAAACCAAAATTTCCTACATTTTATCAATGAATTAATCATCCATATGTCTATACATGCATTAACACGAAATCTCATTAATTAAGCACTCAATTCATTTCATTTAATCCTCAACCTAAGTCGTATGTTATGATAAGCACACAACATTTTATCTATAATTCAATGTTCATATATAGGTTTTACAAACCTTCTATCACAACAACCATATATATATACATATATTCTTTAACATCTTATTTATCATATTTTATATGTCACCTACATTATTTTTTTTTCCTCATTTATATTTCCTAGTAGGTCATCTTATCTTATCCCTTGTCAGCCATTTCATATTTACACATTTTAATACATTATTCAATTAACACACAAGCATGCAATAAGACAAACTAAAATGCATATATGTACAAACCTCAACGGAGCTTTTCCAAAATCTAAAATTTCGAACTTGTCTACTTTTGTTGCTTTTCTTCTCGATGAGGGCCTAATATAAAAATATAATTGATTAATACCTTGTTAAAATACTTAATTTTATTATAGTTTAAATAAATAACTAAAATTTCTCCTAAGCGGTCATATGAACTTTAAGAACTATTTGCTCTATAACTTTTTTCTACACTTATCCAATTTATATGATTCTTATTTCTAATTAAATTGAACATCTATAACTATATCATACTAAAATTTCAAAATATTTGAACCATTACACAATTTTTAATGTAATTTTAAATATTGCTCTGTTTTATGCCCTTAGATAGTTTTGGGGTGCTATATTTCGAAATTTATAACTTTCACCGTGTCTATTATATTATTATGAAACTTTTTATACAATTAGATAAGTTAATTTGGAACATTTCTTATGTTTACCACATTTCCAGATTCTACCTCTAAGATTCTCAAATACTAGAGGATTTATAACTGGTTCATAATAGAATGACAACCTGACCAGTTCAATTGTTAAAGTCATAACTCACAAAATAAATAACATTTTTAGGTAAGAATATTATAGAAACTTAGATAAGATATAGAAATAAAACTTTTATATTTTGAATTCGATCTAAAAATTGGCCAAATTTGAGGACAAAGTTACTGGAGCTGTACAGGTATGTAGAACCAGCTCCATCAAGGAACAACCATAGTTCATAACACTATAACTCAACCAAAACCAGAGATATTTATATGAACTTTGGCAGAGACCTGTATCATTTTCCATCTCCAAGGAAAACCGCTCTGATCTCCTATCAGAAAAATTCCCAATTCTTCTTTTGGGGCTTCAACTCTCACATAAAGTTCTTGTTTCAGTAAGTGAAAAGTAGGAGAAGTTTTTTTACTAATGAATCGATAGTCGAAATCGGTCCATTCTGAATCATTTTCTCTATCAAAACGTCGGGTTTCAGAATTTTCATAGGGCCCCCTGGAATTCCTTCCAGAGCCTGTTGAATGATTTTTTATAGATTCCAGCATTTCACCAATTCGGACTAAATAACGAGCTAATGAATCTCCTTCTTTTTGCCACTGGACTTCCCAATCAAATTCTTCGTAACACGCATAATGATCAACTTTACGAAGATCCCATTGTATTCTGGAAGCTCATAGAATTGGTCCCAATAAACCCCAATTTATTGCTTCCTCTGCACCCACAATTTCCTCTGCTTAATGGATAATCATTTGTCATTTGTTACCAACGTGAAATTCAAAATTGCAATAGAAAAGAAAAAAGGAGGTTTATGATGATTTTTAAATCTTTTATACTAGGGAATCTAATATCCTTATGCATGAAGATACTCAATTCGGTTGTTATGGTCGGACTCTATTATGGATTTCTGACCACATTCTTAGCTCCCTTCTTTTTGGGTGTGAAGCAGTGTCAAACCAAAATACCTAACAAGCATTACCTCTCGCTGAAAAGGAGGTCATCCAGCTGCACCTTCTTTCTTATTTTTGATCTCTTCTTTATGTTCTAAATTAATTCGAAATTTTTCTATTTCACTTATTTTAATTTCTTGCTAGTTTAATGTTTTGATTGCGTTGTTTCCAATTTCCAGTCAACAACAGGTAGATTTATAGGACATACACGAACACATATTTCACAAGCAATGCATTTATCAAATTCAAAATGGATTCGACCATGGAAACGCTATGATGTGATTAATTTTTCATAAGGATATTGAATAGTTACAGGTAAATGATTTGCACAGGATAAGGTAATCATGAAACTTTGACCAATGTACCTTGTAGCTCATATGGTTTGTTGCCCATAATTCATGAACCCGGTTACCATAGGAAACATATCCTGAATTTTTATGAATAATTTTATGTTTGTTTTTTTTCTCTTGTTTGATTTGAAGACAACTCATGAATATAGAAAAAAAATATTCTTTTATTATTTTTTTATAGTGAAAGGAGTTGGAAAGAGGTTGTTAATAATAGATTACCAAGAGAAATAGGTAAAAGAAATTTCCATCCAAGATTTAAAAGTTAGTCCATTCTTAATCTAGGTAAAGCCACAAATTTTGTGTTTTAAGTCACCTTAGATTCAGCCCTTAAGATGATCATATTAAGCAAAATCCGTGGAGTATCCTCTTGATACTCTTCCAAGGACCAGTCTCACTCAAATGACCATTTCTCTTTATGTACTCAAAATCATTTAATAAAATTAGGCAGAAAGATAAATAAGTATTAAATGAACAATTTTTATATTTGACACATTTCCAAATTTGGTTCATAAATTAATAAAAAAATAGAGCAAAATATACTGCTACAACATGCCCTTAAAAGCTCTAAGTAATACAATAACAATGGAAATTTAATAAAAAAAATAGAGCAAAATATACTGCTACAACATGCCTTTAAAAGCTCTAAGTAATACAATAACAATGGAAAAGAGATTACTTACCAATAACATATTTATTTTAAGTGATTTGATGCAAATCTTGAGTGAGATCATGAAGAATTGAGGGCTGTTATTGGGAGGAAGGAAAGGGATGGTGATAGATAGATAGACGAGTGTAGAAGTTAGGATAAAATGATCAAAGGAAGTCTTAATTGACTTTAGCCCCCCTTCTCCCGATTTTTCTTATTCCTTTTTGTTTGCTGTGCCATTTTTTTTAACTTCCTCTTCTTCTTCTTCTTCTTCTTCTTCTTCTTCTTCTTCTTCTTCTTCTTATTATTATTATTATTATTATTATTATTATTATTATTATTATTATTATTATTATTATTATTATTATTATTATTATTATTATTATTATTATTATTATTATTATTATTATTATTATTATTTACTTATATCTAGTCCCCTTAATTTTTATCAAAAGTACAATTTAATTATGTGGTCTAATTTAATCAAATTTATCATGTCAATCAATTTAATTTATTTTAATTTCTAATTTAGTCATTTATGCAATTTATTTTAATTTTGATGTCTATCATGTAGTTTTTATGTATATCACACACTTATTCCAACTTAGACTAATTAGTGGGCACTACAATATGTGTAGCGTTATTGGTTTCAAATTTAGGTAATTTAAATTTCAACATAAAACTAAGATAGAACCCAACACTTTCATATAGAATTCAACCTCAAATGAGTTCATTTTCCAAGTTGAAATTTAGGTTCAAATCAGGACATCAAAAATGCTTAGAATAGGATGGTGTAGTGTGTAAGGTACTAGTGAATGAATGTGTGTATTTTGGAGGAGAGGTGGCTGCCTCAACAAGAGGAAGAGAAGGGAATGGAAAGAAAAAAAGATTTTGATATAAAGCAAATAGCTAGGCGCATGCTTTATGACTATGGAACTTCAATTTTTGTTTGATTTATAGGTGAACTTGCTTCTAATGAACAAAATAAAGGCAATCTAGAAATTAATTTTTGAGTTCCCTTAAAATACTTGGTTTCAACTCTTGAACTAAGCAATGAACTTTTTGGCCCTTTAGTGAATTCATCATGCATTCATCATTCAATCTCATTATATGATCATATAAACATCTAGAAATATTTTTTAAAAGTAAATCATACAAATTAGGTATACATTTAATTATATTAAAAGTTTCTAAAATTGCCTACTTAGCCAATTATGTTACTTCCCATTTGATGCATGTAACTTCCAAATTTGAATTTAACTATTTAATCCCATTAAATATCAAATTCAAACATGACCTATAGTTAATTCATAATTAAATTATCTCAATTAATTATTAGTTTAATGTCAAATAGGATTAAACATCCTAGTTAATTGCATATCAAATCTTAGTCAAACTAGGATTAGAAAACCCTTTTCTTAATACAAATTAAATTTAACTTCAAAAATTTCAAAAATTTCAGATTTCATTATTTTCAAAATAGACATCTTATAATTATTTTAAACTAATAAAATAAAAGTTTTAGATATTCTAGATCATTAGAAATCCAATTAGCATACCAATTGTATAAAAATTACCTTGATTGAATCATACATGAACTAGAATTTGCAAGAAATTTTAAGTATAAATTTAATTTTGTTTTAACATGCAATTGACATGAAAAAAAATCATGTCTATCTTATAAACATATAATTAGGGTTATGTTCATGAAATTATATCACATCACAATAAACAAAATAAAACAGTCTCATCAAATTGTAGGGTTTGAACCCTAATTTCTAGTTTTGTTTGTGTCATGATCAAAAATAATTTTTGATTCGATTAAGGTGCTATCCATATCTCAAATCATATTCTACATATGTTAAAAATATATTTGAGAAATTCAATTAATAAACAAAAATTGAACAGCCCCTCAAAGAACTCAATTGGCGTAGAATTTTAGTAATCATACATAATTTTGAATTTCCCATTTAAATTCAATTTAAATCAATCTTTTATCATTCAAAATATCTAATATCAACATACTGACATGTAATTGAATGAATAAATAAATTGATGAATTATCTTTGAGAGAGAAGAAAGAGAGATATCAAATATTTGCATTCATTTGATTATCTCATAGCTAGGTCATCTAATGTACTTGTAATACCCCTTCACCCACTTAACCAATGGCCAGACAAGAGGGTGCTACAAAAATCTCCTCTTCTAATCCTATTTATGAAAAATTGCGTTATATAATTTTTTTCATCCCCAACTCAAAACATTGACAATTTAAAATATCTTTGTCAACTTACTGAAGAAAATCACCCACATTTTATATACACAAAAGTTATGTTATACAAAGTACCATTAAAATTGTTTACAAAAGATCATGGTTTTATATGGATACAAAATGTGAAACCAAAAATCAAAAGTAGAAAAAGTATTGACTAAAAATGATTTATTTGTTGCTTCATTAGGTTTTAAGATTCCACTGATATCAACCTTTATGTATAAGTTATACTTTATGCTAAACAACAGTCTTGATATTTGCGCGAGAGAAATAGACTTCTCCCACACTAAGCACTTATGCTTAATGGTGCATATATAGGCAATAAACTATAGGGTGCAAGCAACTTATGCATACTTTTTATCATATCAATTAACACAAGCTTTAATTAACTATATTTCTTTTCTAGCATCAATTAAGATAATCATTTTTTCCCATACACATATTATGGTAATCACTGTAATACTTTACTTATTCATCTCATAAGTATACATCTTTTTTTTCCTCTCTTTATCATATTTACTTCATCTCAACATTTCTCATATCGTGCTTCCTTATTAGAATACCCAAAATTCTCAAGCCAGACATAGGTAGATAAAAGGGGTATAAACAGATACTTGGCCTATATAAATGGGTGCAAAATATAATGGGGCACTGATTGCCCGAAATAATGAGCAATAATTGCCTACGAGCACAAAGTCTATGGGCTATACAACCTATTATCCCTAATTGATGTACCAACATGTCTATCCACTCTAGTCTAGATTAGGCACTTACATTGGGCTCATCTACTTTTCAAATTCTCATATTGCTAACTTACATTATTAGTATCATTCACATAACTATGTTCTTTTACTCATGTCAAAATCATTCATGCGTTTTATTTATTATCATATATCATATCCAAGTTATTTCCACTCATACCATGTGTTTACATATATATATATATATATATATATATATATATATATATATATATATATATATATATATATATATATCATGTCATATTTGAACACATATATCAATTTAGCATTCAAAAAATTCATAAATAAAATTTGCTTAAAAAAGTGCATTCACAGCTGACATCATTTTTCATACCCATGACAAGTTGTACCAACATGCTTTATGATAGCTAATCATTGTCTGCAACCTGTGAACCATTCTAGAACTAGCTTCACACTCGTGACACAATGCTTCATGGTTATGAATGAGTTTGGGACATCTTCACGCCTGTGACACTCTATTTGTCTCCAAGCCATGAATGAATCTAGAATGAATAGTACATTTTTCTGGCAAAGTTCACATCCGTGAACAAGCTGGAAAACTACTTTTCCAATTTCCAAATTCATTCAAAGGCAACCCAAACATTTCTAAATCATACCAAAATACATATTCATGATTTAACTCACATATAATGCCATAAATACAAGCATTTATAACCATTTTAGGGCAACTCAATTAAATCTAACAATTTCACATAAATCCTTAATGATCCTTATCAAATTCAAGACCTAATGTAAGTTATTCAATTTTACTCATTCAAAACACAATCTCACATGTAACTTCACCTCAAACATGCATAACACAACAAATTATAAGTTATTGCCCTAAAAACACTTACAAACCTCTTATTATTCTCTTTTGGCTTTTAGGCCTTTTTTTTCCTTCCTTTTATCTCTTCTCTCTTCTTGTGCTTATTTTTCTTCCAAAGGAGCACTATCATAAACAAAAACCTCATCAAAACTCTTTCTTTCTCAAATTTAGGTCATTTCTCAACTTTGTTTCTCTTCAACCAAAACCCTAAATTCTCTCTCTTCACATAAACATAGGTTTAAACATCTTTAGCCTCGCTAACTTTAATCCCTTTCTTCCTAGGGTTCTTAAAAATTTTCTAACCTCTTTATCACCATCAAAACCCCCCTCTAAAAATCTCTTTTTCACTATAGGCCACACTTTAGAGAAACAAGCTCTAAAAGAACACAAAACACATTTTTTTACTTAGAAAGAAGTGAGAGAATGAAAAAAAGATACTTACTTTCACTTTTTTCTTCTATGGCTAAACTTAAGGGATTATCTCTCTCATCTTACCAAGCTTTTATGCTTTCTTTTGGTCCTCTTTTCGCCTTTGGGATGTCTCTTGTGCATTAAAAACACCTTTCCTTCCTCTTTCTTTTAGGGACTTCATTTTCTCTCTATAAGATGAAGCTTTGGCTATGGTGATGGGGAAACGAATGTGTAAGGGAGCTGGTTTGAAAAAAATTAAAGTAAAATGAAGATAAATAAAAAGGAAAAAGAAGAAAGTCTCATATGGGTCCCACTTTTTGACCTTAGGTTAAGATTTTTATGTTAATAATCATATGATTAATTGAACAAGTTAGGGAGATATTCTCCCTTTATGGTGGTCGGCCAACCCATACTTAATCTTTTCCAAATTATGTTTGATTGGCAAATTTCCAATTTAATCCTTTAATTTTGACAATTTTACATTTTTGCCCCAATGCTTTCTATCTTTTGCAATTATGTCCCTAATCATATTTTATCACTTTTCACACATATGCACTATATTAAACATTTCTATAAATTATTTATCATTATTTTATTTTTTCCTTGATTAAAATCTAAATTTATATTCTGGTCGCTCTAATGCAATGATTTGGTGACATGCGCAACTCAGGTACAATTTTAGCGAATATGATAGTCTCTCCCTCTTAAAAGAATTTTTCCTTCACAATTTACCTACTTATTTTGCGCTAAAAAGTTATGGATATTGTCTTCTCATAATTTCCTCACTCTCCCACTTGGCTTCTTCTATTGAATGATTCTACCATAAAACTTTAACTAAGGAAACCTTATTAATTTGTTAATCCTTTTCCTCATGAGCAAGAATGGCAACAAACTATTTCTCATTTGTCAAATTTGTTTACACTTCTATACTTTCAGCTGGTATGATATGTGTCAGATCCGATATGTATCTTCTTAGCATGGACACATGAAAGACATTTTAATCCTATCTAGTTCTAGTGGCAAGGCTAATCTATAGGCTATCGGTCTGATCCTTTTTAAATCTTCATATGGACCAATAAATCTTATACTCAATTTTTCTTTCTTGCCAAATCTTAGTACCTTCTTCCAAGGTGATACCTTCAAAACTCTTTGTCACCCTCTATATATTCTATGTCTCACCTTTTTAGATCAACATAAGACTTTTGTTGATCTCTGGCTACCTTTAGCCTTTCCTTGATAACATTTACTTTCTCTTCGCTCTGTTGAACTAAATTTGGCCCTATTAGCTTCTTTTCACTTAGCTATGTCCAACATATAGGCATTATGCACTTTTTCCCATATAAAGCCTCATAAGGAGTCGGCCAATGCTAGTCTGATAGCTCTTATTGTAAGAAAACTCCATAAGAGGAGAATATTTATTCTAGCTTCCCTTAAGCTACACATCTTTTCATCATATCCTTTAATAATTGGATCATTCGTTCTAATTGTTTGTTCATCTATGGATGAAATGTTGTACTAAAACTGAGCAAGGTATCCAAAGCCTATTATAAGCTCATCTAGAACTTTGAAGTAAATCTGGGATCTCTATTAGACATGATGGATACAAGTACATTGTGAAGCCTTACTATCTCATTCACATAAATTTTGATCAACTTGTTTAATGAGTAGTCTATCTTGGTAGGTAGGAAATGTGTCGACTTCGTTAACCGATCCAGTACTACCCATAAGAATCATGCTTCTTTTGAGTCATAGATAGACCTAAAATTGATAAAGTTTACTCGCAAGTGCACAAGCCAATTGTAATATTAGTAAGCTCACTCTAGAGATCGATCTCTCAAGAAACTTGTTGGCTTAAACTCTTAATTAATTTTAAATTACTAATGAATTACAAAATAAAATTGTTAACACTCTAATTAAGTTGTAGTAATTTGATTAAAATAGAAATAGTAAACTGATAATAACTAAGATTATAGTGTAAATTAATAAAAGTAATTAATGAGAGAAGTGTAGGAACTTAGATCACAACCTCCAGCTTGCATGCCCTTTACAAGTTAAGAATTAATGAACTTAGATTTTATGGCTCTTGTAATCAAGTTAATGAATTAACTAGTGTTCAACCAAATTTTTAGGTTAAATTACAGATGGTGTGTCTAATAACTTAGCTTTAAGATTTCCATTCAAAGTTCAATAATTGGTGAGCAAGCAATTATCAAACTAAAAAATATTAAGCACAATTAAAATTGAAGAAAATCATTCATTCATTAAAAAGATAAATAAGGTTCATATTAGCCTAGCATCATAATAACAATAATAATGTCTATTTTGATGACAAAGTCAAACATAAGAGAAAATAAAGATGAAAGGAAAAGCTCATTGAAATTCTCAACGAAGTCTGTTGCTAGAAAGAGCTTTTCTAAGTCTGCTTACGATGATCCTTTTAACGTAAAACAAGCTTGGAATTATAATCTAAAAAGTCCTACTTAAAATCTAACTCTAAAGATGTAAGACTTCCTAAATGAAAGATAATCTCCCAAAAAGTAGTTTTTTAAATCATCATTAATCTTCAAAATTTGGGCCCACAAAATGAGGGTATGTCATAGTAATGAAATTTGTCTAACATAAATGCCTAAGATATGATTTCATGGTGTCTAAACTATTTAATTGCTCTAAAGTATCAAAATTGATGAATCTATATGCAGTTAAAGTTCTAGACACATATTGTTCATATCTTGCACCGTTTTTGTACGAATAAATTGGAAAATAAGCATCATACCTGAAATAAATGTCCATTTCAACAATTTTTAAAGCTTATTCGGCATTATCACGTGTAGCTTCCTTATCCTCACACTCATGACATGCTAGAGGAGTTGGGTGGCTCTCGCATGATGATTTTCCACAACTTTGTGATGAGCTTCTTGTCCTGAGCATGTTGATTTTGCTGAAAATTGGTATATGGGGGTCTGAAATTCTCATAGGTTTGGGGAGATTTTATGCTAATTTGAGATAAAATGAGAATTAAGGATTAAATTGGGAGTTAGGCTTTTATGGAGAGTTGAGAGAAAAATGAAGAAGATAAGAAAATTTGGTGGAGGAATGACATGATCGTGAGAAATGGACAGGTATTTGCACATTTTAAAGCATCACATGAGCAATAGAGTGTAAAAAACAAGTGTCACTCACGTGAGAAATGCCTCACGTCTATGACACATTTACTTACCTTAAGGGTTACACATGTGTGAGGATTCCTCATGTCCATGACACCTTCATGCGTTTCTTGGATGTCATGTGCATGAGTGATCCTCATGCCTGTGACACTTCTTTACTCTTAGACATGTCTCACCTCCTTATTTTACTTATTTCAAAAAATGTTATCTTCGATAAATATATTTCCTAAGCACAATTTAGAGTTATAATGTAAGTAGAAACTCATAAACTAAACAAAAACTTAAATTGAAATTGAAACAAAAAACAAGAAATAAGATAAATAACTTAGGTTGCCTTCCAATAAGCACCACATTTATTGTCTAGGCAAGACATTACTGATTATGGTCTTTTTACGGTGAGTGGAAAGCCATTTGATGTTGCTCATCCACCCTTGTACCATTCTTAGTGTCACCAACTCTATTTTTCAATTTCTCACTTTCATTAAAATCAAGTTGATCAACTTATTAATGAAAAGGCATTGATTTGCATTAGGCTTAGAAGAGTAAGTTGAGAAGTCACATACTTCAATTTCATTCATCATACTTAATACTATCAAGGTTATTTTTCTAAGTTTAACATTAATAAGGGTGCTAGTTGTGGCCATAAAAGGTCTACCAAAAAGTATTATTGAATTCTTTTCTTTTATATTAGCATTATCAGTATCCATGACCATAAAATCCGCAAGTACTCTTAACTTACAAATTTGCACCACAAGGTCTTCTATTATACCTGTAGCAAGTTTTATTAAATCGTCTGCTAACTGGAGGCCTATGTTAGTCGATTTTAAATCTCCTAAACCCAGTTGTTTGAAAATTGAGTATGGTATCAAATTAATACTAGTGCCTAAATCCAGCATAACCTTTGTTGTCATTCCCTCTTCCAAGGTAATATCAATAGTAAAGCTTTTAGGTTCTTTCTTCTTTTCAAATAATGTTACTAGTGATGTCACTTTAGGTTCCTCCAATTTCTTTTTCATGTTTAAGGCCTATTCTTTCAAAGAATTTATTAGTGGAG
Source organism: Triadica sebifera (assembly GCA_023653625.1). Classification (NCBI taxonomy): domain Eukaryota; kingdom Viridiplantae; phylum Streptophyta; class Magnoliopsida; order Malpighiales; family Euphorbiaceae; genus Triadica; species Triadica sebifera. The sequence continues at coordinate 24,397,282 of CM042905.1, read as the reverse complement.
GTATTTTCCTAATAAAATTAAACAAATGTGAGTCACCCTTATCTCAATAAGATGTCTTACCTTTATTAAGTTCCTTATGTTTGAGAAAAGGTGGCCTATAAGGCTCAGTTGTTTTATGTAATTGAGGTGCTAGAGCTTCTTCTTTCTTTCCCTCCTATTTTGTTTCTATCTCTAGTGACTTCAATTCCTTAGGCTATAATTCACATGTACCTACAACAGAATAGTACTCCAAGTTAGTTTCACAATTTACTTCATCATTACAAGTGCTACCATGTGTAGCTATAGATTTAGCTTGCTCTATTTGGTTTGGTAACTTTTGTTTTTTATTTTCTTATACTGTCTCTACTAGTTGTCCAATCTGAATTTTCAACCTCTTGAATGAAGCTTCAAATGAATCAAGCTTTTTATCTATTTTTTCCTGCTTATCTTGAGTGGCTATTAAGAAATTATGTAAAGTTTCTTCTAGAGTTGGTTTTCTAGATGCACTAGCAAGTCCAATTTGGTTTGGATTTAGGTATGGAGTCTAATTTTAGGGCTCTTGGAAATGGTACTATGGATTTGGATTTTAAATTCTTAGTACTTAAGGTGGGTTATGATCAGAATTTTTCTAAGAGAAGTTAGGATGGTTCATCCAAATAGGGTTATAAGTATTTGAGTAAGGGTTGTTTTGCTACTTAGGTTGGAAAAAATTAGGGCATTATCATTCCCTACCAAAGAATCAAAAAAAGGAACACATATTACCTTAATGGCCATAAATACCATAAATTCCACATACCTCATTCACATATGTGTGTCCTTTGCTGGTTAGTATTCAAACTTGCTTTGTCAGCTCAGTTCTTTGTAAAGCCAACTCTTTCTCTCACACTTTTTTTTTTTTGAGAATTAGCTATAGTAATTCAAATATGATATAGAACTCTATAGCCATCTTTTCTTTCATAGCTTTTCTAGTTGTGTTGTCAACCATGCATTAATATTGTTGGCTCAAACCATCATAGAAGGGCTGATTTGTTACTAGTAGAGTGTACCTATGGTAACGACACTGCAAAACAAGAATTTTGAATCTATCTCATGCCTCATATAATGTTTCAAAGTCTTTTTAATAAAAATTAGTAATTTTCACTCTCAACTTCTGTATCTTCTAGTGGGAATAAAATTTAACCATGAATTTATGATATACCCAGTCCAGTTATTTAGAGAACTAGGGGATAAAGTCATTAGTCATGCCTTGGCTCTTTCTTTTAAGGTGTAAGGAAAATTCCTTATCCTTAGTTGGTTTACATTCAACCCATTCAAAGGGAAAGAGTTTATTGTGGCATAGAATTCCCTAATGAACGTTAGAGAGTCTTCATTAAGTATGCCATATAAAGATGAAACATGTTTAAATGTATATCTTTCAGCTCATAATTCCTTGATGCATCTCCTAACATAATATACGAGGCAGTGTTGCCAATTACAGGTATGGCATAGTCTTTCATAGCTAATTGCCTCTATGCATCAGCTTCTCCAAGTGGGATTGCCATAAGCTCATTCATGAGCCAATTGTAGTACTGATAAGCTCTCCCCTAAGGTTGATCTCTCAAGCAACTTATTGGCTTAAACTCTTAATTAACTTTAAATTTCCAATGAATAACAAAATAAAATCCTAAACACTCTAACCAAGTTGTAGTAATTTGATTAAATTAAAAGTAGTAAACTGATAATAACTAAGATTGCAATGTAAATTAATAAAAGTAATCAATGAGAGAAAAATATGAACTTAAATCACAACCCCTAGTTTGCTTGCATTTTATAAGTTAAGAACTAATGAACTTAGATTTTATGGCTTTCCCTTTAAGCACCAATTAATCAAGCTAATGAATTAACTAGTATTCAACCCAATTTATATGTTAAATTATAGATGTTCTTAAGATTTCCATTCAAAGTTTAATAATTGGTGACCAATATCAAACTAAAAACTTATTAAGCACAATTAAAATTGATTACAATCATTCATTCATTAAAGAGATAAATAAGATTCATACAAACTAGAGTTGCTCACTAAGCACCCATTAAATAGTTTAGCCTAGCCTCATAATAACAATGCTCATGTATATTTTGATGACTAAGTTAAACATAAGAGAAAATAAATATGAAAAGAAAAGCTCCTTGAAATTCTCAATAAAGTCTATTACTAAAAGGAGTTTTTCTAAGTCTGCATGTGATGAACCTTTTAACATAAAATAAGCTCAAATTTGTAATCTAAAAAGTCCTACTTAAAATTTAACTCCAAAGATATAAAACTTCCTAAATAAAAGATAATCTCCTAAAAACCATTTCTTCAAATCAGTATTAATCTTCAAAGTCTCAGTCCACTTGATTAGAATAAGAGTTTGAATATGATTGGACCTTAGCAAAAAAAGGTCATCACACATATGTTGATGGCTCATGCACGCGATAGCTTCTTCATTACAATAATCGTCATGTGCATGTTGATCTTAATGCATATGATAGAAAATAGTGATATGTATTGACACACTTGCACTGAATCTGCACACCCACAATAAGAGGTTGGCCTTCAAAATCTTCATATCTGTGTCAAAGTCTCGCTCCAGTGACAAGAGTTGAAGGGATCCTTTATGCTAGAAATAGGCCCTCATGTGCATGACACGTGACATGGCCTCATGTGCGTGACACTTGCTTCATGTTGTACCTTGTCTTTTAACTCTAGTAAACATAGAATTAAAACCACTAAGTACTTAAAATATGATAAAAATCTATATTTAAACATTAAAACATGAATAAAAACTAGACAAAATAACAACACATCATAAAATAAATCTATGGTAACTTTTTCCCAACCATAACTATTGGTTGTAGTAATCCTGTAGGTAATTAGTGTTCTGCTTTTACTTGCTGGTAGGTTAGATATCTTGCAACATACTTTGTGATGTGCTACTTCATTCCTAAACATCAATATTGAGCTTTCAGATCTTGGTACATCTTGGTACCACTGTGATGCATCATCTACACCATCTCATGTGCTTCCTTAAGGATCTCCTGCTTTAGCTCTTCTAAGTTAGAATCATAAATTTTATGCTTGTAGTACACAATATAATCATCTTTTACTAAATATTTAGGCCTCTTCACCTTTCTCATTGCTTAAACTATCTCTACCAGCTTATCATTTTGTTTCTAAACTTATTTAATTCTTTGCATCAAAATTGATTGCACTCACATCTCAGCTAAAATTTTCTTGCTCAGAGCATTGATTACCATATTAGGTTTACTCGGTTGATAGTCAATCACACAATTATAATATTTAATCAAATTTAGCCATCTCTTTTACCTCAAGTTGAACTCCTTATGTGAGGGAAGGTACTTTAACCTTTTATGATCTATGTAGATATAACACTTCTCACTGTATAAATTGTTTTGTCAAATCATTTATGCAAACATTATAGCATTTAACTCCAAGTTGTGAGTAGGATAATTAAGCTTGTGTGGCTTTAGTTGCCTAGAAGTATTTATTATAACCTTCCCTTCTTGCATCAACACACAACCCACACCATTATGTGATGGATCACTATAAACTATAAAATACTTCCCAAAGTGGGCAAAGTCAACATTAAACCTTTTGTTAACATTGCCTTCAACTAATCAAAACTTATTTGACATCTATCTGTCCATTCAAAATGAACATCTTTTTCAAAAAGGTGTAGCTAAGGAGGAAAAACCTTTCACAAATATCCTATAGTAACTAGCTATGTAACACCTCTTCACCCGAACAGCACATGCCCTGATGAGAGAGTGCTACACCGACTTATTTCATCTTTAACTTCTTTATTGAAAATAGTCCATATTCATTTTTTTTACAATTATTATAAAGAAAAATAATGTATATTTTATTTACATAGGATAATGTTTATTAAACATCAAGTTAATTTTAGAAAACCACAAAAAATATCATATAAATCTAAATACAAGATATAAAACATAAAATGTAAGATACAAAAAATTTGTAACCCATAGTTTGTAGAAATTGGCTACTTTACTAGATTAGGATCACCGTTGTCTTTATCTACAACTTATATTACCTCTTTAAATTTACGTGGAAGGAAACTCCCACGCCAAGCGCTAAGCTTAGTGGTGCATATAAATAAAGTAATAAACTATTTTATGCAACATGCATTACCATGTATATTACGTACCATATTATTATATTATTTATTTATAACTTTTTCTTTCAAGTCTTATCTTATTACATTTTAGCATGCGTAAATATTAAATTATATTCTTATATCTCATATTAGTTTTAATTTATCAAATCATCATTATATAATCCATCATAATTAACCATATTGCAAATCATAATTTCTTTTACTTTCGATAGTTTCTTTATGCCCATAACACCGATGAACCACTGACTAGGATAATGGAGTTGTCATCCAGACACTTAGGAGTGCCACTTGGGCATTATGATTTATGCATATAAGTGTCATTACCGGGTTTAATAATATTGTCATTACTGGCTTTAATAATAGTGTCATTACTGACTTCAATAATAGTGTAATTACTGTCTCCATTAATCATGCCATTATTGGCATTAATCATACTCTCCCCCTGCTTGGCATGCCAAACAATCCTAAGTCAAGTTCAAATTTAGGTGTTCTAGGGCTTACTTAATGTCAATAAAATTCATAATTATTAACTTTGGACTTTTCATGCATTTAATAGCTTAGTTAATCACATAATTACTCAATAAAAATATCATTTGCATAATATAACAAGGTCCACATTATTTTTCATATCAAATTTCTCAATTGATATTCTGACTTGTTACTGGCAGATTGAATGCTCTATATTGGACCTTAATTTTGAACCTGTTAGAAGCCAAATTAAATTACAAGGAATTGTGAAGAATTTAAACCCTGAATATTAGCTTTAATATGCAACTTGAATCATTAAATTTTGAGTTCTGTAGAAAAAGATATGGTCAAATGAACACTGACTGGTAACTAACAATTTTGCCTAGAATATTTTTGATAGAATCTAGGTCCCAAATTTATGTATTTTGTAAAACAATTCAGACATATTTAGATTTTATGGCCCAAATAAAAGTTAAAGATCTATATCTTAGCTTTCAAACTAAATAAAGAACACACAAATATGAATTCTAAAACTTAATTTATAACAGTTTATCTACTCACTGCTCCACAATTTCCAGCAAAGAACATACACATTAACCACAATCAATTTTTTCCAAAATTAATCCCAAGTCTAGTAAACATGCATCCCCAATATTACATCACAAAATAATTTTAGTTAAAAATCATTTACATGAAAAATACTCAAGTATGCAACTTTATAATAAATTATAGGTTATTGCCTTAAATTATGCACTTACCGAAAATTTTACTATGCTTTCTTTCTTGTCACTTCTCTGTCTCTTTTCCCTTATCTTTTCTCTCTTCTTGAGTACCTAAGAAATACAAGAAACTCATCAAATACCTTTCTTTCATTATACATCTCTAACCCCTAAAATATCTCTCTTCAAGACCAAGCTCCAAATGAGCTTAAAACATCATCTTCCTTTAGAGAAACTTAAACAAAAGATGAAGGACACTTTACCTGAAGTTTTTTTCTTTCTATGGCTGAAATTTTAGAGATTTATCTCTCCTATTTTCTTTCTTATCTCTCTCTCTCTCTTTTTGCTCTCCTAAGCTTTCTCAAGCTTTTCTATGCATGAAAACTTACTTTTCCATGCCTTTCTTACTCTTTTCCTCACTTTCTTTCTCACTTTCTCTTTCTAGAACTAAGCTTGGCTGTGGAGGATTAGAGAAAACATGGGCTGAATTAGGAGAATAGAAAATTCTAGATAGAAAGAGATAAGGAAGGAATAAGAAGCAATTAAGGAGAAAATGACAAAAGTCATTAAGGATGGGGACACATAAGCTTAAATATCTAGATATTTATGTTTCAATAGCTTTTTAATGTGTGACACTTGGTTTGGCTAACCATCACATGTATTTAATGTCCAATTCATGCATTTAAATAATAAATATCTCACTTCATCCCTCAATTTTTGATAAATTACAAATTGACCCTAAAAGTTTTTAAATTTTACATTTAGGTCCTCCACTGTAAAATAACATCTTTAAATACTTTAAACATTTTTTTAAAATTTTTTCCATAATTATTTTTTAGTCAAAATCCAAATATAGATTCCGATCAAACTAACGAGTCGATTTAACAAGCTGCGCGACTTGGGGCCTAACTTAGCGGATTCCGCCATAACACTTTAACTAATGGAACTTTCTTGTTTCGTAAAAATTTTTCTTCACATGCTAATATAGCCACTAGTTCCTCTTCATACGTCATGTCGGTCTGTACTTATATCTCCTCAATTGGAATAGTATGAGTCGGGTCTGATCTATATCTCCTTAACATCGACACATGAAAAATATTATGAATTTTATCCAATTCTGGTGGAAGTGCTAACTGATATGCCGCTAGTTCGATTCTTTCCAAAATCTCATAGGGACCAATGAACCTCAGACTTAACTTTGCTTTTTTACAGAATCTCAATACTTTCTTCCAAGGAGAAACTTTGAAAAACACTTTATCACCCACAGTATACTCTATGTCTCGCCTCTTGAGGTCAACATATGATTTTTGTCGATCCTGAACTGCTTTCAATCTTTCTTTGATAATTCTAACCTTTTCTTCTATTTGTTGCACTAACTCTGGCCCTATCAACTTCTTTTCTCAACTCGGTACGACAAACTAGTCTCCTACACTTTCTTCCATACAATGCCTTAAAAGGAGCCATGCCTATACTTGTTTGATGACTGTTGTTATAGGCAAACTCCATAAGAGGTAGATATTTCAAACTCAAGCACACAACTTCTCATCCTATCTTCTAATAACTGGATTACCCGTTCTGTTTGTCCATCCGTGTAATATCCGCTAATTTAGGCCCCGAGTCACATGTGTCGCAAAGTTGACGCGTTTGACCGATCGAAGTCTAAATTTGGATTTTTACAAAAATTGATCAAAGTAATGGCTAAATTAAATGAGAAATGCCTAATTAAGTGATTATAAAGTTTAAAGAAGTGATTTACGGTAAAGGACTAAATTGCAAATTTTGATAAATTTTGGGGTCAAATTGCAATTTACCAAAAATTGGAGGATTAATGAGATTAATTGCTAATTAACCAAGGAAATTTGGACACTTAAAAGTTGGGTTGGCCAGACATGACATTAAAGAAAGAGGATTAATATTGATTAAGTATAAAATTGGGAGAAGATGGTCAAATGGTGGGTCCCACATGAAGACTTTTGGGTACCCTATTTCAGATTCTTTTTTCTTCTTCTTCTTCTCTCTCTTCTCTACCAGTCACGCCAGCCATTTCTTTTCCTCCATAGCCATCTTGATTTCCAGAGAGAGAAAGGAAGGGAAGAGAAGGGAAAGAGCAAGACAAGGTGATCTTCATGGTCCATAACTCCTAAGGAAGCTGGAAAGAGGAAGAAAGAGGAAGAAGAATCAAGTTTGGTGGAGAGAGAAAATCTCCAAAGTGGTGATTTAGTGAAGAAAAGTGTAAGGTAAGAAGCATTTCTTCTTCTTCTTCATCTTTTCTTAAAGGAAGTTCGAATTTTGAGCTCATCAAAGACTTATGTGGAAAGAGAGAGAAACTAGGGTTTTGAGAGAGAATAAGAGAGTTTAGGGTCTTGAGAAAATCAGATGATAATAATGATTTATGATGTTGTAGGAGTTCCAAGTGACAAGGAACAAGCTCTACGGAGCAAAGGAAAAGAGAAAGCTACCTAGAAGAGTGAAGGAGAAAGATTAAGGTTTGTGCATAACTTAAGGCAATAGCCTATTTTTGTTTGAAGTAATCATGCTGAACCTGATTTTAGATAAATGCATTTCAAGAATGATGATGATATGGCATGAAACATAGGTTTAGACATGTATGAATGAGATCCTTGTGTGACATTGAATTAATGATGCATGTTAGAAAATCTTGTATAATCAAGACATTTACATGTATTGGAAAGTAATAAGTTGAGTAAAGAACCTTAGAAATGCATGAAATAAAATTTGGTATGATTTGGATGATGTTAGAATGAATGAGAAGTGAATATGCAGATTTTCTACTGAAAGTCATAGGCGTGACTATTGAGTCACGGGAGTGAACTTGAGGGTTCACGGTGGTGACTGATTGTATCATGGTTGTGACTTCTGGGTGGAAATGGTACTATTCATTCCAGAAGCGTTCATGGGTTGGAATCACAGACGTGAACTTATTCACGGGCGTGAATGAGTAATCATGACCGTGAATGCTTTTGGGCGATTCATTCCAGTAGCATTCACAGCCTGGGATTACGGGCATGAAATTAGTAATCACGGTCGTGAATGCTCTGTATTTGTAATTATGAATGTGGTTATCAAATGAGGAATTCAAGTAAATAAATGAAAGTCATTGTCTGTCCAAGGAAATAAGAATAATTAGATATATAAGTATTGATGTGAGAACGTGTTGTATTGTGATATAGAGAAAAATGAATGTTGACATGGATGATATATGAAATCTGATATGGATGAAATACGTGAACTGATTCAGATGATAAACATGAGAATATTGATGTACCTAGTTAAATAAATGAAAAAATGTTATCCAGTATATATGAGTATGACTATATGTTTGCAAAACAAGAAAATTGAGATGTTGATAAACATAAGAATTATGATTGATGTGAAAATATAAAGAAGCCCATTGCTCTACCTCCGGACTAGAATCAGGATAGATGACATGTCATTAAGGGGGCGAACGGTACCGTACTATTCCTCAACCAATGTGGCTTAAGCTTTGGGAGCACTATTGACTTGAGAAGCTCTGATGAGCACATGTAAATGAGGACAAGGTGGCTTAAGCTCGAGGAGCGCCCTTGGTCCAGTTATTCATGTATGATGAAATTATACTCAATCAATGTGGCTTAAGCTCGGGGAGCGCCATTAATTGAGAAGCTCTTTTGAGCCAGATAGTGGACAGGGTGGCTTAAGCTCTGGGAGCACTCCTGATCCATAACCCATATCCAGTTAGTCCAAATTTAGAGTGATGTGGGCAAGATAATGAGGATATGTTGGAAAATAAGAAAAAGAAAAGAATAAGAAAATGATGATGATATGAGATTGAAAGATAATGATAAAGAGATTAACAGAGTAATTTACCATCAAAGATAATTGAAAATAACATTGTCTATGTGAGCATGACATTTATACTTGTATGAAATAGGAATATGTTGATAGTCATGGCATGCAAACATTTTAATGCATAAAATGATACATGTTAATGCTTGTTGTATGATATAGTATATTGCCTTATTTATATGCACCACTAAGCTTAGAGCTTAGCATGGGAGTTTTCTTCTACGCAGATATAGAAAGGTAGCTGAAGGTGATAGATAAAGCAAATGGTGATCCTATTCAAGTAAAGCAGCCGAACCTTGAGAAAGTGGGTTACAAGCTTTGAAAATTTTTGTATTTGGCTTTTTATTTTAAAGAGTTTTAGAGTTTGTAAAACTTACTTTTAATGTTTGTTTAAGAATTAATTTGATGTTTAAAACTACTATCTTATGTAAATAAATTGTACCCTGGTTTTATGTATATATATCTATATATATATATGAATGTTGAGAAAATAAAGGTAAAATAATAATAATAGCGATTTGAAGAAGTAAAGAAGACAGGCATTAGCGCTCCCTTATCCAGGCACGCGTGTTGATTGGGTGAGGGAGTGTGACTGCTACAATCCGTTTGTGGATGAAAGGTCGTACTGAAACTGAGTTGAGTTCCTAAAGCTTATTGTAGGCTTTTCCAAAATTGCGAAGTAAAGCAAGGACCTTTGTCAGAGATAATGGACATTGGCACTCTATGAAGTCTTACTATCTCATCTGCATTAACCTTAGCCAGTTTATTCAATGTATAATCCATTCGAATTGGTAGAAAATGCGCCGACTTTGTCAATTGATCCACTATCACCCACACTGCATCATGCTTCCTCTGAGTCATCGATAGACCGGACACGAAATCCATTATGATTCTTTCCCACTTCCATTCTGTATTAGTATTGGTTGTAGCAATCCTGTGGGTAGTTGGTGTTCTGCTTTCACTTGTTGACAGGTTAGACACCTAGAAACACATTCAGTGATATCTTTCTTCATTCCTGACCACCAATATTGAGTTTTTAAGTATTGAAACATCTTGTTCCCATCTAGATGCATTGTATACATTGTTTCATGTGCTTTTTTTAAAATATCAGATTTCAGCTCTTCTATATTGGGCACACTAATCCTATTCTTGAAGTATATTGTGCCATCTTTCGTCAATGAAAGCTCATACTTTTCTCCCTTTTTCATTATTTTGACTATCTCTACTAGTTTATCATATTGCTTCTGAGCATTTTTTATCGTCTGCATCACGGTGGATTGTACTCGCATCTCAGCTAAAATCTTCCTACTTAGTGCATTTGCAACCACATTTGGTTTTCCTGGCTGATAGTCAATCATGCAATCATAATCTTTAATCAGATCTAACCATGCTCGTTGTCTCAAATTCAACTCTTTATGTGAGGGAAGGTACGTAAGACTTTTGTGATTTGTATAGATATAACATCTTTCCCTATAGAGATAATGTCTCTAGATCTTCAAAGTAAAAACAATAGTAGCTAACTGCAAATCGTGTGTTGGATAATTAAGCTCGTGAGGCTTAAGTTGTCATGAGGCGTAAGCAATCACCTTTTCTTCTTGCATAAGAACACAACCTAAACCATTATGACTAGCATCACTATACACAATAAAGTCTTTTCTAGGTGTGGGCTGAGTCAACATTGGTGCTTCAGTCAACATTGCCTTTAGTTGATCAAAGCTTGCTTGACACCTATCTGTCCATTCAAAACGGATCTCTTTTCGTAGTAGTCGTGTCAAATAAGTCGCCATGGATGAAAATCCCTTTACAAACCTCTTATAATATTTGACTAATTCGAGGAAACTCCTTACTTCTGTCACATTTTGAGGTGGTTTCCAATTAAGAATAGCCTCGATTTTACTAGGGTCAACCCGAATACCTTCTGTTGAAACTACATGACCTAGAAAACTAACTACTTCAAGCCAAAACTCGCACTTAGATAGCTTTGCATACAATTACTTCTCCCTCAATGTTTGTAGCACTATTCTGAGATATTGATCATATTCTTCTTAGTCTCTAGAGTACATAAGGATGTTATCAATAAATATCACTACAAATTCATCAAGATATGGCCTGAATATTCAATTCATCAGGTCCATAAAAGTTGCAGGTGCATTCGTCAATCCAAAAGGCATAACTAGAGACTCATAATGACCATAACGAGTCCTGAAGGGTGTCTTAGGTATATCTGACTCCTTAATCTTCAATTGATGATACCCCGATCAAAGATCTATCTTTGAAAATATGGTTGCACCTTTCAACTGATCAAATAAATCATCAATTCTGGGTCTTACTCTTGAGAGTCACCCTATTAAGCTGCCTGTAATCGATGTAGAGATGTAAGGTGCCATCTTTCATCTTCACAAATAATATTGGAGCACCCTATGGTGATACATTGGGTCATATAAACCCCTTATCTAATAATTCCTGCAATTGTATCTTCAGTTTTTTCAACTCTGCTGGTGCCATCCTATATGGTGTAATGGAAATAGGAGTGGTGTCGAGTACCAAATCGATAACAAACTCGATTTCTCTATTCGGTGGTAACCCTAGCAACTCCACTGGAAACACATCAGGAAACTCACTAATAGTAGGAATATCCACCAAATTTGGACTTGTTTTTTTTCATATCCACCACATATGTTAAGTATGCATGCTTCACATCCTTTACTGATGAGGTTTCGAGCTTTCAACACTGATATCACATTATCTGGATATCTTCTATATTCACCCTTCACCACTATCTCATATTGCTTTAAAATTCTGATGATCATCTGTCTCCTCCCACAATCCACTACTACTCCATAACGAGCCAACCAATATATTCCCAAAATCTCATTGAACTCATGAAATGGTAACTCTATCAAATCTACTGGGAATTTCCTGCCTTGAATTTCAAATGGGCAACCCCTAAACACTTTGCTAACCCTCACACTGTGCCCTAATGGTTAGTTATGAATCTCAAACTTTAGAGCCTGTGGTTCTAAACCCTCTCGACCCGGTGGTGCTATGCATATGTATGAATGCGTCGACCCCAAATCTATCAATGCATGTATATCAAAGCCAAAGAGAAGGAATTTACCAATTATGACATTAGGTGCATCCTGCTCCTCTTGGCCTCGCATGGCATATGCCTTGGCTGGGCAGCTCTATTACCTTTCGGACTCTCAACTATCTTTGATCTAAACTAACTAACCCCTGATTGGCCTCTTCTACCTTGTCCTCTCGGCCTCTGCCTTTCCTAGAAGCCTGCATCAGTATCAGCTCAGTGTTCCTCAAACCTCTACCATACTACAATAGAGGACAATCTCTTTTCACATGATCTTTGGAACCACACCTCAAGCATGCTCATGTTGTCCACCAACACTCTCCTGGATGAGAACGACCACAATATTGACATTTTGGTAAAGGTAGAGATCTATGTGGTGCCTATGTCAGTGCACTGGTTGTTGAAGAAACAGATCTTACGGCTTGTCTCCACCTAAAAGAAGAAGGCTTGCTGGAACCCCCAACTAGAAATTGGCCATTGTAAGAACTGACTCTTTTTCCACTCGATGGTCCTCCGCTCAGTTGTGACATGGGTCTCTTGAACCCTCATCTTGTGCTGGTTGTTGTACTGCTAGAACTCTCTCAACTGTTCTGGAAGATGCTAGTACACTAGGAAAGCTCATCAGGCGTAAGGCTGAAACCTGTAGCTTGATTGGGTCTCTCAATCCATCTTTAAATCATTGGCATTTATCAGCTTTTGTGGATACAATGCCACTAGAATATTTGCAAAGATGTGTGAATTCTCTTTCATATTATGACACCGACATATTCCTCTATTTTAAAGTCAGAAATTCCCTTTTCTAATCATATATATAGATAGGGGGAATGTATTGCTCTTTGAACTTCCCTAAAATGAATTCCCAAGTCACGGGGTTAGGTGCCTCTGAACTATGTGACTTAGGCCGCCACTCTTCTTATGCATGATCTTGCAATAAAGATACTGCATATTCATATCTATATTCGTCCATGTAGTGTAGCTGATCAAAGACTCTCTCTATCCATTCTAACCAAAACTCTGCCATGGAGGGGCCATCCTCCCATTTATCATAGAAATCAGGTGCCCCTAACTTCCTTAGTTTCTCAAATTGTAACACAGACGGGGCTAGTTGTGATGCTATTTGTACCAAATCTATCATATTCCTCATAAGCTCTGTTTGTCCTATGCCAGCAACAGACTGCACATGTGATGAGCTAGCACCGGATCTAGATGCAGTAGCTTGGCAAGGACTAGGTTGTGATGAAGCCTCTGTTTCGGTAAGCTCATTACTTTCACTTCTTTCGAGCATAATCTATCGTGATCCTGAAGCCATACTCTACCTATATCAAAACAGTAACAACCCCAATAAAAAAGCAACAACTTTTATACTCAATTGTGGGTACACACATGTCATAATTATTTTTGAATTTTTTTATATCCCAAAACGAGCCAAACCTGGCTTTGATACCAAAAATTGTAACACCCCTCACCCTAGCATCACGTGCCCGGATAAGAGAGTGCTACACTGACTTCTTTCATCTTTAACTTCTTTATTGAAAACAATTAATATTTATTTATTTTTTTACATTTATTATAAAGAAAAATAACGTACATTTTATTTACATAGGATAATATTTGTTAAACATGAAATTAATTTTACAAAACCATAAAAAAATATCATATAAATCCAAATACAAGATATAAAACATAAAATGTAAGATACAAAAAATTTGTGACCCATAGTTTGTAGAAATTGGCTGCTTTACTATATTAGGATCACTGTTGTCTTTATCTACAACTTCAACTGCCTCTTTAAATTTCTGTGAAAAGAAACTCTCAAGCTAAGCCTTAGCTTAGTGGTGCATATAAATAAGGCAATAAACTATTTTATGCAACATGCATTATCATGTATATTACGTACCATATTATTATATTATTTATTTATAACTTTTTTTTCAATTCTTATCTTATTACATTCTAGAATGCTTAAACATCAAATTATATTCTTATATCTCATATTAGTTTTACTTTATCAAATCATCATTATATAATCCATCATAATTAACCATATCACAAATCATAATTCCTTTTACTTTTGATAATTTCTTTATGCCCATAACACCTATGAACCACTGACTAGGATAATGGAGTTGTCATCCAGACACTTAGGAGTTTCACTCGGGCAATATAATTTGCGCATACAAGTGTCATTACCAACTTTAATTATAGTGTCATTACTAGCTTCATTAATCATGTCATTATTGGCATTAATCATCCTCCCCCCTACTTTGCATGTCAAACTATCCTAAGTCAAGTTCGAAGTTAGGTGTTCTAGGGCTTACTTAACATCATTAAAATTCATAATTATTAACTTTGCACTTTTCATGCATTTAGTGGCTCAGGTAATCACATAATTACTCAATAAAAATATCATTTTCATAATATAACAAGATCCACATTATTTTTCACATCAAATTTCTCAATTGATATTTTGCCATGTTACTAGCAGATTGAATGCTCTATATTGGAACTTAATTTTGAACATGTTAGAAGCTGAATTAAATTACATGGAATTTTAAGAATTTTATCCTTGAATATTAGCTTTAATATGTAACTTTAATCACTAAATGTTGATTATGTAGAAAAAGCTATGGTCAAATGAACATTGACTTATTACTAACAATTTTGCCCATAATTGTTTGGACAAATTTTAGGTTTGAAATTTATGTATTTTTCTAGAAAAATTAAGACATATTTAGATTTTATGACCTAAATAAAAGTTAAAACTCTATTTCTTATCTTTCAAACTCAACAAAGCACACACAAATCTAAATTCCACAACCTAAGTTATAATAGTTTATGTACTCACTACTCCACAATTTCCAGCAAATAACATATACATTAACCACATTCAATTTTTTCCAAAATTAATTCTAAGTCTAGCAAACATGCATCCTCAATATTAAATAACAAAATAATTTTAATTAAAAATCCTTTACATGAAAAATACGCATATATGCAACTTTATAATAAATTATAGGTTATTGCCTTAAATTATGCACTTACCTAAAATTTTATTTTTCTTTCTTTCTCTTCACTTCTCTTTCTTTTTTTCCTTATCTTTTCTATTTTCTTGAGTACCTAAAATATACAAAAAAACTCATCAAATACCTTTCTTTCATTATATACTCTAACCCCTAAAATATCTCTCTTCAAGACCAAACTCCAAATGAGCTTAAAACATCATCTTCCTTTAGAGAAACTTAAAGAAAATATGAAAAACACTTTACCTCAAGCTTTTTTCTTTTTGTTGAACCTTGATGGGTATTTCCGTCATTTTGATGATAACAAATAAAATAGCAATATTGTATTTAACATGTTTTCTAAGTCTATTAAACAGGGTATGATATATGTTAGCAAGAATGGAGAATGGAAGATTAAACTTCAAAAACTAAAATTGAAGAAGTACCATGTTCACGCCCGTGACCTTATGAGTCATGCCCGTGATTATGCTTAGCGCTAACAAACCAACATGTAAAGCTCACGGCCAAGAAGGAAGATAGCAACCGTGAATGATTATATCAGTCATGCCCGTGAAAAGACATGGCAAATTCTTCCAGAGAGCGTCACGGCTAGAGTCACCACTTGGACCACGGCTTGGAAGGTTGTCACGCCCGTGAAGATTAAATGTCACGCCCGTGAACAAATACTTCAAAACCTTCCGGAATGCTTCACGACCTAGGTCACTAATTAAGTCACGGCTTGGAAGAACAATCACGACCGTGACACACATAGTCACGCCCGTGAAACATGAAAGAGAAACATGTCAGGCGCGATTATTACGGTTGGTCCAACGGATATTTCCGCATTAAATGCAATCAAACGGCTAGAATTCACCATGGAAGTATAAATGCAAATCATTTATGAATCCAAAACAAGATAATAGCTAAAATTTCGAATCAAAATCTTGTTGTAAGCCATTTGTGCATTTAATACTTTCAAAACAAATATTTATTCTCTGTGAAAAATCTTTTTGCTCATTATTTTCTAAGCATTAAAGATTTGTAAGTGCTTCTCTCTGTAATCATGTACTCAAGTGAGTTATTGAGTATCTTGGGATTAAGAGTAGATCACTTGTAAGGGTTTTTTGTGTGAGCCTTCAAAACACAAGGAATTGGTTATTTGTGTGAGCCATTAAAACACAAGGGTTATTGGGTTAGGTGTGATCCATTGTTAGAAACATCATAGTTGGGAGTGAGCTTGTAAAACTCCATTGTAACACTTAGTGTGTTAGTGAAACTCTCAATTGCGATTGGGGAGAATAGTAGGGTTTGTTAACACCCAAACCTCTATAAAAATTCTTGTGTCAAATTTCTCTATCCCTACTAAACTTAATTTTTATTTCCGCACCTAAAAGTTAAAATTATTAATATCCAATTCAACCCCCCCTTCTTGGCTCAATATCTAGGCAACAATTGGTATCAGAGCTTTGTCTAGCATCGAAGCCTAAACAATGCTAGTAAAGATCAAGATATGGCCAATGAAGGATTCCAAAGTCTCAAGACTTACTTTGATGGAGCAAATTATGCCCATTGGAAGTTTCGAATGGAGACATATTTGGATAGTGAAGGAATTGAAGTCTGGGATAGTGTATGAAAAGAATGGACACCACCAACCAAAAGAGGAGCTGATGGTGAAGAAGTAATCTTATCAAGAGATGATTGGACAGAGCCTCAAAGAAGAGAAAACTTCAAAAATAAGAAGACAATGACAATTCTCTCAAGCTCATTATCCATTGAAGAATGTGGAAGAATACAACATTGCCCAACAGCCTACAGCATGTGAAAGACATTGGAAAATTATCATGAAGGAACCAAGCAAGTCAAATCCAAGAAGATTCAACTTCTTACTTCAGAATATGAGCTCTTCAAAATGAAATCCAATGAGCCAATCACTGACATGACAAACTATCTTCTAGCTATCATAAATGGAATGAGGAAACTTAGGAAGAATTTGAGCTTGGAAGATGTAAACAACAAAATCATGAGAAGTCTTCCTCTTAAAGATTACGATTCAAAAGTTGCCGATATAGAAGAGGCAAATGAAGACATGAGCACCATGAATACTGATGTGCTTATTGGCAAACTTCTCACTCATGAAATGGCAGTAAAAAGAGATAGAGAGATTGAAGCAGAGCCAGAAAAAAGAAAGCCTTTAGCACTAAAAGCCTCTACTTCAAAATCTCAAGAAGAAGTTGAAGATGATGAGGAAATGAGTGGTGATGCAAATGAGGACATTGCTATGCTCTTAAGAAGGCTGAAAAGAATCATTGAGAAGAAAGTGAGCAACTCTAGAAAATTAAGGCGAAGAAACTCAAACCTATTTCTAATGATGCACAAAGAAGTAAAGAAGAGGTAAAGTGTTATGAATGTGGAAAGAAAGGGCATATTAGACTAGAATGTCCAAGGCTCAAGAAGCATAAGAGCAAATACCAAAGAGATAATGGGGAGAAAGGTCACAAAGCCACATGGGATGACGAAAGCTCTTCAAGTGAAAAAGATGACAATGAAAGCGAAGAGGTCAACCTATGCTTCATGGCTATTGAGGATCACGTCTCGGATAAGGTAAGGTCACTACACTCATACTCCTTCAATAATGATATTAGTGATAATAATAGTAGTAGTGATGATGATGATGATGATGATGAGCAAAGCCTTATAGAAGAATTGAATCTAGAATTAGAAAAATATAGGAGAAATTTCTGTACTTATAAGAATAATATTTCTAATTTAAAAAACAAAATGGATGCTTTAGAAAAGGAGAACCTTAAGCTTAAATCATCTCTTCAAAATTCATTACATGAATACTCATCAAAACCCTCAACTAAATCTTTGCTTAAAGAAAATAGTACTTTGAAAAATGAGGTTGAGGAACTTAGAAATTCCATTTCAAAATTCCACAAAGGAAAAAAGAGTTTAGATACTCTCATAGTGTCTCAAAGACCTTCCTTACTTAGACATGGTCTAGGATATAAGGCACATCATCATCTTCTCACATGACTACTTTTGTTAAGTCAAGTGAACCTCACACCTCCACACTTGGTGGAACAGCACAAAGGAATAAGTACACTAAACCTTCTATACATAAAAATAATAATCATGCCTTTTTGTATAAGAAGCATGCATCTAGAAAATCACCAATTAATCATGATTGTGCATGCGATTGTTCTCAAAATTAGTCTAATAGAAATATGGAATTCAAAAGCATTATGAGACCAAAAACCATTTTCAGACCTAAACTGTGTAATTATTGCATGAAAATTGGTCACATAAATAAATATTGCTGGATAAGGAAGGCTCATTGGGAACCTTCATGTGTTAACTCCCAAGGACCCAAGCTCATTTGGGTACCTAAAAATCATACTTGAATTGTGATTCTATAGATATGCCTCAAGTCCACAATAAACAAAAATGCTTGGCTAGTAGATAGTGGATGCTCAAGGCATATGACAGGAGACAAAGAACTCTTCAATGAAATCAAAAGTATTGATGGAGGTAAAGTTACCTTTGGAAACAATACTAAGGGTAAGGTAATTGGCATTGGTTCTATTGGTATTAATGGTACTCCTTTTATTAAAGATGTCTTGCTTGTTAATGGCTTGAAACATAACTTGTTGAGTGTAAGTCAATTATGTGATAAAGGAAACAAAGTAACCTTTACTTCCAATAAATGTCTAGTAACCTCTATTGATGGTCAAGAGATATTTAAAAGAAATAGAGATGTTAACACCTACATAATAGAATTACACGAAATATCTAACCATTCCTTTAAGTATCTTATGACTACTAGTGATGAATCTTGGCTGTGGCATAAAAGACTTGGTCATGCAAACATTGACTTTATTCAAAGCCTCAGCACAGGAGAACTAGTAAAGGGACTACCAAAGGTCAAATTTGAAAAAGACAAGACATGTGAACCTTTCCAAAGAGGGAAGCAACACAAGTCATCTTTCAAAGCCAAAAACATAGTAAGTACCTCAAAACCTTTGCAACTCCTGCATCTAAATTTATTTGGACCTATTAGAATTGCAAGCTTAGGAGGTAAACATTATGCCCTTGTCATCGTAGATGATTACTCTATATTTACTTGGGTAATTTTCTTAGCTCAAAAGAGTGATGCTTTTGAAAATTTCAAAAACTTTGCTAAAAGAGTTCAAAATGAAAAAGGATATTGTATTTCAAAAATAAGAAGTGACCATGGCAAAGAATTTGAAATTGAAAACTTTGAAAGTTTTTGTCTTGAACATGGCATTTCGCAGAATTTCTCATCTCTTAGAACACCTCAACAAAATGGGGTAATTGAAAGGAAAAATCAAACCTTAATTGAAATGGCTAGAACAATGCTTAATGAGTATGATCTACCAACTTACTTTTGGGCAGAAGTCACAAATACAACTTGTTATATTTCAAATCGAGTTTTTAAAAGACCTCTTTTAAATAGAACCTCTTTTGAGCTATGGAATGGAAGAAAGCCCTTGATATCATATTTTAGAGTATTTGGATGCAAGTGCTTCATATTGAATACCAAGGACAACCTTGGAAAATTTGCTCCTAAATCTAATGGAGGTATCTTTTTAGGATACTCTACATCTAGCAAAGCATATAAAGTATTTAATAAAAGGTCATTAACTGTTGAAGAATCAATGCATGTTGTTTTTAATTAATCTAGTGGACTGATCTTGTGAAAGGTAGTGTTCTTGATGATGTTGCAGGAACCATGGAAAGACTTGATCTTGGAAATGAAAGAGAAGAAAATGATCAAGAAAATTCACATCAAGATGATTCTCTACCTCAAGTTCAAGAAAAAAATGCGCAAGAACTCCCAAAAGAATGGAGAATGACAAAAGATCATCCAAAAGAGCAAATCATTGGTGATCTCTCAAAGGGAGTAAGTACTAGATCCCATTTCAAACATTTAGCCACTGACCTTGGTTTTATTTCTCAAATTGAGCCTAAAAATGTTGATGAGGCTCTTAATGATGAAAGTTGGGTCATTGCAATGCAAGAGGAACTCAACCAATTTGAGAGAAGTAAGGTATGAACCTTAGTACCTAGACCCAAGAATCACAAATCATAGGTAGCAAATGGGTGTTTACAAATAAACTAGATGAACAAGGGTCAATAACTAGGAATAAGGCTAGATTGGTTGCAAAAGGGTATAATCAGGAAGAAGGGATAGATTATGATGAAACCTATGCTCCTGTAGCTAGACTAGAAACCATAAGAATACTTTTTGCTTATGCATGTCACATGAATTTCAAACTCTTTCAAATGGATGTGAAAAGTGCCTTTCTAAATGGTTTTATAGAAGAAGAAGTTCATGTAGAACAACCACCAGGCTTTGAAAGCTATGATTTGCCAAATCATGTTTTTAAACTTTCAAAAGCTTTATATGGTTTGAAACAAGCCCTAAGAGCTTGGTATGAAAGACTAAGTTCTTTTCTCTTAGAAAATAACTTTACAAAGGGGAATGTTGACACCACATTATTCATTAAAAAGCATAAGCATGATATACTAATTGTTCAAATTTATGTTGATGATATAATATTTGGTTCTACTAATGAATTGCTTTGTCAAGAATTTGCCAAGTGTATGATTAGGGAATTTGAAATGAGCATGATGGGAGAGCTTAAATATTTCCTTGGTCTACAAATAAGACGAGGCAATGAAGGCATATTCATCAACCAATCCAAATATGCCAAAGACTTACTTAAAAAATTTGGAATGGAAGGATGCAAGAATGCCAAGACTCCAATGAGCACATTAACAAAATTGGACAAGGATGAAAAGGGTAAGAGCATTAATGAAAAGCTCCATAGAGGTATGATCGGATCACTTTTATACCTTACTGCTTCTAAACCCGACATAATGTATAGTGTTTGCTTGTGTGCACGATTTCAATCATGTCCAAAAGAGTCTCATTTACATGTAGTAAAAAAATTCTAAGATATTTACATGCATCATTACATCTAGGTTTGTGGTACCCTAGAAATTCATCCTTTTATATTATAGGATATTCAGATGCAGATTATGCTGGTAGTCTTTTAGATAGAAAAAGTACTTCAGGTACTTGTCACTTTATTGGAGAGTGCTTAGTTTCTTGGTTTAGCAAGAAACAAGTTTCAGTTGCTTTTTCAACTGCTGAAGCAGAGTATGTAGCAGCAGGATGTTGTTGTACACAAATCCTTTGGATGAAACAACAACTTAATGATTATGGTCATGATATGAACCATATACCTATTAGATGTGACAATACAAGTGCTATAAATCTATCAAAGAATCCCGTTCAACATTGTAGAAGTAAGCATATTGACATTAGACACCACTTTATTAGAGATCATGTTCAATATGGAGATGTTGCATTGGAATTTATAAGCACAAAAAATCAATTGGCAGATATATTCACTAAGTCTCTAAATGAGGAAAGATTTAATTTCATTAGAAGAGAACTTGGTATGTTTGATGGATTAACCTTGTGATTGCCAAATTGTCAAAATCTTAAGAGATAATCTTGCTTTTGTATCATTTCACTAGATATAAGGTAGTAAATTTGATGGAAATTTATGTTATAAGGGATAAAATCTTCATAGAAACGATTTAGTCTTATTTCAGGACTTAATTTTATTTGTTGAAATTTTTAGGCAATTCATGCCCATGACATATGTTCGCGCCCATGAATTAAAATAGCCAAAAGAACCAGT
Source organism: Triadica sebifera (assembly GCA_023653625.1). Taxonomy (NCBI): domain Eukaryota; kingdom Viridiplantae; phylum Streptophyta; class Magnoliopsida; order Malpighiales; family Euphorbiaceae; genus Triadica; species Triadica sebifera. The sequence continues at coordinate 24,375,271 of CM042905.1, read as the reverse complement.
AGCTTTCACGACTTGATTCACGACATGGTTCACGGCTTCAAGTAGTGAAGCCTATGTTCACGACTTCATTCACTCCCATGAAAAGCCTTGTTCACGCCCATGACGAATTCTCATGCTCGTGAACATTTTTATCAAAAACTCACAGAAGCGTTCACGCTTTGAGTCACGCTTTGTTTCACGGGCATAAGTAGTGAAATTCAACCCTTCATGCCCGTGACTCGTATTTCAGCACCGTAATAGTTCATTATTCACACCCGTGACATTCAAATGTCACGACTGTAAACCATTTCACGTCTTTACTCATGGGTAGAGCACCCCTTCAGCAAACCGTGAACACAACACTTCACGCCTGTGACTAAATATTTCATACCCGTGAATGTATCGGCTATATAACATTTCTGCCGGTTATTTTTCACATTTCAACCTTCCAACTCCTTGAAACCGCTCTCATTTACACACATTGAATGGTACATTAAAGATTCTGGTCCCCTAGTCACAAATTTCTGCTATATATACCATCAAAAATCCCTTCCATCATCAAAAATCATTTTTCCTTAGGGTTTCCTCACAATTTCTGTCAAATTTTTTGAAACTCTTCAAAGTTCATTTCTTCAATCAACATGGAAACCGGCTCATCAAAGGGTACTAGGAAGAAATCTCATGCTCCCATGAGGTACTCAGACTACCTAATGAACAGAATTCCGGAGCATTTCCATCCTAGGTACTCAACCTTGAAGAAAAGGCCTCTCATTTCCTCAAGATCTTTTGAGTGGCAAACCATACGAACTCTCAGGCTCGAGACAACGATGATAGAGCAACTCCAGGCCTGTCATTTGAAGGAGTTTGTGGACATTCATCAGCCCACCTTGAGGGAGCCAACCTTGGAATTCTTGAGCACTTTGCAAGTTTCTCCTGCTGGAGTAGTGAAATTTCAACTCTGCAGCAATCCGAGCACTCTCTCTGCCATAGAATTCGAGGACTTATTTGACCTACCCTCGGAAGGCATCCTCAATGATAGTGAAGTGGAGTTCTTCGCAACTCGAGCATGGACTCACTTTGGTACAGATTGCAGCTGGGATGTAAAGAAGACCAAGAGCACTCATCTCAAGTCCCCAGTGCATAAATATCTGCATAGGTTTCTAACCTATAGCATATTTGCCCGAGCAGACATCAATGGCACCATTCGAAAGTCTGAGCTTTTTCTCTTTGAGATGGCCCGAAGAGGCCTCACAGTGGTGCTTTCTCGATGGTTTGCGAATCATCTCCTGTCCATTGCCACCAAGCCCTCCGGAGATATACTTATTGGTGGATATGTGACCCACATGGAATTTAAGCTTGGATATTTGAAGCTGGATGACCATCACTTTAATCTCATCCCAGGGCATCCTCGAGATCGATTGGATGTTGAGTCCTTCATTAAGATGGGAGCGGCTGTTAGAATTGTCCATGAAAACAATATTTACTACTATTTCACTGACACTACTGGCGAAATCATATGGGAAGACAATGACTCGGAGGACTTCAAAGCCGACCTCCAAGGAATCCAACAGAGGAAAAGGGCTCGGGTTGAGGAGGCACCTTCAGCGGTTGAGCAGGACATCGGACAATCCTCTGCCTCCACACCGAATTTGGCGCAGCAGGTGGTTGACCTCCTAGCACCAAGATTTGAGCAGCTGCAGGCTTCCATGGAGGAGAGGTTGGAGAACCTCAAAGACTTCATGGAGTCTAGGATGGACAGCATCGAGACTGAAATTGCTCATCTTAGGGACAAGATGTCTAGATAGATGTTAGGCTAGATGATAGCCTTGATATGTTTGTTTGCTTATTTCTTTGCTTGTTTGTTTGTTTTTAGGAAATTTTAAATTTCCTTTCTGAATTTTATTAACGTTTGTTTGTATTTCACTTTTCTTCAATTAATATAATTGCTTTGTTTTTCTATTATGGTTAATCTTTATTCTTTTTGTTGATGACAAAAGGGGGAGAAACTAGCAAAGTGCAAGCAATTCTTAATTTTGATTCAAAATGAATATGCAAGTATGCAATTGAGCTTTATAAATGAATATGCAAGTATGCAATTGAGCTTTATACACCTTAAATATATCATCAGTATACCTTGCATATACGTTGATGCAAGTTTCATAAATGAATATGCACATGATATACTCTAAATATACCTTACATATACTTCATGATTTAAAGCAAATTTTGGTATATATTGGATATACTTTGCATATAACTTGCATATAGTTAAAAATAGAAAGTACATTTTAAATGCTACACTTCATCATTCTTTACAATTCTTGCACTTCATCAATTTTTATCCTAAGCATCTTTTGAGGGGGAGACTTCTCAAAAGCACATATTGCTAGATTATTTGTCACCATCAAAAATGGGGAGATTGTTGAACCTTGAGGGGTATTTCCGTCATTTTGATGATAACAAATAAAATAGCAATATTGTATTTAACATAATTGTTTTCTAAGTCTATTGAACAGGGTATGATATATGTTAGCAAGAATGGAGAATGGAAGATTAAACTTCAAAAGCTAAAATTGAAGAAGTACCATGTTCACGCCCGTGATTATGCCTAGCGCCAACAAACCAACATTTAAAGCTCACGGCCATGAAGGAAGATAACAACCGTGAATGATCATATCAGTCACGCCCGTGAAATAAAATCACACCCGTGAAAAGACATGGCAAATTCTTCCAGAGAGCTTCACGGCCAAAGTCACCACTTGGACCATGGCTTGGAAGGTTGTCACGCCCGTGAAGATTAAATGTCACGCCCCTGAACAAATAATTCAAAACCTTTCAGAATGCTTCATGTCCAAGGTCACTACTTAAGTCACGGCTTGGAAGAACAGTCACGACCGTGACACACATAGTCACGTCAGTAAAGCATGAAAGAGAAACATGTCAGACGCAATTATTAGGGTTGGTGCAATGGCTATTTCCGCAATAAATGCAATCAAACGGCTAAAATTCACCAAGGAAGTATAAATGCAAGTCATTTATGAATCCAGAACAAGAGAATAGCTAATATTTCAAATCAAAATCTTGTTGTAAGCCATTTGTGCATTTAATACTTTCAAAACAAATATTTATTCTCTGTGAAAAATCTTTTTGCTCAATATTTTCTGAGCATTAAAGATTTGTAAGTGCTTCTCTTTGTAATCATCTACTCAAGTGAGTTATTGGGTATCTTGGGATTAAGAGTAGATCACTTGTAAGGGTTATTTGTATGAGCCTTCAAAACACAAGGAATTGATTATTTGTGTGAGCCATTAAAACACAAGGGTTATTGGGTTAGTGTGATCCATTGTTAGAAACACCATAGTTGGGAGTGAGTTTGTAAAACTCCATTGTAATACTTAGTGTGTTAGTGAAACTCCCAATTGCGATTGGGGAGAGGAGTAGAGTTTGTTAACACCCGAACCTCTATAAAAATCCTTGTGTCAAATTTCTCTATCCCTACTAAACTTAATTTTTATTTCCGCACCTAAAAGTTAAAATTATTAATATCCAATTCAACCCCCCTTTCTTGGCTCAATATCTGGACAAAATTTTTTATGGCTGAAATTTTAGAGGTTTATCTCTCCTATTTTCTTGTTATCTCTCTCTCTTTTTGCTCCCCTAAGCTTTCTCAAGCTTTTTTATGCATGAAAACTTACTTTTCCATGCCTTTCTTACTCTTTTCCTCACTTTCTCTTTCTAGAACTACGCTTGGCTATGGAGGATTAGAGAAAACATGGGTTGAATTAGGAGAATAGAAAATTCTAGATAGAAATATATAAGGAAGGAAGAAGAAGCAATTAAGGAGAAAATGACAAAATTCATTAAGGATGGAGGCACCTAAGCTTAAATATCTAGATATTTACATTTAATTAGCTTTTTAATGTGTGACACTTGGATATTTACATTTAATTAGCTTTTTAATGTGTGACACTTGATTTGGTCAACCATCACATGTATTTAATGTCCAATTCATGCATTTAAATAATAAATATCTCACTTCTTCTCCAAATTTTTGATAAATTATAAAATGACCCCAAAACTTTTTAAATTTTGCATTTATGTCCTCCACAGTAAAATAGCATCTTTAAATAATTTAAACATTTTTTTTAAATATTTTCCATAATTATTTTAATTATTTTAATTATTTTTCAGTCAAAATCTAAATTTAGACTTCGTTCAAACCTATGAGTCGATTTAACAAGACGTGCGACTTGGACCCTAAATCAGCGGATATGACAAGCTAGCCTAAGAAAACTCCTTACTTTATTTACATTTTGAGATAGTTTCCAATTAAGGATAGCTTCAATTTTACTAAGGTCCACATGGATACCCTCAGCTGATATAATGTGGCCTAGAAAGCTAATTTCTCCCAATTAGAACTCACACTTTGATAGCTTTGAATATAATTGTTTCTCCTTCAACATTTCAAAACATTTTTGAGATGTTAGATGTGTTTTTCCTTATCTGTGGAATTTACCAAGATATCATCAATGAACACTACCACAAATTGATCTAGGTAAGGTATGAATACTCGATTCATCAAATCCATGAATGTAGCTAGTTCATTCATCAAACCAAAAGGCATTACTAGAAACTCATACTGGCCATTTCAAGCCCTGAAAGTCATATTGGGTACGTATGACTCCTTGATCTTTAACTAATGATACCTTGAACAAAGATCTATCTTGGAAAACACTATTGCTCACTTCAGTTAATCAAAAAGATGCTTTGTTGACTTTCACATTGTGCCCTAATAGGTTGGTCACTAAAATTTTATATTCTAGGGTCTCAGGCTCTATATTCTCTCAATAGGTTGAGTTGAGCATATGTACAAGTGTGTAAAGCTAGGATATATTAAAGCATGAATCTCAAAGCTAAAGAGAAGAAATTTACCCACTATCACGTCTAGTGCATCTTGGTCCTCCTAAGCTCGCATGGCATACCCTATGATTGGTGCAGCTCAACTACCCTCAAGTCTCTTTATCATCTATAATATGTTATGACAGGGTCCTAAATGACCTCATCTACCATGACCTCTACCTCTGTATCTAGTTTGTGTTGAACCCTATGTTTACACAAGCTCTATACCCACTAAACCTCTTACAAACTGCAACAAAGTACAACCCTTTCTCTGATGATCCTTGGATTTGCACCTTAGGCATGCCTCTAACAGCTACCAACACTCTTCTGTGTGAGTTCGCGCTCAGTGGTGGCATAAGGGACAGGGGAGGTGGCTTTCAAAAAGCTAGTATCGGTGCACTAGTATGGAAATTACTAGTTCGGTGGGCTATCCCCATATGAATGTAGGGGCTTTACTGACATTCCTAGTCTAAAAACAACCTTCAGTAGATTTGGCTTTCTTGCTGCTACATGGACCATCACTAGACTATGGAAAAAGTCTCATCATACTCTGATCCTATGTCATCTGCTGTATAGATAACACTCTCTGAACTAGCAATGCAAAAGCTATAAGGCTGGAGAGGTCCATGAGTTGTAAAGTCGAGACTTGTACCTTGATAGGATCCCTTAACCCATCCTCAAACTGTCTACAGCAATCGGTCTTCATAATTAGTATACCACCTGCATATCTTGGTTAGGTGTACTAATTCTCTCTCATACTCCATAACTGACTTGTTCCCTTGCCTCAGATTTAGAAAATCCCTCTTCTTGTCATCCAGGTAGATAGGTGGTATATATTTCTCTTTGAACTGCTCCAAAAAAGTACTTCTAGGTAGGTGGCTCTAGAGACTAGGTGTTCTGCAGTGTTGTCCACCACTAATCAGAAGTGTTCTCTTGTAATAATGATGTTGCATATTCATATTTCTATTCAGGCATGCAATGCATTTGCTAAAAATACTCTATCAGATATCTCCAATCAGAACTGAATTTTTAAAGGGTCATCTTTCTTGCCATAAAAATTTGGGGCCCTAATCTTTTGAAGCCTCTCAAACTATAAGGTAGATGGAACTAGTTGTGGTGTTCTCTACAACAACTCCACTATATTCCTCCACAGATTTGTCTGCCTAGCACCAACACTAGACTGTCCATATGATGATGTGGCACTAGATTTAGAAGCAGCAGCTCATCGATATCTTAGTCGATATGACACATCTATATCTAGCAGCTCATCACTCTTAGGCCATTCGACAATAATCTGCCTCGATCTGGAATCCATATCTACCTATAAAGTAAAAAACAATTGGTCTTAGTCAGTTAACAACTTCCTATATATACAAATATGTGCACACACATGTTATGTAATGCTTATTTATTTCAAAAATCTCTTTTGAAAATCCAAAACTGCTGAAACTGGGTTATGATGCCAAAAATATTGTAACATCCCCTTATCCCACCTAACCAATGGTCAAACAAGAGAGTGCTACAAAAACATCCTCCTATAATCTTGCTTATAAAAAATATAAAAGCGTTTTAAAACATCTTTGTCAATCTCAATAAAGAAAATCACCCATATTTTATATGCACAAAAGAGTTATGTTATACAAAAGTATGATTAAAACTATTTACATAAGATCATATATTTTATATGTATAGATAATGTGAAACAAAAAATCAAAGTACAAAAAATTATTGACCCACAATGAGTTCTCTGTTGCTTCATTGGCTTTAGGATCCCACTGATATCAACCTTTATCTACAAGCTATACTTTATGCTCAATAACAGCCTTATATTTGCTTGAGAGAAACAAACATCTCCCACATTAAGCACTTATACTTAATGATGCATGCAAATAGGCAATAAACTATAGGGTGCAAGCAACTCATGCATACATGTTATCATATCAACATTGCAAAACTTAACACATGGTTTTTATAACCATATTTTTTTCTAGAATCAATTAATTAAGACACTCATTATTTCTTATATACGTATTTTGGTAATCACTATAATACTTTACTTATCCTTTTCATAGATATACATCTTTTTTTTCTCTCCAACATATATACGTCATCTCAACATTTCTCATATATTACTTTTCTTGTTAGAATGCCTAAAAATCCCAAACCAAATATATGGAAACAAAAGGGGTATAAACAAACATTTAGCCTGTATAAATGTGCACCATAAGTAATGGAACACTAATTTTCTAAAATAACGAGCAGTAATTGCCTACAGATGATAAACATTGATAGGCACTATAACTTATAGGTACGAAACCTATGGGTTTCATAGCCTATCATCCCTAATTAGCATGCCAACCTGTCTACCCACTCTAGTCCATATTAGGCACTGACATTGGGCTTATATAATTTTTCAAATTCTCATATTACTAACTTACATTATTAGTAACATTGACATAACTTTGTTCATTTACTCATGTTGACATCATTCATGTTTTTCATTTATCACTATGTATCATGTCCATGTTATTTCCATTCATGCCATGAGTTTAGACATATATCATGTCATATTTGGAGACATATATCCATTTAGCATTCAAAAAATTTATAAATAATTTTTTTTCTAAAAAAGAGCATTCATGCCCGTGACACTATTGTTCATGCTTAAGACAAGTTGTACCAACCTATTTCACAACCGTGAATCATTCTCTCCAACCCATGAACCATTTAAGAACTGGCTTCACGACTGTGACACAATGCATCATAGTCGTGAATGAGTTTGGGACATCTTCACTCCCATGACACTCGGTTTGTCGCCAAGCTGTGAATGAATCTAGAATGAATAGTACCCTTTCCAAGTGGGGTTCATGCTCATGAACAAGCTGGAAAACTACTTTTCCAATCCCCAAATTCATTTTAAGGAGACTCAAACATTTTAAAACCTTACCACAATACGTAGTCATGATTTAACTCACATGTAATGCTACAAATACAAGCATTTATAACCATTTTAGGGCAACTCAATTAACACATACAATAATTAATCTAAAAATTTTACATAAATCCTTAATCATCCTTTTCAAATTCAAGACCTCACATAAGTTATTCAATTTTACTCATTCAAAACACAATCTCATATGCAAATTCATCTCAAACATGCATAACACAACAAATTATAGGTTCTAAAAACATGCACAAACCTCTTTTTCTTCTCTTTTGGCCTTTAGGCTTTTTTTTCCTTCCCTTTGTCTCTTCTCTCCTTTTGTGCTTGTTTTGCTTCCAAAAAAGCACCAATAATAAATAAAAACCTCATTAAAACCCTTTATTTCTCAAATCTACGCCATCTCTCAACTTTCTCTCTCTTTAACCAAAATCCTAAGTTCTCTTTTGTCAAACAAACTTAGCTTTAAGCTTTTCTAGCCTCCCTAACTTTAATCCCTTTCTTCCTAGGGTTCTTAAACACTTCCTGACCTCTTCATCACCATCAAAACCCTCCAAAAACCTCTTTTTCACTATAGGCCACATTTCAAAAAAAAAAAAAGCTTTAAAAGAGCCCAAAACACATTTTTCACTTAGAAAGAAGTGAGATATTGAAAGAAAGATACTTTCACTTTTTTCTTCTATGGCCGAACCAAAGGGATTCTATCTCTCCTCTTCCCAAGCTTTTCTCATCTATTTTTAGTCCTCCTTTAGCCTTCTCTAAGTCTCTTGTGTATGAAAAACACCTTTTCATGGTCTTTCTTTCATGAACTTCATTTTCTTCTATAAGATGAAGCTTTGGATATGGTGATGGGGAAGGAACGTGCAAGGGGCATGGTTTATTGAAAATTAAGGTAAAATGAAGATAAAGAAGAAGAAAAGAAGGAAAGAAGAAAGTCTCAGATGAGTCCCACTTTTTGTCCTTAGATTAAGATTTTTATGTTAATAATCATGTGATTAATTGAACAACTTATGGCCAACCAACCTATGCTAGATCATGTCAAAATTATGTTTGATAGGCAAATATCCAATTTGATCCTTTAATTTTGACAATTTTGCACTTTTGCTCCAATACTTTATATCTTTTGCAATTATATCCCTAATCATTTTCTTTACTTTTTTCACACATATACACTATATTAAACACTTATATAAATTATTTATCATTATTTTTTCTTTTTCTATGGTTAAAATCCGAATTTAGATTCTGGTGACTTCGATGCTCGACTCGGAGCCTAAATTAGCAAATATGATAATCCTTGACTACTTTATCAAGCATCCACATATTAAATCTAAATATTTCATATATATAAATTATGAGACCAACTATTTAACCAAGTCAAGGAGTATAATATGTGCTAGTTTATCCGTATTAACAATATCATGTCTTGTTAATCTTATGACTGAGGATGATTTAGGTATAAATACAACTGCACATGAAAGGAATATCGCCATCATGATTTTTTGCATGTTATGGTTTCTATCAAAGACTTCATTAAACAATTTAAGATGAATATCATTTGATATTAATGAACCCCAATATAATAAAAAATACCTTTTATTAATAATAAATGAGTACATAAAGTGTCGTAGGTGATTGCCTTTTCGGAACCTCTCTAACATGACCCTAGAACTTTGTGTTCAAAGCAATTTTGTTTTGTTATGGGTAAAAAGTGTTGTTTTTGCCTTAGGAACACCTAGAGGTGTTGGAAGCAACCCCCAAGGGGCGATAGAGCTTGACAAAAGTTAAAAAAATGGTTTTAAGGCTCCAAATAGAAGTTAGAACACAGTGGCAACCTTCTTATGAATCTTGGCATGTTTTTTGTTATATTTTGTACGTTATAGCTGAAAATTGTATGTTTAATGAATGAAAACTTGAAATATTAAAATCGGTGTACTAAGATGTGCATTAGATGAATATGATTAATGTCTCGTATGGCCTTATGAGAGTTATGAAGTGTGGTAGAATTAATTAGGGACTTGAACATGTGATGACCATGGTATATTAATTATAAATGTAAAGATTTGGATGTTGAGTATTTTTTTTAAAAGGCATGAACCATCAATTTGCAATGTAAAAATTTTTTAAAAAGAGTTCTTAAGGCATCTTTGATGTTTTAAGAGTTTAAATCTTTGAAAAATGGTTTGAAATGGTTAGATTCGGTGTTTGAAGTTTTTTTGGCATGAAAATGGGTTCAAAAAATGTGAAAGAAGTGCGAACATTAAGTTTATTGTGCATGCGTCTAAAGTTGGAAGAGGCTTTATCATGAGCATGACAAAGTGTGGTGCACATATCATAGCCTTCTGGTGTGGCCTCTGTCATGCGCACAACAAGGTGTCACACACGCAACATATGCCATCAGCGAGCAGTGCTAGCATGCTGACAGGCACACAATAGCGTGTTGCTTGCATGATGGTAATGGTGTAGCACTGTCTTATATAATATGAAAAAATCCCATTAAATAAGTGAATGCTACAATGCCCTGTATTAAAATCCGGTAAAATTTCAAGCCTTATAAAACATATTAACATATCATGGCTATAATGACTGTTTTTAAATCCTTTAATAAAAATAAATAAATCATTACAATATGCTATACATGTCTAAAATGGATTTATATATCTCAAATTATATAAATTAGACAACTCTTTTTATCCCATGGGATATACAACATAAAAAGAAAATTACTTTAATATCCCGAGATGCTTGCTTTTCCATATGACTCTTGGTGGCTTGCTCTTCTCTTTTGTTGACCTTTCCTATATCCATACTTGCATATGGAAAAATGCCTACACACTAAGCAACCTAGTGCTTAGTGGTATATATGTGCACAAAAATTCATGCATACATTTATGATGTGTCATAGCAATTCCATGCTCATATTATCCAATTATTGCTTATGCTTCGATATATATATATATATATACATTCATGTAATCCATACTTTTTGTTACTGTGTTAAATGCATACTTTCTATGTTAGATCACAAAATGATATAAGTATATATATCCACAAGATACCAAACCATATTCCTTTTTCAATATTTCTATTTAATTGGTTTTCCTTATTCTTATTATTTTGTTTCACATATAAATAATCATAAATAATAATCCATATATCACAACCATTTTCATAGCAATATTAAAAATAAATTCATCATATATCAATACGGGATATTGCATACCTGGTTTACTAATTTAATACATATACATGACATAATTTATAAAGGTAAATCCATATATCCATATCCATATAACATCCATGACATATAATACCAAATTTCCATTTTCTCGTTCCATTTACCTGGTAATTGGTTTTCTACATTACTTTTTATATTTTATAGCTCATAACTCTAAATCTAGACTATCCAGATGAATATTGTGAAACATGAGCGCTTTCATTCGAGCTTAAGTCACCCTACTCACTATCTGTATCTGTCTATTTAAGTGCTCAACTGAGCTTTTCAAGTCAAAAGTGCTCTCACCCGAGCTTAAACTACCTTGACTGAGTAAAATAAATAAGTGCATGCATTTAGGATTAAAGACACTCTCACCCGAGCTTAAGTCACCTTCTTCTTATAATAAAATTTTTTATATTATTATAAAATCCTACAATACCATAAACCCCTCAATGGTATGCCATGTATCTTATGTCTAGTCCTAGATTAGAGAAATGAGTTTTCATGCTTTATTCTTTATTGTTTGTATAGATCATCATATACATATTCATATGATCAAAGTTATAACATTTATTCAATAATATATTTTTATGTTATCATGCCTTACATATATAATGCATATCCCCATATACATACCATGTCACATTCTTTGAATCAATAATATAGTATCTCATTAAGCATATAATCATAGTCATAATGTCATATCATACATGTCACATATGTATTTCAACGTATCATACCAAATCTTACATTTCGAGACTTATGAATCTTATACATCCATTAACTCATATATATACTAAATTAACTTAGCCAATATACCACAAAATTTTAAAGATAATTACTATCATATTATTCACAATTAACACATACAAACACACACACACACACACACACATATATATATATATATATGTATTTCACTCAATATTTGGAAGACTAAATTACTAAATTTTTATTCCTAAATAGATTCATGTTCTGATCTTAGATCACATTTTCACCTACTTTTGTTTTGAATTTGAACTCATAGTCTTCTAAGAATTTTTAGTTTAATGTTTATCTTTCATATGCAAATAGAAATCACATAAATCTAAAATTTATAGCATAAGTTATGGGTAAATTACAATATAGTGTTCAGTGAAAATTCTGCCTAGTATTTCTGCATATTTTTAGATATGAGATTAGGCCAATTTGCAATTAGATATAGCATTCACACTTTTCATAAGATTTTTAGATCTATGTGTCTAATTTCATATTTGACTAGTTTCATCATGATCCAAGTTTCAGAACATAAGTTATGACCAAATATATGAAGACTATTCCATATGAATTTTAACATCACCAACATTAACCATCATAACAATGCAAATAAAATGCCCAAATGAATAAATATGCTTATATGTACAAACCTATTCAAACCTCAAGCTTACTCTTGTTCTTTTCATCACTTTCTCTAGTACCTATTAAGACATCAAAATGCCTATTTTAAAACACAGAACACATATATGCATATAAATCTACTCCAAAAATATACACCTTCACTTTGACTATCAAGATTCCTCTTTTAAACCATAATCTATCTCAAACTCTTCTTTTAGCCCCTCTAGATGTTTAAAAGTTTTAAGTAAAAAAAACTCGAACTTGACATAGAATACAACCCATTTAAAATGGATCTCCACCAGGAACGAAAATGGTGGAAAATTATGAGTAATAAAATGTAAAAGAAGATTTTGATCTTCTCTTACCTTTCTTTGCCAAAGAACAATATGGGTTTGTGTAACTAGGTTATTTCTTCTTCAAGAAAATGGCTCACTTAGTTCTAACAGCTTCCTTTTTCTTCTTTTTTAGAGGATTTCAGCTATAAGAGCGATTTTTCTCTTAGTTTTTAATGGTTTATAGTTCCTTTGTGTGAAAGAAGGTGAAATAATGAAGGGATGAATGGTGAACACATTTTTGAGAGGAAACTTAGGGTTTGGTGGCTGATTTTTAATGATGAAGAAGAAAGAAGAAGGGTTTTTATACTCTTGGAACAAATGTCATTTTGGTCCCTCATTTTTTTGCCTAATACCCACTTAAATCCTTAGTTTTTACCTATTTCTTTTTAAATTACCCAACTTTTTATCACTTATATAAAGCATTCATAACTTATTAAAATCCATTTATGATCTTTTATTCCCGAATTTAGACTTCAATAATTTTAATTGTGACCATTAGGCATGCTAATTTTCTGGGCCTAAATTGACAAGCGTTACAGGTGGTTTCTCCTCAATGATGACTTTTCAATGTTTTCTCATGTGAAATGATTTCTAACTCATATGCAAATAATTTAAACATTCAAATGAGATTTAAAAACATATATTTGAGCTTTTTAAAGTATAAAATCAATGGAATTGAGTCATGATGCATGTTGAATAAATCAAATATGATAAAACACTTAATGCATGATATGTGTTGAATAAAATATGATACAATAAAGTATATGTGATGCTATGTATATGATGTTATAACTTGTAGTACCATAAGATAGCATGAGTATTACTAATTATGAATCTTGTGTGTTTACAAGAGTTATTTATCACAAAGAATGCATGAAACCATGAGGTATATGGGTAACAAGAGGTTGACACAAAGTATGAGCACACTTAAACATGAAATGATGATATTCATATGTATATAATATGAAATGAGTGAAATGGAAGGCTAATATGGCCTTATGATTATGAATTAGATGTTAGAGTACCATGAAGTATGCAAGATGGATATGAATCATTCATTTTATGTGTGTGTATGTAATCATAATAAGTATGACAGGCATGATATTGACATAGTGCATGAGCATGGGATATGTGATATGCTAAATATGTTACTAAGCTTGGGTGACCATGTAAAGATTTTGATTTATGATTGGCTCCTAAAAAGCAAAGATAATGATGATGGTGACACGATTTGATACAAGATATGCCCATTACTCTAATCTAGGACTAGGGTTAGGATAGATGACATGTCATTAAGGGGAATACAGTACTGTAAGATATATGATAAGGAGGTCTTATGTAACACCCTTATTACAATCAATCTATGCATACGTTACATTGTCTTCAACGATTTCTATGATTGTTTGGTATTGTTTATAATATGATTATAGTAGGTGTGGCTAATTTTTTTTTAAGTCATAATGTCAATAACATATGAATATAGACTCGTCATTCACCTATATATTCTTAAATTCATACATATATTCAATTACTTATTTAACATGTTTATTACATTGTTGATTGACCTATAACTGTCCCGTTTTACTATTTATTTAACCAAAATTTCAGCAGCATAACAACTAGAAATCTAAATTACCCTTCCTGCACAACAAACAATTACACATTCCCATATTGGACACGACAGTTCAAAAATAAAATTATACTTTCACCATTTGTCTAATATCCCACATTTCACTCATTAAGCATAAAAGTCCATTAACAGAATATGTAGTCCATAAGAGTCCTTTTTACATACAAAAATACATATTCCAAATCTATTATAAATCGTCAAGCATATATATGTCATTTAGTTTTTCATATAAAATTCTTCTTCAGGTTGCTCCCAAAATGACGTGTGCTTGCTCCAACAACTCCTAAGCTAGTATCTACACACAGTCAAAATAAACTACGTGTTGAGAATTAAAATGCTAAGTGGTGGTTACAAATCTAAAAATTTCCACTTGCCTAATTTTTTACATACACATTCGTGCAAAATTTCATATGCTATTTATATTAACATAATTCTAATTTAACTCAAATTTACACTTTAACTTATTATTCAAGAATATGTTCTAAACATTATATTTATTTCATATTTATAATTATTCTTTTAATCATTATTTTTATTATTATTGTTATCATTAATTAACATTAATTTACCTTTAATACCTTTATTAAATTAATAATTACTCTTAGTACTCATCTTATAACTTAATTTTCATTTTAATCTTCTATTTTATTTTTCTCTAGCAGCAAATTAGGTTTTGGCTTCTAGACTTCCATTTATTTAAAATTATATCATCTTACACTTATGTATACTTTTGCCACTAGTTAATTTTTATTTCTCATTTATTCTCTTATTAAATACATAAAAATACCATTTAAGCCTTATATTACCAATTTACCCCTGAACTTTTTATTTTCTTTCAATTAAGTCCATTTCTATTCTATTTCTTTAATTAACTCCTTTTTACTCAATTTTATTCCATTTTACTATTTTGCCATTTTAGCATTGTCAGTTTACTATTATGCCATTTTTACTATTATGCTATTTTACTATTATGTCATTTTTATTATTATGCCATTATTATATTTTTTTCATTATGCCCCTAGTGCCAATCCGGTAGAAAATCTATAGTTTGGATACATGGACGTGGACCCCACAAGTCTACTATACTGAAGAATGATCCCGAAAGAACACCCAAATAATACACTGCATACTGATCACATAATCACTATCATTGAAGTATACCGTTGTTTGCCTAATTAGGTGAGTCGCCATGACCTGCGACGCTGCAATAATGTCCCTATGGCTAGCCAATTATATCCTGAAGTAGATTTAATCACCAAACTTCAGCTAAAGGCAATAAAATTATTATTTCCCACAATTTCCAATCCAATGCACTATATATTCAATATTATCATCAATTAAGTCATAAAACTTAATTAAACATACATCATTCATTATGCTCCATTTCATACATAATATAATCACTAACGAAAAAAATATTCTCATAAATTCTAATAATTCTCAATTAATTCATATACATCAAATTTTATGTCTATATGAATTTTAGGACTTAATTCTCTTTAAATTAACAAAAAAATATATTAAAATTTTCATATCTTTAATTCGGCCTAACATGCATTCTCACCATTAAAATTTTTATTTCACCTAATAACCATTAATTTTGTTAATTCATACCTTCAATAACATGTATATACCATAATCTTGAATTAAACCATAATTATACATATATATACAATGATACAGCATTAGGTCACTATAAAAGTTCCACCATCTAAATTTATTTTATTTTAATTTAAGCATCCTAATCCACATTTTTATATTCTTAATCATGTTTCTAAGCTTACTTTCAATTTATCATGCAAAATACATATATATACTATAATTCCATAACCTAAATTCATATAAAGTCCATGGAAATAGTTAGATTTTGCTACCAGTAACCTTATTTCTTTGTTTTGGCCTTCCTAAACTTCCTTTTTTTTAGCCTTTTCCTTTGAAGTTCCTCTTCCTCCTTTGTTTTCTACCATAGGCTGAATATATGTATACATAAAAACAACCATTATTTTGCTTTCATAATTTAATATAACTTCATAAATGTAAACTACATACCTTAAGCTTCCTATTAGAACCTTTAAATAAAATTTAAACCCCTAATTTGTCTTACCTCCCTTTGATGCTTTAACTTGAATCTTTTAATTTCTTCCACTTCTAACCCTTCAATTGAGGAGTGGAGACCTCAACTAGCTAATAGAGGGTCTGAAAAAAATATTAGAATGCTTGAATTTGGTGTAAGAGTTAGAGGGAGAAGTGAGAAATTTGATGGAGAAGAATGAAAAAACCCATTTGGCCAAGATAAGAACAAGGGAAGTTGGAGAAAAGTGAAGAGTTATTTAGAGAATTATGATATTTTTGGCTTTATATAGGTGGCTAAAATGGGTTGGGCCTAAACTCGAGTGGTCAAACCTAATTAGGCCCATTTGTAAAATTAAGACCCGTTTGGCAATTTAAATTATTTCTCTTACTTTACAATCCCAATTTATTCAAAATTTAATTCTATAATTTATA
Organism: Triadica sebifera; assembly: GCA_023653625.1. Classification (NCBI taxonomy): domain Eukaryota; kingdom Viridiplantae; phylum Streptophyta; class Magnoliopsida; order Malpighiales; family Euphorbiaceae; genus Triadica; species Triadica sebifera. The sequence continues at coordinate 24,358,388 of CM042905.1, read as the reverse complement.
AAATATATAAATTAGCGTACATAAATTTTTTTAACCCAATCAGAGTCTATTTTTTGATCCGGTTCATCAAAACCAGTCTGATTAATCAAATTCCTGTATTACCATAAAAAAGATTTTGACTGTCAAATAACTCTAAATATTATTTAGAGTTTATTCATGGTTTATGTTGAACCTTGAGGGGTATTTCCGTCATTTTGATGATAACAAATAAAATAGCAATATTGTATTTAACATACTTGTTTTCTAAGTCTATTGAACAGGGTATGATAGATGTTAGCAAGAATAGAGAATGAAAGATTAAACTTCAAAGCTAAAATTGAAGAAGTAGCATGTTCACGTCCATGACCCTATGTGTCACGCTCGTGATTATGCCTAGCGCCAACAAACCAACATTTAAAGCTCACGACCATGAAGGAAGACGCAAACCGTGAAAAGTACATTTAAGTCACGCCCGTGAATTAAATGTCACGCTCGTGAATTTTCATGACAATTTCATCCAGAGAGCTTCATGACCAAAGTCACCACTTGGATCACGGTTGGGAAGTTTGTCACGCCCGTGAAGATGTATGTCACGCCCGTGACCCAATGTTTCAAAACTTTCCTGAGAATTCTTTAAAGCATGAAGTATATTTAAGGTATATTCAGAGTATATCAAGTGCATATTCATTTATGTAACTTGCATCAAGGTATATCAAAGTATACTTAAGATATATTTAAGGTGTATAAAGCTCATTTGCGTACTTGCATATTCATTTTGAATCAAAATTTAAGTATTGCACTTAACTTTAAATATATTGCTAGGTTCTCCATTTTGATTCAAAATTAAGTATTGCACTTATCTTTAAACAATATATTGCTAGGTTCTCCCCCTTTTGTCATCAACAAAAAGAATATCAAAAAGGTAAAACATGATGGAAAACAAAAGCAAATATATTAATTAAGAAAGAAACGTACAAACACAAAAGTAATTAAAATTCGGAAAGGAAATTAGAATATCTTACAACAAGAAAGCTAGAAACAAACATAACAAGGCTAACATAAACATCTAGCCTAGCATCTAGTCGGACATCCTATCTCTAAGACGAGCAACTTCTGCCTCGAGGCTGTCCATCCGAGACTCCATGAAGTCCTTGAGGTCTTCTAACCTCTCATCCATCGAAGCTTGCAGCCGCTCAAATCGTGGTGCCAAGAGGTCAACAACTTGCTGAGCCAAATTTGGTGTGGAGGTAGAGGATTGTCCGATGTCCTGCTCAACCTCTAGAGGTGCCACCTCAACTTGAGCCCTTTTTTTCTACTGAATTCCTTGGAGGCCAGCTTTGAAGTCCTCCGAGTCATTTTCTTCCCAAATGATTTCGCCAGCAATGTTGATGAAGTAGTAGTAGATGTTGTTCTCAAATACAATTCGAACAGCCGCTCCCATCTTGATGAAGGACTCGACGTCCAGTCGGTCTCGAGGATGCCCTGGGATGAGATTGAAGTGATGTGCATCCAGCTTCAAGGCAATGTGAGTCACGTACCCACCAATTAGAATGTCTCTGGAGGGCTTGGTGGCAATTGACAAGAGATGGTTCACAAACCATCGAGATAAAGCCACTGTGAGGCCTCTTTGGGCCATCTCCAAGAGAAAAAGCTCTAACTTTTTGATTGTGCCATTGATGTCTCCTCGAGCAAAGATGCTATAGGTCAAAAACCTATGCAAATACTTATGCACTGGGGATCAAAGGTGAGTACTCTTTGTCTTTTTGACGTCCCAGCTGCAATCAAGACCAAAGTGAGTCCATGCCTGAGTAGCATAGAACTTCACTTCACTGTCGTTCAGGATGCCATCAGAGGGAAGGTTGAATAAATCTCTGAATTCTATGGCAGAGAGGGTGTTCGGATGCTTGCATAATTAGAACTTCACCATGCCAGTGGGAGATACTTGCAAAGTGCTCAGAAACTCTAAGGTTGGCTCCCTCAGAGTTGATTGATGAATTTCAACAAGTTCCTTTAGATGACAGGCCTGGAGTTGCTCTGTCATGGTTGTCTCAAGGCCGAGGGTACGCACGGTTTGCCACTCAAATGATCTTGAGGAAATGAGTGGCCTTTTCTTGAGCACTGAGTATCTAGGAGGGCAATGCTCTGGAATGATGTTCAGAAGGTAATCCGTGTACCTTCTAGGAGCATGTGACTTCTTCCTAGTACCCTTGGATGAACCAGTTTCCATCTTGATTGAAAGAATAAAACTTTTTGAAGGGTGAAAAAATTTTTTGACAGAAATTGTGAGTAAACCGTAAGGAAATATGATTTCTGATGATGGAAAAGGTTTTTGAAGGTATTTATAGATGAAATTAGTGGCTAGGGGGCCGGAATCTTCAATATGACATTCAATGTTGATAAATGAGAGCAGTTGAGAGAAGTTAGAGAGTTGGAATGTGAGAAATAATGGCAAAATCATTATATAGCCAACATATTCACGGGCGTGAAAAACTTAGTCACGGGTGTGAAGTGTCGTGTTCACGGTTTGCTAAAGAGATGCTCTACCCATGAATAAAGGTGTGAAATTGATCACGGTCGTGACATTTAAAGGTCACGGGCGTGAATGATGAACTATCAAGCTAGTGAAAAATTAGTCATGGGCGTGACATGTTAAACTTCACAACTTGTGATCGAGAACCAACTCTTGACACAAAGCGTGAATGCTTCTGTAAGTTTTAGGTGGAAATGTTCACGGTCGTGAAAAAAGCGTCAAGGGCGTGAACAAAGGGTTTCACGGGGGTGAATGAAGTCGTGAAACATAGTCTTCACTACTTTAAGCCATGAACCATGTCATGAAAGCTACTGATTTTTTTGGCGATTTAGTTCATAGTCGTGAACATATGTCACGGGCGTGAATTGCCTAAAATTCTCATTAAATAAAATTAAGTCCTAAAACAAGACTAAAGCATTTCTAGGAAGATTCTATCCCTTATAACATATATTTCCATCAATTTAGCTATCTTATATCTAGTAAGATGAGACAAAAACAAGATTATCAATTAAGGTTTGGCAATTTGGCAATCACAAAGTTAATCCATCAATCATACCAAGCTCTCTTCTTATGAAATTAAATGTTTCCGCATTTAGAGACTTAGTGAAGATATCTGCCAATTGATTTTCTGTGCTTATAAAATCCAATACAACATCTCCATATTGAACATGATCTCTTATAAAATTGTGTCTAATGTCAATATGCTTACTTCTAGAATGTTGAATGGGATTCTTAGAGAGATTTATTGCACTTGTATTGTCACATCTAATAGGTATATGGTTCATACTATGACCATAATCCTTAAGTTGTTGTTTCATCCAAAGGATTTGTGTAAAACAACATCCTGCTGCTACATACTCCGCTTCAACGTTAGGAAGAGCAACTGAAACTTGTTTCTTGCTAAACCAAGAAACTAAGCACTCTCCAATAAAGTGACAAGTACCTGAAGTACTTTTTCTATCTAAAAGACTACCAGCATAATCAGCATCTAAATATCCTACAATGTAAAAGGATGAATTTCTAGGATTCTACAAACCTAGATGCAATGAGCCATGTAAATATCTTAGAATTCTTTTTACTGCATTTAAATGAGACTCTTTTGGACATGATTGAAATCGTGAACATAAGCATACACTATACATTATGTCAGATCTAGAAGCAATAAGATATAAAAGTGATCCGATCATACCTCTATAGAGCTTTTCATTAATGCTCTTACCCTTTTCATCCTTGTCTAATTTTGTTGAAGTGCTCATTGGAGTCTTAGCATTCTTGCATTCTTCCATTCCAAATTTCTTAAGTAAGTCTTTGGCATATTTGGATTGGTTGATGAATATGCCCTCATTGCCTTGTTTTATTTGTAGACCAAGGAAATATTTAAGCTCACCTATCATGCTCATTTCCAATTCCCTAGTCATACACTTAGCAATTTCTTGACAAAGCAATTCATTAGTAGACCCAAATATGATATCATCAACATAAATTTGAACAATTAGAATATCATGCTTATTCTTTTTAATGAATAATGTAGTGTCAACATTCCCCTTGGTAAAGTTATTTTCTAAGAGAAAGGAACTTAGCCTTTCGTACCAAGCTCCCGGGGCTTGTTTCAAACCATATAAAGCTTTTGAAAGTTTAAATACATGATTAGGAAAATCATGGCTTTCAAAACCTAGTGGTTGTTCTACATATACTTCTTCTTCTATAAAACCATTTAAAAAGGCACTTTTCACATCCATTTGAAAGAGTTTGAAATTCATATGGCATGCATATGCTAAAAGTATTCTTATGGATTCTAATCTAGCTACAGGAGCATAGGTCTCATCATAATCTATTCCTTCTTCCTGATTATACCCTTTTGCAACCAATCTAGCCTTATTCCTAGTTATTGAACCTTGTTCATCTAGTTTATTTCTAAACACCCATTTGCTCCCTATAATTTGATGCTCCTTGGGTCTAGGTACTAAGGTCCATACCTTACTTCTCTCAAATTGGTTGAGTTCCTCTTGCATGGCAATCACCCAACTTTCATCATTAAGAGCCTCATCAATATTTTTAGGCTCAATTTGAGAAACAAAAGCAAGGTCAGAAGCTAAATGTTTGAGATGAGATCTAGTACTTACTCCCCTTGAAGGATCACTAATGATTTGCTCTTTGAGGTGATCTTTTGTCAATCTCCATTCCTTTGTGAGCTCTTGCCTGTTTTCCTCTTGGGCTTGAGGTAGAGAATCATCTTGATGTGAATCTTCTTTATCATTTTCTTTTCTTTCATTTCCAAGATCAAGTCTTTCCATGGTACCTACAACATCATCAAGAACACTACCTTTCACAAGATCAAGTCTACTAGATTCATTAAAAACAACATGCATAGATTCTTCAACAGTTAATGACTTTTTATTAAATACTATATATGCTTTGCTAGTTGTAGAGTATCCTAAAAAGATTCCCTCATCAGATTTAGAAGCAAAATTTCCAAGGTTTTCCTTGGTATTCAATATGAAGCACTTGCATCCAAATACTCTAAAATATGATATCAAGGGTTTTCTTCCATTCCATAGCTCAAATGAAGTTTTGTTTAGGAGAGGTCTTTTGAAAACTCGATTTGAAATATAACAATCAGTATTTGTGGCTTCTGCCCAAAAGTAAGTTGGTAAACCATACTCATTGAACATTGTTCTAGCCATTTCAATTAAAGTTCAATTTTTCCTTTCAACTACCCCATTTTGTTGAGGTGTCCTAGGAGATAAAAAATTCTGCGAAATGCCATGTTCAAGACAAAAACTTTCAAAGTTTTCATTTTCAAATTCTTTGCCATGGTCACTTCTTATTTTTGAAATGCAATATCATTTTTCATTTTGAACTCTTTTAGCAAAGTTTTTGAAATTTTCAAAAGCATCACTCTTTTGAGCTAAGAAAATTACCCAAGTAAATCTAGAGTAATCATCTACGATGACAAAGGCATAATGTTTACCTCCTAAGCTTGCAATTCTAGTAGGTCCAAATAAATCTAGATGCAGGAGTTGTAAAGGTTTTGAGGTACTTACTATGTTTTTGGCTTTGAAGGATGACTTATGTTGCTTCCCTCTTTGGCAAGGTTCACATGTCTTGTCTTTTTCAAATTTGACTTTTGGCAGTCCCTTTACTAGTTCTCCTGTGCTGAGGCTTTGCATTAAGTCTATGTTCGCATGACCAAGCCTTCTATGCCACAACCAAGATTCATCACTAGTAGACACAAGACACTTAGAGGAATGGTTAGATATTTCGTGTAAGTCTATTATGTAAGTGTTGACATCTCTATTTCCTTTAAATATCTCTTGACCATCAATAGAGGTTACAAGACATTTGTTGGAAGTGAAGGTTACTTTGTTTCCTTTATCACATAATTGACTAACACTCAACAAGTTATGTTTCAAGCCATCAACAAGTAAGACATTTTTAATAAAAGTAGTACCCTTAATACCAATAGAGCCAATGTCAATTACCTTACCCTTAGCATTATTTCCAAAGGTACCTTTACCTTTATCAATAATTTTGATTTCATTGAAGAGTTCTTTGTCTCCTGTCATATGCCTTGAGCATCCACTGTCTACTAGCCAAGCATTTTTGTTTATTGTGGACTTGAGGCATACCTATAGAATCACAATTCAAGTATGATTTCTAGGTACCCAAATGAGTTTGGGTCCTTGGGGGTTAGCACATGAAGGTTCCAAATGAGCCTTCCTTATCCAGCAATATTTATTTATGTGACCAAATTTCATACAATAATTACACTGTTTAGGTCTAAAGATGCTTTTTGGTCTTACAATGCTCTTGAATGCCATATTCCCATTATATTGAGTTTGAGAACAATGGCATGCACAATCATGATTAATTGGTGTTTTTCTAGATGCATTCTTCTTATACATAAAGGCATGATTAGCCTTTTGAGGTTTCTTTCTTAGGCTTACCAATCCTTGATCATTCCTTTTATGTATAGAAGGTTTAGTGTACTTATTCCTTGGTGTTGTTCCAGCAAGTGTGGAGATGTGAGGTTCACTTGACTTAACAAAAATAGTTTTGTGAGAAGATGATGATATGTCCTTAAATCCTAGACCATGTCTAAGTAAAGGTGGTCTTTAAGACACAATGAGAGTATCTAAACTCTCTTTTCCTTTGTGAAATTTTGAAATGGAATTTCTAAGTTCCTCAACTTCATTTTTTAAAGTATTATTCTCTTTAAGCAAGGATTTAGTTGAGGGTCTTGATGAGTATTCATCTAATGATTTTTGAAGAGATTTATTAGATGATTTAAGCTTAAAGTTCTCATTTTCTAAAGTATCTATTTTGATTTTCAAATCAGAAATGTTATTCTTATAAGTATTGAATTTACTTCTATATTTTTCTAGTTTTAGATTCAATACTTCTATTAAGCTTTGCTTATCATCATCATCTTCACTATTACTATCAATATTGAAAGAGTATGAGTGAAGTGATCTTACCTTATCTGAGATGTGATCCTCTATAGCCATGAAGCATAGGTTGACCTCTTCGCTTTCATTGTCATCTTTTTCACTTGAAGAGCTTTCGTCATCCCATGTGGCTTTGTGACCTTTCTTCCCATTGACTCTTTGGTATTTGCTCTTATGCTTCATGAGCCTTGGACATTCTAGTTTAATATGCCCTTTCTTTCCACATTCATAGCACTTTACCTCTTCTTTACTTCTTTGTGTATCATTAGAGGTCTGTTTGAGGTTTCTTTGCCTAAATTTTATAGAGTTGCTCATTCTTTTCTCAATGATTCTTTTCAGCCTTATTGAGAGCATAGCAATGTCCTCATTCATATCATCACTCTTTTCTTCATCATCTTCAACTTCCTCTTGAGATTTTGAAGTAGAGGCTTTTAATGCTAGAGGCTTTCTTTTTCTGGCTCTGCTTCAAGCTTTATATCTCTTTTTACTGCCATTTCATGAGTGAGAGTTTGCCAATAAGCACATCAGTATTCATAGAGCTCATGTCTTCATTTGCCTCTTCTATACCGACAACTCTTAAACTGTAATCTTTGAGAGGAAGACTTCTCAGTATTTTATTATTTACATCTTCCAAGCTCAGATGCTTCCCAAGTTTTCTCATTCCATTTATGATAGCTAGAAGATGGTTGGTCATGTCAGTGATTGACTCATTGGATTTCATCTTGAAGAGCTCATATTTTGAAGTAAGAAGTTGAATCTTCTTGGATTTAACTTGCTTAGTTCCTTCATGATAGTTTTTCAATGTTTTCCACATGTTGTAGGCTGTTGGGCAGTGTTGTATTCTGCCACATTCTTCAATGGATAATGAGCTTGAAAGAATTGTCATTGCCTTCTTGTTTTTGAAGTTTGCTCTTCTTTGAGGCTCTATCCAATCATCTCTTGATAAGATTTCTTCTTCACCATCAACTCCTCTTCTAGTTGGTGGTGTCCATTCTTTTCGAACACTATCCTAGACTTCAATTCCTTCACTATCCAGATATGTCTCCATCTGAAACTTCCAATAAGCATAATTTGCTCCATCAAAGTAAGGCTTGAGACTTTGGAATCCTTCATTGGCCATATCTTGATCTTTACTAGCGTTGTTTAGGCTTCGATGCTAGACTTAGCTCTTATACCAATTGTTGCCCAGATATTGAGCCAAGAAGGGGGGTTGAATTGGAGTTTAAAGATTTAACTTTTAAGTGCGGAAATAAAAATTAAGTTTAGTAGGGATAGTAGAATATGACACAAGAATTTTTATAGAGGTTCGGGTGTTAACAAACCCTACTCCTCTCCCCAATCTCAATTTGGAGTTTCACTAACACTCTAAGTGTTAAAATGGAGTTTTACAAGCTCACTCCCAACTATGGTGTTTCTAACAATGGATCACACCTAACCCAAAAATCCCTTGTGTTTTAATGGCTCACACAAATAACCAATTCCTTGTGTTTTGAAGGCTCACACGAATAACCCTTACAAATGTTCTACTCTTAACCCCAAGATACCCAAATTCACTTGAGTGGATGATTACAGAGAGACACTTACAAATCTTTAATGCTCAGAGAATAATGAGCAAAAAGATTTTAACAGAGAATAAAAATTGTTTTGAAAGTATTAAATGCATAAAATGGCTTACAACAAGATTTTGATTCGAAGTATTAGCTATTCTCTTGTTCTGGATTCATAAATGACTTGCATTTATACTTCTATGGTGAATTATAGTTGTTTGATTGCATTTAATGCAAAAATAGTCATTGCACCAACCCTCTTAATCGCGCCTGACATGTTTCTCTTTCATCTTTCACAGTCGTGACTTAGTGGGTCACAGTCGTGACTGTTCTTCCAAGTCATGACTTGAGTGGTGACTTTGGCCATGAAGCATTCTGGAATGTTTCAAAGTGTTTGTTCACGGGCATGACAGTTTATCTTCACGGGCGTGACTTACTGCCAAGCCATGGTCCAAGTGGTGACTTTGGCCGTGAAGCTCTCTGGAAGAATTTTCCATGTCTTTTGACAAACGTGACTTTATTTTAACGGGCGTGACTGATATGATCATTCATGGTTGCTATCATTCTTTATGGCCGTGAATTTTAAATGTTGGTTTGTTGGCGCTAAGCTTCATCACGGGCGTGACACATAATGTCACGGGTGTGAACATGTTATTTCTTCAATTTTATGTTTTTAAGATTAATCTTCCATTCTCCATTCTTGCTATCATATTCCATAACCTGTTCAATAGACTTAGAAAACAAGTATGTTAAATATATTATTGCTATTTTATTTGTTATCATCAAAATGATGGAAATACCCCTCAAGGTTCAATAGGCAAATAACTTGAATTGAAGTTACATTTAAAATTGTAATACTAAGCATAACATGGAACATTTGCTAGATCTAAACTATGAAAGACAAAATAAACATGCATGACCTCTAGTAAGAGATAAGGGAATGCAAAGCAGTGGTAAAATATAACTGCTTAATTTGTGAATTGGAATGTTAACATATGTGCTCATATTAACCAAATGCATGGTTATGTGTGTAAATATATATACCATTTAGTGTGTGTGTGTGTATATATATATATATATAGCCCGCCATTGAGTCTATGAGTATAATTCATTCCATTATTGAAAATTTGTATTTTTGATAATATGTTCATCATTTTTAATTCATGCTATAATCTGGGCTAGTAATAATTAAAAAATAGTGCATGCAACATGCATGGTTTTTCTATGCCACTAAGGGCTTAATAATGCCTAAGCTAGGCATTTGATTAAAGATTTTTAAAAAATCATGAGATTGAGGGGGTATTTAGGATTATTGTCCAGTATCAAAAAAATAGGTTTATATTTTTTATTTAATTATCTGCTTTTCACCATTCTTATCTTTTATCTTGTAAGAACCATAATTACTCAAATTATTGAGCTTTCTTGGTTGGTGAGTGTTTCATTCTTGTAATCAATTACTCAAATGTGAGTTTGAGTGAGTTTGGTTATGAGTGAAATATTTGTAAGGGTTTTTGTGTGAGCCATTAAAATACAAGGATTTGGTTATTGTGTTAGCCATTAAAACACAAGGGTTTTTCTGGGTTAGGTTTAGCCAAGAGATAAACACTATAATTAGGAGTGAGCTAGACAAAACTTTATTTGTAACACTTTGTGTGTTAGTGAAATACCCAATTGAGATTGGAGAGAGGAGTAGGGTTTGTTAATACTCGAACCTCTATAAATCTTATATGCCAAATTTCTCTTTCTCTCTCGCAAATTATTCTTTGGTAAAATTGCCTCAAACAAAATTTTTAATTAGCAACCAATTCAACCCCCTCTTCTTAGTTATTGTTTTGGGCAACAATTGGTATTAGAGCTAAGTCTATCCTTCAAGCCCAACAAGTGCTAGCAAAGATCAAATTTTAGCGAACGAAAGGTTTCACAATTTCAAGCCTTTCTTTGATGTAGTAAATTATGCAAATTGGAAATTCAAAATGGAAACTTATCTTGATAGTGAGGTTGTAGATGTTTAGGATTTGAAAGAAATGGACACCTCTAACAAGAAGAAATACCAAAGGAGAATATGAGATCATTCCAAGAGATGATTGGACCGAGCCCCAAATGAGAGCTAATGGCAAAATAAGAAAGCCATGATCATTCTAATAAGCTCTCTATCACTTGAAGAGTATGATAAAATCCAACATTGTCTAACCACTTATTTCATTTGGAAAATGTTGGAAAATTACATGAAGGCACGAAACAAGTAAAGTCCAAGAAGGTTCAACTTCTTGTCACCGAATATGAACTCTTCAAGATGAAGCCAAATAAGACCAAAAACGAAATGACAAATCGACTTCTTACTATTGCTAATGGCATGAGGAAGCTTGGAAAGCATTGTAATTTGGAAGATGTAAATAACAAGATTCTAAAGAGTCTTCCTATGAAAGATTATGACTCAAGGGTTACAAGTATTGAGAAAGCCAATGAAGACTTAAGGGTAATTCTTACTGATGTACTTATTGGCAAACTTCTCACTGATGAAATGGCTCTAGTAAGAGAAAAAGAGCTTGAAGGAGAAAAGGAGAAGAGAAAGCCTCTAGCACTTAAAGCTTCAACCTTAATGCCTATAGATGAAGATCTCCTTAGTGATGAAGAGTTGGTTAATGATCAAATAGCCTTGCAATTGAGGAGAATCAAGAGGTTGATCACTCAAAAGTATGGCTCAATTAAGAACTACAAGCAAAGAGCCTCAAGATTCCCTCTTTAAAACTCCTCATTGAACAAAGGCAAGAAGGAAGTCAAGTGCTATGAATGTGTGAAAAAAGGGACATATTAAATTGGAGTGCACCATGGTCAAGAAGTACAAGAGGAGACCCAACAAAGAAGATGAAGAAAAGGGTCACAAAGCCATTTGGGATGATGAAACCTCATCACTCATTGAAGAAGAAGAAGAAGAGGTGGCTAACTTGTGCTTCATGGCTATTGAGAAATACTCCAATGATGAGGTATGATCTACTTCCCAATTTTATGATGATTTATGTTATTTAATTGATGATGATGATGATAATATAGTTGAAGTACCAAATCTAGAAATGGAAAGATACAAAATAAAATTTGACCTTTATAAAAAAAAAAAAGAAAGCTCTAAACTTAAAAATTATTTTAATATCTTCAAAAGGTAATTGAAGAGCTAAAAACCTCAAATGACTCCTTAAAGAAGTCATTGGATGAGATTTCCTCAAAACTCTCAACAAGGTCTCTTTTAAAAGAAAATAATGCATTGAAAAATGAGGTTGAACAGCTTAGAAATTCTATTTCTATATTTCACAAAGGGAATGAGGGTTTAGACACTCAAATCATACCTCAAAGACCTCCCTTAGTGAGACATGGTCTACGCTTCAATGGAGCATCATCATCTCCTAAAACTGTCTTTGTTAAATCAAGCAAACCACAAACTTCTTCTATTGAAGTAATGGCCCCAAGGGCTAATGGCAAAGCACACATAAAACCCTTTACTCAAAAGAAGAGTAGCCAAGGTTTAATTAAAAAAATATATTTAATTAAAAAAATAGAAATTTTAATTATGAATATGAAAGTAATAAATGAAAGTAATAAAGTAGTAAAGAGAGAAAAAAAAGCATCATCGGAATTGGAAAGAGAGGGATTGGAACCCTCGGTACGAATAACTCGTATATAAGATCCATCACGTGGCCCAAGAGGGAAACCTTAAAAGGCCAATCATGTTTTCTTATATAAGAAGCATGCACCTAGAAAGGCACCCACAACAAATGAATGTTTATGTCATTGTGCACATACTCCTCCTAATAGAATAGTAAAGCCTAAACCTATTGCTAAGTGGAAAAACATATTTAAATCCAAATAATGTCATTATTTCATGAAACTTGGGCATATAAACCATTGTTTGATAAGGAAGGCCTATTGGGAACCTTCTAGTGCTAACCCCCAAAGACCTAAGTTCATTTGAGTACCTAAAAATCAAACCTAAATTATTATTTTGTAGTTGTGCCTTAAGTCCACATCAAAGGAAAATGTTTGGCTAGTGGATATTGGATGCTCAAGGCACATGACTGGAAATAAAAGTCTTTTCACTCAAATCAAAAGAATTGATGGTGGTAAGGTAACATTTGGAAACAATGCCAAAGGTAAGGTAATTGGCATTGGCTCAATTGGTTTAAATAATGCTTCTTTAATTGAAAATGTTTTTCTTGTTAATGGTTTAAAGCATAATTTATTACGTGTAAGTCAACTATGTGATAAGGAAAACCAAGTCACATTTACCTCTAATGAAACTCTTGTGACCACTCCAAAAGGTCAAAAGATGTTCAAAGAAGATAGAGAGGAAATTACTTACATAATAGATTTACACAAGCTATCTAACCTTTTCTCTAAGTGTCATATGACAATTAGCAATGAATCTTGGCTATGGCATAGAAGGCTCGGTCATACAAGCATTAATTTAATTTAAAGCCTTACCAAATGAAAGCTATTGAATGGACTACTAAAAGTCAAATTTGCAAAAGATAAGACATGTGAACCATGTCAAAGAGGAAAACGACACATAAAATAAATCAAGTTAAAGAATGTAGCAAGTACCTCTAGACCTTTACAACTTTTGCATCTAGATCTTTTTGGACCTATTAAAGCTGCTAGTTTAGGAGGTAAACACAATGCTTTTTGTCATTGTTGATGATTACTTTAGATTTATTTGGGTAATTTTCTTAGCTCAAAAGAGTGATGCCTTTGAATCCTTTAAAAACTTAGCCAAAAAAATTCAAAATGAAAAAAAGGATACTTTATTTCTAAAATAAGAAGTGATAATGACAAAGAATTTGAAAATGAGAAGTTTGAAATTTTTTGTATAGAATATGGTATTTCTCATATTTTTTCAACTCCTAGAACACCTCAACAAAAATAGAGTTGTTGAAAGGAAAAATAAAACTCTAATTGAGATGGCTAGAACAATTCTTAATGAGTTTGATTTACCAACCTACTTTTGGGCCGAAGCCACTAATACCACATGTTATATTTCTAACTGAGTTTTCAAACGGCCAATTTTAAATAAAACTTCTTTTGAGCTATGGAATGGAGGAAAACCCTTTATCTCATATTTTAGAGTATTTGGATGTAAGTGTTTCATATTAAATACTAAGGATAACCTTAGAAAATTGGTTCTAAATTTGATGAAGGTATCTTCTTAAAATACTCCACAACTAGCAAAGCCTATAGAGTTTTTAATAATAGATCATTAGTTGTTGAAGAGTCCATGCATATTTTTTTTTATGAATCTATTAAACTTGATCTTGTGAAAGGTAGTGCTCTCAATGATATTATAAGTACAATGGATTAGCTTGGTCTTGATCATGAAGAGGATGGTGAGACTTCAAGGAGAGATAATGATGATGATAAAAAAGAGTAGCAATAAGAGGAGCATCAAGATAATCTACTACCTCAAGCTCAAGAGCAAGACACCCAAAAGCTTCAAAAGGAATGGAAATTCATAAGAAACCATGCCATGAAGCAAATCATTAGTGATCCCATTAAGGGTGTAAGTACTAGATCTAATCTTAAGTTTTTAGATTCTAATCTAGCTTTGGTCTCTCAAGTTAAGCCAAGGAATATTGATGAGGCTTTTAGTGATGAGAGTTTGATGATTGCTATACAGGAGAAGCTCAACGAATTTGAGAGAAATAAGGTTTAGACCTTACTTCCAAGATAAGAACTATCCAATCATTGGTAGTAAATGGGTCTTTAAGAATAAATTAGATAAGCAAGGTAATATAACTAGAAATAAAGCTAGATTAGTTGCCAATGGATACAACTAAGAGGAAGGCATAGATTATGATCAGACTTATGCTCTAGTGGCTAGATTAGAAGCAATTAGAATTCTTTTAGCTTTTGCATGCCACATGAACTTTAAACTTTTTCAAATGGATGTCAAAAGTGCCTTTTTGAATGTTTTTATGGAGGAGGAAGTTCATGTTGAACAAACTTCTTATTTTGAAAGTCATACATTGCCAAATCAAGTATTTAAACTCTTTAAGGCCCTATATTGTCTGAAACATGCCCAAGAGCTTGGTATGAGAGATTTACTGCATTTCTTTTAAAAAATAAATTTTCAAAAGGACATGTAGACACTACTTTTTTCATTACAAAGCACAACCTTGATATATTGTTCAAATTTATGTTGATGATATTATTTTTGGATATACTAATGAATTGCTTTGTCAAGAATTTGCTAAATATATGACTAGAGAATTTGAAATGGCATGATGGGAGAGCTCAAATTCTTTCTTAGTCTTCAAATCAAGCAAAGCAAGGATGACATCTTCATCAACCAATCCAAGTACACCAAAGAGCTATTAAAGAAATTTGGAATGGAAGGATGTAAAAGTGCCAAAATTCCAATGAGCACATCAACCAAATTGGACAAAGATGAGAAGGGCAAGACTATAGATGAAAAGCTTTTATAGAGTTATGATCAGATCTCTTCTATACCTTACCGCTTCTAGACCTAATATAATGTATAGTGCATGCATATGTACTAGATTTCAATCATATCTTAAAGAATCTCATTTGCATGCTGTGAAAAGAATTTTAAAATATATACAAGGCATAATGCACTTAGGCTTATAGTATCCTATAAACACTTCATTCTATATGTTTGGTTTTTCGAAAGTTGATTATGCCAAAAGTCTTGTAGATAGAAAAAGCACATCTGGAACTTGTCACTTCATTAGTGAATATTTAGTTTCTTAACAAGTTTCAGTTGCATTGTCTACTACTGAATCAGAATATGTAGCAGTTAGTTGTTGTTCCACTTAAGTTCTTTGGATGAGACAGCAACTTAAGGATTATGATCAAGACATTGATCACATTCCCATCAAATGTGACAATACAAGTGTTATAAATCTTTCTAAAAATTCCATTCAACATTATAGGAGCAAACACATAGACACTAGACATCATTTTATAAGAGATCATGTCAAAAATGGTGATGTTGTGTTAGAATTTATTGACACAAACAATGAATTGGCTGACATTTTCACCAAGCCTCTCAATGATGAAAGATTTTGTTTTATAAAAAGGGAGCTTAGTATGCTTGATGGGAGCACATTGTCTTAAAATCATCTTCCATAAGAATTGCATTCACTTTGCTTACTTGTGTATCTTTGATGTTCAAATTGTGAACCTTGAGTAATATTTCACATATTTGATGTTTTGTATGTTCAAATTGTATGATAAATGTTTATTTTTTCATGAAAAATAATGCTTAATTTGCTTAGGAAGGAATCCTGTATCACATCCTCTTGTTTAAATCATGTTTCATTTTTTTTCCATGTTTTAGATCTTTATGCCCATGAGTAAATATTCATGGTTGTGAACATTATAGCCAAAAATGGTAGAAGCATTCATGTTTTGGCTTATGCCTTAGGTCATGGTTTGATGTCGTGAATATCCTTCTTCATGTCTGTGACTATTTTATGTCACGGTCATTAACTTAACATACTTTAAATGGCAGAAGTGTTCACGCCTTTGGTCACGGGATGGGTCACCATTTGGTCTTCCCATGAACACATTTATTCATGCTTGTGAATTTTCATTCACGACTGTGAATCAACCAATATATAGCCCAAAACTTCATTGTTTCTCTCATTTCTCTCCCTTCAAAATCACAATAGTCACACCTCTTTCCCTTTTATGGCCAAATCTGACCTTCTAAACACCATTTTACCCAAAATCTTCGCTAGATTCATCATCTAAACATCAAATCATCAACTTCATCCATTTTTTCCATAATCTTCTTTGAGTTTTCATGTGGACATCAAAACCTAAATGTTTTATGTTTCTTTCTTTCTTCTTCAAAGATTCTGACCTCCACCATGGTCGTTGAAGCCAGTTCCTCCAAAGGGTTGGAAAGAGCATAACCCCAAAAATTTATACAGATCATCTTCTCAAAGTTCTGCCTTGGTACTTTCATTAGAAGTATGTTTCCCTCAAGAAGTGGCACATTTTGTCCACCCGGATATTCAATTGGGGTTGCGTCAAGGCTTTTGGCCTTGAAACATATATGAAAGTTTGGCTTTAACAATGTGGATTGTTGGAATTCATAGATATCTACAAACCCACATTCAAAGAGCCAACCCTAGAACTTCTAAGCACCTTGTAAGTATCTCCCTCAAGGAGTGGCACATTTTGTCCACCCGGATAGGCCTTGAAACATATATGAAAGTTTGGTTTCAACAATGTGGATTACTGGAATTCATAGATATCTACAAGCCCACGTTCAAAGAGCCAACCCTAGAATTTTTGAGCACCTTGTAAGTATCTCCTATTAGCAAAGTCTCCTTCCAACTCTGCAGGTAAGAGAATTCAATCACCTCCTTGAAATTTGCAAAAAACTTCAAGCTGCCACATAAGGGCTTGATCAATGAAAGTGAGGCAATGGATTTTAATCCCTCTTCAGATTGGCACAACTTTGATAGCGATTATAGTTAGGATGTCAAAAAGACAAAGAGCACTCACTTGAAGAACCCAATTCTCGACTACATTCACTAATTCCTAACCTACTCAATATGTTCTCGAGGAGATAGCAACGGGGCAGTCAGGAAATCAGAGTTGCTTCTGTTTGAGATGGCTCAAAAAAATGAGCCAGTTGCCCTGTCAAGATGGTTTGCATCCCATCTTCAGTCAATTGCCTCTAAGCCATCAGGTGACATTCTAGTAGGTGATTACATTACTCATCTGGTAATTGAGCTCAAGTTGATGGATCTTAGTGATCATAACTTCACCATCATCCTGACATCCCTTAAAGATCGAATGGACATTGAATCCTTCATTAAGATGTGAGTTGTAGTGAGAATCCTCTTTCAGGATGACGTATACTATAGATTTATCACCCCTGTAGGTGAAATTGCATGGAAATCAAACGATTCATAAGCTTTTAAAGTTGGCCTATAAAGGCCACAGTAGAAAAAGAGAGCATGAGTAGAGCTTCCTAAAGTTACAACAGAAACACTGATTGCCCCAACAGTGGGTGAAACATCTTCATCACAACCGAACATGGCTTAGCAACTTATTGCAGTTATCACTCCTCGTCTCGACATTCTTTAGACAAGCATGGATTCCTTTCAACATTCCATTGATCATATGTTAGAGAATCTTAAGGACTTTGTAGAGTCGACAGTTGATAGCCTCGATGATGAGGTATATTGTCTTCAGGAGCAAGTATCTAGCTTCAAGCCATAAGTTAACCTTTCTTTAATTATAGATTTCTTCTTGAGAATCATGTTTTAGGTTCATTAGGATCCTTAGGATCATTAGATAAATCTTCTTTGTACTTAAACTTCTATATGTAATTTTGTAATGGAATATGAGATTTGCCTTACATTGTCTATTTTCTTCTCTTATATTTGATCATTATCTGTTTTTGATTGTGCCAAAAGGGGATAAGAAATGCAATATGCTTAACATAACATATACTTGACATATACTTTGCAAATACTTAATGTAAATGTCATTTAACATAAAATATACTTGAAATATTCTTTCCATATACTTCGCATAAATGTTATGATCAACTATTTTATTTGAATTTCTTTTGAAACTTCACCTCTTATATGCTTATGGCTTGAAAATGTGGTATGCTTATGCTCTTTATAGTTCATATTTATTAAGCATATTTTGAGGGGAAAAAATTTATTATATTGCAAAATTATTTGTCACCATTAAAAAGGGGGAGATTGTTGAACCTTGAAGGGTATTTCTGTCATTTTGATGATCACAAATAATTATGCAATAAGAAATTTAACCATATTTTGTGTTCTAAGTGTTAGATAGGTTACACATTCCTAAGACCATGAAGCAAGTTGTTTGAAGATCAAAAGAATGAAAATCAGCAAAGGTTCACGCCCATGAAGCATTTATTCATGCTAGTGAACTAAGTCATGCCCGAGGTGAAGAATCACCACAACTGCAAAAAACAAAATTCATGCCTGTGAAATAGTTAGCGCCAAGACTATTCGTTCAAATGTTCACAGTAATGAAGCCTTGGATCACCTGTGAAGCTTGACTAAGTCATGCCCATGAAGAAATGTGTCATGTCCGTGAAAGAGTTCTCATTTCTGGACAGAACCGTTCATGGTCAACTTCACCACTTCAATCACAGGTATGAAGAATAGTCAGGCTCGTGAACCTGGAAAGAGAAAATTGTCAATCGTGAACGAAAAAGTTATTAAATGGGCATTTTTGCATTAAATGCATACCAAATGACTATTTTTGTTAGGGGAAGTATAAATACAACATATTTATTACTTCCAAATATTAGAAAAATAAGTGAAAAATGTGCATTCAATTTTCTAATCTTAAATAGCCTTGTGCATTTAATTCTTTTCACCATTCTTATCTTTTATCTTGTAAAAACCATAATTGCTCAAAATTGTTGAGTTTTTTTTGGTTGGTGAGTGTTTCATTCTTGTAATCAATTACTCAAAAGTGAGTTTGAGTGAGTTGGAATGTGAGTGAAATATTTGTTAGGGTTTTTATATGAGCCATTAAAATATAAGGATTTGGTTGTTGTATTAGCCATTAAAACATAAGAATTTTTCTGGGTTAGGTGTTAGCCAAGAGAGAAATACCATAGTTGGGAATGAGTTAGGCAAAACTCCATTTGTAACATTTTGTATGTTAGTAAAACACCCAATTGAGATTGGAGAGATGAGTAAGGTTTGTTAATACCTGAATCTCTATAAATCTTATGTGCCAAATTTCTCTTTCTCTCTCACAAATTTTTCTTTGGTAAAATTGCCTCAAACTAAATTTTTAATTACCAACCAAGTCAACCCCCATTTCTTGGTTATTATTTTGGGCAATAGTTAGTGTGACATTTTCTTATATAGTTGTAATATTATGGCAATATAAAGAGGTGTTATAAGAAAAGTTCAAGCCTAATTAAAAAGTTCCCTATTTAGTATAGAAAATATTGAAGAATGCATGGAGTAAGGATATTAGACTTTAAAGGGATTAAGTTCACTAAGCTCATTAACCAGGATAGGCTTAGGAAATACTTTTTTCTAAAAAATAGAAGAAAATAAAAAACAAGAATAAAGAAAGCTTGTTAAGTTGAAAACCCACAAAGCGCAACCTAAACATAAGTTAAGGGCCAAAGTGAGAGTATCTTACTAGTTAGAAAACCTAAAAAGGCTAGTTAGCAATCAAATGAATAAGCCAAGAGCAATCAAATATATTCAATCCATGTATTGATTTTAAAGGCAAAATTTATTGAATTGAAATCAAAGTAAACGCTCTTAATATGACTAACATGAAGCAAAAGGATATGGAAACCTATATCATTAAACAAAAGTTCACAAAAAGTTATAGCAACTACCAAAAAAAGTTCCATCATAGCTATCATCAAGCAAAACAATAAATAAAATGAATGAAATTAATAGAACTTGCATTTGTTGGTCTCATATGAACTCTTCTGTCTATGTCTCTCTTTTAGTATGGTGATATGAATATGGTGGATGTAGCAAAAGAAAATGCAGATGGTGTGGGAGTGGAAGCAACAATAGCAAGGGGTGTGGAAGACAAACTAGCCATATAAGAAGGTGAGATAGGCACAGCATGTGATACCCTTATAACAATCATTCTATACACACGATACGTGGGTTAATATAACTATAGCCGATGTGTGCCAAAAAAAATTTCTTTAATTTAATTTAATCACCATAATATTATTAACACTTAATTAATCCTTTTTATTTTCTAAAAATTTTGACAGCAAAACGGCTATAAATTAACTACCTCACCTGTAATGCAAACAATTTTCAGCCCATTTTTGGGCACACCAATACCAATATAATATAAAACATTCTTCATTCAACCACAATATCGACATTCTATTTTTTACACACAAAATAATTCACAAATATTCTTTATTAGAATATATATATAATTTTGTTCCTATAACTCCATATTCATACATATATATACATGTCATTTTTTATACTAACCTACTATTATATATTCTTCCGTCTGCTTTCAAAACTTGCACATTTACTCTTGTCTTTCCCCCTACTACCTGCACGTAGTCAAATAACTACATGCTGAGCATTAATATGCCTAGTAGTGATTACTAATCTAAAAATTTTCATTTTCCTATATCTTCATGCATTCATACATACAATAATATTTTTAACACACTATTCAAATTTTCTCTTTAATATATTTATTATTCTTCTTATCAAGATTTTATTATTCTTTATTCTTACTTTACTATTTAATATCTTCATTCAATTAACAATATTTCTCAATTAATCTTATAGTTTTTTTTTCCTCTAAACTCTCAATTCCTTTCAATTTAATTCTTTTTTGCTTTACTTCTTTTATTAACCCTTCTTTTCTTTTTTCTATTCAAACTTTCATTTAATTAGCTACAAATTTCACTTTAATTCCTAAATTTCCATTTATTTACAATAATGTCACTACTTTACATTTATTTACACTTTTACCACTAACTATTTTATTTTTCTTTCATTTTTCTTTTAACTACATAATTTAACATTTTTATTCCACTTATTTTTCAATTTTCAATTTTACTATTTTTGTCACATTTATCATATTTATCATTATTATTATTATACCATTTTTATCATTTTTATCACTTTTATTATATTTATCATATTTATCACTTATCTCATTTTTTCTCACATTTTTCACTTATTTCTTTTTTATCATATTTCTAATACTTTTATTCACATTTGCCTATAGTTTTAATAAGATAGAAAATCTTTAGACTAGATACATGGGACGTGGACATCAAAAGTTTATTACATTGAAGAGTAATCCCAAAGGACTACCTGAGCACTGCACTGTACACTAATCACTGAATCACTATTGCTAAAGTAGACCATTATTGGTCTGCATAAGCGAGTCGCCATGACCTACACCATGATAATGGTGTCCCTATGACTAGTCAATTATATCCTGAGCTAGATTTAACCATCAAAAAAATAACTAAGGACATTATTTTATTCATTTAATTCAATTTCCATTAAATTCATAAATTTCATTATTTTTACATTATTAATTACTTAACATTTTATTCATTCATAACAATTTTATCTCTACCATAATCTTCACACTTTCCATTTTACAATATCAATATTTTATCATTAATAATCAATTAAGCCATTAAGCTCACTAAGCACACTTTATTCATTATTTTTCATTTCATGCATAAAATAATCAATAATTAGAAAAATATTCAATACATATGTTAATTCAATATCATGTTATATTGCATCTTATGACTAAATTTTCATTCAATTAGCAAGAAAAATAATAATTTTCTCTTCTTCAGATTTCAACATACACTAGATTTTCATTATTTAATTTTTTCTTTAACCTTCTAAATATTCATTTCACTAATTTATACATTCATTATTCGATATGTATCATAATATTACACTAAAATGTAATTATACCTTATTATACATTTTTCACATAATAGGATCATATTTTCCAATTTTCACTAATTAATTTTTTTAATTGAAATTAACCATTCTAATTCACCTTTTACAATTCCTTAATCATGTTTTAAGCATCAATTATCAATTTCATACAAAACACACAAAATTCCTAATTTCCATAACCCTAAATCATGCTTAATCAATAGAAATAAGTAGATTTTGAAATCACTAACCTTATTTTCTTCCTTTGGCCTTCTTAGGCTTCCTTTTCCTTAGCCTTTTCCTTGAAAGCACCTTCACTTCCGTTTGAACCTACCATGGCCAAAATTCACACTCAATTAATCCACCATTATTTTTCTTTTTTAACTCAATCTAACCTCATAACTATCATCTACATACCTTAAACTACCTATTTGATCCATTAAACCAATTTAAAAATATTAATTTCACTTACCTCCAATTTGTATCTAAACTTGTCTCCTTTGATTTCTTTCCACTCTAGCCCTCAAAATGAAGATCAAAATCTTCTACTAGCTACTAAAGATGTTGAAATTATATTAGGGTGATTGATTTTGGTGTAAAAATTGGAGAAATTGGAAGATTTTTGGAGAAGAAATGGGAAGAGATGAGTTCAACCAAGCAAAGGGGTTTGGGGAAGAAGGAGTTGCAGAATTCTCTCTAGAGAATTCTGATATTTTAGTCTTTATATAGTGGCTTAAGGTGGGTAGGCTTGGGCGAAACAAATCCCAACCCATTTAGAGCCAATTAAGCGCTATAAATTATTTCTTTCACTTTCCAAGCTCAATTTCATCTAAATTTGATTCCATAATTCATAAAATATTTTTATATGTCTACACAAAAATTTTTAACTCAATCAGAGCGTATTTTCTGTCCATCTCACAAAATTCGGACTGATAAATTAATTTTTGGTGTTACTATAAAATTCTTTTTTCACTGTCAAATAATCCTAGATATTATCTAGAGTCGATCCATGTCCTAAAATAAATTTTTAGATGTCGTTTGCTATTTTTTTATAGTTTGATTAAAGTACAGTCAACCAATTTATTAACTAAATCGGGTCCTATTTTTTCTTAGTTTTGACTTTTGATGGCTTATTTGACCTCATTTTCATTCCAAAATTTACCCCCGAACTAGTCATAACCTATATTTTTCAATGATCAAATAAAATATTTTTACCCACGGATGTATTTTTGACCCCGGATATACTGACAAATTTCAAAAACTACATTTTACGACTAACCCAGTATTCTGGCCATTACACAGCAGGTGGTGGGAAAAAAGTAGTAACAAATGGGACAAATGTAGCTGAAAGTGGTGTAGTGCCAGAGGGAGCTAATCCTTAATGGGTCAAATTGCTATTGGCTTCAATCCAAGTCTTACACTCATTTGAGGTGACTCGATCATTTAGCAGTTTAATTAGATATGTCTTAGAACATGGAAAGTGGGCCAATCATTCCTAGTTTGCTTTAAAAAAAATGACTACATGGTCCTCCCTTAAACTTAGAGTGGTCTCCCTCTAAGACATTGAACTAACTCACTCCAAAATTGCAACAAATGTGATATGGAGTATAAAAAAGGTCTCTCTAAGTCTAGCAATAGGCACATGGTTATGAAAGAAATTCACAGTCACATAAGGGACATTCCACCACTTGTAAGTCCAATAGATGTTGAGACTGACAACACAACAATCAACTTGTCATAAGCCTTGTCCTTCACCACAAGAGCAAGTGATAACATATTTTGAGGGTTATAAGTCTTACAAAGGCCAGTAAAAGAAGGCTCCATATTTCTTAACTTCTCATATAGCTAAATCTAAAAAATTAGTTATAAGAGAGAAGGAAAAAAGAAAAGAATCACTCGCTAGTATGAAAAATCCCAAAAAATGGACTAGCTAGGCAAAAGTTAGAGTAATACCTAAAGCAAAATAGAGTTTCCTAATAAATGATGAATGTTATGCACTTGAAGGTCATTAAGACCTCTTATAGTCTTGGTAAGGATCACATGGGTTATAACCTTTACCAAACTTAGCAATAATATCTACAAGTCTATAGTTTCTTATAAGCTCACCATTCTTAACTAATGGATATAGTGGGCAAGTATTAGAGAGGTGCCCTAAAAGCAATCACCTTACAAACTTGATGTACTCATTTATTATTTATAAAGGGCATTTTCATTATATAGTATTCATTGCATATGAATTGATATAGATCTTAAACCATTTAATGAAGTTCTTAGTATGTAACACAACATGAAGGAATTCATAATGAGATTCCTATCATGTGTAATTGTGTTTATATCTAAATAATTCCTGGTCATAGGATTAACAAGATAAGACATTGTTAATTCGGATAGACTAGCACATGTTATACTCATTGACTAGGTCAAGCAACTAATCTCATAAACTGAAGATATGAGATATTTAGAGTTAACATATGGATGCTTGCTAGAGTAGCTAAGTACATTGGATGACCTGCTATGAGACAATCACATGGGATCTATTCATTGTCAATGATAGTCTCATCATAGCAATGGTGCAAATATCCTTAAACTTGAGATGCTCCAGGTTATCTTGGATATTGAATCCTATACTTTGACTCCATTCCTTATTGCTTCTCAAGAGGTTACTTATAGGGTGGTGATTGGGTATAACATAGGGTATTCGAAGGTAGTTGAGTAGTCAATAGAGGATTCATCACTCTTGAAAAAATGAGAGTATACCTATGACCTCTTGCAGAGATCATTACTCAGAAATCCTTGGCCAAGGTGGACATGTCTTGAAGAAGGTCTTTAAGGACATATCTTATTAGAGTAATGAGTATCATAGACAATAACTAATATCATTTGGACTAGATGTGAAATAGTCAATCTAGTGAGAGTTGACACATTGTAACACCCCCTTACCCTTACTTTAGTTCAATAAGGTAAGTGAGCATTACCCGACTAACTGTCTTATAAGATTAGCTAAATGAAGTATAAATTTATTTTTTTTTTTGCAAAAATATTACAAACACTAAAATAAATTTATTACCAACACCGATATTCTAAATTTTATTTATTTATAAAATATATTATTTTACATCCAAACTATATTCATTACATTAAAGTTACACATCCCCAATACATACTAGATGAGATAAAAACTATAATTTAATTTATAAAGTTTTTGACAAAATATACCAAAATAGTTCAAGGCTTTAAGCCGTTTTTTGTCCGAATAACCTTCTTCTTCTGACAATTATCCTATCTACGACTTTTCTTTAGAACTTGCACGAGAGGAAACCACTCGCGCTAAGCTACAACTTTGTGGTGCTTCAAGGATAAAAATCTTACATACATATATTTTCCTACATGTCATTTATTAATTTAACAAATAAGACATAAAATAAAAGAATTATATGAAATTAGATAAATGTCATCAAACATATAATATTTAACAATTTTGATTTAACACAACATTATTCAATGAATACTTTTATATTATTATTATTTTTCATTTTCTTTGTTCCCATAATACCTATAACCAAACTAAATAATAGAAATAATGTGGTTGCCATTATTGGCTTTCATAATATTGTGTCGAGTCCTTTTATAATATTGTCATTACCAGCTTTTGTAATATTGTCATTACCGGCTTAATAATTTTGTGTCGAGCGCATTTTTAAATTTGTCATTACCGGCTTTTATATTTGGTACCAAGTGCCTTAACTCTCCTGATTGGCATGTCAAACTATTCTCTATTCTAGTTCTAGATTAGCTATCTTAGGGCTTAACTATTTTTATATTTATTCACAATATTTTCAAAATTGATAATTGTATCAAATTTTCACATATATATTTATTTATTTTTGTTATTTATTCCCATTGTTATTGCATTATAACCTTATACATAAATAATTTATTAAACATTTATAATTACAATTAAAGTCAAAATTCATATTAATTACTATATATAGTCATCATACCACATACAAAAGCCTAATATATCAAATTTTTATCTATCGCAGATTTTGGCCCTCATTTTGGGCCTCATTTTTAGACCATTTATAATTCAAATTTGAATTTATGGTAATATTTTGTAGCTTATTGTCTCAACTTTTAGATGCATAAAAAATCATTCAAATCAAAATTTTCTATCAAAAGTTATGGCCCTTTTATTGAAAGGTGTTCCACTAGTTTTACCCAGTATTTTCTGGGTACCTACAGGTCTGGGATTTTGTATCCAATTTTTAGCCCATTTTTAATTAGAGTTTGAACTTATGTTCTGAATGAAAGTTTTATCCTTATGAGTCCACTTTCATTTCCAACTATTTTCACCCCAATATCATTACCAGAGCATTAGTTATGATCAAAATAGTCATGATTGCTCCAAAATTTCTATAGCAAGGTCATCAATTGGCACAAACCTATATAATAATTACATCCATCATATGCATTCATCTTTATGCCAAAGTTTCCATATCACAATTACATTCACATATCTTAATGATTTCACACCATTTGGTTCCATTACCATATAAAACATTAAAAGCAATAACTAATCACATTCCTTGTCAAACCACATTCATATCAACATTAATACATAATTTCACATATTTAAACAACATGCAAGATTTTTACCAATGAAGCACATACCTAATCAGCCTTAGAGCTTCCTTTTTTCCTTCTTTTCCTCCCCTGACTAGTTTTCTTTCTCCTTGCCTTTGTCACCCTCTTAAGGGCCTCTCATTTGCTCACTTGGTTTTCCTACACAACCATACTATATCTCATTCCTATCATTCATTATCAAAACTTTTCATGCCTACATAAAATTCTAATGCTCCTAATATGTTTTATACTTTAATTTAGACAAAATGTACTAAAGTTAAACTTCCTTCTTGATATGTCATGGCTGCCCAAAAACTTTATCATAGGTTCCAATTTATTTTCTTCAAATCAACACTCTAATCACACTTCATTTATCAACAATTGTGTTGCTCCTAGGTTAATTTCAATTTTTCCCAAATTACCTTATCCAAACAGCCCCTTATTCCTCCATTAGAGTTACATTTCTCTATTTTTTAAGTCATAAAATTATTAACTAACATCAATTATCACTAATTAAAAGTTTAACTTCATTTTTCTTCAACTAGTTGCAACTTTGAAATTCTAGTTCCATTCTTGCCAAATAACCTTAATCTATCAATCCTAATCATATCTAGTATCCTTATGGGTCTCAAATATAAGAAAAAATGTTGAATTTAAGAACAATAAACTCACCTTAATGGTTCTCCAAGGTGGATCGAATATGTCCTAAGTTTTCTCCCTTTTCTTTTCTTCTTTCTTCCTTCCTTCTTGCTCCTTAGCTCCGTTTATGGCAAGAACTCTTTAATTCTAAATTTTTCTCTCTCAAAACAAATTTTTTTCTCTCTTTTTCAAGCTTGAATTGAAGGAAAAATGGTGGCTTTTGGAGGGAGAGGTGGACGACACAAAGAGGTGAAGAGAGGAAGAAGCTGAGTTAGATTTTTTTTTTTACGTGGAAGAATGTAGAATTTGTCATCTTTTTTACTTTTATACTAAAATTAAGGAATGGGTCCTACTAATTAAAATTAATCATAATTTTCATTGGTGCATTAACTTAATTAATCTTGGTTAACTTTTAAACTTTGACAAATTCCTTATTTTCCACCAATTTTCTCATCTTCACACTTTTTTCCCCAATAATTACAATAATACCGATTTTGTCCATAGGGTAATTTTATTTTATTTTTCAGTTCTAGCACTAATCTTTTTAATTCCCAAATAATAACACCCTTAATTATTTTCCCTTATTAATTGTCATTTTTTTAATGGGTTCAAATTTAGACTCCAATTGAACCCGTGGACCCACTGTAGTCATGTGAAATCGGTGCTTAAATCACTAGATGTTACAATTCTCTCCTCCTTAAAAAAATTTCGTCCTCATAAATTACTTGATTAGCTGGAGCTGAATAATTTAGGATACTGAGTTCTCATCATTTCGTCACTCTCCCAAGTGACTTCTTCTACTACATGATTGCACCATAGGACCTCTACTAATGGTACCTTCTTATTTCGTAGTTCTTTGACTTCTCAAGCTAAGATTTTCACAGGCTCTTCTGCATAGGTCAAGTCCGGTTGTACCTCTATTGATTCCACAAATATTACATGTGCTAGATATGATCTGTATCTTTTTAACATTGAGACATCAAACACATTGTGGATCTTATCCAATTCTGGTGGTAAGGCCAACCGGTAAGCCACTAGACCCACGTGTTCAAGTATTTCGTATAGTCCAATAAACCTATGACTCAGTTTTCCCTTTTTACCAAAACAAAGTACTTTCTTCTAAGGCGATACTTTTAAAAATAGTTTGTCTCCGACAACATATTCAATATCCTTCCTCTTCAAATCAACATAGGATTTTTGTCGATTTATTGCAGCGTTTAATCAATTTTGGATTAATTTTACCTTCTCCTATGTCTGTTGCAACAATTTTGGGCCCATGAACTTCTTTTCTCTAAGTTTTGTCCAGCATAATGGTGTCCTACATCTTCTTCATACAAAACTTCATAGCTATTATTATATGCAAATTCCATCAATGGTAAATACCTATCCCAGCTACCCTCAAAGTCAATTACGCAACTTCTAAGCATGTCTTCCAGCAATTGAATAACTCATTCAGATTGTCCATCTATTTGTGGGTAAAACATTGTACTAAAAGTAAGTCAAGTCCCAAATGCTTGTTGTAGACTTTTCTAAAATTTTGATGTGAATCGTGGATCTCGATCAGAAATAATAGATAGTGGCACCCCATGCAGTCGAATTATCTCATTAACATATATTTTTGTTAACTGGCTCAACAAATAATCTAACCAAACTAGCAGAAAATTAGCTGATTTGGTAAGCTTGTCAACAATTACCCATACTACATCATGCTTCTTTTGTGTTAAAGGCAAACCAGACACAAAATCCATTGTAATCCTTTCCCACTTCCATTCTGGGATAGCAATAGGTTGCAATAATCCAGATGGTACCTAATGCTCTACTCTAACTTATTGGCATGTCAAGTATCTTCTAGTGTATTTCACAATATCCTTCTTCATTCCTGGCCACCAATAATAAGTCTTCAGGTTTTGATACATTTTATTACTTCCTAGATGCATGGAATAAGTTGTATTATGTGCCTTTTTAGAATTATTTGCTTTAATCTGCTGTCACTTGGCACACACAATCTTCCTTTATAACTTATAGTTCCATCATCTTCAATCTGAAATTCAGGTCTCTCACCCTTTTTAACTGCCTCAACAATTATCATCAATTTTTTATCTTGCATTTGAGTTTCCCTTACTTGTTGTGTTAAAGTAGGTTGAACCCGTAACTCTACCAAAATAAAATATGAGTCTCCTTTTAATTTATTATTAATTTCTATATATTATATTATAATGAGGAAATTATAAGGTACACCTACCAGTGTTTTTCTACTTAAGGCATCAGCTACTACATTGGTTTTTCCTAGCTGATAATCAATAATACAATTGTAATCCTTAATTAATTCCAACCAATGTCTTTGCCTTAAGTTCAACTCCTTTTGTGTGGGCAAATATTTGAGACTCTTATGATCTGTATATATATAGCACTGCTCGCCATACAAATAATGTCCCCATATTTTTAAAGCAAACTCTATTGTTGCCAACTCCAAATTATGAGTAGGGTAATTTAGCTCATGAGGCTTTAATTGCCTAGATGCATAAGCCACTATTTTACCCTCTTGCATTAATACACAACCTAGCCCATTATGAGAGGCATCACTATATATCACAAAATCTTTACCTGGAGTAGGTTGGGTCAAAACAGGTGCTTCGGTTAGCATGACTTTAAGTTTTTCAAAGCTTGCCTGACACCGATCTGTTCACTCAAATTTAGTTTCTTTTCTGAGCAGCTTGGTAATTGGTGCATCTATGCTTGAAAATCCCTTCAGAAACCTTCTATAATAGCCAGCTAATCCAAGGAAACTCTGGATTTCTATCACATTGCGGGGCGGCTTCTAACTCATAATCGCTTCTATTTTGCTAGGATCCACATGGATTCCTTCAACTAACACAATATGCCCTAAGAACCTTACTTCTTCCAACCAAAACTCACATTCTGACAGCTTTGCATACAATTGATTTTCCCTTAAAGCCTGAAGTACTATTCTGAGATGTCTGTCATGTTCTTCTGTCCCTTAAATACACCAGGATATCATCTATAAAAACTAACAAAAATTGATCAAGGTAAGGCCTAATAATCCTGTTCATCATATCCATAAAAGCAGTTGGTGCATTTGTTAAGCCAAAAGGCATAACCAGGAACTCATAGTGGCCATATCGAGTCCTGAAGGATGTTTTGGACACATTTGATTGCTTGATTTTTAGTTGGTGATACTCGAATCTGAGATCAATCTTAGAGAACACTCATGCTCCCTTCAATTGATCAAACAAATCATCAATTCTAGGTAGTGGGCATTTATTTTTAATCATCACCTTGTTCAATTATCAATAATCAATACATAATCAAAGGGTGTCATCCTTCTTTTTCACAAACAACACCGGAGCACTCCATGGTGACACACTAGGTCTTATGAGCCCCTTGTCTATCAATTCCTACAATTGAACCTTCCAACTCTCCCAATTCTACAGGTGCCATTCTAGAAGGATTAATTGATATCGGGGGTTGTACCAGGAATCACATCAATAGCAAACTCTATCTCCCTATCTGGTGGTAACCCCGGCAAGTCTTCAAGAAACACATATGGGAACTCAGACATTATAGGGATGTCTTTGAGTTATGGGTTCCCCTTCCTGGTATATATCACATGGGCCAAATATGCCTCACATCCCTTCCTAATGTATTTCGGAGCTTTTAATGCAGAAATAACACTGGTCAAACATGTTTGACCTTCACCCTGAATGATAATGTCATCTTGCCTGAGAATTTTAAGTACAACTTTTCTAGATCGATAGTCGACTATAGCTCCATGCTTGGTCAACCAATCCATGCCTAGAATAGCATCGAATTCATAAAAAGGCAATTATATTAAGTCTGTTGGGAATTCTCTACCCCGAATTATTATTGAACTATTTCTATAGATTTGATTCACTTTCACACTATGTCCCAGCGGATTGGTCACAACTATCTCATATTCTAATGACTTAGTTATCATGTTCCCTTGTTTAAGTGCAGTTGTGCTTATGTATGAATGAGTGGAACCAGGATCTATCAATGCATGTAAATCAAAGTCAAACAAAGAAAGTTGACCAACTATGACGTTTGGTGCATCCTAGTCCTCACGAGCTCTCATCACATATGCCTAAACTGGAGCTCTATTATCTCTGGGTTTGTCAACTGTCTCTGATACCCCCTGACTATGTCTTGTACGACCACCTCTAAATTGGCCTCGACCTCTACCACTGCTCTGTACCAATGCCATAGTTTGTGCTGGTGCCATACTGCCTGTACTAAGTTTGGGACAATCTCTCTTCATACGATTAGTAGCTCCACATCTCAAGCTTGCCCCAGTCAACCACCAACACTCTCCTGTACGTGATCTACCACATGCTGACACATAGTAGGAGCTGGTCTTTTGGAAAATGATGTTGGTGAACTAGTATATGATGTTGCGGGTCTAAAATGCTGACCCTGCCTACCAGAAAATGTCTGCCCAACAACCTGTGACTAAAATGGTATGGGTACTATCCTCCCTTTCCTACTAGATGTCTGGGCCACACTAGCCATTGATTTCTTAGAGAACTCTTCTGTATTCAGCTTTTTCCATCTTTCAACACTAATGGCAAAGGACACTAGTGTAGAAAAATCTGTATGTTGGTGGGAAGCCACTAAATATTCAATATCCTCATTGATGCCATCTTCAAATCTACGATATTCATCAGCTTCATCTCCAATAATCCCTGTTGCATACTTGCTCAGCTTGGTGAGCTCCATCTCATACTCAACTATTGTCATACCCTTCTGCTTCAAATTTAGAAATTCTCGCTTTTCTCATCAACATAAACTCTTCGCACATATTTCCTTTTAAACTCTGCCACAAAGAAATCTCATGTCTGAGGGTTCGGAGTCTTGAGTTTTCAGTAATACCAACTTCTACCAGTCGTAGGCATGCTCTTGAAGGAGGGACACTGCATATATAACCTTGTACTCCTTCGAATATTGAAGCTCCTTAAAAACCTATTATGTCTTTTCCAACCAAAATTCTGCTGCTGCTGGATCGTCGTCGTTCTTGCTAGTAAAATCCGTAGCCCCATATTTTCTTAGTTTATCAATATGGGGTTTTGATTGAGGTGGGGGTGCTGGTGGTGGCACAACATGTGCTATCTACTGTAGCAAATTTGCCATTTGTTGCATAAGGGGTAGTTGACCTAGATCAACCTGTTCTTCAGCATGTTGTGGAGCTATAACCCTAAGATCCAAGGCTCTAATTGATGCTAACCATCTATGAGTAGCCGAGTTAGCTATATTATCACCATCTTATTCTTCGTGACTTTGTCTTGATTCAGAATCCATTAAAACCTATATTGTTAGAAGAAAGGTCCCTTATCAGAATATAACAGCTTAAAACAATGCAAATGCTAAAAACATGTACTTATCTTCCTATACCCACTAAGTAAGAACCGTCTAGACCTATAGCTTTAATACCAAAAATTGTAACACCACTTTACCCCACTTTAGCTCAGCTTGGTAAGTGAGCATCATTCGACTAACTATCTTATAAGATTAGCTAAATGAATTTTTTTTTTTTTGCAAAAATATTACTAACACTAAAATAAATTTATTACCAACACCGACATTCAAAATTTTATTTATTTATAAAATATATTATTTTACATCCAAACTATGTCCATTACATTAAAGTTACACATCCCTAATACAAACTAGATGAGATTAAAACTATAATTTAATTTACAAAGTTTTTGACAAAATATATTGTTGAACCTTGAGGTGTATTTCCATCATTTTGATGATAACAAATAAAATAGCAATAATGTATTTAACAATATTTGTATTCTAAGTGTGTTAAATAGGATATGCTTTGATTAGAACTTGAAGCAAGATTGAAAGATAACTTTTGAAGATAAAAATCAAGAAATATGTAATGCCCGGTAATTTAGGCCATGATCGAGATTGACCGAAATCTGGTGCGCCAAACCAATCGAGGTCTAAATTCTAATATGAAAGAAATAAATTAAAATAATAATAAGATGTGAGAAAAATATTTTAGATATTATCAATTGAGAATTTTGAAGTGTGGAATTAAAAATTGGAAAAAAAAATAATTTTTCACTAAACAAAATTAGAAATTGCAATGTTTTTAGCACATATATTTTAAGAAGGCATAAAAATGGAATACTCTCTCTAAGGAAAGGAATATTCTTTTGATTAAAATAAAGTAAGAGTGATTTAAATTAATGGACCAATGGGAAGCAAAATTAGTAATTAATCCTAACCACCCACCTAATCCAACTATAAAAGTCAACTTTCACTTTTTACCTTTATTCTTCTTCTTCCTCATCTTAATCAAACCCATTTCTCTCCCTTTTCTTCTCCTTTTGTCGTGATTTCCTCCCCCATTTATTCTTCTTTTGTTTTCTTCAATCAAGCTAAGATTAGATGGAAAAAAAAAATGGGATTAAGGCAAGATCATCAAAGAAATAAAGCTAAGTAAGCAAAACTAAGGAAGAGGAAGGAAGACAAGAAAAAAAAAGAGAAAGAAGACTTGGGTCATTTTAAATATCATCAAATGTGAGTTTAGATTTTCCATCTTCTCACTTTTCTTCTTCTCTTTTCTTTGATTTTGGGGTTATTTTCCATTAAAGTTAGTAATTTAGGGTTATGATTATGTTAATGGTGATTAAGGTGGATTAGTGTGATTAGTGCTTCATTAGTGTAAAATTTGTTGTTAGGATAAGGAAGTGAACAAACTTTGAACCAAAACCAAAGAGGAAGTAAGGGCAAAGAGAAAGCTAGCTAGGAAGAAGATTAAAGTGAAGAGAAGTGAATTTTGTGAGGCATGTACATTTGGAAAAAATTCAATGTAGAAAAATGTTGATTTTGATTTTGTGATATTGTGAAATTTTGAATGAATTGGTGATTAAATGATGCCATGAATGTTCAAATAAAAATTAGAATATGAGGTTGATGCATGAAAATGAAAATTGTATGAATTAATTGATGTGCTGGAAAATTCATCTTATGAAAAATTTCTAGTTTTCTGCTCATAACTTTCATTCAAACCATTAGACCTGAATATTCCTAGAATTAGGTGCAAAATGGACTGAAAGTTTGTACTAGAAATTTGTCTAGTAAAATATTAGGCAGATTGCAGTGAACGTAAATTAGAAAAAAATTCATAACTTTTGCTAAAAATTTTGGTTCAATGTGATTCTAGTTTGATTTTAAAGATAAGACATGTACTTAAAATTTTCTAGTTGATCACTTGTCAAAATTCTATATAAAATGGGTGAAAAATATAAAGAACAATATGGCTGAAATCTGTCTAGTAAAATACTGAGCAGATTGGAATGAACGTAACTTAGAAGAAAATTCATACCTTTTGCTAAAAATTTTGGTTTAATGTGATTCTAGTTGTAAATTAAAGAAAAGACATGTACCTACATTTTGTTAGTTGATCACTTGTCCAAATTCCATCTAAAAATGGACGAAAAATACAGGGAAACATAAGGAAGAAATGTTGTCCAGAATAGGGCAGTTTGCACATATGTGTTGATTGTAGAATTTTGTGATAGAAAAATATATTATTTGATTTTCTTGTAGTTATAATGATTAAATGAGCAAGTATGAGGTTGTAAAATGTTTCATGGGAATTATTGCATTTATTTGGAATTTATATTAGTGTTACATACATAATTTATGTAAATAATAATAAAGGTAACAAATATAATTAAACCCTATAACATCTTGTCAAGAATTAGAAATTAGGATAAGTTGGCATACCAATAAAATGGTAGAAATGTAGGCACTAAAAATAATAATGTTGAGTTCGAAATGACATAGGCACTAAAAATAATAGTGCTGAGTTCGAAATGACGTAGGCACTAAAACGGTGCTGAGTTGTTATTGGAAATGTAGGCGTTAAACGTCGAGTTATAAAATAATTATGTAGACGCCGAGTATACTGCCGAAGAGCTGAAATTTTGTATCCAGTGTTTAGTTTCAGTCTAAGATGTTGTGTGCTTTCAAATAAATAATAGAAAAAATATAAATTATTAAATTGATAGTTCAAATTGTATATCTAGTATTGTTAAAATTTCAAGCGTGTTTAATGAATGGAATGTCATAATTGATGAATGAAATATTTTTGCATGACGAAAATAGTTTTACTATTAATTGAATATTTGGCATGCTTAATAAATAAATTGTAATTTCTAGAAATTTTTTTTAGAAATATTTATGTAATTATTGGATAGTTGTCAAACGTATCACTAAGCTAATAGCTTAGTGCATGTGTTTCACGTGCAGATAAATAGATGTAACTGTTACGTTAGAGCGACCGAAGATAAGAGGAACCCCAAGATCAGATTATAGCAGTCTAGTTTTTTTTGTATGTTTTGGAAATGATATTGTAAAAATTAAATTTAGGAATTTCTTTTGATGTATATTTGTGGCATGTAATATTTATAAGGAATGAATTTGGTAATTTTATATATCTAGTATTATTTGTAAAAATATTTCTAAATATTATAGTTTAATTGAATGAATTCTTTTAAATTAAATTATTCACATTAGGAGTTGCATATTTTAAATAAAAAATATATATAGTAATAAATATTCCGCTAATAATAAACTTGAAAATTGAAATAAAAAAATATATACAATAAATTGAGTGTTGGTTTTAAAACAAATGAGCTTAGTATCACTTTCATATCCTATTAACGATTAGTAGGGTAAGGGACCGTTACATTTAGTGGTATCAGAGCTCAGGCCAATAGATTCTTAATCAGTGGGTGTAAAATGGAATATGTGTCTCATGCATATGCGTAAAATGCTGCAACTATCTGACTTGGGTCCCTTCTTCTAGTTTATAGGTAGATATGGATTTGGGATCAGAACAAGATTTATTGGAAGATGAACTGAGTAACAGTCTTTCAGACTCAGCCAATCTCAGACAACCTCCATCAGTGAGAGATTCCGGGCCGCGTGTAAGCTCCACCGAGAGTAGAGGGACAGGCTAATTTAGGACAGGAACCTCTTATGGAACAGATAGCAAATTTGTTGCAAAGGATAGTACAACCAGTTCCACAACCAGTTCCACCTCCTCCTCTGCCTCAGCCAAAACCCTGGATTGATAAGTTAAGAAAATATGGGGCCATAGATTTTATGGGAAGGAGAGAGGATGACCTAGTAGCTTCAGAGTTTTGGATGGAGTCCACAGAAAGGGTGTTTGAGGAACTTGAGTGTCCAGAGGAACAGAAGGTCAGATATGCAGTGTCCCTTCTAAAAGATCATGCCTATGACTGGTGGAAATCAATCTTATTAAAGCCTCAGACACCGAAA
Organism: Triadica sebifera; assembly: GCA_023653625.1. Lineage (NCBI taxonomy): Eukaryota > Viridiplantae > Streptophyta > Magnoliopsida > Malpighiales > Euphorbiaceae > Triadica > Triadica sebifera. Next base: position 24,321,829 of record CM042905.1, on the reverse strand, counting down.
CCACCTTCCTGGAATTTCTTCAAGGTAGAATTTAGCAAGAAATATATGCCTAGAGTTTATGTGAATGAAAAGAAAAGGGATTTTCAAGACTTGAAGCAATGAAGCATGTAAGTGGCAGAATACGAGATGCAATTCACCAAACTGAGTAAATATGCAGCTGGAATCATTGCTGATGAGGCAGATAAATGTCGTAGAATTGAGGATGGGCTTAATGATGATATTGGGAATATGGTGACCGCCCTTCAGCTTGAGGATTTTGCTACACTTGTACCATCGGCCATCAGTGTGAAAAAGAGGTCAAAGAGAAAGAGGATAGAAAAGCCACCCCGAATATCGACAATTAGCGTGGCCCAGACATAAGGTAAAAGGGGGCAGACAGTGCCTAGGTTTCTCCAATCACGGGATTCTGGACCAACCTTTTCAGTTAGGCAAGGCCAACAGTTGAGGCCAGAGGGGTCTACAGCTAGTGCACTAGCTTCGGGTAAAAGGAGATTCATATTTGTCACATGTCAACATTGTGGAAGATCACATGCAGGTGATTGCTGGTGGATTATTGGAGCATGCGTACTATGCGGATCTACTGAGCACAAACAGAATGATTGCCCCAGAGGAAGAGGTACAGGTGGTGTACTATTAGTGCAGGTTCAGAATGTTACTCGAGGTAAAGGTAGGGGACATGGACAGTCTAGAAGAGGCAGGATTGGGCAGAGTGTATCAAAATCAGTGAATAGAGTAAAAGGTAGCCAAGCCCCAGCTCGAGCATATGCCATGAGAAATCGTGAGGAGCAGGATGCCCTAGATGTCATTATCGGTAAATTTTTTTCTTTATGATACTGATTTATTTGCACTAATATATCCAGGTTCTACACATTCATATTTATGCATGTCATCACCTAGTCATGGGAATATGGTAGCAGAGAAATTAGATTGTGATATATTAGTGACAAATCTTTTGGGTCATGGAGTGAAAGTTAGTCGAGTCTATTAAAACACTCCAATCAAAGCTCAGAATGTATAATTCCCAGCTGACCTAATAGAGTTGTCATTCCATGAGTTTGATGCAATCTTGGGGATGGATTGGTTAACTCAGCATAAGGCAATGGTGGATTGTCAATATAGGAGAGTAACTTTCAAGAATTCAGGGCAGGATGACGTGATTGTCCTGGGCGAGAACCAGCCATACTTGACTAATGTCATTTCTATGATGAAGGCAAGTAAGCTTATCAAAAAGGGATGTGAAGCATTTTTGGCACATATTGTAGATACAAGAAAGAGAGTCTATATCTCAGGGAGATTCCTACAGTATGTGAATATCCAGATATCTTCCCTGAGGATTTGTCAGGGTTATCATTTGTTAGAGAGATAGAGTTTGCCATAAATGTTTTGTCAAGCACAACCCCGATATCGATCACTCCCTATAGAATGTGACCTGCTAAACTAAAAGAATTAAAAGTGCAATTGCAAGAGTTGTTAAAGAAAGGGTTTATCAGGCCTAGTCTCTCACTTGGGGTGCTTCGGTTTTATTTGTGAAAAAGAAGAATGGCACCTTTCGTTTGTGCATTGATTATCGTTAGTTGAACAAGATGACAATTAAGAACATATATCCCTTGCCGATAATAGATGACTTATTTGATCAGTTGAAAGGAGTAGGGGTATTTTCTAAAATTGACCTCAGATCAAGTTATCACCAATTGAGAATTAGAGAACCAGACATTTCAAAAACAACATTTAGGACTCGATATGGTCATTACGAGTTCCTAGTGATGCCTTTTGGCCTGACAAATGCCCCAACATCATTTATGGATCTAATGAATAGAATCTTTAGGCCTTATTTGGACCAGTTTGTGGTGGTGTTCATAGATGATATCTTGGTGTACTCCAGAAGCAGAGAAGAACATGATCAACATCTTCGTATTGTCTTCCATACCTTGAGAGAGAATCAATTTTATGCAAAGTTGTCAAAATGTGCATTTTGGTATGGAACTAGCAGCCATTGTATTTGCATTGAAAATATGGCGACACTACCTGTATGGCGAGCAATGTTATATCTATATAAAGCATAAAAGTCTGAAATATTTGCCTTCACAAAAGGAACTCAATTTGAAACAGAGGCGATGGCTAGAATTAATCAAATACTACAATTGTATCATTGATTATCATCCGGGTAAGGCCAATGTGGTAGCTGATGCTCTGAGTAGAAAACTCTGGCAAGTAAACATTAAAACTTAAATTTATTAAGTGATCAAGATAAAAAAAAAATGAAATAATAAGTTCTTTATATATTATTTGAGCAGAATTGCGGATTCAACCCACATTGATTCAACAAGCAGGACACAAAATTAAAGGAAATCTTTGAAATGGTGAAAAAGGTTGAAAAACCAGAATTTACTATCGAATCAGATGGGAGTTTAAGGCAAAAGGGCAGGTTATGTGTGCTAGACATACTAGAATTGAAACAAGATATTTTGAAGGAGGCTCACAATGTTATTTATGCAATGCACCTGGGAAGCAACAAAATGTATCATGACTTGAAGGCATATTACTGGTGGCCAGGAATGAAAAGAGATATCACAGAGTATACTACCAGATGTTTAACTTGTCAACAAGTGAAGGCTGAGCATCAAGTACCAAGTGGATTATTGCAGTCAATTTCAATTCTGGAGTGGAAATGGGAAAAAGTTACAATGGATTTTGTTTCTGGTTTGCCTTTGACACAAAAGAGGCATGATTCAGTATGGGTAGTGGTGGACCGGCTCATTAAATTAGCTCATTTTCTACTGATCAAGATGGATTATCCACTTAACCTTTTGGCAGAGATCTATGTTAATGAGATAATTCGTTTACATGGTGTGCTAGTTTCAATCATTTCAGATCGAGACCCAAGGTTCACTTCAAAATTCTAGAAAAGTTTGCATCAAGCCATGGGTACTCGACTCAATTTCAGCACAACTTTCCACCCACAAACAGATGGACAATCGGAGAGGATCATACAGATATTGGAAGATATGTTGAGGAGTTGTGTGATAGAATTTGAAGGCAGTTGGGATAAACATCTTCCATTGATAGAATTTGCCTACAATAATAGTCATCAAGCCAATATCAGTGTGGCACCATATGAAGCCTTATATGGGAGAAAATGTAAAACGCTTCTATGTTGGACCGAGCTTAATGAAAATAAAGTAGTGGGTCCAAATTTAGTACAATAGACAGAGGAAAAAGTGAGAGTAATAAGAGATAGGATGAAAGCTGCTACTGATAGACAGAAATCATATGCAGATTTGAAAAGGAAGGATATTGAGTATACAGTTGGTGACAAAGTATTCTTAAAAGTCTCACCTTGGAAAAGGATTTTTCGATTTGGAAAGAAGGGAAAGTTGAGTCCTAGGTTCATTGGACCTTATGAGGTACTTGAACGCATAGGTCCCATGGCGTACAAATTAGCACTACCACCAAAGTTAGACAAGATTCACAACGTATTCCATGTGTCCATGTTGAGAAGATATCGATCGGATTCATCTCATATCATATCAGCAGAACCTATAGAGATACGACCAGATCTAACTTATGAAGAGGAGCCACTGGACATTCTAGCAAGAGAAATGAAAGAGCTACGGAACAATAAGGTATTATTGGTAAAGGTTCTGTGGAAAAATCATAATTCAAAAGAGGCGACTTGGGAAAATGAAAAGGTGATGAAGGCTCAGTATCCACAATTATTCCACTCCAGTTAAAATGGTAAATTTCGAGGGTGAAATTTTTTTTTAAGTAGGGGAAAATTGTAATGCCCATTAATTTAGACCACGGTCGAGGTTGACCGAAATCCGACATGCCAAACTGATCGGGGTCTAAATTTGGATATGAAAAAAATAAATTAAAATAATAATAAGATGCGAGAAAAATATTTTGGATATTATTAATTGAGAATTTTGAAGTGTGTAATTAAAATGTGGAAAAAAATAATTTTTCGCTGAACGAAATTAGAAATTGTAGTGTTTTTGGCACATATATTTTAAGAAGACATAAAAATAGAATATTCTCTCTCTAAGGAAAGGAATATTCTTTTAATTAAAGGAAAGTAAGAGTGATTTAAATTAATGGACCAATGGGAAGCAAGATTAGTAATTAATCCTAACCACCCACCTAATCCAACTTTAAAAGTCAACTTTCACTTTTTGCCTTTATTCTTCTTCTTTCTCATCTTAATCAAGCCCATTTCTCTCCCATTTCTTCTCCTTTTTCTGTGACTTCCTCCCCCATTTATTCTTCTTTTGTTTTCTTCAATCAAGCTAAGATTAGATGGAAAAAAAAAGGATTAAGGCAAGATCATCAAAAAAATAAAACTAAGTAAGCAAAACTAAGGAAGAGGAAGGAAGAAAAGAAAAGAAAGAAGACTTGGGTTATTTTAAAGATCATCAAAGGTGAGTTTAGATTTTCCATCTTCTCACTTTTCTTCTTCTCTTTTCTTTGATTTTGGGGTTAGTTGCCATTAAAGTTAGTAATTTAGGGTTATTATTATGTTAATGGTGATTAAGGGTGGATTAGTGTGATTAGTGTTTGATTAATGTAAAATTTGTTGTTAGGACAAATAAGTGAACAAACTTTGAACCAAAATCAAAGTGGAAGTAAGGGCAAAGAGAGAGCTAGCTAGGAAGAAGATAAAAGTGAAGAGAAGTGAATTTTGTGATGTATGTACATTTAGCAAAAATTCAATGTAGAAAAATGTTGATTTTGATTTTGTGATATTGTGAGATTTTTTATGAATTGGTGATTAAATGATGCCATGAATGTTCAAATAAAAATTAGAATATGAGGTTGATGCATGAAAATGGAAATTGCATGAATTAATTCATGTGCTGGAAAATTTGTCCTATAAACAATGTTTAGTTTTCTAGTCATAACTTGAGTTCCAAAAATGATTTTTGAGTAATTATTATTGGGTTGGAAAGCTAAGATATAAAGCTTAAACTTTCATTCAGACCATTAGATCTGAATATTCCTGGAATTAGTGAAAAATAGACTCAAAGTTTGTACTAGAAATTTGTCCAGTAAAATACTGGGCAGATTACAGTGAACGTAGATTAGAAAAAAATTCATAAATTTTGCTAAAAAATTTAGTTTAATGTGATTCTAGCTGAATATTAAAGATAAGACATTTACTTAAATTTTGCTAGTTCATCACTTGTCCAAATTCTATCTAAAAATGGATGAAAAATATAGAGAAAAATAAGGCAGAAATCTGTCCAGTAAAATACTGGGCAGATTGGAATGAATGTAGCTTAGAAGCAAAATTCATAACTTTTGCTAAAAAATTTGTTTAATATGATTCTAGTTGAAAAGTAAAGATAAGACATGTACCTACATTTTGTTAGTTGATCACTTGTCCAAATTCCTTCTAAAAATAGACGAAAAATACAGGGAAACATAAGGAAGAAATGCTATCTAGAATAGGGTAGTTTGCACATATGTGTTGATTGTGGAATTTTATGATAGAAAAATATATTCTTTGATTTTCTTCTAGTTATAATGATTAAATGAGCAAGTATGAGGTTGTAAAATATTTCATGGGAATTATTGCATTTATTTGGAATTTATATTAGTATTACATATATAATTTATGTAAATAATAATAAATATAACAAATATAATTAAGCCTTATAACATCTTGTCGAGAACTAGAAATTAGGATAAGTTGGCATGCTAATAAAATGGTAGAAATGTAGTACTAAAAATAATAGTGCTGAGATTTAATTTACGTAGGCACTAAGAAATAGTGCTGAGTTGAAACTACGTAGGCACTAAAAAATAGTGTTCGGTTCGAAATTACATAGATACCAAAAAGGTGCTGAGTTGTTATTGGAAATGTAGGCGTTAAACGTCGAGTTATAAAATAATTATATAGGCACCGAATATACTGTCGAAGGGCAGAAACCCTGCATCCAGTGTTTAGTTCCGGTCTAAGATGTCGTGGGCTTTCAAATAAATAATAAAAAAATGTAAATTATTAAATTAATAGTTCAAATTGTATATATAGTATTGTTAAAATCTCAAGCTTGTTTAATGAATGGAATGTCATAATTGATGAATTAAATATTTTTGTATGACGAAAATAGTTTTACTATTAATTGAATATTTGGCATGCTTAATAAATTAATTGTAATTTTTAGAAATTTTTTTTAGAAATATTTATGTAATTATTGGATAATTGTCAAACGTACCACTAAACTAGTAGCTTAGCGCATGTGTTTCACGCGCAGATAAATAGACGTAGTTGTTATGTTAGGGCGACCAAAGATAAGGGGAACCCCAAGATCATATTGCAGCAATCTAGTTTTTTTGTATGTTTTGGAAATGATATTGTAAAAATTAAATTTAAGAATTTCTTTTGATGTAAATTTGTGGTATGTAATATTTATAAGAAATGAATTTGGTAATTTTATATTTCTAGTATTATTTGTAAAAATATTTCTAAATATTGCTGTTTAATTGAATGAGTTCTTTTAAATCAAATTAGTCACATCAAGAGTTGCATATTTTAAATAAAAAAAATATATGGTAATAAATATTCTGCTAATAATAAACTCGAAAATTGAAATAAAAAATATATATACAATAAATTGAGCATTGATTTTAAAACAAATGAGCTTAGTAGCACTTTCATATCCTATTAATGATTAGTAGGGTAAGGGAGCGTTACAAAATAGCAAAGTGTCACGCTTATGACTACTGTCACGTCCGTGAAAATAGTTTAGTGTCAATTTTCCACCATTCAAAGTTCACGCCCGTGAAAGTATAGTCAAGTCTGTGACCAAACACTTCAATTTCTTCTAGAGAGTGTTATGACTAGAGTCACCACTTGGACCACGACTTGGAAGAACATTCACACTCATAACACATATAGTCACACCAATGAAAGAGGATAGAGAAACATGTCAGGCGCGATTTAAGAGTTGGTTTAATGGCTATTTTTGCAATAAATGCACCCAAGCGGCTATAATTCATAGAGGGAGTTGACCCGCATCAGTAAGAGGGATGATATATTGACAGACTTATCCCTGGACCATTTGCTGATGAATGCTAGGTTACGAATGGTAAGGAATCACAAGCGGGTTGGTCATCAATTCGGAGGGTGTTTTCCGTGGTTTTCCCATGTTACAACTTCCGTACCAATTCGGTCGATCCGGAATGGATTGGTTAAACATTCCATTAGGGAGAGCTAGTACCAAAAGGTAGCAATGAGACGGCCAGGGGAAGAGCGGGAGGAAAGCCGAGCCAAGGACTGCCCCCTCTTCCCCTCACTCTCCTTTCCCTAATATGAATCACCGCGAAGCTTTCGGGAAGAGGGGTAGTCTTGTGTGTAAGCATAGCATTTCTGGTCGAACGGTTGAAACTGAGCTGCCTCGGCCCAAAAGAAAAGACTGCGAGAACACGAGTTTTGCAATTGCGAAAGAAGCTCCCACAGCGAGACCGGAGATCGATCCACACACGGCATGAAGTATTTCCCAAGGGCAGTTTGGACGGTGTGCAGATCTATAGGTGCTTGCGCATGGAGGGCCTACCTACGTACATGATTGATAGAATCACGCTATACTAAGAGGGGGGGTGGTCAACGCAGAAATCCTTCCACTGGCAGGCGATCGTGTTTTTCACAGGATTTCTCTTAGAAGCGCAACTCGCTTAACACGTGAGATTTGTGCAGGTGTATACTCACTATAGGTTGATAAGTGTTTCTCATTGTAATCAATTACTCAAAAGTGAGCTTGGGTATATTGGGTTAAAAGTGAAACACTTTTAAGGGTTTATTGTGTGAGCCACAAAACACAACGAATTGGTTTTTGTGTGAACCATTGAAAAACACAAGAGAATTTATGGGTTAGGTGTTAGCCATTGAGGGAAACACCATAGTTGGGAGTGAGCTTGAAAAACTCCGTTGTAACACTTAGTGTGTTAGTGAAACATCCAATTGAGATTGGGGAGAGGAGTAAGGTTTGTTAATACCCGAACCTCTATAAATTTTGTGTGTGATATCTCTCCTTCCTTCCTCTATTTTATTTATTTCACACTTTCAAATAAGAAAATTTTTATTTGCTAACCAATTCAACCCCCTTCTTAGTTCATTGTCTAGGCAACAATTAGTATTTGAGCTTGTCTAGCAACAAAACCTAATAAGCACTAGCAAAGATCAAGAAATGGCCAATGAAGGATTTTAAATTCTCAAGCCTTACTTTGATGGAGCGAACTACGCTCATCGGAAATTCCGAATGGAGACATATCTCGATAATGAAGGAATTGAAGTTTGGAAAAGTATTTGGAAAGAATGGACACCACCAACCAAGAAAGGAGTTGATGGTGAAGAAGAAATTCTTTCAAGAGATGATTGGACGGAGCCTCAACGAAGAGCTAATTTCAAAAACCAAAAAGCAATGACAATCCTTGGAAGTTCTTTATCTATTGAAGAATGTGGTAGAATCCAACATTGTCCTACTGCATATAGCATGTTGAAAACATTGGAGAATTATCATGAAGGAACCAAGTAAGTAAAATGCAAGAAGATTCAACTTCTTACTTCGTAATATGAACTCTTCAAAATGAAATCCAATGAATCCATCACCGACATGACGAACCATTTTCTAGCCATCATCAATGGCATGAGAAAGCTTAGAAAGCACTTAAGCTTGGAAGATTTGAACAACAAAATTCTAAAAAGCCTTCCTCTCAAAGACTATGGTTTAAGAGTTGCAGGTATAGAAAAGGCCAATGAAGACATGAGCATCATGCCTATCGATGTGCTTATTGGCAAACTTCTAACACACGAGATGGAAATAAAAAGAGATAGTGAACTTGAAGCCAAACCAGAAAAGAGAAAGCCTGTAGCACTCAAAGCCTCTACTTCAAAATCTCAAGAGGTAATTGAAGATGATGAAGAGAAGAGTGATGATGAGAATGAGGACATTGTCATGCTCTCAAAAAGAATAAAAAGAATGATTGAAAATAGACTTGGCAATTCCCAAAACTTCAAACACTCCTCAGATAACTCTCAAAGAAATAAAGATGAGGTAAAGTGTTATGAATGCGGGAAGAAAGGACATATCAAACCAAAATGTCCAAAGCTCAAGAAACACAAGAAAATATTTTAAAAAGATGATGGGGAGAAAGGTCACAAAGCCATTTGGGATGACAAAGGCTCTTCATGCGAAAAAGATGATAATGAAGGAGAAGAGTTCAACCTATGCTTCATGGCTTTAGAGGATCACTTCACGGATGAGGTAGGTCCTTCTTACTCATACTCTTTTAATGATAATAGTAATGATAATAATAATGATAGTGAAGATGATGATGATGAGCAAAGTTTAATAGAAGTGTTGAACCTAGAATTAGAAAAATATAAAAGTAGACTTAAAACTTATGAAAATAATATTTTAGATTTGAAAAATAAAATGGAAGTTTTACAAAAAGAGAATTATGATTTTAAGACTTCTAATGAAACTCTTCAAAAATCTTTAGATAAGTATTCCTCTAGATTCTCAACTAAATCTTTGCTTAAAGAAAACAACATTTTGAAAAATAAAGTTTAGGAATTTAGAAACTCAATTTCAAAGTTTCATAAAGGGAAGAGAGTTTAGATACTCTCATAGTCTCTCAAAAACCACCTTTAATAAGACATGGTATAGGCTTTAATGAAACATCTTCTTCATCTCATAAGACTATATTTGTTAAGTCTAGTGCACCTCAAACTTCCATAATTAAGGTAATAGTCCCAAGGGCTAAAAACATAACACACACAAAACCCTCTATTCAAAAGAAGAATAGTCAAAGGTCTCTTGGCTTAAGAGGGAAACCTCAAAAGACCAGTCATGCTTTTATGTATAAAAGACATACACCTAGGAAAGCACATATTCATCATGCATGTGTATGTCACTGCACACAAACTCATTCTAAAAGGATGTTAAGACCTAAAAGCATGTCAAAACTGAAAAACATATATAGAGCTAAACAATGCAATTATTGCATGAAATTTGGTCATATCAACAAGCATTTTTGGATAAGGAAGGATCATTAGGAACCTTCAAGTGCTAACCCCTAAAGACCCAAGTTCATTTGGGTACCTAAAAACCAAACTTAAATCAAGGTTTTATAGGTATGCCTCAAGTTCACTATAAAGGAAAATGTTTGGCTTGTGGATATTGGATGCTCAAGGCATATGACTGGAAACAAAGAACTCTTCAATCACATCAAAAGAATTGATGGTGGTAAGGTAACCTTTGGAAACAATGCTAAGCGTAAGGTAATTGACATTGGCTCTATTGGCATTAATAATACAACTTTTATTCAAGATGTTTTGCTTGTTGATGGTTTGAAACATAATTTGTTAAGTGTAAGACAATTATGTGATAAGGGAAACCAAGTTATCTTTACCTCAAATGAATGTCTTGTAACCTCTTTGAATGGCCAAAAGATATTCAAAGGAGATAGAGATGTCAATACTTACATAATCGACTTACACAAAATATCTAACCTTTCCTCTAAGTGTTTTATGTCTATTAGTGATGAATCTTGGCTATAGCATAGAAGGCTTAGTCATGCAAGCATGGAATTAATTCAAAGCCTTAGCAAAGGAGAGCTAGTGAGTGGACTTCCAAAAGTCAAATTTGAAAAAGATAAGTCATGTGAAACTTGCCAAAGAGGAAAACAACAAAAGTCATCCTTAAAATCCAAAAATATTGTAAATACCTTTAAACCTTTATAACTTTTGCATTTAGATCTTTTTGGACATACTAGACTTGCTAGTTTAGGAGGTAAACACTATGCTTTTGTCATTGTTAATGATTACTCTTGATTCACTTGGGTAATTTCTTAGCTCAAAAGAGTGATGCTTTTGAATCTTTCAAAAATTTTGCTAAAAGAGTTCAAAATGAAAAAGGCTATTTTATTTCCAAAATAAAAAGCGATCATGGCAAAGAATTTGAAAATAAAAATTTTGAAAATTTTTGTTTAGAATATGGTATTTCACACAATTTGTCAACTCTTAGGACATCTCAACAAAATGGGGTAGTAGAAAGGAAAAATCGAACTTTAATTAAAATGGCTCGAACAATGCTCAATGAGTATGGTTTACCAATCTACTTTTGGGTCGAAGCCACTAATACTGCATGTTATATTTCAAATCGAGTTTTCAAAAGACCACTTTTAAACAAAACTTCTTTTGAGCTATGGAATGGAAGAAAACTCATGATATCTTACTTTAGAGTATTTGGATGCAAGTGTTTTATATTAAATACCAAGGACAACCTTGGAGAATTTGCCTCTAAATCTGATGAAGGTATCTTCTTAGGATACTCTACAACTAGCAAAGCTTATAGAATCTTTAATAAAAGGTATTTAGTTGTTGAAGAGTCTATGCATGTCATTTTTTATGAATCTAGTAAGCTTAATCTCGTGAAAGGTAGTGTTCTTGATGATATTGTAGGAACAATGGAGAAGCATGATCTTGATCATGAGAAAGATAATGATGATCAAGAGAAACAACAATAAGATGTCTTTCTACCACAAGTTCAAGAGCAAGACAACCAAGAGCTTCCAAAAGAATGGAAAATGATAAGGAATCAGCACAAGGAATAAATCATTGGTGATCCTACTAAGGGTGTAAGTACTAGATCTCATCTCAAACTCTTAGATTCTAACCTTGCTTTTGTCTCTCAAATTGAGCTTCAAATATTGATGAGGCTCTTAATGATGAAATTTGGGTGATTGCTATGCAATAAAAACTCAACCAATTTGAGAGAAGTAAGGTATGGACCTTAGTTCTAAGACACAAAGACCATCTTATCATTAGTTGTAAATGGGTAAGGTTCAATAACTAGGAATAAAGCTAGATTAGTTGCAAAAGGTTAAAATCAAGAATAAGGTATAGACTATGATGAAACCTATACTTCGGTAGCTAGATTAGAAGTCATAAGAATACTTTTAGCATTTACATGCCATATGAATTTTAAACTTTTCCAAATGGATGTCCAAAGTGCATTCTTAAATGGTTTTATAGAAGAGGAAGCATTTGTAGAACAACCTCCGAGTTTTGAAAGTCATAACTTGCCTAATCATGTTTTTAAACTTTCAAAAGCCTTGTATGGATTAAAACAAGCTCCAAGAGCTTAGTATGAAAGACTAAGTTCTTTTCTTTTAGAAAATAATTTTTCAAAATGACATGTTGATACAACCTTATTTATTAAAAAGCATAAGCATGACATTTTAATTGTTCAAATTTATGTTGATGATATCATATTTGGGTCTACTAATGAATTGCTTTGCCAAGAATTTGCTAAGTGTATGACTATGGAATTTAAAATGAGCATGATGGGTGAACTTAAGTTCTTCCTTGGTCTACAAATCAAGTAAAGCAATGAGGGCATATTCATCAACCATTCCAACTACTCCAAAGAGTTAATCAAGAAATTTGGAATGGAATGATGCAAAAATGCTAAGACTTTTATGAGCACATCAACAAAATTGGACAAAGATGAGAAAGGGAAGAGCATAAATGAAAAGCTCTATAGAGGTATGATCGGATCACTTTTATATCTTACTACCTCTAGGCCTCATATAATGTATATTGTATGCTTATGTGCTAGATTTCAATCTTGTCCTAAAGAATCACATTTGAATGTTGTAAAAAGGATTTTAAAATACTTAAATGGCATATTACATGTAGGCTTATGGTATCCTAGAAATTCATCTTTCCATATCATAGGATATTTAGATGCAGATTATGCTGATAGTCTTTTGGATAGAAAAAGTACCTCAGACACTTGTCACTTTATTGGTGAATGCCTAGTTTCTTCATTTAGCAAGAAACAAGTTTCGGTTGCCTTATCTACCGCTGAAGCCGAATATGCGGTAGCAGGGTGTTGTTGCACTCAAATCCTATGGATGAGACAACAACTTAAAGATTATGGTCATAGATTGGACCATATACCCATCAAATGTGACAATACTAGTGCCATCAACCTATCTAAGAATCCCATTCAACACTCTAGAAGTAAGCATATTGACATTAGACATCATTTTCTTAGGGATCATGTTCAATATGGAGATGTTGTGTTAGAATTTATTGATACAAATAATCAATTGGCAGACATTTTTACCAAACCTCTTAATGAAGAAAGTTTTTATTTTATAAGAAGAGAGCTTGGTATGCTTGATGGATCAACATTTTCTTAATTATTTTTTTATGCCAATTGTATGTTGTGTGAACTTTGAATGTTAATTCCTTCATATGATGCATTTTACATTATTGATTTTATGGTATGAAGTGGTTAACATGATAGAAATTTGTTTTAAGGCTTAGAAACTTTTTAGAAATCTTCTATTCTTGTTTTAGACTTAGTTTTATTTTTTGAAGATTTAAGCTGATTCAAATCTGTGACATATATTCATGGTCGTGAACAAAGACATCAAGAAATTCCAGAACCATTCATGCCTTGTTTCACGACTTGCCTCAGAGAAGAGGTGGTGGAGACTAAGCTTCACGCCTGTTACTATATTTGTCACATCCGTGAAAAGCATTCTTCACGCCCGTGACATATATTCACGGCTGTGAACATAGACAGCAAAAAGTTCCAGAAGCTTTCACGCTTTGTTTTACGACTTGCCTCACGAGAAGAGGTAGTGAAGACTAAGCTTCATGCCTATTACTATACTTGTCACATCTATGAAAAGCCTTCTTCATGCCCATAACACATATTCACAACTGTGAACAAATACAGCAAAAAGTTCCAAACCGTTCATGCTTTGTTTCACAACTTGCCTCATAGGAAAGGGTAGTGAAGACTAAGCTTCACGCCCATTACTATATTTGTCGCACCCGTGAAAAGTCTTCTTCATTCCCATGAATCTGTGACTCATTTCACCTTCCTTTTCATGGTTAGAGCACCCCTTCAACAAACCGTGACCCCGATGATTCACGCCCGTGACTAGTTATTCACGGCCGTGAAGCTATCAACTATAAAATGAAATTCTCTATCTTTTCTCATTTCCATCTCTCCAAATTCTGGCATTTAACACACACATTCAATATTTCTCACAAAATCCAGCCTCCTCACTTTTCCCTCTATAAAAACCTCTCAAACCCCTTTCTCATTAAAAAATCACAAATTTCTCAAGGGTTTCAATTTTTTTTTTTTTTGCAAATTTCTTCTCTTCTATTGTTCAAGCGATCAAAAAAATGGAATTTAGTTCCTCCAAGAGCACTAGGAAGAAATTGTTAGAGGAGCCCTCTAAAGGCAGTCACCATGAGCACTTATTGTACTAATTTATTTGATTAATAAAAAGACTTTTTCATTAATTCGATGTTCATTTGATATATGAATTGATAAGTGATCTTAAATCAATTAATGAAGTCCTTGATACATAACATAGCATGAAGGAAATCATGATGAGATCATGATATTGAGATTCTTATCATGTGTAATTATATTAGTATCAAAACTATCCCTAGTCATAGGATTAACGAGACATAACATTATTAATCTAGACAAACTAGCACATGTTACACTCCTTGATTGGATTGAGTAGTAGATCTCATAATCTATAAACATAAGATATTTAGAGTTAACATGTGGATGCATCCTAAGTGTAGCTAAATACATTGGATGACCAACTATGAGACAATCATATGGATAATCTATTAAAATGTCAATGATAGTCTCATCATAGCAATGGTGCAAGTATCCTTAGACTTGAGGTACTTAAGGATATCTTGAATATGGATCCTATATTTTGACACTATTCCTTGTTGCCTCAGGGAGGTTGCTCATAGGGTGATCATTGGATACAACTTGAGGTATTCAAAGTTAATTGGATAACCAACAAAGGATTCACCACTTCTGATAGAAGGAGTGTATACCCATGGCCTTTTGTCGTGGTCATGACTTGGGAATCTCTGGTCGGAGTGGAAATGTCATAAAGATAGTCTTTAATGACATATCTAATAGAGTAATGAGCCTCAGGGACAAGAACTAATATTACTTTGACTAGATGTGACATAGTCAGTCTAGACGGAGTTGACACATGTCCATACTCTGAACCAAGCGGGGTATAGAATGGTGAAAGGAATAATTGCACGTAAATTGTCTATGGAAAGGTTGTAGTCAAACCACTGACTTTCCGATCAATTGGGGGTCATGATGTGTTGCTAGATATCACTCATGACTTGCTTAAATTAATTGTTAATTTAAGTGGCCAATATAACCAAGAACCTAATGGGTCACACGCATTGAAGATATGAAGAATGAGTAAAATGGTTTTGGATATGATCCAAAATATGAGTGAATTATTTCGGGATGGATCGCGATGAGATCTCACGAAAAAAATCATTCGGGAGGATCACAGGCCCATATGGGCCTGTGGGAGCTAGGCAGGCTATTGGTTTACCCAACAGGCCAGCACGGCTGCCCAGCAATAGGCCCAGTGCGCTGTTACCTCCCTCCCGTTGGCCAACGGCAGATTTTGGCCTTAATTTGGCCAATTACTATTCATTTATTTCTCTTTTCTCCATTTTTGACTTTTCATCTTTTATTTGAATTTGATTCAAATAGAAATATCATCAAATGGCAGAAAATAGACATGAAAATATTTTTTTATGAAAAAAAAATATTTTTAAGGCATAACAAAAATTCTCTCAAGAACACTTTCAAAGCTAGCACTTTGAATTTGTTCAAACCATTTCTTTTGATAATTTCTTCTTCATTCTTCTCGTATATTGTCATTAGAGACATTCTAGTATTGATTTTGTGGTTTGCTACAACCCAAAAAAGTGAGGATTTGAAAAACAAATAAGAAATTATAAGGTATAATTTCTAATCTCTATATTTATATAAATTAGTTTTAATGACACAAATATGATATTTTGTTTTGGATTTTAAAAATTTTATTTTTCCACTGTATTTATGAATATGAGTCATTTTTCAAAACCCAACATTGGTATCAGAGCCCCCTTGTGTCCATTAAAATTAATTTTAATTGAAAGTGCAATGGGATTGTATTGTTTTGATGATTTTGGATCAATAGGTTTTGAAAAATTGAAATTAATTTATAAAATATGTTTTACAGATTTTTCTTTCTCTAATCTGATCATGGGATGATTAAGGATGATTATTTTGATTGAAAAATAATTTGAATGAGATTCAAATAACTAATTTCGGATTTATTTCAAAAATGCCTAAAATTGTCTTGTTTATGAACATGTGTTGTTGTTTGGCTTAATTGATGGGGCTGATTATATTTTTCTTGTAATTTGATTATGAAAAAAAATATATAGACATATTGAGAATATGTTTATACCTCTGTCCAATAATTAATTAAAAATTATTTTAATTAAATTTTCAAACAAATACAAAAACATGACTGTTTTAGCATACCCGGTGGGGCTGTATTGTTTGATTTTTTTGTATATGTTTATTTTATTTTCAGCACCTTGAAACATTTTTTATGTAATTAAAAATATTTTATTTTGATGTTAGATGATGCCAAAATTATTTTGCAAGCATTTGAAATTTTAAAAAATTCTAGATATCGAATTAGTCATTTTAAGCATCTAAGTGTGTTGGTTCGTTTGTCTTAGTAATTTTGACTTGTGCCAAAAATATTTTGATGAACTTGAGCTGACCTAAAGATGATTAGAATGATGATTTGAAGTTCTGGAAATTTTTATAATTTTTGGAAATTAATTTTGAATTAATTTAATTTGTGCAATTGTAATTCTAGTATGACTAGAAACTGGTATGTATATTAAAATTAAATTGTTTACTTTTAACATCATAATATTCTAATTTTAAGGAGAATTAATTTTGAATTATTTCTGGAAATATGAAATTTAATTTGATTTGATTAAATATTAAATTTCACTTTAAAATGACATACAAAATTAAATTAACCGAAAATACACATATAGACAATTTCGGTTCAAGTGTTGAATCGATTTACAAATTGAAATCTAAAATTGTCATTTTTATTTTGTGCATTAGAGAATACATGTTAGGGGTGTATGAAAAGGCATGATGGATGATTATGGACTTAGGCCCAATGTGATTGAGTATGCATGAAATTATTTTATTTTATGGTAAATAGGGTATGTGTGTCCCTACCTCTCTTTCTTTCTTATGTATTTCTCTTCTCATCTTACTCCCCTCAAATGTAAATTGAGGTTTTCTATAATTTGAAATATGTAATTAGATTACATAGGATTAGGATAGAATAAAGATACAAAGGAGCAAGAAGCAAAGGATGTCGTACCATAAATAAGAAGACTTAGAAATAGGAATTTGATTTCTATTTTGGGTTGTAAATTCATGCATATACATAGGTAAGACCTAGTCAATTTTTCTTTGGCTCAAGAGATTGACTTTAGTGTGTCCATAATGATGCCATATAGTTAATGTAACTATCTTTATATATCCACGTGATGAATGTATGATATATAAAAGCATGAAATAATAACTTGATGAGACTTAACAAAAAAATCCCTCGCTAAATAAATAATTAAGTCTTACACCTTCCATTAACATTGGGAGAACCAGAGTTCTTCTAGAGTTAGGGTTGTTGAGTTGCCTCAAGCTCACTCTATAAGAATATGTTCAATCCATTGAAATTAGATTTTATGATTAATGGGTTAGACTTAATCGATATTATTAACTTATTGGATATGCGCCAAGGTTAATGTGTATTGGAGGTGAAGTTGGGTTTGTATACATGAGATGTACACATAACAAGAGTTGATAGCCCAATGTATATGCACACATCAATAAGTTGATAGCACAAGATTCGATAGTTGCATGAATAATGCAATTGGTATGGATTAGATACCTACCAACCAAACTAAGGATAACTTGTTGAGTTGCCTCAAGGTTATTCTTAGCTAGTTGGATATCGACCCACTAGGAGAACTTCCATATAAGTTCTCTCGAGCTCATTGTGAAGGCTATGGATTTGTAATAAAATAGTGGGAGTCATAATGCGATTTATTAAAGACCTAATAAACATGCATTTTATGTACATTCTAACATGTTCTATTATACATCTAGGTTGCTAGAATCATCATCATGATAAGTGTGAATTTGCGATCACTAATGGAATCAAATAAGTTGACTGGGCCCAATGTTTTGGATTGGCTAAGGAATATGAGAATAGTTCTCAAATCCGAAAAGATTGGCTATGTCTTAGATGAGGCACTCCCTACTCCCCCTACTGCTAATGCTTCTAAAGATGTTCAAAAGGCATATCAAAAGCATCTCGATGATAGTGAGATGGAAAGCTGCATTATGCTTGCTACTATGTCAGCTGAGTTGCAAAAGCAGCATGAGGCTATGAATGCTAATTCCATAGTATACCATCTAAGAGAGCTTTTTGATGAGCAAGCACATTCTGAAAGGTTTGAAACTTCGAGGTTGCTCTTCCGCACTAAGATGGTTGAGGGGACATCTCCAGTGTAATATGCATTGAAGATGAATGACTATATTGAGAGGTTGGCCACCTTGGGATTTGTGATGGACCATGAATTAAGTATTGACTTAATTCTAACCTGTTTGACTAATAGTTATTCACATTTTGTGTTTAACTATAGGATGAACCAAATCTCTACCACTATTCCTGAGCTGATTAGCTTGCTCAAAACAGCTGAGCCATCTGTCAAGAAGGATAGTATGGCTGTGATGCTGGTGGACTCTTCAAGTTCTAAAAATAAGAACCTTAAGAAGAAGAAGAAGTCCATGAAGCCTAAGGGAGGCGTGGCCAAGAAGAAGGCCAAGGAGATTGCTCCAAAGGGGACATGCTTCCATTGCGGCAAGGATGGCCATTGGAAGAGAAACTGCAAGGCTTACTTGGAGTCCTTAAAGAATAAGGCATATGATGCCCCATCTACTTTAGGTATTGTTGTCATTGAAATTAATACTGCTTGTAACACCCCCTTACCCCACTGTAGTTCAGCACGATAAGTGAGCATATCGTCTTACTGTTTTATAAAATTAATGAAGTGAAGTAGGATTTTTTTTTTAACAAAAGTATTGCAGACATTGAAATAAAAATTATTACAAGCATAAATACTCAAAATTTTATTTATTTATAAAGTACATTAATATACATTCAAATTATGTTCTTTTACATAGTGACTCACATATTTAATACACATTATATGAAATAAAAACGATACTTTAATTTACAAAGTTTTTAACAAAATATACCAAAAAGAAAACCAAAGCTGCTAGCTGCTTCCTCCGAATATCCTTCTTCTTTTGACAATTCTAATTTCTATGGCTACCCTTCTAACCTGCGTGAGAGGAAACCACCCGCGCTAAGCTACTAGCTTAGTGGTGCTTCAATGATAAAAATTTTACGTACATATATATTTTCTCACATATTAATTAACCGTTTAATAAATAAGGCATAAAATAAAGAATTATATAAAATCAATAAATTTCAGTAAATACTCAATATTTAACAACTTTAATTCATATAACATTTATAAAAATCACATATTTCGATGATATTATTTTTTTTTTCTTGTGCCCATAACACCTATAACCGAACTAACTAATAAGAATAACGGGGTCGCTATTTTCGGCTTTCATAATGTTGCGTTGAGCGCATTTATAAATTGTCATTACCGGCTTTCATATTTAGCACCGAGTGCCTAAATTCCCTGATTGACATGCCAAACTATTCTCTATTCTAGTTCTCACCTAGGTGTCTTTGGGCTTAACTATTTTTATTTTAATTCCCAATATTTTCAAAAATGTCAATATTATTCAATTATCATATTTATGCTTATTTATTTTTGTTCTTTATTCTCATTATTATTGCACTAAAATCGCACACATAAATAATTTGTTAAAATTTTATAATTATTAATAAAGTAAATATTCATATTAATTATTATATATAATAATCACAACACATGCAAAAGACCAAGATTTCATATTTTTACCTATGGTAGATTTTGAATCTATTTTGGGCTTCATT
Organism: Triadica sebifera; assembly: GCA_023653625.1. Classification (NCBI taxonomy): domain Eukaryota; kingdom Viridiplantae; phylum Streptophyta; class Magnoliopsida; order Malpighiales; family Euphorbiaceae; genus Triadica; species Triadica sebifera. The sequence continues at coordinate 24,301,825 of CM042905.1, read as the reverse complement.
TTTTGCATACTTATAATTCGAACTGGGAGTTCTGGTCTTCTAACCATTTTTACCTTATTGTCTTAGCTTTCATATGCATCAAAAATCACTCAAATCCCATTTTTTTATCAAAAGTTTTTATCAATTGAATACTTCATCATCGCAGAAATTTCTGCCCAGAATTTTCTGGACGGATTCTAGGTTTGAACTTCATGCATTTTTCTGGGAAAATATAAACACAATTAGATTTTATGGTCTGAATAAAAATTAAAGTCATGTGTCTTATATTTCATTTCCAATAAATAACATACAAAACAAAATTCCAGAAATCAAGTTATCATCAAAATAGTCAAAGTTGTTCCTGGAATTTTGTACTCGAGCCACCAATTGGCATCAATCCATATTTCAACCACATTCATCATTTGCATTCATTTTAATACTAAAATTTCCAGAATTACAACTAAATTTGTGTGTCTCAATTATTTCAAACCATTTGGTCCCATTTCCATATAAAATATCAAAAGCCACAACAAATCACATAACATATCACAAACACAACATATCAAACCTTAATATATAATTCCATACATATTAACAAAATGTAAGATTTTTATCAATGAAGCACATACCCAATCAGCTTTGGTTCTTCCCTTAAACCTTCTTTTCCTTCTCTTATTAGCTAGCTTTCTCCTTGCCTTTGTCACCCTCTTGAGGGCCTCTCACTTGTTCATTGCTTTTTCCTACACAACCATACCATATTTCAATTCCAATATCCATTTCCAATACTTCTCATGTCTATATAATATTCTAATGCTCCTAATATATTTTACACCGTAATTGAGCTAAAATTTACTAAGGTTAAACTTCCCTCTTCACATGTCATGGCTGCCCAAAAACCATATCCTAGTTCCCAATTCATTTTCTTCAATTCAACACTAAATTCACCCTTAATCTATCACCAATTGTGGTGTTTCTATGTTAATTTCAATTTTCCCCAAATTTCTTTAACTATGGTAGCCCCTCATTCATCCTTTAACATCATATTTTCTATACTTTTTAAGCCATAAAACAATTAACTAACATCAAATATCATTAATTCAAAGTTTAACTACAACTTTCATCAACTAATCACAAACTTAAATTTCTACTTCCAATCTTGCAACATAAACTCAATCTACCAAATATAATCACATCTATCATCATTATAGGTCTCAAATAGAAGGAAAAAGGTTGATTTCAAGAAGAATAAACTTACCTTAAAAGTTCCCAAAGTGGGCCGAAATTCCCCCTAACCAATCTCCCTTTTCTTGTCTTCCTTCTTCCTTCTTTCTTGCTCCTTTGCTCCTTCTATGGCAAGAACACCTTAATTAAGTTAATTAATCTTGATTAACATTTAAACTTTGAGAAATTCCATATTTACCACATCTCCCTCCATATTCACACTTCTTCCCCCAACAATTGCCATAATATCAATTTTGTCCATAGGAAATTTTATTTTTTCTAATTCTATCCCTAATCTTTTTAATTCCCAAATAATAATACCCTTAATTATTTTTCCTTATTATTAGTCATTTTTTTATGGGTTCAAATTTAGACTCCGATTGAACCTGCGCGCCTCACTACAGTCACGCACAATCAGGGCCTAAATTACTGGATGTTAAACTGCTTCTGATAATAATATATGGGTATTAGATACCAGTTGTGGCTCGCACATATGCACTGATACGCAGGGCCTAAGGAATAGTAGACAGCTCAATAAGGGAGAGTCAGACCTATGCGTTGGAAATGGAGCAAGGGTTGTTGCATTAGCTATAGGAACAAATGTATTGACCCTCCCTAGTGGGCTTAGATTAAATTTGGATAATTACTATTATGTACCTGCTTTGACTGAAAACATTATTTCTGTTTCAAGTCTAAATAAAGATGGTTTCCTTTTAACTTTTAGTAACAATTGTTGTTCTATTATGTTGAATGGAATTCTTTATGCTAGTGGTACATTATGCAATGGAATATACATATTAGACATGTCAAATCCAATTTTAAACATCAATGATAATAAAAGGCAAAAACAAGATATGTTCAAATCATCTTACTTATGGCATTGTCGCCTTGGTCATATAAGTGAGAAACACATGGCTAAGCTACACAAAAGTGGTAGTTTAGGGTCATTTGATTATGAATCATATGACACATGTGAATCGTGCTTATTAGGCAAGATGTCTAAATTACCCTTTAAGGGAAATGGTGAATGTGCTAATGGAATTTTAGACTTAATACATTCAGATGTATGTGGTCCAATGTCTACACACACTAGAGGTGGTTTCGTCTACTTCGTTGCTTTTATCGATGACTACTCACGATATGGGTATATGTAACTTATGAGATACAAATCTGAAGCTTTTGAAAAATTCAAAGAATTCAGAAATGAAGTAGAGAAACAACTTGGCAAAAGTATTAAAACACTTCGATCAAATTGAGGAGGTGAATACTAGAGCCAAGAGTTTCTAGATTATCTTAGGGATAATGGGATTTTATCACAATGGACTCCACCTTACACGCCACAACACAATGTTATGGTTGAAAGAGGAAATTGAACCTTGTTAGACATGGTATGGTCTATGATGAGTTTTGTAGAACTGCCTAAATCCTTTTGGGGTTATGCACTAAAGACTGCCATTTATATATTAAATGGAGTTCCTTCAAAGTCAGTTGATGTTACTCCATATGAGATATGGTATAACAAAAGGCTCACATTTTCTTACATGAGAATTTAGGGTTGTCCTGCTTATGTGAAGCGGACAATGTCAGATAAGCTAGAAGCTAAGTCTGACCGATGTCTGTTTGTGGGATATCCAAAAGCATCATATGGATATCAATTTTACCACCCCTTGGAACAAAAGGTTTTATTTCAAGACATGCTATCTTTTTAGAGAGAGAATTCCTTCTAAAAGGATATAGTGGGAGCAAAATTGAACTTGAGGAAGTTCAAGATGCTCAAACAGATGCTGATCAACTGCCTGAACCCGAGCTTGTTACTCATATAGATGATATAACAGCTCAACCTTCTGAAGCACTAGAGCTTCGTAGGTCAAGTAGCATACGTACTGTTATAGAGAGATTTGGATTTCTCATTAGTGAACAGAATGACGTATTGCTTATAGAAAACGATGAGCCTACAACCTATGAAGAAGTTCTAAATAGTTCAAAATCTGACAAATGGCTTCAAGCCATGAAGTCAGAAATGGATTCCATGTATGAAAACCAAGTATGGACTTTGGTTGACCCACCCGAAGGAATAATGGCTATAGGGTGCAAGTGGGTTTTCAAAAAGAAAACTGACATGGATAATAATATGATTACCTATAAAGCTAGACTTGTTGCTAAAGGTTATCGTCAAAGACCAGGAATTGACTATGATGATACTTTTAGCCCAATAGCTATGCTTAAATCCATAAGGATACTCCTAGCCACTGCTACTCATTATGATTATGAGATATGGAAAATGGATGTGAAGACAACTTTCCTTAATGGAAATCTGACTGAGGATGTGTACATGACACAACCAGAAGGCTTCATATCCAAAGATGGCACAAAGGTATGTAAGCTTCAAAGATCCAATTATGGATTAAAGCAATCATTCAGGAGTTGGAATATTCGATTTGACGAGACAATCAAACAGTTTGGTTTCTTACAAAATTTGGATGAATCTTGTGTTTACAAGAAGGTTAGTGGGAGTGGAATCGTATTTCTTGTGTTATATGTAGATGACATATTGTTAATGGGAAATAATGTCTCAGCCTTACAATCAGTCAAAATTTGGTTATCCAAGAATTTCTCTATGAAAGACCTTGGAGAAGCAATCTATATTTTGGCGATAAAGATCTATAGAGATAGATCTAAAAGATTGCTTGGTCTTTAATAGTCTACATACATAGATAAGATGTTAAAGAGGTTTAGCATGAAGTTGTCCAAGAGGGGATATATTCCCATGACCCATGGGATTACTCTCTCAAAGTCATTGTGTCCAAAGACACAAGATGAGAGGACACACATGAGTTTGATTCCATATGCTTTAGTTATAGGATCAATCATGTACGCTATGATATGTACAAGACCTGATGTATCATATGCTCTGAGTGTCACGAGCAGATACCAATCGGACCCTGGTGAGGGTTATTAGGTGGCTGTCAAGAATATCTTTAAGTACTTAAGAAGAACTAATGATGTATTCTTGGTATATGGAGATGGAGATCTTATTATGAGCAAGTATGACGATGTCAGCTTCCAATCTGACAAGGATGACTCAAAATCTCAGTCAGGTTATATATTCACACTAAATGGTGGAGCAGTTAGTTGGAAGAGTTCCAAAAAAGAAATGACTGCTGATTCCACAACCGAAGCAGAGTACATTATAGCTTCTGAAGCAATAAAGGAAGCAGTTTGGATAAAGAAATTCATCACAGAACTTGGAGTGGTTCCCAGCATTATTGATCCAATACAATTGTATTGTGATAATAATGGAGCCATTGTGCAAGCAAAAGAGCCACGGTCTCATCAGAGATCCAAACATGTACTCAAAAGATAACATTTGATTAGAGAAATCATTGGTAGGAATGATGTAAAGATAGAAACAATGCCCACTGATCAGAATATTGTTGATCCTTTAACTAAGCCACTTGCCCAAAAGAAATATGATTCTCATGTACTCGCCTATGGAATTAAATAAAAAGGTGATTGGCTTTAGTGCAAGTGGGAGCTTGTTAGAGGAGTGCTCTAAAGACAATCACCTTTAGCACTTATTGTACTAATTTATTTTATTAATAAAAAGGCTTTTTCATTAATTCGATGTTCATTTGATATATGAATTGATAAGTGATCTTAAATCAATTAATGAAGTCCTTGATGCATAACATAGCATGAAGGAAATCATGATAAGATCATGATATTGAGATTCTTATCATGTGTAATTATGTTAGTATCAAAATTATCCCTAGTCATAGGATTAATGAGATCGAACATTATTAATCCAGATAGACTAGCACATGTTACACTCCTTGATTGGATCGAGTAGTAGATCTCATAATCTACAACATGAGATGTTTAGAATTAACATGTGGATGTTTGCTAAGTGTAGCTAAGTACATTGGATGACCAACTATGAGACAATCATATGGATAATCTATTCAAATGTCAATCATAGTCTCATCATAGCAATGGTGCAAGTATCCTTAGACTTGAGGTACTTAATGATATCTTGAATATTGGTTCTGTATTTTGACATTATTCCTTGTTGCCTCAGGAAAGTTGCTCATAGGGTGATAATTGGATACAGTTTGAGGTATTCAAAGGTAATTGGGTAACCAACAAATGATTAACCACTTCTGATAGAATGAGTGTATACCCATGGCCTCTTGTCGTGGTCATTACTTGGGAATCTCTGGTCGGAGTGGAAATGTCATAAAGATAGTCTTTAATGACATATCTAATAGAGTAATGAGCCTCAGGGACAAGAACTAACATTACGTGGACTAGATGTGATGTAGTCAGTCTAGAGGGAATTGACACATGTCCATACTCTGAACCAAGTGGGGTATAGAATGGTGAAAGGAATAATTGCACGAAAATTGTCTATGGAAAGGTTTGTAGTCAAACCACTGACTTTCCAATCAATTGGGGGTCATGATGTATTGTTAGATACCGCTCATGACTTGCTTAAATTAATTGTTAATTTAAGTGGCCAACATAACCGGGAACCTAATGGGTCACATGCATTGAAGATATGGAGAATGAGTAAAATGGTTTTGGATATGATCCAAAATATGAGAGAATTATTTTGGGATGGATCGCGATAAGATCGCATGAAAAAAATTGTTTAGGAGGGTCACAGGCCCGCGCGGGCCGGTTAGGCTGCCTAGCGCGCTACTGCCTCCCTCCCGTTGGCCAACAGCAGATTTTGGCCTTAATTAGGCCAATTATGGCCAATTACTATTCATTCATTTCCCTTTTCTCAATTTTTGACTTTTCATCTTTTCTTTGAATTTGATTCAAATAGAAAAGACATCAAATGGCAGAAAATAGACATGAAAATATTTTTTTGTAAAAAAAAAAATATTTTTAAGACAACAAAAATTCTCTCAATAAAACTCTCAAAGCTAGCACTTTGAATTTGTTCAAACCATTTCTTTTGATAGTTTATTCTTCATTCTTCACGTGGATTATCATTAGAGACATCCTAGTGTGGATTGTTATGGTTTGCTACAACCCAACAAAGTGAGGATTTAAAGAACAAATAAGAAATTACAAGGTATAATTTCTAACCTCTATATTTATATAAATTAGTTTTGATGGCACAAGTATGATCTTTTGTTTCGGATTTTGAAAATTTTCTTTTTCCACTGCATTTATGAATATGATTCATTCTTCAAAACCCAATAGAAATCACATGCTCCTAAATGCTACACTGATTTCCTACTCAACGTCATTCTGGAACATTGCCATCCGCGCTTTGTCATTCTCAAGAAACGACTTTTGCTCTCATCACGTTCCTTTGAGTGGAGTTGTATCAAGACTCTTGGTCTTGAAATGGGCATGATTGAACAACACAAGCATGTCATCTCTGAGAGTTTGTGGACATCTATCGTCCAACACAAACACGTTGCAGGTCTCACCCACTAGAATCGTCAAATTCCAACTATGCAAGCATACTAGCACTCTCACTGCAGCTGAATTTGGCACCATTTTCAAGCTCCCTTCCGATGGAAACCTCAACGAAAGTGAGGTAGAGTTCTATGCCTATCCAGCTTGGACACATTTTGGCATGGAATGCTGCTGGGATGTGAAAAAGAAAAAGAGCACCCATCTTCGGTCTCCTGTGCATAAGTATATACATAGGTTTCTCACCTATAGTATATTTGCTCGTGGTAATAACAATGGTGCTGTCAAGAAGTCAAAGCTCTTTTTATTGGAAATGGCACGTAGAGGACTATCCGTAGCCCTATCACGATGGTTCACAAATCACCTCCTCTCCATTGCAACAAAGCCGTTAGGAGACATTTTGATTGGAGGATATGTGACACACCTTGCCATTGAGCTAGGTTATTTAAACCTCGATGAACATATCTACACTCTCATTCTGGCACATTCACGAGACTAACTCGACGTCCAATCATTTATAAAAATGGGAGCAGTTGTCCGTATTCTTTATGAAGGAAACATCTACTATCGTTTCATCGCTCCAGCTGGTGAAATTGATTAGGAGGATAATGACTCTGAAGCATTCAAAGATGGCCTCCAGGCTATCCAACAATGGAAACGAGCCCACGATGAGACATCAGCACTGGCGATAGCTGAGCATGTTGGTCAAACATCGACCTCTTCCACACCCACTTTGGCACAGTAGGTTATTGATCTTCTAACACCTCTCCTTGACATGATGCAAGCTTCAATCGATAAGAGGTTGGAGAACCTCAAAGACTTTATGGAGTCCCGTATGGAAAGCTTCAAGGCAGAGGTTGCACACCTTAGGGATGATTTATCAAGCTTTAATCCTACTTAGAGTCCTAGTTATCATGTAGTAGCGTTACTTTTGTTGTTATAGGACTTTATCTTTATGCATTTTGATTTTCATGAAATCTTTGTCACCTTTAAATTTTTAATACAACTATCTTATTGACATTTCAATCTTTTTGCTGGTGAAAAAGGGGGAGAAACAAGCATATATGTGTTCAATATATGTCAATTGGAGAAACAAGCATATATATGTGGCATGAATATGCAATATGCAATGTGTGGTTATATAATGAAATATGCAAATTTTATTTCAATTGATGATATGCATAAGCTATACCTCAGATCAACAACTTGAACTTATTTAAACTCATTTTATTTAATGCATAAGATATACTTAACATATATCTCTCATATACTTTGAATACACTTGTTTCTACATGTTTTATTTGATGAGATATACTTAAGATATACCTTGCATATACCTTATTAGTTTGCAAATATCTTTGCTATATTTCTTTCAAATCTTGCACTTTATTATTATATCTTAGGCACCTTTTGAGGGAGAAACTTCTCAAAAGCACACATTACTAGATTATTTGTCACCATCAAAAAGGGGGAGTTTGTTGAACCTTGAAGGGTATTTCAGTCATTCTGATGATAACAAATAAAATAGCAATAATGTATTTAACAATGTTTGTGTTTTAAATGTGTTAAACAGGATATACTTTGATTAGAATATGAAGCAATATTGAAAGACAATTGTTGAAGATAAAAATCAAAGAAATAGCAAAGTGTCATGCCCCTGACTACTAATGCCATGCCCATGAAAATTCAAAGTTCACGACCATGAAGGATCAAACCAACCCTGAATGATCAAACAAGTCATGCTCATGAAAGTATATTCATGCCCGTGACCAAACACTTCAATTTCTTCCAGAGAGTGTCACAGCTAAAGTCACCACTTGGACCACGGCTTGGAAGAACATTCACGCCAATGACACATATAGTCACGTCTGTGACCAAACATTTCCAATTCTTTCAGAGAGTGTCACAGGAGTCACCACTTGGACCATGGCTTGGAAGAACATTCACACCCGTGACACATATAGTCACACCCGTGAAAGAGGAAAGAGAAACATGTCAAGTGCGATTTAAGAGTTGGTTTAACAACTATTTTGGCAATAAATGCACCCAAATGACTATAATTCACAAAGGGTGTATAAATGCAAGTCATTTATGAATACCAAAAGGGGAACAAAAAAATGAAGAACAAGTAAGAACAAAAAGAAAAACAAGCAAGAACAAGAAGAACAACAATTATTTTTCATCTTTAATCTTATTGTAGCCTTGTGCATTAATTGTTTTTTCAACAATACTCTATTTTTTGTGAAAACCTAATTGCTCATAACTTATGAGCATTGTAGGTTAATGAGTGTTTCTCATTGTAATCAGTTACTCAAAAGTAAGCTTGGATATATTGGGTTAAAAATGAAACATTTTTAAGGGTTTATTGTGTGAGCCATAAAATACAAGGTTTTTGTGTGAACCATTGAAAAACACAAGGGAATTTTTGGGTTAGGTGTTAGCCATTGAGAGCAACACCATAATTGGAAGTGAGCTTAAAAAAATCCATTGTAACACTTAGTGTGTTAGTGAAACACCCAATTGAGATTGGAGAGAGGTGTAAGGTTTGTTAATACTCGAACCTCTATAAATCTTGTGTATGATATCTCTCGTTCCTTCCTCTATTTTATTTATTGCACACTTTTAAATAAATAAATTTTTATTTGTTAACCAATTTAACCCCCTTCTTGGTTCATTGTATGGGTAACATATACCAAAATAGTCCAAGGCTTTAAGCCATTTTTCGTTCGGGTACCCTTATTCTTCTGACAATTATCCTATCTACAGCTTTTCTTTAGAACCTATGCAAGAGGAAACCACATGCGCTAAGCTACTAGCTTAGTGGTGCTTCAAGGATAAAAATCTTACATACATATATTTTCTTACATGTCATTTAATAATTTCACAAATAAGGCATAAAATAAAAGAATTATATGAAATCAGATAAATGTCATCAAACATATAATATTTAACAATTTTGATTTAACACAACATTATTCAATGTCATACTTTTATATTATTATTATTATTTTTCATTTTCTTTGTGCCCATAACACCTATAACTAAACTAACTAATAGGAATAACGAGGTTGTCATTACCGGCTTTCATATTATTGCACTGAGTGCTTTTATAATAGTATCATTACCAACTTTTGTAACATTGTCATTACTGGCTTAATAATTTTGCATCAAGCGCATTTATAAATTTGTGATTACTGACTTTTACATTTGGCACTGAGTGCCTTAACTCCTTGATTGATATGCCAAACTATTCTCTATTCTAGTTTTAGATTAGGCATCTTAGGGCTTAACTATTTTTATATTTATTCACAATATTTTCAAAAATGATAATTATATCAAATTTTCACATTTATGTTTATTTATTTTTGTTATTTGTTCCAATTGTTATTGCATTAGAAACTCATACATAAATAATTTATTAAATATTTATAATTATAATTAAAGTCAAAATCTACATTAATTACTATATTTAATCATCATACCACATGCAAAAGCCCAATATATTAAATTTTCGTCTACGGCAGATTTCGGCCCTGATTTTAGGCCTCATTTTTAGCCCATTTATAATTCGAATTTGAATTTATGGTCTTCTATTATTTTGTATCTTATTGTCTCATCTTTTAGATGCATTAAAAATAATTCAAATTAAAGCTTTCTATCAAAATTTATGGCCCTTTTACTTATAGGCATTCCATTAGTTTTATCCAGTATTTTCTGGGTATCTACAGGTCCAGGATTTTGTGTCCAATTTTTAGCCCATTTGAAATTAGAGTTTGAACTTAGGTTCTGAATGAAAGTTTTAGCCTTATAAGTCCACTTTCATTTTCAGCTAATTTTATCTCAATATCATTACCAGAGCATTAGTTATGATCAAAATAGTCATAACTGCTCCAAAATTTCTATAGTGGGGTCATCAATTGGCACAAACCTATTTACTAATTACATCCATCATATGCATTCATTTGTATGCCAAAGTTTCCATATCACAATTACATTCATATATCTTAATAATTTCATACCATTTCGTCTCATTACCATATAAAATATTAAAAGCAATAACTAATCACATTCCATGTCAAACCACATTCATATCAACATTAATACATAATTTCACACATTTAAACAACAAGCAAGATTTTTATCAATGAAGCACATACCTAATCAGCCTTGGAGCTTCCCTTTTTCCTTCTTTTCCTCCCTTCACTAATTTTCTTTCTCCTTACCTTTGTCACCCTCTTGAGGGCCTCTCATTTGCTCACTTGGTTTTCCTATAGAGCCATACATATATCATTCCTATCATTCATTATCAAAACTTTTCATGCTTACATAAAATTCTAATGCTCCTAATATGTTTTATACTTTAATTTAGCCAAAATGTACTAAAGTTAAACTTCCTTCTTAATATATCATGGCTGCCTGCAATTTATTTTCTTCAAATCAACACTCTAATCACACTTCATTTATCAACAATTGTGTTGCTCCTAGGTTAATTTCAATTTTTCCAAATTACCTTAATCAAGGAACCTCCTCATTCCTATATTAGAGTAATCTTTCTCTAGTTTTCATATAATAAAATAATTAACTAACGTCAATTATCATTAATTAAAAGTTTAACTTCACTTTTCTTCAACTAGTTACAAATTTCAAATTCTAGTTCTATTTTTGCCAAATAACCTTAATCTACCAATCCTAATCATATCTATCATCCTTATGGGTCTCAAATGGAAGGAAAAATGTTGAATTTAAGAAGAATAAACTCACCTTAATGGTTGTCCAAGGTGGACCAAATACGTCCTAAGGTTCCTCCCTTTTCTTTTCTTTTTTCTTCCTTCCTTCTTGCTCCTTAGCTCCTTTTATGGGAAGAACTCTTTAATTCTAAATTTTTCTCCTGCAAAACTATTTTTTTCTCTTTTTTTCAAGCTTGAATTAAAGCAAAAATGTTGGCTTTTGGAGGGTGAGGTGGACGGCACAAAAAGGTGAAGAGAGGAAGAAGATGAGTTAGATTTTTTTTAGGTGGAAGAAGGTAGAATTTGTCATCTTTTTGACTTTTATGTTAAAATTAAGGAGTGGGTCCCACTAATTAAAATTAATCCTAATTTTTAAATTTTAATTGGTGCATTAACTTAATTAATCTTGATTAACTTTTAAACTTTGAGAAATTCCTTATTTTCCACCAATTTCCTCATCTTCACACTTTTTCCCTCAACAATTACCATAATACCGATTTTGTCTATAGGGTAATTTTATTTTTTTCCAGTTCTAGCACTAATTTTTTTAATTTCCAAATAATAATACCCTTAATTATTTTTCCTTATTATTTGTCATTTTCTATGGGTTCAAATTTATACTCTGATTGAACCTACGCACCTCACTACATTCACGTGAGATCAGGGTGTAAGTCACTGGATGTTACACACATAGTCCATGCTTTGAACCAAATGAGGTATAGATTGGTGAAAGGATGAATTACATGGTAATTGTCTATGCAAGGGTTAAAAGTCAAACCACTAACTTTTTTAGTTAATTGGGTAATCATGATGTCTTGTTAGATACCTCTCATGATCTGCTAAGTCAAGAGAAATTAATTAGAAATCAAATATGGGTCAAAAGAGTTTGATTCGTAGAATCCTAATTAGATTAGGATTCCTCTCGAGACTTGAGCTGCTAATATGACCAAAAAATTTATTAGGTCACATGAATAGAGGGAATGAAGAAAATTTTAGATGGGTGTTGGATAAGATCCAAATTAGAAAGAAAGAGAATTGAGCCTTATATAAGAGTTATAAAAATGGGTGAAATCCAATTTAGATTAGGATTGTTGACTTGGTCAATATTGGGCCTTATACCTTAGGATTTTTCCTTTTCCAACCCTAAAAATGATTAGAAAAAGTATAAATACTCATTTTAAAGAGTTAATTTCATGGCTTCTCCGTTAAGAAAAATAAGAGTTATTTTGCTTCTCTGCCTTTTCTCTTTTATAAGAAAATTTTTCTTTAGACCTTTGTCACCCCATCTCCTTGGAGGTTTTCTTCTTCTTCATTTGCCTAGATACTCTTAGAGGCAATTCTAGCTTTGGATTGTTATGGTTTGTTACAACCCAAAAAACAAGGAAAAGATCACAACTTGGAAGATTAAGAGTTGTAAACAAAGGTAATCAACTTCTCCCATTAGATGGTATGATCTGATTTTAAATTACATATGGTGTTCTTTGGGTTTTGGTTTTAATTAAATTTTCTATTTCCACTGCCATATGCATGAGATACATGTTCAAAACCAACAAGTATACAGAAAGCAACATCAACATGGAAAGTAAGAGAATCCTTATATGAATCCCCAAGTAAAATAATCAATTGCACAATGAGAATAAATTTAGTACTGTTGGATATTTTTATGCAATCTTAGGGCTAAAACACAAAGGGTATTCACAATCTCATCTAGATAACTATGCTCGCCCAAGTAAAGCAAAAGAAATGATAGAAGCAAAAGGCTTACAAACTATTTAAAGAGAGGGCATAGCTCTCAGCCATTAAAATGGAAAACACAATCCTACTCCTGCCAAATCAAGTTGTAGCTTTTATGAATGCATAATTTGGTTACACATGGTGTAGAAATCTCATGCCATTAAAAACTATAGAACCCTAATCCTTAGTCTTGTAGAATAGGTCATCAACTCTTTTTTAGATTGAATTCATTGATAGAGCTATGATTTTGAGGAGATAATTGATAAAAAAAAAAAGTTTTGGAGTAAAAATGGTTTTTCGTTGTCGAACTAATGATGTGAAAGGTTTTAATAATTAGAATAAGTCAAATAAGTGATAAATCCATCCTTATTAAAACAAAATTTTAATTTTTTCTATTGTAATGATTGTCTGCACAGACATTCACAATGTCCATATAGATATTCAATGGTTATTTGCAGCAAAATTATGCAAAAATTGAAAGAACCTCTATGTAAAAGAAAATGACATTCAACAAGCCATAAAGTAGTGAAAAACAATCATATAAGTCATTTTAATTGCAAAATTCATCACATATCCCAAAATAGAATTTATATAAAGAATGTGATAAATACATTAAAATATGCCAAAATATGTAGCATTGAGGAAACAAAATATGCCAAAATAGAATTTACATAAAGAATGTGATAAATACATTAAAATACAAAAACATGGAACAAAAGGAAAAAAGGTGTTTGAAATGGAGAGGAACAAAAAGGGTCAAGCAATAGCATAATCATTATCATCCTTATAATTGTCATCCACTATACCATTCTCGTGAAGGTAGAATTTATAGACAAAATTGGTGGACCTTTGATTACAACTAGCACAAAAGTGGATAATTAGGATTGCACATACATGCATGCATAAAGGCATAAAGAATATAAGGAGTTGTAATTTAGTGATATATCGTAACCCAGGAGAGGTTGTTTAGGTGCCCTCAATGTATAGCCAAATAATGTCTAATAGTAGACCCAATGACTGATTCCTACCAATTTTTTCATTAAAGCGAGATACTAATGATTGCCTAGAGAGGCAAGTCTTTACAGGATGTTTAGCTCATAGGCCGATACCTATGACATAAAGAGAAAAGGAAAAGGAAGTATAGGAAATTGAAATAGAAGTGAAAAGGGGATAAGAAAGAAAGGAAAAAAAGGGAAGTGCAAAAGCGAAGTATATTAATAATGATTGAGAATCCCTAGCAATAGATGAAATCTTTAGCACACTTGTCTAATGAGAAATAAAATGTGGGCCAGGGTAGCAGATTCCCAATCAAACTCAGGGACTCTATCCAAGTCCTTTAGCACCATCAGAAAGCCTATGTCATAGAAGTAAGAGGCATTGGCAAATAGAATGCACCTAACATGCATAAAAATGAAGCTAAAAGCCAAATGCTTAATCCTTACTATGTAGTTAGGAAGTAGATCACCTCTTCACTTTCATCCCTTGTGAATATTATAATAAACGATGTTTTGATCATTCCTTGTTCCAAACTTAAGGCCTAACAATTGATGGACATAGTCATATCTGAAGGTTCAAAAATATATCCCACAATCAAACTTTAGGAGCTAATCAAAACAAGTCATGCTAATGTGCTTGAAGGCGTTCTTTTCCAAATAGCCTAGAAAAGTGTCGAATCTTCAAATAGGCACTCGAACTCAAAACTCATTATGTGACACCCCACCAATATAATAGGAATGACCCCATTACATAAGTGGAATGACACAGTCAAGCTAAATGAAACTAGCTTGAGTTTAAAATTTTTATTTAATAACTTAATTGACATTTTTTTTAATATTCGAATGTACATACGAATTTAATTATCAAAGTACACCATCCTGTTATATAAATAATATACTTCATTATAACTATCAAAATCAATGGCTTTTACCTCACATCTAACTATATAGATATAATACCAAAATACAAGACATGTTCTTAACTATATACAAGATATGTCTATCAACCCATATGCATGATAATGAACAAAATGCAAAAATAACATGCATCTGACCCTCAACCAGTTCTAACGCATCTCCTCTAGTATGAGCTTGTACTTCCTTTACCAACTTGACAGTTTACTATTTGCAAGCTCCAGTTCCTGCGTAGGAAAAACCCACGCTAAGCCATTTCTATCTTAATGGTACATATAAGCATTTAAGTTTTTCCATGCAGTCACACAAATGTGGGTCATAAAAATCATGACATAATTTAAATAAATCATTGCATAAAATTTAGAAAATATTATAATAAAATAAATTTTATGTTCCATTATATTATTATTATATTTGCATTAAGACATGAATTGCATATATTCAACCATATGTAATATATAAAATATTAAACATTTTACCACCTCTCATGTTTCCATATTTTATTACCTTTCTTACCATGTCCTTTAAATCATTTATTAAATTTCCACATATAGACTTAATTTAAATAAATTTTTTACATATTATTTTAATTTAATTAGTTTTCATAACTCATTTTAATTTCATTGATTTTCCTAAAATTATTTTAGTTTAGTTAACTCAAATCTCAATCCATATAAGTCTAAATGTTTTAACATATAGTGTCAAAAGCTACATGGTAGATAATTCATAATACAGTTCACAATAATGCAACATACATTATACAAGAATAGACACATGACTATACAATATTACCAAATTTATTGATAATATATATATAACTCAATTATAAATTTAACTTACCTTAATAAATATTTATAATTCATGTTATCTCACACATTTATCTCTCAACGTGTACATGTATATCTTTTAATTAATTTATATATAATATTTTAATATAAATAGCTCAAATCTCATACCCGGACTATCTGGATATAGGGCATGTAGTAGGGCCGCTCGTAGAGCTTAAGCACCCTACTCAGTCTCAAATCAAGAGCGCTCGCAAAACTTAAGTCTCATGACCGAGTATAATCATATCATCTGCGTACAATTAGGATAGGGGTGCTCTCGGACTCTATTCCTAAACCATTTCAATATTAGTACCGTAATGCCCCTGCAATGGTGCACCATCTATCCCTAATTAGTCTATAGGTTGAGAACTAGGCAATTAAGGTTATTACTTATTTATTTTCTTTATATATTAATTTGCTAAAATCAATGTTCCCTTTACATTTATAATGAAAATATGAATATAAAACTTTAAAATCATATAATCATATGATATTCTATTATATATAACCATTTAAGTAATATTAGCATACTTTAATTAGTTTTTCATACAATTAAAGCCAACAAATCTTTTAATACATAACCAAAATTTATAATATCTTTATGAGTCCAAGTATGCCATAAAACCTCTCTTTTCATATCAAATACATATGTCATACATGACTTTCTAACTTCACTCTTTATTGTCATCATATTCAATAGTTACCATTAATAATTATAACATTTTTAATCAATCATATACTAATCCATATTGAAAAATATATTATGTTACATATTCTACATTCACACCCCTTAACACACATTTACAATCTTAAACCAAAATTTCCTACATTTTATTAATCAATTATTCATCCATATGTCTATACATGCATTAACACAAAATTTTATTAATTAAGCACTCAATTCATTTCATTTAATCCTCAAAATAAGTCGCATGTTATGATAATCACGCAACATTTTTTCAATAATTCAATGTTTATATATAGGTTTTACAAACCTTCAATCACAACAACCATAAATATATATACATATATTCTTTAACTTCTTATTTATCATATTTTATATGCCACTTGCATTATTTTTTCCCTCATTTATATTTTCTAGTAGGTCATCTTATCCCTTGTCAGCCATTTCATATTTACACATTTTAATACATTATTCAAATATGCAATTTATTCAATTAACACACAAGCATGCAATAAGGCAAATTAAAATACATATATGTACAAATCTCGATGGAGCTTTTCCAAAATCTAAAATTTGGAGCTTGTCTACTTTTGTTGCTCTTCCTCTTGTTGAGGGCCTAATGTAAAAATATAATTGATTAATACCTTGCTAAAATACTCATTTTTATTATAGTTTAAATAAGTAACTAAAATTTCTCCTAAATGGTTATATGACCTTTGAGGACTTTTAGCTCTATAAATTTTTCTACACTTATCCAATTTATATGATTCTTGATTTTTAATTAAATTTAACATGTAGAACTATAGCATACAAAAATTTCAAAAATTTTGAACCATTACACAATTTTTAGTGTAATTTTAAATATTACTCTGTTTTTTGCCCTTAGGCAGTTTTGGGATGCTATATTTAAAAATTTATATCTTTTACTATGTATATTAAATTATTATGAAAATTTGTATACAATTATATAAGTTGATTTGCCAAATTTTTCATGTTTACCATATGTCAAGATTCTACAGCTAAGGTTCTCAAATTCTAGAGGATATATAACTGGTTCGAAATAGAATGACAACTTAACCAGTTCATTTGTAAGGTCATAACTTACAAAATAAACAACATTTTTAGGTAAGACTTTCACAAAAACTTAGATAAGATATAGAAATAAACATTCATGTTTTGAATTTCGATTAATTCGATCTAAAAATGGGTCAAATATAAGGACGCAATTACAGGAGCTGTACATGAATGTAGAACCAGCTCCATCAAGGAACAACCATAGTTAATTTCACTATAACTCAACCTACACAAGAGATATTTATACTGAATTTGGGAGAGACATGTATCACACATAGATACACAACTTTTATGCTTTAAGTTACCTTAGATTCAGTCATTAAGATGATTAAATTAATCAAAAATTATGCAGTATCCTATTGATACTCTTCCAAGGACCAGTCTCACTAAAATGACCATTTCTCTCCATATACTCAAAATCAATCAATAAAATTTGGCAGACAGATAAACAAGACATAAATGAACAACTTTATGTGTAACACTTCTCTAAATTTAGGTCATAAAGTAATAAAAAATAGAGCAAAATATACTGTTGCAACATACCCCTAAAAGCTCTATGTAACACAATAATAATGGAAAAAAGATTACTTACCAAAAATATATTTATTTGGAGTGATTTTGATGCAAATCATGAGTAAGATCATGAAAAATGGGGGTTGTTAGTGGGAGAAAGGAAATAGATGATTATGATAAGAAGAAGAGTGTAGAAGTTAGGATAAAATAGGGCAAATAAAGTCTTAATTGACTTCAGCACTCCTTCTCCCAATTCTTCTTTTTTTTTTTTAATTTATTACTACTACTACTACTACTACTACTATTATTATTATTATTATTATTATTATTATTATTATTATTATTATTATTATTATTATTATTATTATTATTATTATCACACATTTACTTATATCTAATCCCCTTAATTTTTACCTAAAGTATAATTTAATTATGTAATCCAATTTAATCAAATTTATCATGTCAATTTTATTTATTTTAATTTCTAATTTAGTCATTTATTCCATCTGTTTTAATATATATAGTCTATCATATGTTTCCTATGTATACCACATACTTATTCTTACTTATACTAATTAGTGGGCATTACAAATTAAGGAAATCTGCATACCATGTGCACACCAAAGTGGAATTCCCACAGTTTTTTAGGTTTGAGATCACCTACAACAGAAAGGAGAAAAACCAAAAGTGAGAAAATTGCAAAATAAAGGATCAAGTGTTGGGTTTTGAACATGCATCACATGCATAGCACAACAGAAATTTATAATTTTATCAAACCCAAAACCCAAGGAATCGCCCTATGTAATTCAAAATCATATTGTTACCATGTAATGAATGAAGAAGATTACCTTTCTATTTACTACTTGATCTTCAAGATTGTAAGCTTTCCTTCATATTGGATTGTCGCAAACCACAAGAATCCAAAAGCTTAGAGTGCCTTTAATAGTAATACATTGAAGGAAGAACGAATTAACCATAATGGAGATTGGGTGTTAAAACACTAAAGTGCTAGCATTGATGAATTCATTTTGAGAGAGATGGGAGAGAATAACAATTATTTTCTCAAGATAGAAGCCATAAAAATAACTCTAAAAAGGGTATTTATATATATTATCTAATCATGATTAGAGTTGGACACTTTAAACCCTAAGTTATCATTCTATTTAGAATATAATTCTACAAAATTACAGCTTGTCACATGCGTATGTTGTGCCTTAGGGTTGGTGGGCACGCACGGGATGGAAAGCCTATATCATGCTCGTGATAAATCATCATGCCCATGACAGAATTGTCACTACTACACAAGTCATGGTTGTCACGTGCACAACATGCAGTATTTTGCCTTATGAATGTGAAACTATTTCGCACAATTATCTCTCTCATGTTTTGGATCCAATCTAAAACTCATTTCACATTTTCTTCTTTCCTTCTATAAGTGTGACCTATTAGGTTCCCAGTTATGCTAGCAACATAAGTCATCCCATGATTTTGAGTATCATAAGCAGTATCTAACAACACATCATGACCATCCAAATAATTAGAAAGTTAGTGGTTTGACTTTGAACCTTTTTATGTACAATTACTGTGCAATTCGTCCTTTCATCATACTATACTTCATTTGGTTCAAAGTATGGACTATACGTCAACTCCCATTAAACTGACTACGTCATATCTAGTTCAAATGATTTAGTTCATGTCTCTAAGACTCATTACTGTATTACATATGTACTTGAAAACCATCTTCAAGATATGTCAACCTCGACTAAGGATTTATGAGTAATGATCTACCACAAGAGATCGTAGGTATACTCTCCTTTTATCAAGAGTGGTGAATCCTCTATTGACTACTCAACTATCTTCAAATACCTTATGTTATACTCAATCACCACCTTATGAGCGAGCTCTAAGAGGTAACAAAGAATTAAGTCAAAGTATAAGATTCAGTATCCAAGATAACCTTGATAATCTAAAGTCTGAGGATACTTGTACCATTGATATGATGAGACTGTCACTAACATTGAATAAATATCCATGTGATTGTCTGATGTCTAAGTCATCCAATGTACTTGATTACTCTAGCAAACATCTACATATTAGCTCTAAACATCTTATGTCTACAGTTTATAAAATCAACTGTTTTATCCAATCAATGAGTATAACATGTATTAGTTTATCTGGATTAACAATGTCTTGTCTTATTAATCCTATGACTAGAAGTCATTTGGGTATGAATGCAATTGCATATGATAGGAGTCTCACTAACATAATCTCATCACGATTTTCTTCATGTTATATTACATGTCAATAACTTTATTAAACGGTTTAAGATTTATATCAATTCATAATAAATGAATATCATATAATGAAAAATATATTTTATTAATAAATGAATGTGTACATCAAGTGTCAAAAGTGATTACCTTTAAAGCGTCTCTCTAATATTAAGAAGATGAATTCAAATTTATTAACAATTTATGGATGTCGATACAGACATTTCAATTTCCAATGGACATCAACTATGTCCACGTAGGCATTCCAACCAAGGACACAAAATTTGCATAACACCATAAAAAAATGAAGTCAATTGCAACACATTCAATTTCATTTTCCCTATATCAATTTAGGAAAAATTCAAATAGAACAAAACATAGTTATATCTGCATAAATGTTAAGACGAACATTGTTAGAAATCCACATGAACAACAATTGGTTTGAGGATTTTGAATTTTTCGTAAATTATTGTTTCTCCTAATCTAATAGTTTAAGACGGTTTTCTAGGAATTTTAAACAAATTCGTAAGACATGCAAGTGAAAAGAATCAAAATCATAGCAGAAATCACAAAGAAAATTATGATTGCAACTAAGAGGAAGAACAGTGCCACTGAGAATGTCCACACGGACATTCTGTTGAAGCCTAAATTTTCAAAAGCTTCAAATTTCCAGCATGTCATACCACAGTGGTGAATTTGGCATATAAATGGTATTTTATAGCATGAAGAATCGGCGTATCATCGCTGAAAACCAGGTCAAACATTGATTGCCATGATTGGAGATTATCACGAACGATTAGGGTGGAGAAAATCCAATTCTCAAGGATAGCAGGGGTCTTTTCAATTGTCATTGATCAAATATTGAAAATTTGAAAGAAAATGGGAGAAAATTGGTTGATTTGTGAGAGAAATCGTAGGATGGTGTAATTGACGTTGAAGGAAAAGGTCAAAAAAAAAAAAGATATAAGAAAGGTGGGAGGAGAAATTACCATGGTGCCCTTTACAGGGAAGGGCTTATGTGAATAAATTGAAAAGTTGTAGGTAGGAAATGAAAAGCCATGCATCTATAATTATGGACGTCAGAATGACACAAATTCAAAGCCGTTTGACTCAGTTTGACGAGTAAAATCCAATTTTGATGATGAATTCAATCAATAATCATGTCAACGTAGAGAATTATCAAGTTGTACTTAAACCAAGTTGTGGCGCTCAAACTAAATTGTAGCATTTAAGCCAGAATATATTTTAAATATCAGTATCACTTAATGTATCGAAATTAGAATCGGTGTAAAGTATCAGTCTGAATAGGACTATACTAAATTGTATCATCTGCTAACATCATAAAATTTAAAAAATAATTAGCAAAATAGTCTAAATCAATTAAAAAAATAAACAATAAAGTTTAATATATAATATATTAAGTTAATAAACACTTACATAAATATTATTTTTATTTAAAAAATTATAAATTACATAATATTTAATAATAATAGTATAATAAATTCTATTAAGTTAAACAAATTTATTGTAGGATAATTATTTATTTTTTATAAGCAAATAAATATTTATCATGAAAAATAAAAAAAAAAATTTAATTTTTGAATGTAGTTAATTTGTGATTTGGAAAAAAAAAAATTATTACATGATACACATTATGCATAAACAAAACAATATAAAAAAAATTATACCCAAATGTGATGAATAATATGAAAAAATATATATTTTGGTCATTAATATATATTATACATTATTTATGTTATGAAAATTATTGCATAATATCAAAAAAGATTATTACATAAGACCCAAGAAAAAAAAATTATATCTATAATTTAAATTAATAATAATTAAAAAAATAATTTTATGAACCGTTATATAATATATGTATCGATTTATATCATTTATATCATTTGTAATAAACGATACAGCGGTATTACGTTGATATTTTCAACTAACATATATATATATATATATATATATATATATATATATATATATATATATATATATATATATATATATCAGTATCGTATTATATTATAAACCTAGAAACCGATACGTAATTGTAAGTACATTATATTTAAGACCCTGAGCCGGAGGAATAAATTAATCATATCAGCTTAGGAAGGGGTTCTTGTCCACTCGTAAGACAATGTGGTTTTTTCCGTCCACCTCAAGATAGAAGGGTTTGTATCTTTGCCTTAAAAATATGAAATGATTCAAGGAACATACAAAGATAGTGCGCCTAACCAGGTGTCAAGCAAGGAAAACAAGTATACTTTTCATCTAATCTCCTATCGTTTTATTGCAATATTTTGATAAAATCCGCGAAGATACATTGAATTTTACCAAAATGGGGAACAATCTGTAGACACTTTATTTTTACTGTAATTTTTTTCACTGCCATAAAATCCAATGATGATAATCAGAGACATATTTCTTCAAAAGATAAGCAAAATATTGAATTATGGGTTTAAAATCTCAAAATGTGATTGTGGGTCAAAATGCTGCATTTTTGCAGGGATGTGCATACGGACATCTCCGCATGAACATAGTTTTTTTTTTTTTATTATGAATTTCAATTTTTGGAAATTAAAAAATCATTTTAATAATTATGAATACCCGCACGAACATTGATCCAGACTTCCACAATATTTTTTAGAAAAAGATAAAAGTGATTTTAAAGGATTTATTCTAAAAATTAATTCTGTAATTAAGAGAGACTAATTGGAGTTAATCTTTGGCAAGAGAACATATAAATTCATCTCTTTGTTATTTTTAGAGGACTTTTTGCCACTTTTATGATTTTTGCCTGCATTTTCACTTAAACAATAAAAATATTTGAGAAAATTTAATTTGTTTGTTCTTGATTTTGGTTCCAGAAATTGATTTTCTGGAAAATGAATTTAAAGGTACATTTGTCAAAATTATTGTTTGATTTTAATAATTTTGAGATTTTGAATTTATTAATTCAATATTTCGATTCGATTTTGAAGAAAGGGTAATCATTCAAGTAAGTTTTTGAGTACGAATTTCTTTCATTTCATCTCATCTCATGTTCATCTTGACTTTATTATAATTTTTATTTAATGATTTGATTAAATAGATTTATTATGTTTTTTAATGAATTATCTAATTTCTAAAATTTGTTTCTTTCATTTTCTTGAAATATTGCAATTTTTTTTATGTAAGATAATCATTATTAATGATTTCATAAAATAATTGAAAGGATTATAATTGATTTTATATTTATATTTATGATTTTAATATTTATCATAAATGTGTTTTTCTGTTTATTTGGTAAATTATAATTAATTTCCAAATATGTCCAGATTCTATCTCTTTTTGGTTTTCTTTATTTTCGGATTATATGTTGTTTCTTATTTCCTATTTGAGCCAATGGATGTCCGCACGAACATTCTTGATGTCCGTCCCAATATGTTTTCTAGAGATGCCGAATGTCAAAATGGTATAAAATTCAAAATTGGTTTTCTCCAAGTAATATCCTTTGAGATTTTTTATTCCATCATTGTCTTTAATTTTTCATTTTTTTAAGGGTTCTTATTCATTTTTATTAATTTTTCATTATTTGGTTACTGTGTTTTATTTGTCTGGTGGAGCCGAGAGAATTCTTTATGCTCTAGAATTTCCAAAATTTTGAAGACCTATTTTTGTTTATGTTGTTTTGGGATATGTAATTTATCTTTATGGACTTATAATTTTGGACATTGTTTGCTTTTGACAATATTTGGTTTGCTTGATTTAATTTTATTAAAATATTGTATGAATGTAATAAAGGTTAATTTTGAATTAAATATTTAATCCATTATGAGATATAAGTAGTCAGTTCTAAACCCTTGATGGATTGAGAGTATGCTTTCTTGCAAAGGATCTGAGTCAATTTTTAACCCGTTTGTCTTACAATGGTAGATGATGTTAGAGAAGTGCTCTAAAAACAATTACCTTTAGCATTTATTATACAAATTTATTTTATTAATTTGATGTTCATTTGATATATAAATTGATGGTAATCTTAAATCAATTAATAAAATTCTTGATACATAACATAACATGAAAAAAATCATGATGAGATCATGACATTGAGATTTTTATTATATGTAATTATGTTAGTATCTAAATTATTCCAAGTCATAAGATTAATCAAATGAGACATTATTAATTCAAACAAACTAGCACATATTACACTACCTGATTGGATCAAACAGTATATTTTATAATATGTAAATATGATATATTTAAAATTAACATATGGATGCTTACTAAGTGTAGCTAAGTACATTGGATGACCTATTATGAGATAATCATATCGATAATCTATTCAAATATTAATAATAGTCTCAATATAGCAATGATGTAAGTATCCTTAAACTTGAGATAATCAAGGATATCTTGAATACTGATTTTGTATTTTGATACTATTCCTTATTGCTTTAGGGAGGTTTCTCATAGGGTGGTGGTTGGATACAGCTTGAGATATTTGAAGGTAATTGGGTAACCAGCAAAAGATTTACCACTCCTGATTGAAGGAGTGTACATGTAACACCTTTTTACCCCACTGTAGTTCAGCAAGGTAAGTGAACATTACCCGTTTTACTGTTTTATAAAATTAATGAAGTGAAGTAATTTTTTTTTTAAATTTTTTTTTGAAACTATTGTAGACACTGAAATAAAAATTATTACAAGTATAAATACTCAAAATTTTATTTCTTTATAAAATACATTAATTTACATCCAAACTATATTTTTTTACATTGTAATTCACATCTTTAATACACATTATATGAAATAAAAATGAGAATTTAATTTACAAAATTTTTAACAAAATATACCAAAAAGAAAACCAAAGCTTCTAGTTGCTTTCCTCTTGATACCTTTTTTCTTCTGACAATTTTAATTTCTACGGCTACCCTTCTAACATATGCGAGAGGAAACCACCCGCGCTAAACTACTAGCTTAGTGGTGCTTCAATGATAAAAATTTTACATACACATATTTTATTACATGTCATTTATAAATTTAACAAGACATAAAATAAAGAATTATGTAAAATCAAACAATTTCATCAAGTATGTAATATTTAAAAATTTAATTCATATAACATTATCATAATGACATACTCTAACATTATTATTAATTTTCATTTTTCTTATGCCCATAACACGTCTAACTGAACTAACTAATAAGAATAACGGGATTGTTATTTTCGGTTTTCATAATATTGCGCTGAACGCTTTATAATAATGTCATTACCGGCTTTTATAATATTGTCATTACCGGCTTAATAATTTTACACCGAGCGCATTTATAAATTGTCATTACCGGCTTTCATATTTGGTACCGAGTGTCTTAAATTTCCTGATTGACATGTCAAACTATTCTCTATTCTAGTTCTAGATTAGGTATCATAGGGCTTAACTATTTTTATATTAATTCACAATATTTTCAAAAATAACCATATTATTCAATTATCATAATTATATTTATCTATTTTTGTTCTTTATTTCTATTATTATTGCACTAAAATCTCACACAAAAATAATTTGTTAAATATTTATAATTATCAATAAAGTAAATATTCACATTAATTATTACATATAATCATCACAACACAAGCCCAAGATTTCATATTTTTACCTATGACAGATTTCTGACCTATTTTTGGGCTTCATTTTTAACCCGTTTATAATTCAAATTGGGAGTTCTGGTCTTCTAACCATTTTTATCTCATTGTCTTATATTTCATATGCATCAAAAATCACTCAAATCCCAGTTTTTTATCAAAATTTATGATCAATTGAATACTACATCATCATAGAAATTTCTGCCCAGAATTTTCTGGACAGATTCTAGGTTTGAATTTCATGCATTTTTATGGGAAAATATAGACACAATTAGATTTTATGGTCTAAATAAAAATTAAAGTCATGTGTCTTAGCTTTCATTTACAATAAAGAACATACAAAAAAGAGTTCTAGAACTCAAGTTATCATCAAAATAGTTGGGTCTGTTCCTGGAATTCTATACCCGAGTCATCAATTGACATTAATCCATATTTCAACCACATTCATCATTTACATTTATTTTGATACTAAAATTTCCAGAATTACAACTACATTCATATGTCTCAATTATTTCACACCATTTAATTCTATTGCCATATAAAATATCAAAAGACACAACAAATCACATAACATATTACAAACACAAACATATCAAACCTTAATATATAATTTCATACATATTAACAAAATGTAAGATTTTTGTCAATGAAGCACATACCTAATCAGCCTTGGCTCTTTCCATAATCCTTCTTTTTCTTCCCTTATTAGCTAGCTTTCTCCTTACCTTTGTCACCCTGTTGAGGGCCCCTCACTTGTTCATTGATTTTTCCTACACAACCATACCATATCTCAATTCCAACATCCATTTTCAATGTTTTTCATGTCTACATAAATATTCTAATGCTCCTAATATGTTTTATACCTTAATTTAGCCAAAATGTACTAAGGTTAAACATCCCTCTTAATATGTCATGGCTGCCCAAAACCCATATCCTAGTTTCCAATTCATTTTCTTCAATTCAACACTCAATTCACACTTAATCTATTACCAATTGTGGTGTTTCTATGTTAATTTCAATTTTTCCTTAAATTCCTTTAACTATGGCAGCCCTTCATTCATCCCTTAACATCATTTTTCTTTAGTTTTTAAGTCATAAAATAATTAATTAACATCAAATATCATCAATTCAAAGTCTAACTACAACTTTCATCAACTAATCACAAACTTAATTTTCTAAGTTCAATCTTGCAACATAACCAAAATCTATCAAACCTAATCACATCTGTCATCATTATGGGTCTTAAATAGAAGGAAAAAGGTTGAATTTAAGAAGAATAAACTCACCTTAATAGAGTTATAGGGCTGGTCGAATCTGCCCCAATTCTTCTCCCTTTATCTTCTTCTTTCTTTCTTCCTTCCTTCCTTCTTGCTCCTTTGGTACCTTTTATGGTAAGAACTCTTTAATTCAGAATTTTCCTCTCTCAAAAATATTTTTTTTCTCACTATTAGCATGCTGGAAAAAGGAAGAAAATGGAGATTTATGGGGTGTGGATATGGACAACAACAAGGATGGAAAAAGGAAGAAGAATTAAACTTATGGAAGAATGTAGAAATTCTTTCTCTTTTTTGACTTTTTATACCTTGATTAAGGTGTGGGTCCCACTAATTAAAATTAATCCTAATACTTATTATTTAATTAACTTAATTAATATTGATTAATATTTAAACTTTGAGAAATCCCATATTTACCATATCTCTCTCCATATTCACACTTTTTCCCCCAACAATTGCCATAATACCAATTTTGTCCATAGGCAATTTTATTTTTTTCTAATTCTAGCACTAATATTTTTAATATCCAAATAATAATACCCTTAATTATTTTTCCTTATTATTAGTCATTTTGTATGAGTTCAAATTTAGATTGAATCTGCGTGCCTTACTACGATCACGCGTAATCGGGGCTTAAATCACTGGATGTTACAGTAGACCCATGGCCTCTTGTCGGAGTCATTACTTGGGAATCTCTGGCCAGAGTGAAAATGTCTACTAGAGTAATGAGCCTTAGGGACAAGAACTAATATTACTTGGACTAGACGTGATGTAATTAGTCTAGTAGGAGTTGACACATGTTCATACTCTGAACCAAGTGGGGTATAGAATAGTGAAAGAAAAAATTACACGAAAACTGTATATGGAAAGGTTCGTAGTCAAACCACTGACTTTCCGGTCAATTGGGGGTCATGATGTGTTGCTAGATACCACTCATGACTTGCCTAAATTAATTGTTAATTTAAGTGGCTAATATAACTGGAAACCTAATGGGTCACATGCATTGGAGATGTGAAGAATAAGTAAAATAGTCTTGAATGAGATCCAAAAATATGAAAAAATTATTCGAGAGGGTCATGAGCCCGCGCAGGCTGCTGGCTAGTAGTTGGCCTAATTAGACTTAATTGGCCAATTAAGGCCAATTAAGGCAAAAACTCCAAAATCCTTCCCCTTGTCTTGTGCACTTTGTACCTATATTATTTTTGGGGTAAAAATATTTTTGAAAATTTTAAAAGTCTAAAAATTATTTTTGGAAATCATAAAATTCAAAAAGAAAAATAATAGTTATTTTTTATATTTTCTCAAATTGAGTATACACTATTGCTAGCACTTTGATGTGTGTTCAACCATTTCTTTTGTAGTTTCTTCTCATATTTTCGCATGGATTAACATTAAAGACATCATAAAGTGGATTGTTGTGGTTTGCAACATCCCAACAAGGTGAAAATTTGAAGAATAAATTAAGAAATTACAAGGTATAATTTCTTATCTCTATATTTTGATAAATTAGTTTTAATGACACAAGCAAGATTATTATTTCAAATTTTGAAAATTTTATTTTTCTGCTGTGTTTTATGAATTAAATTCATCTTCAAAACCCAATAGACAACTCCTTGTTTTTCTTAGCATCCACAAGAGTTGGGGTTTTATGTATTCTTTAAAGACTTTAGCCTACCATCACTGTGGTTGTCAAATTTATCATAGGCTTGTGTAGAAATTTGTCTTGTCTTCATTAGGTGATAATGGTTATGCAATTTGTAACTTTTGTCTCCTACTCTAACTTGATTAATGGCACTCATACTAAAGGAATAAGTCATTGGAATGCATTCTCACCATATCTCTTCCTCTTATTAAGTAACATAATCAACCTTCCCCATATGTTTTTCTACATGCATCTCATTCAAGCATATTTGTTTAGCATACAAGTCATTTGAACATATGCATTACATATGTATTTTGTTTGAACAAGTTTATGATATACACTAGTTATATGTCAAAGTATTTTGTAATTATATCAAGTTACACATGTCTATTTTGTTATCTATATGGTGATGGAAAAAATTTTAAAATAAATAAAGTGGATAAAAAGACTAAATTGAATTGATAAAAATTTGACATAATTAATTTAATTAAATTACAGTAAAGGATTAAATTATATTTTTACATTTATTAGTAAAATAAGATAAATAATAATAATAATAATAATAATAATAATAATAATAATAATAATAATAACACACAACCAAAAGAAAAGAAATGTGGAGCTTTTGCCTTATACTTCCCATTCTTCATTTTTTTTTTCAATCACCACTAACACCTTCTTCTTCTTCTTCTTCTTCTTCTTCTTCTTCTTCCCTTCGTATCTTCAATTTTCCTTTAAAGTTCCAACCACAAGGTGAGTTGATTATTCTTTCTTTTATTGCTAATTTTGAATTAAAGGTTTAATAGAATATGCTTTATAGAGTGTAAACAATTAGATTAAAGCTCTAAATCTTATTTTTATAGCAGAATATTAGAGCTTAATTTTTAAAATCTTAAAGTAAGAATTTAGAAAAGTGTAAAGCATAAAACTTGTAGATCTATATCTTATATATATGTTTTTAAAAAAAATTTGCAAGATTTGATGTATTTGAAGAGGAATTGTTTTTTTTTTTTACTAAAACTAATTTTGGTTTCTATTTATAGCAGATTGCTCTACTGTTTTTATTTATTTTGATCATTTTAGAAATCTAATTTGATGAAATTTAAAACATGAACGATGTAGATTTATATGCCCTGTACATTTTTGTAAAACCTAGTTGTAAGATTTAGTATATATAAGGAGATATAGGTAAAATAATTACAATTGTTCTTTTATTAAAGCTATTTTCTTTGTATCTTTGCAGCTCTAGAAAGTTTATCCTAATTTGTTTAGCTATTTATAGACTGAATTTATACAAGTTAAAAGCATAAAAGTTTTAGGGTTATGTCTTAACTAATTTTCAGTTAAGTAACTACTTGAATATGTTGTTTTTTTTATAAGTTATAATATTAACAAAAAAATAGTCTAGATGTCACTTCTGTACAAGATCAGTCATATATTTTCTATTGCTCAACAGCCTTAAAAACATAATTAGAAAATGTTATAAACATGAAAAATATTTATTTTTATCTTTTCTAAGTGTCTGAAAATTTTTATAATAATTAAACATAGATGTTGTAAGATATGAGTTATTAAAATTGGTATCTTAAAACTGCCTAAGGTCAGAAAACATAACATATTTTGAAATTCCACTAAAAATAGTATAATGCTCTAAAAAATTCTAAAATTCAAATATGTTATAAAATTTTATGTCATATTTTATTAGAATTAAGAATCACATAAATCAAATAAGTATAGAATAAGTTATAGGTTGATCAGTTTGGAAAGGTCACGTTGCCACAAAGAAAAAAATATTAATTATTTGCTTATATCATATTAAGATTAAGTTTCTCTAGCCATATATTGATCAATTATAATTCCAAATAGACTCAAAACAAATTAGTGACACTCAAGGAGAAAGTGAACAGTAAGTTAAGATTTGGGTAATAAAGAAAAAAGTGAGTATAATTATCAAATGATTTCTTTAGTACGTATAAATATTGCTTGCAATGTGTTGGTTGCCATGATTTGATCTTAATATATGAGTTGATGATCAATAAATTATATACATAATTGTGATACATATACTTGATTTCTTATAAAAAAAATTATGGATGTATGACAGTGCAAATGTTGATATAATAGTAATAGTTGAGAAATGATTGATTTTAAATGCATATGCATATAGTCTTAAAAAAGACGTTGTGACTAGTTAAACAACATTATAAAATAAAAGAAGTGGCCTAAGGCTTAAACAAATTATCAAATGCAAATGAATAGCAAAAGCAGAGGCCTATGGCCCAACAAATATGCAAATGTGAAAATGAAACATATGATTAAACTAGCCAGTAAATGCAAATGTTCAGATGCCAAATGTTCATATGGAAACCCAGGACAATATTTATTTAGCCTGCTCATAGCATAAAGAAATAAATAAAACATGGGTACAAGTAAAGACAATTAGTGTATGCTTGATTTTATTTACATTTATGAGATATTGATGAATGAAATGAAATAGAAAGCACATATTGTGTATACTTATTATTAGTTATTATGGAATGTGTGGTACTTTAGAGTTCATTTGATGATTATTCTCACTGAGTTGCAACTCACCAAATCGCATCATTTTTCAAGTAAAGAACAGTAGATAGTTCATTTTGAAGTCATGGAACAAATGTCACCGGCCTCACTTTATCTCTCTCTCTCTCTCCCATTGCATTCCATATGAGCATGAGAGCATATCATCTATACTTAGGAGTTTGAATACTTGCATATGTATAATTACAATGAATATGCACTAAGATATGTAATTGGATTCAATTCATAAATTTAACAACTTTTAAGTGTAATGTTTAAGTTATTAATATATGTGATGTAATGAGCTTATGGTTAAAGCTTCCATATTGATTGTTGAGTTGTTAATGATACTATAAGATTATTTCAAAAAAAAAAATTACCCTTACTGTAAACATG
This sequence comes from Triadica sebifera, assembly GCA_023653625.1. Taxonomy (NCBI): domain Eukaryota; kingdom Viridiplantae; phylum Streptophyta; class Magnoliopsida; order Malpighiales; family Euphorbiaceae; genus Triadica; species Triadica sebifera. The sequence goes on along the minus strand of CM042905.1, from coordinate 24,269,946 downwards.
AACTTTGTCTTATTCTTATGTCATATGTGATAACTTAATATATAGATATGTGGTATATATAAAAGTATAAAAGTATAAGCCATTACATATTATTGAGGGTTTGATTGGACTTTAGAGAAAGTTGGTGGAAGGGGGGACATCTGATGGCATTCAAGTTAGTAAAAGAGCTTTAATAGTCTCTCACATGTTAATTGCATATGACTCCCTTTTACTTTTAAAAGTAGACAAAAAAAATTGATCTTTATAAATCATAAGTCTCATGCAATTCTAATTTGAAGGAAGAGGACTAGATTTTGATTGTTAATTCTCTTAAGGTGAATGGGCTTCTTGCCATGCACTATATCTAGGCCTTCTAACAATAGTGGAGAGGAGGAAGAGGGTGTTACTTAATTGCATTAAGGAGAGACTATGGCATTTGTATTTCTAGATGGAAGGAAAAATATGTTTCCAGTGCGAATGCTTGTCTTCTTATTAAAACAATTGAACATGTTATTCCAACATATGTTATGTAATGATTTAGATTGTTTGCATCTTTTTGTGATGAAAGTTTTGGTGGGGAAAAAGCATTATGAAAGGAAAATACATTTGTGCAATTGGGAAAGATAGTGTAAGCCAAAATCGAAAGGAGGTTTGGGTTTAAAAGATTTTGAGTGATTTAATATAGCTCTTTTTTGCTAAGTAGGGGAAGCATACCATGTTAAATATTTCTTTAGTTGCCTAAAATAATTTTTCAATTTCTTCTCTTTAAAGCTCAAGTTAGTAATTCCTCAGTTACACTTGGAGAAGTATCTTAGTAGGGCGATGTTAGCTCAAAGGCTAAAATCTCCATTCTAAAAATTATGAAGCCATATATTTAAAGGACTAGATTTTGTCATTTTTGTGATTAATTTTAGATTTAAAGATCACGGATCATTAAGAAGTGGCATACATTTTCAAGTCAAACAAGCAATGAAAAGATGCATATTGAAGGCTAAGAAATCAATCGTAAAGTCACTAATGGTCTATCTCTATTGAAGCTCAAAATTGGTTTTAAAATTTTTTAAAAGACTTGGATTTCAAACAAATTATTTTCAAAGGCAGTAGTTAAGAGTTATAACTCTAATTCTTGTTTTAGAATACTAAAAGTAGTTTTATAATTCATGCTAGAAACAATTCTTACAAAATGATTAAAAAATAAATAGTTTTTAAATTTCAAGCAATTTCTCTACTAGCTAGTTTTTCATTCCAAAATATAACTACATGTTCAAAATACTTTTCAAACTTTGGAAAAATCAAAAACCCTTGAGAGAACAAGTGCTTCAAATGCTTTTCTAATTTTCATCCAATTGAACTTCAATCCTTTAACAATCTCCCCAAGTGGCTCTAGTTTTCAATTGTAATCATCTTTAGAGAAAGGATCATCAATGTTTAGTTTTTAAGTATAGCTAAAAACTTAGTGTTTTGGTGGTTTAGAACCTACGTGAAAATCTATTCAAGTGTTTGAAAATTCTTACTTTGCAAAAAACTTTGTGAAATCTTGAGAGCTAGCTAATGTAATACTAGCTAATTAGGACCTATAAGATATAATGGTATTAGGAAAGTAAGTATGTTATTAAAGGTATGAATATGTGAAAAGAGTTATCAAAGGGTGATCAAAGATATGTTGGTAATAGAGGGAGAAAAAAAGGTGATTATAGTTTAAGAGTTGGAAATAGAGATGAAAATACTTTCACATTCGTGAATGGCTATTCACACCCGTGAAAGTGTTGTGGTTTCAAAACGATAGAGTTTTTATAGGATTCACACCCGTGAATGTAACATCCTTGACCTTCCCCCACATGCATTTCATTGAACATAAGCATCTTGCATACAATTCAATTGAACAAATGCATTCCATATGTATTTTCGTAGGAACAAGTTTATGACACGCACTAGCTACGTGTCCTAGCATTTGGCACTTGTATCGAGTAGCACATGTGTACTTATAACCTATATGAGGATTATGAAGTATTAGAGATAAATTGAATAAGTGACCAAATTAAAGTAAGCAAAATGATTAGATTAAGATTAGTAAACATTTTGCATTGTTAATTTAGTTAAACCGGGCCAAAAGATTAAGCGGTATTATTGTGTAGATTAGTCGAATTATATATATATGTAAATAATAATAATAATATAGATAAAATAAAATGAAAATGAAACAAAAGAGAAATAGAAGAGAAGAGAAGAGAAAAGAGAAGAGAAATGAGAAATGAGATGAGAAATGAGATGAGAAAAAGATAAAAAGACAAAAACATAAATCTGCCTTTATCTTCATCTTTCCCATTTCTGCCTCCTCACTTCAGCCCCGACTTATCCTTCATTTTCCTCCATTTCAGACTTCAAATATTCCTTGTTTTACCTAGTTTTTGCACCAAATTGATCCCTTGCAAGTTCGTCCTTGGTAAGTAATCAATTCTTATTGCTTTAGGGTTGATTTGAGTTGCTTAGGTTCATTAATAGGCACTGTTTTGCAACCCGATTTTGATGCACATATAAATTGATTCTGGACAAGTATAAAACACAAAAGTTGTTCCTTTATGTCTTATATTTATGAATATGTAAACGGTGTTTCGTGATTTGGTTTATAGAATTAGATATGCTCTTCGTACTGAAACTGGTCAGGGTGTAAACCCTAACCAAGTTAGCTACTGTGTGGTCTGATTTAGAATATGTTAAAGCCCTTATTTGAAGTCTCTAAAAAAATAGAAGTTGTAGATATATGTGTTTTGTATCTTTATACCAAATTTCAGGTTCAAAGGGCTTGTAAATGGTGAGTTATGGTGAATGGAACCATGACTGTTCCATGATTTGAACTGCCTACTGAGTGCCCTGGGCAGCTCCAGTACATTGGTTGGCTAATTTGAGCTTGTTAGAGCTATATTATGTAACTTCTCAAAACGTGAAAGTTATAGGTATATGTCTTATCTAAATTCTGGTACTAATTGGAGCTTAATTGGTTATCTATAGACTAAGTTATGGCCTTTTGAAGTCATACTGGTCCGGAAGCCAATTCTATTCTGGAACAGTAATATGTTTGGTATAATTAGAAGACCTTAGAGACATAATTGGTACAAGTTGTAAACATGAAACATGTTCCATATGAACCCATATAAGTGTCTATAAAGTTTCATTAAAATAGTACTTATAGAGTGTAAGTTATGATGAACCCAAATGAGTACCCTGAAACTGCCTAAAGGCAGAAAACAAGGCAGAAAACAGAACACTCTTATAAATTCCACCAAATATTGTAAAATTATCCAATTGGTCTGAAATTTTAATATGTTCTCTAATTATATGTTATTTGTAATTAGGAACAAGAATTCGATTAATTGGTCAATTATAGAAAAAGTTATAGGCTAAACAGTCCCATAAGGTCACACTGCCTCATAGGAAAAATCTTAACTATTGACATGAACAATGCATATTAATTTGTTTAAGCCACATTAAGTATCTCTAATTATGAGTTAATCAATTATGTTTTCATATTAGGCTCGTAACATATTGGAGACCCACAAGGAGCAGATAGACAATAAGTTAGGGGTCGGAATCAAAGGAGAACTGTGAGTCTAATTATCGATTGAATTCTTTAGTGCAAATGAATGTTGTTTGCTATGTGATTCATGTGATTGTCATGATTGGTCCTTGATAATGTAATGATGGATAATTTGTGACATTTTGGTACATATAAATGGTATACTTGTGGTATATTTGAGGTATATGTTTGACAAATGTGATATATATACATGGTACATGTATAGTATATACAAGGTGTATGCTTGACATATGAGATATATAGGGAATATATGTATGTTGTATATGATAAAGATGCAATGGTTGATGAATGCTTAAATACAAGTGCATATGCATATGGGCTAAAAAGGCGTTGTGACTAGTTAATCGACATTGTAAAGCAAAAAAAGAGGCCTATGGCCCAACAAATGTGCAAAGCAAAAGAAGAGGCCTATGTCCCAACAAATGTGCAAATGAAACAAATGATCAAGCTAGCTAGCAAATGCAAATGCAAATGTTCACATGGAACCCCGGGGCAATGTTCGTTTAATCTGGTCACAACAAAATAAAATGTACAAGCAAAGCATAAGTAAATAACAATTATTGAGTACTTGATTTTATCTATATTTATATGTTATTGACTGATGAATGGAATGGAATACATGGTATATATTGGAATTGTGATTTATGACTATGAGTTGTTTGGTACTTTAGAGCTCATTGGATGATTATTATCACTGAGCCGCAACTCATCAATTTGCATCATTTTTCAGGTAAAGAAAAGTGATAGCCCATTTTGAGTAGCGTATAGAGGACATGGAGCACAGGTCACTGGCCGAGCCTCATCACTCTCTCTCTCCTTGCATTCCACACAAGCATAAAAACATGTCATCTGTATTTTGGACTTATATGCTTGAAGATGTATAGTCATTTTGGAATGAGTCTAAATATGTATAAATGAAATCAACTCGGAAATACTTATGTGTAAAGTTTATATTTTGATATATGTGATATATCGTATTGTGGTTTTAATGTTGACTTGAAAAGTCATTTAGTAATTTTACAGGATATAAGACTTGTAAAGTCGTTAGTTGATTTTACAGGATATGATACGGAAAAAATTTTTTTACTACTATTGTTGACAGGGTATTTTGCCTTTTCAGTATGCAGTATGTGACTATTTGACACAGGGATAGGTATACTTAAATGCATAAGAGGTGTGATGTTACATTTTTGGTATCAGAGCCGGGATAGGTTCCATGGGAACATGCATATGCATAAGCGCATGATAACATATGCATCATATGTGTTGAACATTATGTAGTGACATACTTTCATTTATTTTAGGGACATCATAAGAAATGATACACCAAGGAGGGAGAGGCCGGCCGAAATGCATTCTCATGAGGCATCACCTCATTTACATAGAGATCAACCAGCACTAGGAGCTAGAGCTCCAGTACATGCATCACAGTCATCTCATGCAGAAGTACCCCATGAAAACCTAGAACAAGAAGTATGTGGTCCTGAAATGTACAAGGAAAGACGTTATGACAAGCTGAGGAAACATGGTGCAACTGATTTCAATGGCACAACAGACCCAGCAGAAGCTGAGACATGGCTGAAAAGGACACAGAGGGTACTGAATATGATGAGATGTACTCCGGATGAGAAATTCGATTATGCAGTATCCTTACTGCAAGGAAATGCTTATGAATGGTGGGAGACAGTCCCTGACAGTGATGCACAACCACCGGTGTTGACATGGAATGATTTTCTCCTGGAATTTCAGAACAATTACATGCCAGAAGCATATAAAGATGAGAAGAGGAAGGAATTTCTGAATCTGAAACAGGGGAATATGTCTGTTGCGGAGTATGAAGTACAGTTTAATAAACTTTCCCACTATGCCACCTTCATGGTCTCTACTGAAAGAGACAAATGCAGGAAGTTTGAGGAGGGCCTCAAATATGAGATCAGAAATAGAATCACGACTACTGATCTTGATAGTTATGCCAGACTCAGAGCTGCTGCAATTAGAGCTGAACGGTTAATGAAAGAAGCTGGGGAACAACAAATAAAAAGGCCATCACGTGAATTCTTTGGCGAGTCTAGCAGAAGGTTGGGGAAAAAAGGTAGATATATGCCTGCACAATCTGGTAACAGAAGTGGGTACTCCAGTTTTAGAGGTCGAGGCATGACTTTTTCTTACCCAGGCAGAGGGCAGAGCCAATATGTTGAACAGAGGCCCACATGTAGTCATTGTGGCAGACAGCATACGGGCGAATGTAGAAGGCTCACAGGAGCATGTTATTTCTGTGGATCAATGGAGCACATGTATAGAGACTGTCCAAATAGAGCCAAACTAGCAGAGACCAGCAGAGGTAGAGGAGTATCTGAGACTACAATTGAGGCTTCGAGGGTCTACCCTACTAGTGGAACACAGGGCAGAGGAAGAGGCAGGGGCAGGACTGGTACAATAGGCAGAGGAGTGACTAGATCTGAAGGTCAGAGTTCTAGACCCCCTACTCAGGCCAGGGTGTTTGCTATGACTAGACAAGAGGCAGTGGATGCTCCCGAAGTAGTCACTGGTAATATTTATATTTCTGAAATATTAGCATATGCATTGATTGACCCAGGCTCCACTCATTCATTTATATCATTGCATATGGCATCTAAACTGCATCAAATTCATGAGCCTTTGGGGATTGACATAAATGTGAGTACTCCATTGGGAACAGTGGTAGTTGTGAATAATGTCTGTCGTGATTGCTTGATATGCATTGACAGAGTTGAGTTAATAGCTGATCTAATTTTATTGCCAATATATGAATTTTATGTGATACTGGGAATGGACTGGTTAACTAGACATCATGCAATAGTGAATTGCTTTACTAAGGAAGTAATTTTGGAATCACCAAACCAGCCAAAGGTAGTATTTCTAGGTGAAAGAAAACTTGTGCCTACATGTCTAGTTTCAGCGGTAAAGGCATTTCGAATGATCAAAGGGGGATGTGAAGCATATTTGGCATATGTGACTGATATTAGAACCACTGATAGCTTGCTTGAAAATATACCAGTAGTAAGGGAATTTGCTGATGTATTCCCAGATGATCTACCTGGTTTACCACCAGATAGAGAGATAGAATTTACTATTGAACTAGTACCAGGAACTGCACCAATATCAAGGTCACCCTACAGAATGGCCCCAGTTGAGTTGAAAGAACTAAAGGCCCAATTGCAGGAGTTACTTGACAAAGGGTATATTAGACCTAGTGTATCACCATGGGGAGCTCCAGTGTTATTTGTTAAAAAGAAAGATGGAACAATGAGATTGTGCATCGATTATAGGCAACTGAACAAAATGACGGTGAAGAACAAATATCCGTTACCCAGAATAGATGATTTGTTTGATCAGTTGCAAGGAGCCCAAATATTCTCCAAGATTGATTTGAAATCAGGCTATTACCAGTTGAAGGTAGCAGAAGCGGATGTTCCTAAGACTGCCTTTCGAACAAGGTATGGACATTATGAATTTTTAGTAATGCCATTTGGACTGACTAATGCTCCAGCTGCATTTATGGCATTGATGAATAAAGTGTTTCAACCATATCTGGATAGGTTTGTGATAGTATTTATTGATGACATATTGGTATACTCAAAGAACAGGGGAGAACATGAACAGCATTTAAAAGTTGTGTTGCAAACTTTGAGGGAGAAACAATTATATGCCAAATTGAGTAAATGTGAATTCTGGTTAGATCATTTGGTGTTTCTTGGACATGTGGTGTCGTGTAAGGGCATAGAGGTTGACCAAGAGAGAATTGAAGAGTCTTATAAGAGGTAAAAAAAATTTAGATTTAGAGTGATTTATGTTCGTTTTCTAGTATAAGATCTAATGAAGACGTTTTAAAGATCTTAGCTATGGCTAGAGGTAGTGGTGAGGATCATTAAAGGGGTAGGCAACCTTGAAGCTTCAAATTAAGTGTTAAGGCTTTATTGTTAGAAGTATGCATATATTGGCATTTTAATTTAAATTTTTTGCATTTAGCATGTTATGGGTGTTGAAATGTGTTAAAAGCATCTTGAATGATTCAAAGGCATGATATAAATGGAAATGATTTAGTTGTTATATGAGATGAAGGCTAAAATGATATAAATGCTAAATATGAATGCTAGTATGACTTTGTTGTTCAATGTATTCTATAAAGTTAATTGCATGTTGTTAACATGAAATTGTTGGGTTTTGAAGATGAATCTCATTTATAAAATGTAGCAGAAAAATAAAAATTTCAAAATCTGAAACAAGAATTTAGATTGTGCCATTAAAACTAATTTATCAAAACATAGATGTAAGAAATTATACCTTGTAATTTCTTAATTTATTCTTCAAATTTTCATTTTGTTGGGTTGTTACAAACCACAACAATCCACTTTAGGATGTCTCTAATGTTAATCCATGCGAAAATATGAGAAGAAACTATAAGAGAAATGGTTGAACACACCTCAAGGTGCTACCAATGATGTATGCTCAATTTGAAAGAATATGAAAAATAACTATTATTTTTCTTTTTGAATTTTCATAATTTCCAAAAACAATTTTCAGCCTTTTAAACATTTCAAAAATATTTTTACCCCAAAAATAGTCTAGGTACAAAGTGCACAAGACAAAGGGATGGATTTTGGGGTTTTTGCCTTAATTAGCCTTAATTAATTGGCCAATTAGGCCAGCAGCCTAGCTGGCTTGCCTGGCAAGCCTGTTAGGCAGGCTAGTAGCCCACGCGGGTCCGTGACCCCTACCGAATAATGTTTCCATGCTATCTCATTATTATCAAAATATTTTTCTCATATTTTTGGATCATATCCCATACCATTTTACTCATTTTTTACATCTCCAATGCGTATGACCCATTAGATTCCCTATTATATTTACTACTTAAATTAATAATTAATTTAAGCAAGTCAAGAACGGTATATAGTAACACATCATGTGTAAGTCCCAAATATCGAGTTAGTCGTAAACTGTAGTTTCTGAAATTGATCAATATACTAGGGAAAAAAATACACCAATGGATGAAATATATTTTATTTGATTATCGGAAAATATAGGTTATAACTAGTTCGAAGGTAAAATTTGAAGTAAAAATGAGGTCAAATAAGTCATCAAAAGTCAAAACTAAGAAAAAAAGGATATGGTTTAATTAATAAAGTAGTTGATCGTACATTGACCGAGCTAATAAAGTAGTTGACCGTACATTGACCATACATTGACCGAGCTATGAAAATATATATATATATTATTTTGGGTGAAATTGAGTTTGGGAAGTGAGAGAAATAATTGAAAGTACTTAATTAGACTTGAATGGGTTGGACCTTGTTTGGCCCAAGCCCACCCATCTTAAGCTACTATATAAAGGCCAAGAAATTAGAATTCTCTAGATAGAATTCTGCTTGATCTTCTTCCTCTTCTCCTCTTTCTTAGCCGAATCATCTTCTCCCTTTTTCTCCACCAAATTTCTTCCATTTTTTCCAATTTATATACCAAAATCAAACACCCTAATATAATTTCAGCCTCTCAATTAGGTAGTGGAAGTCTTAAATCTTCATTTAGAGAGCTAGATTGGAAGAAAATTAAAGGAGACAAGTAAAGATACAAAATTGAGGTAAGAGAAATTAAGAATTTTAAATTGGTTTAATGGTTCAAATAGATAGTTTAAGGTATGTAGATGATAGTTATGAAGTTAGATTGAGTTAGAAAAGCAAAATAATAGTGGATTAATTGAGTGTAAATTTTAGCCATGGTAGGTGCACAAGGAGATGAAGGTGCTTCAAGGGAAAAAACAAAGGAAAAGGAAGCCTATGAAGGCTAAAGGAAGAAAATAAGGTTAGTGATTTCAAAATCTACCTATTTCCATTGGTTAAGCTTGAATTAGGGTTATGGAAATTAGGGAATTTGTGTGTTTTGCATGTAAATGATAATTGAATCTTAAAAAATTATTAAGAAAATATAAAAAGTGGATTAGAATGGTTAAATTCAATTAAAAAAATTATTTAGTGGAACTTTGAAAATATGACCATATTATGTGTAAATATGCATATTAAGGTATAATTATATTTTAGCGTCATATTATGATACATATGAAATAATGGATGTATAAATTAGTGAAATAAATTATTAGAAGGTCAAAAAAAAATTTTAAGGATGAAAAATGGATGTAGGACAAAATATGAAAAAAAATTTATTATTTTTCTTGCTAATTAACTGAAAATTAAGTCGTAAAATGAAAGAAAATATGACATTGAATATTTAGGAATTTATTGAAAATTTTTAAAATATATATTGAATATTTTTTTAATTAATGATTATTTTATGCATGAAATGAAATATAATGAATAAGTGTGTTTAGTGAGTTTAATGACTTAATTGATTATTAATTGTTGCCCAGAAATTGAACCAAGAAGGGAGGTTGAATTGAATATTAAAAAATTATTAACTTTTAAGTGCGGAAAGAAAAGTTAAGTAAAGTAGAGATAAGAAGATATCACACAAGAAATTTTATAGAGGTTCGGGTGTTAACAAACCCTACTTCTCTCCCCAATCTCAATTGGGAGTTTCACTAACACACAAAGTGTTACAATGGAGTTTCACAAGCTCACACCCAACTATGGTGTTTCTATTAATGGCTCACACAAATAACTCTTACAAGTGTTCTACTCTTAACCCAATATACCCAAACTCACTTGAGTAGTAGATTACAAAGAGAAACACTCACAAATCTATAATGCTCAGAAATTATGAGCAAAAATATTTTTACAAAGAATTAATGGTTGTTTGAAAGAAATTAATGCACAAATGGCTACAAAAAGATTTTGATTTGAAGTAATTGCTATTCTCTTGTTCTGGATTCATAAATGACTTGCATTTATACTTCCATTGCGAATTATAGCCGTTTGGTTGCATTTAATGCGAAAATAGCCGTTGCACCAACTCTTAATTTCGCGCCTGACATGTTTCTCTTTCCTCTTTCACGATCTTGAATATGTGTGTCACGGTCGTGAATGTCCTTCCAAGCTGTGACTCAAGTGATGACTCTGGCCGTGAAACATTCTGGAAGGATTTGAAGTGTTTGCACCAACTCTTAATTTCGCGCCTGACATGTTTCTCTTTCCTCTTTCACGATCTTGAATATGTGTGTCACGGTCGTGAATGTCCTTCCAAGCTGTGACTCAAGTGATGACTCTGGCCGTGAAACATTCTGGAAGGATTTGAAGTGTTTGATCACGGGCGTGGCATTATTCTTTCACGGGCATGAATATCCTTCCAAGCCGTGGTCCAAGTGGTGACTCTGGCCGTGAAGCTCTCTTGAGGAATTTGACATGTTTTCTCACGGGCGTGACTGATATGATCATTCATAGTTGCTATGATCCTTCATGGCCGTGAACTTTAATTGTTGGGTAATTGGCGCTAAGCTACATCACGGGCGTGACATAAACAGTCACGAGCGTGAATATGCTATTTCTTCAATTTTTGTCTTTTTAAAGTTAGTTTTCCATTCTTGCATCATATTCCATACCCTGTTCAATAAACTTAGAAAATAAGTATGTTAAACACAATATTGCTATTTTATTCGTTAGCATCAAAATAACGAAAATACCCCTCAAAGTTCAACAATCTCCCCCTTTTTAATGGTGACAAATAATCTAGCAATATGTGCTTTTGAGAAGTCTCCCCCTCAAAAGATGCTTAAGATAAAAAATTACAAAAGTGCAAGAATTTTTAAGAATGATGAAGTGTAGCATGGATGCTTGCTTCCTAGTTTAGATATATGCAAGGTATATGCAAAGTATATCCAATGTATACCAAATTTTTACTTATAACTACTTAAGTATATGCAAAGTATATTGAAGGTATATTCAAAGTATATCAAGTTGTTTGCTTTTAACTAGTTAAGTATATGCAAAGTATATCAAAGGTATATTCAAAGTATCAACACATTTGCATTCATGTAACTTGCATATTCATTTAATTCAATTATATTGCTAAGTTCTCCCCCTTTTGTCATCAACAAAACAAAAAAAATAAAAGATAAATCATATGGGAAAACTAATGCAATTATATTAATATCAAATGGAAAAGCACAAAATTTTGAAAAGTAACATAAAGTCCTACATTTGTAATACTAGAAACTAATAAGCATAAAAAATCTAGCTAGATTTGGAGCCGGACATCCCATCTCTAAGGCATGCTACTTCTGCCTCGAGGCTCTCCATGCGAGACTCTATGAAATATTTGAGGTTATTTAACTTCTCATCAATCGAAGCCTACAATTGGTCAAAACACGGTGCCAATAGGTCAGGCACCTGCTGAGCCAAGTTTGGTGTGGAGGCTGAGAATTGTCCAATTTCCTGCTCAACCTCTGGGGTCACCGTTTTGACTCGAACTCTTTTCCTTTGCTGGATTCCTTGGAGGCCAGCTTTGAAGTTGTTTGAATCGTTGTCTTCCCAAATAATCTCACCAGTTGTGTTGGTGAAGCGGTAGTAGATGTTATTCTCATGAACTATGCGAATTGCCACTCCCATCTTGATAAAAGACTCGATGTCTAGCCAGTCTGTAGGATGTGTTGGTATGGGGTTGAAGTTGTGCTCTTCTAGCTTTAGGTAACTAAGCTTTATAGCAGGGTGAGTCATGTACCCACCAATCAAAATGTCTCCAAAGCGCTTCGTGGCAATAGATAGTAGATGATTTGCAAACCATCGAGATAAAGCCACTGTTAGGCCTCTTCGAGCCATCTCCAGGAGAAAGAGCTTGGATTTCCGAATTGAGCCATTGTTATCCCCTCTGGCAAAGATGCTATAGGTCAGAAACCTATGCAAGTACTTATGCACTAGTGATCGGAGGTGGGTTCTCTTCGTCTTCTTGACGTCCTAGCTGCAGTCGAGTTCGAAATGAGTCCATGCTTGAGTGGCATAGAACTCCACCTCACTTTCATTGAGTATACCATTAAAAGGAAGGTTGAACATGTCACCAAATTCCATTGCAGTGAGGGTGTTCGGATGTTTGCAGAGTTGAAATTTCATAGTGTTGGTGAGAGAGACTTGCAGGGTACTAAGGAACTCGATGGTAGGCTCCCTTAGCGTTGGTTGATGTATATCAAAAAAATCTTTTAGATGAAAAGCCTGGAGTTGTTCCATCATGCTTGTCTCGAGACTAGGGGTCCTAACAGTGTGTCATTCAAATGATCGAGAGGAAAGGAATGGTCTTTTCTTGAGAATCAAGTACCTCGGATGACAGTGCTCTAGAATGATATTGAGAAGGTAGTCCATGTACCTTTTTGGAGCATGAGACTTCTTTCTGGTGCCTTTAGAGGAGTCGGGTTCCATTTTTGGTTGTGAAATTGATTCTTAAAGAGACAAAAAATTTGATAGAATGTTTGAAGAGTACCTAGTAATTTTTGATTTCTGATGATTGAGATAGTTTTTGAAGGTATTTATAGATGGAGAATGTTACTAGGGGGCCGAAATCTTTGAAATGGTATTGAATGGTGATAAATGAGAGAAGTTGGAAAGTTAGAAACGAGAGAAATAGCGGCAGAAATCGTTTTATAGCTGACATCTTCACGGGTATGAAAGCTAAGTCACGGGCGTAAAATGTCATGTTCACGGTTTGCTGAAGAGGCGATCTACCCGTGATGAAGAATATGAAACGATTCACGATTATGACATTTAATGGTCATGGGCGTGAATGATGAAATTTCACGGTGGTGACAAATTAGTCACGATCGTGAAGTACAATCTTCACTATTTGTGACCGTGAGACAAAGCGTGAACGCTTCTGTAAGTATTTGGTGGAAATGTTCACGGTTGTGAATAAGTGTCACGATCGTGAACAAAGAGTTTCACGGGAGTGACAAAAAAAGGTTATGGTCGTGAAACATAGTCTTCACTACCTTCAACCATGAAGCACGCCATGAAGCAAGGCGTGAAAGCTACTAGAGCTTTCGGCGATTATGATCATGGCCATGAATATATGTCACGAGCATGAACTGCCTAAAATCCTCATTAAATAAAACTAAGTTTAAAACTAGACCAAAAGATTTCTAAGGTGTTTCTATCCCCTATAACATATATTTATATCAAGTTAGCCACTTCATACCTTAAAAGATGAGACAATAACACAGGATTAACAATCAAGGTTCGACATATTTGGCAATCATAAAGTTAATCCATCAATCATACCGAGCTATCTTCTTATGAAGTTAAATCTTTCTTCATTTAGAGACTTAGTGAAGATATCTGCCAATTGATTGTCTGTGTTTATAAATTCCAATACAATATCTCCATATTGAACATGATCTCTAATAAAATGATGTCTTATGTCAATATGCTTACTTCAAGAGTGTTGAATGGGATTCTTAGATAGATTTATAGCACTTGTATTGTCACATCTGATAGGTATATGGTCCATACTATAACCATAATCCTTAAGTTGTTGTTTCATCCAAAGAATTTGTGTACAACAACATCCTGCAGCTACATACTCCGCTTCAGCAGTAGAAAGAGCAACTGAAACTTGTTTCTTGCTAAACCAAGAAACTAAGCATTCACCAATAAAGTGAAAAGTACATGAAGTACTCTTTTTATCCAAGAGACTTCTAGCATAATCAGCATATAAATATCCTATAATGTGAAAGGATGAATTTCTAGGATACGATAAACCTAGATGCAATTAGCCATATAAATATTTTAAAATTCTTTTCAAAGCATTCAAATGTGATTCTTTAGGATATGATTGAAAGCGAGCACATAAGCATATACTATACATTATATCGGGTCTAGAGACAGTAAGATATAAGAGTGATCCAATCATACCTCTATAGAGTTTTTTTATTAATGCTATTACCCTTTTCATCCTTGTCCAATTTTGTTGATGTGCTCATTGGAGTCTTGGCATTTTTGCATTCTTCCATTCCAAATTTCTTAATTAAGTCTTTGGCATATTTGGATTGGATGATGAATATGCTCTCATTGCCTTGTTTTATTTGTAGACCGAGGAAGAACTTGAGCTCAACCATCATGCTCATTTCGAATTCCCTAGTCATGCACTTAGCAAATTCTTGGCAAAATAATTCATTCGTAGACCTAAATATGATGTCATAAACATAAATTTGAACAATTAGAATATCATGCTTATGTTTTTTAATAAATAAAGTAGTGTCAACATTCCCCTTTGTAAAATTATTTTCTAAAAGAAAATAACTTAGTCTTTCATACCAAGCTCTTGGGGTTTGTTTCAAACCATATAAAGCTTTTGAAAGTTTAAATACATAGTTAGGCAAATTATGACTTTCAAAACCTAGTGGTTGTTCTACATAAACTTCTTCTTCTATAAAACCATTTAAAAAAACACTTTTGACATCCATTTGAAAGAGTTTGAAATTCATATGGCATGCATATGCTAAAAGTATTCTTATGGCTTCTAATCTAGCTACAGGAGCATAGGTCTCATCATAATCTATTCCTTCTTCCTGATTATATCCTTTTTCAACTAACCTAGCCTTATTCCTAGTTATTGAACCTTGTTCATCTAGTTTATTTCTAAATACCCATTTACTTCCAATGATTTGATGCTCCTTGGGGCTAAGAACTAAGGTCCATACCATACTTCTCTCAAATTGGTTGAGTTCCTCTTGCATAACAATCACCCAACATTCATCATTAAGAGCCTCATCAATATTTTTTGGCTCAATTTGAGAGGCAAAGGCAAGATTAGAATCTAAAGGTTTGAGATGAGATCTAGTACTTACTCCCTTTGTAGGATCACCAATGATTTGCTCATTGGGGTGATCTTTTATCAATCTCCATTCCTTTGGAAGCTCTTGCTTGTTTTCTTCTTGAGCTGGAGGTAGAGAGTTATCTTGATGTGAATTTTCTTGATCATTTTATTCTCTTTCATTTTCAAGATCAAGTCTTTCCATTGTTCTTACAACATCATCAAGAACACTACCTTTCACAAGATCAAGCTTACTAGATTAATCAAAAACAACATGCATAGATTCTTCAACAGCAAATGAATTTTTATTAAAGACTTTATAAGCTTTGCTTGTGGTGGAGTATCCTAAAAATATACCCTCATCAGATTTAGAGGCAAATTTTCTAAGGTTATCCTTGGTATTCAATATGAAACACTTGCATCCAAATACTCTGAAATATGATATCATGGGCTTTCTTCCTTTCCATAATTCAAATGAAGTTTTATTTAAGAGAGGTTTTTTGAAAACTCGATTTGAAATATAACATGCAGTATTTATGGCTTCGGCCCAAAAGTAAGTTGGTAAACCATACTCATTGAGCATTGTTCGAGCCATTTCAATTGAAGTTTGATTTTTCCTTTCGACCACCCCATTTTGTTGAGGTGTCCTAGGAGAGGAAAAATTCTATGAAATGCCACGTTCTAGACAAAAATTTTCAAAGTTTTCATTTTCAAATTCTTTGCCATGATCACTTCTTCTTTTTGAAATACAATATCCCTTTTCATTTTGAACTCTTTTAGCAAAGTTTTTGAAAGTTTCAAACGCATCACTCTTTTGAGCTAAGAAAATTACCCATGTGAATCTAGAGTAGTCATTGCAGATGACAAAGCCATAATGTTTACCTTCTAAGCTTGCAATCCTAGTAGGTCCAAAAAATCTAGATGTAGGAGTTGTAGAGGTTTTGAGGTACTTACAATATTTTTGGATTTGAAGGATGACTTGTGTTGTTTTCCTCTTTGGCAAGGTTCATATGTCTTGTCTTTTTCAAATTTGACTTTTGGTAGTCCCTTTACTAGCTCTCCTTTGTTGAGGCTTTGAATTAAATCCATGCTTGCATGACCAAGCCTTTTATGCCACAACGAAGATTCATCACTAGTAGTCATAAGACACTTAGAGGAAAGGTTAGATATTTTGTGTAAGTCGATTATGTAGGTATTGACATCTCTACTTCCTTTAAATATCTCTTGGCCACTAATAGAGGTTACAAGACATTCGTTGGAAGTAAAGATTTCTTGGTTTCCCTTTTCACATAATTGACTTACACTTAACAAGTTACGTTTCAAATCATCAACAAGTAAGACATCTTTAATGAAAGTAGTACCATTAATACCAATAGAGCCAATGCCAATTATGTTACCCTTAGCACTGTTTCCAAATGTTACTTTACCTTGATCAATACTTTTGATTTCATTGAAAAGTTTTTTGTCTCCGATCATATGCCTTAAGCATCCATTATCTACTAGCCAAGCATTTTTGTTTATTATGGACTTGAGGCATACCTATAATCACAATTCAAGTATTGTTTTTAGGTACCCAAATGAGCTTGGGTCCTTGGGGGTTAGCACATAAAGGTTCCCAATGAGCCTTCCTTATCCAGTAATGTTTATTTATATGACCAAATTTCATACAATAATTACATTGTTTAGCTCTAAATATGCTTTTTGGTCTTACTATGCTTTTGAATGCCATTTTTCTATTAGCCAGAGTTTGTGAGCAATGACATGCACAAGCATGATGACTTGGTGCTTTTTTTGGTGCATGCTGCTTATACATAAAGGCAGGATTAGCCTTTTAAGGTTTCCTTCTTAGGCTTACCAACCCTTGATCATTTCTCTTATGCATAGAAGGTTTAGTGTATGTTGTGCACTTAGCCCTTAGGGCTGTTACAGCTAATGTGGAGATATGGGGTTCATTTGACTTAACAAAAGTAGTCTTGTGAGATGAAGATGATGTACCCTTAAATCCTAGACCATGTCTAATTAAAGGTGGTCTTCGATACACAATGAGAGTATCTAAACTCTCATTCCCCTTGTGAAATTTTGAAATGGAGGTTTAAGTTCCTCAACTTCATTTTTCAAAATATTGTTTTCTTTAAGCAAGGATTTAGTTGAGGGTCTTGAAGAGTACTCATCTAATGATTTTTGAAGAGATTCATTAGATGATTTAAGCTCAAAGTTCTCCTTTTCTAAAACATCCATTTTGATTTTCAAACTAGAAATGTTATTTTTATAAGTATTGAATTTACTTCTATATTTCTCTAGTTCTAGATTCAATACTTCTATTAGGCTTTGCTCATCATCATCTTCACTATTACTATCATTATCACTACTATCATTATTGAACGAGTATGAGTGAAGTGATCCTACCTTATCCAAGACATGATCCTCTATAGCCATGAAGCATAGGTTGACCTCTTCACTTTCATTGTCATCTTTTTTGCTTAAAGAGCTTTCATCATCCCATGTAGCTTTGTGGCCTTTCTCCCCATTGTCTCTTTGGTATTTGCTCTTGTGCTTCTTGAGCCTTGGACATTCCGGTTTAATATGTCCTTTCTTCTCACATTCATAACACTTCCTTTTTACTCCCTTGAGAGTCATTTGAGGCCTATCTGAAATTTCTTTGCTTGAATTTCCTAGAGTTGCCAATTCTCTTCTCAATTATTCTTTTCAGCCTTCTTGAGAGCATAGCAATGTCCTCATTTGCATCATCACTCTTTTCTTCATCATCTTCAATTTCTTCTTGAGATTTTGAAGTAGAGGCTTTTAGTGCTTGAGGCTTTCTTTTTTCTGGCTCGGCTTCAAGCTCTCTATCTCTTTTCACTGCCATTTCATGTGTTGGAACCATAATCTTTAAGAGAAAGACTTCTCAGAATTTTGTTATTTACATCTTCCAAGCTCAAGTGTTTCCCAAGCTTTCTCATGCCATTTATGATGGCTAGAAGATGATTCATCATATCGGTGATTGACTCATTGGATTTCATCTTGAATAGTTCATACTCTGAAGTAAGAAGTTGAATCTTCTTGGATTTAACTTGCTTTGTTCCTTCATGATAGTTTTCCAATGTTTTCCACATGCTATATGCAGTTGGGCAGTGTTGTATTCTGCCACATTCTTCAATTGATAATGAGCTTGAGAGAATTGCCATTGTCTTTTTGTTTTTGAAATTTACTCTTCTTTGAGGCTCTGTCCAATCATCTCTTGATAGGATTTCTTCTTCACCATCCACTCCTCTTCTAGTTGGTGGTGTCCTTTCTTTTCGAACACTATCCCAGACTTCAATTCCTTCACTATCAAAATATGTCTCCATCCGGAACTTCCAATGAGCATAATTTGGTGCTAAGCTACATCACGGGCGTGACATAAACAGTCACGGGAGTGAACAAACTATTTCTTCAATTTTTGTCTTTTTAAAGTTAGTCTTCCATTCTTGCATCATATTCCATACCCTGTTCAATAAACTTAGAAAACAAGTATGTTAAATACAATTTTGCTATTTTATTTGTTAGCATGAAAATGACAGAAATATCCCTCAAGGTTCAACATTAATGATGAAATAGACATATTAGAATAGAAAGTGTGGAAAAAGATTGTGATTATGGATGAATAAAATGTTAGGTAATTAATAATGTAAAAATAATGGAATTTATAAATTTAATAGAAATTGAATTAAATGAATAAGATATTACTCTTAGTTATTTTTCTGATTGTTAAATCTAGCCCATAATATAATTAGCTAGCCATAGGGACACCATTACCACGGTGCGGATCATAGCGACTTGTTTATATAGGCCAATAATGGTCTACTTCAGTGATAGTGATTCAGTGATTAATGTATGGGGCAGTGCTCGGGTGGTCATTCAGGGTCACTATTCAGTGTAATGGACTTGTGGGGTCCACGTCCTATGTATCTGGTCCGAAGATTTTCTATCGGATTGAAACTAGAAAAAAATATAAATAAAAGTAGCAAAAAATGATAAAAGTGAAAAGTATGAGAAAAATGATAGAAGTGAAAAATATGAAAAATATGATAAAAGTGAAAATATGAGAAAAATGATAAAAGTGAGAAATATGAGAAAAATGATATAAGTGAAAAATCTGATAAAAATGATGAAAGTAATAAATATAATAAAAGTGGTATAGTAATAAAAAGGATAAAAGTGATAAATATGATAAAAGTGATAAATATGACAAAAATAGTAAAATTGTAAAACGAAATATAAGTAGAAGAAAAATGTTAAGTTATGTAGTTCAAAAAAAAATAGTATATATATATATATATATAGTTAGTGGAAAAAGTATAAATAAATGTAAAGTAGTGGCATGATTGTAAATAAATGGAAATTTAGGAACCAAAATGAAATTTATAGCTAAAGAAAAATTAAATAGAAAAAAAAGTTAATTAAAGAAGTGAATTGAAAAATGATTAAATTGAAAATAAATTGAGAGTTCAGGAGTAAATTGAAAAAAAATAAAAAAAAAGAAGAAAAATATTTTAATTAAGTAAAGTTGCTAATTTAATGAAGATATTAAATAGTGAACTAAGGGTAAATATTAATAAAGTATTAATATAAAAAATAATAAATATATTAAATAGAAAAATTTGAATAGTGCAATGAATATGACATTGCATGCATGTATGAAAATATAGATCAATGGAAATCCTTACATTAGTAATCATCATTGAACATTTTAATGCTCAGCACGTTGTTATTTGACTGGGTACAGGTCAAAGCTGGAAGGGCACAGGATCAAGCAAACCACTTTTGGGAACAACTGAAAGAATAAAATAAAAGTATGATAATATTATAAATAACATGTATATATATATGTATGGATATGTAAACTGAAGTGGAATTATATATATATTCCAATAAAAAAATATTTATGAATTATTATGTGTAAAAAATGATATATTAAGTTTTGTTGAATGAAGAATATTTTATATTATATTTAGATTGTTGTGCCCAATATGAGCTCTGGTTTGTTTGGAATGCAAGTGAGATAGTTAAATTTATAGTCGTTATGCTACCGAAATTTTTGGAAAATAAAAATAATTAATAAAGTACTAATAATATTATGGTTATTAACTTTAGAAAAAAATTATCCACATCGACTATAATCAAATTTAGAAAATACCAACAGTCTTGATAATCATATCAGACTACATAACGTACATATAGAAAAATTGTTATAAGGGTGTCACAGTTTTAGTGGTATCAGAATGAGGTTTAGGCATTTCTAAGATTGGAGTAGGGTTAAGTGAATAGATTGAATGCATATACATGCCAATTATTGAACAAAAAGTGTTAAAAGTCTAATGTATGTTTGCTCCTCTATTGTTTTATAGTGAAAGATGTCAGCCGAACAAGGTCGTAGTGGAGGGGACGATGAAAGTGAAGCGTCAGTCAATATTGGGCAAGTTGAGGCCCCACAACAGCATGTTCCTCCTTTGCCACAACATGTTCCTCCACCAGTCGAACCACCTCCACCACCACAGCCAGACTTCCTCAATCTTATGGCTTATTATATTCAACATAGAATGCAGACTGAACAAATTCAATAGCCACAGCCACCGGCACAGCCTCCTGCCCCACCCAAAAAGAAGCCGATTTTAAAGTAGTTAAAGAAATTGGGAGTTGAATATTTCTATGGGTGTGGTCCATTGACACTTGTACAAATTGAAGAATGGTTGTTCAGGACTAAGAGATTGTTTAAAATTACTCACAGTCCACCTAAAGATAAGTTTAAAGGTACAGTGTCTTTACTCTAGGGTCCTGCATTTATTTGGTGGACTCAGTTTGCAAGCACACCCTAGATGAGCAGTTGAATTGGGAATTCTTTTTGGCCCAATTTGAGAAGAAATACATTAGGTCAAAGTATAAATTAGTGCAAGATGCTTTTGGAGACTTAATTAGTGAAATAAGACAGTTGCAGAATATGAGCGTGCGTTTGAGAGCCTTAGTGCCTATTTTGATGACTATTAGATGACTGAAGAGAAGTAATGCCAAAGGTTTGAAAAGGATCTCCATAAAAATATCAGACAGATAGTTGGTGCTCAAAAGCATCCAAATTTGTGTGCATTGGTAGAAGCAACTATTAAGGTGGAAAGTATCCAGATTGATGAGGCTAATATACAAACTCGATTACAACCGAAGAGGAAGTCAGGACAGTTCAGTGGTACGAGTACCCAGAGCAAGAAGTCTAGGGGACCAGCTCCATCACAGAGTTATGCATCAGTTCCACTAAGGTGTGGACAAGGAAATACATTCCATGGCAATGCCTCAGTTACTTCTGTGGGGAGTACACCTAGAGGTAGAGGGGGAGGTGCAGTCCAAACCTATGGTCATTGTGGTAGATCTCACCCAATAGAGTGTAGATATTTGATTGGTGCCTGTTTCAAGTGTGGTTCAAAGGATCATAAGGTTAAGGATTGTCCAGTGGTTCAAGTTTCTACAGCTACATCACCAGCACCGGGTACTGGACCTTTAACACCTAGAGGCCAAGGTAGGGGAGCAACCTCTAACCCATCAGCATATAGACCTTCTACACAAACACTCTAAGGCTAGGGATGAGCTACAGGCCGCACATATGCAATGATAGCGAAAGAAGAGGAGGATGCACCCTATGTAAAAAGTAGGTAAATTTATGCTTATGTCTTATTCTATTTATGCACTTGTTGGCCCTGGTTCTACACACTTCTACATAAATACTGGAGTTGCACGGGGAAAAGGGTTGAGAGATTCCCAATTAGACAAGGATATTCTAGTGAGAATTCCTTTGGGGAATAGTTTGTGGTGAACAAAGTGTACAAATAGTATCCCATTAGTGCACAAGGCTATGTTTTTCTGGCTAATCTAATTGAACTCTTTTTCCATGAGTTTGACGTAATATTGGGGATGGACTGGTTATTCGCCCATCAAGCGACAATTGATTGTAAACTGAAGAGAGTGACACTTAAACTTTTCGATGACTGGAAGGTCATTATTGTGGGTGAAAGAATAGACTTTTTATCTGACGTGATTTCAGCTATAGTTGCTAAAAGGTTAATAAGGAAAGAGTGCCTTATTTACTTATGTTATGTAGTGGAAGCTAAACGAGAAGATCTTAAGGTGTCAGATGTGCCTATAGTGAGAAACTTTCCAGATATCTTCCCTGATGAACTACCAGGCTTGCCACTTGACAGGGAAGTCAAATTCACTATTGATGTAGCTCTGGGCATGACACCTATTTCAATTGCACCTTACAGGATGGCACCTATAGAACTCAAAGAATTGAAGATTCAGCTGCAGGAATTGCTTTATAAAGGCTTTATTAGACCCAATATTTCACTATAGGGAGCACTAGTACTCTTTGTAAAGAACAAGGATGGGTCTCTCATGTTATGCATTGATTAGAGACAGCTGAATAAAGTGACAATCAATAACAAATATCCCCTTCCATGTATTGAATACTTATTTGATCAATTGAAGGGATTATGTGTGTTTTCAAAGATTGATCTACGATCGGGCTACCATTAGTTGAAAGTAAAAAAAGCAGATGTACCCACGACTTCTTTTCGCACAAGATATGGCCACTACGAGTTTTTAGTCATGCCATTTGGACTTACAAATGCCCTAGTAGCTTTCATGGATCTAATGAATATGAGCTTTCATCCTTATCTAGACCAGTTCATGGTGGTCTTTATTGATGACATTCTAGTGTATTCGAAGATGCTAGAAGATCCTGACAAGCACATACGAATTATCTTGCAGATATTGAGACAGAAGCAACTATATGCAAAGTTTAGCAAATATGACTTCTGGTTGAATGAAATATCCTTATTGGGTCATGTAGTTTCAGCTGAAGGGATGAAGGTGGACCCAAATAAGATTAAAGCAATCTTATAGTGGAGAATACCTAAGACTGTTACAGAAGTCAAAAGTTTCTTTGGTTTGGCAGGGTATTATAGGAGATTTGTAAAAGGTTTTTCCACCATAGCAGCACCGCTCACTCGACTGTTACAGAAGTATATTAAGTTTGAGTGGATGGATAAATGTCAAGGAAGCTTTGAGAAGCTTAAAAACATATTGATAGAAGCCCCAATGTTAACTCAACCAGAATCTGGCAAGGATTTTATGGTTTATAGTGATGCCTCCAAGAATGAGTTAGGTTGTGTATTGATGCAAGAAGGTAAAGTGATTGCATATGCTTCCCGATAACTCAAGACTCATGAGAAGAATTATCATACTCACGATCTTGAGCTTGCAGCAATTGTACTCGCCTTGAAGATTTGGAGACATTACCTCTATGGTGAGAAATGATACATATACATAGATCACAAAAGTTTGAAATATTTGCTCACATAGAAGGAACTTAATTTGAGACAAAGGAATTGGCTTGAATTGATAAAAGACTATGACTACTTAATTGATTATCATTCAGGAAAGGCGAATGTAGTAGCTAATGCACTTAGAAGAAAATTTATAGCAGCCCTTCAGGTGATGAATGTTAGATTGGATATGGCATAAGATGGAGCGATAATAGCGGAAATGCAAGTAAACCCATATTTTCTTCAACAAGTGAAGGCAACACAGAAACTAGATGATTGCTTAATTATCATAGTGAACCGAGTAAAAGAGGGCAATGATGGTGACTACTCTTTGCGTGCAAATGACAATCTTTATTACAAACAAAGGTTATGTGTACTGGATCAAGATGAATTGAGGAAGAACATTCTCACAGAAGCTCATCATAGCAGTTATGCGATGCATCCTGGTGGTAACAAGATGTATCAGGACTTGAAAGCACATTATTGGTGGCCAAGAATGAAATGTGATGTGACAAAATTTGTGAGCAAGTGCTTGATATGCCAGCAGGTGAAAACAGAACACTAAGTTTCATCTGATTTGCTTCAACCTATAGCAATACCAGAGTGGAAATGGGACCGAGTAACTATGAATTTTGTGACTAGACTGCCATTGACAAGAAGGAAACACAATTCTATCTAGGTAATTATTGACAGACTCACCAAATCAGCCCATTTCTTACTAGTGCGAGTGGATTTTCCATTGACCAAATTGGCAGAAATCTACATTAATGAGATAGTGAGGCTTCATGGAGTGCCATCCTCTATTATTTCAGGCAGGGATCCAAGATTTACTTCCCAATTCTGGAAGAAGTTACAGGAAGCATTGGGGACAAAGCTTCATTTTAGTACAGCTTTTCATCCCTAAACTAATGGGCAGTCAGAGTGTGTGATTCAGATACTTGAGGACATGTTGAGAAGTTGCATCCTTGAGTTTGAAAGTAGTTGGAAAAAGTATTTGTCACTGGTCGAGTTCGCTTACAACAATAGCTATCAGTCTAGTATCAAAATGGCACCATATGAAGCACTTTAAGGAAAAAAGTGTAGAACTCCCCTATGTTGGATAGAACTTAGTGAGAGGAAGATAGTGGGACTATAACTAGTGCAAGAGACAGAGGAAAAAGTGAGAATTATTTGAGAAAGGCTTAAGGCAGCTACAGATAGATAGAAATCATATCCTGACCTTAAGAGACGGGACATTGAATATGTAGTGGGTGATAAGGTTTTTCTTAAATTTTCTCCTTGGAAGAAAGTTCTCCTATCATATCTGCTAATTTAGGCCCCGAGTCGCGCATGTCACTAAACTGACGTGTTGAACCGATCATAGTCTAAATTCTGATTTTGACATAAATTAATCAAGATAATGATTAATAGTTATGATATATGCCTAATAAAGTGTTTAGAAAGCTTAAAGAAGTTGATTTAGGGGAAAAGACTAAATTGCAAAATTTGATAAGTTTTGGAGTCAATTTGCAATTTAACGAAAATTAGAGGATTATATGAGGTATTTGTTAAGTAAACATAATTTTTGGATACAAAAAAAATTGATGGCTGGCCACCATAACATAAATAGGAAATTAAAATGTTAATTGGTCCAATATCAAAGTATATGGTCAAAGTTAGTGGGTCCCATATGAGGACTTTTGTTCGTCTTCTTCTTTCTTCCTTTTCTTCTTCTCCTTATTTCTTTTCTTCACAAGAACAGCCTCCACACTAGCCCTTCCTTTCCACCATTGCTAGAGCTTAATGAGAGAGAAAGAAAGAGAAGAAAGGGAAAAGAACAAGTCAAAGCCATTTTCATGCACAACAAGACTTTGAGAAGTTAAGGAAGGGAAGAAGGGAGGAAAAAGAGCAAGAGAAGAGGAGAGAAAAAACTTTCAAGTGTTGATCAAGAAGAGAAAAAAAAAGTATAGGTAAGTAGCTCTCTTTCTCCTTTTCAACTTTCATCAAAGGAAAACATGGTTTTGAGTTCATTTAGAGCTTGATTATGTAAAGAGAGTTTAGGGTTTCATGAGAGTTTTGATAAGGTAAGGTTTTGATGATGATTTTGTGTGTTTTAGGAGCTCAAAGTGACAAAGAATGAGCTAAAGGAAAAGAGAAAGCTACCTAGAGAAAGTGAAGGAGATTAAGAAGATGTTTATGCATAAATTAAGGCAATAGCCTATGTTTTATTTTCAAGTTGCATGATTTGAACATTTGACATGTAAATTAACATTATTTTATGATAAAAGTTTGGTATGCATTTTTGCTAGATTTAGGAATATATTTGGTAAAAATTAAATTAGGTGATTTTGTGTGTGAAATACTGGAATTTATGGAGCAGTAAGCACATATATTGCTATAACTTGAGCTATATAATTCATATTAATGTGTTCTTAGTTGGGTTTGAAATCTAAGAAATAGGACTTTAACTTTCATTCATACCATAAAATCTAAATATGTATGTATTTTTCCAGAAAAATATATATATTTCGGACTTAGAATCTGTCCAGAAAATTATGGGCAAAATGTTTTGTGACCAATCAGTGTTCAATTAATCATATCTTTTTCTACAGAATTCCTAATTTAGTGATTCAAATTGCATATTAAAGCTAAGATTTAGGTCTAAATTCATAAGAAGACTCTATAATTTAATTTAGACTGTAACAGGACCAAAATTGAGAACAAAAATAGAATACGAATTCTACCTGAAGCAGGGCAGATTGAAAAAAATAAAATTTAAATATTTAAGTTATATTAGGTTAATTGTTATAATATGAATTTTATCCAAATGAGGTATATGAGAAATTAAATGAGTTATTAGACTCATAAAAATGATATGCAAATAAAATCATAGTTGAATATTTTATGATTGAGATAATAAAAGATAAAGGAAATATCATTATATATATATATATATATATATATATATATATATATATATATATATATATATATATATATGTCGATGATGGCACTTGTATGCGCATTCCATAAATATCCGGGTCGCACTCATAAATGCCTGGATGGCAACTCCGTTATCCTTGTTAGTGGTTCCTAGGTATTATGGGCATAAATGAGTTAATGAAATTAAAAGAGTTCATGATAAAGAAAAATAAATATAAAAAAAATATTTGAATTGATATATATATATATATATATATATATATATATATATATATATATATATATATGTCGATGATGACACTTGTATGCACATTCCATAAATACCCGGGTGACACTCATAAATGCCTTGATGGCAACCCCATTATCCTTGTTAGTGGTTCCTAGGTGTTATGGGCATAAATGAGTTAATGAAATTAAAAGAGTTCATGATAAAGAAAAATGAATATAAAAAAAAATATTTGAATTGGTATATATATATGCTACTGAACAATGAGATAATAAATTGTATGAAAAATGTTCACCATAAAAGCATGATAAAGCATATTACATGAATTTTTATATGTTATGAACAACATGATATAGTATATTGCCTTTATCTTTATGCACCACTAAGCTTAAAGCTTAGCGTGAAATTTTTCTTCGCATAGATTTATAAAAGTAGCTGAAAATTGTAGATAAAGCTAACTGTGGCCTAATCCACTAAAGCAGTTAACAGTGAAAATCGTGGGTCACAACACTTTTGTATTTTGTATTTATATTTTTTTATTTTGGATATATAAATTATCTTCTATGGATTTGTAATTAACCTGAAGTTTTGTAAATATTATTTTATGTAAATAAAATATACATTATCTCTTGTATATCTTTGAGTTTTGAGTTAAAAAAAATGTATGGCTTTTTAGCATTTATTAGAATAATAATTTGAAGAAGTCAGTATAGCACTTCCTTATCCAGGCACTTAAGGCTAGGGTGAGGGGGTGTTATATTTTTAGTTTGGGAAGAAAGGCAAGTTGAGCCCAAGATTTATCGAACCTTATGAAATATTGGAGAGAGTTAGACCCGTTGCTAATAAACTCGCTCTACCATCAGAGTTGAGTTAGATACATAATGTCTTCCATGTCTCAATGTTAAGACAGTGCATATCAAATCCTACTCATATCATATCAGCTGAAGTATTCAAGTGAGACAAGATTTCACATATAAAGAAGAGCCAGTCCAAATTCTAGCCAGAGAGATTAAGGAGCTTAGGAATAAGCGCGTACCATTAGTGAAAATGCTATGGAAAAGTCATGTAATCGAAGAAACAACATGGGAAAGTTGAGGAAGTGATTAAAGCTCAATACCCCCATCTATTCAATGATGACGCACTAGGTATGTTTCGAGGATGAAATATTTTAAGGGGGAGAGAATTGTAATGTCCACTAATTAGAACTTAGTTAGAATAAGGGTATAAATGATATATTTAGAGAAATTATATGAAAGAAATTAGGAATAAATTTTAATAAATGGTAATATTAAAAAGAAAGAATAAAAATTAAAATGAAAAATAAATAAATAAAAGGGTACAAGAAAAAAAATGAATGGACGGGAGAAAGAAGGGAAAGTGGGTGAAGACTTTCTTTTGTTCCATATAATTGAGCTTCTACACATTTCTATCAACTTCATCTTAGTCTTATTCTTCCTTCCATCTTACAGTCTCTTTCCCCCATTCTTTCACTCAATATTTGCATCAAAATTACTTCAAATAAATCTGTTCTTGGTAAGTAATCTCTTCTCCATTATTCTTGTGTTATTTAGAGCTATTAGGACTGTGTTATATTAGTTTCTTGCACTCTATTTTTTATGGCTTTATGAACCGAATTTGGAGAATTATCAAATATAAAAGTTGTTCATTTATATCTTATGTACATGTTTGTCAAATGGTATGGGATGATTTTGAGTATATAAAAATAAATCGTCATTTGAGTGAGACTAGTTCATATAGAAGTATCAATAGAGTACCCTACGATATTTGCTCATTTTGATCATTTTAAATATCGAATTTAAGGAAAATCAAAATCTAAAAGTTGTAGCCCTATATTGTTTCTACTCATCTACCAAATTTTGTATAAATATATTTTTATTAGGTTGACTTATAGTAAAATGAACCATGGTTATTCCGTGATTAAGCTGTTTCTTTATACCTATGCAACTTTCGTGAATTCGTCTTCATTTTTAAGATATTTAGAGATCGAATTTTCCAAAATATAAAAATTAAAAGTTTTATTTCTATGATCTAAGTTTCTGTGGAAGTTTCACCTTAACATATTATGTATTTTGTGAGTTATGACCTTAATAAATGAACTGGTTCAGTTGCCATTTCATGCTAAGCTAGTTATATATTCTCTAGTGTTTGATAACTTTAGAGATTGAATTTGAAAGAGTAGTGAACATGAAAAATGTTCCATATTACCTTATCTAAATTTATAAAAATTTTCATGATAAATCAAGGTACACATTTAAAGATATGAATTTTTTTCCACGTAGTACACCAAAACTGTCTAAGGGCAAAAAATAGGGAAATGGTTAAAATTACACTAAAAATTGTGTAATGGTTAAAAAATTCTGATATTTTAGTATGTTATATTATTATATGTTAAATTTAATTAAAAATAAGAATCACATAAATTGGATAAGTGTAGAAAAAGTTATAGAGTCAATAGTCCTAAGAGGTCATGTTCCCTTAAGAGAAATTTAGTGTTTAAAATTTATTTAAGGATTTTAATAGGAAGTTTAAGGTATGTAGGTTACATTTTTAAAGTTATATTGAATTATGGAAGTAAAATGATGGTGGTTTTATTTATCAATGAATTTGGCTTATGGTAGAAATCAAAGGAGGAGAAGAAACTTCTAAGGAAAAGGCCAAGAAAAATGAAGTCTATGAAGGCTAGAGCAAAGAATTAAGGTTAATGGTTATAAAATCTAATTATTTCCATTGAATTTGTATGAATTTTAGGTTATAGAGTTAGGGAATATATGTGTATTTTGCATGATAAATTGAAGTAAGGTTAGAAGAATGCTTAAGGACATAAAAATGTGGATTAAAAAGCTTAAATTAAAAAAAATGCTAAATGGATGGTGGAACCTTATAGGTCGAATTGAAGACATGAATATATATATATATATATATATATATATATATATATATATATAATATTTTAACTTAATGAGAATTAAGTCACAAAACGCTTATAGATATGAAATTTGGTGTATATGAATTAATTAAGAATTATTATAATTTATCCGAATATTTTCTAATTAGTGATTACATTATGTATGAAATGGAATATAATGAATTCGGTTTGATTAATTGAGTTTTATGGCTTAATTGATGATAATGTTGAATATTTAGTGCATTGGATTGGAAATCATGGAAAATAAATATTTTAAAGGTAGAATAGAATTCTAAGTAATTAATAATGTAAAATAAATGAAATTTAAAATTTTAATGAGAATTAAATTAAATGAATAAATTTTATTTCCCTTGGTTGTAGTCTGATAGTTTAATCTAGTTCAGGATATAATTGGCTACCATAGAGACACCATAGCCACGGTGCAAGTCATGACAACTTGCTTAGATAGATCAATGATGGTATACTTCAGTGATCAGTGTGCAGTGTAGTGTTTGGGTAGTCTTTTGGGTCACTCTTCAATATAATGGACCTATGGGGTTCACGCCTCATGTATCAAGTCCAGAAATTTTCAATCGGATTGACACTAGAGGCAAAAGAAGAAAAAAAAATGACGAAAATAGTATAAATGGAAAAACGACAAAATAGAGAAATGGAAGTCTAGGAATCTAAACGTAATTTGCCGCTAAATAAAAATTAAATGGAGGATTAAAATGAAAATTAAGTTATAAAACGAGTACTAGGTGTGATTGTTAATTCAATAAATGATTTAAATGTAAATTAATGGTAAATAATGATAACAATAATAATAAAAATAATGATTAGAATGATAATTATAATTATGAAATAAGTATAATGTTTAAAATATATTCTTGAATAATAAATTAAAATATAAATTTAAGTTAAATTAGAACTGTTATGTTAGTATAAATAGTGTATGAAATTTGCATGAATATGTATATATTAATTTAGGCTAATGGAAATTTCTAGATTTGTAACCACCATTGAGCATTTTTAATGCTCAACACATAGTTTATTTTGACTACGTGTAGGTACCAGCTAAAAAGTCGTTAGAGCAAGCATACCTCATTTCGGAAACAACCTGGAGAATAATTTGTATTACTATCTTAATGGCATGTATATGTAGAATATTTTGTAATATTTTAAGAATATGTAAGTGAATGATGAATCTATATTCACATGGTATGTTATCGATACTATGACTAACAAATTTAGTGGAGAAAAAAAAATTTATCCACATCTGCTATAATCATATTATAGACTATACTAAATAATCATGGAAATTGCTTAAAGTAATATAACGTATGTATAGGGTCATTATAATAAGGGTGTTACATCATGACCTCCAATTGACCAGAAAGTCAGTGGTTTGACTACAAACCTTTCCATAGATAATATCTATGCAATTATTCCTTTCCCCATTCTATATCCCACTTAGTTCAGAGTATGGACATGTGTCAACTCCCACTAGACTGACTACGTCACGTTTAGTCTAAGTAATGTTAGTTCTTATCCCTGTGGCTCATTACTATGTTAGACATGTCAATGAAGACTATCTTCATGATATTTCCACTATGGCCAGAGATTTTCAAGTAATGATCCTGACAAGAGGCCATGGGTATACACTCCTTCTATCAGGAGTGACAAATCCTTTGTTGGTTACCCAATTACCTTTGAATACCTTAAGTTGTATCCAATCACCACCCTATGAGCAACCTCCCTAAGGCAATAAGAAATAATGTCAAAATAGAGAATCAGTATCCAAGATATCCTCGAGTACCTCAAGTCTAAGGATACTTGTACCATTGCTATGATGAGACTATCATTGACATTTGAATATATTATCCATATGATTGTCTCATAGCTGGTCATCCAATGTACTTAGCTACACTTAGCAAGTATCCACATGTTAACTCTAAATATCTCATATTTACAGATTATGACTTCTACTTCTTGGTCCAATCAAGTAGTATAACATGTACTAGTCTATCCGGATTAACAATGTCTTGTCTCATTAATCCTATGACTAGGGATAAGTTAGATACTAACATAATTACACATGATAATAATCTCAATATTATGATCTCATCATGATTTCCTTCATGTTGTGTTATGTGTATCAAGGACTTCATTAATTGATTTAAGATCACTATCAATTCATATATCAAATGAATATGAAATTAATGAAAATGCCTTTTATTAATCAAATAAATTTGTACAATAAGTGCTAAATGTGATTGCCTTTAGAATACTTCTTTAACAAAAATATGGATTGAAATGTTGATAAGAGTAATTGACATTGGTCAATCTTTACACTACAAGAAAAATCCAGTTTAGCGACGGATTATTCCGTCGCTAAATTAAAGATATATGTCGCTAATAAATTTGGCGACGAATTTGTGACAACATTAAACAGTCTCTAAAATGCTCCTCACAAATTGATTATCGACGAAATTACTAGTCATCGCTAAGTTTAGCAACAGTACATCTGTCGCTGAAATATGGTTGTAGGGGATGGGATGGCGAGAAATCAACGATTGGTTTAGCGACAACATGTCCATCACTAAATTGCAACGAAAATTCATTCGTCGCTAAATAATGATGGAAATTAATCCATTGCTATATGGCGATGGAAATTCATCCATTGCAAAATTAGCGACAGAAATTCCGTCACTAACTTTTATAGTGAATTTCTCTTCCTACTAACGTAGTGACGAATTTTCAGCCATCGCTAATTGTGACGAGTGTTTAGTGACAGATATCATTCCGTCGTTGAATTTTTTATATATTTTATTTTTATTTTATTTTTATTTTATAATTTTAAAATTAAATTAAATGAAATGAAATTATATTTTTTTAACATAATTCATAAAATAAATATTAAAATTTGTTACAAGCTAATTCTGTTAAAATTAAAATTTCAAAACATGATAAATATTCAAAAAGCATGAAATACTACAAATGTTGTTATTATATAGTTTTACATGTTATTAGAATTAGGTGGATCTGTCTACGGAGTTGAAGCTAAAATGTGGCCAGAATGAGTCATCTTTGCTATTAGTTGTTGCATCTCTGTGTGCATCTCGTCCCAAATTTTATCTTGAATCTTGTCCCGAATCTTGTCTCAAAGCTCAAGTCGAAGTTTTTTGCGCATATGTTCTCACATTTGCTGCTTTTGTGACTTTAGTATAATATGAACCTGATGATGCATATCTTGCATAATAGTAGCACACAACTGATCTGTACTAATATCTCGTGATGTAGTAGTGGAGTGAAAGGAGGAAGTACCAGTGTAGAAATTTGATGCCTTGGTGCCCATCCCATATACGCACCATTTTTTTTGACCACCAGCAGCTTTTAAAAATAAATGTCTCAAATCTGGATCACATGACTCGTTGGATCCATCCACTGGCTGTGAGGCAGTCTCTCTAAAGGTCTATACTCGATCCTATAGTACAAATTTCAAATAAGAAAAATATAATTTGTATGAGATTAATCAGAAAAGAAAACAAACAAAATTTTAAAATATAGAGAATTATTGAAATTGGTAAACACATACTGCAACAGCTTTGGACCGCTGGTCTACTACTCAATTCTTGAGGCATTCTTCCTAGTGTGTGTTGCCTCAAAGAGTTCTATAGAATTTGGTTCACGTCCTAACTCTTTTGCCTGATCATAGAAAAAAAAATATTAACTGAAAAATTACATGCATAATACATATGTAAATAAAAACAAAGATGTTGTCCAGATATTGAACCAAGAAAGGGGGGTTGAATTGAATATTAAAATTTCTTAACTTTTAAGTGCAGAAAGAAAAGTTAAATTGAGTAGGGATAGGAAGATATCACACATGAATTTTTATAGAGGTTCGGGTGTTAACAAATCCTACTCCTCTCCCCAATCTCAATTGGGAGTTTCACTAACACACTAAGTGTTACAATAGAGTTTTACAAGCTCACTCCCAACTATGGTGTTTCTAACAATGGATCACACCTAACCCAGAAATCCCTTGTGTTTTAATGGCTCACACAATAAACCAATTCCTTGTGTTTTAAAGGCTCACACAAATAACTCATACAAGTGTTCTACTCTTAACCCAATATACCTAAACTCACTTGAGTAGTAGATTACAAAAAGAAACACTCACAAATCTATAATGCTCAGAAAATAATGAGCAAAAATATTTTTACAGAGAATTAATGTTTGTTTTGAAAGTATTAAATGCACAAAATGGCTACAACAAGATTTTGATTCGAAGTATTAGCTATTGTCTTGTTCTGGATTCATAAATGACTTGCATTTATACTTCCATGGCGAATTATAGTCATTTGGTTGCATTTAATGTGAAAATAATTATTGCACCAACTCTTAATTTTGTGCCTGACATGTTTCTCTTTCCTCTTTCACGATCATGAATTAGTGTGTCATGGTGGTGACTGTTCTTCTAAGCCGTGACTTGAATGCTGACTTCGGGCGTGAAGCATTCTGGAAGGATTTTAAATGTTTGATCATGGGTGTGATATTATTATTTCACGGGCGTGAACATCCTTCCTAGCCGTGGTCCAAGTAGTGACTCTGGCTGTGAAGCTCTCTGGAGGAATTTGACATGTTTTCTCATGGGCGTGACTGATATGATCATTCATGGTTGCTATGATCCTTCATGGCCGTGAACTTTAAATGTTGGATAGTTGGCGCTAAGCTTCATTACAGGCGTGAACATGCCATTTCTTCATTTTTTGTCTTTTTAAGGTTAGTCTTCCATTCTCCATTCTTGCTATCATGTTCCATACTTTGTTCAATAAACTTAGAAAACAAGTATGTTAAATACATTATTGCTATTTTATTTGTGAGCATCAAAATGACAGAAATACCCTCAAAGTTCAACAATCTCCCCCTTTTTTATGGTGACAAATAATCTAGCAATATGTGCTTTTGAGAAGTCTCCCCCTCAAAAAATGCTTAAGATAAAAAATTACTGAAGTGCAAGAATTGTAAGGAATGATGAAGTATAGCATCAAAATATGCTTCCTAGTTTAGGTATATGCAAGTTATATGCAATCCAATGGATACCAAATTTTTACTTAAAACTAGTTAAGTATGTGCAAAGTATATTTAAGGTATATTCAAAGTATATCAAGTGCATATTCATTCATGTAACTTGCATCAAGGTATATGAAAAGTATACTTAAGGTATATTCAAGGTATATCAGCTCATTTGCATACTTGCATATTCATTTGATTCAAATAAGTATTTCAAATATATTGCATTTAACTTTAAATATAATATATTGCTAGGTTCTCCCCCTTTTGTCATAAAAAAAAAAGATAAATCATAATGGAAAACAAATGCAATTATATTAATATTAAAAAAAGAATACAAGGATTCGAACAGTGATTTAAAGTCCTACATCAAACAAGCTAGAAAATAACATAGCTAAAATATAGTCTAGATAGATTTGGAGCCGGACATTCCGTCTCTAAGGTGAGCTACTTCCGCCTAGAGGCTCTCCATGAGAGAATCCATGAAATCCTTGAGGTTCTCTAACCTCTCATCCATCGAAGCTTGCAATTGCTCAAACCGTGGTGCTAAGAGATCAGCCACTTGCTAAGCCAAGTTTGGAGTGGAGGCAGATGATTGTCCAATTTCTTGCTTAACCTTTGGAGTCACCATCTCAACTCAAACTCTCTTCCTCTGCTGGATTCCTTGGAGGCCAACTTTGAAGTCATCCAAATCATTGTCCTCTCAAATGATCTCACCAGCTGTGTTGATGAAGCGGTAGTAGATGTTGTTCTCATGAACTATACGAACAGTCGTGCCCATTTTGATAAACGACTCAATGTCTAGTCGGTTTCAAGGATGTGCTGGTATAAGGTTGAAGTGGTGCTCCTCCAGCTTCAAATACCCAATCTTGATAGCAAGATGAGTCATGTACCCACCAATCAGAATGTCTCCGAAGGGCTTAATGGCAATAGACAGTAGATGGTTTGCAAACCATCAAGATAAAGCCACTGTTAGGCCTCTTCGAGCCATCTCCAAGAGAAAGAGCTCGGATTTCTGAATGAATTTGTTGCTGTCTTCTCTAGCAAAAATGCTATAGGTTAGAAACCTCTGCAAGTATTTGTGCACTGGGGATCGAAGGTGGGTGCTTTTCATCTTCTTGACGTCCCAGCTGCAGTCAAGCCTGAAGTGAGTCCATGCCTGAGTAGCATAGAACTCCACCTCACTCTCATTCAGGATACCATCAGAGGGAAGGTTGAACATGTCACCAAACTTTATGGGAGAGAGGGTGTTCAGATGCTTGCAAAGTTGGATTTTACCGTGCCGGTAAGAGAGACTTGCAGGGTGCTTAGCAACTCGAGAGTTGGTTCCCTCAGCATCGGTTGATGGATATCAACGAAATCTTTCAGATGACAAGCCTAGAGTTATTCCGTCATGCTTGTCTTAAGACCAAGTGTTCTGATAGTTTGCCACTCAAATGAGCGAGAGGAAAGGAGTGGTCTTTGCTTGAGAACCGAGTATCTTGGATGACAGTGCTCTGAAATGATATTGAGAATGTAGTCTGTGTACCTTCTTGGAGCATGAGACTTCTTTCTGGTACCTTTGAAGGAGCTGGGTTCCATTTTTTATTGAGAAATATATTTTTGAAGAGAGAAAATATGATGGAATTTTGGAATTGAACCTAGAGTGTTTTGATTTCTGATGATGGAAATGGTTTTTGAAGGTATTTATAGATGGAATGAGTTGCTAGGGGGCTGGAATCTTCAAAAGGGTATTTAATGGTGATAAGTAAGAGAAGTTGGAGAGTTAGAAATGAGAGAAATAACGGCAGAAAATATTTTATAGCCAACATCTTCACGGTCGTGAATGGTAAGTCACGAGCGTGAAATATCGTGTTCACGGTTTGCTGAAGAGACGCTCTACCCGAGATGAGGGATGTGAAACGATTCACGGTCGTGAAAATTAAAGGTATTGGGCATGAATGATGAAATATCATGGTTTGACAAAAGAGTCACGGTTGTGAAGTACAATCTTCACTACTTATGACCGTGAGACAGAGCGTGACACAAAACGTGAATGCTTCAGTAAGTTTTTGATGGAAATGTTCACCGTCGTGAATAAGCATCATGGACGTGAACAAAGGGTTTCACAGGGGTGATAGAAAAAGGTTATGGACGTGAAACATAGTCTTCACTACCTTCAACCGTGAAGCATGTCGTGAAGCAAGGCGTGAAAGCTACTGAAGCTTTTGGCGATTATGATCACGGCCGTGAATATATGTCACAAGCATGAATGGCATAAAATCCTCATTAAATAAAATTGAGTATAAAATAAGACTAAAACATTTCTAAGGAGCTTCTATCCCCTATAACATATATTTCTATCAAGTTAGCTACTTCATACCTTAAAATATGAGACAAACAAATCACAAGATTATCAATCAAGGTTCGACAATTTTGGCAATCATAAAGTTAATCCATCAATCATACCAAGCTCTCTTTTTATGAAATTAAATTTTTCCTCATTTAGAGACTTAGTGAATATATCTGCCAATTGATTGTCTGTGCTTATAAATTCCAATACAACATCTCCATATTGAATATGATCTCTAATAAAATGATGTCTTATGTCAATATGCTTACTTCTAGAGTGTTGAATGGGATTCTTAGACAGATTTATAACACTTGTATTGTCACATCTAATAGGTATATGGTTCATACTATGACCATAATCTTTAAGTTATTGTTTCATCTAAAGGATTTGTGTACAACAACATCCTGCTTCCACATACTCTGCTTTAGCGGTAGAAAGAGCAACAGAAACTTGTTTCTTGCTAAACCAAGAAACTAAGTATTGTCCAATAAAGTGACAAGTACCTGAAGTACTTTTTCTATCTAAAAGACATCCAACATAATCAGCATCTGAATATTCTATTATGTGAAAGGATGAATTTCTAGGATACCATAAACCTAGATGCAATAGGCCATGTAAATATTTTAAAATTCTTTTTACTGCATTTAAATGTGACTCTTTAGGACATGATTGAAAGCGAGCACATAAGCATACACTATACATTATATCGGGTCTAGAGGCAGTAAGATATAAAAGTGATCCGACCATATCTCTATAAAAATTTTCATTAATTCTCTTACCCTTTTCATCCTTGTCCAATTTTGTTGATGTGCTCATTGGAGTCTTAGCATTTTTGCATCCTTCCATTCCAAATTTATTAAGTAAGTCTTTGGCATATTTGGATTGGTTGATGAATATGCCCTCATTGCCTTGTTTTATTTGTAGACCGAGGAAGAATTTTAGCTCACCCATCATGCTCATTTTGAATTCCCTAGTCATACACTTAGCAAATTCTTGGCAAAGCAATTCATTAGTAGACCCAAATATGATGTCACCAACATAAATTTGAACAATTAGAGTATCATGCTTATGCTTTTTAATGAATAATGTAGTGTCAACATTCCCCTTTGTAAAATTATTTTCTAAGAGAAAAGAACTTAGTCTTTCATACCAAGCTCTTGGGGCTTGTTTCAAACCATATAAAGCTTTTGAAAGTTTAAATACATGGTTGGGCAAATCATAGCTTTCAAAACCTGGTGGTTGTTCTACATAAACTTCTTCTTCTATAAAGCCATTTAAAAAGACACTTTTTACATCCATTTGAAAGAGTTTGAAATTCATATGGCATGCATATGCTAAAAGTATTCTTATGGCTTCTAATCTAGCTGCAGGAGCATAGGTTTCATCATAATCTATTCCTTTTTCCTGATTATATCCTTTTACAACCAACCTAGCCTTATTCCTAGTTATTGAACCTTGTTCATCTAGTTTATTTCTAAATACTCATTTGCTTCTAATGATTTGATGCTCCTTAGGTCTAGGTATTAAGGTCCATAACTTACTTCTCTCAAATTGGTTAAGTTCCTCTTGCATAGCAATCACCCAACTTTCATCATTAAGAGCCTCATCAATATTTTTAGGCTCAATTTGAGAAACAAAGGCAAGATCAAAAACTAAATGTGTGAGATGAGATCTAGTACTTACTCCCCTTGTAGGATCACCAATGATTTGCTCTTTGGGGTGATCTTTTATCAATCTCCATTCCTTTGAGAGCTCTTGCCTGTTTTCCTCTTGAGCTTGAGGTAGAGTATCATCTTGATATGAATCTTTTTGATCATTTTTTTCTCTTTCATTTTCAAGATCAAGTCTTTCCATGGTACCTACAACATCATCAAGAACACTACCTTTCACAAGATCAAGCTTACTAGATTCATCAAAAATAACATGCATAAATTCTTCAATAGTTAATGACTTTTTATTAAATACTTTATATGTTTTGCTAGTTGTAGAGTATCCTAAAAAATTACCCTCATCAGATTTAGAGGCAAATTTTCCAAGGTTGTCCTTGGTATTCAATATGAAACACTTGCATCCAAATACTCTAAAGTATGATATCATGGGCTTTCTTCCATTTCATAGCTCAAATGAAGTTTTGTTTAAGATAGGTCTTTTGAAAACTTGATTTGAAATAT
The DNA here is from genome assembly GCA_023653625.1 of Triadica sebifera. Lineage (NCBI taxonomy): Eukaryota > Viridiplantae > Streptophyta > Magnoliopsida > Malpighiales > Euphorbiaceae > Triadica > Triadica sebifera. The sequence continues at coordinate 24,230,641 of CM042905.1, read as the reverse complement.
AACATGCAGTATTTGTGGCTTTAGCCTAGAAATAAGTTGGTAAACCATACTAATTGAGCATTATTCGAGCCATTTCAATTAAAGTTCGATTTTTTCTTTCAACTACCCCATTTTGTTGAGGTGTCCTAGGAGATCTGTGAAATGCCATGTTCTAGACAAAAATTTTCAAAGTTTTCATTTTCAAATTCTTTGCCATGATCACTTCTTATTTTTGAAATACAATATCCTTTTTCATTTTGAACTCTTTTAGGAAAGTTTTTGAAAGTTTCAAAGGCATCACTGTTTTGAGCTAAGAAAATTACCCAAGTAAATCTAGAGTAGTCATCGACGATGACAAAGACATAGTGTTTACCTCCTAAGCTTGCAATTCTAGTAGGTCCAAAAAGATCTAGATGCAGGAGTTGTAGAGGTTTTGAGGTACTTACAATGTTTTTGGATTTGATTGTGTTATTTTCCTCTTTGGCAAGGTTCACATGTCTTGTCTTTTTCAAATTTCACTTTTGGCAGTCCCTTTACCAGCTCTCCTATGCTGAGGCTTTGAATTAAATCCATGCTTGCATGACCAAGCCTTCTATGCCATAGCCAAGATTCATCACTAGTAGTTATAAGACACTTAGAAGAATGATTAGATATTTTGTGTAAGTCTATTATGTAGGTATTGACATCTCTATTTCCTTTAAATATCTCTTGGCCATTAATACAAGTTACAAGACATTCGTTGGAAGTAAAGATTACTTTGTTTCCTTTATCACATAATTGACTTACACTTAACAAGTTATGTTTCAAGCCATCAAAAAGTAAGACATCTTTAATGAAAGTAGTACCATTAATACCAATAGAGTCAATGTCAATTACCTTACCCTTAACATTGTTTCCAAAGGTAACTTTACCTCCATCAATACTCTTAATTTCATTGAAAAGTTCTTTGTCTCCGGTCATATGCCTTGAGCATCCACTATCTACTAGCCAAGCATTTTTGTTTATCGTGGACTTGAGGCATACCTATAGAATCACATTTCAAGTATGGTTTTTAAGTGCCCAAATGAGCTTGGGTCCTTGGGGGTTAGCACATGAAGGTTCCCAATGAGCCTTCCCTATCCAACAATGTTTATTTATGTGACCAAATTTCATACAATAATTACATTGTTTAGCTCTTAATATCCTTTTTGGTCTTACAATGCTTTTGAATGTCATATTTCTCTTAGGTTAAATTTGAGAGCAATGGCATGCACAATCATGATGAATTGGTGCTTTTCTAGGTGCATGCTTCTTATACATAAAGGCATGATTAGCCTTTTGAGGTTTCCTTCTTAGGCTTACCAACCCTTGATCATCCCTCTTATTTATAGAAGATTTAATGTATTTTGTGCACTTAGCCCTTGGGGCTATTACAGCAAATATGGAGATGTGAGCTTCACTTGATTTAACAAAAGTAGTCTTATGAGAAGATGATGATGTACCATTAAATCCTAGACCATGTCTAATTAAGGGTGGTCTTTGAGACATAATAAGAGTATCTAAACTCTCATTTCCCTTGTGAAATTTTTAAATGGAATTTCTAAGTTCCTTAACTTCATTTTTCAAAATATTGTTTTCTTTAAGTAGGGATTTAGTTGAGGGTCTTGAAGAGTACTCATCTAATGACTTTTGAAGAGATTCATTAGATGATTTAAGCTTAAAGTTTTCCTTTTCTAAAGCATCCATTTTGATTTTCAAATTAGAAATGTTATTTTTATAAGTATTGAATTTACTTCTATATTTCTCTAGTTCTAGATTCAATACAGCTATTAGGCTTTACTCATCATCATCTTCACTATTACTATCATTATCACTACTATCATTATTGAAAGAGTATGAGTGAAGTGATCCTACCTTATCCGAGATGTGATCCTCTATAGCCATGAAGCATAGGTTGACCTCTTCACTTTCATTGTCATCTTTTTCACTTGAAGAGCTTTCGTCATCCCATGTGGCTTTGTGACATTTCTCCCCATTGTCTCTTTGGTATTTGCTCTTGTGCTTCTTGAGCCTTGGACATTCCAATTTAATATGCCCTTTCTTCCAACATTCATAGCACTTTACCTCCTCTTTACTTCTTTGTGAATCATTAAAGGCCTGTTTGAGGTTTCTTTGCCTAAATTTTCTATAGTTGCTCATTCTCTTCTCAATAATTCTTTTCAACCTTCTTGAGAGCATAGCAATGTCATCATTTGCATCATCACTCTTTTCTTCATCATCTTTAACTTCCTCTTGAGATTTTGAAGTGGAGGCTTTTAGTGCTAGAGGCTTTCTTTTTTTTGGCTCTGCTTCAAGCTCTCTATCTCTTTTCACTGCCATTTCATGTGTAAGAGAGAGCAAAAAGAGAGAGAGAGGTTAGGGTTTATGAAGTTTTAATGATCTCTTTTCTGTATTTTAGGAACTCAAATTGACAAGGATCTAGCTGAAATGAGCAAAGGAAAAGAGAAAGAGAAGAAAAGAAAAAAAAAAAAAGAAAAAGAGGTTTGTGCATAACCTAAGGCAATAACCTATGTCTTTTTTTTTTAGTTGCATGATTTGAGCATTTGGCATGTTAATAATTCTGAATTAATAGTTTTTTTTATAAAAATTTTGGGGATGAATGTTTTCTAGACTTAGGATTAATTTTGATAAAAAAAATTTGAAGATGGTAAATATGTGTGTTCTTGTTGGAATTGATGAGCAGTGAATACATAAACTGTTATAACTTAAGTTATTGAATTCGGATTTCTATGTTATTTATTGGGTATGAAAGCTAAGACATAGGGCTTGAACTTTTATTAAAATCATAAAATCCGGATATGTCTATATTTTTCCAGAAAAATACATAAAGTTCAGACCTAGAATCTGTCTAGAAAATTCTGGGCAAAATTGTTAGTGACCAGTTAGTGTTAATTTGAACATATCTTTTGACACAAAACTGCAAATTAAGTGATTCAAGTTGCATATTAAAGCTAAGATTCAGAACTAAAATTTTTAAGAGACCTATAATTTAATTCGAAAGTTAATAGAACCAAAATTAAGGTCCAAAATAGAGCATGAAATCCACCAGCGACAGGGCAGCATATGTGTTGAGGAATGTAATGAGTAAAATGATGTGAACCTTGTTATATAATGCAAATACTATTTTTATTGAGTAATTGTGTGATTAATTGAACCTTTACATGCATGAAAAGTGTGAATTTAATAACTATGAATTTTAATGACATTAACTAAGCCCTAGAACACCTAACTTGAAACTAGACTTAGGATAGTTTGGCATGCCAAGTAGGGGGGAGTATGATGAAAACCATTAATGGTATGATTATTGAAGCCAGTAATGGCACTATTATTCAAGCCGATAATGACACTATTATTGAAACCGGTAATGGCACTATTGTTGAAGCCGGTAATGACACTTGTATGCACACATCATATTGCTCAGGTGGCATTCCTAAGTGCCTGGATGGCAACTTCGTTATCCTAGTCAGAGGTTCATAGGTGTTGTGGGATATAAAGAAGGATTGAAAATTAAAAAAAAAAATAAAGGAACCATGAATTGTGATATGGATTATAATGATGATTTGATATAGTAAGGCAAATATGAGATATAATAATATAATTTGATGTTTATGGATGCTTGAATACTATGAAATATATGTTTGCATGAAAAGATGATTAGGTGTTGTGGGTATAAAGAGTTATGGAAATAAAAGGAATCATAACTTGTGACATGGTTAATTATGATGAATTATATAATGAATTATATATATTATATATATATATATATATAATTTGATGTTCATGCATGCTAGAACATTATGAGATGTATATTTGCATGGAAAGATGATGTGAGCATAAATTGATATATGGCAATGCATGTTGCGTAAAATAGTTTATTGTCTTATTTATATGCACCACTAAGCTTAGAGCTTAGCGTGGGAGTTTCTCTCGTGCAGATTTAGTGAAGAATAAGCAGACGATAGTAGATAATGGTAGTGGTGGCCTGATCTAGTAGTGGAGCTTGTATCAAATACTATGGGTCACACAACTTTTGTAATTATAGTTTGAATTTTATTTTATAGTACTTGTAAAATAAGCGCATGTTTTGTAAATAATACTTTATTATATAAAATGTATTGTGTTTCTTTATTATAATTTCTTTTACACTACAAGTAAATAAATAGTAGATAGTAAATAGAAAAAAATATACGAGTGATTTTCATTTATACATAATTTAAAAATGATATTTTAACCGATAAAGTCAACATAGCAATCTCTTATCCAGGCACAACTTGTTGGGGCGAGGGGGAGTTACAGTTTTTGGTATCAGAGTTTAGTTTGGGTGTCTTTTGGGATTTAAAATAAAAAGTTTTCAAAAATAACTATGATATGTGTGTACCACAATTAAGTATTAAAGTTGTTGTTTACTGATTGGAGTCGTTACTTTTATGATATAGGTAGAGTATGGCTTCAGGGTCACGACAGGTTATGGCCAAAGGAGGCAAAAGTAGTGAGCTTACCAAAATAAAGGCTTTATCGCGACCCATTCGTCGCCGAGTTACTGCATCTAGATCCAGTGCTAGCCCATCAAGGGGGCAATCTATTGTTGGCATAAAACGAACATAGCTTATGAGGAACATGATAGATTTGTTATAGAGAGCATCACAGTCAACCCCATTTGTGCTACAATTTGAGAGACTGAGGAAGTCAGGGGCACCCGATTTCTATGGTAAACGAGAAGATGACCCGTCCATGGTAGAGTTTTGGTTGGAACAGGTAAAGAAAGTCTTTGATCAGTTGCATTGCACATATGAGCAGAGATATGAATATGTAGTATCTTTATTGCAAGATCATGCATATGATTGGTGGCGGTCAGAGTCAAATAGTTCAGAGGCATCTGACCCCGTGATTTGGGAATTCTTTCTAGAGAAATTCAAGGAACAATATATTCCTCCTATCTACACAGATGACAAGAAAAGAGACTTTTTTATGCTAAAACAAAGGGAGATGTCAGTAACAAAATATGAAAGAGAATTCACACATCTTTGCAAATATGCTAACGACATTATATCCATGAAAGCTGATAAATATCGACGATTTAAAGATGGGTTAAGAGACCCGATCAAGCTACAGGTCTCAGCCCTACGCCTGATGAGTTTTCCTAGTTTGCTATCATTTTCCAGAACAATTCAGAGAGTTCTAGAAGGTTCAAAAGGCCCATATCACAGCCTAGTATGGGACCATCAAGTGGAAAGAGGGCTAGATCTTTCAGTGGCCTATTTTCAGGATTGGGGTTCCAGCAGACCTCCTTCTTACATGTGGGGATAGCCCGTGAGATCTATTTCTTCAATAGCCAGTACACCGACATAGGCACCACATAGGTCTCTACCTCTACCAGAATGTCTGCATTATGGTCGTCCTCATCTGGGAGAGTGTTGGTGGATGACAAGAGCATGCTTGAGGTGTGGCTCCAAAGATCATATGAAAAGAGATTGTCCTTTATTACAGTATGACAGAGGTTTGGGAAGCACTGAGATGATATAGATGCAAGCTTCTGGGCAAGGTAAAGGCCTAGGTTGAGGGCAAGGCAGAACAGGCCAATTAGGGCCTAGTCAATTTAGATCAGAGAAAGTTGAGAGGTCAGAAGGTAGTGGAGCTGCCTGAGCCAAGTCATATGCTATGTGAGGCCAAGAGAAGCAGGATGCACTTGATGTCATAATTAGTAAATTCCTTCTCTTTGGTTCTGACATACATGCATTGATAGATCCGGGGTCACTGCATTCATACATATGCACACCACCACTAGGTCAAGAGGGCTTAGAACCACATGCTCTAGATTTTGAGATTATAGTAACTAACCCATTAGGGCACAGTGTGAGGGTTAGCAAAGTGTTTAGGAATTGTCCAGTTGAAATTCAAGGTAGGCAATACCCAGCATACTTGATAGAATTACCATTCCATGAGTTCGATGTGATCTTGGGAATGGATTGGTTGGCTCATTATGGAGTGGTAGTTGATTGTGGAAGGAGACAAATGATCATCAGAATTCTAGAACAAGATGAGATAGTGGTGATGGGTGAGAATAGAAGATATCCAGACAAGGTGATATCAGTTTTGAAAGTTTATAACCTCATCAGTAAAGGATGTGAAGCATACTTAGCATATGTGATTGATATGGAAAAAGCAAGTCCAAATTTGATGGATATACCTACTGTTAATGAGTTTTCTGATGTGTTTCTAGAGGAGTTTTCAAGGTTACTGCCAGATAGAGAAATCAAATTTGCTATTGATTTGGTACCTGGCACCACTCCTATTTCCATTACATCATATAGGATGGCACCAGCAGAGTTGAAAGAGTTGAAGATGCAGTTGCAGGAATTGTTAGATAAGGGATTTATATGACCCAGCGTATCATCGTGGGGTGCTCTAGTGTTATTTGTGAAGAAGAAAAATGGCACCTCCATCTTTGCATCGACTACAGGCAGCTTAATAGGGTTACTGTTAAGAATAAATACCTGCTACCTAGAATTGATGATTTATTTGATCAACTGAAAGGTGTAGCCATATTTTTAAAGATAGATCTTCGATCAGGGTATCATCAGCTGAAGATCAAGGAGCCAAATGTACCTAAGACAGCTTTCAGGACTTGTTATGTTCATTATGAGTTCCTAGTTATGCCCTTTGGATTGACAAATGCACTAGCAGTTTTTATGGACCTGATCTTGATCAATTTGTAGTGGTGTTTATTGATGACATCCTTGTCTACTCTAGAGATCGAGAAGAACATGATCAATATCTCAAAATAGTGTTACAAACACTAAAGGAGAAGCAGTTGTATGCAAAGTTATCTAAGTGGGAGTTTGGGCTTGAATTAGTCAGTTTTCTAGGTCACGTAGTTTCAGCAAAAAGTATTCAGGTTGACCCTAGTAAAATTAAGGTTGTTCTTAATTGGAAACCACCACGAAATGTGATAGAAGTGAGAAGTTTCCTCATATTAGCCGGATATTATAGGAGGTTCATAAAGGGATTTTCATCCATAGCGACTCCTTTGACACGACTGCTATGAAAAGAGGTCCATTTTGAGTGGACAGACAGGTGTCAAGTAAGTTTTGATCAATTGAAGACAATGTTGACTAAAGCACCAGTGTTGACTTAGCCCATACCTAGAAAAGACTTTGTTGTGTACAGTGATGCTAGTCATAATGGTCTAGGTTGTGTTCTTATGCAAGAGGGAAAAGTAGTTGCATATGCCTCCAGACAGCTTAAGCCTCATGAGCTTAACTATCTGACGCATGATTTAGAACTTACAGCGATAGTTTTTGCTCTCAAGATCTAGAGACATCATTTGTATGGAGAAAGATGTTACATATATATAGATCACAAAAGTCTTAAGTACCTTCCCTCATAAAAAGAGTTGAATATGAGACAACGAAGATGGTTAGAGTTGATTAAAGATTATGAATGTGTGATCGACTACCAACTAGGCAAAGTTAATGTAGTTGTAGATGCACTAAGTAGAAAAATCTTAGCTGAGATGCGAGTGGAATCCATATTGATGTAGAGAATTAAAGATGCTCAGAAGCAAGATGACAAGTTAGTAAAGATAGCTGAGGCAATAAAAAAGGGAGAAAAACCTGAGTTTTTGTCTGAAGTTTGATATCTTAAAAAAAGCACATGGAATAGTATATACTATGCATCCAGACAGGAACAAGATGTATCAAGACTTGAAAACTCTATACTGGTGGCTAGGGATGAAGATGAATACCACTGAGTATATTGCTAAGTGTCTAACCTGTCAACAAGTAAAAGCATAACATCAATTACCCATAAGATTGTTGCAACCAATAATGATTCCAAAATGGAAATGGGAAAAAATCACGATGGATTTTGTGTATGGTTTACCAGTGACTTAGAGAAAGCATGATGCAGTATGGGTGATAGTGGATCGATTGACAAAGTCGGCACATTTCTTACCAGTAAGAATGGATTATTCATTAAACAAGCTAGCCAAAATTTAAGTGAGATAGTGAGACTTCTTGGAGTGCCAATGTCTATCATCTCTGATAGAGATCCCAGATTTACATTGCAATTTTGGAGGAGCTTACAACAAACTTTGGAAACTCAACTCAATTTCAACATGGCTTTCCATCCACAAACAGATGGACAATCAAAGCAGATTGTCCAGTTGTTAAAGGACATGATGAGAAATTGTGTGCTTGAATTTGAGGGAAGTTGGGATCGACATCTACCTCTTATGAAGTTTGCCTACAACAACATCCATCAGATGAGTATAGGTATGGCTCCTTATGAGGCATTGTATGGAAGAAAGTGTAGGACACCAGTTTGTTGGATCAAGTTGAGTGAAAAGAAGTTGATAGGCCAGAGTTAGTGCAACAAATAGAAGAAAATGTTAGAATTAACCAAGAAAGATTGAAAGCAGCTCAAGATCGAAAAAATCATATGCTGACCTCAAGAGGTGAGATATAGAGTATGTTGTGGGAGATAAAGTGTTTCTTAAGGTTTCGCCTTGGAATAAAGTATTGAGATTCGGTAAAAAGGGAAAATTAAGTATGAGGTGTAGTGGTCCTTATGAGATTTTGGAAAGAATCGAACCAGTGGCATATCGGTTAGCACTTCCACCAGAGTTGGATAAAATCCATAATATTTTTCATATGTCGATGCTAAGGAGATATAGATCGGATCCAACTCACATTAGTCCAACTGATGAGATAAAAGTACAAACCGACTTAACATATGAAGAGGAATCAGAGGATATATTAGCACATGAAGAAAAAGTTTTACGAAACAAGAAAGTTCCATTAGTTAAAGTGATATAGCGGAATCATGCTACTGAAGAAGCCACATGGGAAAGCGAATAGATGATGAGGAAGCAATATCCTCATTTGTTCAACACATAATGAATAGATAAAATTTCGAGGATGAAATTTATTTTAAGGGGAAGAGGATGTCATATCCACTAATTTAGACTCTAGTCGCGCGAGTTGTTAAATCGGCTCGACGGTTCGACCAACATCTAAATTTGAATTTTGACTAAAAAATAATTAAAATAATAGCAAATAATTATGGAAAATATCTAATAAAGTGTTTAAAGTAATTAAATATATTATTTTACTATGGAGGACCTAAATGCAAATTTTGAAAAGTTTAGGAGTTAAGTTGAAATTTACCAAAAATTGGAGGATTAATTGGGATAGCTATCAATTAAATGCATGAGTGGGCTGGCCACACCAACTTGCAAAATTTAAAAATCCAATTGACATGCATGAATTTGTGAATTAAACATTAAATGTATATGAGCTTAGGTGTCCCCATCCTTAATGACTTTTGTCATTTTCCTCCTAATTGTTTCTTCTTGCTTCCTTATCCCTTTCTATCTAGAATTTTCTATTCCCCTAATTCAGCCCATGTTTTCTCTAATCCTTCATAGCCAAGCTTAGTTCTAGAAAGAGAAAGTGAGAAAGAAAGTGTGAAAAAGAGAGAGAAAGACATGGAAAATTCTATTTTCATCCTCAGGGAAGCTTGTGAGAGCAAAAAGAGAGAGAAATGTTAGGATTTATGAAGTTTTAATGATCTCTTTTATGTATTTTAGGAACTCAAATTGACAAGGATCTAGCTCAAAGGAGCAAAGGAAAAGAGAAAGAGAAGTAAAGGGAAAGAAAAAAAAAAAGAGGTTTGTGCATAACCTAAGGCAATAGCCTATGTCTTTTTATTTTTTTAGTTGCATGATTTGAGTATTTGGCATGTTAATGATTCTGAATTAATAGTATTTTGTGATAAAAATCTTGGGAATGTATGTTTTCTAGACTTATGATTAATTTTGATAAAAAAAAATTGAAGATGGTAAATATATGTGTTATTGCTGGAATTGATGAATAGTGAATACATAAACTGTTATAACTTAAGTTATTGAATTCAGATTTACATTTTCTTTGTTGGGTTTGAAAGTTAAGACATAGGGCTTGAACTTCTGTTTAGACTATAAAATTCAAATATATCTACATGTTTTCAGAAAAATACATAAATTTCAAATCTAGAATCTGTCCAGGAAATTCTGGGCAAAATTGTTAATGACCAGTTAATGTTAATTTGACCATATCTTTTGACACATAACTCCAAATTAAGTGATTCAAGTTGAATATTAAAGCTAAGATTCAGAACTAGGGCTTGAACTTCTGTTTAGACTATAAAATTCAGATATGTCTATATTTTTTTAGAAAAATACATAAATTTCGAACCTAGAATCTGTCCAGGAAATTCTGGGCAAAATTTTTAATGACCAGTTAGTGTTAATTTCACCATATCTTTTGACACATAACTCCAAATTAAGTGATTCAAGTTGAATATTACAGTTAAGATTCAGAACTAAAATCGTTAAAAATACCCTGTAATTTAATTCGAATGTTAACATAATCAAAATTAAGGTCCAAAATAGAACACTGAATCTGCCAGTGACAGGGCAGCATATGAATTGAGAAATGTAATGAGTAAAATGTTGTGAACCTTGTTATATAATGCAAATACTATTTTTATTGAGTAATTGTGTAATTAATTAAACCTTTACATGCATGAAAAGTGTGAATTTAATAACTATGAATTTTAATGATATTAACTAAGCCCTAGAACACCTAACTTGAAACTAGACTCAGGATAGTTTGGCATGCCAAGTAGGGGGAAGTATGATGAAAACCATTAATGGTATGATTATTGAAGCCGGTAATGGCACAATTACTAAATTTGGTAATGGCACTATTATTAAAGCCGATAATGATATTATTATTAAAGCCGGTAATGACACTATTATTGAAGCCGGTAATGGCACTTGTATGCGCACATCATATAGCCTAGGTGGCATTCCTAAGTGTCTGGATGGTAACTCTGTTATCCTAGTCAGGGGTTCATAGGTGTTGTGGGCTATAAAGAAGGATTGAAAATAAATAAATAAAAAAAAGGAACCGTGAATTGTGATATGGATAATAATGATGATTTCATAAAGTAAAACAAATATGAGATATAATAATATAATTTGATGCTTATGTATGCTAGAATACTATGAAATATATGTTTGCATGAAAGGATGATTGGGTGTTGTGGGTATAAAGAGTTATGGAAATAAAAGGAAGCATAACTTGTGACATGGTTAATTATGATAAATTATATAATGATGTGTTAATAAAGTAAAACAAGTATAAGATAAATATATATATATATATATATATATATATATATATATATATATAATTTGATGTGCACGCATGCTAGAACATTATGAGATGTATATTTGCATGGAAAGATGATGTGAGCATAAATTGATATATGGCAATGCTTGTTGCATAAAATAGTTTATTGTCTTATTTTTATGCACCACTAAACTTAGAGTTTAGCGTGAGAGTTTCTCTCTCATAGATTTAGTGGAGAATGAGCAGAAGATATTAGATAATGGTAGCGGTGGCCTAATCTAGTAGAGCAGCTTGTATCAAATACTGTGGGTCACACAACTTTTGTAATTATCATTTGAATTTTATTTTATAGTACTTGTAAAATAAGCGTACGTTTTGTAAATAATACTTTATTATATAAAATGTATTATGTTTCTTTATTATGATTTCTTTTACATTACAAGTAGATAAATAGTAAATAGAAAATAGAAAAAAAAAATATACGAGTGATTTTCATTTATACATAATTTAAAAATGATATTTTAATCAATGAAGTAGCATAGCACTCCCTTATCCAGGCACGAGTTGCTGGGGTGAGGGGGTGTTACACAGATAGTTTGACTTAGAGTTTTAGATGGAAAATAAATTAAAAGTAATATGGTAAACCAATCAGATGGAAATTTTATATGAATGAGAATGTCATGAAAGAAACAAATTGTATGCATGAATATGATTATGGCTATTGGTAAATCTTGGGCGAGATGAAAAGGTATATGAATTGGCTATGATATGGTTGTGATATATTGATTATTGTTGTGATGGTCTATGCGAAATAGGATAATAAAGATAAAGAAAACTAGTGATATGGAAAATATAGAAAAATGAATATGATTGGTATTATGTGGATATATGTATAAAGTATAAAGTATGCATGTTAACATGGTTATAGAGATGCAGATCATAGTGAATGTGAGTTCATATGCATCCTCATAAGTAAATGAAATGAACAAGGTAATTTCTGACATGGCATCTTATGTATGTATGTAGAATTTTTATGCACATATGTACCACTAAACATTATATTACTTGACATGTGAGTGTTTTCTGCATGCAAGTTTTAAAGCCTAGTTGATAGCAATGGTTGATGAAAAGAGTAGCAAGTTTGTACAAAGATCAGTCAAAGCAAACCCAATTTTAGGTTTATGATATATTCATAACATCTTTGGTTCTTTTTGTATATGTCATGGGATATGGGTATAGTCAGTTGATTTAAAGTTGTTCTTTTTGTTTTAAGTTCATGTATTTAATGTTTGTTACAATGATATTTTTGTGAACATGGTTTTATCATATGATGATGATCTTTTGATATCAAAAGAACTTATGCATGTTATATGGTTTCATGTAATGGATTAATAGGTTTATTTGGAAAAAAGAGTAATTGAGATAAAGTTTTTACGAAGAAAGAAAATTTTTTAAATGACACTTTTTTTGTAACAGGGTCTTGTAGCATCCGCTTATATAGTGAAATTTAGTCTTATTATATGAGAGGGTGTTACAGGTAAAACTTTAGATCTATATTTGACTTGATTTTTGTCCTTGAAAAGAATCATTAGTTGAGAAAAAAAATCTCAAGATTATATCTTAAGGAGTGGACGTATGTGTAGAGACTGAACCACAATAAATCTTCTTATGCAAGTTTTTCTTCTATCTTCATACTCCAATTTTAATTGTTGCAGCATCTCAAAAGTTGTTTCATATATGTGCTAAAAGATTTTTAAAATAAATAAATTAATTTAATTGTTGGATTTTGCTACTTATGATCAAAATCGTTTTTGAACATCACAAAAGTTTTTATACTATATCTTTATACTTCAGAAATTAGGAGAATCTATCAAACAATCTCTTTAGTGATTTTAGACATTACTTTCCAAATCTAATTTTCAAGCAATCCTGAAAAATAGGCAAAAAGTTTATATAGCTCAATTCACCTCCATTTTAGGCTATTTTGGGACCTACAGACAACACATTTTGGTGAAGGATGGTTGGCAAATTGGCAACGGTAATTTGATTTACATTTGGCAAGATAAGTGGATGTTGTAGCTTTATTCATTTCATATTGTCACTCTAATTAATTCTTTACCATTGAATGTCATAATGGATATGTTTATTGATCATAATTCTTGTTCTTAGAGGATATTACTAAAAAAAAATGTATTCCTACTTTTATTTTGAATTAGTGAAAATGAGACAATGACGGGACACACCTCATCACAAAACCATGACAATTTTGAAAACACATGTTAACCTTTGTATCCCACTCCATAAACTTAAACTCAAGCGATGTGGAATTTCAATAAATGGATCCATATTGCATAAAACCAATACACACACTCATTATTGCTTTTAGTTTTTTTTGAACAAGTGGAAATGGGATAGTGAAAGGACACACCTCATCACAAAACCATGACAATTTTGTGAAAACATGTTAAGCCTTATATCCCACTCCACAAATTTAAAACCAAGCGATGTGGGAATGGGACAGTGAAAGGACACACCTTATCACAAAACTATGCAAATTTGTGAAGACATGTGGAAATGGGACAGTGAAAGGACACACCTTATCACAAAACTATGCAAATTTGTGAAGACATGCTAACCCTTATACCCTACTCTACAAAATTAAACCTAAGTGACGTGGGATTCTAGTAAGTGGATCCACATCACATAAGTCCAACTTACACACCCATTATCACTTTTCATTTTTTGAATAAGTGGAAATGAGACAATGAACAAATACACCTCATCACAAAATCATGACAATTTTATGAAGACATGTTAACTCTTATATTCCACTCCACAAAATTAAACCTAAGCAATGTAGGACACTAGTAAATGGATCCACATCACATAAACCCAACTCACACACCCTTTATTGCTTTTTTTTTGGAAGAAGTGGAAATGGAACAATGAAGGGACACATCTCGTTGCAAAACCATGACAACTTTGTGAAGACAAAATATTTTCATACTATCCATGATGAAAGCATAGAATAAACTCCCATTAGTATTAATAAAGCCTCAACTATGTTGCTTTGACATTATTCCTCTAGCAATGTCTACCTAGTTAAAAGTGGATATCAAGTAGCATTGCAACTCCTACACCCATTTGGTGGTTCAACGAACTCTTCTTTTCAAGATCAATTTTGGATAAAACTTCGGAAGCTGCAAAGTAATTTCAAAGTATCAAATTTTATATGGCACACTAACTTGGATATTCTTCCACTTAAATATGCTCTTAATAGATGAATTTCTTTTATTTTGCCTTCCAATTCTCTGTACACTAGAGAGTGCCCTACTGTTACTTCTTCTCTATTGTGCTAGAGGATGCCACTTGCTTTGCTAAGTTCTAGTAAAATGGGGCCTAGAGCTATTGTTAGTGATGAGTGATAGGGTTGTTTAGAGAATGTAAGTATCCAACTAAATCATTTAGCCCAATTCAATTCAATCCAATAATTTGGTTTAAAGTTGTTTTTATTGGGTTGGATAAAATTTATTTATCCAATTTATTGTTGGAGATTTAATTGGATCTAAATCCACATGGGCTCTAGATAAAAATTGACCATTTGACTCCCTACAATTTCCTTTTTCTGAATCAAGGTCTCAAATTTTTATTTTCAAATATGTTAATGTCAAACCCCTTTTATTTCTACAATTTTTTTAGAAATTTGATTTTTACTAAATTTTTTTTTATTTTTTCCATGAATATTCTCGAGTCCTTTAATTTGGAACAAGTAGGATGAGATTTGGCACTTCAACCGCCAAACCACTTTCATTTACATGTTTTATTCTTTACAAATTTAAATATAATATATTTATTTATTAACAAAGTTAAGAACATAGTTAAAATTTTAATAATTTGTGTTTTATTATTAATATTCATTATGATAAAATTTCTATAAATTATTTTTTAAAATTATTTTAATTTCTATTAAAAATTATTATTTTACTTTGACAAATAAATATTATAAAGTAAATTTTAAGAATTTTTTTAATTTTGATTTTAAAAATTTTATATAATTATCAGTTAGCATAAACAATTTTAGTATCAGTTTTTTTTTTTTTTTGAAAAATTGATTTTAGTATCAGTTTAATTGAAATCATAACAATTAATTTCTTTCATTTTTCTTTCATAAGTCAATTGAAAGCAGAGAATCCTAACCCCGAAGAGGAGACAAACTATTTTTATTTGTATTAAATCACTATAAAGCCTACAAGAAAATTTTGAAATTCTAAGGGCATCATTGTAAAACCTTTAATTTATAAATTATATTGTTTAAAGTTATAACACTAATTAATATTCCTATAGTGTTATTATTGTAACGCCCATAAGTTAGAGTCTATATGTTATGTTGGTTTAGAGAGTGAGAGGATAGGTAGTTGGTAATTCAAAAGATTAAGTTTTTGTGTAAAAAAATGTTTTTCACACCCATGACTATAGTTTCATGCCCATGAAAGTCGTGAATGGTGCAAAATGATAGTGTCTAAATGTGGCGGGATCTTTTTGGACTAAAGAGGACATTCATGCCTATAAATTGTTTAGTCACAATCATGAATGGTGATTCACACTCGTGAATGTAAATCAGTTGGTTATGTGAACAGTCACACTTTTCTCTCTCTTTTGCTCTATATCTTTACTTTATCTGCTCTCCACTACTTTACCTGCTCTCCACCACCTATAATCCCTTTCTTAACACATGTTGGGCTTCTGCTCCATCTTCCCTAACTCCTTTTATGCCCTTACTCCATTTTTGAAGCTTGGAAAATAAGAACTTTAGGAGAGTTCTTACAAGGTTAAGTTAGAACTCGATTCTTAGGTTTGTTTTAGTGTGTTTTCTAATATATGAGTCTTTTGAGGGAATTTTTGTGATTTTAGGTATTGCTAATGAGCAAAGAAACACATCACAAAAGAAGAGGCAAGCTTGAAGTTAGTTAAGGCTCTATTTTTGTAGAGTTATGTACATATTGGCATTTTAATTCAAAATCTTACATCTTTGGCATGTTGTATACATAGAAATGTGTTGAAACATGGTATGTGTATTGTGCATGTCTCTAGTTATGAGATTTATATGCATAAATGTTATAAAATGTTTGTGATGTTATTAATGAGTTTAAAGTAGCATTTTTGGCATGATTTATGGATTTGATGTGTTTTAATGTTGTTAAGAAATGTTAATAGTACGAGTTATGGATTGAATATTGATAGAGGTGATTGACATTGGCCAATCTTTAGAACCTTTGAGTGTGCATTTGAGTTGTTATGTTTTTGGCTCGTTTCTACCATGAAAATTTGCAGATTCATGCCCACAACACAGGATACACGATTGTGAATGCAAGAACAAAACTAGGTTTTATGCCCATGACAAGAGAGTCATGCCTATGAAATGTGTATCTAGAAAGGGCAGTAGCTCTTCACCCCTTATTTATAGCTAGGGAAGTCGTGAAATGCAAAGGTTCATGCCCGTGAACATTTAGTCACGAACGTGGATATTGAGACCACATATTTCATGTTTAAACCCAGGATTTTACGATTTGTTTCATGGCTAGAAAATTCGTGAAACATGGTATCATAGCTGTGAAGAGATACTTCATGCTCGTGAATGATGTGTTTTTGAATCAATAGCTTTCACGTTTTGGATTCATGGGTAAGGCTACTGTGAAAGTTACCTTCACATTCGTGAAGCACATTAAATGAATAGTATACAATTTTTATTAATGATGTTATGTGATGATTTAGTTTAAGCACATGTTATGAGATGTGTGTATACATGGATAATAACATGTGAATGATGTAATATGATATTTATGTATTGGTAATGTGATGATGCATAAATGAGGTTAAATGTTGGATAGCATGTTTAAGATAATGGAATTAAAGGATAAATATTATAATCTAAATGCTCAGTTCTCTAATCTACGACTTGATATAATATAGATGACATGTCATTGAGGGGTTATGGTACAATAGGATATATCGATATTAATATAAGGACAAGGTGGTTTAAACTCAGGTTATGAGCGCTTTTGATCTTTGATTGCTAATAATATTATTATTATTATTCTCAACCAGCTAAGGTGGCTTAAGCTCAAGTTATGAGTGCTCTTTACTTAAGGGGCTCAAATGAGCAATTACAGATAGTGAGCATGATGGCTTAAACTTGGGTTATGAGTGCTCCTGTTTTACCAACTGTATCTGGATAGTTAGGCTTAGACTCTTAGGCAGGAACATGAAAATAATAATGATATGGTAAACTGAAAATATGAAAATTGTTGCATAATTTTGTTGTTGCTTATGGTTTATTATATATGGATTATACATACGATTTACAGATATGAATATAAATGCATGTTATATCTTTTATAGCTATAGTGCAAGTATGCATAATCACAGGTAAATGATATGAATATGTATTATGACATGATATATTGTAGAATTTTTAAGCACATATATACCACTAAGCATTAGTTTGCTTAGTTTCTAGGTGTTTTTCTGCATGCAGATTTAGAGCTGATAGATAAAGATTGAATGAAGAATAGTAGGCCCAGTTAGAGATTAGTCGGGATAGATACAGTCAGAATAGGTTTTCATTCATGGCATTCTTTTATTTATGTTGTACATGTCATGGGATATAGAGTTGTCTGTACATGTCTTTACTTTAAGAACATGTAATTGAATATTATGATGTATTTTTATAAACTCAGAGTTGGTATAAGTCCATCATAGTTTTTTATTATATGATGCATGGATGTTTAAGTTTTAAATAGTACATTATTGAAATTGACTTTAATTATAATAAATGTATTTTAAGACGAAAAAGATTTAATTTAATCAAACTTTTAGATAAAGGTTTCATAACATCCTCCTATATAGTTGGGAGTTTTCTAGTTATAATGACTGGTGTTACAGTTACTAAATGAAAGATTTAATAGATAAATTATCTGTTTAATAGAATTTTATTTTGCGGTGAATATTAATTTTCATAATCTTACATAAAAACACTTAAAATGAAATTGAGAGAATATAATAAAATAGGTAAAAAAGACAGAAAAAAAAAAAGTAAAGTTTCAAAACTGACTGTATTTCAAATAGTTTAATTTTTTGGTGTCCGAAATTTCAATAAAATGTTTAAATTTTTAGGAATTTGATTTTGGAATTTTTTTATTGCAATTTGTTTGGTTATGGCGGGCATCAATTTTAATTTGGCAAAGAAGGTTTTGCTATGCTTGTACTATAGCCATCAGTTTTAGTGTTGTAAAGTTTTTTATTTGAAAGATGAATATTTGAATTAATCTAGTGTTCATTTCAAATGTATTTAATTTTCTTTCTCCTTTTCTTTAAATAGAAAATTATTAAAATTATATTAATCAGGTCTATATTTTAAAGAGAAAATGACACCACATACCTTTTTTTCTTAAAAAAAATTGGAATTTTTTCCTTTTTTTTTACAAAAATACATTTTTTTATATAAGCACTTTACTTTTTTTTATCGTTTTTTCAAATTAATGGATAATTTTTTATGTGCTGGATAGAAGTGTATACGGTCCGGTCTAATTCGGAAATTGAAAATTTTCTGGTATTATCTTAGAAAATCGGATATATATAAATTCAAGTCTTGTATTGTATTAAAAAGAAAAAAATTTACGAATTGTATTGCTTTAAAAATTTAGAACAATTCGGTACAGTTATTCAGTTCTTTCGGCACTAAATAATATAGTATAAAACGATCTAGTACTCGGATATTTTAAACTAAATAAGAATTACCTAAAATCTAAATATGCTCACAATTTGATACTTAATAGTATTATAAGAAACTCACAATTAACACATAAAAATACTATTAATAAACAATCAGTATTTAAAGAGCAAAAAAAATATATGAGAGTATTCTCTCTTAATTAAGCATTAAATTAAATTTCAAAAATGTTATCTTTTTTTTATATATGAAGTTTATGAGTTAAAATGTTTAATTATAAAGTATATAATTATATAATATATTATTATAGTATATAAGTTTAATATGATAAAAAAATTGATAAAAAAATATAATATATATAGTAAGCTATTGATATAGTATTATTTAAAATTTAAATTATTAGGTATATAAACTCGTAAATATAAGTATATAAGTATATAATTATAAAGTATAATTATGTATATTTGTGATTATCTAATATATATATATATATATATATATATATATAATTTAGATTAGTACATAAATTTAATATTTAAAATTTAAATTAGTAGATATATAAACTCATAAGTACAAAGTATAAGTATATAATTAGAAAGTGATATTAACTTAAAATTAACTTGTAAGTATACGAGTTAATCGTAGAATAGCAAGATATTCTTAAGATCGT
This sequence comes from Triadica sebifera, assembly GCA_023653625.1. NCBI lineage: Eukaryota > Viridiplantae > Streptophyta > Magnoliopsida > Malpighiales > Euphorbiaceae > Triadica > Triadica sebifera. Next base: position 24,211,047 of record CM042905.1, on the reverse strand, counting down.
TCCCCACAGAATTGTTTGGCTTAAATTCTTAATTAAATATAAATTATCAATAAATACAGAAAATTAAAATATAAAGAACAAATATTTAGTGAATTTTGAAATTAACTTAATTAAAACTAGAAAAATCTAGAAAACAATCAAATTTAACGAATTTAAATCAATGAGATTAAGTGGGTATTTAGTTCATCTTTCCAATTTATAATTCATTTTTCTAGTTTAATTAATTACAATGAAACAAGTTTTCAATGACTTTTGTCTTAACTCACTGGTTATACTCGTGATATCATTGCCTTTCATGACTCATTCCCATCTGAATTTTGAAAATTTGCACAATAAATTCTATTTCACTTTATCACCTGAAAATATAAAAAACACTCTCCTCCAAAATCAATACAGAAAACATAAATATAGTATATAAATTTATGACTATTTAATTTTAAAGTATATATACAACTATATAAACATATAAGTTTTTAAGTATATCAATTATATTTTTTTATTAGTATTTAAATTTAAAATAATACAATTATTTTGATAAAAAAATTATATAATATAATTAGAACAAATAATAATTTATATTGATTTATCATATAATTATAATACATTTATTATAAATTAGGTTACTTTATAACTGATTCACTTAAATAAATTTACCAAATAATTAATATAATTTAGATTTAATATATAATACAATTAAAATAAATTCTAAATTCTAAAAAATATATATAATTAGTGATAAAAATTAGAGTAAAAAATAAAACTAACAACATATTACAAATATTTTTTTATTTACATATTAATAATAAAGATAGTTGATTGGTTTAATGATAAGTTTATCTTATACTTATATGGAGGTTATGAGTTCAATTTTCTATACCGCTATTATAAATTTTTTAGTATATAAAATTTTCAATTATTTGAATTCATAACTATTATAAATGTCATATAAATTTTATTAAATAATTAATAAATTTATTTTTTAAGGATTAAAGTATATATAATTATAAGTTTAAGTTATATTAAATTTGTATAATAAAACTATAAAATTTATAAATAATATTATATATAAATTATTTCATTCTTATAAGTTATCTTATACTTACATGGACGGGTATTGAAGCAGATGATATATATACCATCCTCGTCCTATCTCCGTCACAAAAAATTCGGGATCAGGGCAGATCCAAATTATAATCCCTATTTATAGACTTAAAACCCTCTTTCTTCAATACCATTAATAATCAAAACCAAACTCATAAACCACGAGCTACAAATTTACAACTAATTAATCATTTGATTGGATATCTCATAATATGTTAATTAACTCAAAGTAAAGTATATGTTGAATTTATGTGACGTATATGTGAATTAGTCTGAATCATTAACAATTTTAATTGTAAGTAAATATTCATTTGCTTAAGTCTTAATAAGGGTATTATAATAATTATTTTTATTTTTATTTTTATTTTTATTTTCAAATATTATTTTTTATAAATAAAAAATTGTCATTATTGTGGCCTTATTACTTTGTTCATTTATCCTTTTTTATTTTCCTTTCTTATTAGTTTCTCGTCTTCCTCCATTCAAGCTCACATAAAACTGAAAAACTGGTGAAAGAAAAATATTTTGATATGTACATGTGACTTTTTTTTATTAATTTTTATGATAAAAGTTATTTTATTGAAATAGGGATATGTGAGGTATACAAAATAATTATGATAAGAATAAAAATATATATTTAGTATGTGTGAGTTATGTATTTATTATATGTGAGTTATATGTTCATTATATATATAAGTACCATTATCGTTGTCAAATCAAGATTCGAATCGAGAATCGAAATTGTAATTTTGTGAATCGAGAATCGAATCGAATCGTAAGATTTAGTTCACATTGATAATATTAATTAGAAATAATATATTTCATAACTTCAAATATAACAATGTTAATAATAATACTATCATCCATCCCCAATTAACCATATTCCAAAAAGAAGTAAAAATTTAAAATCTAAATTGTACTCCTAATAAAACTAATCTATAAAGACATCATATTCAAGGAATCATCATCTTCATCACTATTTTTGTTTTCCAACATAACCAAATCCACTTGTTCTCCTTCATCTTCATTTGATTTACCATCGTGAAATATGTCTAAATCTTCAATCACCTCATATTCAATAGGTTATCCCTTGTCTTGTCTATCATGCTTTAAGTTCATTGACCCTATACAATACAAATCATATAACATAAATATATGAGAAATTAATTTAAAGTTTCATAGTCCTATTTATTCTTAAAAAATAAAATTCATAAATTTTTTTTTAACAATACCTCGTTTTCTTTTATTGCTTGGCCCAACTCCTCTATCTTCTTCAAAACATTCATTTACATCCATCCATGAATTGTCTACCGGTAAACAAGGCTCTTCAATTTTGGTAACTCATTCATCATCGGACTCCATATCACTCAAACAAATAGGATCATATGTCTCACCTTTTGCCTCTCTTTTTGCTTGCCTTAATTCAAGTTGAATATTGTATTTCACAAATACAAGAGCATTCAATCTTTGTTGTTCTAAACGATTCCTTTTTTTGGAATGGACATGCTCAAATGTGCTCCAATTTCTCTCACATCATATAGCACTACATGTGAGACTTAGAACCATTATTGCAAGACTTTGAAGCTTTTTACATTCTTCTCCATAACTTTCCCACCATAAAGCTAAAAAAAAATTTTAAAAAAAAAAAGAGGGTCAAGTGGATTTTTTTTATAGACAAGAACATTCAAATCAAAACTTAATAATCTAACAAATAAACACCAAATTAAAATAATACCCGGTTGTTTCTTATCTCTAGTCAAAATAGTCATGCTCATGCCAAACATTCCTTCTTTTCTTTTGAACTTCTCTAATTGTTGATCAACTTTAATCCTTGATTCAATATTCGGAAACATTTTTTCTATTGTCTTGTATAAGCCAACTTTTACTTTCATATCCGCATCAAATGAATCATCATATTAAAACCTATAAAAACACAATAAAAATAAAGTAAATTTTTTTTTCTATTTTTGGTGTTTACAATATAAATTTGAAAAAAAAAATTGAAATACTTACTTAGGATTAAGAAAATATCCTACAACATGAAGTGGTATGTGAAGTTGTAAATACCATCTTAAATCAATAATGTCTCAAATGCGTTGATACTTTATTTTTTGATAATTAAAATTTTTTGCAATTTATTCCTTTGCTCTATACATAGTTTCATATATGTATCCCATTGCCGATTTTGTATCGCCATCAACAAGTCTTAAAATTTTAACAAGTGAATTCACACATTTCAAACAAAATTTGATTGATTTTTAGAATTTATCATCAGATAATAATATGACCCCCACTGTTTTTGCTTCTACTTTAGAAGCATATTGACTTTTAGCCCATTCTTCCGATGCAAACATAGCTCTAAGAGGAAATTTGTTTTCCTCAAAACTCTTCATTGTGAGAAATGATGTAGCAAATCTTATTACTCCAGCTCTTTTTAACTCTTTTTTCTTGGAATACTTACTAAATAAGGCAAGAACCCAAAAATGTCTATAAATATAAATACAAACTTCCTTAGCCTTACTAATTATATCCTTGAAGAGGGACAATTCACCTATATCCTCCAATATATTGTCAATGCAATGAGCAGCATAAGGAGACCAAAATATTTTTTTCTCTTTGCCATTAACAAATCACCTGTTGCTACGTAAGTTGAAGCACTATCCGTCACCACCTGAACAACGTTTTCCTCTCTAATTTCCTCCACTAGTAAGTCAAGCAACTCAAACAATTTATGTGCATCTTTTATCACATCAGAGGTGTCCACTGATTTAAAAAAAATGTACTACTTGGATTATTAACTAAGAAATTAGTGTGAAATCTATTCTTTTTATTTGACCATTCATCATACATCAAAGTGCATCCAGTTTTTCTCCACTCCTTTTTATATTTTTCTAATATCAAATTCACATTGTCCACTTCTTTATTTCAAAAATGTGACTCTAGCCTCATGATAACTAGGAGGTTTTAATCCCCTACCATATTCACCAATTTTTTCCATCATAGAAGAAAATAATGGACTATTCACTAAGACAAAAGGGTAGTGCATGCCCATATAAAAATCTACATATGCTTTGGATTACAAATTCTCTATTTTTAATAATTGCATTCAAAGTTTGTTGTTTGACACCATTTCCTTTAGTTACAAATGCATCCATTATAATTTTTCTTTTTCCACCTGAAATTTGATCTTCTTGCCCCTCATCTATTTCTTGAAAAGCATTCTTTTGCATTTGTAGATTTTTGTATTTCTATTTGTCCTAAAATTTTAATACATAATTCTCTCACATTTTCTGGACATTGAGTACAAGGAGCAACATTATCATGATCACCCGCTAAATAATGTTTCATTCTATTCATCCCTCCTCATCTTTCAAGTCGACAATAGTTACACTTTAGATTCATTCTATTTCCATTAATTTGAGAGCAATGTTCCCAAGTAGGATCGCTAGCCTTTGTATTTCCCTTTTTAGAAGCCATATAATTTAAAGCCTGCAATTTAGAAAAACAAATATGTTATATAATTTGAAAAAAATTAACAAATTAGTAATTAATAATTAACAAAATTTGTAATTAACAAATTATAATTGATTGATTTAGACTGAAATTAAATATTCCATATGCTAAAGAATATAAAAATGAACAATAAATAAAATTCTAGATTCTATGATATAAGCATGGCTATCAACAACCTCATTAAGAAATTAGTGCGAATATAATACCATAAAATTGTAATAAAAATTTATGGTAGATAAAAATTATAGAAAAAAATAGAGAAAAAAATCAATGAGAATAAGTTGACAAGCAAATTTAAAATTGCACACTAATTAAGTTTAAAAGTTTTTTTAAAATCAATTTATCACTAAAAATTCCATTTATAGTTCATATATGTCATGGCATTAAGTTGTAATATATATTAAAGGCATATTAGAAGTTCTAATAAATTTGAAGCTTTAATATATATCATGACATATTAGAAAGAATTATGACATTTACAGCAAGAAAAAAAATGCTTAGCTATTTTTTATTCAAAAAAATATAATACTTAGCTATTTTTTATTCACAAACAGTGTTCAATTATTTATTCATAAAAAAAACTCAATTATAATGGTCACGTCCAATGCTCTTTTTTAAAAAAACACAATGTGCAGTGCTATTAAGTACACTTTTGTTAACCCAGAAAAAAAAAATTCAAGTTCCAGAATCACCTTCTCTACCTATTTCAAGTCATGATTTCTTCACTTCCAACTCCAGATTTCTTCTCTTCTCTCCTTCACTCAGCCTATTTCTTCAACACCCAAGCATGAGAAACTCCAGAAATCCAGATTTCTTCACTTCAACTTCCAAAAGAGCATGCACGAGGGAGATCGAGAATGTATATTTTTCAACTCTTCAGCGCTTAAACTCCAAAAATGAAAGTTTTTTATTTCTTCGTGATTCTGCCTTGGAAAGTTTTTATTTCTTTACGCAATCTCAGTTCTAGAAGGATTGTGTTTCCTTTTTTTTTTTGAACTTTCTGGAGTGAATCGAACGATCCAGCGATTCTTCTGATTCTTCATCGATTATGTATTAATGGTGATTCTCTCTAAGAGTCGACTCTTTTTTGTGCACGAATCGATATGAATCGGACAATTCAAATCACGAATCGAACAATTGTAACAACATTGAGTACCATATGTCTTGCATTTTTCAGTGTATATTTAGAAGTAAAAGAAAAAAGTGACATAAAATGATGAGCATGAAACAAACCTAGATGCACATAACGTCTATTTTGCTGAATTCTACCGAAAGGAAACCCAGAAATATAAAAGAAACAAATCATTTAAAGAAAAAGTGTAATTCCTTAATCAATATCATAGAAAAGCGTAATCGGCCTAGAAGACAATAAATTTACAATTTGGTATAAAATAAAAACTATATACCAAAAAAATCAATTAAATAGAAAGAAAACGTGTGAAATTAAGATTGTACAGTTGCAGATCTCTAGTAATGAAAAAAAAAATGAAATAAAAAAAATATCACCTAGAAACTTCCTCCACCATCTAGTATTTGGTAATCAAGCAAAATTAATTAAAAAAAAAAAGATAGAAAGAAAAAATCACTGAATCAATAAAATTGGTATGATTTTATTCCCCAATATTATCACAAAAACCAATGGAAAATCATATCAAGAAGAATAACACAAAACAAATCTCTTTATTTGGACCACTAGTCACCGCTGACACTCCGGTCACCATCATCACCACCGAAGCTCTGGTCTCATTCACGGAGGAAGGAGAAGATGGGGAAGATAGTGGAAGATGCGGAGAACAAAGATTAAAAGCTGAAAAGGATATTCTACATATATGATTTTCTCCTAAAAACATGGTGCCTGTTTTAATCGTTTAGGATTTGTTTTTGGTAACCGTTTTATGAAGGGTGTAAAAATGGAAAGTGAATGTGAAAAAATAATTTTTTGGAAGAGTTTGATTTGAGAGGTAAAAAAAAAAATCTTAGTGCTAATTGGATTATTTGTGTCCTTAACCCGAATATTTTTAGTGCTTGTTCCATGTCCTGGGTAGTCAAAATTTAATATTCATTGCCTTCCATAAATATAAACACAATTATTTTTTTAACACATTAAAAGAAAAAAAAAACTATTTAATGTAATAAAAACCATGTAGTTTTCTTAATATACTTTCAATCATTAAAAATATATTAAAAATTTACATAGAAATAATTCATAATTTATTAATAATAGCACATTGAATAGAAATATAATTAATAAAAACTAAAAAAGTAACCAATAATTTACAACATGAAAAAACAAGGAAACATATATAGGATTGAGGAATATACTATTAAAGTGAATTCTTAGATTATACAGGATTGAGAAATATACCTATGGTTAAATTAGCACATCCACAATTTTTCCAATTTAACTAGATGTCTCAAATTCAAATCCTACAACTACTTTTACCGCAATTTAAAATCTTATCCGATACAAACAATATTAATCTCAATTTGTTGAGATATATACTGAAAACATGATTTTGCAAAAAAAAAAAAAGTGAATTTTTATTTTTATTTTTCACTTTTTATCTGGCCGCCAAATTATTTATACAACATTCATTGGCTTTCACATTTAAAACTGTTCCCGGGGAGATCTTCATTTCATTTTTATTGAATTTACAGTGAGAATTACGGAAATTCTCCTCTTCGATCTATTCAAGATCTCAAGATGGGCTCTGCTGTGACTGGAGCATTCATAAGACTGATGAATTTCAACTACTTGGCAATTTTTACTATAGTTCAATCGTTTCACACAAATACATATAAACAACCAAACAAACAAGAAAAATATACATTGCTCAGAATGCAGGAAGATAATTACACGAATTAAAGTAATTATGGATCTACTTCCTAGGGGATACAGATGATACCACTATCAAGAATTCTTCTCATATTGACAATATGGGGATACATGCCACCCACGGAAGGGGAAGCTTTAGATTCGGTTTTAGAACTATATGTGTGATGAAGATAATTCAGATCAATTTTATAACTTCATATGACTTTCGAAGATAAGGGTAAATGCCGGAATATTTCCTTAGCAAAGCATCAGTGAAGCAATTTTAACCCAATACTTTTGGGCGCCAACCAGCTATCACATCCTCGGTGAGAGCACGTGTTTTGACGAATGAATCCAACGAGAAAATTGCCTGAACAACAATGGTCAAAGAAATCAAACAATCATTATGTGCAGAATCAAAGATGGCGGCTACTTCCGCCTCAAATTCCAATCTGCAGAAAAGTATCTTAGTGTAAACTTTTAATTTGAAAATAATTGAAATCAATATGATGTCAGGCAGTCATGGGTGTCAAGTATATCGAGCAGAGTAAGCTGTTGGGAGGAAATATTTCACAAACTAGATCATATGAAACCACTCTACTATCATGAGATTAAGAACTAAATTAATCTTGAAGGAACAGTAGCTAGGCTGTATCAATACCAGTTTAGTTTCATGACATGCAAAATGCTTTTAGATAGCATAAACATAGAAGAATCAGTATTCGATGAGCAGAATTTCCCTCCATGAAAGAGCTTCCCTTCAGATCACACTCCACATTAACTACTTGAATAGAAATTTCATATCACTTTTTGGTAGTCTCCAATATAATACCAATAACCAAACAAGTAACAGCCACCTAAGAGAGAAAGAAGGGCAGGAGGAGGATATGCTAATAGTTGTCCCCCACCACTGGACTGCAGTGTGTCAAAAATTTGTTCATATTCTGCAATCAAATCCAACTTCAGTTCACATTAGACATACCTTCATATAAGATTTGAAATAAGGTAGTGACTCTGGAACCAACCATTTCTTATAATGCCCCAAAGCAATCTCTAAATGGTGCAACTTTGGTCCAAGAGACAAATCAGCTGCAGAAACTCTCTCTCCATTGATAAAAGGGCCCTTCAAAAAATAATATAAAAATAAATATGATCATATAAATCTCCAGCAAATTTTGAATGTCAAAATTAAAAAATGCACTGAATTTTCAAATAATAGCCAAAAGGCCCATAGATTCAATGGCAGCATCATTGCAACAAATTATTTCTTCAATGGAGAAAATATGAGAAATGAAATATGCTTGATAAGGATGGTTTCAGAAAACCTTGGTGAGGCTTAAGTACGACATAGTAGTTGATGACAACTCAAAATCAAACAAATAACAAATTTTCCACCGAGAATTAAAGAACAAAGAAAACCAAAAAAATGAGTACTGCACGCTCTGTAGAGAGAATTGGGAACATTTCTAATATAGTTAACAAGAAGTGGGAAGGTGGAAGAGAAACAAAGTAGCCATCCATCTAGAATTTAAGAACACTTCTATAGCTAACAAGAAGCTATTATTTAACTATCATTCTATCATAGAACTATTAGATTATTGAAATGTCGATCCTAGATGGAATAAAAGTCTTATACAGGAAACAAGTCAATAAGCATATACAGAACGTATTTCATAGGCATTAGGCTGATGCACTTCCTGCATAGAATCAACTTAATAACCACTTCCTTCATGGAATCAACTTAATAACCAAACTAACACCCATTAAGTTGAGAAATTAGATTTCTGCCGCTGTTTCCAAAAGCCCATAACTTGAAAGACATCCAAATTTACAACTTCCTCTTAAACTAGCAAGGACTTAATCAAACCGCATAAAATTTGCCTCAACAGCATGTTACATAATGGCCAAGTTCAGCAAGTAAAACCCAAATTTTCAAAAACAAAAATTACAGAAAAAAAAATGAGGGATAAGACTTCCATAATTCTCTTTCCTTGGCAGCATAATACATTAATTTAATGCAAGAAAGAAAACAAGCAATCAATGGTCTACTGACACTTGTTATTCTTCTCAAAGGCAAATTTGTTAAAAGCTGTGGTCAATAATAGTTAGTACCAACCACATGTATCCTTTTCACTTGTTCAACCTTATTCAAGGCCTAAATTTTTACTAGTGGGGCCAATTTTACTCGCCTTTGATGGGAACAGGACCCACCCCAAGAATTGCTGCACCATCCAAGATAATGGGTTGGGAATGGATTTAGACCACCCAGGCATGCCTGCACCGAATTTGCCCTTATTTAAAATAGAATCATACATACATATGTAAATATCCCTGAGCCTTGAATATTATAATTTTGACTTGTATAAATATATAATAAATAAGCAAAACCTTCATCACGTTTGAATGTGTTCAATTTATTGTTTACAAAAGTTAATATAAACTAGCATAGCATTTTATGATAATATAGAAAAATATTATTTAGTAGAAAAAATAATTATTATCAAGACTTAGACAGAAAATGCAAGACCTAAATTGCCTGTGCCCCACCCCATTGCCTCTCCAATTTGACAACTCAAAAAAGTCCATAGCAAATTGCATGGGATCATAAGATGATGAATCCTGTGCATCCATTTTGCATGCAATGTTTTTTTAAGGGACAACTCAGCAACTTAGATACTCCATCTTGAGAGGAATCAAATTGCATTACTGCTCAAGCAAATGTCCCGAAAGTGGTCAAAAGAATATACCAACATAAAAATAAGAGATTGACTCAGAAAAAAGTTTCACCACTGCATCACTCAGATGAACAATTCTAGACTGCAGTGAATTGAGTATTATAGGTAAAATGGAAATAGGATTTGCGATTTCTCTGTAACCATGAGAAGGCCATCCTATCACTCATCAATCCAATCAGCATAATTGAGACCTCCACCAATTGAGAATGAGAACTGAGAAGATTAATTACATTGCTATCCTACATTATTGAACATCAATTGGTACTGTAACCAGTATAGGATCCATGCAGTTGAAGTTCTATTGACAACAAGAACTAGTCATGGCATCAATATGGAGGGCATATGCTGCATATGAAATGAAACTAACAGGAAACAGGGAGTGATAGATTGGGACATTTTAATGCTAATAGTAAAGTTAGGGGCATGTGATTGTATTCATGTACCATAGATAGTTTAAGGATAAATCTCATTCCATCACTATTGCGAGCATAAAATAATGGTCCTAATTCTAGCACGAAATATCACAAGGCATGATGGCCAAGATTACTCTAATTGACATTCAAACTGTAAAAGATGCTTCTTCCCCTTATATCTTTTAAACAGTGGATGGCAAACCCATGTGTTTTAGCTCACACATTCTTCCAGAATCCTGAGGAATTTCAGATATAATAACAGTGTCTTATACTGTTCCCAGGAGAAATGCATTTTTTACAAGAGAAATGACTATAAAACACGCTAATGGTGGTAAATACAAACCACATGAGATGGATAAACATTAAAATTTCAGTATCTGCTGTGCAACTAATTACCTCCATAACCTCAATATGCCAGATCTTCTGAAACAATAACAATATTCAAGCTAGAAACTTCAAGAATATATAATAATCTTTTAAAAAGGATTCTGCCATGAATTACTAGAATTTTCTAGCACAATAACTCTCATGATAAATTGAGAAAAAACACTACTTTTTCTTATGCAGAAATCTTCAATGCATGCCAGTATATTACTAATAGACTTCCATGTCAACCAATCAGATGACTTAGAAGAGTCTACTAAAACAAACATAATAAACTTGCTTTCCATGCCATAAACCCCATTCATAAAAGGAAGGTTCTGATAGTATGTGATAAACTCCTATTCATCTAAATAAAAACTACTAACCCGAAAAAAATTAAGATGGAACTCACATTTTCTTTGATATAATCGTTGAATGCGCTTACTTCATTGAGTAATGCCTGCTCTGTCCCATCACTAGAATTTTTGCTTTTAAGAAAACCAATAAATGTAGAAAAGATCTTTGAGCCACTACATCAAGCAATAAGATCTAAAATTAGGATCAAACCATGTATAGCCACATATCTACATGATCATGACCTACTATGGATAATAAGAGAAAATAAAATAAAATATTTGAGCTGCAACAAATTCTGAAATGCAAGAAAATGCCAACTTATAGAAGCTTAAATATTATTGAGTAGATGAAAAAAAAAAAGAAAAACATAAAAATTGTGTATTTTATTCTTGAAATACAATTCTTTACAAGTAGAAAATGATAGTAAGAAATTTTGGTTTCATTCAGCTCCTTAATGGAATACGGAAAAAATTCCAGCTACAACTAGATGGATAGTCAATGATAGTGCAAGGCACTTTTAGCATTTTCCATCACCAAAAGTCATGAAAATTCCAGTTCATCCCAAAATAGTTTCTGATATTTGCCAAAAACCTTAAAGGCGAATCAGTCAAAACTGTTTGCCTTCTCTAATCAGATATAGGCTCAATGACAGTTTTTATATTTCCTTTACTATAGAAAGAACATATCTAGAGGTATGTGATTTTCTCAGATAAAAATCCAATAGAAGTTTCCACCATGATTTGACAAACCTCCAAAATAAAAATAAAAAGGATTAAATACGTGTCTCACATGAAATATGTGGCAATTTAAATGCATTATAAATTCAAAAGAATTTATGACTCATCCATTATAGCATTATAACCATTAACTTTTCAACGGTTGGTTCTATCACACTGAAGATGGTGCATACACTGAAGCCTTCCCGGGTGGGGTTATCAATGGTGGATCTGGAAACTTTTCTTCCAACGAATGCGTGATAACATCTGAGTCTGGAATCCACTTCTCCTCCAATTTTATCACAGGTACTTTACCTTCTGGGCTTATTTTCAAGAACCTGAATATCAAACAATATATGAAATAAATATGCAATGTGAGCCAAGAAAACAAAACAAGGGAAGAGAACATTTAGCTATTTATAATTGGTATAGGAGTTTATTATATTTATTTAGTCAGGGTCCATAATCAAGTTCAATAACCGACAGAAATGAAATTATAAGAAAGGATAGTAAATCAACTCGTGGAGATGGCATTAAATAATCACCATTCTGGCTTGTTACCCAAATCTACCAACTTCAAATCATAAGGGAGATGCTTTTCCTCTATGGTCAACAGTACTCTTTGGCAAAATGGGCCTGAAAAGAATTTAAAATTACTAGCTGAAACCAATTATGAAATCAAGACTAGCCTACTAAATAGAACCGCACATTTGTGGTTTTAACACCTAAATTATGTAATTATTTTTCTGTTAATTTCTCTTTGATTCTGATAGTCATGCCAATTGTGAAATAGGAATTAGTTAATAAAATAAAGCTGAAAAGAGAAAATATCACTTTTAAATAAAAAATCACACGAGCACCCAACATTAAGTTAATTTTGTGTGATTGGCTAATATAAACTAATAATTGTCCTTATATATTATGCCAAGAAAACGCTATCTACAGAGCAAAATTAAAAGTTTCAAGTTAAAATAACTTTGACAGAGCAATGGAGGGACTAACCAATGAACTGCAAATTTGAAAAGAGAAAACAAATAGCATGAAACAAGGAATGAACGAACATTTTCTCGGAAAAACAAACGGAAATTATGGAAAGAGAAGATAAATTCTCACAATCGCCAAGCTTATTGGGGACAGTAGTGGAAGCTTTAACACAGACTTCGAGAGGGTCCGATACAGCTGACATTGCACGAAGATAGAATTTTCGTCGATTTTGGTGGCGTCTAGAAACGGCGTTGGTTTGCGGAAAACGAAGAGTAAAACCAAGGTGGTGCTTGATCGTGGGTGAGAGAGCAGAGGCAGCCGTCGCTGCGGCTACGGCAGCAGTCGGTTGGATTATCGCCGTCGACATAGTGATTCTCTTATTTGCTATGGGTGTTCTGAAAAAGTAAAGAATCTGAGAGAGATGAGGTTCTTCTGATTCTTCTGGTTGTGTGCTGCTCGAGGCCGAAGCTTAGATTTTGCGGCCCAACCAGGGGCATATTAGAATATTTCAATATTCTAACATTACTACCGGCATGCTTCAAACAACTATTTTATACAAAGTATGTGAATGAAATTTATACATAAATCTATATAATGTGAATGAAATTTAAGCTTATTAATTATGAAATTGTTATTATTTTAACCTTAATTTTTCTTACTTATTATTCTTTTACAATCAATTACTGCATTTCTTTTTAAATGAAGATTTTTTTTACATAAATTAATATGTAAAAAGCAAAAAAATTTATAAAGCCTATTTATAGAATTTTTTTCGTACAATTTTTTACATGATTTTTGGACTTTCTAATTGTAATGGCAAATAAAGATCACATTGGAGAATTTGATGGTCTCTTAAATCGATATGCAAATATATATTTAATGGTATAAAACTTGAAATGATAATTGGATTTGTGTGAGATTATTTATTAATTTTTTTTGAGTTTTGCCAAACCATGAAACTTGGTTACTTATATAATTATGGCAGAACCTTTATCGACATTTCACATTCCAATGCATCATTTGATCCTAACTCTCCCGTCGTTGTGCCTCACTTGGTCGATCTTCATCTTGGAATGTTAAGATAAACAACCATTTTTCCTCGTGATTGTTACCATGTCGGTTATAGTAATCAATATCTTTTGAAATTGAAGTTATCTAATAAGTTAAAAGGCCTGAAAGTATAAAAATAAAAATAAATAAATAAATAAAAAGTAGAGTGGCCTCCAAAGTTGTAAATACTTTGTCAATACAAACTTCACCAATCAAGATGAAAAAATAGTCATGCATTCGTTAAAATGGGTTACTACTTATGGAATCCCTTCTGCTTGTACTAATTTTGGTCTAAATTGTCCCTCAATCAAGTTTTTGATAAAAATAGTACTTTTTAAATTCATGATTTTAGTTCATCTTGCTTCATTATTCTGGCATAGAACATTAATGTCATATTAGATTAATGAGACAAAATGAACTAAGGTCACAAGTTTGGAGAGAGCTATCTGTACCAAAAACTTCGTTGAGGGGACAACATGTACTAAAAACTAGTACATAGGACAAAATAACCATTTTTACCAAGTATAAGGGGCTTCTTATGTATAAAGCCCATCAAAATTTTGCCACTTGAATCATTCAAATTTTTGTGTTCCGAGTTTTTTTTATGAAGTGTGGACTCTAATTTCTCAAGCCTATATAAAGGCAAACTTCATGGAATTGAATGTTGGACTAAATAGAGAAAATTAAATTATATGCAACTCCATTGTCACTTGCTTAGAAATATTAAAAAGAAAATCCTACTCTAACCCTTTATCAATTATTCAATAGTTTGCTATGTGTAAGTAATTGTGGCTCCTTGGCTTTTGCATTAACAATGAGAAGTACTTACTCAAAGTACATCCAATTATATAGGGAAAAATTTACTATTTATACATAACTTCTTATACAGATAAATTTCTTGTCACTCTCCTTCAAGTTGAACAGAGGATGCAGATACAATCATCTTGCACTGAAGAATCAAGAAACAAATCTTATGCAAAGGTTTAGTGAGAACATTAGCCACTTGATCTTGTTAACTAATATACTTGACACAAGGCTTTGTAGTTTTTACCCTTTCATGCATGAAATCAAAATCTATTTTCATATCCTTCATTATGGAGTGAAAAACTGGATTGGCAGTCAAGTAGCACTAAGAGTATCACACCAAATTGTTGTTAGAGAGTAAAATGGAAACCCGATTTTCTGCCAGCAATGATTGAAGCCAAATTTTTTTTTTTCAAGTTAAAACAGCAATGGCCAATATTCGGCTTCAATAGAAGACTTAAAAAACAAAGCATTTTTTATGAGATACCTAAGAAATCAATGATTGGCGAAGAAATATAGCAAATCTGGTGGATTTTCTATCTTTAACCAAACCATTTCAATTAATATTGCAAAATCCATGAAGAAAATGAAAGGATTTGCATGGTAGAAAAATACCATGATTCGATGTTGTTCATGTATAATGCAAAATGTGTTTGACTACACTTTAGTGACCTTTTGTAGGATAATGCATGTACTGAGAAACTTTGTTGACAAAATAAGCAATATCAATTATGGTGAAATTCAAGTACTGTAATCCTCCAACAACATTATAGAAAAGTGTATGGTCATGGAAAGGCTTACTAGCTAAAGCAGTTAATTTTTCAAAAGCATTGAAGGGCTTATATATCACTCTCTAAATTGCTATCTACACGTGGTTCAACAATCATCAATATTTTTTTTTGATTGACCAAAAGACCATTATGCTGCTAATGAGCTTCAATGCCCAAAAATAAAAGAGACATCCCAAATTTTTTACTACAAACTATTGTTAAAGCTAAGAGATCAAGTTGGAAGCTAGCTTTGGATTGCTACCAAATACTAAGATATCATCAACACAAATCGTGCAAAACAATTTATTCACACTAGGAATATAATAATATAAAGAGGCATCCATTTTAGTGTCACACAACCCTCAATTGCACAGTGCATTAGTGAGACATTTATTCCACATGTGTGGAGTTTGTTTCAATCTATATATAAACCGATGCAATAAACATACATGATCAAGGTGTTGAGGATCAATAAATATTTAGGTGAATTACATAGACGATACCTAAAATATATAATACGTAATAACTCAGTACCCGAATTATTATTTGTAATTATAAAATACCTAAATTATTATTTTCTAATAGTAAAACACCTTCATCATCTTCAATTAATATCTCCTAACGATATGCTGAGTTATAATTATATTTATGTAACCATACGATACTCTAATTAATAATAATTTAATAACATGGTACTCCAATTAATAATAATCTAACAATACGATTCTCCAATTAACGATAACTTGTATTACTGTATGATTGAGATATTTTTATTGTTACAAAATAATAATTTAGGTATTTTGTAGTTACAAATAATAATTCGGGTATGGAGTTGTTATATATTATATATTTTAGGTACTATTTGTGTAATTCACGTGAAAATTTATGGTTGGGACATGAAGTCCTCTTTTTCAATATGACCAAGTAAAAATTTATTAGATATATCCAACTGTGAAACAACTCAATTTTTTGCAATAGCAATGGATAATAAAAAACAAATAGTCATAGGTTTAACTACCAGACTAAATGTATCTGAAAAATCAATAGTTGGATGCTAATGATTGTCTATCACAATTAAGCGCTCCTTATATCTATAAATTGATCTATCCACTTTTTTATTTGTTTTATAAACTCATTTGTAATCCACTATATTTTGAGAATTAGAAGGGAGAACTAACTCCCTAGTATCATTGGCTAATAATTATATTCTTCAAGCATAACCCATCCCCAACGAGTATGTTTTTCTACATGTGAATATGAGGATGGATCATCTGAATTCTCAATTGTAATTGTTGTCCCAATGTGCACCAAGAATGAGGGATTGAATTGATGGTATGATAAAAATTAATGTTTTAGAACAAGAGCAATTACTTGGTTATTTTGGATATATTAAGAGAAGGTAAGAAATAAAACAAATATAAAATGTACAAGCACAAGACATAAGAATTTTTATAGTTGTTTAAGTGTTAACTAACCCTACATCCATTCTCCAACCTCAATTAGAATTTTCCACTAACTTCAATAAAGTTACAAGATAGAGTTTTGCTAGATTACTTCCAACTAGGTGTTTATAAAACTCACACCAAACCTCACTTGTGTTTTTTTCTAAAGTTCACTTATAATCTAGGCATTTCTAAGGCTCACACCTAAACTCAACAAAAGTTTTACAGGCTCACCCTTAAATCAACGAGTTTTTCCAATGCTTACTCTCAAACCCCACAAGTGTTTTATTTCACCATAACTAATCTCACAAGTAAAACTTACTTCTAAATCTTTTGTTTGCTTATTAAGATTAAAAGATTATATTTTCTCCTATGTCAGATCTACTATTCTAGTTTTATAATAGCTCGGTGAGTATATTATGCATATTATCTATATATATATATATATATATATATATATATATATATATAAAATATGTGTGTGCTTTGTATGTTGTTATATACCACTAAATATTAGTTTACTTAGCTTATGGACTTCCTATGCACAGCTTCAGAGCCCAAGAGTTGATCATTAGAGTAGGTCGCCTAAGAATCAGAGTCAATGATGCACAAGTGGGGTGGGTGATACAATTGTTGTACTTTTTCTTTTGTTAAGTTTTGTTGGGTTGGGTAGCTATAGTTTTACATGCTGCATTTTAGAGAAATGTAGTTTATAACTACTCATTTTGTATAAACTTTGTGCATGTGACTGCCTGATTGATATAGTATTTAAATCTTTTATTTAGATTAAGTCATTTATGATGTTTTCTTTTTAAGTCATCGTGGCCATGATGCATGAAAATTTTAAATTATCTTATTTTAACTCATATGTATCGTAGCATCCTTTGATATAATTTGGTTTATTCTTAATTATATCTAAGGGTGTTATATTTAATGGTATCAAAGATTAGGTTTAGACGGTTCTAAACCTTGGTGGGAAGGGTTGTATCATGTGTATGAGTGTTGTCCTATATGACACTAATGTGGGCTATTCTCTATTGTTGTGTAGGCTAAAAAGTGAGTAGGGAGATCGAACCGCATGACGCGGTTGAGAGTAACAGTCCTCTGGATATTGAGGCTCAGAATCAATCGAGCCAAACTAGTGTGCAAGCAGCCAACCCTCCTCTATAGCAGTTCATGGCTAGTCAGGCCGATCAAGCTCAAAATCCTCTTATGCAGAATCTTGTTACTCTATTGCAGTGATTGGTATAGGTTATACCGCTGCTACCTCCTCCACCACCTCCTCAGTCGCCACTAAGGCATAGGGTTTAGATTAATAGGCTGAAGAAGTATGGGGCTATGGACTTCACAGGAAATATTAAGGATGATTTGGCATCTACTAAGTTCTTGTCATAGAAAATGGAGAGAGTTTTCAAGGAGTTAGATTGTGCCAAGGAACACAGGCTAGGTATGCTATTTCACTTCTCCACGAGCATGCCTATGATTAATGGAAGTCAGTTCTACATAAGCCACATATCCCAAATCCGCTTACTTGGGATTTCTTTTCAGCTGAATTCAAGAACAGAATGTGCCGAAGGCGTATACATATGAGAAAAATGAGAGTTTCGAAACTTACGACAGGGAAACATGATAGTAACTGTTTACGAGAGAGAGTTTACTTGGTTAAGCAAGTATGCAACTGGTATCATTAAGGACGAAGCAGATAAGTGTCATTGGTTTGAGGATGGTTTGAGAGATGAAATTGACTTTCATATGATCTCACAGCAATATGAGGACTTTGCAAAGTTGATATCTTCTTCTATTATGATAGAGAAGAAGCTAAATCTAAAGAGAGCAGATGATTCATCCACGAGAGACTTCAGAGGACCAGCTTATAGTGTTGCACAATGATAGAGAAAAAAAGGCTCACACTAATTTTGGACCCTTCTAATTTTGAGGATAGGAACAGGGTCGGGGTCAGTTGGGGTACATTAGATAGGTACCATCTTCAAGAGTCATTTCTACAGTTGTCAATAGACAAACTCTGATACAGAGAGAGGCAGTACCCCAGTGTGCAGTGTGTGGGAGGATCCATAAAGGGGAGTACTGAGTCTTGTTATTGGTGTGGGTCTGGAGACCACTACTGGAGAGATTTTCCATTGTAGACAACTGAGGCACTAGTTCAGACTCAGAGTTCAGTGCCATGGGGGTAGAGGTGGACCTAAACAGGTCATATCTGAGTCAATGAATAGGTTAGGAGCTAACAGAGCACCAACGAGGGCCTATGCTATAAAGTCTAGAGAGGATCCGGGTGCTTCAAATGTGGTTGTTGGTACATTTCTTATCTTTGACTCGGTCTTAATTACTTTGATTGATTCGAGTTATACGCATTCTTATACATGTACCAATATAGTTGAGAGGTATAACATGTTAGTTGAGAGATTAGATTATGAGATTGAGGTCACTAGCCCTCTAGGGCATAGCATTGTGGTCAATCGAGTATACCGAGATTGTCCTATCATAGTTTAAGGGAAAGAGTTTCCAGCAGACCTAATCGAATTACCTTTCCAAGAGTATGATGTTATCCTAGGTATGGATTGGTTATCTTGGTAAGGTGCAGTGGTAGACTACAGAAGGAAGATGATGGAGTTGAGAACTCCTAAGGGAGATACTATGATAGTTCAATGTGAGAGATCCTCACAGTCATAGAGTGACCATTGTCGGTCGATTCGATTGAAGTCTAAATTTGGAACCACAAAAAAATGACTAATAATTAAGGGTATTATTATTTGGGAACTAAAAAGATTGGTGCAAAAACTTTGCCTTGATTAAAGATATTTGGAAAAAATTTAAATTAACCTAAGGGCAAGAGTGAAATGTGGTTTGGGTGATATTTTGAAGAAATTAAATGAAGATCCTAGAGAACCATTTTGGACAGCTTTGATCTAGCAAAAAGGGATTTTAATCTTAGCAATTTTTGACTAAAATAAGGTATAAAATATATAGGAACATTAGAATTTTATGTATGCATGAAAACTTTTGAAAATTGATGATAGAAATAAGATATGGTATGATTGTGTAGGACAATCAAGTGAGCAAAGGAAATGTCCTCAAGAGTGTGACAAAGGCAAATAAAAAGCCATATAGTGGGGGGAGAAAAAGAAGGAAAAATGACAAGTTTTAAAGCTGATTAGGTATGTGTTTCATTAATAAAAATCTTACATCTCATTTGACTATGTGAAATTATATGCTATTGCTTGATAAGAATGCCGTGGAGGTCCTCAAGAGGGTGACAAAGGCAAAGAAAATGTCATTTAGTGAGGGGAGGAAAAGAAGAAAAATGAAAAGTTTCAAAGCTGATTAGGTATGTGATTTATTGATAAAAATCTTACATGTTATTTAACTATGTGAAATTATATGCTAATGCTTAATAAGAATGCCATGGAATATGTTTAATTGTTATCTTTGATTTTGATGGTAATTAGACTAAAGGATGTGAAAATATAAAGATATATGATTATAGTTATGATCTGTAAATTTTGATGTAAAAATGAATGCATATGATGATTGTGTGCATTAGATAGGATTATGTCAATTGATGACTCTGTTTCAGGTTTCTAGGAACAACCTTGACATTTTTTTTGTTATAACTAATGTTCTAGTAATGAGAATGGTATAAAACTAGTGGAAAATGAAAGTAGACTCATAAGGCTAAAAATTTCATGCAGAACTTAAGTTCAAAATTTAATTTTAAATATACTAAAAATTGGATACAAAATCTCGAACCTGTTGGTATCCAAAAAATACTTGGCAAAAATTAACTAAATATCATTCTGTAAAATAACCATAACTTTTACTAGAAAACTTGGATTTTGATTATTTTTTATACGTTTGAAATATGAGAGAATAAGCTACAAGATCATAAAAGACTATAAATTCAAATTTAAACTAGAAATGGGCTAAAAATGAGGCACAATATCAGGATAGGAATCTATCATAAACAAAGAATTTTTCATATTGGATTGTTACATATGGTGTGATGTATACATATATTAAATGATGAGAATTTTGACTTTAATTGCTATTATAAATGTTTAATGAAATTATTTATGTGTGAAATTTTAAATTTAATAATGAGAAAAATAAATAATAATAATAATAATAATTAATAAATATGTATGTGGATATTTGGTATAATTATCACTTGTAAAAAATATATATTTATGAATAATAATCATAATATTGGTAATAATTATAATATTGGTTAAGCCCTAAAACACCTTGTCTAGCATTAGAATAGATAATAGTTTGACATGTTAATTAGGAAAAAAATAAAATATGCTCAGCACAATATTATAAAAGCTGGAAATAACACAATTTTAATGTCGGTAATGACACTATTAGAAAAAAAAATTTGTAATGACATTATTATGAAGTCGATAATGACAATATTAAAAAGTCGGTAATGGCAATCCCATATTCTTATTCATGAGTTCAGACATAGGTGTTATGGGTTTGGATCGAATAATATATATATATATATATATGTGTGTGTGTGTGTG
Source organism: Triadica sebifera (assembly GCA_023653625.1). NCBI lineage: Eukaryota > Viridiplantae > Streptophyta > Magnoliopsida > Malpighiales > Euphorbiaceae > Triadica > Triadica sebifera. The sequence goes on along the minus strand of CM042905.1, from coordinate 24,189,443 downwards.
TGTGTAATAAATTAGAAATATTAACTTGAAAATAATTTTGTATACATATATAAGCATTGCTTATAAGTTGTGATAGTATGTGGATTTGTTTTTGTGGTATATGTGGCATGTATAAAAATATATATGTGCAAGATTTTTATCCTTGAAGCACCACTAAGCTAGTAGCTTAGCGCAGGTGGTTTTCTCTTGCGCAATTTCTGAAGTATAACTGTAAATAACAAAGTTGTCAAAAGAAAAAGGGTACCCGAATGGAAAGCTGCTTAAAGACAAACAATTTTTTTATATTTTATTAAAAACTCTGTAAATTAAATCATAGTTTTATTTTATCAAGCATCTTTTAGGGTATGTAAAACTAATGTAATGAATATAGTTTGGATGTAAATTATTATATTGTATAAATAACTAAAATTTTGAATACTAGTATTCGAAATTTTGAATATTGATGTTTTCAATATTTTTGCTATATATAAAAAAAAATTTATACTTTAGCGAATTTTATAAGTCAATTAGTCAGATAATACTCATTTACCTTACTAAACTATAGTGGGGTAAGAGAGTGTTATAATTTTATATACAACTGTGGATGCACACATATTATATAATACTTGATATATTTTTAAAACTGCTATTGAAAATCCAAAACCATCCAAATCGGGCTCTGATACCAAAAATTGTGTAATACCCCCTTACTCTAGCAACTAATTCCCAGATAAAGGGATGTTATGCTAACTCTTTAGATAAAACGTTTATAAATTAAGGTAAATTGAATATAGGTAACTTATACAATAATATATTATTTATTTATTTATCTTTTATATTTTTTTCTAAAATCAAACATATAATAACATTATGATGAAAGATAACTACATGTCTTATATACAAAAGTATTATTTACAAAACATTCATTTTTACTTAAAATGTGAGTTTATTTACATACATCATAAAAAGAAAATATATAGAAAGATAAATAAAAATACGGAACCCATAGTGTCAAAATATAGTTGTTGTACTAGATTAGGTCTCTATTAGATTTTTTTTCTATTGTTTTCTGACTATAATTCGCTATATTTGCATGAGAGGAACTCGCACACTAAACACTAGGCTTAGTATTGCATATAAATAAAACAATATACTGTATTCATGCAATATGCACTTATCTACCAATATATATATATATATATATATATATATATATATATATATTGCACATATAAACTTTCTTTATACATCTTGTCTCATTACCTTACACTTTCACTATATTATATTAGTTTGATTAACACACACATCAACAATTATTAATTATTATTAATATAAAAATATTGTGTCATTATTAAGTTGCTTATGCCTATAACACTTAGGAACCAATAATCAAGATAAAAGAATGATCATCTAGACATAATAAAATTGTCACTCGAGTATAGTGGTATGTACATATAAGTGTCATCACTGACATAATATAAGTGTTATATCATCTGCATAAATATGAATGTCATCACTGACATAATATAAGTGTTATCACAGACATAAATATGATCCCTGATTGACATGTCAAATTATCTAAGACTCTAGTTCTAGACTAGGTGTTATATGGCTTACCTTTGTCAATATAAATTCATAACTCTTTTACTTCATACATTTCATAGGTCTAATAGTTTAATTAATCACATAATTACTCAATGTACATATTCTTTGCATAATATAACAAAGTCCAAATTATTTTACATAATAAATTACTCAATTATATTTTGCCCTATTGTTGGCAGATTTCATGTTCTATTTTGGATCTCAAATTTGGGTTTGTTTCCATCTGAATTAAATTTAATAATCTTATTAAAAATTATAGCTATGGATCTTAGATTTAATATTCAATTTAAATCACTTAATATGGAGTTCTTTAGCAAAAGTTATGATCATTTGATTGCTGATGGGTCACTAACAATTTTACTTAGAATTTTCTGGACAGTTTTCTGGACCAACGTTTATGCCCAATTTAAGCATAGTTAAAGTCAAAATTAGATTTTATGTTATCATAAAATTTTTAGATCTGTGTCTTAGATTTCAAACCCAATAAAGAAAACATTAATTTCGATTTTTAGAACTTAAGTTATAGCAATTTATATATAGGTTGTTCTACAAAATCTATCAAAACTCTAACAATCAATTTTTAACAAATATCATCCTAAGTCTAGCAAACATACATCCTTAGAATTTTAACACAAAATACTACTATTTTACTATTATTTACATGTCACATACTCAAATTATGCAATTTGATAATAAAATATGGGCTATTGCTTTAGGTTATGCTCTTACTTTTTTTTTCTTTTCTTTCTCTTTGGTCTTTTATATCTTCTTCTCCTTTCTCCTATATTTTATCTCTTCTTGAGTACCTAAAATATACAAGAAATTCATTAAATACCTTTATTCTATCATATGTCTCTAATCCATATTTTCTCTTTCTTCAAGACTAAGCTCCAAATGAGTTTAAAACCTCATATTCCTTTAGAGAAACTTAAAGAGAATATAAAAAACACTTTATCTCAATATTTTTCCTTCTATGAAAAAAACTTTGAGAATTTCTCTCTCTAGTTTTCTTGCTTATCTTCCTTTCTTTTTGATCCCTTAAGCTTTTTTATGCATAAATATGACTTTTCTCACTTTTCTCTTTCTTTTTTCTCACTTTCTCTCACTTGAAGAAAGCTTTGGCTATGGAGGTATGATGAAAAGACGTGGGGCTGGTTCATGAGCAGAAAATTCTAGATTAAAAGAGATAAGTAAGGAAGAAGAAGAAGAAGGAGAAAGAAGAAAAAGACAAAATTAAAGATAGGTCACACTTTAATCTTAAATATCTAGATATTTTTGGTTGATTAACATGTTAATATTCTTTTGTTGTATGGTGGCCAGCCATCACATGTATCATGTGTCCAAATTATATCTTTAATTGGTAATTATCCTAACTAGTCTTCAAAATTTCGATTAATTACAAATTAATCTTGAAACTTTTCAAATTCTACATTTTAGTCACTCATCGTAATCCAACTTCTATAAACACTTAATTAACTATTTTTTATAATTATTTTTCAATCAAAATCTGAATTTAAACTTTGATCAATTTAACATATTAGTTTTGCGATACGCATGACTCAGGGCCTAAATTAGTAAATCTGATAATTCACTTCATTACTCTCTTTATTCTATAAGAACCTGTAGTTAGAAGCCTTATGATCCATTTTCTTGTGACCTATTTTGTCAAAATTAAAGCATTTGCCTTGGAATTTCTAAGCCTTTAAGTCCTATCTTGTACTCCTTATTTTTATTTTTCTTAGAACTTTATCCATATTCGAAAATTTTCATTTTAGCCTCGGAAGGATTCTACCCCCCTTTCTTTTTTGGAAATTTTGTTGTCTTTTTCAATTCAAAGTCTAAAATCAACGCTTCAACATTCATCTCCTTGCGTTTATCATGCTTAAGGTAATTTTTGAAATCCTTCTAGTTGGGGGTAGCTTTTTAATAATAACGTCACTTGGAAGGCCTCACTCAAGTTCATCCCTTTTGTATGAATATTATGGACAATAACTTGAAGCTTTTGTTGACTCACCACTGTTTTGGAACCCACCATTTTATAGTCAATGAAACGTTCTACTATAGACTTTTTGGCACCAGCATCCTCATATTTTCTAATCCAAAGAATCTTATAATTGTTTGACAGTCTTATCCCACTATATACATAGTATAATGAACAATGTAACTCATTCATGACATAATTCCTTTACATAAAATCAGAATAATGCCAATTATCATAGGTCATCCTCACTTTGATATCTTGCTCATCCTCCTTTAGAGTAAAAGCATCCTCTATCAAGACCTATGCAAGGTTCAAAATTATCAGATAAAATAATATCTTTTATTGTCATTTCTTAAAGTTCAAACTATTGAACTTTGCTGACTTCTCCCTATGATTCACAAGCACTGAGACAAGTACAACATAAGAGACAACCCGAGCAACATATGACCTTTGAGAACTATTTTAAACATTGGTAGTAACCACAGAGTTTTCCATTTCTAAAAAGAACAATAATGACAATCAATTCAAAATATTTTATAATTCCAAATATCAAAATTAACAAAGGAAATTTTGTCTTAAGATTGTTAGAAATATGATATTTATCCAGTATAAGGAATCAGAAGAGAAACTGTAATACCCTCTCATGTAGTTAGGAATAATCTCAACTATATAGAAGAATGTCACTTGTTTATTACCTTAAAATTCGATTGAATTAAAATTTCTTCCATTTTAGTTATTATATTTTCATATGTTAATTATTTTATTATTATTATTTTTACATGATAGCAATATGTCATTCAATTAATAAATTTATTTTGTATGCTGAATTAAAAAACCATATCCATATTTTCAAACATAAATTTAGACTTTCATTATCCCGATGTTTACAAAATACATATGATCCAAATAAAATTACAAGTTCCCATCATAAAAGAGACATGTAAAACTTTTGAAAACCATAATTATACTCATCACCCATGACATGTGGACAATAACAAAATGTATGTCATGTAAATCACCAACCCTCTAACGTGGATTTACTTTATTTGACTTTGTATGAGCTTGCTTCTCTTCCTATCAACTTCTCTCTATAAGTTTCGAACCAGCGTATAGGAAAACACCCACACACTAAGTAACCTATGCTTAGTGGTACATATATGCATAAATATTTATACATACACTTATCATATGTCATAAAAATTTCATATTCATATTATCCAATTTTGCATATAAATAATAATCCATATATCACAGTCATTTTTATAGCGATATAAAAAAATCAATTTATTAAATATCAATATGAAATATTGCATACTTGGTTTACTGGTTTAATGCATATACATACCATAATTTACAAAGATAAATTCATATTCATACCTTATTTGTGATTTTTATTTCTTTGTTTCATTTGCCTGATAACTGATTTTTTTCATATTTCTTTTTTTTATTTCTTATATTTTATATTTTATAGCCCCAAAACTCTAAATCGGAACTATTTGGATGCGAGTTGTGAAACATGAGCGCTCTCACCCAAGTTTAAGTCATCTTGACTGAGTAAAATAAATAATTGCATGCATTTAGGATCAATGGCGCTCTCACCTGAGCTTTAACCACCTTGTCCTTATAATAAAATTTTCCATATCATCATAAATTCCTACGGTACCGTAAACCCCTCAATGACATGTCATCTATCCTATTTCTACTCCTAGATTAGATAATTGAGCTTAATTAATATTATCATCTTTGGTTTACATGCCATATACATATAAAAAATTTTCAATCTCATTTGAAACCTCAAACCGCAACATATCATATTAATTTAGTCAATACATAATAAGAATTTTAAATATAGCTACTATCATATTATTCAAAATTAAAACATATATATATATATATATATATCACCCAATATTTAAAATACCAAATTACTAAATTTTTATTTCTGGACAGATTTCTACCCTGATTTTAGATTGTATCTTTTACCTATTTCTGATTCGAATTGGACCTTATGGTATTCTATGAATTTTTAGCTTAATGTCTTATATTTCATATACTAAATGAATCATATAAATCCAAATTTTCTAGCTAAATTTATGTCCAAATAACCATATAGTTCTCAGTAAAAATATGCCAAGTATTTTTCAGAATATTCTTAGGTCCGAGATTTTGTATCAAATTTTAGGTCCAATATAAATCATAACTAGCATTTATACTCTTAATAAACGTTTTATATCTATGTGTCTACTTTCATTTCCAACTAAGTTCATCCCGATCCAAGTTCTAAAACAAAACATATGACTAAGAAACTATAGAATGGTAAAAAATAACTACCTAGAATTTTCTGGATACTTCCAAATCTAAGAATTTGTAGAAATTTTTAGGCCAACTTAAAATCAGATATAGTATTTACACTCTATATAAAAGTTTTAGATCTATGTGTTTATTTTTATTTTCAACTAGTTTCATCCCAATCAAAATTCCAGAACAAAAAATATAACCAACATACCATAGAATGTTCAGAAAATAACTATCCAGAATTTTCTGGGTACTTTCAGATCCGATAATTTGTAAAACTTTTTAGACCAACTTAAAATCATATATAGTATTTATACTCTTCATAAAATTTTTATATCTATATGTAGATTTTCATTTTCAACTAGTTTCATCTTGATCCAAGTTCTAGAAAAAAAGTTATAACCAAAATACCATAAAATGTTCAAAAAATAACTACCCATAATTTTTTGGGTATTTTCATATCTGAGAATTTGTAGAAATTTTTAGACCCATTTAAAATCATATAGTATTTATACTCTTCATAAAAGTTTTAAATCTATGTGTCTATTTTCATTTCAACTCATTTCATCATGATCCAAGTTCCATAACAAAAGATATGGACAAATACATCAAGACTGTTCCAGACGAATTTTAACAAAATTAGCAAACACAACAAGATATTTGTTCACTTATCCTTCAACATCAAACATCATCGAAATGCAAATAAAATGCACAAATGAATAAATATGCTCATATGTACAAACTTTGATACAATAAAGTCTTCACCTCTTCAAACCTTAAGCTTTTATAATTGTTTTAAGGTTTTGGGAAGAGGAAGAGGAAGAAAAAGATAGGTGAAAGAAGAGAGAATTTGTGTAAGGAATAGTGGGAGGAAGGATAGGGTTCTAAAATTTTGAAGAAGAAGAAGAAGAAGAAAGAAAATAACGTTTTTATACTCATGGTAAATACCCTATTAGGTCCCCCCTTGTTTTTGCCAAATATCCACTTAAATCCTTGGTTTTTACCTTATTATTATTATTATTATTAACTTACCCAACCTTTCTATCTTTTTTATTTAACACACATAAATTAATAAAAATTCACTTATAAATCTTTTTATTATATTTTATTTCCAAATTTACGATCATTAAACATGTTAATTATCCAAGTCTAAATTGACAGGTGTTACAGAAACAATCTGAGGCCTATATCTCATATAGTATCCTTAAAATAACGTTTTGTCCCTACCACGTGTTTAGAATGAATGACATTTGTCTCTTAGGATATAACAAATTAAGAGTAGAGGTTGAACACCACAAACTCCACTCACAACAAACTGATACAATGTCTCTTTATCACAGAAGGAAATGAGAGGAGAAGAATTTTTTACGAAAAATTTATTTTCAATATGAATAGAATCATCTATTTAAACTAGAGGAGGAATAGAGGAAATAATTGTGATTTAATATTCATTAAGGTTGCTCATTAAGTTTTTAAATTAATATATGTAACATAAAATTTATGTTCATAATAGCCAATGGAGTTTTATAAATCAAGAAACTGCAGAAACTCAAAAGTTAAATTGTAGAAAAATCGTTATCACACGCATGACACAATGTCACGAGCACGACAATCTGTGCTAGTTGCCTTATTGTCACAAGCATGACAAAATATCATGTGCACGATAATTCTCTACAGCCCTTACGTGCTAGTGTTCTTAATTAAATCCTTAATTAAACTTGATTAAAATATTATGAGCATATTTGCCATATCTGGAATTAAATCCTTAATTAAATCTGATTACTGAACTGATGGCATCATTTTAAATGTTGGTGTATCATCTTTTGTTCTATTATATCTGCTTTTCGTTTCACTAACAATTTGGCAGGCCATTTGATGGTTATGAAAGTCGTTGATTGTGGCTTTTACTATATTTTTCATGGTTATCAAAACTGGCCCGGTCTGGCTGGTTCAACTTGTAAAATTGTGAATCGATTAGAAAATCGAGCCAATTAACACTATGAAACTGAAAGAATTTTAGCCCCGGAGGAAAACTGGTCAACCGGTCTGTTCAATTATGAGCCGAACAAACCGGTCCGATTTTTATCGGTTGGACCAGTTAATTAATTTTTGAAAAATGCTAAAAAAATGTTGAATTTGCCTTCACCAAGACTTGAACTTGAGATGAGTTGTTAGTTATTAATAGCTCAGATGCATTTGGCCTCATTTGATTATATTTATATAGAATACTAATATGTATTTACAAGTATTAAATATATTTGACAAAATTAAATTTAGTTGTTTTTGCATAAAATTTTTATATAAATTATTTTGATTTATATTTAAAAATATTATATTAATTGAGAAATAACTATTGTAATATTTAAAAAAATTATTTTGATTTTTTAAAAATTAAAAGTATATAATTGAATTAATTTTATTTTAATTAAAACAAAAAATAAAATACATATGCTGTTATATTTGAGAATATTTTTAAACATAGTTATGTATTAAATTGAATAATGAATATTAATGTTTTGAGCATATTATTTTGCATGAAATATATTTAGTAGGTATATTTTTCATATTTTAGTATGTATAGAAATGTTAAAAGTTATATTTTTAGAAAATTTCATTTTGACCGGTTCAACTTTACTTAAACCTTAAACTCTTGACTCGTTGCCTTTCCCAATTCGTTGGCCAGACCGGATTTAATAACCTTGTTGTTGTCCAGATATTGAACCAAGAAGGGAGTTTGAATTGGATATTAAAAAATTCTTAACTTTTAATTGCGGAAAGAAAAGTTAAGTAGAGTAGGGATAGGAAGATATCACATAGGAAATTTTATAGAGGTTCGAATGTTAACAAACCCTACTCCTCTCCCCAATCTCAATTGGGAGTTTCACTAACACACTAAGTGTTACAATGGAATTTTACAAGCTCACTCCCAAATATGGTGTTTCTAACAATGGATCACACCTAACCTATAAATCCCTTGTATTTTAATGGCTCACACAATAAACCAATTTCTTGTGTTTTAAAGGCTCACACAAATAACCTTTACAAGTGTTCTACTCTTAAACTAATATACCCAAACTTACTTGAGTAGTAGATTACAAAGAGAAACAGTCACAAATCTATAATGCTCAGAAAATAATGAGCAAAAAGATTTTTTTTATAGAGAATTAATGTTTATTTTGAATGTATTAAATGCACAAATGGCTACAATAATATTTTGATTCGAAGTATTTGCTATTCTCTTGTTTTGGATTCATAAATGACTTGCATTTATACTTTCATGACGAATTATAGTTGTTTGGTTGCATTTAATGCGAAAATAGCCGTTGCACCAACTCTTAATTTTGCGTCTGATATGTTTCTCTTTCCTCTTTCACGGTCATGAATAAGTGTGTCGTGGTCGTGACTGTTCTTTTAAGTCATAACTTGAGTGGTGACTTTGGTCGTGAAGCATTCTGAAAGGATTTGAAAGATTTGATCACGGGCGTGACATTATTCTTTCACAGGTGTGAACATCCTTCCTAGCCGTGGTCCAAGTAGTGACTCTAGCCATGAAGCTCTCTAGAGGAATTTAACATATTTTCTCACGGGCGTGACTTTCTTTCACGGGTGTGACTGATATGATCATTCATGGTTGCTATCATTATTCATGCTCGTGAACTTTAAATGTTGGATATTTGGCACTAAGCTTCATCATGGGCGTGACATAAAAGGTTATGAGCGTGAACATGCTATTTCTTCATTTTTTTGTCTTTTTAAGGTTAGTCTTCCATTCTCCATTCTTGTTATCATGTTCCATACCCTACTTAGTAAACTTAGAAAACAAGTATGTTAAATACATTATTGTTATTTTATTTGTTAGCATCAAAATGATGGAAATACCCCTCAAGGTTCAACAATCTTCCCCTTTTTGATGGTGACAAATAATCTAGCAATATGTGTTTTTGAGAAGTCTCCCCCTCAAAAGATGCTTAATATAAAAAATTACTGAAGTGCAAGAATTGTAAAGAATAATGAAGTATAGCATTGATGTATGCTTCCTAGTTTAGGTATATGCAAGTTATATCCAATGCATACCAAACTTTTACTTAAAACTAGTTAAATATGTGCAAAGTATATTTAACATATATTCAAAGTATATCAAGCATATTCATTCATGTAACTTGCATTATGGTATATGCAAAGGATACTTAAGGTATATTCAAGGTATATCAACTCATTTGCATACTTGCATATTCATTTGATTCAAATAAGTATTTCAAATATATTGCATTTAAATTTAAATATAATATATTGCTAGGTTCTCCCCTTTTGTCATCAACAAAAAGAATAACAAAAAGATAATCATAATGGAAACTAATGCAATTATATTAATATTAAAAGAAAAGTACAAGGTTTTGAAAAGTGATTTAAAGTCCTACATCAAACATGCTAGAAATTAACATAGCGAAAATATAGTCTAGCTAGATTTGGAGCCGGACATCTCATCTCTAAGGCGAGCTAGTTTTTTCTCGAGGCTCTCCATGCGAGACCCCATGAAATCCTTAAGGTTCTCTAACCTCTCATCCATCGAAGCCTGCAATTGGTCAAACAGTGGTGCCAATAGATCAGCCACTTGCTGAGCCAAGTTCGGTGTGGAGGTAGAGGATTGTCCAATTTCCTGCTCAACCTCTGGGGTCACCATCTCAACTCAAACTCTCTTCCTCTACTGGATTCCTTGGAGCCCAGCTTTGAAGTCGTCCGAATCGTTGTCCTCCTAAATAATCTCACCAACTGTGTTGGTGAAGCGGTAGTAGATGTTGTTCTCATGAACTATGCGAACCACCACTCCCATTTTAATAAACGACTCGATGTTTAGTCGGTCTCGAGGATGTGCTAGTATAAGGTTGAAGTGGTGCTCTTCTAGCTTCAAATACCCAAGCTTTATAGCAAGGTGAGTCACATACCCATCAATCAAAATGTCTCCGGAGGGCTTTGTGGCAGTAGACAGTATATGGTTTACAAACCATCAAGATAAAGCCACTGTTAGGCCTCTTTGGGCCATCTCTAGGAGAAAGTCCTCGAATTTCCTAATCGATCCATTGTTGTCTCATCTGGAAAAAATGCTATAGGTTAGAAACCTATGTGAGTACTTGTGCACTGGTGGTCGAAGGTGGGTGCTTTTCGTCTTCTTGACATCCCAGCTACAGTCAAGCCCGAAATGAGTCCATGCATGAGTAGCATAAAACTCCACCTCACTCTCATTAAGGATATCGCCAGAGGGAAGGTTGAACATGTCACCAAACTCCGTGGCAATAAGGGTGTTCAGATGCTTGCAAAGTTGGAATTTTACCATGCCAGTGGGAGAGACTTGTAGGGTGCTAAGGAACTCGACAGTTGGTTCCCTAAGCGCCAGTTGATGGATATCAATGAAATCTTTCAGATGAAAAGCCTGGAGTTGTTCTGTCATGCTTGTCTCGAAATTGAGTGTTTTGATAGTTTTCCACTCAAATGATCGAGAGGGAAGAAGTGGTCTTTTCTTGAGAGTCGTGTACCTCGGATGACAGTGCTCCGGGTTAATATTGAAAAGGTAGTTTGTGTACCTTATTGGAGCATGATACTTCTTTTTAGTGCCTTTGGAGGAGCCAGGTTCCATTTTTTATTGAGAAAAGATTTTTTGAAGAGAGAAAATTTTATGGGATTTTGGAATAGAACCTAGAGTTTTTTTATTTATGATGATGAAGATAGTTTTTGAAGGTATTTATAGATGGTGTATGTTGCTAGGAGGCTGGAATCTTCAAAATGGTATTGAATGTTGATAAATAAGAGAAGTTGGAGAGTTGAAAATGAGAGAAATATTGGCAGAAAATGTTTTATAGCCGACATATTCACGGTCGTGAATTGTAAGTCACAAGCATGAAATGTTGTGTTCACGGTTTGCTGAAGAGACGTGCTACCCGTGATGACAGATGTGAAATGATTCAGGGTCGTGGCAATTAAAGGTCACGGACGTGAATGATGAAATATCACGATGGTGACAAATGATTCAGGGTCGTGAAGTACAATCTTCACTACTTATGACCGTGAGACAGAACATGACACAAAGCATAAACGCTTCTATAAGTTTTTGTTGAAATGTTCACGGTTGTGAATAAGAGTCATGGGTGTGAACAAAGGGTTTCATGGGGATGATAGAAAAAGGTTATGGGCGTAAGACATAGTCTTCACTACCTTCAACCGTGAAGCATGTCGTGAAGCAAGGCGTGAAAGCTACTGGAGCTTTTGGTGATTATGATCACGCAGTGAATATATGTCACGGGCGTGAATTGCCTAAAATCCTCATTAAATAAAACTAAGTCTAAAATAAGACTAAATCATTTCAAATGAGCTTTTATCCCCTATAACATATATTTCTATCAGGTTAGCTACTTCATACCTAAAAAGATGAGACAAAACAACAACAAAAAACAAGATTATCAATCAAGGTTCAAAAATTTTGGCAATCATAAAGTTAATCCATCAATCATACCAAGCTCTCTTCTTATGAAATTAAATCTTTCCTTGTTTAGAGACTTAGTGAAGATATCTGCCAATTGATTGTCTGTGCTTTTAAATTCCAATACAACATCTCCATATTGAACATGATCTCTAATAAAATGATGTCTTATGTCAATATGCTTTACTTCTAGAGTGTTGAATGGGATTCTTAGACAGATTTATAGCACTTGTATTGTCACATCTAATAGGTATATGGTTCATTCTATGACCATAATCCTTAAGTTGTTGTTTCATCCAAAGGATTTGTGTACAACAACATCCTGCTGCCACATACTCTGCTTCAACAGTAGAAAGAGCAACTGAAACTTGTTTCTTGCTAAACCAGGAAACTAAGCATTCTCCAATAAAGTGACAAGTACCTGAAATACGTTTTTTTATCTAAAAGACTTCCAGCATAATCAACATCTAAATATCCTATTATGTGAAAGGTTGAATTTCTAGGATACCATAAACCTAGATGCAATGAGCCATGTAAATATTTTAAAATTCTTTTTACTGCATTTAAATGTGACTCTTTAGGAAACAATTGAAAAGCAAGCACAGAAGCATACACTATACATTATATCGGGTCTAGAGGCTGTAAGATATAAAAGTGATCTGATCATACCTCTATAGAGCTTTTTATTAATGCTCTTACCCTTTTCATCCTTGTCCAATTTTGTTGATGTGCTCATTGGAGTCTTGGCATTTTTGCATCCTTCCATTCCAAATTTCTTAAGTAAGTCTTTGGCATATTTGGATTGGTTAATGAATATGGCCTCATTGCCTTGCTTTATTTGTAGACCGAGGAAGAATTTTAGCTCAACCATCATGCTCATTTCTAATTCCCTAGTCATACACTTAGCAAATTTTTGGCAAAGCAATTCATTAGTAGATCCAAATATGATGTCATCAATATAAATTTGAAAAATTAGAGTATCATGCTTATGCTTTTTAATGAATAATGTAGTGTCAACATTCCCCTTTATAAAATTATTTTCTAAGAGGAAAGAACTTAGTCTTTCATACCAAGCTCTTGGGGCTTATTTCAAACCATATAAAGCTTTTGAAAGTTTAAATACATAGTTGGGAAAATCATAGCTTTCAAAACCTGGTGGTTTTTCTATATAAACTTCTTCTTCTATAAAGTCATTTAAAAAGACACTTTTTTACATCCATTTGAAAGAGTTTGAAATTCATATGGCATGTATATGCTAAAAGTATTCTTATGGCTTCTAATCTAGCTACAGGAGCATAGGTCTCATCATAATCTATTCCTTCTTCCTAATTATATCCTTTTGTAACCAACCTAGCCTTATTCGTAGTTATTGAACCTTGTTCATCTAGTTTATTTCTAAATACTCTTTTGCTTCCAATGATTTGATGTTCGTTTGGTCTAGATACTAAGGTCCATACCTTACTTCTCTCAAATTGGTTGAGTTCCTCTTGCATAGCAATCACCAAATTTCATCATTAAGAGCCTCATCAACATTTTTAGGCTCAATTTGATAAACAAAGGCAATATCGGAAACTAAATGTTTGACATGAGATCTAGTACTTACTCCCCTTGTAGGATCACCAATGATTTGCTCTTTGGGGTGATCTTTTGTCAATCTCCATTCCTTTGGGAGCTCTTGCCTGTTTTCCTCTTGATCTTGAGGTAGAGAATCATCTTGATGTGAATTTTCTTGATCATTTTCTTCTCTTTCATTTTCAAGATCAAGACTTTCCATGGTACCTACAACATCATCAAGATCACTACCTTTCATAAGATCAAGCTTACTAGATTCATCAAAAACAACATGCATAGATTCTTCAATAGTTAATGACTTTTTATTAAATACTCTATATGCTTTGCTAGTTGTAGAGTATCCTAAAAAGATACCCTCATCATATTTAGAGGCAAATTTTCCAAGGTTGTCCTTGGTATTCAATATGAAACACTTGCATCCAAATACTCTAAAGTATGATATCATGGGCTTTCTTCCATTCCATAGCTCCAATGAGGTTATGTTTAAGAGAGGTCTTTTGAAAACTCGATTTGAAATATAACATGCAGTATTTGTGGCTTCGGCCCAAAAGTAAGTTGGTAAACCATACTCATTGAGCATTGTTCGAGCCATTTCAATTAAAGTTCGATTTTTCCTTTCGACTACCCCATTTTGTTGAGGTGTCCTAGGAGACAAAAAATTCTGCGAAATGCCATGTTCTAGACAAAAATTTTCAAAGTTTTCATTTTCAAATTGTCAAAGTTTTCATTTTCAAATTCTTTGCCATTTTCAAATACTTTTTCATTTTGAACTCTTTTAGCAAAGTTTCTGAAAGTTTCAAAGGAATCACTCTTTTGAGCTAAGAAAATTACCTAAGTAAATCTAGAATAGTCATCGACGAAGAGAAAATCATAGTGTTTACCTCATAAGCTTGCAATTCTAGTAGGTCTAAAAGGATCTAGATGCAGGAGTTGTAGAGGTTTTGAGGTACTTACAATATTTTTGGATTTGAAAGATGACTTGTGTTGTTTTCCTTTTTCGCAAGGTTCACATGTCTTGTCTTTTTCAAAATTGATTTTTGGCAATCCCTTTACTAGCTTTCCTTTGCTGAGGCTTTGAATTAAATTCATGCTTGCATGACCAAGCCTTCTATGCCACAACCAAGATTCATCACTAGTAGTCACAAGACACTCAGAGGAAATGTTAGATATTTTGTGTAAGTCTATTATGTAGGTATTGACATCTCTATTTCCTTTAAATATCTTTTGGACATCAATAGAGGTTACAAGACATTCATTGGAAGTAAAGATTACTTTGTTTCCCTGATCACATAATTGACTTACACTTAACAAGTTATGTTTCATGCCATCAACAAGTAAGACATCTTTAATGAAAGTAGTACCATTAATACCAATAGAACCAATGTCAATTACCTTACCCTTAGCATTGTTTCCAAAGGTAATTTTACCTCCATCAATACTTTTGATTTCATTTAAAAGTTCTTTGTCTCCGGTCATATGCCTTGAACATCCACTATCTACTAGCCAAGAATTTTTGTTTATTGTGGACTTGAGGTATACCTATAGAATCACAATTCAAGTATGGTTTTTAGGTACCCAAATGAGCTTAGGTCCTTGGGGGTTAGCACATGAAGGTTCCCAATGAACCTTTCTTATCCATCAATGTTTTTTTATGTGACCAAATTTCATACAATAATTACATTATTTAGCTCTAAATATGCTTTTTGGTCTTACAATGCTTTTGAATGCCATATTTCTATTAGGTTGAGTTTGAGAGCAATGGCATGCACAAGCATGATGAATTTGTGCTTTTCTAGGTGTATGCTTCTTATACATAAAGGCATGATTAGCTTTTGAGGTTTCCTTCTTAGGCTTACCAATCCTTGATCATCCCTCTTATGTATAGAAGATTTAGTGTATTTTGTGCACTTAGCCCTTGGGGCTATTACAACAAATGTGGAGATGTGGGGTTCACTTGACTTAACAAAAGTAGTCTTGTGAGAAGATGATGATGTACCCTTAAATCCTAGACCATGTCTAATTAAGGGTGGTCTTTGTGAAATAATGAGAGTATTTAAACTCTCATTTCCTTTGTGAAATTTTGAAATGGAGTTTCTAAGTTCCTCAACTTCATTTTTTAAAATATTTTTTTCTTTAAGCAAGGATTTAGTTGAGGGTCTTGAAGAGTACTGATCTAATGACTTTTGAAGAGATTCATTAGATGATTTAAGCTTAAATTTCTCCTTTTCTAAAACATCCATTTTGATTTTCAAGTTAGAAATGTTATTTTTATAAGTATTGAATTTACTTCTATATTTCTTTAGTTCTACATTCAATATTTCTATTAGGCTTTACTCATCATCATCTTCACTATCATTATCACTGCAATCATTATTGAAAGAGCATGAGTGAAGTGATCCTACCTTATCCGAGATGTGATCCTCTATAGCCATGAAGCATAGGTTGACCTCTTCACTTTCATTGTCATCTTTTTCACTTGAAGAGCTTTCGTCATCCCATGTGGCTTTGTGTTCGTCATCCCATGTGGCTTTGTGGCCTTTCTCCCCATTGTCTCTTTGGTATTTGCTCTTGTGCTTCTTGAGCCTTGGACATTCCTGTTTAATATGCCCTTTCTTCCCACATTCATAGCACTTTACCTCCTCTTTACTTCTTTATGAGTCATTAGAGGTCTGTTTGAGGTTTTTTTGCTTGAATTTTCTAGATTTGCCCATTCTCTTCTCAATAATTCTTTTCAGCCTTCTTAAGAGCATGACAATGTCCTCATTTGCATCATCACTCTTTTCTTCATCATCTTCAACTTCCTCTTGAGATTTTGAAGTAGAGGCTTTTAGTTCTAGAGGCTTTCTTTTTTTTTTTTTCTGGCTCTGCTTCAAGCTCTCTATCTCTTTTCACTACCATTTCATATGTAAGAAGTTTGCCAATAAGCACATCGGTATTCATCATGCTCATGTCTTCATTTGCCTCTTCTATACCGATAACTCTTGAACTGTAATCTTTGAGACGAAGACTTCTTAGAATTTTGTTATTTACATCTTCCAAGCTCAGGTGTTTCCCAATATTTCTCATGCCATTTATGATGGCTAGAAGACGGTTTGTCATGACAATAATTGACTCATTGGATTTCATCTTGAAGAGTTCATACTTTGAAGTAAGAAGTTGAATCTTCTTTGATTTAACTTGCTTTGTTCCTTCATGATAGTTTTCCAATGTTTTCCACATGCTGTATGCAGTTGGGCAGTGTTGTATTCTGCCACATTCTTCAATGGATAATGAGCTTGACAGAATTGTCATTGTCTTCTTGTTTTTGAAGTTTGCTCTTCTTTGAGGCTCTGTCCAATCATCTCTTGACAAGATTTCTTCTTCACCATCAACTCCTCTTCTAGTTCGTGGTGTCCATTCTTTCTGAACACTATCCCAGACTTCAATTCCTTCACTATCCAAATATGTCTCCATTCAAAACTTCTAATGAGCATAATTTTCTCCATCAAAGTAAGGCTTGAGACTTTGGAATCCTTCATTGGTCATATCTTGATCTTTGCTAGCACTGTTTAGGCTTTGATGCTAGACTAAGCTTTGATACCAATTGTTGCCCAGATATTGAACCAAGAAGGGGGTTGAATTGGATATTAAAAAACTCTTAACTTTTAAGTGTGGAAAGAAAAGTTAAGTCGAGTAAGCATAGGAAGATATCACACAAGAAATTTTATAGAGGTTCGAGTGTTAACAAACCCTACTCCTCTCCCCAATCTCAATTTGGAGTTTCACTAACACACTAAGTGTTACAATGGAGTTTTAAAAGTCACTATCAACTATGGTGTTTCTAACAATGGATCACACCTAACCTAGAAATCTCTTGTGTTTTAATGACTCACACAATAAACCAATTCCTTGTGTTTTAAAGGCTCACATAAATAACCCTTACAAGTGTTATACTTTTAACCCAATTTACCCAAACTCACTTAAGTAGTAGATTACAAAGAGAAACATTCACAAATCTATAATGCTCAGAAAGTAATGAGCAAAAAGATTTTTTACAGAGAATTAATGTTTGTTTTGAAAGTGTTAAATACACAAATGGCTACAAAAAGATTTTGATTCGAAGTATTTGCTATTCTCTTTTTCTGGATTCATAAATGACTTGCATTTATACTTCCAAGGTAAATTATAGTCGTTTGGTTGCATTTAATGCGAAAATAGTCATTGCACCAACTCTTAATTTCGCGCCTGACATGTTTCTCTTTCCTCTTTAACGGTCGTGAATAAGTGTGTCATGGTCGTGACTGTTCTTTAAGCCGTGACTTGAGTGGTGACTTTGGCCGTGAAGCATTCTGGAAGGATTTGAAATGTTTGATCACAGGTGTGATATTATTCTTTCACGGGCGTGAACATCCTTCCTATCCGTTGTCCAAGTAGTGACTATAGTCGTGAAGCTCTCTGGAGGAATTTGACATGTTTTCTCACGAAGCAACCTAAGTCATCCTTCAAAGCCAAAAATATAGTAAATACCTTAAAACCTCTACAACTCTTGCATTTAGATTTATTTGGACCTACTAGAATTGCAAGCTTATGAGGTAAACATTATGCCTTTGTCATCGTAGATGATTACTCTAGATTTACTTGAATAATTTTCTTAGCTCAAAAGAGTGATGCTTTTGAAAATTTCAAAACTTTTGCTAAAAGAGTTCAAAATGAAAAATGATATTGTATTTCAAAAATAAGAAGTGATCATGGCAAAGAATTTTAAAATGAAAACTTTGAAATTTTTTATCTTGAACATGGCATTTCGCAGAATTTTTCATCTCCTACGACACCTCAACAAAATGGGGTAGTTGAAAGGAAAAATCGAACTTTAATTGAAATGGCTAGAACAATCCTCAATGAGTATAGTCTATCAACTTACTTTTGGGCAGAAGCCACAAATACTGCTTGTTATATTTCAAATTGAGTTTTCAAAAGACCTCTTTTAAACAAAACCTCATTTGTTTGATGGAATGGAAGAAAGCTCTTGATATCATACTTTATAGTATTTGGATGCAAGTGCTTCATATTGAATACCAAGGACAACCTTGGAAATTTTTCCTCAAAATCTGATGAAGGTATCTTTTTAGGATACTCTACAACTAGCAAAGCATATAGAGTATTTAATAAAAGGTCACTAACTGTTGAAGAATCTATGCATGTTGTTTTTAATGAATTTAGTAGACTTGATCTTGTGAAAGGTAATGTTCTTGATGATTTTATAGGAACCATGGAAAGACTTTGATCTTGGAGATGGAAAAGAAGAAAATGATCAAGAAGATTCACACCAAGATGATTCTCTACCTCAAGCTCAAGAGGAAAACAAGCAAGAGCTACCAAAGGAATGGAGATTGAAAAAAGATCACCCCAAGGAGCAAATCATTGGTGATTTTTCAAGGGGAGTAAGTACTAGATCTCATTTCAAATATTTAGCCTCTGACTTTGCTTTTATTTCTCAAATTGAGCTTAAAAATGTTGATGAGGCTCTTAATGATGAAAGTTGGGTGATTGCTATGCACAAGGAACTCAACCAATTTGAGAGAAGTAAGTAAGAAGGAGGTAAAGTGCTATGAATGTGGGAAGAAAGGGCATATTAAATCAAAATGTACAAGGCTCAAAAAGCACAAGAGAAAATACCAAAGAGACAATGGGAAGAAAGGCCACAAAGCCAAATGGGATGATGAAAGCTCTTCAAGTGAAAAAGATGACAATGAAAGTGAAAAGGTCAACCTATGCTCCATGGCTATAGAGGATCACGTCTCAGATAAAATAGGATCACTTCACTCATACTCTTTAAATAATGATAGTAGTTATAATGATAGTAATAGTGAAGATGATGATGAGCAAAACCTAATAGAAGTATTGGATCTAGAACTAGAGAAATATAGAAGTAAATTCAATACTTATAAAAATAATATTTCTAATTTGAAAATCAAAATGGATGTCTTAGAAAAGGAGAAATTTAAGCTTAAATCATCTAATGAATCTCTTCAAAAGTCATTAGATCAGTACTCTTCAAGACCCTCAATTAAATCCTTGCTTAAAGAAAACAATATTTTGAAAAATGAAGTTGAGGAACTTAGAAACTCCATTTCAAAATTTCACAAGGGAAATGAGAGTTTAGATACTCTCATTGTGTCTCAAAGACCACCCTAATTAGACATGGTCTAGGATTTAAGGGTACATCATCATCTTCTCATAAGACTATTTTTATTAAGTCAAGTGAACCCCACATCTCCACATTTTCTGTAATAGCCCTAAGGGCTAAGTGCACAAAAAACACTAAATATTCTATACATAAGAAGGATGATCAAGGGTTGGTAAGCCTAAGAAGGAAATCTCAAAAGGCTAATCATGCCTTTATGTATAAGAAGCATGCACCTAGAAAAGCACCAATTCATCATGCTTGTGCATGTCATTTCTCTCAAACTCAACCTAATAGAAATATGGCATTCAAAAGCATTGTAAGACCAAAAAGCATATTTAGAGCTAAATAATGTAATTATTGTATGAAATTTGGTCACATAAAAAAACATTGATGGATAAGAAAGGTTCATTGGGAACCTTCATGTGCTAACCCCCAAGGACCTAAGCTCATTTGGGTACCTAAAAACCATACTTGAATTGTGATTCTATAGGTATACCTCAAGTCCACAATAAACAAAAATTCTTGGCTAGTAGATAGTGGATGTTCAAGGCATATGACCGGAGACAAAGAACTTTTAAATGAAATCAAAAGTATTGATGGAGGTAAAATTACCTTTGGAAACAATGCTAAGGGTAAGGTAATTGGCATTGGTTCTATTGGTATTAATGGTACTACTTTCATTAAAGATGTCTTACTTGTTGATGGCATGAAACATAACTTGTTAAGTGTAAGTCAATTATGTGATAAGGGAAACAAAGTAATCTTTACTTCCAATAAATGTCTTGTAACCTCTATTGATGGCCAAGAGTTTAAAGAAAATAGAGATGTCAATACCTACATAATAAACTTACACAAAATATCTAACATTTCCTCTAAGTGTCTTGTGACTACTAGTGATGAATCTTGGTTGTGGCATATAAGGCTTGGTCATACAAGTATGGATTTAATTCAAAGCCTCAGCAAAGGAGAGCTGGTAAAGGGACTGCCAAAAGTCAAATTTGAAAAAGACAAGACATGTGAACCGTGCCAAAAAGGAAAACAACACAAGTCATCTTTCAAATCCAAAAACATTGTAAGTACCTCAAAACCTCTACAACTCCTGCATCTAGATCTTTTTTGACCTATTAGAATTGCAAACTTAGGATGTAAACATTATGCCTTTGTCATCGTCGATGACTACTCTATATTTACTTGGGTAATTTTCTTAGCTCAAAAAATTGATGCCTTTGAAACTTTCAGAAAATTTGCTAAAAGAGTTCAAAATGAAAAAGGATATTGTATTTCAAAAATAAGAAGTGAACATGGCAAAGAATTTGAGGGGTATTTTTGACATTTTGATGCTAACAAATAAAATAGCAATAATGTATTTAACATACTTGTTTTCTAAGTTTATTAAGCAGGGTATGAAACATGATAGCAAGAATGGATAATGGAAGACTAACCTTAAAAAGACAAAAAAGATGAAGAAATAGCATGTTCACGCCCGTGACCTTTTATGTCACGCTCGTGGTAAAGCTTAGCGCCAACTATCCAACATTTAAAGTTCATGGCCATGAAGGATCATAGTAACGGTGAATGATCATATGAGTCATGCCCGTGAAAGAAAGTCATGCCTATGAGAAAACATGTCAAATTCCTCCAAAGAGCTTCACGGCCAGAGTCACTTTTTGGACCACGGCTAGGAAAGATGTTCACGCCCGTGAAAGAATAATGTCACGACCGTGATCAAACATTTCAAATCCTTCTAGAATGCTTCACGGCCAAAGTCACCACTCAAGTCACGGATTGGAAGAGCAGTCACGACCGTAACACACATATTCACGACCGTGAAAGAGGAAAGAGAAACATGTCAGATGTGAAATTAAGAGTTGGTGCAACGACTATTTTCGCATTAAATGTAACCAAACGGCTATAATTTTCCATGAAAGTATAAATGCAAGTCATTTATAAATCCAAAACAAGAGAATAGCTAATGCTTCGAATCAAAATCTTGTTGTAGTCATTTTGTGCATTTAATACTTTCAAAACAAACATTAATTCTTGATATAAATCTTTTTGCTCATTATTTTCTGAGCATTATAGATTTGTGAGTGTTTCTCTTTGTAATCTACTACTCAAATGAGTTTGGGTATGTTGGATTAAGAGTAGAACACTTGTAAGGGTTATTTGTGTGAGCCTTTAAAACACAAGGAATTGGTTTATTGTGTGAGCCATTAAAACACAAGGGATTTCTGGGTTAGATGTGATACATTGTTAGAAACACCATAGTTGGGAGTGAGCTTGTAAAACTCCATTATAACACTTAGTGTGTTAGTGGAACTCCCAATTGAGATTAGGGAAAGAAGTAGGGTTTGTTAACACCCGAACCTCTATAAAATTTCCTGTGTGATATCTTCATATCCCTACTCTACTGAACTTTTCTTTCCACACTTAAAAGTTAAGAAGTTTTTTAATATCCAATTCAACTTCCTTTTTTGGTTCAATATCTGAGCAATAGTACGTTTGTTGAGTAAAAGTATTTGAAAAACGTTTGCTAGTGTGAATCTGCTGATTCCACCTAACAGAAGAAATTACATCTAAAATTTTTACTTTTGAACAATCTATTTTGGTTCGATCAACTATATTAAAATTATGCTCAATTTCCACTTATCCAGTATCAATTAAAATATATTGATAAAATTCATGAGTTCTTGAAAAATCAAATTCATGAAAATGAAAATTTTTAGGATATAAAAATGAAATAAATCTAACAAATCCTTCAAAGGCCAGAGATGCCTCTTCATCATCTAGAGTTTTAACAAAACAGTTTAATCTGATGAAGAATATAGCCCGAAGATGTCCTTGATGGACTTTGACTAGAACTTGGGATTGATGAGTTTTGATTATATGGGCATGGACTTTTAGGACTAGGGGGCCTTATTAAAGCTGAGATGAAAGAAGGTATGGGCTGAATAGATGGAGATCTAGGCCTTGTTGGATAAAATGGGTTCTGACTTACTAGAGGGGTTAATCTTGAGGTAGATGGGCTAGAAGTTTGGGCTGGACTGGTTGGGTTATTCTGCTTATTATATGTAGCTCGAGTAATTATTTGCTTATTAGAATTGTTCTTATTAGTATTTATTTTCCCTGTAAAAATACGCGTGAAAAAAATCAGGTAAAGAATTGTTTTTTCCTTTAATAAATTAAATTTCAAAACCAAAATTGCTTAACAATGCTTGCCATCTTGCAAAAATTTTCTTTGAAACTAAATTTTGAACATCTTTTTCCAAAACATATTTTGTTGCCAAACAATCAATTCTTAATAAAAATATTTTTAAATATAATTCATTTTCAAATTTTTTAATGCATAAAACAATGCTTAAAATTTCTTTTTTAATTGTTGAATAATTAATCTGAGTAGGATTCCAGCATCCTAAATAATATCTAACTAAACTCTCTTCATCATTAAATCTCTGCTTAAGAATTCCTCCAAAACCTTTATCACTAGCATCAGTTTCTATTATAACAAATGCATCTGGGTGAGGTAAACTTAGACAGGGTAAATTATTAACTCTAGATTTTATCTCCTTAATAATCTTAGTATGCTCATATGACCATGGTTTAGGGTTTTTCTTAAGTCTATCATATAATAGTTTGCATAGAATTCCTATGTCTTTAAAAAATTCATGAACATAATTTAGACATCCTAAAAATCTTTGTAACTGCTACTTGTCTTTTATTTCATCTGGAAATTTATTTGAAAATTCTAAACATCTAATAATAGGTTTGATTCTTCCTTGATATATACCATGACCTAAAAATCTTATTTTTATTTGAAATAATTTCATTTTAGATTCAGATACTGTCATTCCATTAGAATGTCTCTAAATGTTGTTTATGTTGACTAATTGAATTTGAAAATGTTAATATATCATCTATGTATTAATTGAAAATGTATTAATTGGTCTAATTATATCATTCATTATATTTTAAAATTCTAAGGGTGCATTCATTAATCCAAATGACATTACGTTCTATTCATAATGTCCAAATGGTACATTAAATCTTATCTTGTATTTATCTTCTTCAGTAATTTGAATTTGCCAAAAACCAGATTTCATATCAAATTTGAAAAATATATTGGCTTCATATAATTTCTTTAATAAATCTCTTTTATTAGGTATAGGGTATCTTATCTATTGTAATACTTTATTTAAAGGTTTATAATTAATTACTGATCTAGGTGTACCTCTTTCAATCTCTGCTACATTCATAATACAAAATACTGAAAAAGACCATGGTAACTTAGAATCTCTAATTAAACCTTTTTTCTTTAAACCTAATATCTCTTGTTAACATGTCTTTTCTAAATCTTGATTCATATGAATTGTCTTTGACTTAGTAGGTATTTTTTATTCATTAAAATCTTTAATATACGGTAGGCTTACTATATGTTATTTTCTATTCCAAAAGGCATTGGGCGTTGGTGCACATATATCTATTTAAAATTTTTCTTCAATCCTTTTAATCTCCTTTTGAATATCAGGTGTTTCTAATTGTTCATCTATTTTTCTAATATTTGTCTCATTTGATAATTGTTTCTTATGTTGTTTTTTATTTCGTATTAAATTTATTTTCTGAATGTTATTAGCCTGTAACCAATTTATATCTTTTGAATTAATAGGAAATGAAAATTCAAACATAATTTTTTTCCTAATATTTTTATACTTATTCCTTTTTCTGTTACTATAAAAGGGTATATCATTATAATAAAAGGTGTTCCTAAAATTATATTAGTATTTAGATTTTTAACAAATATAAAATTAGTTTTAAAATAATATCATTGATTACAAATACTAACGTTTGATAATTTATAATTAACTATTAACTTAGAACCACTTGGAGTATGCAATCTTTTTGTCATTTTTTCATAATACTTCGTTGGAATTTAAACTTTTTTAATATAATTTTGATCAACACCACTATCTATTAAACTTGTTGTTGTTAAATGTGTTTCTTTTATTATTAAATTTGTTTTAACATACCATTTTTGATAATTTATTTTTTATATACTATTAACATAATATGTTGAATCGTTTGACTCTATTTCTTGTTGTTTCATTAATTTTTCTAAATCCTTAACTAAATTTTCTTTTTCTAATTTACTAACATTTTCTTTTAACATATTAATTTCTTCTTTCAATTCTACCTTAATATTTCTTACATCTCCTTGTAATTCTTCTATTTTTATTGCTTTATTATTTTGTTTAAATCTGTTACAAATTTCTTGAAAATTATAAGGTTCAACATCTTTTGATTTGGATGTTGTTCCTATTATATCTTTTAATTTCATTAAATATGATTTTTTAATTTATGGGTCATCTATTTTTTCTATAACATCTAATAAAAATTCCTTTTCAGTGTTTAACATATTAATACTATTACAATTGCACGGTCCTAACTACATTCTACTTCACTATTTGATTATGATTCTGATTCTTCATTTAACTGATTTATATCATTTTCTGAGTAATATGATAATTCATCCTCTTGATTACTTTCACATTCTTCTTCATTAATAAAAATTTTTAAAATATTATCTTTTAATTCTTCTTATAATTCTAATTCATTAATTCTTTGTTTTACTTTATAATTTATAGCATAATGTCCTATCTTACCGCCTTTTCTTTTAACATATTAATTTCTTCTTTCAATTCTACCTTAATATTTCTTACATCTTCTTGTAATTCTTCTATATTTATTGCTTTATTATTTTATTTAAATCTGTTACAAATTTCATGAAAATTATAAGATTCAAAATCTTTTGATTTAGATGTTGTTCCTATTATATCTTTTAATTTTATTAAATATGATCTTTTAATTTCTGAGTCATCTATTTTTTCTATAACATCTAATAAAAATTCATTTTCCGTGTTTAACATATTAATACTATTACAATTGTATGGTTCTAAACAGTCACATTCTACTTCACTATTTGATTCTGATTCTGATTCTTCATTTAACTGATTTAAACCATTTTCTGATTAATCTGATAATTCATCCTCTTGATTACTTTCAAATTCTTCTTCATTAATAAATATTTTTAAAATTTTATTTTTTAATTCCTCTGATAATTCTAATTCATTAATTCTTTGTTTTACTCTACAATTTCTAGCATAATATCCTATCTTACTGCATTTATAACAAATTATAATATCTTTCTGCTTTTGATTACTTTTCTTACTAGATTTCTGTTTACTAGATGAAGGTTTGGACTTGTAAATTTTATTCTTACTAGTTTGTCTAAGCCTTAAATAGTATCTTTTCTTATTGGGCCTATATTGAGTTCATTTTTGTTTTTGTTTCCTATATTTTTTGGACCTAGAAGATGAGGCCATAATAGTTTCATATTCATACTGTTGACAAAATTCTCCTAATTCTTTTCTACTAGAAATTGAATCTCTTTTTAATTTTGCTTTTAATTTTAAATCAGAACATATTGTCAATCCTTCATTATTAATGTAATTAATTATATGTCTATAAGTCAATATATCATATGGTATTAAATTATTATGATCAGCTTTTAATTTATTTCTAACTTTTCTGCAAATAATTTAGGTAATCCTATAATAAATCTTTCTTTCCAATAAGAATGATTACAATATGTCCTAGTAAAGACCTTAGTTAAAAATACATCTTTATACCATCTAAAATCTTGTAATTTTGGGTAGGTTAATTCAATAATATTTCTGAGTTCCTAACTTGATATTGACTAGGGTCTCCTACAAAACATTTCGTAATAGTGAATATTAAAGTATTTATTGTATCATCTATTTGAGTTTGCATTTGAGTATTATTTTCAGTTTTTATTATAGTTTTCTTTGCTGATAATATTATTTTCTTTTGATCTGTAGTGAGATAGTAATCCCACCACCCCTTCAATTGACCAGTGAATCCTGATATGATCATCTAGGCAATTGAAAGATCATTATTTTCATTAGCTTTATAAGAACTTACTGCCATTGAAATTTCTTGTAATAAATTTAAAACTTGATATTCTACTAATCCATCTATATTCCATTCACAGATTGATGTTCCATCATATTTAGCTTGAACAGCTTGAGCACATTCTTCAAATTGAGTATCTGGTAGGGTTGGCTTTGGATAATAATTTTTTGTTTCTGTTATATAACTTTTTGAAGTACTTCCAAAATGTATCTTACTAATATTTGTTTTTTCTTGAAATTGATTTTCAATTTTTTCTATTTCATCATCTGTATTAAATTTTTCTATTATAACAGCTACAGATTTATCTTTTGATTTACTAGATCCAATTTCTTCTACTACTATTGATTTTTTAGAAATTTCTAATTGATTAAGTTGATTTTCTATTCTTTGTAATAAAGCTTGATTTGATCCTAACTTAATTTCTAAACCTGGAGAAAATTCAAAAGGTTTAAATAAAGGTTTTTCTGGTGAGATTTTGATTGATTTAGAGGTTGATAATTCTGGTTGAACTAGTGTTTCAACTCTATCTAACTGTTGTGCTATAGTTGATAATATCTTGTTTGTATAATTTTTTTGTAATTAAATATGTTTAATTTTTGTTAATATAGTTCCATCCTTAGATTCTAAATTTACATTCTTAAGTGGCATAACCATATAATTTATGTCTTCATGTTCAAATATTTTTTTATCTAAATGTGGGTGTACTAATACTATTTCTTCTTGGTTTGTTGTAGTCCATACTCTAGCTATCTTAGTGTAAACATTTATTGTTGAAAATGGGTATTCAATTTTTTCACAATGACAATAAATGTTAAACCATTCGAATAAAGGAATATTAATCTTTAAATTTTCCATATCTTTATACCATTTTTTCCTAAACTCTTCTAATTGTTTTTTAGAAAAAGAATTAAAATACCACATTCTTTTTAATTTATTATGCTCTGCCTGTAAATCTTTTCTTAAAAATTCTTTATCAATTTCGAATTTTTTCATTTAATTATTAATTAATTTGAGAAAAAGTTTCCATTTTGAGATCTTGTGGGTGATATTGAATCATCTGATTTATTATCTAGAATATATGTAGGTTTTGGAATAGTCTCTGTAAAATTTACTTCTTTTAATCTTAAATCTTTTGCATGTATATTTCTAGGTATTATACTAGTAGAAGACCTATTATTCGAATAAATAGATACTTTAGATGAAAATGATTGATGGGCTTTGATTATATGGGCTTGGACTTTTAGGACTAGGGGGTCTTATTAAAGCTGAGGTGAAAGAAGGTCTGGGCTGAATAGATGGAGTTCCCTTATAGGATAAAATGGGTTCTGACTTACTAGAATGGTTAATCTTGAGGTAGATGGGCTAGAAGTCAGCAAAGAAAACTATAATAAAAACTGAAAATAATACTCACATGCAAACTCAAATAGATGATATAATAAATACTTTAATATTCACTATTATGAAATGTTTTGTATGAGACCCTAGTCAATATCAAGTTAGGAACTCATAAATATTATTGAATTTAACCTACCCAAAATTACAAGATTTTAGATGGTATAAAGATGTATTTTTACTAAGGTCTTTACTAGGGTAGATTGTAATCATGCTTATTGGAAATAAAGATTTATTGCAGGATTACCTAAATTATTTGCAGAAGAGTTAAAAATAAATTAAAAGCTTATCATAATAATTTAATACCATATGATATATTGACTTATGGACATATAATTAATTACATTAATGATGAAGGGTTGACAATATGTTCTGATTTAAAATTAAGATCAAATTTAAAAAGAGATTCAATTTCTAGTAGAAAAGAATTAGGAGAATTTTGTAAACAGTATGGATATAAAACTATTATGGCCCCATCTTATAGATCTAAAAAATATAAGAAACAAAAACAAAAACGAACTCAATATAGGCCCAATAAAAAAAGATACTATTCAAGGTCCAGACAAACTAGTCAGAATAAAATTTACAAGTCCAAACCTTCATCTAGTAAACAGAAATCTAGTAAGAAAAGTAATCAAAAGCATAAAGATATTATAATTTGTTATAAATGCAGTAATATAGGACATTATGCTATAAATTGTAGAGTAAAACAAAGAATTAATGAATTAGAATTATCAGAAGAATTAAAAGATAAAATTTTAAAAATATTTATTCATGAAAAATAATTTGAATGTAATCAAGAGGATGAATTATCAGATTAATCAGAAAATGATTAAAATCAGTTAAATGAAGAATCAGAATCAGAATCAAATAGTGAAGTAGAATGTGACTGTTTAGGACCGTACAATTGTAATAGTATTAATATGTTAAACAGGGAAAATGAATTTTTATTAGATGTTATAGAAAAAATAGATGACCCAGAAATCAAAGTTTAAAGAGGTTGATTTATCATAAAGGACTAAATTGCAAAATTTGATAAGTTTTGGGGTCAATTTGCAATTTACCAAAAATCAGAGGATTAATGAGATTACTGCTAATTAAAAATTGGGTTGGTCGGCCATGAAATTTAAAGAAAGAGGATTAATATTGATTAAGTATAAAATTGAGAAAAGATGGTCAAATGGTGGGTCCCTTATGAAGACTTTTCGGGTACCCTATTTATTGTCTTCTTTTCTTCTTCTTCTTCTCTTCATTTTCTACCTTCTTCTCTCTCTTCTCTACCAATCACGCCATCCATTTCATTTCCTCCATAGCCATCTTGATTTCTAGAGAGAGAAAGGAAGGGAAGAGAAGGGAAAGAGCAAGACAAGGTGATCTTCATGGTCCATAACTCCTAAGGAAGCTGGAAATAACAAGATAGAGGAAGAAAAATCAAGTTTGGTAGAGAGAGAAAATCTCCAAAGTTGTGATCAAGTGAAGAAAAGTGTAAGGTAAGAAGCATCTATTCTTCTTCTTCATCTTTTCTTAAAGGAAGTTCGAATTTTGAACTCATCCAAGACTTACATGGAAAGAGAGAGAAATTAGGGTTTTAAGAGAGAAAAAAAAAGAGTTTAGGGTCTTGAGGAAATCAGATGATGATGATAATGATCTATGATGTTGTAGGAGTTCCAAGTGACAAGGAACAAGCTCTAAGGAGCAAAGGAAAAGAGAAAGCTACTTAGAAGAGTGGAGGAGAAAAATTAAGATTTGTGCATAACTTAGGGCAATAGCCTATTTTTGTTTGAAATAATGCATGCTGAACATGATTTTAGATAAATGCATTTCAAGAATGATGATGATTATGGCATGAAACCATAGGTTTAGACATATATGAATGAGATCCTTGTGTGACATGGAATTAATGATGCATGTTAGAAAATCTTGTATGATCAAGACATTTACATGTATTAGAAAGTAATAAGTTGAATAAATAACCTTAGAAATGCATGAAATAGAATTTGGTATGATTTGGATAATGTTAGAATGAATGAAAAGTGAATATGCAGATTTCCTGCTGAAAGTCACGGGTGTGACTATTGAGTCACGGGCGTGAACTTGAGGGTTCACGGTTGTGACTTTTTTGTGGAAATGATACTATTCATTCCAGAAGCATTCACGGGTTGGAATCACGGAAGTGAACTTATTCACGAGCGTGAATGAGTAATCACGACTGTGAATGCTTTTGGGCGATTCATTCCAGTAGCGTTCACGGCTTGGGATTACGGGCGTGAACTAATTAACAGGTGTGAAATTAGTAATCACGGCCGTGTTTCACGGCCGTGAATGCTTTGTATTTGTAATTATGAATGTGGTTATCAAATGAGGAATACAGGTAAATAAATGAAAGTTATTGTCTATCCAGTGAAATAAGAATGATTATATATATAAATATAAATATATATATATATATATATATATATTGATGTGAGAACGTGTTATATTGTGATATAGAAAAATGAATGTTGATACGAATAAAATATATGAGTTGACACGAATGATATAGGAAATATGATACGGATGAAATATGTGAATTGACACGGATGATATATGAAAAAAAATGATATGGATGAAATACGTGATCCAATGCCGATAATAAACATGAATATTGATATGGTTGTGATTGGAAGTAAATAGAGATATATGAATTATATGATATTGAACAAGCCCTAGAACAACTACCTAGAACTATACTAAAGATAGTTTGGCATGCCAAGCAGGGGGGAGTATAATGAAAACCATTAATGGAATGATTTACTACACCGGTAATAGCACAGATTATGAATACTACACCATTAATGGCATGGATTATGAATACTACGCCGGTAATTGCACGATTTTCTATGCCGATAATGGCACTTATATATGTGCACATCATATTACCGTGTGGCACTCCTAAGTGCCTGGTTGACAACTTCGTTATCCTAGTCTGGAGTTCATAGGTGTTGTGGGCTAATAATGATAATAATATGTATATACATATATAAATACCTGATTGATGATATAAAAGAGATGTTTATAATTTATTTGTCATGTATGCATGGAGTCACAATTGTATTAGATAGGATCATAAGGAATAGAATTGTATGGAATAACCTTAATATGAAAAATGATACATGTTATTGCCTGTTGCATGACATAGTATATTGCCTTATTTATATGCACCACTAAGCTTAGAGCTTAGCGTGGAGTTTTCCCTCCGCACAGATATGGAAAGGTAGCTGAAGGTGATATATAAAGCAAGCGGTGATCCTATTCAAGTAAAGCAGCCGAACCTTGAGAAAGTGGATTACAAGCTTTGAAATTTTTGTATTTGTTTTCTTATATTAAAGAGTTTTAGAGTTTGTAAAACTTAATTTTAAAGTTTGTTTAAGAATTAATTTGATGTTTAAAATTATTACCTTATGTAAATAAATTGTACCCTGGTTTTTGTATATATCTATATATACATGAGTGCTGAGAAAATAAAGGTAAAATAATAATAAAAGCAATTCGAAGAAGTAAAGAAGACAGGCATTAGCGCTTTTTTATCCGAGCATGTGTCAGGTCGGGTGAGGGGGTGCTACACATTTTGGTATCAAAGCACCAGGTTGGGCGGCTTTGGGTTTTTAAAAGTGAATTTTGAAAATGTTTATTTCTTGAAATGTACCCACAATTGCATTGTTGGAGTTGCTGCTTTATTGATTAGGGTCGTTACCTTTATGTTATAGGTAGGATATGGCTTCAGGATCAAGATTAATAGTAGTAGAAGAAGCTGAGAGTAATGAGCCTTCAGAGGCAAGAGCTTTATTGCAACCAAGTCATCATCGAGCTACGGCACCGAGATCTAGTGCCAGCTCACTTCGTGAGCATTCAACTATTAATATGGGTCAGACTGAGCTCATGAGAAATATGATAGATCTGCTACAGAGAGCATCACGATTTGATTCGTCTGGATTACAGTTTAAGAGAATGAGGAAATTAGGGGCATCTAATTTCTATGGTAAACGAGAAGATGATCCCTCAGTGGCAGAATTTTGGTTGGAATGAGTAGAGCGAGTATTTGATCAATTGCACTGCATAGATGAGCAAAAATATGAATATGCAGTATCTCTGCTATAGGAGCATGCATACGATTGGTGGCGATCTGAATCACAGAGTACAGAGGCTTTTGACCCTATGACATGGGAATTCTTTCTAGGGAAGTTTATGGAGCAGTATATTCCTCCTATTTACACAGACGACAAGAAGAAAGAGTTTCTGATGCTAAAACAGAGGGATATATCTGTAACAGAATATGAGAGAGAATTCACTCATCTTTGCAAGTATGCTGGTGGTATTGTGTCTACAGAGGCTGATAAATGTCGACGATTTGGAGATGGATTGAGGGATAATATCAAGTTACAAGTTTCAGCCCTACGTCTGATGAGCTTTCCTAGTTTACTAGCATCTGCTAGAACGGGTGAAAGAGTCTTGGTGACACAACAGCTAGTACAGGTTAGTGGGGTTAGTAGACCTGCACCACAACCAAGTGGAGTACAGTCTAGTGGCAAAAGAGCCAGAACTTTTGGTGGCCGATTCCAAGTTGGAGGTTCCAGCAGACTTCATTCTTATAGACGGGGACAACCCGTAAGATCTATTTCATCGGCAACCAGTGCACCGACATAGGAATCCCATAGGTCTACACCTCTACCGGTGTGTCAGCATGTGGTCATTCGCACCCAGGAGAATGTTGGTGGATGATAGGAGCATGCATGAGATACGGCTCCAAGGACCATCAAAAAAGAGATTGTCCATTGCTGCAGTTTGGCAGAGGTTTAAGGACTGTTGAGTCAGTACCAATACAGACTATGGGACAAGGTAGAGGACGAGGCCGAGGGCAAGGAAGAGGAGGTCGTGCAGGGCCAAGCCAGTTTAGATTAGTTACAGTAGAGAGACCTGAAGGTAGTAGAGCTGCTCCAGCAAGAGCTTATGCCATGCGAGGTCGAGAGGAGCATGA
This sequence comes from Triadica sebifera, assembly GCA_023653625.1. Lineage (NCBI taxonomy): Eukaryota > Viridiplantae > Streptophyta > Magnoliopsida > Malpighiales > Euphorbiaceae > Triadica > Triadica sebifera. The sequence goes on along the minus strand of CM042905.1, from coordinate 24,155,980 downwards.
TGCACCTGACATCATAGCGGGCAAATTCCTTCTCTTTGGCTCTTGTATACATGCATTGATAGACCCTGGGTCAACACACTCACACATATGCACACCACCATCGGGTCGAGAAGGTCTAAAACCAGAGACTCTAGAATATGAGATTTGTGTGACTAACCCATTAGGACACAGTGTGTAGGTTAGTAAAGTGTTTAGGGGTTGCCCAGTCGAAATTCAAGGCAGACAATTTCCAGCAGATCTAATAGAGCTACCATTCCGCAAGTTTTATGTGATCTTGGGAATGGATTGGCTAGCTCGCCAAGGGGTGATAATAGATTGTGGAAAGAGGCAGATGAGAATTAAAGTTTTAGAACAAGAAGAGATAGTAGTGATGGGCGAGGATAGAGGATATCCAAATAATGTGATATCAGGATTGAAAGCTCGAAAACTCATCAATAAGGGATGTGAGACTTACCTAGCGTATGTGATTGATACCTGAAAGAAAAGTCCAAAGTTGACCGACATCCCAACTGTTAGTGAGTTTTCTGATGTGTTTCTTGAGGAGTTACCAGGACTACCACCTAACCGAGAGATAGAGTTTGCTATTGAATTAGTACCTGACACTGCTCATATATCTATTACACCATATAGGATGGTACCCATAGAATTGAAGGAGTTGAAGATACAGTTACAAGAAATGTTAGATAAAGGATTCATACGACCTAGTGTATCACCATGGGGTGCTCCAGTACTATTTTGTTTAAATTAAAGTATAAAATATATTAAGAGCATTAGAATATGATGTATACATGAAAAGTTTTGAAAATGGATGATAGGATTGAGATATGGTATTGGTTGTGTAGGAAAACCAAATGAATCAATGAGAGGCCCTCAAGAGGGTGACAAAGGAAAATAGAAAGCTAAATAGTAAGGGGAGGAAAAAAAGGATTAAAGGAAGATTCAAGACTGATTAGTTATGTGCTTCATTGATAAAAATCTTACATGTTGTTCATATGTATGTAATTATGTATTAAGGTTTGATATGATTGTGTTTTTGATATGAAATGTGATTAGTTATTGCTTTTGATATTTTATATGGCAATGAGACTAAATGGTGTGAAATAATTGAGACATATGAATGTAATTGTAATATTGAAATTTTTGTATAAAAATGAATGGAAATGATGAATGTAGTCGAAAGGTAGATTGATGACAATAGATGACTTTGTTACATAATTCCATGAGCAGTCTTGACATTTTTTTATCATAACTTAGGTTCTAAAATTTTGTTTTATATGTTCTTTATTGGAATTGAAAGTTAAGACATAGAGCTTTAACTTTTATTTAGACCATAAAATCTAAATATGTCTGAATTTGCCTAGAAAAATATATAAAGCTCAGACTTAAAATCTGACCAAAAAATTTTGGGTAAAAATTTTAGTGACGATTCATTATTCATTTGGCCATAACTTTTGATGAAAATTGGAATTTGAGTAATTTTTGATGCATATGAAAGCTGAGATAATAAGCTTCGAATTGTTAGAAGACCATAACTTCAAATTCGAATTATAAATGGGCTAAAATTGAAGCAAAAAATCAGGGCCAAAATCTGTCATAGATAAAAACTTGAAATATTGGATTTTTGCATGTGGTGTGTTAATTATATAATAATTAATGTGAATTGTTACTTTAATAGTAATTGTAAATGTTCAATAAATTATTTATGTCTAAGATTTTAATGTAATAACAATGAGAATAAAGAACAAAAATAAATAAGCTTATTAGTGAAAATTTAGTAAAATTATCAATTTTTGAAAATAATATGAATTAATATAGAAATAGTTAAGTCCTATGACATCTAATCTAGAACTAGAATAGAGAATAGTTTGACATGTCAATCAGGGGATTTAAGGCACTCGGGTGCTAAATATAAAAGCCAGAAATGACAAATTTATATATGCGCTCGACGCAAAATTTTTAAGCCGATAATGGTAATATTACAAAAGTCGATAATGACATTATTATTAAAGCGTTTGGCGCAATATTATGAAAACTGGTAATAACAACTTCGTTGTTATTATTAGTTAGTTCGGTTATAGGTGTTATAGGCACAAGAAAAATAAAAAATAATAATATTATTAAAGTTAATTCTATATTAATTAAATTATTAAATATTACATGTTTGAAGAAATTTGTTTGATTTCATATAATTATTTATTTTATGCCTTATTTGTTAAATATATAAATAACATACAAGAAAATATATGTATGTAAAATTTTTATCATTTAAGCACCACTAAGTTAGCAGCTTAGCACAAGTGGTTTCCTCTTGCGCAGGTTTTAGAAAGGCAGCCGTAGATATTATAGTTGTCAGAAGAAGAAGGGTACCCGAACGGAAGCGACTAAAAACTTTGGATTTCTTTTTGGTATATTTTATCAAAAACTTTGTAAATTAAATTATAGTTTAATTTCATATAGTGTGCATTATAAAATGTGAATTATAATGTAAGAGATATAGTTTGAATGTAAATTAATATATTTTACAAATAAATAAAATTTTGAATATCTGCATTTGTAATAACTTTATTTTGGGTATCTGTAATATTTTTGTTAAAAAAATTATACTTCATTTAGCTAATTTTAATATGACAGTTAGTTGGGTAATGTTCATTTATCTTGCTAAACTAAAGTGGGGTAAGGGGGTGTTACAATTTTTTGAACCCATAAATAAATGACTAATAATAAGAAAAAATAATTAAGGGTATTATTATTTGGGAATTAAAAAGATTAATGCTAGAATTAGAACAAAAAATAAAAATTTCTATGGATAAAATGTATTATGGTAATTATTGGGATAAAAAGTGTGAACATAGAGGAATATGTGGCAAATAAAAAATTTCTTAAAGTTTAAAATTTAATCAAGATTAATTTGTATTTTAGACTAATGGAATAAGGGCTTATTGTACTCATGGAACCATCAAATACTCTCCTTAAAAAAAAAAGATAAATATTTTTATTTCCTCCATCAATTAAAAACCAACTTCCCTCATCTTCTTCTCCTTTTTGTCATCCCTCTCGTTACCTAGAAACCTTCATTTTTCTTCAATTTTCCAGCATGCTAAGAATGGGAAAATTTCAATTTTCCCATTCTTAGCATGCTGGAAAATTGAGTTTTGAGAGAGAAAATTCAATAAATTAAAGAGTTCTTGCCATAAAGAGAGCTAAGGAGCAAGAAAGAAGGAAGAACGAAGGAAAAAAAGGGAGCGGATTTGGAACATATTCCAGTCCACTTGGAAAAATCTTAAGGTGAGTTTATTTGTAGCGGCGCCCGCCCCACCCAAACCGCAACACGTGCCCGGATGAGGGAGCGCTGTTACCGGTCTTCCTTACTTCTTCTAATCGCCATATAGTTTTTTTTTCAACACTCATGTATATGTAGATATATACAAAAATCAGAGTACAATTTATTTACATAAGATAGTAATTTTAACATCAAAGTAATTCTTAACAACTTTAAAAGTAAGTTTTACAAACTTTAACATTTCTTTAATATAAAAGCCAGATACAAAAGTTTCAAAACTTGTAACCCACTTTCTCAAGGTTCAGCTGCTTTACTTGAATGAGATCACCGCTTGCTTTATCTAGCGTCTTTAGCTACCTTTCTATATCTGCGCGGAAATTAAACTTCACGCTAAGCTCTAAGCTTTGTGGCACATATAAATAAGGCAATATACTATATCATGCAACAAACATTAACAAGTATCGTTTTGTGCATTAAAATGTTTGCATGCATGATTATCAACATATTCCTATTTCATACAAGTATAAATGTCATGCTCATATAGACAATGTTCTTTCATTTATCTTAAATGGTAAATTATTATGTTAATTTATTTATCATTACATCTCAATCTCATATCTTCATCATCTTATTATTCTTTTCTTTTCTTATTTTCCAACATATCCTCATTATCTTGCCCACATCACTCTAAATTTTTGGACTGACTGGATACGAGTTATGGATCAGGAGCGCTCACACAAGCTTATGCCACCCTGTCCACTATCTAGCTCATAAGAGCTTCTCAAATCAATGGCGCTCACACAAGCTTAGGCCACATTGATTGAGTATAATTTTATCATAGATGAATAACCGGACCAAGGGCGTTCTCCGAGCTTAAGCCACCTTGTCCTCATTTATATGTGCTCATCAGAGCTTCCTCAAGTCAGTAGTGCTCTCCGAGCTTAAGCCACACTGACCGAGCATCCCAGACCAATGGCGCTCTTTGAGCTTAAGCCACATTGGTTGAGGTATAATACGTACCGTTCGTCCCCTTAATGACATGTCATCTATCCTGATTCTAGTCCGCAAGTAGAGTAATGGGCTTCTTTATATTTTCACATCAATCAAAATTCTCAATTTCAACACATCAATTTTCTCATGTTTATCAACATCTCAATTTCCTTGTTTTGCAAACATATAGTCATACTCATACATACTGGATAACATCTTTTCATTTATTTAACTAGGTACATCAATATTCTCATGCTTATCATCCGCATCAGATTTCATATATCATCCATGACAAATTCACATATTTCATTCATGACAATTCATTTTTCTATATCACAACATAACACGTTCTCACCTCAATATATGTATATATATTTATGCAATCATTCATATTCCACTGGATAGACAATAACTTTCACTTACTTACCTGAATTCTTCATTTGATAACCACATTCATAATTTCAAATACAGAGCATTCACGGCCGTCAAAACTGGTGCTTTAGGCAACATTTCCTTCAATCGATCAAAGCTTGCTTGACACTTATCTATCCATTCAAAACGGACCTTTTTCGCAGCAGTCGTGTCAAAGGATTCACTATAGATGAAAATCCTTTCACAAATCTCCTATAGTATCCGGCTAATCCAAGAAAACTTCTCACTTCTGTCACATTTTGAGGTGGTTTCCAATTAAGAATAACCTCGATTTTACTAGGATCAACTCGAATACCTTCTGATGAAATTACATGACCCAGAAAACTAACTGCTTCCAACCAAAACTCACACTTAGACAGCTTTGCATACAATTGTTTCTCTCTTAAAGTCTGCAACACTTTTCTAAGATGTTGGTCATGCTCTACTCGATCTCTAGAGTAGACAAGAATGTCATCAATGAATACAACTAAAAATTGATCAATATATGACCTGAACACTCGGTTCATCAGGTCCATAAAAACCTTTTGGTACATTCGTCAATCCAAATGGCATCACCAAGAACTCATAATGACCATAACGAGTCTTGAATGTTGTCTTAGATACATCTGACTCTTTGATCTTCAGTTGATGATACCCCGATCGAAGATCTATCTTTGAAAATACACTTGCACCTTTCAACTGATCAAATAAATCATCAATCCTAGGCAGTGGGTATTTATTCTTAACAGTAACTTTATTAAGCTGCCTGTAATCAATGCAAAGACGTAAAGTACCGTCTTTCTTCTTCACAAATAGTACTAGAGTACCCCATGGTGATACACTAGGTCGTATGAATCCTTTATCTAACATTTCTTGTAATTGTATCTTCAGCTCTTTCAATTCTATGGGTGCCATCCTATATGGTGTAATAGATATAGGAGCGGTGCCAGGTACTAATTCAATAGCAAACTCTATCTCTCGGTCAGTGGTAGTCCTGGTAACTCCTCAGGAAATACATCAGAAAACTCACTAACAGTTAGGATGTCATCCAACTTTGGACTTTCCTTTTGGATATCTATCACATACACCAGGTAAGTCTCACATCCCTTATTGATGAGTTTTTGAGCTTTCAACGCTGATATCACATTATCTGGATACCCTCTATATTCGCCCATCACTACTATCTCTTCTTGTTCTGAAACTTTAATTATCATCTACCTCTTTCCACAATCTATTATCACCCCATGGCAAGCTAGCCAATCCATTCCTAAGATCACATCGAACTCGCGGAATGGTAGCTCTATTAGATCTGCTACAAATGGCCTGCCTTGAATTTTGACTGGGCAACCTCTAAACACTTTACTAACCTGCACACTGTGTCCTAACAGGTTAGTCACATGAATCTCATATTCTAGAGTCTCTGGTTTTAGACCCTCTCGACTCGATGGTGGTGTGCATATGTATGAGTGTGTTGACCCAGGGTCTATCAATGCATGTATACAAGAGCCAAAGAGAAGGAATTTACCTGCTATGAAGTCAGGTGCATCCTGTTCCTCTCGACCTCACATGGCATAAGCTCTTGCTGGAGCAGCTCTACTGCCTTCAAGTCTTTCTACTGTGTCTGATCTGAACTGGCTTGGCCCTGCACGACCTCCTCTTCCTTGCCCTCGACCTCGTCCTCTGCCTTGTCCCATAGTTTGTATTGGTACTGACTCAACAGTCTCTAAACCTCTGTCAAACTATAGCAATGGACAATCTCTTCTCATATGGTCTTTAGAGCCACATCTAAAACATGCTCCTGTCATCCACCGACACTCCCCTGGATGCAAACGACCACAATGCTGACACACCGATAGAGTGGTAGACTTACGGGATGCCTGTGTTAGTGCACTGGCTACCGATGACATAGATCTTACGGGTTGTCCCCGTCTATAAGAATGAAGTCTGCTGGAACTCCCAGCCTGGAATCGGCCACCAAAAGATCTGGCTCTCTTGCCACTATACTACACTCCACTTGGTTGTGGCGCTGGTCTACTAACCCCACTCACTTGTACTGGCTGTTGTGCCGCCAAGACTCTTTCAACCATTCTAGTAGATGCTAGTAAACTGGGGAAGTTCATCAGACGTAGGGCTGAAACTTGCAACTTGATAGTATCCCTCAATCCATTTTCAAATCATCGACATTTATCAACCTCTGTAGACACAATACCACCAGCATACTTGCAAAGATGAGTGAATTCTCTCTCATATTCTGTTACAGACATATCCCTCTGTTTGAGCATCAGAAACTCTCTCTTCTTGTCGTCTGTGTAGATAGGAGGAATATACTGCTCCTTAAACTTATTTAGAAAGAATTCCCATGTCATAGGGTTAGGAGCCTCTATGCTCTGTGATTCAAATCACCACCAATCATATGCATGCTCCTGTAGCAGAGATACTGCATATTCATATTTCTGCTCATCTATGCAGTGCAGTTGATCAAATACTTGCTCTCCTCATTCCAACCAAAATTCTGCCACTGAGGGGTCATCTTCTCGTTTACCATAGAAATCAGATGCCCCTAATTTCCTCAGTCTCTCAAACTGTAATCCAGACAGATCGGATCGTGATGCTCTCTGTAGCAGATCTATCATATTTCTCATGAGCTCAGTCTGACCCATATTAATAGCTGAATGCTCACGAAGTGAGCTAGCACTAGATCTCGGTGCCGCAGCTCGACGATGACTTGGTTGAGATGAAGCTCTTGCCTCTGAGGGCTCATTACTCTCAGCTTCTTCTACAACTATTCGTCTTGATCCTGAAGCCATATCCTACCTATAACATAAAGGCAACGACCCTAATCAATAAAGCAGCAACTCCAAAAATGCAATTGTGGGTACATTTCAAGAAAAACATTTTCAAAATTCACTTTAAAAATCAAAAACCGCCTAACCGGGCTTTAATATCAAAATCCAGAAACACCAACCGTGCTCTGATGCCAAAAACTTGTAGCAGCGCCCGCCCCACCCAAACCGCAACACGTGCCCGGATGAGGGAGCGCTGCTACCGGTCTTCCTTACTTCTTCTAATCGCTATATATATTTTTTTTTCAACACTCATGTATATGTAGATATATACAAAAATCAGAGTACAATTTATTTACATAAGATAGTAATTTTAACATCAAAGTAATTCTTAACAACTTTAAAAGTAAGTTTTACAAACTCTAACATTTCTTTAATATAAAAGCCAAATACAAAAGTTTCAAAACTTGTAACCCACTTTCTCAAGGTTCAGCTGCTTTACTTGAATGGGATCACCGCTTGCTTTATCTAGCGTCTTCAGCTACCTTTCTATATCTGCATGGAAATTAAACTTCACGCTAAGCTCTAAGCTTAGTGGTGCATATAAATAAGGCAATATACTATATCATGCAACAAGCATTAAGAAGTATCGTTTTATGCATTAAAATGTTTGCATGCATGACTATCAACATATTCCTATTTCATACAAATATAAATGTCATGCTCATATAGACAATGTTCTTTCATTTATCTTAAATGGTAAATTATTCTGTTAATCTCTTTATCATTACATCTCAATCTCATATCTTCATCATCTTCTTATTCTTTTCTTTTCTTATTTTCCAACATATCCTCATTATCTTGCCCACATCACTCTAAATTTTTGGACTGACTGGATACGGGTTATGGATCAGGAGCGCTCACACAAGCTTATGCCACCCTGTCCACTATATGGCTCATAAAGCTTCTCAAATCAACGGCGCTCACACAAGCTTATGTCACCCTGTCCACTATCTGGCTCATAAGAGCTTCTCAAATCAATGGCGCTCACACAAGCTTAGGCCACATTGATTGAGTATAATTTCATCATAGATGAATAACCGGATCAAGGGCACTCTCCGAGCTTAAGCCACCTTGTCCTCATTTATATGTGCTCATCAGAGCTTCCTCAAGTCAGTAGCGCTCTGCGAGCTTAAGCCACACTGACCGCCAGACCAATGGCGCTCTCTGAGCTTAAGCCACATTGGTTGAGGTATAATACGGTACCGTTCGCCCCCTTAATGACATGTCATCTATCCTGATTCTAGTCCGCAAGTAGAGCAATGGGCTTCTTTATATTTTCACATCAATCAAAATTCTCAATTTCAACACATCAATTTTCTCATGTTTATCAACATCTCAATTTCCTTGTTTTGCAAACATATAGTCATACTCATACATACTGGATAACATATTTTCATTTATTTAACTAGGTACATCAATATTCTCATGCTTATCATCCGCATCAGATTTCATATATCATCCATGAAAAATTCACATATTTCATTCATGACAATTCATTTTTCTATATCACAATATAACACGTTCTCACCTCAATATATGTATATATATTTATGCAATCATTCATATTCCACTGGATAGATAATAACTTTCACTTACTTACTTAAATTCTTCATTTGATAACCACATTCATAATTTCAAATACGGAGCATTCACGGCCGTGATTACTAATTTCACGCCCGTGAATTAGTTCACGCCTGTAATCCCAAGTCGTGAATGCTACTGGAATGAATTGCCCAAAAGCATTCATGGTCGTGATTACTCGTTCACGCCCGTGAATAAGTTCACTTCCGTGATTCCAATCCGTGAATGCTTCTGGAATGAATAGTACCATTTTCACACAGAAGTCACAACCATGAAACAATCAGTCACAACCGTGAATCCTTAAGTTAACGCCCGTGACTTTCAGCATGAAATCTGCATATTCACTTTTCATTCATTCTAACATCATCTAAATCATACCAAATTCTATTTCATGCATTTCTAAGGTTCTTTACTCAACTTATTACTTTCCAATACATGTAAATGCCTTGATCATACAAGATTTTCTAACATGCATCATTAATTCAAAGTCACACAATTTTCTCATTCATACATGTCTAAACCTATGGTTTCATGCCATAATCATCATCATTCTTGAAATATATTTATCTAAATCATGTTCAGCATGCATCCTTTCAAATAAAAATAGGATATTGCCTTAAATTATGCACAAATCTTAATAGGATATTGCCTTAAATTATGCACAAATCTTAAATCTTTCTCCTTCACTCTTCTAGGTAGCTTTCTCTTTTCCTTTGCTCCTTAAAGCTTATTCCTTGTCACTTGGAACTCCTACAACATCATAAAACATTATTTCCATATGATTTTCTCAAAACCCTAACTCTCTTTTTCTCTTTCAAAACCCTATTTTCTCTTTCTTTCCATATAAGTCTTGGATGAGTTCAAAATTCAAACTTCCTTTAAGAAAAGATGAAGAAGAAGAAGAAATGCTTCTTACCTTACATTTTTCTTCACTAAATCACCTCTTTGGAGATTTTCTCTCTCTACCCAACTTGACTGTTTTTCTTCTTCTTTCTTGTTCTTTCCAGCTTCCTTAGGAGTTATGAACCATAAAAATCAACTTGTCTTGCTCTTTCCTTTCTCTTCCCTTCCTTTCTCTCTCTAAAATTTAAGATTGGCTATGGAGGAGTTGTGGCTAGCGTGCCTGGTTTTTTTAGAGAGAGAAGAAGACATAAAATGAAGAGAAGAAGAAGAAGAAAGAAAGCCTTAAATAGGGTACCCAAAAATTCTTCATGTGGGACCCACCATTTGACCATTTTCTCCCAATTTTATACTTAATCAATATTAATCCTTCTTCCTTTAATATCATGGTCGGCCAACCTATCAAAATATGCCTAAAATTAATATGTTGATTAGCAATTAATCTCTTTAATCTTCCAATTTTTGATAAATTGCAATTTGACCCCAAAACTTATCAAATTTTGCAATTTAGTCCTTTATCATAAATCAACTTCTTTAAACTTTATAATCACTTAATTAGGCATTTATCATTTAATTTAGCCATTATTTAATCAATTTTGTGTAAAAATCCGAATTTAGACTCCGATTGGTCAAATGCTTCAACTTCGCGACACGTGCGACTCGGGGCCTAAATTAGCGAATATTACATTATTCTTCTTAAATTCAACTTTTTTCCTTCCATTTGAGACCCATAAGGATGATAGATATTATTAGATTTGATAGATTTAGGTTACGTTGCAAGATTGGAACTAGAAATTTAAAGTTGTCATTAGTTGAAGTAAATTGTAGTTAAACTTTGAATTAATGATAATTGATGTTAATTAATTATTTTATTACTTAAAAACTAAAAAAATATGATGTTAATGGATGAAGAAGGAACTACCATAGTTAAAGTAATTTGAGAGAAATTGAAATTAACATAGAAATAACATAATTGGTGATAGATAAAGTGTGAATTGAGTGTTGATTTGAAGAAAATGAATTGGGAACTATGATAAGGTTTTTGGGCAGCCATGACATATTAAGAAGGAAGTCTAACTTAGGTACATTTTGGCTAAATTAAAGTATAAAATATATTAAGAGCATTAGAATATGATGCAGACATGAAAAGTTTTGAAAATTGATGATAGGATTGAGATATGGTATTAGTTGTGTAGGAAAGCCAAATGAATCAATGAGAGACCCTCAAGAGGGTGACAAAGGCAAAGAGAAAGCTAAATAGCAAGGGGAGGAAAAAAAGGATTAAAGGAAGATTCAAGGTTGATTAGGTATGTATTTCATTGATAAAAATCTTACATGTTGTTCATATGTATGTAATTATGTATTAAAGTTTGATATGATTGTGTGTTTTGATATGGAATGTGATTAGTTGTTACTTTTGATATTGTATATGGCAATGAGACTAAATAATATGAAATAATTGAGACATATGAATATAATTGTGATATTAAAATTTTGGTATAAAAATGAATGCAAATGATGAATGTAGTTGAAAGGTAGATTGATGACAATTAATGACTTTTTTACAGAATACAGGAGCATTTTTTACATTTTTTGTTAAAATTTAGGTTTTATAATTCCATTTTATTTGTTATTTATTAGAATTGAAAGCTAAGATATAGGGATTTAACTTTTATTTAGACCATAAAATCTAAATATGTCTGAATTTGCCTAGAAAAATGTATAAAGCTCAGACCTAAATTCTAGGCAAAATTTTAGTGATGATTCAGTATTCATTCGGTCATAACTTTTGATAAAAAAAATTGTAATTTGAGTGATTTTTGATGCATTTGAAAGCTGAGACAATAAAGCTCAAATTGTTAGAAGACCATATCTTTAAATTCAAATTATAAATGGGCTAAAATTGAAACTCAAAATCAGGGCTGAAGTCTGCCATAGATAAAAACATGAAATATTGGATTTTTGCATGTGGTGTGTTAAGTATATGTAAAAATTAATGTGAATTTTTACTTTAATGGTAATTATAAAAATTCAATAAATTATTTATTTGTTAGATTCTAATGCAATAACAATGAGAACAAAGAATAAAAATAAATAAGCTTATTGGTGAAATTTAGTAAAATTATCAATTTTTGAAAATAATGTGAGTTAATATAAAAATAGTTAAGCCCTATGAAATCTAATATAGAACTAGAATAGAAAATAGTTTGACATGTCAATCAGTGGATTTAAGGCACTCAGTTCTAAAAATAAAAAGCCGAAAATGACAAATGTATAAATGCGATCAGCACAAAATTATTAAGCTGGTAATGACAATATTATGAAAGCCGGTAATGACAATCTCGTTATTCTTATTAGTTAGTTCGGTTATAGGTGTTATAGGCCAAAAAAAATGAAAAATAATAATAACATTGAAGTATGTTATTTTGATAATGTTATATTAATTAAAATTATTAAATATTACATACTTCATGAAATTTGTTTAATTTGATATAATTCTTTATTTTATATCTTATTTGTTAAATTTATAAATTACATGTAAGCAAATATATGCATGTAAAATTTTTATCATTGAAGCACCACTAAACTAGTAGCTTAGCGTAGGTGGTTTCCTCTCGCACAGGTTTAGAAGGGTAGCCGTAGATATTATATTTGTCAGAAGAAGAAGGGCACCCAGACGGAGGCGGCTAAAAACTTTGAATTTCTTTTTGGTATATTTTCTTAAAACTTTGTAAATTAAATTATCGTTTTTATTTCATCGAGAGTGCATTATAAATATGAATTATAATGTAAGGCACATAGTTTGAATGTAAATTAATATATTTTATAAATAAAAAAAATTTGAATATTTGTATTTATAAAAATTTTATTTTGGGTATCTGTGATATTTTCGAGAAAAAAAAAATTTATACTTCATCTCATTAATTTTATAAAACAGTTAGACGGATAATACTCACTTACCTTGCCGCACGGAAGTGGGATAAGGAGGTGTTACAATTTTTGCTGTCATATTAAATTAGCTAAATGACGTATAATTTTTTTTTTTACCAAAATATTACAGACACCCAAAATAAAGTTATTACAAATGCAAATATTAAAAATTTTATTTATTGATAAAATATATTAATTTACATTCAAACTATATCTCTTACATTATAATTCACCTCTATAATACATACTATATGAAATAAAACTATAATTTAATTTATAAAATTTTTGATAAAATATATCAAAAATAAATCCAAAACTTTTAGATGCTTCTATTCGGGTACCTTTCTTTTTCTGACAATTATAATATCTACGGCTATCCTTCTAAAACCTACATGAGAGGAAACCACATGCGCTAAACTACTAGTTTAGTGGTGCTTCAATGATAAAAATTTTACATATATATTTTCTCACATATCAATTAATCATTTCATAAATAAAATATAAAATAAGAAAATTATGTAAAAACAAATAAATTTAAACAAACATTTCATATTCAACAATTTTAATTTAACATAATTTTATCGAAATAACATACTTTTATATATTTTTATTTTTCTTGTGCTTATAACACATATAACCGAACTAACTAATAGGAATAACGGAGTTATCATTATCGTTTTCATCATATTGCGCCGAACGCTTTTATAATAATGTCATTACCAGCTTTTGTACTATTGTCATTATCGGCTTAATAATTTTGCTCCGAGCCCATTTATAAATTTGTCATTTTCAAATTTATATTTGGCGCCAAGTGCCTTAAATCCTCTTATTGGAATGTCAAACTATTTTCTATTCTAGTTCTAGATTAGGTGTCATAGAACTTAACTATTTTTATATAATTTACATTATTTTCAAAAATTGATAATTTTACTAAATTTCACCAATAAGCTTTTTTATTTTTATTCTTTGTTCTCATTATTATTGCATTAGAATCTCACACATAAATAATATTGAACATTTATAATTACCATTAATGTAAAAATTCACATTTATTTTTCACATATACTCAACACACCACATGCAAAAACCCAATATTTCAAATTTTTATCTATGACATATTTCGACCCTGATTTTGGGCTTCAATTTTAGCCCATTTATAATTCGAATTTGAAGTTACGGTCTTATTAAAATTTGAATCTTATTGTCTTATATTTCAGATGCATCAAAAATAACTCAAATCCCATTTTCTATCAAAAGTTATGGTCAAATGAATACTGAATTGACACTAAAATTTTTTCCCATAATTTTCTGGATAGATTTTATGTTTGAGTTTTATATTTTTTTCTAGGCAAATTCAGACATATTTAGATATTATGGTTTAAATAAAAGTTAAATTCCTATGTCTTAGCTTTCATTTCTAATAAATAACATACAAAACGGAATTCCAGAGTCTAAGTTATAATTAAAAATGTCAAGACTGCTCCTGGAATTTTGCAATAAATCATCAATTGGCATCAATCTACTTTTCAACTACATTCCTCATTTGTATTCATTTTGATACAAAAATTTCCAGATCACAACTAAATTCATGTCTTAATTATTTCACACCATTTGGTCTCATTGTCATATAAAATATTAAAAGCAATAACTAATCACATAACATATCAAAAACACAATCATATCAAACCTTACTAAATAATTTCATACATATGAACAACATGTAAGATTTTTATCAATGAAGCATATACCTAATCAGGCTTGGATTTTTCATTTTCCCTTATTTTTCTCCCCTTACTAGTTAGCTTTCTCCTTACCTTTGTCACCCCCTTGAGGGCCTCTCATTAGTTCATTCGATTTTCCTACACAACCAATACCATATCTCAATCTTAATATTCATTTTCAAAGCTTTTCATGTCTACATCATATTCTAGTGCTCTTAATAGGTTTTACACCTTAATATAGCCAAAATTTACTAAGGTTAAACTTCCCTCTTAATATGTTATGACTACCCAAAAACATTATCATAGTTCTCAATTCATTTTCTTCAAACCAACACTCAATTCACACTTTATATATCACAAATTGTGTTATTTCTATGTTAATTTCAATTTTTTCTAAATTACTTTAACTATGACAGCCCCTCATTCCTCCATTAAAGTTACCTTTCTCTAGTTTTTAAGTCATAAAAAAATTAACTAACATCAATTATTATTAATTCAATGTTTAAATACAATTTTCTTCCACTAATTACATCTTTAAATTTCTAATTTCAATCTTGCAACATAACCAAAATCTATCAAACCTAATCATATCTATCGTCCTTATGGGTCTCAAATGAAAGGAAAAATATTGAATTTAAGAAGAATAAACTCACCTTAAGGATTCTCCAAGTGGACCAAAATCTGTTCCAAATTGCTTCCTTTCCTTTTTTTCTTTTTTTCTTCATTCTTACTCTTTTGCTCCCTTTATAATAGGAACTCTTTAATTCTGATTTTTTCTCTCTCCAAACTAATTTCTTTCCTCACTTTTTCAAGCTTGGATTGAAGCAAAAATGGAGGTTTATAGAGGCTATGGTGGATGGCTAAAGAGAGGAGAAAAGAAGATGAAGATGACTTAGATATTTTAGGTGGAAGAATGGAGAATTTGTTCTTCTTTTTGACTTTTATACTCAAATTAGAGCGTGGGTCCCATTAATTAAAATAAATTCTAATTCTCATTAGTTCATTAACTTAATTAATCTTTATTAAATTTTAAACTTTAAGAAATTCTTTATTTGTCACATCTTCCTCCATATTCACACTTTTTCCCCAACAATTGCCATAATACCAATTTTGTCTATAGAAATTTTTTTTTAATTCTAGCACTAATTTTTTAATTCCCAAATAATAATACCATTAATTATTTTCTCTTATTATTAGTCATTTTTTTTATTGATTCAAATTTATACTGATTGACCTTGCATACCTCACTACGGTCACACGAAATCGAGACCTAAATCACTGAATGTTACAATAATAATAATAATAATAATAATAATAATAATAATAATAATAATATTATTATTATTATTATTATTATTATTATTATTATTATTATTATTATATTGTGATGAAATATTCAACATAATTTTTATGTTATTTAATATGCATATGTAATATATAATTTGTTTATATTATGTATTTAAATAGATTTTATATAATATTTTTGAATAATATAAACTTATCATTTTATATCATTTTACATTTTTCAGCTAGTTTTACCAAAAACTTTTAATTGAATTAATTAGATTATCAGATATCAGATTTTCAGCTACTATATTATTAGATACAACTAGATTATCAGCTAATTTTATTAAACCGAGCCCTAGTGTTTAATGAGTTCATTTATCTTTCTAGATCAAGAAGAAAAAAAAATTGTTAACCACTTACGATATAAAGAAAAATGATTAAAAAGCAATGAATTTATTATATTGGGATGTACATGGATCCTAAATTTTTCCGAACTAAACTGAAAAATAAAAAAAAAAATCTTTAATCGAACTGTATTGTTGATTTTTGACAAAAACTAAACTTTATTATACTATTAACTTTAATTTTGATAGATTTAGATCTTTTAGTAATATCCAGACTGAAAACTATACTGAATTATATCAAACTATTTTAGAACTGAATAGTACTGACTGAATTGATATTTAAATGCTTATAATTTTACCAATATATAATAATTGATAAGAATGACATAATTTATATATAGCATTATTTATAACTTTTATAGTTTTATTATACAAATATAATATAACTTAAACTTATAATTATATATACTATAATTAATAAAATAAAATTACAATTAAATTTATTAATTATTTACCAAAATTTTTATGATATTTATATAGTAATGAATTCAAATAATTGAAAAGTTTACATATTAAAAATAATTTTATATCCTAAAAATTTTATAATAGTGGTATAGAAAATTGAACTCATAACTCGGGATGTGCAAAATCGAATTGAATCGAATTTGGTTTATTTGGTTTTGTTTGTTCAGTTTTCTGATTCAGTTATCCATTGAAAATTCGGTTTGTTCAGTTTGGTTCGGTTCGGTTTTGAATGTTAAAAAATTGATTAAACCGAACCGATCAAAATTTTTATATATATATATTATAATTTTTATTTATTTATTCTAATTTTTAAATAAAAAAATTATAGTTTATAATAATTTATTTTGATTTATAGTAGGATAAAGTCATGAATTATAAAAATTTATTCTAATTTATGTTAACTAGTTGTGATAATTGATTTTAATTTATGATAATTTATAAAGTTATGGTAATAAATTTTAATTTATGATAATTATAGTAGTTGATGAAGTAATTATTTTGTCAATTTATTATAATTTGTGCTATTTTATCTTAATTTATAGTAATTTATAAATTTATGATATAATAATAATAATAATAATAATAATAATAATAATAATAATAATAATAATAATAATAATAATAATTTATATAAAATTAATTAAGTAAACTGATTAAAGTGAACCAAAACGAATTCAGTTAGGTTAGGTTATATTTTAAATGTTATTTGGTTCGGTTCAATTTTCATAAATAAGCATTAATTCGATTTTTATGAATTTAATTTGGTTCTGAACCGAACCGACTGAATACTCACCCATACTCATAATCTCCATGTAAGTCTAACATAAGTTTATCATCAAGTCAATCAACTATTTTTGATATTAATATGTAAATAAAAAAAATATTTGTAATATATTGTTAGTTTCATTTTTTTTACTATAATTTTTATCTCTAATTATATTTTTTTGTATTTATAATTAATTTTAATTGTATTATATAATAAATATAAATTATATTAAGTATTGATAAATTAATTTAAGTAAATCAATTACAAAGTAACCTAATTTATAAAAAATGTATTATAGTTATATGAAAAATAAATATAAATTATTATTTGTCCTAATTATATTATATGATTTTTTTCAAAATAATTGTATTATTTTAAATTTAAATACTAATCTATATTATATTATAAAATAAAAAATATATAATTGATATACTTAATAAATTTAATTGTTTATGTACTCTATAATTAATGATGACATTATAGTTATATATATACTTTAAAATTAAATAGTCATAAACTTACATACTTTATGATGTGTTTATTTTGGTAGTATTTATTCGATAAAATTTGTGTTAAGATTTATATTTTCTATGTTAGTTTTGAAGGTGATTGGCTATTTAACGTTTTTTTTATATATTTTTAGATGATAATAAAGTAAAGTATAGTCCATTGTGCAAATTTTGGAAGCATAAATATGAATGAGTCATGAATAACAACGATGTTATAGGTGTAAATTGTAAATTAAGGTGAGAATTATTGAAAACTTGCTTCATTATTGTCACGCCCCGCAAAGGTTCATACGGGATTTCCCGGATATTTACATTTTGGCACATATATGTAATATTCTAGAAGGCCATTGTAAACCATTAGATTAAATGGATCGTGGTCGTCCATTTCGGTAGGTAGGAATTAATCCTAGCCCTCCATTTGTTAGGTGGGAGTCAATCCTAGCCATCCATTTTGGTAGGTGGGAGTTGATCTTAACCATTCATTTGGTAGGTGGGAATCAATCCTAGCCATCCATCTGGTAGGTGAGAGTTAATCCTAACCATCCATCTGGTAGGTGGGAATTGATCTCGGCCATCCATTGAGGAGGTGGAGGCCTATATATACCTTATGTAAATTCATTTGTAATCATTCACTCAATTCAATCAATTGAAGCATTTCAAGTAATACAAAGCTTTTCTCTCAAACTCTCTTGTGTTCTTGTTTTGCTATTGAATCTTCTCGATCTCTAAGTTCCGTTCTATTCTCTTTGGAGTGCTTTTATCGGTTTGGAAGGCAGGCTTAGTGCAACGGACCGTGCTAAGTGCCGCGCGATTGCTAGTTGAACTCTAGGGTCGTGACAGTTGGTATCAGAGACAAGGTTTGAAGCTTTACTACCTTTGGCATAATGAAGGCTACTGCCCCAGCTACACCTAGCGTGGAAGTTCCATCAATGGAACGTGGTCGTGAGGAAGTTCGGAAACCATCTAAAGAATCTCGAGCCAAGTCGAAAGACATGATTTCTAGCTTGGAAGCACGTGTTGTGAGTGCTCAGGACAACTTGGGAGAGTTGTTCGACCGAGTTGACAACTTGGAGGAACGTTGCAGCGGCTTGGAGGCCGAGGATGCGGAGATCCATGCAGCGGTCAAGATGTCCCTCAACGAGCTAGACGGTGGGTTAAGGCAAGAGATTGATGGGCTGAAATCCGAACTTTCTAAGGTACGTGATCTCTTCCAAAGAGAAATTTCCAATGTGTTACTTAGAGTTGAGGATATGGGTGGTGATCTAGCACTATGCAAACGGGCTATGGCCTCGGGAACCAATACAACCACTATCATTGAGGCCAAGAAAGTGGAAGTTCCTAAGCCAAAGACTTTCAATGGTGCTCGGAATGCTAGGGAAGTTGAGAACTTCCTATGGGGGCTGGATCAATACTTTGAGGCTACTGGCGTAACGGACCATGCCAGTAAAATCCGAACTACTGCCATGTACTTGACCGACACTGCTATGCTGTGGTGGAGACGAAGACATGGAGATGTGCAACGTGGGGTGTGCACAATTGATACATTTGAGGACTTCAAAAGGGAGTTCAAAAGCCAATTCTTCCCCGTAAATGCTGAGGAAGAGGCGAGAGGCCGGCTTCGACGACTAAAGCAGATGGGTAGCATAAGGGAGTATGTGAAGGAGTTCACAACCTTGTTGCTAGATGTCCCTGACACATCGGACAAAGATGCATTATTCTTGTTCATGGATGGTCTCCAATCATGGGCTAATCTTGAGCTCAAACGACGTGGTGTCCAAGACTTGTCTTCGGCCATTGCCGTTGCTGAAAGTCTTATTGATTACTCCTCAAACAAAGAAGGCCAGAGGCCAGCTGATAGAAAGTTTGTTGGAGCAAGGAATGGGGGAGGCCATGCCAAGAGTTAGAACCATAAAAATCACAAAGAAAGCTACTCATTCAAGCCCCGAGACAAGGGGAAGGAAAGGGAAGAACGTGGTGCCTCAAAGCCCCGTGTGACATCTTTCATATGCGACGGACCGCATTGGGCACGAGAATGTCCCAAAAGGAAGACATTGAATGCTTTAGTTGCCTCCACTCATGATCAAGAGAGAAGTGAGGCAGATGAAGGTGCGAAGATGGGATCTTTGCGGCTGCTTAGTGCATTGCAAAGTGCCCCAAAGTCCCCCAAGGGACTCATGTTTGTGGATGCAACCATCAATGAGAAAGTTACCAAAGCCCTAGTCGACACAGGTGCATCTCACAACTTTGTTTTGCTAGAGGAAGCCAAGAGACTTGGTCTCAAGGTTGCCAACGGAGGTGGCTCCCTCAAAGCAGTTAACTCGGCGGCACAACCTCTCCAAGGAATTGCCCGCGGAGTAAAGGTCAGTCTCGGTGCATGGACTGGCCAAGTGGATTTATCTGTGGCACCCATGGATGATTTCTCGGTGGTATTCGGCATGGAGTTTTTGGACCAGGTAAGAGCTTTCCTTGTTCCATGTTCAAACTCTATGTGCATTATGGATGGACCAAAAGCTTGTCTAGTACCGACGGAAAGGACCATCAAGCCTACTACCCAAGCTCTCTCGGCACTTCAATTCAAGAAGGGATTGAAGAGGGAAGAAGAGAGTTACTTGGCCATTCTAAAGGAGTATGATGATGATGAAGCATCACCACAACTAAGCTTGCCGACGGAGGTGCAAGTTGTCTTGGATGAGTTCCAGGATGTGATGCCGGAGGCGTTGCCAAAACAATTACCCCCAAGGAGGGAGGTGGACCATGAAATTGAGCTGGAGCCTGGCACAAGACCACCAGCCATGAGTCCTTACCGGATGGCAAACTCAGAGTTGACAGAATTGCGGAAGCAACTCAATGAGCTGTTGGATGCTGGTTTCATTAGACCATCCAAAGCCCCATTTGGCGCCCCGGTGCTTTTTCAGAAAAAGAAGGATGGTTCATTGAGAATGTGCATTGACTACCGCGCTCTAAACAAGATCACGGTAAAGAACAAATATCCTATCCCTCTCATTGCTGATTTGTTTGATCAATTGGGGAACGCAAGATACTTCTCCAAGTTGGACTTGCGGTCGGGATACTACCAGGTGCGCATTGCAAAAGGGGATGAGCCGAAGACTACATGTGTAACAAGGTACGGTGCTTATGAGTTCCTTGTTATGCCCTTTGGTCTCACTAATGCACCTGCTACCTTCTGCACTCTCATGAATAAACTCTTCCATCCCTACCTCGATCGGTTCGTGGTAGTATATCTTGATGATATAGTAATATATAGCCGGACTATGGAAGAACATCTTGAGCATTTGAAGAAGGTGTTCGAGGTCCTCAGAGAAAATGAGCTATATGTTAAAAGGGAGAAATGTTCCTTTGCCCAAGATGAGGTGATGTTCTTGGGTCATGGGATAAAAGATGGGAAGCTGATGATGGATGGAGACAAGGTGAAAGCCATCCAAGAATGGGAACCTCTTACTAAGGTCCCCGAGTTACGGTCTTTCCTTGGACTTGTGAACTACTACCGGAGATTCATCAAGTCATATTCAGCAAGAGCAGCTCCACTAACCGATCTACTCAAGAAGAACATTGCTTGGGAGTGGACAAACAAGTGTCAAGCCTCGTTTGATGACTTGAAAAGGGCCATTACCGAAGAACCAGTGTTGTACTTGCCAGACCCATGTAAGATGTACGAGTTGCATACAGATGCCTCAGACTTTGCCATTGGTGGAGTATTGATGCAAGATGGGCACCCGATAGCATATGAGAGCCGCAAGCTCAATGACACTGAACGCCGCTACACAGTGCAAGAAAAGGAGATGACTGCTATCATCCATTGTCTAAGGGTGTGGCGACATTACTTGTTGGGTTCTCACTTTGTGATCATGACAGACAATGTAGCAACTAGCTACTTTCAAACTCAAAAGAAGTTGAGTCCCAAACAAGCTCGGTGGCAAGACTTTTTGGCAGAATTTGACTACAAGCTTGAATACAAACCTGGTAAGGCCAATGTGGTGGCTGAAGCACTAAGTCGAAAAGCGGAGTTAGCAGCTTTGAGTAGACCAAGCAGTCCCTTCCTGAAGAAGATCAAAGAAGGGTTGGAGCATGATGCCCTGGCTCAAAACCTCCTTGTCCTCATCAAGGAAGGAAAGACAAGGCGATTTTGGCAGAGTGACGGACTACTCTATGCCAAGAAAAACCGCATCTACGTTCCTAAGTGGGGGAACTTGAGAAAAGAACTGATCAAGGAATGCCATGATTCACTATGGGCTGGACACCCAGGTATGAAACGCACCCTTGCCTTGATCAAGTCTATTTACTACTGGCCTCAACTGCGGGATGATGTTGAAGCCTATGTTAGAACTTGTCTTGTTTGCCAACAAGACAAAATAGAGCAGCGTGCACCCGGTGGCTTGCTAGAACCGCTGCCTATTCCAGATAGACCATGGGAGAGTGTCTCGATGGACTTCATCACTTGCTTGCCAAAATCAGAAGGCTTTGGCAGTATAATAGTGGTAATTGATCGCTTCAGTAAGTATGCAACATTCATACCTGCCTCGACGGATTGCACTGCTGATGAGACTGCACGGTTGTTCCTTAAGCATGTTGTGAAGCATTGGGGAATTCCATCCAATATCGTGAGTGATCGAGACCCACGATTTACTGGGAAGTTCTGGACAGAATTGTTCAAGCTGCTGGGATCAGACTTGAACTTCTCCACTAGTTTTCATCCGCAAAGCGATGGGCAGATGGAACGTGCCAATGCACTACTGGAGTTGTATCTGAGGCACTTTGTTAGTGCCAACCAACATGATTGGGCTAAGTTGCTGGATGTAGCTCAATTCTCATATAACTTGCAGCAAAGTGAATCCACTGGCAAGAGTCCCTTCGAGATCATTACGGGACAACAACCTATGACTCCTCATGCTTTGGCTACAAGCTATGAAGGAAGGAGTCCTGCAGCTTTCAAATTTGCTAAGGCATGGCATGAGCAAGCTGAGTTGGCCCGAGCCTATTTGAATAAGGCATCCAAAAAGATGAAGAAGTGGGCTGACAAGAAAAGGAGGATGGTTGAATTTCGGGAAGGAGATTTGGTCCTTGTCAAATTATTACCACAACAGTTCAAGTCCTTGCGGAAGGTTCACAAAGGGTTGGTACGGAAATACGAAGGGCCATTTCCTGTCCTTAAGCAGGTTGGTAAGGTGTCTTACAAGCTACAACTCCCTCCCAAGCTTAAGATCTATCCAGTCTTTCATGTAAGTATGTTGAAGCCTTATCATGGAGACGTGGAAGATGTGAGTCGAGGTGAGTCGAAAAGGGCACCCACTGCGGTAGTAACCTCCTTTGATAGAGGAGTGGATTCCATTCTGGCAGATCGCCTAATTCGGCATAGAGGTGTACCAAGTTATCGGGAATACTTGGTCAAATGGAAGAATGCCCCGGACATAGAGGCAAGCTGGGAACCTGAAGACACTTTGTGGCAATTCAAAGATGACATAGAAAGGTTCAAGCTTGAAGGCGCGACGAGGGCGTCGCGAACTTGAGTGGGGGAGAATGTCACGCCCCGCAAAGGTTCATACGGGATTTCCCGGATATTTACATTTTGGCACATATATGTAATATTCTAGAAGGCCATTGTAAACCATTAGATTAAATGGATCGTGGCCGTCCATTTCGGTAGGTAGGAATTAATCCTAGCCCTCCATTTGTTAGGTGGGAGTCAATCCTAGCCATCCATTTTGGTAGGTGGGAGTTGATCTTAACCATTCATTTGGTAGGTGGGAATCAATCCTAGCCATCCATCTGGTAGGTGAGAGTTAATCCTAACCATCCATCTGGTAGGTGGGAATTGATCTCGGCCATCCATTGAGGAGGTGGAGGCCTATATATACCTTATGTAAATTCATTTGTAATCATTCACTCAATTCAATCAATTGAAGCATTTCAAGTAATACAAAGCTTTTCTCTCAAACTCTCTTGTGTTCTTGTTTTGCTATTGAATCTTCTCGATCTCTAAGTTCCGTTCTATTCTCTTTGGAGTGCTTTTATCGGTTTGGAAGGCAGGCTTAGTGCAACGGACCGTGCTAAGTGCCGCGCGATTGCTAGTTGAACTCTAGGGTCGTGACATTATGCTCAATTTGACCATAAAAAAAATTATAAATTGGAAAGATGAGTTAAATATTTGTTTAGTTTTATTGGTTTAAATTCGTTAAATTTGATTGTTTTTTATATTTTAGTTTTAATTAGTTTAATCTTAGAATTCATTTAAACATTATTAGAGTGTTTATATTTTAATTTCTTATGTTTATTAATAATTTATAGTTAATTAGAGATTTAATTATAACAATTATGCAGGAAAACGATATTAGAAGTATTTTGTCATTTTACGATTGGCTCGTATATTTGTGGGTTAACTTTAAATTACATAATTTTATAATTATATAATTTTATTTATATACTTATATTTTGTACTTATGAGTTTATAATTTAAATTTTAAATATTATTATATGCATACATTACTATTTATATTATATAATTTTTTTATTAATATAATATAATTATATTAAAATTTTATATTAATCTAAATTATATTAATAAATAAAAAATATATATAACTGATAATATACTTAATAAAACTAATATATTTATATATACTTTATAATTAATATACATTTTATATATATATATTAAATAACCACAAACATATTACTGATCTAAATTATATTAATAAGTTAAATATATAATTGATATACTTTATAAACTTATATAATTATATACTTTCTAATAAATGTATATATATATATATATATTAAATAATCACAAATTTACATATTTATAGTTTATAATTAGACATTTTAATTCATAAATCTTATATGTAAGAAATGATTGCATTTTTTTAATTTTAATTTAATGATTATGAGAGAATATTGTCATAAATTTTTCGTACTTTTCAAATATTGGTTGTTTATTAAGAGTATTTTTATGTGATGATTGTATTTTTTTTATAATACTATTAAGTATCAACTCAGTCCAACATGTTTAGATTTTATGTACTTCTTATTTAGTTCAAAATATCCGAGTACTAAATTATTTTGTATCGTATTATTTAGTATCGAAAGAATCAAAGAATCGTATAAAATTGTTACTAATTTTCAAAACAATACAATACGAAGATTTTTTCTTTTCAATATAATATATATTTTGGATTTATATAATTCCAGTCAGATTTTTTAATTTTCGAATTGGTTCAAACAGGAACACCACTAATATTATATACCTACTATACTTGGTATTTAAGGGCTTTTGAGTCGCCCAGCCCTAGTGGGTTCCATTGACAATAACTTTCTTTATATACAGTTACTATTACATTCAAACTGATCTCATTAATTAATATTGCGATTTGCACATTATTTAACAATTTCAATAAAAAAATTTATGTAAATCACTTGTTAAGGATCAAGTGGTTGTACTTAATTCAGGTTTAGATTAAGATAATACGTTAATTAATCCTTAATCAAACGTTGGCATGCACCTTGTTTGTATCACTTGATGCCGGCATAAATACTTAATTAAAGAACAGTAATCTAAGAATATGCAATTAATTATGCGATTAACAAAAACTTTAATTATTAGAATAATCATTCTTGGGAAACGAGATTGACAAGCAAATACATTTCATTACTAAATAATTGGGGGATTAACGTAGCAGGACAACATGGTACCCATTTTGTAAGATCTTAATTTAGACTTAAGGAATCATATTTACTTGTACTTGAACTTGGATTCAAAAAGATGCAAATGCTCATTTACAAAAAGAAAAATTTAAAAAGATTTAAAAAAAACTTGGCATGTGAGAGAAATGGACAACCATGTGATGATGGCTTGCATTGAGGTGGACAATTGCTGGATTTTGATGATTTTGACAGCATCTAGGTTGGATAATTCTTTTTATTTAACATTAATTATAAGTTTAATTGGAATGAGTTTGATGAGATGGGTTATGTTTATCATGTCATTAAATAATTATTAGGAATAAGATAGGGACTAATCGCGGATTACATTGTGAATATCAAAAAAAAAAAATTACTGTATTTGCTTAAATGTTTATAAATAAATGCAGTTTAAAATTTTTCCACAATAATTAAGGAATATATTGAATACATAAGTAAAATATTATATTATTCTTAAATTTCTATCAATTATTATTTTTATTATATATTCCAAACAAAATAAGTTATCTTTCTCTAAATATTAAATAAGAGTAGAATAGATAAAAATAATAATTAATATTTATAGATAATTATAAAATATCAAATATTTTGAAACAAAAACAAAAACTCTAAATAATATTTGTTTAGAAACAGAGAGAGAGGAATAAGATACACAAGGTGTCGGTTGAAGAGACTTAGAAATATTTCACAATATTGAAAGTTCTTTTATCTTAATTTTAATAGTGAAATAACTGTAGGAACGTAATTTATTATTAAAGGAAAAAAGATTTAGTTGCCTCTCATTTTTATGTACAAAATAATCCAACCCTTCTCCCTTGGTGTTGTGTTTTGATGGCTTTTTTAGATATGGTAGATATTGTGGAGGATCATTGGTTCTTTTTCACCCTGCCGACGATGATAAGCAACGATGATGGCTGCTTTCATGTGGGGGTGCAAGCAATTTGAACTGGATTTATTTTAATGGAAAAATTTTAAGTTCTAAAAATATCCCTGTTAAACTGTAATGCCTTATATATTCTGAATATTATAATTATATCAGTTTTTGTAATTGTTTCCGGAACAAATTTTAGAAAACTTCTCTAAAATTTTAACAAATTACAGCTAAAAATAAATTTTTAAAAAACTAACTATTTACTTTTTTATCATTTGATATAAATATTGTTTGAAATAATAATTAGAAAATATATCGTTTGAATGTACTAATTGTTCTGTAGTTACAGTTATCGGTGACAAGTATAAATTCTAAATGCTTATAAAATGTCATTAAACTATACATGAAATCTTGAAAAATTTACTTAAAAATATATCAAATATAGAAAAATCATGTGATATATTGCATTGTAATATTTGAAATTCATACAGTATCAAAATGAATAAACATTACTTCAAATGATAGGAGAGAAAAACTATTAGTTTCTTAAAACTTTATTTCTGTTTATAATTTAAAAACTCTCATGGGGCATTTTGTAATCTGTTCTTCTAATAATACATAATTATTTGTTTAATGGCATTATCTATGAAAGGGGCTAAATTTTAAATTTTACTATCAATAATTTCTCTATCTCAATTCTTAAGATTAAAAAAAACTAATAAATATTTAATAAAATCACCAAAAAGATAAATTTTATTTTCGATTTAAAAAAATGCGAGAATAATATATCAAATGTAAAGTTTTATTTAATTTATTTTAAAGATGATGTGCAACTTAATGATATTTTAAAGTTTCATTTAGTTTGAGTTATGATAGCATAACTAGATTTGAAATCGAAATAGTTATTCATTTGGTTTTATTTGATTCAAACTTTTTGAATCATAAAGATTTTAGAATCAATATTAGTTTTTAAATTATCCCTCCATTAAAAAGGAAATTAAGAGATATGAAATTCAATCCAATATAGACCCAACGGAGAGAAATATATATGTGATGCATATTGTTTCATATAAGAAAAGAAAATTACTTTAAAAGGTTTATGAAATTTTATACTTTTTTCTTTTGTGATTAATTTATTTTAATGAAAATAGCATATTATTTTGATATTGAGCTGTAATTAGATTTAATGAATGGTGGAGTGGAATGATTATTTCTTATTATTTTTGAAATAAAGATGAGATTTTCATTCCACCGTATTTTTTAGATACGGTAATTAAGGTAGGAGGTTTAGGTAAGTCCCCCTCTGCCTAACAGAAATTAACAATTTGCAGTAATTAAATTTTGGTAAAAAGGACCAATTAATTCAATTTACTTTAAATTTTAAAAGCAGAAGTATGGATTTACAATTTGCCCAAATTAACCCCATCCTATTCCATTCTCTGGCACCTAATGGCTTATCCTGTTTTTGAGATTGGACCTATAATTGCCAATATTCTTCCACTCAATCAAACTAACTTTTTCAATAGAATTAACTCACAATCCATAATTCCACCTCTTTATTTTTTTCGTATTTTTGATTGAACATTACACATTTTTATATTATTATTTTAATATTTATATATTTTTTTATAAATTTTTTAAATTAGACTGAACCCTTAAGTATGTTATTATAAAATTATTTTTATATATAATAATGGCATTATTTTTTTTGTCCAACATATATTATTTATGGACATTATGAAACTGATTATGTTAATTCTAAAGTGCAGAAAATTGATTATATTAATTATGACTTTGATTATATGAAATGCATCATGTATACAAATAATTTTATAATATCGATATTGGTCTAATTTTCAAAAATTATCAAAAAATGAAATAATTATATTGTGAAATAATGGTATAAAGGTTTAATGTTGCCGTCTTAATATATATATATAAGGGCGAACTTATTTGTTTTGCCTAGAATTAAGCCAAAACAGTTTTTGTATCAAGTTCTTATATTTTTTGTTGTGTTATATTAAGTTATTATATAACTATTTAGCATATATTGAATTTAAATTTAAAAGATTAAATAATAATAATAATAATAATAATAATAATATTTGAACATATATTATATTTATAAAATTATACTTTTTTATATTGAGTTTAACTTTGTATATAATATATACTAAAATTAATATTTATAGGCTCAATAAAACATAATAAAAAAAATGTCAAACTCAATTCAGAAAAGTTATTAATTAATGACCCAAAGATTTATGTTTTTTTTTTTTGTGTGTGTTTTTTTCTTTGACAATAAGTGAACCAAAGATTTGTTATTCCTAAAATTAAAATGGAGAATATTCCATCCTAACAGTGGCTAGTGGCTACATCCAAACAGAGTTTTCATTGTCTATGTATGTCTACTAACCACTTCCTTTTTTGTTTAATTTGTTTGTGATTTTCATTTTAAGCTTATTATTCCTTTAAGCTTATCAAAATAGTGGTCCACATTTACCTTTACTCTTTAAAGTTTATACAAAAACTTATATCTTGCATCTTTAATATCCCCCAGGCTTGATATAGTATCTCTCAAAATTGACTGCAAGTGTTTGTTTAGAGTGTGGTAAAAAAGAAGTTTAAGTTATTAGAATTCATCTCCCTTCTATTAATTTTCGTGTGTTCGTAAAAATCTAATTATTTGTAGCTCTAATTATTTTTCAGGCAATTTGTAGCTCGAATTATTTTCTAAATCTCAACGTACTTTGGGTGAAACATATATTCTAACATTTTCTTTTCCATTCCGATGTATAATTTAATTTGTTGTTAATGGTAGTAAAATTTTTTTTATATAAATCGAGTATAAATAGACTAAATTAATGAAAAAGTTTCATATAAATTATTTTCTTTATATTACATTTTTTTACTAGGTTGATCTACAAATACAAGAATTTCATCGGTATATATAATATTTTTTTTATAATATTTTGTATAATTCTTCTTTTCTTAAACTAGCATAGGGGAGGAATTAGAATCAAAATCTATTTTCAATATCTTACCAAAGCTTAATGTCACGCCCCGCAAAGGTTCATACGGGATTTCCCGGATATTTACATTTTGGCACATATATGTAATATTCTAGAAGGCCATTGTAAACCATTAGATTAAATGGATCGTGGCCGTCCATTTCGGTAGGTAGGAATTAATCCTAGCCCTCCATTTGTTAGGTGGGAATCAATCCTAGCCATCCATTTTGGTAGGTGGGAGTTGATCTTCACCATTCATTTGGTAGGTGGGAATCAATCCTAGCCATTCATTTGGTAGGTGGGAGTTAATCCTAACCATCCATCTGTTAGGTGGGAATTGATCTCGGCCATCCATTGAGGAGGTGGAGGCCTATATATACCTTATGTAAATTCATTTGTAATCATTCACTCAATTCAATCAATTCAAGCATTTCAAGTAATACAAAGCTTTTCTCTCAAACTCTCTTGTGTTCTTGTCTTGCTATTGAATCTTCTCGATTTCTAAGTTCCGTTCTATTCTCTTTGGAGTGTTTTATCGGTTTGGAAGGCAGGCTTAGTGCAACGGACCGTGCTAAGTGCCGCACGATTGCTAGTTAAAGTCTAGGGTCGTGACAGTTGGTATCAGAGCCAAGGTTCGAAGCTTTACTACCTTTGGCATAATGAAGGCTACTGCCCCAGCTACACCTAGTGTGGAAGTTCCATCAATGGAACGTGGTCGTGAGGAAGTTCGGAAACCATCTAAAGAATCTCGAGCCAAGTCGAAAGACATGATTTCTAGCTTGGAAGCACGTGTTGTGAGTGCTCAGGACAACTTGGGAGAGTTGTTCGACCGAGTAGACAACTTGGAGGAACGTTGCAGCGGCTTGGAGGCCGAGGATGCGGAGATCCATGCAGCGGTCAAGATGTCCCTCAACGAGCTAGACGGTGGGTTAAGGCAAGAGATTGATGGGCTGAAATCCGAACTTTCTAAGGTACGTGATCTCTTCCAAAGAGAAATTTCTAATGTGTTACTTAGAGTTGAGGATATGGGTGGTGATCTAGCACTATGCAAACGGGCTATGGCCTCGGGAACCAATACAACCACTATCATTGAGGCCAAGAAAGTGGAAGTTCCTAAGCCAAAGACTTTCAATGGTGCTCGGAATGCTAGGGAAGTTGAGAACTTCCTATGGGGGCTGGATCAATACTTTGAGGCTACTGGCGTAACGGACCATGCCAGTAAAATCCGAACTACTGCCATGTACTTGACCGACACTGCTATGCTGTGGTGGAGACGAAGACATGGAGATGTGCAACGTGGGGTGTGCACAATTGATACATTTAAGGACTTCAAAAGGGAGTTCAAAAGCCAATTCTTCCCCGTAAATGCTGAGGAAGAGGCGAGAGGCCGGCTTCGACGACTAAAGCAGATGGGTAGCATAAGGGAGTATGTGAAGGAGTTCACAACCTTGCTGCTAGATGTCCCTGACACATCGGACAAGGATGCCTTATTCTTGTTCATGGATGGTCTCCAATCATGGGCTAATCTTGAGCTCAAACGACGTGGTGTCCAAGACTTATCTTCAGCCATTGCCGTTGCTGAAAGTCTTATTGATTACTCCTCAAACAAAGAAGGCTCGAGGCCAGCCGATAGAAAGTTTGTTGGAGCAAAGAATGGGGGAGGTCATGCCAAGAGTCAGAGCCATAAAAATCACAAAGAAAGCTACTCATTCAAGCCCCGAGACAAGGGGAAGGAAAGGGAAGAACGTGGTTCCTCAAAGACCCGTGTGACGTGCTTCATATGCGACGGACCGCATTGGGCACGAGAATGTCCCAAAAGGAAGACATTGAATGCTTTAGTTGCCTCCACTCATGATAAAGAGAGAAGTGAGGCAGATGAAGGTGCGAAGATGGGATCTTTGCGGCTGCTTAGTGCATTGCAAAGTGCCCCAAAGTCCCCCAAGGGACTCATGTTTGTGGATGCAACCATCAATGGGAAAGTCGCCAAAGCCCTAGTCGACACAGGTGCATCTCACAACTTTGTTTCGCTAGAGGAAGCCAAGAGACTTGGTCTCAAGGTTGCCAATGGAGGTGGCTCCCTCAAAGCAGTTAACTCGGCGGCACGACCTCTCCAAGGAATTGCCCGCGGAGTAAAGGTCAGTCTCGGTGCATGGACTGGCCAAGTAGATTTATCTGTGGCACCCATGGATGATTTCTCGGTGGTATTTGGCATGGAGTTCTTGGACCAGGTAAGAGCTTTCCTTGTTCCATGTTCAAACTCTATGTGCATTATGGATGGACCAAAGGCTTGTCTAGTACCGACGGAGAGGACCACCAAGCCTACTACCCAAGCTCTCTCAGCACTTCAATTTAAGAAAGGATTGAAGAGGGAAGAAGAGAGTTACTTGGCCATTCTAAAGGAGTATGATGATGATGAAGCATCACCACAACTAAACTTGCCGACGGAGGTGCAAGTTGTCTTGGATGAGTTCCAGGATGTGATGCCGGAGGCGTTGCCAAAACAGTTACCCCCAAGGAGGGAGGTGGACCATGAAATTGAGCTGGAGCCTGGCACAAGACCACCAGCCATGAGTCCTTACCGGATGGCAAACTCGGAGTTGGCAGAATTGCGGAAGCAACTCAATGAGCTGTTGGATTCTGGTTTCATTAGACCATCCAAAGCCCCATTTGGTGCCCCGGTGCTCTTTCAGAAAAAGAAGGATGGTTCACTGAGAATGTGCATTGACTACCGTGCTCTAAACAAAATCACGGTAAAGAACAAGTATCCTATCCCACTCATTGCTGATTTGTTTGATCAACTAGGGAACGCAAGATACTTCTCAAAGTTAGATTTGCGGTCGGGATACTACCAGGTGCGCATTGCAAAAGGGGATGAGCCGAAAACTACATGTGTAACAAGGTACGGTGCTTATGAGTTCCTTGTTATGCCCTTTGGTCTCACAAATGCACCTGCTACCTTTTGCACTCTCATGAATAAACTCTTCCATCCCTACCTCGATCGGTTCGTGGTAGTATATCTTGATGATATTGTGATATATAGCCGGACTATGGAAGAACATCTTGAGCATCTGAAGAAGGTGTTCGAGGTCCTCAGGGAAAATGAGCTATATGTTAAAAGGGAGAAATGTTCCTTTGCCCAAGATGAGGTGATGTTCTTGGGTCATAGGATAAAAGATGGGAAGTTGATGATGGATGGAGACAAGGTGAAAGCCATCCAAGAATGGGAACCTCTTACTAAGGTCCCCGAGTTACGGTCTTTCCTTGGACTTGTGAACTACTACCGGAGATTCATCAAGTCATATTCAGCAAGAGCAGCTCCACTAACAGACCTACTCAAGAAGAACAATACTTGGGAGTGGACAAACAAGTGTCAAGCCTCATTTGATGACTTGAAAAAGGCCATTACCGAAGAACCAGTGTTGTACTTGCCAGACCCATGTAAGATGTACGAGTTGCATACAGATGCTTCAGACTTTGCCATTGGTGGAGTATTGATGCAAGATGGGCACCCAATAGCATATGAGAGCCGCAAGCTCAATGAAACTGAACGCCGCTACACGGTGCAAGAAAAAGAGATGACTGCTATCATCCACTGTCTAAGGGTGTGGCGACATTACTTGTTGGGTTCTCACTTTGTGATCATGACAGACAATGTAGCAACTAGCTACTTCCAAACTCAGAAGAAGTTGAGTCCCAAACAAGCTCGATGGCAAGACTTTTTGGCATAATTTGACTACAAGCTTGAATACAAGCCTGGTAAGGCCAATGTGGTGGCTGATGCACTAAGTCGAAAAGCGGAGTTGGCAGCTTTGAGTAGACCAAGCAGTCCCTTGCTAGAAAAGATCAAAGAAGGGTTGGAGCATGATGCCCTGGCTCAAAACCTCCTAGTCCTCATCAAAGAAGGAAAGACAAGACGATTTTGGCAGAGTGACGGACTACTCTATGGCAAGAAAAATCGCATCTACGTTCCTAAGTGGGGGAACTTGAGGAAAGAACTGATCAAGGAATGCCATGATTCACTATGGGCTGGACACCCAGGCATGAAGCGCACCCTTGCCTTGATCAAGTCTATTTACTATTGGCCTCAACTGCGGGATGATGTTGAAGCCTATGTAAGAACTTGTCTTGTTTGCCAACAAGACAAAATAGAGCAACGTGCACCCGGTGGCTTGCTAGAACCGCTGCCTATTCCAGAGAGACCATGGGAGAGTGTCTCGATGGACTTCATCACTTGCTTGCAAAAATCAGAAGGCTTTGGCAGTATAATAGTGGTCATTGACCGTTTCAGCAAATATGCAACCTTCATACCTGCCTCGGCGGATTGCACTGCAGATGAGACTGCACGGTTGTTCTTCAAGCATGTTGTGAAGCATTGGGGAATCCCATCTAATATCGTGAGTGATCGAGACCCACGATTTACTGGGAAGTTCTGGACAGAATTGTTTAAGCTGCTGGGATCAGACTTGAACTTCTCCACCAGTTTTCATCCACAAAGCGATGGACAGACGGAACGTGCCAATGCAC
The DNA here is from genome assembly GCA_023653625.1 of Triadica sebifera. Lineage (NCBI taxonomy): Eukaryota > Viridiplantae > Streptophyta > Magnoliopsida > Malpighiales > Euphorbiaceae > Triadica > Triadica sebifera. The sequence goes on along the minus strand of CM042905.1, from coordinate 24,121,770 downwards.
TACTGGAGCTGTATCTGAGGCACTTTGTTAGTGCCAACCAACATGATTGGACTAAGTTGCTGGATGTAGCTCAATTCTCATATAACTTGCAGCAAAGTGAATCCACTGGCAAGAGTCCCTTCGAGATCATTACGGGACAACAACCGATGACCCCTCATGCTTTGGCCACAAGCTATGAAGGGAAGAGTCCTGCAGCTTTCAAATTTGCTAAGGCATGGCATGAGCAAGCTGAGTTGGCCCGAGCCTACTTGAACAAGGCATCCAAAAAGATGAAGAAGTGGGCTGACAAGAAAATGAGGATGGTTGAATTTCGGGAAGGAGATTTGGTCCTTGTCAAATTATTACCATAACAGTTCAAGTCCTTGCGGAAGGTTCACAAGGGGTTGGTACGAAAATACGAAGGGCCATTTCCTGTCCTTAAGCAGGTTGGTAAGGTGTCTTACAAGCTACAACTCCCTCCGAAGCTTAAAATCTATCCAGTCTTTCATGTAAGTATGTTGAAGCCTTACCATGGAGACGAAGAAGATGCAAGTCGAGGAGAGTCAAAAAGGGCACCCACTGCAGTAGTAACCTCCTTTGATAGAGGAGTGGATTCCATTCTGGCAGACCGCCTAATTCGGCGTAGAGGTGTACCAAGTTATCGGGAATACTTGGTCAAATGGAAGAATGCCCCGGACATAGAGGCAAGCTGGGAACCTGAAGACACTTTGTGGCAATTCAAAGATGACATAGAAAGGTTCAAGCTTGAAGGCGCGACGAGGGCGTCGCGAACTTGAGTGGGGGAGAATGTCACGCCCCGCAAAGGTTCATACGGGATTTCCCGGATATTTACATTTTGGCACATATATGTAATATTCTAGAAGGCCATTGTAAACCATTAGATTAAATGGATCGTGGCCGTCCATTTCGGTAGGTAGGAATTAATCCTAGCCCTCTATTTGGTAGGTGGGAATCAATCCTAGCCATTCATTTGGTAGGTGGGAGTTAATCCTAACCATCCATCTGTTAGGTGGGAATTGATCTCGGCCATCCATTGAGGAGGTGGAGGCCTATATATACCTTATGTAAATTCATTTGTAATCATTCACTCAATTCAATCAATTCAAGCATTTCAAGTAATACAAAGCTTTTCTCTCAAACTCTCTTGTGTTCTTGTCTTGCTATTGAATCTTCTCGATTTCTAAGTTCCGTTCTATTCTCTTTGGAGTGTTTTATCGGTTTAGAAGACAGGCTTAGTGCAACGGACCGTGCTAAGTGCCGCACGATTGCTAGTTAAAGTCTAGGGTCGTGACATTAAGCCACAAGCCCATATTTTTATTCATTCTTTTTGTTCTTTGTGATAACATAGGAAAAGTCAAGATACAAACAATTTTGACCTTGTAATAAAAAAAATATATAAGCAAAAAGAACAAATTCCTGTAATTTTTAAAGGATAGTCATAAAAAAAATAAGAAAATTATATTTTGTTTTCAATTAAAACATATATATCTGCTTTAATTTTGACAATTACTAATAAAAAGTTGATGTGACATTATCTCATTGGTGTATTGACTGATGGACATAAGACCGTAGCATCAAGAGAAACACTCATATACATTATACTTTTTTTTTAAAATTAGACAAATTTTAAATTATACTATAACAATTTCCCACTTTTATTTACAAATATAAGAGAGAAAATAATTACAATTAAAAAATAATCTTTCACAATTCTTCTCAATGCGATTTTATATTTTGAAACTGTGGAATAATTAGCTTATTGTCAATGCAAAGAAAATACTGATTCTAAAACAATTTTTAAAGTTCAAGGATCTAAAATAAATTTTTGCCCAGATCTTAAATGGACTTGGGGAGCACTCAAAAAATGAGAGGGGTCACAAACTATTATAATACAAATAAATAAATATAGATTTTTTTTTTTTTTTTATGTTAGGGGTGCCTATGCGCCTCTTCAAGTATATGGGGCTCAACCACTGGGAGGGTATCTAATTAAAATGTTGATAATTTTTTTATTTATATATGACATATTTTAAAAAATAAAATAAAATTATATGTATTCTAATATTTATTATAACTCCGATTTTAATTAAGAAAATAATTTAATGGTGCTTATTAATTTAATTTCAATTATTTTCAAAATTTGTGATTAAAATTTTAAAAAGAGAGTGTCCCTCAAGTTAGAGATGTCATCGAATTCAAAGCCAAATTAAAGTTTTTATTTAAATCAATAGTTACTGTAATTGTGGCAATATGCATATATATTAAACTTAAAAATTAAGAATAATTTAACTATAATATAATATATGACACTTTTTTTCAAAAATCTTTTATCATAATTTTGTTTTTGTAAAAACTTGAAAAAATATCACTATATTATGTTCTTGAATTAGAATTCTAATAAATATAAAAATATATATACTCTTATCTTATTAATTAAAATATACCATATGGAAAGTTTAAGAAAAAAACATCAAATTATTATGATCTTTTAAATGCTAGATGTTCAATTATAAAATTTTAAACGTTCAAAAAAGAAAAAGTGAATGAAAGTGTCTAATTGAAAATAAAATATAACGTTAGGTGTCCAATTACGGGAAAAAAAATGTATAATTGAAATGAGTGAAATGTTAATTTTTTTCTTTTATATTTCTTCCAAAAAAAATCAGAAAGAGTTGCTTCAAAAGAATTATTTTAGTTCGATTTTTCAAAAAGAAAAAGGCTATTTTATTTGATTTTTTAAAAACAAGGTTTAGCCTAAAAATTTTCAAGGATCGTAATAGTCTTTACCAATCACATTAAATATATTTTTTGATCCCACATTAAAAAAAAAACTGTATCAATTCTTAAAATAACGTCAAATTAATCATAAAAAGGGATCATTTTTTAGTTAAATATACTCATTTATTCAACAAAATCAGAAACTAGAAGAAATTACAGAAAATATCTCTAAAATTTTTTTAAATTACAATTAGAAACAAATTTTTAAAAAATTAAAAATTTATCTCTCTATCGTTTGAGATAATACTTATTTATTAACATTTTTATCAAATGATAAGAAAAGTAAACCGTTAGTTTTTTATAAATTTGTTTCTAACAATAATTGATTAAAATTTTATATAAATTTTCTATAATTTGTTCTTACTAGAAAGAAAAATATGAAGGAAAAGGTACAAATTAGCCTCTCAAGGGCGGGCCAAATAGAACCTTGACTCCCATGTACTTTAGTATCCAATTAAGCCCTCAATTCCTAATTTTCAATCATTTAAACTAAAAAATATCAAACACTTGTTACTTCATAAACGGAGATGTTGACTTGGATAAGTCTCCAACCGTTGTGTGACATGTGGCAATCTTGTTTATGGCTATTGACACATTATTTTTAAGCTCTAACAATGGTAAGAAAAAAATTCCTAAATCCCTAATATGTCATTCTTCCCCTTTTCCCATTGCTTCTATACCCAAAAACCCTGAATTCACTAATTACACACTTAATTCAAATGGATCTTTTGCGAGTTAGATTTTTGAATAAAATTAACATTTTGCATAAGAAATCAACATTCTCCATTAATGGCATATTTAGTTTTCTCAACTTCATCAATGACCACATGTAACGACTGGATCTACTGGAATCCGGGTCTCAGCCCATTGCCACAGTAGTCCACCCGCCGTCTCACTGAGACTAACGGGCTGCCGGGGTCCATGGCCCAATACCTCCAACCCATCACTGGAATCGCACTCAAGGTGTTTGCCACAGTAGGTTGTTGGAGCTGGGATTCGAAACCCCAACCTCCCTTTAGCCTCAGTAAGAGACTACCAATTGTACCATGGTACAATTGGTAGTCTCTTACTGAGGCTAAAGGGAGGTTGGGGTTTCGAATCCCAGCTCCAACAACCTACTGTGGCAAACACCTTGAGTGCGATTCCAGTGATGGGTTGGAGGTATTGGGCCATGGACCCCGGCAGCCCGTTAGTCTCAGTGAGACGGCGGGTGGACTACTGTGGCAATGGGCTGAGACCCGGATTCCAGTAGATCCAGTCGTTACACCACAAATGAATATAACTGCGGTTTTGAAGGTGCATTAACATGTTGTCATTATAATTTGGTGACTCATAAATGGACAATATGGACTGAATCAAACCCAAGTCGCATATTTTATGGTTGCCTAATTACAACATTAGTCTTTATCTCGTATCAATTGACATACCTTTTCTCTGTCATATTAGTTTACCTTTTAGTTAAAATTAATTTGTTCATATTTGGGGAACCAAATTGGGTTGGTAATGTTGTGCAAGACAGAGGCTGCAATTTTTTCATTTGGCATGATAATCAATTCCCATCTCATATAACAAGTCTTTTAAATCAATTGAAGAAATAAATTAAATATTTGAATATGAAAATTGAGGCTATGGTTGAAGAAGAAAACAAAGATTTGAAAAAGAAAATTGATTCCATGGTTAATGAAAATGCAAGATTAATGTAGGAGTGTGCAAATGTCAAAATTGAACTGAAGACAATGAAGAGGAGGATAAAAAAGTGTACTGGTGCAAACATATTAAGTTAGAGTGTTGTAGTTTTGTTAATTTATTTTGTTATTTTAGATTAATGTATATATATATATATATATATATATATATATATATATATATATATATATATATAGGGTTTTAGTTTGAGTGTTTTATGAGCTCTTGTACAAATTATAATCATGAATGAAAAACTTAAGAGAATTATTTTGATATGTAAGGTGTAAAGAAAGGGAAAGTTATTTTGATACTTATATGTAAACAATTTGACATTAATTAAAAAAAAATGGATAACCACCATAGTAAAGGTAAATTGAATAACTTAAGCATTAACATAATAATATTTTGTAATTACATAATGGAATTTAGCAACTATATCCAATTGATAAGCCTTGTACCTAATAATTAAAACTATATTTTCAAAAAATCCCTAAAGCAGTTATTGCTTGGAAATGTATGTTCCAAAAAATCCCTAAAGCAACTAATATCTAGTATTTTTCATTAACATATACTTCCAAAAACTCCAAAGCTAATGTAACCAATTAACAAAAATATACAAAACATGTGTAGCAAAAAAAAAATAAAAAACTTTCCCATAGCTTGATGGCTGGCTAACTAATTGGCTTGACGGCTTGGCGGCTCGCTTGGTGAAAATTTGACTTGATGGAAATTTGGTTGGCTTGAAGACTTGGTGGTTGGCTATCTTACTTGCTTGATGGTTGGATGACTAATTGGTTGGATGGATAGCTTGTTGGCTTGCATGCTTACTGGTTGGTTGATGATCTCTGCAGCTTACCTCTTATCTACTTTACTTCTTTTTACAGCTAGTTGCCTATAATACATGGATTTCCATTCCACCTTGGTGTAGAGGCTTTATAATTGAAGTCCATAGATCTTGCAATTGTACTTCTATTTCCTTTGAATTAAACCCTCCCATGTTCTTTATTTTGTGAACAATTTGATGTAGCATTCAATACTATCCTCTCATGTAGTATGGAAATTTTCTTAGACATAAATCAAAGGATTTTATAATATTTGGTAGCACATTTAGTGGTAGTTTAGTCATCTTAGCTAGTTGTAATGGCTGCAAAATAAACACAACAATAGCTAAACGCACCATATAAGCTTAAGACATAATCTATAATATCAAAAATATTAACTCACATTCCATATCATTTTTTCAAATTTTTCATAATAAAAAGGCCCAAATCCTTTTTCTCTACTTTGTTGGGATGAATTTGTTGATTGGCTAGCCCCCTGTAAAATACAATTGTTGCCCAGAAATTGAACCAAAAAGGGGGGTTGAATTAGATATTAAAAATTCTTAACTTTTAAGTGCAGAAAGAAAAGTTAAGTAGAGTAGGGATAGAAAGATATCACACAGAAAATTTTATAGAGGTTCGGGTGTTAACAAACCCTACTCCTCTCCCCAATCTCAATTCGAAGTTTCACTAATACTCTAAGTGTTACAATAGAGTTTTACAAGCTCACTCCCAACTAAGGTGTTTCTATCAATGGATCACACCTAACCCAAAAATCCTTTGTATTTTAATGGCTCACACAATAAACCAATTCCTCGTATTTTAATGGCTCACACAAATAAACCCTTACAAGTGTTCTACTCTTAACCCAATATACCCAAACTCACTTGAGTAGTAGATTACAAAGAGAGACACTCACAAATCTATAATGCTCATAAAAAAATGAGCAAAAATATTTTTACAAAGAATTAATGTTTGTTTGAAAGTAATAAACGCACAAATGGCTACAACAAGATTTTGATTCGAAGTATTTTCTATTCTCTTGTTTTAGATTCATAAATGACTTGCATTTATACTTTCATGGCGAATTATAACCATTTGGTTACATTTAATGCGAAAATAGTCATTGTACCAACTCTTAATTTCGCGATTGATATGTTTCTCTTTCCTCATTCACAGTCGTGAATATGTGTTTCACGGTCGTGAAAGTTCTTCCAAGTCATGACTTGAGTGGTGACTCTGGCCATAAAATATTCTTGAAGGATTTAAAGTGTTTGATCACGGGCGTGACATTATTCTTTCGTGGGCGTGAACATCCTTCCAAGTCGTGGTCCAAGTGGTGACTCAGGCCGTGAAGCTCTCTGGAGAAATTTGACATGTTTTCTCACGGGCGTGACTGATATGATCATTCACGGTTGCTATGATCCTTCATGGTCGTGAACTTTAAATGTTGGGTAATTGGAGCTAAGCTTCATCATGGGTGTGACATAAAAGGTCACGGGCATGAACATGTTATTTCTTCAATTTTTGTCTTTTTAATGTTAGTCTTCCATTCTCCATTCTTGCATCATATTCCATACCCTGTTCAATAAACTTAGAAAATAAGTATGTTAAATACATTATTGCTATTTTATTTGTTAGCATCAAAATGACGGAAATATCACTCAAGGTTCAACAACAATAAAGTTCCATTCAAATCTCAACAATTTTGTTAATGTTAGAGAAAAAATATTGAAGGTTATTTCAACTTTGTACTCATTAGTGACTTTGCAATATCTCTTATTGTGTTCTAGTGCATGTCAGTTGCTGCAAATCATAATTAAAACCTAGTTCATTAGAAGCTCTAACTTTAGCCCTCTTAGGTATGTTTGAAAATTTTGGCATAGGTGGAGGAGCGAGCCATTGGAAACTCATTCTTGGATTTCCAAAAACTTGGATGTGAGATAGGGGCATTGCATACTAATAAGTTACTTCAAACTTATAAGTTGAACCGTGTTTGGTTGATCATGTTTGATTGACTAGTTTGATAACAAAAATTTTTTAATAAAATTTTTGTATCTAATAGTGTCTTATGTCATGTCATATAATATGTACACATTTAATTAATAATATATAATCATGTTTGTGTATGTGTGTTTACTATAATCGTGTCATACATAATTAATGACATGATATGATTAGACATGACACAAATGAATTGTCAACTCTAACTGATATGTTCTCTTAGATCCATCTTAACATGATTTATGGCACATATTGCATGTGCACATGGAATACCTATGAGATCTCATGCTTTACATGTATATAACTTTTTATCCCAAAACCCAGTGTGCCTATCACTCATGTGGCTAATTTCATAGTCATTATCTCCATTGAACTCCTTATTGCACATGAATGTGATCTCTTGTTGTTTTCTACAAATCTGTCCATTGTTCATGGACTCTAAGGACTTGGCTACTTTTTCATTGAATCTCTAGATTCCTTAATCTTGTTCATTATTATCGCTCTAATATCGCCAATCAATTATATTATAGGTTTAATTCTTGCTTCTTTTTATCAAAACAATGAAAAACTCTAAAACATTATTGTCAACCTTTTGACATTTGCTCCTGCTTGAGAAATAGGCCTTGTACCATGTATAAGGAGGCCACTTCAATAAATCTTCAACTGCATTCCTTCCATGTTCAGCCTATAACACCTTTTTATATAATTAGGATTTACCAAACTATATAAAAGAATATTACAATGCACATTATTAAAATAAGTTAAATTTAAAAATTTTTATGCACCATAGACATAATGACTAATTTAAAACATAAGAATAAATAACACAATTTTAAATCACCATATAATTAAATACAATAATGTATAAGCTTTCACTAGGCCAAAAGTTTTATAAAGTGAATAGTTACAAAATTACATGTCCTTAAACTCAAAGCATGTACAAATATAACTACTCAATCCCCAAAAGAATAACCAAAACAAAAAGAACAAAATGTATCACCACCCTTCAAAGCTTGCACTCATACTCTGCACTTAGGCTTCATTCTCTATCACATCAAAATCTAGACTCCAAATATGTGTATAAAAAAATATTCACATGCTAGCAACTGAAAGCTTAGTGGTACATAACAACATACAAAGCGCAAAAATTTATAATACATGCATGATATACTTACCATCATACTATTATGTCATACCTCAAATGTCCACATATACAATATCCATTTTATATATGATATCATACTGTAAAGTAATCATACAACATACCATATGCTTAAACATAACATAACAAGTAATCAACCATATAGCAAATAAGTGTACATTACATTTAATATCATAGAACTATTTGCTCGATTTACTCTTAACTAGACTAAAATGAATAAATTCAAGGCTCTTACTCGAGCCTCTCAAGACACCTGCCTAAGTCATTCAAAATACTGGCTTTAGTCCTTGAGAATACTTATATGAGATAAAAAAAAAAAAAGTATGTGCACATTTCTAACTAAAAGAGCCTACATGAGCTTCAAGCCCTTATCCTTCAAAGATAATCCATATTGACCAACCTAGGTCATCCGGTATCAATTTTCCCTTAATGACATGTCATCTATCATAGCTCTAGTCTTAGTTAGAGTATTAGGTGTAACTGTGTTCATATCATTTACCATAACCTTACCATGCATCAACCATGATTTTCATATACCATTTAATACCATAAATTAACCATTACCATTCCTTATATTCATTTTCATACCATATTATGACAAGAACAACAAAGGTATACCACTTTAATCTGAATCTACCTTGATTCATGCATAAACAATATAGAAAACCAATTTCAAATAGCTTCATGGTTGTGAACCACCTTTCATAGTCATGAAAGGACTCTTCACACTTTACCTGTGAATCACATCGTGATCCAACCTATGAATTACTTCTAAATTTCATGGTCGTGACTCACCTTTTACGAGCATGAACTTAGCTGTGAACACAACTGTGAAGCTACCAGTGAACAAATCTGCTTCTCCAGCATCAAAACAACGCGATATTCATGACTATGAACTACCAGTTCATGACCTTGAATCTAGAAAGAAATTGCAAAAAATAACGCCAAACAAGAGTATACCTAAAAATCACATGCATTTCCTTCAAAAATTGACCAATGTCAATCACCCTATCAATACTCTAGTATATTTTTTCATAACCACTTTCAATATCATCACATTTCTTAATCATAACCAACCATAACCTCATCATAGCATTTAAATCCCCCAAATGCATTAACATCCAATTAACCTAAAAATCATGCATTTATACTAGAACAACAACTAACCAAACATGCATTTAAGGCACACGAAACATACAAATGCAATTAAAGACTTTGAATGTGGTTATGTATATATCTTTTACAAAAAATGGAGTCGTAACAACAATTCTAAGCTTTTTAAGATTGCCTCCCCCTTGATATGGGCCTTCAAGATCTTTTCTAGATCCTAAACATATCAAAAGCGATTTCTTAGACCATAATATCAAAAAACATGTACAAAAACTCCCTAAAATAGACTCAATCGCAAACTCTCAAGAACACTCTATTTCTTCCTTATTTTAAGCTCTTTCCTTTGTTCTCAACCTTAGATTTTTGTGTAGAAAGGAACAAGAGAGGTTATAGAAGATGAAAGGATTAATAGTGGTATGCAATTATGGTTTTTAGAGAGTGGAAAATAGGTTTGAAGCATGATAAAGAGAGAAAATTGTGTTTGTTTCACCTACTCTTGGTTGACCAGCATTCACAGTCGCAACTCAACCTTTATAGCCGTGAAACCTTATTCATGATCATGAAAAACTAGTTTATGAGTGTTAATAGTTAAGCCATATTATTCACAGTCTCAAATACCATTCATGGGAGTGAACCTTAAGCTGTGATATTCACGGTCGTGACATCCCCTTCCATGGGCATGAATCCAGTGATATTTCTACATACACATGTATGATCACCCTCTTTAACTCCTTTTTTAAACATACCCTACCCTTAATCACATACTCAACACTTCGTAACCACTTTAACTTATAACCGCTAATGAACGGGCATTACACTGCCAATTTATCAAGTTTGTACTTAAATTGCTCTTTAGAGTAACTTCAAGCATATTTCTAGAACTTTTGAATCATTTCATCCCCTTTTTACTTTTACTCCAAATCATATAAATATGTTTAGCACATCACCTATGCTTAGACTCTATCAAGATTTTTGAAACAACATTATATAAACCCTAAAATCAATGAATAAAGTAGTAAATCAATGTTGTGTTTCAATGAATCAAGGAATAAAGTAACATTGCATTAATAATGTAATTTTACCTTCTATATGTCTAAGATAAATGCCAATGTATTAAAATATTCCAAGTTCAACTCATTTTAATGATTTGTAACATACCATCTTCAGTTTTTATATTTTCTTTATTCATAATTGCAGAAGCAATTGTGTCAAATCTTGAGGGTTGTTTCCATAATTTTGATGATTATAAATAATTGAGTAATGAGAAATTTAACCTAACTTTGTGTTTTAAATTATTAAACATGTTAAATACTTATGGGATCATCAAAGCAAAAGAAATCAAATAAATTGAAGTTGTTATTTGCAAAAATGAAGTTGTTCATGGCCGTAAAGTGCAATGTCATGCCCGTGAATAAGTTGAAGCGCCAAAGAATTCTAAAATTCAACACAATAAACAGTCAAGACATTGTTCACACCTTTGACTAGTGTCATGCTCGTGAAGGTCAAGTGCAAAAAGTTCAAACAGTCAAAATTATTCACGACTTGTTTCACAATTTGGAAGAAAATATTCATGCCCATGAACTTATTATTCACTCTTGTGAATGTCGAGCTGCAGAATTTTCAAAAGCAACCAATTCACACCCATGCAGAATCATGTCATGCTCGTAAAGACCTGGAAATATGATCATTGTAACATGCTCTAAGGTGGATGAACAACTAGTTTTTGAATTAATGCATCTCTAATAACTAGATTTTAAAGGACCTCTATAAATAGCTCATTTTTCTAAAGGAACATTATCAATTAGAGCAACAAGAGCTTCACTACATTGAGAAACCCTTTAGAAATCATCTTTGGGAGTTTATACATTAATTATTTGTATTATTTTATACATTAATTCTTTGTATTATTTCATCATATTCTCATTTTGATTTTGCAAAGCTCAAGTGATCTTGAGTTTGAGTGTTTTATTCTGTTAAGGAATTACTTAAGAGTGTGTTTTAATGAGTTAGGTCGGGATTCAAACATTTGTAAGGGTTTTTGTGTGAGCCATAAAATACAAAGAATTAGTTTTTATATGAGCCAGTTAAAACACAAGGGAATTTAGGTTCGATATGATCCGAGAGTAAAACACCTAGTTTGGAGTGAACTAGCAAAACTCTAATATATCTCATTATATGAGATAGTGAAAATAGCCAATTGTGATTGGGGAAAGGAGTATGATTTGTTGATATCCAAATCTTTATAAATCATGTTTTCGATCTCTCTTCCCTTCTTTTATATTTTTGTTTATTTGCCTTTGTGAGAAAATTTTTATTATCCACCAATTCATTCCCATTTTTAATGATTATTTGGGCAACAACTGGTATTAGAGTAAAGTCTAGCATCAAAGCTTAATTAGTGCTAGTAAAGATTAAAAAATGGCCAATGAAGGATTTCAAAATCTCAAGTCTTATTTTGATGGTGCAAACTATGCCCATTGGAAGTTTAAGATGGAGATATATTTTGACAGCGAGGGGATCAATGTTTGGGATAGCATGCGAAAAGAATGGAAGCCACTGATCAAGAAAGAAGTGGATGGTGAAGACGAACCCATCAAGAGAAGATGAGATGGAGCCACAAACAAAACAAATGGGAAAAACAAGAGTCGTTGGTATAAAAGAAGCCAATGAAGATATGAGCACCATGCCTACTGATGTACTCATTGGCAAGCTTTTAACACATAAAATGGCTATCAAAAGAGATAAAGAATTTGAAGTAAAGCTGAAAAAAAAAAAAAAGAAAATTTCTAGCACTTAAACCTTCAACCTCTTAAGAAGTAACTCAAAATGATGAAGAGGGAGTGAATATAAAATATGGATATCGCCATATTCTCAAGAAAAATAAAAAGAATGATCGAAAAGAAGTTTCGCAACTCTTAAAACTACAAGAAAAGAGTTTCAAAACACTCTTCAAATGACTCATCACAAAAGAGAAAGATGAGATAAAGTGTTATGGATGTGGAAAGAAATGACACATCAAACTAGATTGTGCAAAGCTCAAGAAGCACAATAAGAAGTCACATAAGGAAGATAAGGATAAAGGTCATAAAGCCACATGGGATGATGATAGCACCTCAAGTGAAAGTAAGGACAATGAAGAAAAGGTGGCCAACATGTGCTTTATGGCTTTATAGGATCACTTCACATATGAGGTAAGTCCTTACTTTCACTCTTGTGATGATATTGATAATACTATTGATGATGATAAGCGTAGTATTATAGAAGTTTTGAACCTTGAATTAGAAAAATATAGAAATAAAATTAAAATTCATAAGAATGATCATTCTAAGTTGAAAACAGATTTAGAAGTTTTACAAAAAAAAAATTGAATTTAAAACATCTAATGATACTCTTAAAAAATCATTAGATGAATTTTCTTCAGTATCCTCAACTAAGACCTTACTTAAAGAAAATAATATTTTAAAAATAAAGTTGATGAACTTAAAAATTCTATTTCAAAATTTCATGAAGGGAAAGAAAACTTAGATAATCTTATTATTTCACAAAGACCTCCCTTAATGAGACATGGACTAAGTTTTAATGGAGCATCAACATCATCTACACTTAGTACTAGTTTTGTTAAATCTAATACACATTAAGCCTTTTCCATTGAGGTAATGGCTTCAAAAGCTAAATATAAGGCATGCATACAACCTCCTATTCAAAGAAAGAATATTACATGGTCACATGGCTCAAGAGGTAGATCTCAAAAAGTCAATCATGCTTTTGGCATGTATCTAGGAACTCGCACATTATACATGCATATTCTTGTTTACATTATGCACTCTTAATAATGAGTCCTAAATCTCATGCAATGTGGTAGGAACTTCTTAAAACTAAACAATGTCATTATTGCATGGAATATGGTCATAATAAATTGCATTGTTCGATAAGGATGGAATATTGGAAACCTTCCAAAACTAACCCCTAAGGACCCCAAGTACATTTGGGTATCTAAAAACAAATCATAAAATGTAAGAATGTGTTTGAAATCCACAATTAAGGAAAATGTATGGCTTATCGATAGTGGATGCTTAAGATACATGACTAGAAATAGATGCCTATTCACCCTAATTAAACAAATTGATGTTGGTAAGGTTACCTTTGAAAACAATACTAAGAGTAAGGTAATTAGCATTGGTTCCATTGGCTTAGGTAGTGTTTCTTTAATTGATGATGTATTGCTTGTTGATGTTTAAAGCATAATCTTTTAATTGTTAGTCAGTTATGTGATAAGAGAAACCAAGTCACCTTTAATTCTAATGGATGTCTCATAACTACCAAAAATGGCTAAGCAATATTCAAATGAGATGAATATGACAATACTTACATAATTGATTTACACAAGTTATCTAATCTCTCCTCTAAGTGTCTTATATTTATTAGCAATGAATCTTGGCTATGACATAAAAGACTTGGACATGCAAACATTGAATTAATTCAAAGCCTTATTAGAAAGGAGCTAGTAGATGGACTACCAAAAGTTAGATTCATCAAAGATAGAACATGTGAACCATGTCAAAGAGGAAAATAACATAAAACATCTTTCAATTCAAAAAATGTTGTAAGTACTGCTGGAACTTTACAGCTTTTATATATGGATTTATTTAGACCTAATAGAATTGTTAGTTTAGAAAGTAAATACTATGGATTTGTAATTGTTAATAATTACTTAAGGTTTACATGAGTAGTGTTCTTAGCTCATAAGAATGAAGCTTTTATTTTTTTTCAAAAACTTTGCTAAGAAAATTCAAAATGAAAAAAGATATTGTATTTCAAATATTAAAAGTGATAATAGTATGGAATTTGAAAATGAACTTTTTACAAATTTTTGTTTGGAAACCGATATTTCACATGATTTTTCAACTTCTAGAACACCTTAGAAAATTAAGTTATTCAAAGAAAAAATAGAAATTTAATTGAAATTGCTAGAATAATGCTTAATGAATATGGTTTGCCAAGCTATTTTTGAGCAAAAGCCACTAATACTGCTTGTTATATTTTAAACTAAGTTTTCGAAAGACCTATTTTGGATAAAACCTCTTATGAGCTTTTGGAATGGAAGAAAATCCAAAATATCATATCTCAGAGTATTTGGATGCAAATGCTTTATATAAAACACTATGGACAACTTTCAAAAATTTGCTTCAAAATTTGATGAAGATATATTTTTAGGATATTCTGCATCTAGTAAGGCATATAAGGTTTTCAATAAAACAACATTCGTTGTAGAAAAATTTATGCATGCTAATTTTGATGAAATGAGTAAACTTGATCTTAGGAAAGGTAGTTCTCTTGATAACGTTATAAGTGAAATGAAAAAGCTCAATCTTAATCATGAGGAAATTGGTAAAAATTTTAAAAATGAAAAACAACATATTGATCGAGAAAAACAACAACAAGAGCTTCCAATGGAATGAAAATTTGTAAATAACTATCCAAAGGAGCAAGTCATTGGTGATCCCACCAAAGGTATAAGTACTCATTCTAAACTCTTATATTCTAATCTTTCCTTTGTTAATTAATTTGAGCCAATGACTATTGATGAGACTCTTAATGATGACAGTTGGGTGATTGCTATGGAAGAGGAACATAATCAATTTGAAAAAAAAAACAAAGTTTAGACTTTAGTTCAAACACCTAAGGATTACCCAGTTATATGTAGTAAGTGGGTAGAAATAAATTAGATGAGAAAGGAAAAATAACTATGAATAAGGCCATATTTGTTGCTAAAGGATATAACAAAAAAAAGCTTAGATTATGATGAAGCCTATGTTAGGTATCAAGATTAAAATCCATTAGAATTCTTTTAACATATACATCTCACATAAATTTCAAACTATTTCAAATAGATGTTAAAATTGTATTTTTAAATGGTGTTATTGAAGAAGAAGCATATGTTGAACAACCACATATTTTTAAAAGTCATGAATTTCCTAATCATATTTTAAAACTCATTAAAGCTTTATATGATTTAAAACAAGCAACTAGAGCTTGGTATGAAAGGCTTAAAGCGTATTTTTAGAAAATGGTTTTTCAAAAGGACATGTAGGTATGACTCTATTTATTAAAAGATATAAGCATGATACTTTAATTGTTTAAATTTATATTGATGATATTATTTTTAGGGCTACTAATGAACTTCTTTGTCAAGAGTGTGCTGAGTGTATGACTAGAGATTTTGAAATAAGTATGATGGGAGAACTTAAATTCTTTCTTAGTCTTAAAATAAAGCAAAGCAAATAAAGGATCCTCATCAACCAGTCCAAGTATACAAAAGAATTATTAAAGAAATTTAGAATGGAAAAATGCAAAAATGTTAAAACTCTAATGAGTACATAAACTAAATTGGATAAGGACGAGAAGGGTAAGCCTATAGATTAAAAACTTTATAGAGATATAATCAGATCACTTTTATATCTTACTACTTTTATACCTGATATCATGTATTGTGTGTGCTTATGTACTAGCTTTTAATCTAATCCTAATGTGTTACATCTAAATGTTGTAAAAAGAATTTTAAAATATTTTCCTGGTACAATGCATTTATGGTATCCTAGAAATACATCATTTCATATAACTAGTTTTTCAGATGTTGAATATGTTAGCAGTCTTTTAGATATAAAAAGTACATATGAAACTTGTCACTTCTTAGTTGAATGTTAATTTTTCGGTTTAGTAAGAAACAAGTTTTAATAGCCTTATCCACTGCCGAAGCAGAATATATTATAGCTAGTTTTTGTTGTACTCAAGTTCTTTAGATAGAACAATAGCTCAAGAACTATGGTCATGTCGTTGCTCACATTCCTATCAAATGTGATAACAGAAGTGCAATAAATCTTTCCAAAAATCCCATTAAGCATTCTAAGAGAAAACATATAGATATTAGACATCATTTCATTTGGGATCATGTGCAAAATGGTGATGTAATGATAAAATTAATTGACACTAATAATCAATTAGCTGATATTTTTACCAAGACTTTAAATGAAGAAATAATTTTATTTTATAAAAAGAGAGCTTGGTATGTTTGATGGTAGCACTTTGTTTAGAAAAATATTTTAAGGCATATATTGCATTTCTCATGATTGATTGTTATACTTCTTGTACATGCATCCAATATACTGAATAGGTCTTTCTAAACCTTGAGTGAATAATTTTTTATGATAATGTGTTTATGTTATGATATATTTTGAATGCTGTGAAAATAGTTTTGAATTCTAAATAATTTGTTTTAAAATATTTTTTAAAAAGTGTTTTAAAAGAGGGATTCATGCATGTGACTTATTAATCACAACCATGAAAGGATATAAATATAAAACAACATGTTTAAGTGTCACAATTCAGTGCCCATGATAAAAGGAATTCACGTCCGTGAATATATATTCACGCCTATGAATATCAAAGCAAAATAGTTAAATGCTCATAACTAGGGTTCATGGCTTGGCAACCCATGAACTGGTTCTTCACATTCATGAACTAATATTCACGACCATGAAGATTGCGATATAACCTAAAACTGCATCTTTGTCCTCACTTTCTCTCTCTTTTCTCTCACCTGTTGCTATTGTCCCTTACATTTTCATTCCTGTTTTCCTCCATTTTACCACTATTTCTTTCCATTTTTGAGTTGTTTTTCATCTTTTTTCATCATTTAATCAAGTTTTTTCTTACAAGTTTTGAGAGATTTTTTCAAGTTTTACGGGAGAAAAAAAAATTTATCACTATTCATCATGGGGCATATCTTCTTTTTCACCATTTTTTCGTTAGTTTATAGTTAAAATTCACCATAGCTTCAGAAGTTGGTCCCTCACGAGTAGACGCACCAAAACCACTGCTAATAAACTTGTATCTGATCATATGCTAACTTCACTACCATTAAATGCCATTCAAAGGTATAATTTTCATCCCTTTTTTCAGTTCTAGAGCTTTTGATTGGGAGTGTGTTAGGTTTGTTGGGATTGAGATTGATGTAAAGATATGGCTAACAAATCTAGGGTTTCTAGAATTTATGGACATTTTTGGGCCTTCATTTAGAAAATTTACTTTGGAATTTTTAAGTACCTTACATGTAGATAATTTTGAGAAAGTGTCTTTTTAGCTTTGTGTTAAGACACGTGAGATGACTACTGAGGAATTTGGTAATTTTTTAAAACTGTTTAGTGAGGGCCTAATGAATGAAATACTTATTGTAGATTTTAGTGTTGCTAATGCTTGGAGACATATTGGCAAAGACTTTGCTTGGGATTTCAGGTTAACTAAAAACACACATTTAGCCTCTTTTGTATGGAAATATATACACAAATTTCTTACCTACAACATTTTTACTTGAGGTGATAGCAATGCAGGTATATGTAAGACTGAGCTCTTATTCTTTGACTATGCTAAGAGGCTGTTACCAAAACCAACATTTGAAGTTCACGACCATGAAGGAAGAACAAATCGTGAAGTGGACATTTCAGTCATGCCCGTAACACAAAAGGTCACGCCCGTGAATGTTCATGACATTTTCATCCAGAGAGCTTCACGACCAAAGTCACCACTTGGATCACGGCTGGGAAGTGTGTCACGCTCGTGAATATGTATGTCACGCCTGTGACCCAATGTTTCAAAACATTCCAGAGAGCTTCATGACCAAGGTCACCACTTTAGTCACGGCTTAGGAAGAAATGTCACGCCTATGACAAGCACAGTCACGCCCATGAATGATGAAAGAGAAAAATGTTAGGCATGATTATTTGGTTGGTACAACGGCTAATTTGGTATTTAATGCACCCCAACGGCTATAATCAGCCATGGGAGTATAAATGGAAGTCATTTATGCATTCAGAACGAGAGGATAACATATACTTTGAATTAAATTCTTATTACAAGCTATTTGTACATTCAATACTTTGAGAACCAAAATCTATTCTCTGTAAAAATCTTTTTGCTCTTCATTTATTGAGCAATTAAGATTTGTGAGTGTTTCTCTCTGTTATCATTACTCAAGTGAGCTTTGGGTATTTCTGGGTTAAGAGTAGAACACTTGTAAGGGTTAGTTGTGTGAGCCTTTAAAACACAAAGTGAAGATTGTTTGTGTGAGCCTGTAAAACACAAGGAAAAGGTTATTGTGTGAGCCATTAAAACACAAGGGATTTCTGGGTTAGGTGTGAGCCATTGTGAGAAACACCATAGTTGGGAGTGAGCTTGTAAAACTCCATTGTAACACTTAGTGTGTTAGTGAAACTCCCAATTGTGATTGGGGAGAGGAGTAGGGTTTGTTAACACCTGAACCTCTATAAAAATCCTTGTGTCAAATTTCTCTATCCTTCACAAAATTAATCTTTTATTTTTGCACTTTAAAGTTTAATTTTTAAACTCCAATTCAACCCCCCCTTCTTGGCTTAATATCTAGGCAACAATTGGTATCAGAGCTTAGTCTAGCATCGAAGCCTAAAAAGCTCTAGTAAAGATTAAGATATGACCAATGAAGGATTCCAAAGTCTCAAACCTTACTTTGATGGAGCAAATTATGCTCATTGGAAGTTTCGGATGGAGACAAATCTGGATAGTGAAGGAATTGAAGTCTGGGATAGTGTACGAAAAAAATGGCACCACTAACCAGAAGAGGAGCTGATGGTGAAGAAAAAATCCTATCAAGAGATGATTGGACAGAGCCTCATAGAAGAGCAAATTTCAAAAACAAAAAGGCAATGACAATCCTATCAAGCTCATTATCTATTGAAGAATGTGGGAGCATACAACACTGCCCAACAGCATACAGCATGTGGAAGACATTGGAAAATTATCATGAAAGAACTAAGCAAGTCAAATCCAAGAAGATTCAACTTCTGACCTTAGAATATGAGCTCTTCAAGATGAAATCCAATGAGTCAATCACTAACATGACCAACCATCTTCTAGCCATTATAAATGGAACGAGGAAACTTGGGAAGCATATGAGTTTGGAGGATATAAACAACAAAATCCTGAGAAGTCTTCCTCTAAAAGACTATGGCTCAAGAGTTGCTGACATAGAAGAAGCAAATGAAGACATGAGCATCATGAATACTGATGTGCTGATTGGCAAACTTCTCACACATGAAATAGCAGTGAAAAAAGATAGAGAGATTGAAGCAGAGCCAGAGAAAAGAAAGCCCTTAGCACTCAAAGCTTCAACATCAAAATCGCAAGAAGAAAGTGAAAATGATGAAGAAATGAGTGATGATGAAAATGAGGATATTGCTATGCTTTCAAGAAGATTAAAAAGTCTCCAGAAAATTCAGGCAAAGAAACCTCAAACAAACTTCTAATGATGCACAAAGAAGTAAGGAAGAGGTGAAGTGCTATGAGTGTGGAAAGAAAGGAAATATCAAACCAGAATGTCCAAGGCTCAAGAAACACAAGAGCAAATACCAAAGAGACAATGGGGAGAAAGGTCACAAAGCCACATGGGATGACGAAAGCTCTTCAAGTGAAAAATATGATAATGAAAGCGAAGAGGTCAACCTATGCTTCATGGCTATTGAAGATCATGTCTCAAATAAGGTAAGATCACTACACTCATACTCTTTGAACAATGATAGTAGTGATAATGATGATAATAGTGATGATGATGATGACGATAATGAGCAAAGCCTAATAGAAGAATTAAATATATAATTAGAGAAATATAGAAGTAAATTTAGTACTTATAGAAATAACATCTCTAATTTAAAAAATAAGATAGATGGTTTAGAAAAGGAAAACATAAAGCTGAAATCATCTAATGAATCCCTTCAAAAGTCATTAGATGAATACTCTTCAAGACCTTCAACTAATTCCTTGCTTAAAGAAAATAATACTTTAAAAATTGAAGTTGAGGAACTTAGAAATTCCATTTCTAAATTTCACAAAGGTAAGGAGAGCTTAGATACTCTCATTGTATCTCAAAGACCACCTTTAATTAGACATGGTCTAGGATTTAAGGACATATCATCATCTTCTCACAAAACCATTTTTGTTAAGTCTAGTGAACCTCACATCTCCACACTTGCTGGAACAGCACCTAGGAATAAGCATATTAATCCCTATATACATAAACAAAATAATCATGCCTTTATATATAGGAAGCATGCATCTAGAAAATCAACAATTAATCATAATTGTGCATGTCATCATTCCCAAAATAAATTTGATAGAAAAATGGTATTCAAAAATATTGATAGACCATAAAATAAATTTAGACCAAAACAATGTAATTATTGTATGAAAATGGGTCACATAAATAAATATTGCTGGATAAGGAAGACTCATTAGGAACCTTCATGTGCTAACCCCTAAGGACCCAAACTTATTTGGGTACCTAAAAATCATATTTGAATTGTGATTCTATAGGTATGCCTTAAGTCCACAATAAACAAAAATGCTTAGCTTGTAGATAGTAGATGCTTAAGGCATATGACAGGAGAAAAAAAACTTTTCAATGAAATCAAAAGTATTGATGGAGGTAAAGTTACCTTTGGAAACAATGCAAAGGGTAAGGTAATTGGCATTGGTTATATTGGTACTAATGGTACTACTTTTATTAAAGATGTCTTACTTGTTGATGGCTTGAAACATAACTTGTTAAGTGTAAGTCAATTATGTGATAAAGGAAACAAAGTAATCTTTACTTCAAATCAATGTCTTGTGATCTCTATCGATGGTCAAGAGATATTTAAAGGAAATAGAGATATCAATACATACATAATAAACTTACATGAACTATTTAACCATTCCTCTAAGTGTCTTGTGACTACTAGTGATGAATCTTGGTTGTGGCATAGAAGGCTTGGTCATGCTAACATGGACTTAATACAAAGTCTCAGCACAGGAGAACTAGTAAAAGGACTGCCAAGAGTTAAATATGAAAAAGGCAAGACATGTGAACCTTGCCAAAGAGGAAAGCAACACAAGTCATCCTTCAAAGCCAAAAACATAGTAAGTTCCTCAAAACCTCTTCAACTCCTGCATTTAGACTTGTTTGGTCCTGCTAGAATTGCTAGCTTAGGAGGAAAACATTATGCATTTGTCATCATAGATGATTAATCTAGATTTACTTGGGTAATTTTCTTAGCTCAAAAGAGTGATGCTTTTGAAAATTTCAAAAACTTTGCTAAAAGAGTTCAAAATGAAAAAGGGTACTATATTTCAAAAATAAGAAGTGATCATGGGAAAGAATTTGAAAATAAAAATTTTGAAAGCTTTTGTCTTGAACATGGCATTTCACATAATTTCTCATCTCCTAAGACACCTCAACAAAATGGGGTAGTTGAAAGGAAAAATTGAACTTTAATTGAAATGGCTAGAACAATGCTTAATGAATATGATTTACCAACTTATTTTTGGGCAGAAGCCATAAACACTACATGTTATATTTCAAATCAAGTTTTCAAAAGGCCTCGTTTAAACAAAACCTCATTTGAGCTATGGAATGGAAGAAAGCCTTTGATATCATACTTTAGAGTATTTGGATGCAAGTGTTTCATATTAAACACCAAGGACAATCTTGGAAAATTTGCCTCTAAATTCGATGAAGGTATCTTCTTAGGATACTCTACAACCAGCAAAGCATATAGAGTATTTAATAAAAGATCATTAACTGTTGAAGAATCTATGCATGTTGTTTTTAATGAATCTAGTAGACTTGATCTTGTGAAAGGTAGTGTTCTTGATGATGTTGTAGGTAATATGGAAAGACTTGAACTTGGAAATGGGAAAGAAGAAAATGATCAAGAAGATTCACCACAAAATGATTCTCTACATCAAACTCAAGAAGAAAACGAACAAGAACTCACAAAAGAATGGAGAATGACGAAAGATCATCTTAAAGAGCAAATCATTGGTGATCTCTCAAGGGGAGTAAGTACTAGATCTCATTTCAAACAGTTAGTCACTGACATTGCTTTTATTTCTCAAATTGAACCTAAAAATGTTGATGAGGCACTTAATGATGAGAGTTGGGTAATTTCCATGCAAGAGGAACTCAACCAATTTGAGAGAAGTAAGGTATGGACCCTAGTACCTAGACCCAAGGATCATCAAATTATAGGTAGCAAATGGGTATTTCGAAACAAACTAGATGAACAAGGTTCAATAACTAGGAATAAGGCTAGATTAGTTGCAAAAGGATATAATCAGGAAGAAGGTATTGACTATGATGAAACATATGCACCTGTAACCAGATTATAAGCCATAAGAATACTCTTAGCATATGCATGTCACATGAATTTCAAAATTTTTCAAATGGATGTGAAACGTACATTTCTAAATGGTTATATAGAAGAAGAAGTGTATGTAGAACAACCACCAGGTTTTGAAAGCTATGATTTGCCAAATCATGTTTTTAAACTCTTAAAAGCTTTGTATGGTTTGAAACAAGCCCCAAGAGCTTGGTATGAGAGGCTAAGTTCTTTTCTATTAGAAAATAGCTTTACAAAGGGAAATGTTGGCACCACATTATTCATTAAAAAGCATAAGCATGATATACTAATTGTTCAAATTTATGTTGATGATATAATATTTGGTTCTACTAATGAGTTTCTTTGTCAAGAATTTGCTAAGTGTATGACTAGGGAATTTGAAATGAGCACGATGGGAGAGCTTAAGTATTTCCTTGGTCTATAAATAAAGCAAAGCAATGAGGGCATATTCATCAACCAATCCAAATATGCCAAAGATTTAATTAAGAAATTTGGTATGGAAGGATGCAAGAATGTCAAGACTCCTATGAGCACATCAACATAATTGGACAAGGATGAAAAGGGTAAGAGCATTAATGAAAAGCTTTATAGAGGTATGATCAGATCACTTTTATATCTTACTGCTTCTAGACCCGATATAATGTATAGTGTTTGCTTGTGTGCACGATTTCAATCATGTCCTAAAGAATCTCATTTAAATGCAGTAAAAAGGATTCTAAGATATTTACATGGATCTTTGCATATAGGTTTATGGTATCCTAGAAATTCATCCGTTTATATCATAGGATATTCAGATGTAGACTATGCTGGTAGTCTTTTAGATAGAAAAAGTACTTCAGGTACTTGTCACTTTATTGGAGAATGCTTAGTTTCTTGGTTTAGCAAGAAACAAGTTTCAGTTGCTCTTTCAACTGCTGAAGCAGAGTATGTAGCAGTTGGATGTTGTTATACTCAAATTCTTAGGATGAAACAACAACTTAAGGACTATGGTCATGAGATGAACCATATACCTATTAAATGTGACAATACAAGTGTTATAAATCTTTCAAAAAATCCTATTCAACACTCAAGAAGTAAGCATATTGACATTAGACACCACTTTATTAGAGATCATGTTCAATATGGAGATGTTGCATTAGAATTTATAAGCACAGAAAATCAATTAGCAATATTTTTACGAAGTCTCTAAATGAGGAAAGATTTAATTTCATTATAAGAGAACTTGGTATGATTGATGGATTAACCTTGTGATTGCTAAATTATGATTGATGATGTTATTTTTGTATCATATCACTAGATATAAGATAGAAATTTTGATGAAAATTTATGTTTTAAGGGATAGAATCTTTATTGAAATGATTTAGTCTTTTTTTTAGGACTTAATTTTATTTGATAAAAATTTAAGGGGAGTCACGCCCGTGATATATGTTCACGCCCATGACTTAAATAGCCAAAAGAGGAAGTGTCGTTCACGATTTGATTCACGACATTGTTCACGACTTCAAGTGGTGAAGCTCATTTTCACGGCTTCATTCACTCCCGTGAAAAGAGCCTTTCACGCCCATGACGAATTTTCACGCTCGTGAACCTTAACACCCCAAAACACACAAAGGCTTTCACGTCTTGAGTCACGCCTTGCTTCACGAGCATAAGTAGTGAAATTCAACCTTTCACACCCGTGACTATTGTTTCACCCCTGTGACAGTTCATCATTCATGCCCGTGATATTCAAATGTCATGACCATGAATATATTCACGCCTTCATTCACGGTGGAACACTCCTTCAGCAAATCGTGAACCCGACCATTCACACCTGTGAAAACATATTTTGCACCCGTGAATGTATCGAGTATATAAAAGAATAGCCGGTTATATTTCTCATTTCAACTCTTCAACTCCCAAAACTGCTCTCATTTACACACAATCAATGATACATTGAAGATTTCGGCCCCCAAGTCTCAAACTTTTCCTATAAATACCACTAAAAGTTCAATTCTTCATCAAAAATCATACATTCTTAGGGTTTCCATAAAAATTTCTGTCAAAAATTTCTCAATCCATCACAAGTCGATTTCTTTAAATCCAATGGAGACTGCTTCATCCAAGGGAAAGAGAAAGAAGTCCCATGCTCCTAGGAGGTATGCAGATTACCTCATGAACCGTATTCCAGAGCAATGCCATCCTTGGTACTCCACTTTGAAGAAGAGGCCTCTACTGTCATCAAGGTCCTTCGAATGGCAAGCAATCCGAACACTAGGGCTCAAAACGGCTATGACAGAGCAACTTCAGGACTGTCATTTGAAGGCATTCGTGGATATTCATCAGCCAACATTGAGGGAGCCAACACTGGAATTTCTAAGCACTTTACAAGTGTCTCCTACTGGAATGGTGAAATTCCAACTTTGTGACAAACCGAACACCCTCAATGCCGCTGAATTTCGAGAATTGTTCTATCTACCATCAGATGGCATCCTAAATGACAGCGAAGTAGAATTCTTTGCCACTCAAGCTTGGACACATTTTGGCACCGATTGCAGCTGGGATGTCAAGAAGACCAAGAGCACTCATCTCAGGTCCCCAGTTCACAAGTATTTGCATAGGTTCCTGACCTGTAGCATATTTGCTCGGGGAGAAAGCAATGAGACCATACATAAATTGGAGCTTTTCCTATTTGAGATGGGTTGAAGAGGACTCTCAGTGGCACTCTCTAGATGGTTTGCAAACCATCTTCTGTCCATCGCCACCAAACCTACAGGAGATATTCTGATTGGTGGATATGTCACCCATATAGCCTTGAAGCTTGGCTACTTGAAGCTGGATGATCATCACTTCAACCTCGTCCCTGGGCATCCTCGAGATCACTTGGATGTCGAGTCATTTATAAAGATGGGAGCGACTGTCAGAATCATTTTCGAGAATGATATTTTCTACCACTTCATAGACACTGCTGGGGAAATCATTTGGGAAGACAATGACATGGAGAACTTTAAAGCAGGCCTCCAAGGAGTCCAGCAGAAGAAGAGGGCTCAGGTTGAGGAAGCACCTCCAGTGGCTGAGCAGGACATCAGACAGTCCTCAGCTTCCACACCGACTTTAGCGCAGTAGGTGGTTGACCTCTTGGCACCACGTTTTGAGCAGCTGCAGGCTTCCATAGACGAGAGATTGGAGAACCTCAAAGACTTCATGGAGTCTCGGATGGACAACCTTGAGGCTAAAGTTGCTAGGCTTCGAGATAGGATGTTTGGCTAGGAGTTAGGCTAGATTGTAGCCTATATTTGCTTGTTTTCTTCATTATTACTTGTTTTTTTTTCTTTTGTTGTTTGAGTGTAGGAAATTTTAAAATTCCTTTTCTAAACTTTAATTAACCTTGTTTGTATTTCTCGTTATATAATATATTTGCTTTGTTTATCTTTTTGATATCTTAATATCCTTTTTGATTGATGACAAAAGGGGGAGAAGAATGAACTAGCAATATAGGAGAAACTATACATTAAATGGATTATGAATTGACATTGAAATAGGTTAAAAGGGATTGATTCAAAATTAATATGCAAAGTATAAAAATGAGAAATTGAGCTTTATACACATTAGATATACCTTAAGTATACTTTGCATATATCTTCATGTAAGTTACAAAAATAAATATGCCATGATATACCTTAAGTATACCTTACATATACTTCATGTCTTAAAAAGGAATTATGGTATATATTGGATATACTTCACATATAACTTGCATATACTTAAAAACTAGTAAGTTTATTTCAATGCTACATCATTCTTTACAATTCTTGCATTTTATAAATCTTTTATCCTAAGTATCTTTTGAGGGAGAGACTTCTCAAAAGCACATATTGCTAGATTATTTGTCACCATCAAAAAGAGGGAGATTGTTAAACCTTGAGGGGTATTTCCGTTATTTTGATGATAACAAATAAAATAGCAATATTGTATTTAACATACTTGTTTTCTAAGTCTATTAAACAGGGTATGGAATAAAATAGCAAGAATGGAGATTGGAAGAATAATCCTTGAAAGACAAAATTAAGGAAGTAGCATGTTCACTCCCATGACTCTATGTGTCACGCCCGTGAAGGAGCTAACCATTACCAAAACCAACATTTGAAGTTCACGACCATGAAGGAAGAACAAACCGTGAAGTGAACATTTCAGTCACGCCCGTCACACAAAAGGTCATGCCCGTGAATGTTCATGACATTTTCATCCAGAGAGCTTCACGACCAAAGTCACCACTTGGATCACGGCTGGGAAGTGTGTCACGCCCGTGAATATGTATGTCATGCCCGTGACCCAATGTTTAAAAACATTCCAAAATAAAAGGTTGTTTGTGTGAGCCTGTAAAACACAAGGAATTGGTTATTGTGTGAGTCATTAAAACACAAGGGATTTTTTGGTTAGGTGTGAGCCATTGTGAGAAACACCATAGTTGGGAGTGAGCTTGTAAAACTCCATTGTAACACTTAGTGTGTTAGTGAAACTCCCAATTGCGATTGGGGAGAGGAGTAGGGTTTGTTAACACCCAAACCTCTATAAAAATCCTTGTGTCAAATTTCTCTATCCCTCATAAAATTAATCTTTTATTTCCGTACTTTAAAGTTTTAATTTTTAAACTTCAATTCAACCCCCCTTCTTGGCTTAATATCTGGGCAACAGAGGCAATAACCTATTGCTATGAGTCAATAGTTTGCGAACCATCTGTTATCCATGCTATGTGACTCATCTTGCTATAGAGCTTAGGCTGTTTCATTTGGATGATTATTCTAATAAAGTTAAGGCCCATAACTTCACCCCAAAAGCACGCTCAAATGGGAAAGTTTGAACCCAACCTTATAAACTAGTCTAGGAGTTCCTCCACAACCGATGTGGAACACATCATCCCCATCCCCTTAAGACCCTGACTGCCTCAGTCGGTGATTTATCGTAATCCAAAGGGACACCAATGTACAGGGCTGGCTCTGATACCAAATGATAAGGTCAGGGCCTCTAACTTCGCTCCAAAAGCATGCTCAAAGGGGAAGGTTTGAACCCAGCCTTATAAACTAGTTCAGGAGTTTCTCCATAACCGATGTGGGATGCATCACATTCTTACGTTGTTAGTCCTATATTGGCTAAAGAAAAGCTAGATGTAGAGTCTTTTATTAAGATGGGGGCAATGGCTAGGATTATCTATTAGGATGAGACTTTTTCTAAGTTTAAGGATCCCCAGGATGAGGTTATCTAGGAATATGATGATTGTGATGCCTTTAGGGTAGGGATACAATGTAAGGGTCAGTGTAAGAAACCTAGAGTTGTGTCTTTAGGTGCCCTAACTGGTGATTCCTCCTCCATCTCTCGTCATAGGATGCAATAGGTTCTTGCATGATTAGATGTGATGCAGCAAGATTTTCATCAATGCTTTGATCTTGTTTAGTAGCAACTTAGAGATTTCAAGGAGCATTTTGATGTTATATCTCAGCGGTTGAGCCCGAAATTACTAGTATTCGTCTTCATCAGACTCAGGACTAGCAGTGATCATTCAACATTCCTTTTTCTTTTATTTATCCTTTTTTTTTTAAACTTTTGGATATTATTTTTGGATGTATTTAAACTTATAAAACTTTTTATACTAATCATGGTTATTTTGGACAGTTTTTCTCCTCTTTGATATTAATTCCTTTTCAAGAGTGACATAAGGGAAAAATGTTTAATATATGGTTGTTTTATTTGTTTTATGCATGCGATCTTTTTATTTATGCTTGTGAGGCTAAATATTTGGTATATGTAGGTTATATATTGATTATATGAAATCTTTTGATCCTTAGACATGCTAATAGCACAAGATAATAATTTGAATAATATTAGGCAAATATTAATTGACACAATTCATAGCTGATTCTTTTGGCTTGATAATTTATGGCATGCTTTGGATATTTACAATTTTAATTTTTTAAGCATCATTTGAGGGGGAGAAATTTATTCTCCTTAAGCCACATATTGCACAATTATTTGTCACCTTAAAAAAGGGGGAGATTGTTGAACCTTGAGGGTTGTTCCTATAATGTTGATGATAACAAATAATTGAGCAATAAGAAATTTAATCAAACTTTGTGTTTTCAATGATTAAACAGGTTAAATGTCTATTGGATCATCAAAGCAAAAGAAATCAAGTAAATTGAAGTTGTTTGCAAAAAGAAAGTTGTTCATGCCTGTGAAGCCCAATGTCATGTCCATGAATAAGTTGAAGCGCCAAAAAATTCAAAAATTCAACACAATAAATGGTCAAGATATTGTTCATGCCCGTGAAGTTCAAGTGCAAAAAGTTCAAATGGTCAGAATAATTCATGACTTGTTTCACGGTTTGGAAGAAACTATTCACGCCCATTAATGTCGAGTTGCAAAATTTTGAATTTTGAAAAGCAAAAAATTCATGCCCATGAAGAATCATGTCAATATGACCATTGCAACATGCTCCAGGGTGGTTGAACGACTAGTTTTTGAATTAATGCATCCCTAACTGCTATATTTCGAAGGAACTATATAAATAACTCATTTTCCTAAAGTTAGAGTAACAAGAGCTTCATTACATTGATGAATCATTTAGAAATCATCTTTGAGAGTTTATGCATTAATTATTTACATCATTTCATCTTATTCACATTTTGATTTTATAAAGCTCAAGTGATCTTGAGTTTGAGTATTTTATTATGTCAAGCAATTACTCAAAAGTGTGTTTGAGTGAGTTGGGTTGAGATTAAAATACTTGTAAGAGTTTTTGTGTTAGCTAGTTAAAAAGGGAATTGGATTTGGTGTGATCTGATAGTGAAACACCTAATTTGGAGTGAGCTAACAAAACTTCAATGTATCTCATTGTGTGAGATAGTAAAAATATTCAATTGTTATTGGGGAGAGGAGTAGGGTTTGTTAACACTCGAATCTCTATAAATCGTATAATACATGTAAAATAGGGTTTATAAATTATGTTAGTCACTTGGGAGAGTTAGGAGCTAAGATGAATTTTATATAAAGTTTAAATATGAAAAGTTAGTGCTTTCACGATCGTGACAAAGAGTGTCATGATTGTAAATATTAGGGTTTCCTTTTAGAAGCAGTGAAAGTTTGCCATGACCATGAATAAGGGTTTCACACTCGTGAATGGTGAGTCACGGCCGTGAATCCTGGGCAAATAGGGCAGGTGATGCAGACATAATTTTCTTCCTACCATCCTTTAAATTTTGCTTCCTACTTTCTAAAATCCAACCTAACATGTTACCTTCATCTTCTTCCATCCTCATAACCTATTCTTCTCCATTTTTGAGATTCAAAGAACAAGAATCAACTAGAGAAAAGTGAGGAAGTAAAGAAAGATAGTATTTTAGGAGTTGAGTGAGTAAAACTTGGTTTTAGAATGTTCTTGAGTTTGGTTCACATTTCATAGACTAAAGAAGACATTTTGTTTATTGCTAGGAGCTAAAAGAGGAACTAGAATTCCATCTTAAAGGAGATGACAAGCTTAAAGAGCTAGATCTTTGGGTTAGGCTCTATCCTATGTGTAAGGTATGTACATAACCAAATTCAAAGGCTTGAGTTGCATGAATATATCTTGTTTGTTTTAGATGCATGTTGTGAAAGGTTAAGGGTTTGATAAATGGCTTGATTTTGGGTTAAAGGCATATTAGGGGTTTAATATGCTAGTTAGGTTATTATGGTGATTTTTTTTTGTTGGAAATAACATGTTTGAATGCTTTATAAATGTTTTTTTTGGTTATGGACATGTTGGGAGTTGAGATACCATGTTGAATTGTTGATAGGAGGATTGACATTGGTTAATCATAGAGGATTTTTAAAAGTGAAATGGACATACTATATTTTGAGTTGAAATCTAGAAATTTTCTAGATTCACAACTGTGAAAGGTAGTTCAAAGGTGTAAATGTTCTGATTTTGAATTTTATGTTGAAACAGACCTGTTCACAAACAATTTCACAATCTGGTTCACGCTCGTGAAGGGTTGATAATGCTCGTGAAATCCGTAGCTGATTCAGAGGTTGAATCATGGATAGATTCAAGGGTGGACTACCTGTGAAGGTTCTTCACAACCATGAAAATGAGTTCACAGGTATGAAGTTGTTAACTTGCTTTTTCGTATATGTTTGGCATGTAAATCAAGTTTGATTTGGTTTGAGGTTGTATATTTTTACTTTTCTAATTAATTAAGGTATTAAATTGAATATGTGATATGTTTATGGAATATGGAAATATGAATAATAAATGAAACAAATATGTAAATGATATTATAATGGTTTAAGCCAAAATCTCTAACAAGGACTAAAGCTAGAATATATGATATGCCATGGAGGAGAGATTGGTACTGGATGACTTAGGTTGGTCACATTGAAGATTCTTTGAAGGACAAGGGTTTAAGACAAGTGAGCTTCCCTTGGTTATTATATGCATACTCCTTTTTCCTTAGACAAGTATTTTGGAAAGCTCAGGTAGATGTCCTAAAGGCTCGAGTGAGACTTGTATGTTATTCCCATATCCAATTTAGTCTTATTAAGAGTAAAACAGGCAAGGTTATGGTTTAAATAATTTCTAAGTGTGGTAAACACTTATGTGTTTTATAGTTATCTATATTGCTTTGCCAGGTAAATCTTGAATATTATGTTTGCTATGTTAAGTCATGACATCATTGGTTAGTGATTATTATATGTGCGGACTTTGAGGTAAGTCATTTGGTATGATGGTAAGAGTATCATGCATGTTGTCTATGTATGTTATGTTTTGCATGTTATTATGTATTACTAAATATTAGTTTGCTTAATGTATGGGTGTTCCCATGTGTAGGTTCAAAGCCTAGAAGTTAATTGATAGAGGACGATACCCAAGAGCAGAGTCAAGGATATTCTTGAAAGGTGGGTGATACATCTTGTTGTTCTTTTGCTTTGGTTGTTTTGTTGGGTTGGGTTGGGTTGGATAGTTATAGGCATATATGCCTTGTATTTAAAAGCCATGTAATTTTGTAACTACTCTTTTTGTATAACTTTTGGGCTAGCGATTGCTCATATGATTATTGTAGTTGAATCTTTTAAATTCTATTAAGTCATTTTGATGATGTATGATGTTTTATGGTTTTAATAAGTTATCATGGCCATAATGCATCAAAGTTTTAATTTCTTTCATTTTAAATCATATGTATCGTAACGTTCTTTTGTATAATTAGATTTATTCTTGATTATATTGAAAGATATTACAAATTGTGTGTTCGATCTCTCTTCTCTTACTTTTTTTTATATTTTGCTTATCTGCCTTTGCGTGAAAATTTTTATCATCTACCAATTCATTCTCCCCTTCTTGGTGATTTTCTGAGCAACAAATTTGATATAATGAATTTGTCGCATGAATTCCAACCACATACAACACCATACCCTTCACTATCCCGATTAAAAATGAACCATTAAGGCTAATAATTAGTTTGTAACCAGCTAACGAACCCCTTTTGCAAGGTTCAAATTTTAAAGATCCTTTCTCCTACTAATAGTGAATTCTTACACAAATCAATGTATATTATGCTACCAGACATACTTTCCTTCAATTGGGCAACATATAAAGCCAATCCTTTAAATTCCTCAATATAAATCTCATCCATTTGTTACAATATTGGCATCCTTGCTCTTTTGCATTTTGCATCACTTATATGCATCCTCAAACCTTTTCAATATCCTTCTTCATTTCTTTCACTTTATATCTAGGGTTTTGTATACTTTTTGTTCAAAATTCTTAGCAACAAAAACACTTGTCATTAACTTTTTCTTGAATGTCCTCACACATGTATGTCTTGTGTTAATGATAATGATGATGATGAGGAGGAGGAGGAGGAGGAAGAATTTTTGGATTATGATAAAGAAGACAATAAAGATGATGAATATTTTAGCTCATTTACTCCTAGGTATAGGTTTAAGTCTTATGACGAAGAGCTTGTTGTTTATTATATGAGAAGAAAACTAAAGAAATTTGACAGTTTTTAGAAGAAATTGAATATTAATACTTATCATCCATCTATACATTACTAAATATGCATAATTGACCCAACCCAACTCATTAATATTTAAAACTAAAATGCTGAATTGGGCCGGGTTGAGTCGGTTGAATGATCCGGATTAAGCACATTCATGAATACTCCAAAATTATCGATATCATTTTTTTATCAAACTCAAATATCAACATAATAAAAAATTTCTTGCAAGTTGAAACCCACGAATTGTAAACAACTGGAGGACCACCACAGATAATTAGAAATAATAACTTGACTATTAAAAATTTAAAATCACAGCAGCTGTAAATTAAAAAAACAATAATAAATAGGTGAAATGAATTGTTTTTTTAATTAAAAAAAGAAAAAAAAAGTGTAACAAACTCGGGGTGATGGATGGAGAAGGTGTGGACCACCATAAGATGAAGAATATCACATGGTGATGGGCCAACACGAGAGATTGAGAGTTGAATGTTGTCAGTGCTGTTCTCTTGGTTTCAATGTTTATTCTCTCTTATTTTTCTTAAAATATTAGAAACAGGAAATATGGAAAAGCCAAAAGTACCATAACGTCACCTCTAACGCCTCCGTTTCGCATTTTAAGGGCCTTACTGTTTCTTTGTAAAGAGAATGATAAGAACAGTGACTGCTCAAAATTATCCTTCGTGTGATGTACCCAAAAAAAAAAAATATTTCGTGATGAGGAGGGAGGAAAATTAAAATAATTATTTATTTATTTTTCATTATTTATTTTATTTTTTTGCTCCTCATCAATTAATGACAACGAGAATATTAGATAGTCACTTTTCAAAGTATTTAGCACTTTTTATTCACAAAAATATAAAAAAAAATTAACATTTTTTTTCCAATTAGACACTTAAATTTTATTTATTTATAATTAGACATCTTCATCGTCCCCTTTTGTGTGTTTTGAACATTTGAAGTTTTAGAAATATACACCCATAAAGGATTTTCTTAACTCTTTGCTATATGGTATGTAAATGTTTAAAGTAAGAACTTATGTATTCTAATATTTATTATAATTTTAATTTTAATTGAAAAAAAATTACGATGATGCTTTTTTATTATTTTCATGTTGAATAAAAATTTATAATAAAAACAAACAAAATAGTATTATATATTATATTATGGTCAAATTCTTCTTAATTTTAACTTTAATACATATGCATATTGTTACAACCACTATTAATTTAAAACAAAAATTTTAGTTTCACTTTGGATTTGATGATACCGCTAACGAGAATGACATTCCGTTTCTAATTTTTTATCATAAATTTTTTTAAAAAATTACTTATATTATTTTTAATTTAATTAGAGTCAAAATAAATATTAGAATACATATGATCTTATATCTTATTAATTAAAATATTCCTTATAAAGAAAAAAAAATAAAAATAACCCCAATGTTTCATTGCTTTTTTTTTTTTTTTTTTAAGTAGAATTCTCAATCAGATCATGCGAGATAACCATCCATTAGTAATTAATAAAAAAAAAAGTGAACAAAGTTTTCAATTAAAAAAATTAAGTTCCTAATTGAAAAACGGTGAAATATTGAGTTTTTTTTTTTAAAAATCCAATTTATTTAACATAATATACGCATATTATGATTAATAATAAGGTTTTCATGATCGAACCGATTAAAGATTGGGATTACTATTAAAAAAAACATGTTTACATTTTTTTTTATTTAATTAACTGATTTTTTAAATTTTTTTTAAAATTATTTTTTTAAAATTTATTTTTAAAATAAAATATATATTTATCTATTTCTTTTCAAAAATAATTTTTAAAATTAAAAATAAATTAAAAATATTTATTTTTCAAAAAACAAGGATATAAAAGCAAAAAGATGTACGATTGAATCGGTAAAACACAATAAAACCAGTCAAATAATATCATGTGATAAAACCTAACTTGATCATTAAAGCTTTTGACATGACATTTATGTAGAATTCATAGTAAAAATTTTAAAACTTAATTTTTTATTACAAAAAAAGGATAATTGCTATTTAATTTTTCAAAGTGAAAAATGCGCATCCTAAAAATGTTGTGATATTACCATTAATATTATTATATTTTAGTGCTTTATATTTCATTTTTGAACTAATCAATCTGTAAATCATGAGGTAATAAAATGTTGTGATATCACCATTCAATATTATTGTATTTTAATGCTTTAAATTTCATTTTTGGACTAATCTATAAATAATGGGATCATACAAATAATTAAGAATTATAGTTAGTAAATATTTATAGAAAAAAGTACCTAATCCAAGATATAAAAATAATTTTAAAAAGCTATTAATGGATTAAAATGATATTTAAAAAAAAACAATTTTTATTGACAATTAATTTTTTCCATAATTTGATAATTGGGTTGGAAGTGAAAATGAAAAAAAGAAAAAAAGTGAAACTGAAAATATTTTGTTAATTTTTTAATTAAACTTGTTAATCAAATTAGAATAGGTAAAAATGAAAAAGAAAAAAAAAATCGCAAGAAAAGGAAAGAGCAAAGTAAGGAAACGAAAAAACCAGCTAACCTTGGTAAGCAGTAACAAGTTTCATGGGGTCACGGTCCAACCTATCGGTCATAAAATTTTTCAAGAATTTCTTCAAATTAGGTTTTCAGGAAGAGCCGGACTGGACAAAGAGCCGGTCCTTTTCTTTCAGTTGGATCGACAAATCCGATCCGTGTTTCAATATCATATTAAATTAACATATATAGCAATTAAAAATATATTTTTTAAGAAATAAATTTTTTGGAATATTTTCAAAAAAAACTCCATCGTTTGACTTATTTTTTAATTTAATTTATAACATTTGTTTTATAACAATTAGGTATTTCGGTTAGATTTTTTTGTCAAAAATTAATGGTTTTCTATTGGAGATAATTTTTTATTGGCAAATTTGTCCCTATTTTTTTTATTATTTTAAATATATATTTTTTTATTTTCTACCATAATTTCTTAATTTGACTCTTAATTAATTAAATATTTGAATATATTAACTAACTTATTATCTTAAATTTATGAATTGAAAATTTAAATTTATAATTATAATAAATTTATCAAATTCTTATAATTATAAAAAAGGAGTAAATTAGAGAAAATTTTAATTATAGTTAAGATTGTAATTAACAATTAGATAATTAATAAATATTGCAATTAAAATTTTCTTCAATTTATGACATTTACTATTTTCTTATAGTTACAATATTTTAATAAATTTATTATTATTATATATTATATTTTTAAATCATAAATTTATAATAAGAAATTAAAATATATCAAATATAAACTATCAAATAAGATATTGGTTAAATAAAAATTAAATAAAAAATTACAATTAAAAAAAATAAAATTCTTTAGAACCTTACAAATGAAATAGGATAGATATTGGTGGAAAACAATCGTCGAAAATAGAAAACTGTTAGATTTTTTTATATGGAAAATCTAAGAGAGAGAGGCCTAATTGAAATGTTAAGCAAACATAGGAGGCCTAATTGTTATGAAAAAAGTGTTTTGGGTTTAAATTGTAATCGAATTAAACTTAGAGATTTTTTGTAATTATCTCAAAATTTTCTATATAGATATATTTTGGAGATATAAATGTTTTGAATTAATAAATTTTAAAAGTATTACTTATTGTGAATTAGACAATACTTTCATCATTGAGTTAGCTTATGGGATTCGCCTTTTAAAATTTAGCTAGAGAAAAATAAACTTTTGGACAATTCTTATTTCCTTGTGCCATAATATTATTGAAAATAAAACATAATTTATCAAAAACTAACTTAAAGATAAGTAGTTATCGAAACTATGCTCAATTATATTTCATGTCTTAAAAATTTTAATTTAGGAGTTATTTGAGATTGATGTTGGAAGTTAAAAAAGTAAAATTATAATTTTTATTATTTATTTGATTGATTTTTAAAATTTTTTAACTGTTTTTTAAAAATTATTTCTAGAAAAAAATATTTATTTATTTGTTTCATTTGTTTTTTAAATATTTTCTAAAATTTTAAAAATTAAAAATAATTTTTATTTTGAAAAATGCTTTTGGCCATCTTAATGCCAAACAGGATTTAATAAGAATGTGTTTGATATTACTGTTAGGTGTCCAAAAAAACAACAGATATAAAATTTTTTTGATTTAATTGATTGATTTTTTAATTTTTTATAAATTATTTTTCTCAAATATATTTTTAAAAAAAATATTTATTTATTTATTTTTTCCTAAAATCAGTTTTTAAAATTTTAAAAATTTAAAAATAATTTTTTTTTTCTAAAAACACTTTTAATAAACCAAATAAAAAACAGCCCTAAAAAAAATCGTCCAAATGGAGATAGCGAGTTGGATATTATCGATATTCAACAAACAAAATGCAAAGATAGAAGCAGAAAATGTAAAAAAAAAAAAGTCTAACGCCGACGGCGTTATCTTCATAGCATGAATTTCCGTACCATTGAGGTGGATCCCACGGCAGAGGGGATAGAGGTGGTGATGGTCCTAAAATCGATGTTGACGTTTGAATCCCTACCTTCGATCTCATCTTCAGACTTCTTTTATATTTTAATATATGTTTGTCAATTGCGTGTGCTTCACGTGCTCTAATATATTGCCTTGTGCCTTGTCATGGACAGCAAGCTCTCTCTAATTGGAGTTTGCTAATCACATGCTATGTGGCGCGTTAGAGCTAAGGTTTGACTATGATCGCTCGTTCATGTGGTCACGTGGAAAGTATAAAGGGTCTTCCCCACTTCATTTAGAAGGAGCGTGGACAACATTCTCACCTTTTATATATATATATATATATATATATTGAGAAAAATATAAAAAAGTGGAATGTAACATTTGCAATTTTTAAATAAAGTATATATATATATATATATATATATATATATATATTTTTTTTTTTTTTTTGATAAAAAATGGTTTGTATTTTAAACAGTTAGCAATAAACCGTATGTTACATATAATGATGTGTCACGTCAATACCACATAAAAAAAATAGTATTACGTAGAACATCCTAATAGTAAAAAACAGTATATTACATATATTTTTTTTATCAAAAAATAACACATACATTTATTTAAAAATTGTAAAAATCATGTCACATTTTTCTTTTTTTTCCCTATATATTTTAACCAAAGTTTTTTTGGAAGCATTTTTAACCAAAATTAAAGCCCTATATATTGTTTTTTCTTTTTACTCCGAAAAATAAATTTAAGAACTCATTATTAAAATATAATATCTTTTTTTGGAAAAATTTATGTTTGAGCTATTATCATTTTTCTTTTTTGGTCGAGGTCTTACCTATTGCTTATTACTAATGCAATCTCCTACAAAAATAAACTTTCTTCCAAAAAAAATTAAATTAGATTATTTTTAATGTATTATTAGGGTTTTTTTTGGTATAGAATCAGAATTAATTATTTTACCGACTCTATTTTTAAGTGTTAGTCTTAAAGTGATTGATCTATATTTTAATATTGACAATAAAATTAAATGTTACTAATATTTTCATTTAATGTTGTTTTGATAGTTAGCAAAGTTTCAAGCCCATATAAAATCATTTACTTAGCAAATTGTTGAAAAATTGTTGATGACTCCTAATTCGCAACCGCGACAAAGTACTCGCACTCGTGACAAGAATTGACATAAACCTCACAACCGTGACACAACATTAGACACCGTGAGAAAAGCTGCCCATAGTTCCACAATGGTTCACGATGTCAATCGCGCTTGCGAGACTACATGCGAAGCAAGATTTCGCGACCACGAGATTCATAGATATATGACCATTGTAAGTTGACTCAACTAGAAGCTGCCATGTGCCCCATGTCTCATCAGGGTTTTAGGAGAG
Organism: Triadica sebifera; assembly: GCA_023653625.1. NCBI lineage: Eukaryota > Viridiplantae > Streptophyta > Magnoliopsida > Malpighiales > Euphorbiaceae > Triadica > Triadica sebifera. Next base: position 24,083,049 of record CM042905.1, on the reverse strand, counting down.
CTTATGCACCTTTAAATTTTGTGACAGCGACCTATCCAAGTCAAAAATTCCTCCAAGTTCTAGAATAGTTCATGACCTCGTACGCGACTGCTAAGACACCCGTGAAAGGATATCTTGCTACTATGAAAAGACGATGTGACCATGAAATGCAACCTAATATAGTTGTTGAGGCAGGAACAAGACAAATCATGCCACATGTCAAGGACTAGCAATCAATCAAATTTTGCAATCGTGAAATATGTTTCACGACCACAAATTACTCTCTACAGATAGCATTTAATGTAAAGTTTTTATAACATTAAGAAGAGTTGTGGCTCCATTTGTAATGACTAATTGGTAGTTAAACACTATAAATACTCCACCAAAAGTCCATTAATGATACTCTAACAACTTCTAAGTGACCAAACTCTTGCAAAATTAATTCACAACTTCTTTATATTCATTGTGAGTGTTTTTGGTTCAAGTATTAGCTTAAACACTTAGGTTTTGTAAGGGTTTTTATGGAGCCATTAAAATATAAGGAATTGATTATTGTGTGAGCCATTAAAATACAAGAAATTAGTTGTTGTGTAAGCCATTAAAATACAAGGGAATTAGATTATGTGTTAGCCAAGAGTGAAAAATACCTTAATTGGAAGTGAGCTAGTGAAAATTGTATTTGTAACTCTTGTTGAGTTAGTGAAATACTCAATTGAGATTGGAGAGATGACATAGAGTTTGTTAACACTTGAATTTTATAAATATTGTGCCTTTTTATCTCTTCTTATACTCTTTAAATACTTCATAAGTACTTACTTAGCAAAAACATTTATTTGCCACCAATTTATCCCCCTTCTTGGTGATTGTTTGGTCAACAATTGATATCAGAGCTAAGTCTAGCAATGAAGCCTAACAAATGCTAGTAAAGATTAAATCAAGGACAATGAAAGGATTCAAAGGCTTAAACCTTACTTTGGTGGGTCAAACTATGCACATTGGACATTTAGGATGAAGACATATCTCGATAGTGAAGGAATTGATGTTTGGGATAATGTTCGGAAGGAGTGGACACCCCCAACAAGAAGGAATGCTGAAGGCAAAAAACAAATAAACCCAAGGGATGATTGGACAGAGTTTCAAAAAAGAGCAAATGGAAAGAACAAAAAGGCAATAACAATTCTAACAAGCTCTTTTATCTCTTGAAGAGTGTGGTAAAGTTCAACATGGTCTAACATCTATTCAATTTGGAAGACATTAGAGAACTACCATGAGGGCACAAACCAAGTAAGGTCTAAGAAGATTCAATTTCTTATCACCGGATATAAGCTCTTTAAGATGAAGCCAAATGAGTCCATTATTGTCATGATGAACTATGTTCTTGCTATCATCAATGGCATGAAGAAACTTATGTGGCATTACAACTTAGAAGACGTAAATAAAAAAATCTAATAAAGTCTTCCAATGAAGGATTATGGTTCAAAGGTTGCCAATATTGAAAAAGCCAATGACCGATGTGCTCATTAGCTAGTTTCTCACTCATGAAATGGCTCTAGCAAGGGACAATGAGCTTGAAGGAGAAAATGAGAGGAGAAAGCCTCTAGCACTCAAAGCTTTAACCTCCAAGCCTTAAGATGAAAATCTTCTGAGTGATGAGGAAAATGAGGAGATAGTCATGTGTTAAGTTTTGAACATGTATCTCATACATGGCACAATGGAAGTTTAAAAATTAATTGAACCCAAAAGCTATGGAACACGCTATGAACATTAAAATTGGATCATACCATCAATATGGAAGAAGTTGATTACCTTGTTTGTTTCTTTTAATCTTCCAAGTTTGTGAGCCTTTCCTTCAAGTTAGGTTGTTGCAAACTACAACAATCCAATGCTGGATTATCTCTAATGGTAATCCATATGAAGAAACGAAAAATAAGAACATCAAAGGGAGATGGGGTGTTAAAGCACCAAAATGCTAGCAACGATGATTCAATCTTTTATGAGAGGAAGACGAGAGAATAACTATTATTTCTCAATGTGGCAGCTATGAATTTGACCCTTAAAAGGGTTATTTATATGTTCTCTAATCATATTAGGGTTGGACATACGTAACCCATGTTGCTGATATCGGGGCCTTCACGACCGTGAATAGTAGTGTCACAGCCATGACACATGGTGCATGGCCAAATCATTTCTCTCTTATGTCTTGGATCTAATCCAAGGCCCATTTCACATTTCATTCATTCCTTCTATGTGTGTGACCCATTAGGTTCCTAGTTATGTTGGCAGCTCAAATCATCATATGATTTTGAGCAGATCATAAGCGATATCTAGCAATACATCATAACCCCCAAATGACTAAAAAGTCAGTAGTCTAATTGTAAACCCTTATATGGACAATTACTGTGCAATTGCACCTTTCACCACACTATACATCTTTTAGTTCATATCATGGTTTGTGTGTCAGCTTCTACTAGACTAATTACATTACATGTAGTCCAAATGATATTAGTTCTTGTCTATGAGACTCATTACCCTAATTACATATGTCCTTAAAGATCTTCTTCAAAACATGTCCACCTCGACTATGGATTTCTGAGTAATGATCTCTACAAGAGGCCATAGGTATGCTCTCCTTGTTCAGGAGTAGTGAATCTTTTATTAATTACTCAACTACCTTTGAATACCTCATGTTATACCTAATCACCATCATATGAGCAACCTTTGAGAGTCAATAATGAATAGAGTCAAAGTATAGGATTCAATATCCAAGATAACCTTTAGTATTTCAAGTCTAAGGATACTTGCACCATTGCTATGATGAGACTATCACTGACATTGAATATATACCCATGTCATTACCTCATAGTAGGTCATCCAATGTACTTGGCTACTCTAGCAAGCATCCATATGTTGTCAATGAGTACATCAAGTGCCTAAGGTGATTATCTTTAGGGTACCTCTCTAACATCATACTCTCAAGAAAGATCAAAATAATGATCACTAACAAGTATAACTCAATTAAGAATTATAAATAAAGAGCCTTAAGATTCACTAAAAGGAACTCCTCATCCAATAAAAAAAAAGGAGGATGTCAAGTTCTAGGAGTACAGAAAGAAGGGACATATTAAATTGGAGTGCCCTAAACTCAAAAAGAACAAGAAAAAATCCAACTTGGAAGATGGAGAAAAGAGGCACAAAGCTACATGGGATGATGACTCCTTAAATTATCTTAATGAAAATGAAGAGGAACTAGCCAATTTGTACTTCATGGCTATTGAGGACAACTTTATTGGTGAGGTATGTTCTACATCTTAAACTTATGATGATGTACATGATTTAATGGTTGATGTTGATGATGATGATATCATTGAGGTTATGAACCTATAAATGGAGCATGTTAGCCTTATGATAATTGATCTCTATTTTGATCTTGACAATCAAATTAAATATCACTAATATTTTTATCTAGTATTGTTTTGGTAGCATAAAAAATTTCAAGCTCATTGGAAGTCAAACACTTGGAGAAAATTTGAAGAATTTTTTTATGTCGTATAATTGGCAACCACGACATATAGACATCAAGAACTCACAACCACAACTTCAAAATTATGTCCTCGAGATGACAACAAAAACTTTCAGAAAGATTCACAATGTCATTCGTCCTCGCGAGTCTGACCATGAGAAATCTTTCGCTACTATGACTATCATTCGTGACCATGAAGTTCAAATAGTGTTACCATTGATATTTGGTCTAATAAGACTGACACATGTCCTCAGCTGAGTAGAAAAAAATGGAGGGATTCTACATAATCAAAATTCACAACCATGACATATATTTCACAAATGCAAAGTAAACATCACCAAAACACTATCATTCCATGGAGGTTCACAACTATGAATCATGCCACAAAAGGAGTCCTGCGATGGCGAAGATATTTTAGTTATTGCGAGATTTAAGTGATATTATCGTTATAGAAGCACACTAGAATCAACCACGTGCCACATGAACATAAGATATTAAAAAATTGCGACCATGAACTAGAAATCTCGACCGTAAACTAACTGCAAAAAAAAAAATTCAACTTGAATATTTTAGAATGTTAGAAATAATTATGGTCCCTACTTGTAATGACTAATTGGTGAGAAAACTCTATAAATACCTCACCAAATGGTCATTGAAAAAAGAACAAACTCTCTCTAAATGGCTATGCTCTTTCAATTCTATTTCCAATAATTTTTGTATTCAATTGTTATAAAGGTTGTTATGTGAGCCTTCAAAACGCAAAGAATTGGTTTTTGTGTTAGGTAGTTAAAACACAAGGAAAATTGGGTTTAGTGTGATCCGAGAGTGAAACACCTAGTTTAAAGTGAGTTAGTAAAACTCTAGTGTATCTCGCTTAGTGAGATAGTGAAAATATCCAATTACAGTTAGGAAAAGGAGTAGGGTTTGTTAACACCCAAACCTTTATAAATCATGTGTCTTATCTCTTTTTCATTATTTCTTTTATTTTTAGTTTATTTGTCTTTGTAAGAAAATTTTAATTATCTACCAATTCATCTCCCCTTCTTGGTGATTATTTGAGCAACAATTAATATCAGAGCTAAGTGTAGTATCAAAGCTTAATCAGTACTAGTAAAGATATAGAAATGACCAATAATGAATTTCAAAGTCTTAAGTCTTATTTTGATGGAGCTAACTATGTCCATTGGAAGTTCAGGATAGAGACATATCTTGATAGCGAGGAGAATGACGTATGGGATTGCATAAGAAAATAATGGACACCACCAATTAAGAAAGGAGCGGATGGTGAAGAAGAATTCATCCTAAGAGACAACTAGACAGAACCACAAAAATGAGCAAATGGTAAAAACAAAAAGGCCATGTCAATTATTGCAAACTCTCTATCCATTGAAAAGTGTGGTAGTATTTAACACTGTCTCACCGCATACAATATGTGGGAGACATTGGAGAATTATTACTGTAATACCCGATAATTTAGGCCACGGTCGTGGTTGACTGAAATCTGTCGCGCTGAATCAATTAGGGTTTGAATTCGGACATGAAGAAAAAAAAATTTAAATATAAAAAAAATATAAAAAAATTATTTTGGATATTATTAATTGAGAATTTTGAAGTTAGGAATTAAAATTTAGAAAAAAATAATTTTTTGCTGAACGAAATTGAGATTTACAGTGTTTTTGACACATATATTTTAAGAAGACATAAAAATAAAATATTTTTTATCTAAGGAAATGAATATTCTTTAGATTAAAATAAAGTAAGAGTGATTTAAGTTAATGGACCAATGGAGGACAATATTATCTATTCATCTTAACCACCCACGTAATCCAACTATAATAGTCAAATTCCACTTTTTAGTCATTTATTTCTTTTTCTTCCTCATCTACAACAAACAAACTTCTCTCTTCTTATTCATTGGAGCTGTGACCTCCTTCCCCCCCCCCCCCCAATTGTTTTTTTTTTCTTCAATCAAAGCTAAGATTAGATGGAAAAAAGTTGGATTAAGGCAAGATCATCAAGGAAGTGAAGCAAAGTGAGCAAAACTAAATGAAAGAGGAAGGAAGAAAGGAAGAGAAAAAGAGAAGGAAGATTTTAGTCATTTTGAAGATCTACAAAAGTGAGGTTAGATTTTCCATCTCTCACTTTTCTTCTATTTTCTTTGATTTTAGGGTTAGTTTTAAAGTTGGTAATTTAGGATGATTATTATATTAATGGTAATTAAGGGTTGATTAGTGTTTGATTAGTGTGAAATTTGTTACTAGGACAAGAAGGTGAACAATCTTTGAACCATAATCAAAGAGGAAGTAAGGGCAAGGAGAAAGCTAACTAGGAAGAAGAGAAAAATGAAGAGAAGTAGATCTTATGAGGTATGTACATTTGGCAAAAATTCAATATGGAAAATGTTGATTTTGATTTTGTGAAATTATGTGTAATTGTGTATGTAATTCTTGATATTTTGATTGAGTAATGAATTGGTGATTAAATGATACTATGAATGTGAAAATAAAAATTTGAATATGAGATTGATGCATGAAGGTGGAAATTGTAAAAATTAATTGAAATGCTGAAAAATTCTCTTATGAACAATGTCTACTTTTCTGGTCATAACTTGAGTTCTGAAAAATGATTTTTGAGTGATTCTTATTGGATTGGAAAGTTAAGACATATGAGTTCAACTTTTATTTAGACCATTAGACCTGAATATACCTAAAATTAGGTGTAAAATGGACTCAAAATTGTAAGAATTAATAGAAAAATATATTATTTGACTTTTCTTATAGTTATAATAATTAAATAAGTAAGTATGATGTAAAATATTTAATAGAGTTTATTTCATTTATGTGAAATTATATTAGTGTTACATACATAATTTATGTAAATAATAATAAAGGTAACAAATATAATTAAGTCATATAACATCTAGTCGAGAACTAGAAATTAGGATAAATTGACAAGCTAATAAAAGGGTAGAAATTTAGGCGCTAGGAAATACTGTTGAGATTTAATATGAGTTGAAATTACGTAGATACTAAGAAATAGTGTTGAGTTCGAAATTATGTAGACACCAAAAAGGTACTGAGTTATTGTTAAAAATATAGGCGTTAAACGTCAAGTTATAAAATTATTAAGTAGGCACCGAGTATACTGCCGGAGAGCAGAAACTCTGTATCCAGTATTTAGTTATGATCTAAGATGTCGTGAGCTATCAAATAAATAGACAAAAATGTAAATTATTAAATTGATATTTTAAATTGTATATCTTGTATTGTTAAAGAATTTCAAGTATGATAAATGAATGAAATGTTATAATTGATGAAATGTTTATTTTTGCTTGACATAAATGGTATTGATATTATTTGAATGTTTTGACATGCTTAGTAAATTAATTGTAGTTTCTAAAATTTTATTTTAGAAATATTTATATAATTATTGGATAGTTGTCAAACGTATCACTAAGCAAATAGCTTAATGCATGCGTTTCACGTGCAGATAAATAGCTTAACTGTTGCGTTAGGGTGACCAAAGAAAAAGGAAACCCCAAAATTAAATTGCAGCAGTTTATTTTCTTCTTGTATATTTTGGAAAATGTATTGTAAAAATTATATTTTAAGAATTTCTTTTGATGTAAATTTGTGGTATATAGGATTTATAAGGAGTGAATTTTGTAATTTATATATTTGGTATTATTTGTAAATGTATTTCCAAATATTATGGTTTAATGAATGAGTTCTTTTAAATCAAAATATTTACATCATTAGTTACATATTTAAATGATATAAAAAATAAATATATTAATAAATATTCCGCTAATAATAAACTCGAAAACTGAAAAGAAAAAAATTATACAATAAATTGAGCATTAGTTGTTTTTTTTTTTTACGAAAATAAGCTTAGTAGCACTTTGATACACTATTAATGACTAGAAGGGAGCGCTAAAATTACGAAGGAATCAAGTAAGTAAAATCTAAGAAGATCCAACTTCTTACATCAGAAATTGAACTCTTCAAAATGAAACCCAACGAGTCCACGAAAATGACGAACCGTCTACTTCCCATCATAAATGGCAAGAGGAAGTTTGGAAAACATATGAACCCGGAAGAAGTCAACAATAAGATTCTAAGAAGCTTTCCACTTAAAGACTACGGTTAAAGAGTCACCGGTATAGAAGAAGCCAATGAGGACATAAGCACTATGCTTACCGATGTGCGCATTGGCAAGCTTCTAACACATGATACGACTATCAAGAGAGATAGAGAACTTGAAGCAAATTGAAATAGAGAAAGCCTCTCGCACTCAAAGCCTCAACCTTTAAATCTCAAGAAGTGACCCAAGATGATCAAGAAAAGAGTGAAGACGAAAATGAGGATATTGCCATATTCTCAAGAAAAATAAAAAGAATGATCGAAAAAAGTTAGGAAATTCCCAAAATTTCAAGCAAATAGCTTCAAGACATTCTTCAAATGACTCATCACAAAGTGCAAAGATGAGGTAAAGTTCCATGAATGTTGAAAGAAAGGGAACATCAAACCAAATTGTCCAAAGCTCAAAAAGCACAAAAACAAGTCCCTTAAGGAAGATGGGGACAAAGGTCATAAAGCCATATGAGATAATGACAACTTTTCAAGTGAAAATGTGGACAATGAAGAGGAAGTGACCAACCTATGCTTCATGCCTTTAGAGGATCACTTCACGAATGAGGTAAGTCTTTGCTTTCACTTTTGTGATGATATTAATAATATTGATGATGATTGTTAAACCTTGAGGGGTATTTCTGTCATTTTGATGATAATAAATAAAATAGCAATATTGTATTTAACATACTCTTTTTCTAAGTCTATTAAACAGGTTATGGAATAAAATAGCAAGAATGGAGAAAGGAAGATTAATCCTAAAATTAAGGAAGAAGCATGTTCACGCCCATGACCCTATGTGTCACGCCCGTGACAAAGCTAACCGTCACCAAAACCAACATTTAAAGTTCACAGCCATGAAAGAAGACAACAAACTGTGAAATGCACATTTAAGTCACGCCCGTGAATTACATGTCACGCCCATGAACCTTCATGACAATTTCATCTAGAGAGCTTCACGACCAAAGTCACCACATGGATCACGGCTGGGAAGTTTGTCATGCCCATGAAGATATATGTAATATCCTTGACCTTCCCCACATGCATTTCATCGAACATAAGCATCTTGCATACAATTCAATTGAACACGTGCATTTCATACGTATTTTTGTAGGAACAAGTTCATGGCATGCACTAGCTACATGTCCTAGTATTTGACAATTATATCGAGTCGCACGTGTATCCTTATAACCTAAATGAGGATAACAAAGTATTAGAAATGAATTGAATAAGGTGTATAAATTAAAGTAAGCAAAGTGATTAGATTAAGATTAGTAAACAATTACATTGTTAATTTAGTTAAATCGGGTCAAATGATTAAGTTGTATTATTGTGTGAGTTAATGGAATTATAAATATATGTAAATAATAATAATAATAATATAGACAAAATAAAATGAAAATGACACAAAAGAGAAATAGAAGAGAAGAGAAAAGAGAAATGAGAAGAGAAAAGAGAAGAGAAGAAGAGAAGAAGAGAAAATGACAAAATGACAAAAAACAAGTTGGCTTTATCTTCATCTTTCTTCCCCATTTCTGCCTCCTCACTTCAGCCCCGTTTTCTTCTTCAATTTTCTCAATTCCAGAACTCAATTATTCCTTGTTTCACCTAGTTTTTGAAGCTAATTTATCCCTTTCAAGGTTTTTCTTGGTAAGTAATCAATTCTTATTGCTATAGGGTTGATTTGAGTTGCTTAGGTTCAATATCAGGCACTGAATTGTACCCCTATTTTGATGTTAATATAAATTGATTATGGAAATGTGTAAAACACAAAAGTTTTTCCTTTATATCTTATATTTATGGATATGTAAACATTTTTTCAATATGTTATGTATAGGGAGAGATATGCTCTTTGTACAGAAACTAGTCAGGGTGTAAACCCTAACCAAGTTAGCTACTGTGTGGTTTGATTTCAAATATGTTAAAGCCCTTATTTGAAGTCTCTCAAAACATAAAAGTTGTAGATATATGTGTGTTGTATCATTCTACCAAATTCAGATTCATAGGCCTTGTAAATTGTGAGTTATGGTGAATGGAACCATGACTGTTCCATGGTTTGAACTGCCTACTGAGTGCCCTGGGAAGATATAGTAACTTGTTTGGCTAATTTGAGCTTGTTAGAGCTAGATCATGTAAATGCTAAAAAAATTAGAGTTATAGGTATATGTCTTAGATAGATTTTGGTACTAATTTCAACTTCATTGGTTATGTATAGACTAATATATGGCATTTGGAATCCATACTGGTCCGGAAGTGAATTCTATTCTGGACCAGTAAAATGTTTGGTATAATTAGAAGCCCATAGAGACATAATTGGTAAAAGTTGTAAACATAAAACATGTTCCAAATTCACCCATATAAGTGTCTGTAAAGTTTCATTAAAATAAAACTTATATATTATAATTTATGATGAACCCAAATGAGTACCCTGAAACTGCCTAAAGGCAGAAAACAGAACACTCTTAGAAATTCCACCAAATATTGTACAATGATCCAATTGGTCTGAAATTTTAATATGTTATATAATTATATGTTATTTGTAATTAGGAATAAGAATCAGATTAATTGGTCAATTATAGAAAAATTTATAGGCTAAACAGTCCCATAAGGTCACACTGCCTCATAGGAAAAATCTTAACTATTGACATGAACAATGCATATTAATTTGTTTAAGCCACATTAAGTCTCTCTAATCATGAGTTAATCGATTATGTTTTTATATTAGGCTTGCAACATATTGGAGACCCACAAGGAGCAGATAGACAATAAGTTAGGGGTCGGAATCAAAGGAGAACGGTGAGTCTAATTATCGATTGAATTTTTTAGTGCAAATGAATGTTGCTTGCTATGTGATTCATGTGATTGTCATGATTGGTCCTTGATAATGTAATGATGGATATTTGTGACATTGTGGTACACATAAATGGTATACTTGCAGTATATTTGAGGTATATGTTTGACAAATGTGATATATATACATGGTATATGTATCGGATATGCAAGGTATATGCTTGACATATGAGATATATATGGAATATATGTATGTTGTATATGATAAAGATGCAATGGTTGATGAATGCTTAAATACAAGTGTATATGCATATGGGCTAAAAAGGCGTTGTGACTAGTTAATCGATATTGTAAAGCAAAAGAAGAGGCCTATGGCCCAACAAATGTGCAAATGAAACAAATGATCAAGCTAGTTAGCAAATGCAAATGCAAATGCAAATGTTCACATGGAAAATGTTCACATGGAAACCCGGGACAATGTCTGTTTAACTTGGTCACAACAAAATAAAATAAGCAAAGCATTTGCATACATAAAGAGTAATGATTATATGTTTCAACTTTATTGATACTTATATGATACTGATGAATGGAATGGAATACATGGTATATATTGGAATTGTGATTTATTACTATGAGTTGTTTGGTACTTTAGAGCTCATTGGATGGTTATTCTCACTGAGCCGCAACTCATCAATTTGCATCATTTTTCAGGTAAAGAAAAGTGATAGCTCATTTTGAGTAGCGTATAAAAGACATGGAGCACAGGTCACTGGCTGAGCCTCATCACTCTCTCTCCTTGCATTACACACAAGCATGAAAACATGTCATATGTATTTTGGACTTATGTGCTTGAATATGTATAGTCATTTTGGATTGAGTCTAAAAATGTATAAATGAAATCAACTCGAAAATACTTATGTGTAAAGTTTATGTTTTGATATATGTGATATATTATATTGTGGTGAAAACCTCAGTGTTAACTTTGCAAAGTCAGTGAATAATATTATAGGATATGAGACTTGCAAAGTCAATAAATTATATTACAGGATATGAAAAAAAAATTTTACTACTACTGTTAACAGGGTATTTTACCTTTCCAGTATGCCATGTATGATTACTGGATACAGGGATAGGTTATACTCAAATGCATAAGGTGTGATGTTACAATATATGTCACGCCCATGACCAAATATTTCAAAACCTTCCATAGAGCTTCACAACCAAGGTCACCACTTCAGTCACGGCTTGGAAGAACAGTCACGCCCGTGACAAACATAGTCACGCCCGTGAAAGATGAAAGAGAAAAATGTCAGGCGCGATTATTTGGGTTGGTACAACGGCTAGTTTTGTATTAAATGCACTCTAACGGCTATAATTAGCCATGGGAGTATAAATGCAAGTCATTTATGCATTCAATACAAGAGGATAGCAAATACTTTGAATCAAAATCTTATTACAAGCTATTTGTACATTTAATACTTTCATAATCAATATCTATTCTCTGTAAAAATCTTTTTGCTCATCATTTATTGAGCAATAAAGATTTGTAAGTATTTCTCTCTATAATCATTTATTACTCAAGTGAGTTTCGGGTATTTCTAGGTTAAGAGTAGAACACTTGTAAGGGTTGTTTGTGTGATCCTACGAAAACACAAAGTAAAGGTTATTTGTGTGAGCCTGTAAAACACAAGATAAAAGGTTGTTTGTGTGAGCCTGTAAAACACAAGGAATTGGTTATTGTGTGAGCCATTAAAACACAAGGGATTTCTGGGTTAGGTGTGAGCCATTGTGAGAAACACCATAGTTGGGAGTGAGCGTGTAAAACTCCATTGTAACACTTAGTGTGTTAGTGAAACTCCCAATTGCAATTGGGGAGAGGAGTAGGGTTTGTTAACACCTGAACCTCTATAAAAATCCTTGAGTCAAATTTCTCCATCCCTCTTAAAATTAATTTTTATTTCTGCAATTTAAAGTTAAATTTTTAAAACTCCAATTCAACCCCCCCTTCTTGGCTTAATATCTGGGCTACAATTGGTATCAGAGCTAAGTCTAGCATCGAAGCCTGAAAAGCGCTAGTAAAGATTAAGATATGGCCAGTGAAGGATTCCAAAGTCTCAAACCTTACTTTGATGGAGCAAATTATACCCATTGGAAGTTTCGGATGGATACATACCTGGATAGCGAAGGAATTGAAGTCTGGGTTAGTGTACGAAAAGAATGGACACCACCAACCAGAAGAGGAGCTGATGGTGAAGAAGAAATCCTATCAAGAGATGATTGGATAGAGCCTCAAAGAAGTGCAAATTTCAAAAACAAGAAGGCAATGACAATCCTATCAAGCTCATTATCTATTGAAGAATGTGGAAGAATACAGCACTTCCCAACAGCATACAGCATGTGGAAGACATTGAAAAATTATCATGAAGGAACTAAGAAAGTCAAATCCAAGAAGATTCAACTTCTTACCTCAGAATATGAGCTCTTCAAGATGAAATCCAATGAGTCAATCACTGACATGACCAACCGCCTTCTAGCCATTATAAATGGAATGAGGAAACTTGGGAAGCATCCGAGTCTAGAAGATGTAAATAACAAAATCCTGAGAAATCTTCCTCTTAAAGACTATGGCTCAAGAGTTGCTGGCATAAAAGAAGAAAATGAAGATATGAGCATCATGAATACTGATGTGCTGATTGACAAACTTCTCACACATGAAATGACAGTGAAAAGAGATAGAGAGCTTGTAGCAGAGCCAGAGAAAAGAAATCCCTTAGCACTCAAAGCCTCTACTTCAAAATTTCAAGAAGAAAGTGAAGATGATGAAGAAATGAGTGATGATGAAAATGAGGACATTGCTATCCTTTCAAGAAGAATAAAAAGAATCATTGAGAAGAAAATGAGCAACTCTAGAAAATTCAGGCAAAGAAACCTGAAACAAACTTGTAATGATGCATAAAGAAGTAAGGAAGAGGTAAAGTGCTATGAGTGTGGAAATAAAGGACATATCAAACCAGAATGTCCAAGGCTCAAGAAACATAAGAGCAAATACCAAAGAGACAATGGGGAGAAAGGTCACAAAGCCACATGGGATGACGAAAGCTCTTCAAGTGAAAGAGATGATAATGAAAGCGAAGAGGTCAACCTATGCTTCATGGCTTTTGAGGATCACGTCTCGAATAAGGTAAGATCACTACACTCATACTCATTAAACAATGATAGTAGTGATAATGATGATGATAGTGATGATGATGATAATGAACAAAGCCTTATAGAAGAATTAAATCTAGAATTAGAGAAATATAGAAGTAAATTCAGTACATATAAAAATAACATCTCTAATTTAAAAAATAAAATAGATTTTTTAGAAAAGGATAACATAAAGCTTAAATCATCTAATGAATCCCTCCAAAAGTCATTAGATAAATATTCATCAAGACCCTCAACTGCTTTTTTACTTAAAGAAAATAATACTTTGAAAAATGAAGTTGAGGAACTTAGAAATTCCATCTCAAAATATCATAAAGGTAAAGAGAGTTTAGATACTCTCATTGTGTCTCAAAGATCACCCTTAATTAGACATGGTCTAGGATTTAAGGACACGTCATCATCTTCTCACAAAACCATCTTTGTTAAGTATAGTGAACCTCACATCTCCACACTTATTGGAACAACACCAAGGAATAAGCATATTAAACCTTCTATACATAAAAAGAATAATCATGCCTTTATATATAAGAAACATGCATCTAGAAAAGCATCAATTAATCATGACTGTGCATGTCATTATTCTCAAAAATCAGTTTGATAGAAATATGGCATTCAAAAATATTGTAAGACCAAAAAGCAAGTTTAGACCGAAACAATGTAATTATTGTATGAAAATGGGTCACATATATAAACATTTTTGGATAAGGAAGGCTCATTGGGAACCTTCATGTGCTAATCTCCAAGGACCCAAGCTCATTTGGCTACCTAAAAATCATACTTAAATTGTGATTCTATAGGTATACCTCAAGTCCACAATAAACAAAAATGCTTGGCTATTAGACAGTGGATGTTCAAGGCATATGACAGGAGATAAAGAACTCTTCAAAGAAATCAAAAGTATTTATGGAGGTAAAGTTACCTTTGGAAACAATGCTAAGGGTAAGGTAATTGACATTGGATCTATTGGTATTAATGGTACTACTTTTATTAAAGATGTCTTACTTGTTGATGGCTTGAAACATAACTTGTTAAATGTTAGTCAATTATGCGATAAAGGAAACAAAGTAATCTTTGCTTCTAATGAATGTCTTGTGATCTCTATCGATGGTCAAGAGATATTTAAAGGAAAAAGAGATGTCAATACATACATAATAAATTTACATGAACTATCTAACCATTCCTTTAAGTGTCTTGTGACCACTAGTGATGAATCTTGGCTGTGGCATAGAAGGTTTGGTCATGCTAACATGGAATTAATACAAAGCCTCAGCACAGGAGAACTAGTAAAAGGACTACCAAAAGTCAAATTTGAAAAGGTAAGACATGTGAACCTTGCCAAAGAGGAAAGCAACACAAGTCATCCTTCAAAGCCAAAAACATAGTAAGTACCTCAAAACCTCTTCAACTCTTGCATTTGGACTTATTTGGACCTACTAAAATTGCTAGCTTAGGAGGTAAATATTATGCATTTGTCATCGTAGATGATTACTCTAGATTTACTTGGGTAATTTTCTTAGCTCAAAAGAGTGATGCTTTTGAAAATTTCAAAAACTTTGCTAAAAGAGTTCAAAATGAAAAAGGGTACTGTATTTCAAAGATAAGAAGTGATCATGGCAAAGAATTTGAAAATGAAAACTTTGAAAGCTTTTGTCTCGAACATGACATTTCACAGAATTTCTCATCTCCTAGGACACCTCAACAAAATGAGGTAGTTGAAAGGAAAAATTGGACTTTAATTGAAATGGCTAGAACAGTGCTCAATGAATATGGTTTACCGACTTATATTTGGGCAGAAGCCACAAACACTGCATGTTATATTTCAAATCGAGTTTTCAAAAGACCTATTTTAAACAAAACCTCATTTGAGCTATGGAATGGAAGAAAACCCTTGATATCGTACTTTAGAGTATTTGGATGCAAGTGCTTCATATTGAATACCAAGGACAACCTTGGAAAAATTGCCTCTAAATCTTATGAAGGTATCTTTTTAGGATATTCTATAACTAGCAAAGCATATAGAGTATTTAACAAAAGATCATTAACTGTTGAAGAATCTATGCATGTTATCTTTAATGAATCTAGTAGACTTGATCTTGTGAAAGGTAGTGTTCTTGATGATGTTGTAGGTAACATGGAAAGACTTGATCTTGAAAATGGAAAATAAGAAAATGATCAAGAAGATTCACATCAAAATGATTCTCTACCTCAAACTCAAGAAGAAAATGAACAAGAACTCCCAAAAAAATGGAGAATGACGAAAGATCATCCAAAAGAGCAAATCATTGGTGATCTCTCAAGGGGAGTAAGTACTAGATCTCATTTCAAACATTTAGTCACTGACCTTGCTTTTATTTCTCAAATTGAGCCTAAAAATGTTGATGAGGCTCTTAATGATGAAAGTTGGGTAATTGCCATGCAAGAGGAACTCAACCAATTTGAGAGAAGTAAGGTATGGACCTTAGTACCTAGACCCAAGGATCATCAAATTATAGGTAACAAATGAGTTTTTAGAAATAAACTAGATGAATAAGGTTCAATAACTAGGAATAAGGTTAGATTAGTTGCAAAAGGATATAATCAAGAAGAAGGTATAGATTATGATGAAACCTATGCACCTGTAGCTAGATTAGAAGCCATAAGAATACTTTTAGCATATGCATGTCACATGAATTTCAAACTCTTTCAAATGGATGTGAAAAGTGCATTTCTAAATGGTTATATAGAAGAAGAAGTTTATGTAGAACAACCGCCAGGCTTTGAAAGCTATGATTTGCCAAATAATGTTTTTAAACTTTCAAAAGCTTTATATGGTTTGAAACAAGCCCCAAGAGCTTGGTATGAAATACTAAGTTCTTTTCTATTAGAAAATAACTTTACTAAGGGAAATGTTGACACCACATTATTCATTAAAAAGCATAAGCATGATATACTAATTGTTCAAATTTATGTTGATGATATAATATTTGGTTCTACTAATGAGTTGCTTTGTCAAGAATTTGCTAAGTGTATGACTAGGGAATTTGAAATGAGCATGATGGGAGAGCTTAAGTATTTCTTTAGTCTACAAATAAAGCAAAACAATGAGGGCATATTCATCAACCAATCCAAATATGCCAAAGATTTAATTAAAAAAATTTGGAATAGAAGGATGCAAGAATGCCAAGACTCCTATGAGCACATCAACAAAATTGGACAAGGATGAAAAGGGTAAGAGCATTAATGAAAAGCTCTATAGAGGTATGATTGGATCACTTTTATATCTTACTGCTTCTAGACCCGACATAATGTATAGTATTTGCTTGTGTGCACGATTTCAATCATGTCCAAAAGAATCACATTTAAATGCAGTAAAAAGAATTCTTAGATATTTACATGGTTCATTGCATCTAGGTTTATGGTATCCTAGAAATTCATCCTTTGATATTATAGGATATTCAGATGCAGACTATGCTGGTAGTCTTTTAGATAAAAAAAGTACTTCAGGTACTTGTCACTTTATTGGAGAGTGCTTAGTTTCTTGGTTTAGCAAGAAATAAGTTTCAGTTGCTCTTTCAACTGCTGAAGCAGAGTATGTAGCAGCTGGATGTTGTTGTACTCAAATTCTTTGGATGAAACAACAAATTAAAGACTATGGTCATGATATAAACCAAATACCTATTAAATGTGACAATACAAGTGCTATAAATCTTTCAAAGAATCCTATTCAACACTCGAGAAGTAAGCATATTTACATTAGACACCACTTTATTAGAAATCATGTCCAATATGGAGATGTTGCATTAGAATTTATAAGTACAGAAAATCAGTTGGCAGATATTTTTACTAAGTCTCTAAATGAGGAAAGGTTTATTAGAAATCATGTCCAATATGGAGATGGATTAACCTTGTGATTGCTAAATTATCAAATCCTATGTGATAATCTTGATTTTAAATCATATCACTAGATATAAGGTAGTAAATTTGATGAAAATTTTATGTTAAAAGGGATAGAATCTTCATAGAAATGATTCAGTCTTGTTTTTAGGACTTAATTTTATTTGATGGAAATTTTAGGGAAGTCACGCCCGTGACATGTGTTCATGCCCGTGACTTAAATAGCCAAAAGAGGCAGTGTCATTCACGACTTGATTCACGACATCGTTCACGACTTCAAGTAGTGAAGCTTATTTTTACAACTTCATTCACTCTCATGAAAAGCCTTGTTCACGCTCGTGACATATTTTCACACCCGTGAACATATTCACCCTAAAACTCATAGAGACGTTCACGGTTTGAGTCATGCTTTGGTTCACAGGCATAAGTAGTGAAATTCAACCTTTCACGCCCGTGACGATTGTTTCACCCCCGTCACAGTTCATCATTCACGACCGTGACATTCAAAGGTCACGACCGTGACCATTTTCACGCCTTTATTCACGGGTAGAGCACCCCTTTAGAAAACCTTGAACACGACTATTCACGCCCGTGATGCCAGTGAATGCATCGGGTGTATAAGAAAATAGCCGGTTATTTTTCACATTTCAACCTTTCAACTCCTAGAAACTGCTCTCATTTACACACATTCAATGAGATATTGAAGATTCCGGCCCCCAAGTCACAAAATTTTGCTATAAATACCATCAAAAGTCCATTCCTTCATCAAAAATCATACTTCTTTAGGGTTTCCTCAAATTTTCTATCAAACAATTCCCAAACTCCACAAAGTTCATTTCTTCAATCCAAATGGAAACTGGCTCATCAAAAGGAACTAGAAAGAAGTCTCATGCTCCCAGGAGGTACGCAGATTACCTCATGAACAGAATTTTGGAGCATTGCCATCTCTGAAACTCCATCTTGAAGCAAAGGCCTCTCATTTCATCGAGGCCATTTGAATGGCAAACCGTTCGCACTATCGGGCTTGAAATGGTAATGACAGAGCAACTCCAGGCCTGTCATTTGAAGGAATTCGTGGACATTCATCAGCCTATATTAAGGGAGCCAACCCTGGAATTTTTGAGCACCTTACAAATGTCTCATACTGGAGTGGTAAAATTCCAACTTTGCAACAATCCGAACACCCTCAGTTCCATTGAATTCGGGGAATTATTTAATCTACCCTCGGAAGGCATCCTCAATGACAGCGAAGTGGAATTCTTTGCAACTCGAGCATGAACCCATTTTGGCACAAATTGTAGCTGGGATGTCAAGAAGACTAAGAGCACTCATCTCCGGTCCCCAGTGCACAAATATTTGCATAGGTTTCTAACCTATAGCATATTTGCTCGGGGAGACAACAATGGGACCATTCAAAAATCTGAACTCTTCCTTTTTAAGATGGCCAGAAGAGGTCTCACGGTGGCACTTTCTAGATGGTTTGCAAACCATCTTCTGTCCATTGCCACCAAACCCACATGAGATATACTCATTGGTGGATATGTCACCCATATGGCCTTGAAGCCTGGCTATTTGAAGCTAGATGAGCATCACTTCAATCTCATCCCAGGGCATCCTCGAGATCGATTGGATGTCGAGTCCTTCATCAAAATGGGAGCGGCTGTCAGAATTGTTCATGAGAACAATATTTACTACCGCTTCACAGACACTACTGGGGAGATAATTTGGGAAGACAATGATATGGGGGACTTCAAATCTGGCCTCCAAAGGATCCAGCAGAAGAAAAGGGCTCGAGTTGAGGAAGCACCTCCAGCGGCTGAGCAGGACATTGGACAATCCTCGGCTTCCACACCGAATTTGGCGCAGCAAGGGTTGACCTCTTGGCACCACAATTTGAGCAGCTGTAGGCTTCGATGGATGAGAGGTTGGAGAACCTCAAAGACTTCATGGAGTCTCGGATGGACAGCCATAAGGCAGAGGTTGCTCGACTTAGGGATAGGATGTTCGACTAGGTGTTAGGCTAGATGGTAGCCTAAATTTGCTTGTTTGCTTGTTTATTTACTTGTTTTTGTTTGTTTTTGAGGAAATTGTATTTCCTTTCTCACTTTTATTTCCCTTGGTTTGTACTTCTCTTTTTAACATTAATATATTTGCTTTGTTTTTCTTTTGGTATATTTATATTCTTTTTGTTGATGACAAAAGGGGGAGAACCTAGCAATATATTAAGTAAATGAATTTTGTATGCAAGTATGAAATTGAGCTTTAAACACATTAGATATATCTTAAGTATACTTTGCATATACCTTAGTGCAAGTTACATAAATAAATATGCCTTGATATACTCTAAATATACCTTACATATACTCCATGCCTTAAAAAAAAGAATTTTGGTATATATTGGATATACTTTGCATATAACTTGCATATACTTAAAAACTAGAAAGTTTATTTCAATGCTACATCATTCTTTACAATTCTTGCATTTCATCAATTTTATATCCTAAGTATCTTTTGAGGGAGAGACTTCTCAAAAGCACATATTGCTAGATTATTTGTCACCATCAAAAAGGGGGAGATTGTTAAACCTTAAGGGGTATTTCTGTCATTTTGATGATAACAAATAAAATAGCAATATTGTATTTAACATACTTGTTTTCTAAGTCTATTAAATAGGTTATGGAATAAAATAGCAAGAATGGAGAAAGGAAGATTAATCCTAAAATTAAGGAAGTAGCATGTTCACGCCCGTGACCCTATATGTCACGCCCGTGACAAAGCTAACTGTCACCAAAACCAACATTGAAGTTCACGGCCATGAAAGAAGATAACAAACCGTGAAGTGAACATTTAAGTCACGCCCGTGAACCTTCATGACAATTTTATCTAGAGAGCTTCACGACCAAAGTCACCACATGGATCATGGCTGGAAAGTTTGTCACGCCCATGAAGATATATGTCACGCCCGTGACCAAATGTTTCAAAACCTTCTAGAGAGCTTCACAACCAAGGTCACCACTTTAGTCACGACTTGGAAGAACAGTCACGCCCGTGAAAGATGAAAGAGAAAAATGTCAGGCGCGATTATTTGGGTTGGTACAACGGCTAGTTTTGTATTAAATGCACTCTAACGACTATAATTAGCCATGGGAGTATAAATGCAAGTCATTTATGTATTTAGTACAAGAGGATAGCAAATACTTTGAATCAAAATCTTATTACAAGGTATTTGTATATTTAATACTTTCATAATCAATATCTATTCTCTGTAAAAATATTTTTGCTCATCATTTATTGAGCAATAAAGATTTGTAAGTGTTTCTCTCTGTAATCATTTATTACTCAAGTGAGTTTCGGGTATTTCTGGGTTAAGAGTAGAACACTTGTAAGGATTGTTTGTGTGATCCTGCAAATATACAATGTAAAGGTTATTTGTGTGAGCCTGTAAACACAAGATAAAAGGTTTTTTGTATGAGCCTGTAAAACACAATGAATTGGTTATTGTGTGAGCCATTAAAACACAAGGGATTTATGGGTTAGGTGTGAGCCATTATGAGAAACACCATAGTTGGGAGTGAGCTTGTAAAACTCCATTGTAACACTTAGTGTGTTAGTGAAACTCCCAATTGCGATTGGGGAGAGGAGTAGGGTTTGTTAACACCTGAACCTCTATAAAAATCCTTGTGTCAAATTTGTCTATCCATCCTAAAATTAATTTATTTCCGCAATTTAAAGTTAAATTTTTAAAACTCTAATTCAACCCCCCTTCTTTGCTTAATATCTGGGCAACAATGATGTTGATGAGCGCAATATTATAAAAGTTTTTAACCTAGAATTATAAAAATATAGAAATAAAATTAAAATTAATAAGAATGATAATTCTAAGTTAAAAAAAATTTAAAAATCTTACAAAAAGAAAATCTAGAAAATAAAACCTCTAAAGAAACTCTTAAAAAAATCATTAGATGAATTTTCTTCAAGACCCTCAACTAAGACCTTACTTAAAAAAAATAATATTTTGAAAAAATGAAGTTGAGGAACTTAGAAATTCTATTTCAAAATTTCACAAATAGAAATAAAACATAGATACTCTTATTGTCTCATAAAGACCTCCCTTAGTATGACATAAACTAGGTTTTAATGGAGTATCAATATCATTTGCTTCTAATACAATATTTATTAAATCTATTACACTTAAACCTTTTCTATTGAGCTAATAGCTCCAAAATCTAAACACAAGGCACACACACAAACTCCTATTCAAAGAAATAACTTTGGAAGGTCACATAACTCAAGAGGTAAACCTTAAAAAGTCAATCATATTTTTATGTGTAAAAGGAATATACCTAAAAACTCACACACTACACATACATGTTCTTATATACATCATGCATCTTTAAAAGTAGTGAGGCCTAAATCTTATGTAATATGGCAAGAACTTCTTAAAACTAAATAATGTCATTATTGCATATAATATGGTCATATTAATTTGCATTTTCCGATAAGGAAGAGGCATTGGAAACCTTCCAAAGCTAACCCCCAAGGACCCAAGTACATTTGGATACCTAAAAATAAAATGTAAATTGTTTTCTTACAGATATGTCTAAAAGCCACCATAAAGAAAAATGTATGGTTTGTTGATAATGGATGCTCAACACACATAACTGATAATTGAAGTCTATTCACTGAAATCAAACAAATTGATGGTGGTAAGGTTACTTTTAGAAATAATGTTAAGGGAAAAATAATTGGCATTGGTTCCATTAGACTAAGTGGTGTTTCTTTAATTGAGGATTTATTGTTTGTTGATGGTTTAAAACATAATTTTTTTTAAGTGTTAGTCAATTATGTGATAAAGGAAACCAAGTCACTTTTAATTCTAATGGATGTCTAATAACCACCATAAATGGTTAAAAGATATACAAAGGAAAAAGAGATGACGATACTTACATAATTGACATACACAAGGTATCTAATATTTCCTCTAAGTGTCTTATATCTATTAGCAATGAATCTTGGTTATGATATAAAAGGTTTGGACATGCAAGCATTGAATTAATTCAAAGCCTTAGTAGAAAAGAGTTAGTAAATGGACTACTAAGAGTTATATTCAACAAATATAGAACATATGAATCATGTCAAAGAGTAAAACAACACAATACATCTTTTAATTCAAAAAATATTGTAAGTAATATTGGACCTTTACAGCTTTTACTTATGGATTTATTTGGACCTAATAGAACTGTTAGTTTAGGAGATAAATACTATGTCTTTGGAATTTGAAGATGAATCTCATTCATAAAACGCAGTGGAACAATAAAATTTTCAAAATGCGAAACAAGACTCTTACTCGTGCCATTAAAACTAATTTATCCAAACATAGAGGTAAGAAATTATACCTTGTAATTTCTTAATTTATTCTTCAAATTTTTACCTTGTTGGGTTGTTACAAACCACAACAATCCACTTTAGGATGTTTCTAATGTTAATACATGCAAAAATATGAGAAAAAACTAGAAGATAAATTGTTGAACACACCTCCAAGTGCTAGCAATGGTGTATGCTCAATTTGAGAGAATATGAAAAATAACTATTATTTTTCTTTTTGAATTTTATAATTTCCAAAAATAATTTTTAGATTTTTAAATATTTCAAAAATGTTTTTACCCCAAAAATAGTCTACATACAAAGTACACAAGACAAGGGGAGGGATTTTGGGGTTTTTGCCTTAATTAGCCTTAATTGGCCAATTAAGGCCAATTAGGTCAGCTGCTAGCCAACAACCGAGCTGGCTTGCCTGGCAGGCCTGCTAGGTAGGCCAGTAGCCTGTTCTAGCCCTTGATCCCCTAAATGATTTTTTAGTGCGATTTCATCGCGATCTGTACCAGAATAATTTTGTCATATTTTTGGATCTCATCCAAAACCATTTTACTCATTTTTCACATCTCCAATGCGTGTGACCCATTAGGTTCCCGATTATATTGGCCACTTAAATTAATAATTAATTTAAGCAACTTATGAGCAGTATCTAGCGACACATCATGACCCCCAATTGGCCGAAAAGTCAGTGGTTTGACTACAGACATTTCCATAGACAATTTCCATGCAATTATTCATTTCACCATTCAATACCCCACTTGATTCAGAGTATGGACATGTGTCAACTCCCACTAGACTGACTACGTCACATCTAGTCTAAGTAATGTTAGTTCTGTAACACACCCTCACCCCAGCAACACGTGCCTAGATAAGGGAGTGCTATACTGACTTTATCGGTTAAAATATCATTTTAAATTTTTTTTATACATGAAAATCCCTCATATATTTTTTTATTTATTTACTATTTATTTACTTTGTAGTGTGAAAGAAATCATAATAAAGAAACACAATACATTTTATATAATAAAGTATTATTTACAAAACGTGCGCTTACTTTACAAGTACTATAAAATAAAACTCAAACCATAAACACAACAGTTGTATGACCCACAGTATTTGATACAAGTTGCTCTACTGGATTAGGCCACCCTACCTTTATCTACTATTGTCTCTTTATTCTTCACTAAAACTGCGCGAGAGAAACAACCATACTAAGCTCTAAGTTTATTGGTGTATATAAATAAGGCAATAAACCATTTCATGCAACATGCATTGCCATATATCAATTTATGCTCAAATAATCTTTCCATGCAAATATACATCTCATATTATTCTAGCACACATAAACATCAAATTATATTATTATATCTTACTTTTGTTTTACTTTATCAAATCATCATTATTATCCATATCATAACTATTGATTCCCTTTTTATTTTCAATTACTTCTTTATAGCCCAAAACACCTATGAACCCCTAATTAGGAAAACGGAGTTGCCATCCAGGCACTTAGGAGTACCACCTAAGCAATATGATTTGCGCATATATAAGTGTCATCACCGGCTTTAATAATAGTGTCATCACCGACTTTAATAATAGTGCCATCACCGAATTTAATAATAGTGCCATTATCTGCTTCAATAATAGTGCCATCATCGACTTCATTAATTGTACCAATGGAATTAATCATACTCCCCCTTTGCTTGACATGCCAAACTATCATGAGTCTAGTCTCAAGTTAGGTATTCTAGGGCTTAGTTAATGTCATTAAAATTCATAGTTATTAAATTTACACTTTTCATGCATGTAAACGGTCAATTAATCACATAATTACTCAATAAAAATAGTATTTGCATAATATAACAAGGTTCACATCATTTTAGTCATTATATTCCTCAACTCATATGTTGCCTTGTCACAGGAAGATTCTGTACTTTGTTTTGGACCTTAATTTTAGTCTTATTAACATTCAAATTAAATTATAGGGTCTTCTTAGGTCTTTCATATCTTTCGAGATCTGCCCTACAATATGGGGTCAAAAAGCCAAAATAAATAATTTTATTCGCCCTTAAAAAAGGAAAACTGATTCTTGACTCCTCTTCAAGGCATAATATTAAGAATGCTCATTAAATGAGCAATTCAATAAGAGATCTCGGATCAAATCGGTTCTGAATCTTAGCTTTAATATGAAACTTGAATCACTTAATTTGGAGTTATGTGTCAAAAGATATAGTTAAATTAACACTGACTGGTCACTAACAATTTTGCCCAGAATTTTCTGGATAAATTCTAGGTTCCAATTTTATGTATTTTTCTGGAAAAAATAGATATATTTAGATTTTATGGTTTAAATAAGAGTTCAAGCCCTATGGCTTAGCTTTCAAACCCAACAAATAACATACAAATCTAAATTCCATAACTTAAGTTATAACATTTTATGTACTTATTGCTCATCAATTCCAGCAAAGAACGCACATATTTACTATCTTCAATTTTTTTTTATCAAAATTAATCCTAAGTCTAGCAAAAATTCATCCCCAAGATTTTTATCACAAAATACTATTAATTCAGAATCATTAACATGCCAAATGCTCAAATCATGCAATTAAAAAAAAGACATAGGCTATTGCCTTAGGTTATGCACAAACCTATTATTTTACCTTTCTTTCTCTTTTCCTTTGCTCCTTTGAGCTAGATCTTTGTTAATTTGAGTTCATAAAATACATAAAAGAGATCATTAAAACTTCATAAACCCTAACCTCTCTCTATCTTTTTGCTCTCTAGAGCTTCTTTGAGCATGAAAATAGAATTTATTATGCCTTTCTCTCTCGTTTTCACACTTTCTTTCTCACTTTCTCTTTCTAAAACTAAGCTTGGATATAGAGGAAATGGTGGGGAATATGGGCTATTTTAGAGAATAGAAAATTCTAGATGATAGAGATAAGGATGGAAGAGGAAGCAATTAAGAAGAAAGTGACAAAGTTAATTAATATGGGGTCCCATTTTTATCTTAAATATCTAGATATTCTTTTGGCTAATTAGTGTGTTCATCTCACTTAGTGTATGATGCTTTAAGAGAAATGTGAAAGACAACTTAATGATAGAAAATTCTAGATATGAAGAGATAAGGAAGGATGAAGAAACAATTAAGGAGAAAATGACAAAAGTCATTAAGGATGGGGACACTTAAGCCCATATGAATTTAATGTTTAATTCATGTATTCATGTATGTTATTTGGCTTCTTATAATTTTCCACTTGGTGTGGCTGGCCCACTCTATGTGTTTAATGTCCCAATCATGCATTTAATTGATAGTTATCCCAATTAATCCTCCAATTTTTGGTAAATTACAAATTGACCCCTAAACTTTTCAAATTTTGCAATTTAGTCAATTACCATAATTTAATATCTTTAAATACTTTAAACACTTTATTGAGTATTTTCCATAATTATTGGCCATTAATTTAATTATTTTTCAGTAAAAATCCAAATTTAGACTCCAGTCGAACCGTCGAGTCGTTTTAAGAACTCGCGTGACTAAAGCCTAAATTTGTGGTTATTACATTCTCTCCCCCTTGAAGTAAATTTCATCCTCAAAATTTTACCTGTTCAATTTATGAACAACTGAGGATATTGACTCTTCAAGACTTTTTCTTTCTCTCATGTGGCTTCTTCTATAAAATGATTCCGCCATAGCATTTTAACTAGAGGAATTCTTTTATTCTGAAGAATCTTCTCTTCACATACTTATATCGCCACTGGTTCCTTTTCATAAGTCATATCTATTTGCACTTCTATTTTTTCAGTTGGTATGACATGAGTCGGATCATACCTATATCTCTTTAGCATAGATATATGGAATACATTGTGAATTCGGTCCAACTCCGGTGGAAGGGCTAAACGGTATGCTATGGGTCCGATTCTTTCTAGATCTCATAAGGACCGATGAACCTTGGACTCAACTTTCCTTTTCTACCAAACCTCAATACCTTTTTCCAAGATGAAACTTTAAGGAACACTTTGTCACCCACCTCATACTCAATATCTTGCTTATTTAAATCGACATATGATTTTTGTCGATCTTGTGCTTCCTTTAACCTTTCCTTGATCACTTTAACTTTCTCCTCAATCTGTTGAACTATCTCAGGCCCAATCAACTTTTTCTCATTCAGCTCGGTCCAACAAACTGGTGTCCTATATTTTCTTCCATACAATGCCTTATATGGAGCCATGCCTATATGCGTCTGATGACTATTGTTGTAGGAAAACTCCATAAGAGGTAGATATTGATCCCAAATTCCTTCAAACTCAAGCACACAACTTCTCATCATGTCTTCTAACAACTGGATAATCCGCTCTGACTGTCCATCTGTTTGTGGATGGAAAGCTGTGCTGAAATTGAGTCGAGTTCCCAAAGCTTGTTGTAGGCTCTTCCGAAATTGCGAAGTAAAGCTAGGATCTCTATTGGTACACAAATCCGGTTCTTGAAATACATAGTACCATGTTTTGTTAAAGAAAATTCTGACTTTTCTCCATTTTTCAAGGCTTCGACCATCTTTACTAGTTTCTCATCTTGTTTCTGGACATCTTTAATTCTCTGCATCAATGTGGATTCCACTCGCATTTTAGCTAAAATTTTCCTGTTTAGTGCATCTGCAACCACGTTAGCTTTTCCTGGATGGTAGTCTATCACACAATCATAGTCTTTAATCAATTCCAACCATCTTCGCTGCGTCAAGTTCAACTCTTTCTGTGAAGGAAGATACTTAAGACTCTTGTGGTCCGTATAAATGTAGCATCTTTCTCCATACAGATAATGTCTCCAGATCTTACGAGCAAAAACTATCGCTGCAAGCTCTAAATCATGCATCAGATAGTTAAGTTCGTGAGGCTTAAGCTGTCTGGAGGCATATGCAATCACTTTTTCCTCTTGCATAAGAACACATCGTAGCCCATTGTGACTTGCATCACTGTACACAATATAGTCTTTTCCTGGAGTAGGCTGAGTCAAAACTTGTACTTCAGTCAACATTGTCTTCAATCGATCAAAGCTTGCTTGACACTTATCTGTCCATTCAAAACGGACCTCTTTTCGCAGCAGTTGTGTCAAAGGATTCGCTATAGATGAAAATCCTTTCACAAATCTCCTATAGTTTCCGGCTAATCCAAGAAAACTTCTCACTTATGTGATATTTCGAGGTGATTTCCAATTAAGAATAGCCTCGATTTTACTAGGATCAATTCGAATACCTTCTGCTGAAATTACATGACTTAGAAAACTAACTGCTTCCAACCAAAACTCACACTTAGATAGCTTTGCATACAATTGTTTCTCCCTCAAAGTCTGCAATACTTTTCTAAGATGTTTGTCATGCTCTACTCAATCTCTAGAATAGACAAGAATGTCATCAATGAATACAACTACAAATTGATCAATATATGGCCTAAACACTCGGTTCATCAGGTCCATAAAAACTGTTAACGCATTCGTCAATCCAAA
This sequence comes from Triadica sebifera, assembly GCA_023653625.1. NCBI lineage: Eukaryota > Viridiplantae > Streptophyta > Magnoliopsida > Malpighiales > Euphorbiaceae > Triadica > Triadica sebifera. The sequence goes on along the minus strand of CM042905.1, from coordinate 24,054,674 downwards.
TGGCATCACCAAGAACTCATAATGACCATAACGAGTCCTGAATGTCGTCTTAGATACATCTAACCCTTTGATTTTCAATTGATGAAACCCCAATCGAAGATCTATCTTTGAAAATATACTTGCACCTTTCAACTGATCAAATAAATCATCAATCCTAGGCAGTGGGTATTTATTCTTAACATTAACCCTATTAAGCTGTCTGTAGTCAATGCAAAGACGTAAAGTACCCTCTTTCTTCTTCACAAATAGTACTGGAGCACCCCATGGTGATGCACTAGGTCGTATGAATCCTTTATCTAACATTTCTTGTAACTGTATCTTCAACTCTTTCAATTCTATGGGTGCCATCCTATATGGTGTAATAGATATAGGATCGGTGTCAGGTACTAATTCAATAGCAAACTCTATCTCTCGGTCAGGTGGTAGTCCTGGCAATTCCTCAGGGAACAAATGAAAAAACTCACTAACAGTTAGGATGTCGGTCAACTTTGGACTTTTCTTTTGGGTATCAATCACATATGCTAGGTAAGTCTCACATCCCTTATTGATAAGTTTTCGAGCTTTCAACGCTGATATTACATTATCTGGATATCCTCTATCCTCGCTCATCACTACTATCTTTTCTTGTTCTGAAACTTTAATTCTCATATGCCTCTTTCCATAATCTATTATCACCCCATGGCGAGCTAGCCAATCCATTCCCAAGATCACATCGAACTCACAGAATGGTAGCTCTGTTAGATCTGCTGGAAATTGCCTGCCTTGAATTTCGATTGGGCAACCCCTAAACACTTTACTAACCCGCATATTGTGTCCTAACGGGTTAGTCACACGAATCTCATATTCTAGAGTCTCTCGTTTTAGACCCTCTCGACCCGATGGTGGTGTGCATATTTATGAGTGTGTTGACCCAGGGTCTATCAATGCATGTATACAAGAGCCAAAGAGAAGGAATTTACCCGCCATGACGTTAGGTGCATCCTGTTCCTCTCGGCCTCGCATGACATAAGTTCTTACTGGAGCAGCTCTACTGCCTTCAGGTCTCTTTACTGTGTCTGATCTGAATTGGTTTGGCCTTGCACGACCTCCTCTTCTTTGGCCTCGGCCTCGTCCTCGTCTTCTGTCTTACCCCATAGTCTGTATTGGTAATGACTCAACAGTCCCTGAGTCTCTGCTAAACTGTAGCAATGGACAGTTTCTTTTTAGATTGTCCTTGGAGCCACATCTTATGTACGCTCCTGTCATCCACCAACACTCTCCTGGATGCGAACGACCACAATGCTGACACACCGGTAGAGGTGTAGACCTACGGGATGCCTGTTTTGGTGCACTGGCTGCCGACAAAATAGATCTTACGGGCTGTCCCTGTCTATAAGAATGAGGTATGCTGGAACCTCCAACTTGGAATTGACCACCAAAAGATCTAGCTCTCTTGCCACTAGACTGTACTCCACTTAGTTGTGGTGCTGGTCTACTAAGCCCACTAACCTGTACTGGCTGTTGTGCCGCCAAGACTCTTTCAACCGTTCTAGCAGATGCTAGTAAACTGGGGAAGCTCATTATTGCTATTTTTTTTGTTAGCATCAAAATGACGGAAAGACCGAGGAAGAATTTTAGCTCACCCATCATGCTCATTTCGAATTCCCTAGTCATACACTTAGCAAATTCTTGACAAAGCAATTCATTAGTAGACCCAAATATGATATCATCAACATAAATTTGAACAATTAGAGTATCATGCTTATGCTTTTTAATGAATAATGTAGTGTCAACATTCCCCTTTGTAAAATTATTTTCTAAGAGAAAAGAACTTAGTCTTTCATACCAAGCTCTTGGGGCTTGTTTCAAACCATATAAAGCTTTTGAAAGTTTAAATACATGGTTGGGCAAATCATAGCTTTCAAAACCTGGTGGTTGTTCTACATAAACTTCTTTTTCTATAAAGCCATTTAAAAAGGCACTTTTTACATCCATTTGAAAGAGTTTGATATTCATATGGCATGCATATGCTAAAAGTATTCTTATGGGTTCTAATCTAGCTATAGGAGCATAGGTCTCATCATAATCTATTCCTTCTTCCTTATTATATCCTTTTGCAACCAACCTAGCCTTATTCCTAGTTATTGAACCTTGTTCATCTAGTTTATTTCTAAATACCCACTTGCTTCCTATGATTTGATGCTTCTTGGGTCTAGGTACTAAGGTCCATACCTTACTTCTCTCAAATTGATTGAGTTCCTCTTGCATAGCAATCACCCAACTTTCATCATTAAGAGCCTTATCAATATTTTTAAGCTCAATTTGAGAAACAAAAGCAAGATCAAAAACTAAATGTTTGAGATGAGATCTAGTACTTACTCCCCTTGCAGGATCTCCAATGATTTGCTCTTTGGGGTGATGTTTTGTCAATCTCCATTCCTTTGGGAGCTCTTGCCTGTTTTCCTCTTGAGCTTGAGGTAGAAAATCATCTTGATGTGAATTTTCTTGATCATTTTCTTCTTTTTCATTTTCAAGATCAAGTCTTTCCATGGTACCTACAACATCATCAAGAACACTACCTTTCACAAGATCAAGTCTACTAGATTCATCAAAAATAACATGCATAGATTCTTCAACAGTTAATGACTTTTTATTAAACACTATATATTGTAAAGTATCCTAGAAAGATACCCTCATCAGATTTAGAGGCAAAATTTCCAAGGTTGTCCTTGGTATTCAATATGAAGCACTTGCATCCAAATTCTCTAAAGTATGATATCAAGGGCTTTCTTCCATTCCATAGCTCAAATGAAGCTTTGTTTAAGAGAGGTCTTTGAAAACTCGATTTGAAATATAACATGCAGTATTTGTGGCTTCGGCCCAGAAGTAAGTTGGTAAATCATACTCATTGAGCATTGTTCGAGCCATTTCAATTAAAGTTCGATTTTTCCTTTCGGCTGCCCCATTTTGTTTAGGTGTCCTAGGAGATGAAAAATTCTGCGAAATTCCATGTTCAAGACAAAAGCTTTCAAAGTTTTCATTTTCAAATTCTTTGCCATGGTCACTTCTTATTTTTGAAATACAATATCCTTTTTTCATTTTGAACTCTTTTAGAAAAAATTTTGAAAGTTTCAAAGGCATCACTCTTTTGAGCTAAGAAAATTACCCAAGTAAATCTAGAGTAATCATCTACGATGACAAAGACATAGTGTTTACCTCCTAAGCTTGCAATTCTAGTAGGTCCAAATAAATCTAGATGCAGGAGTTGTAGAGGTTTTGAAGTACTTACAATGTTTTTGGATTTGAAGGATGACTTGTGTTGTTTTCCTCTTTGGCAAGGTTCACATGTCTTGTCTTTTTCAAATTTGACTTTTGGCAGTCCCTTTACCAGCTCTCCTATGCTGAGGCTTTGAATTAAATCCATGCTTGCATGACCAAGCCTTCTATGCCACAACCAAGATTCATCACTAGTAGTTACAAGACACTTAGAGGAATGGTTAAATATTTTGTGTAAGCCTATTATGTAGGTATTGACATCTCTATTTCCTTTAAATATCTCTTGGCCATTAATAGAGGTTACAAGACATTCGTTGGAAGTAAATATTACTTTGTTTCCTTTATCACATAATTCATTTACACTTAACAAGTTATGTTTCAAACCATCAATAAGTAAGACATCTTTAATGAAAGTAGTACCATTAATACAAATAGAGCCAATGCCAATTACCTTACCCTTAGAATTGTTTCCAAAGGTAACTTTACCTCCATTAATACTTTTGATTTCATTGAAAAGCTCTTTGTCTTTTGTCATATGCCTTGAGCATCCACTGTCTACTAGCCAAGCATTTTTGTTTATTGTGGACTTGAGGCATACCTATAGAATCACAATTCAAGTATGATTTTTAGGTACCTAAATGAGCTTGGGTCTTTGGGGGTTAGCACATGAAGGTTCCCAATGAGCCTTCTTTATCCAGCAATGTTTATTTATGTGACCAAATTTCATACAATAATTACATTGTTTAGGTCTAAAAATGCTTTTGAATGCCATATTTCTATTAGATTGAGTTTGAGAGCAATGACATGCATAACCATGACGAATTAGTGCTTTTCTAGTTGCATGCTTCTAATACATAAAGGCATGATTAGCCTTTTGAGGTTTCTTTCTTAGGCTTACCAATCTTTGATCATCCCTCTTATGTATAGATGATTTAGTGTATTTTGTGCTCTTAGCCCTTGGGGTTGTTACAGCAAATGTGGAGATGTGAGGTTCACTTGATTTAACAAAAGTAGTCTTGTGAGAAGATGATGATGTACCCTTAAATCCTAGACCATGTCTAATTAAGGGTGGTCTTTAAGACACAATGAGAGTATCTAAACTCTCATTTCCCTTGTGAAATTTTGAAATGGAGTTTCTAAGTTCCTCAACTTCATTTTTCAAAATATTATTTTCTTTAAGCACGGATTTAGTTGAGGGTCTTGAAGAGTATTCATCTAATGACTTTTGAAAAGATTCATTAGATGATTTAAGCTTAATGTTCTCATTTTCTAAAGCATCCATTTTGATTTTCAAATTAGAAATGTTATTCTTGTAAGTATTGAATTTACTTCTATATTTCTCTAGTTCTAGATTCAATACTTCTATTAGGCTTTGCTCATCATCATCTTCACTATTACTATCATTATCACTACTATCATTATTGAAGGAGTATGAGTGAAGTGATCCTATCTTATTTGAGATGTGATCCTCTATAGCTATGAAGCATAGGTTGACCTCTTCACTTTCATTGTCATCTTTTTCACTTGAAGAGCTTTCGTCATCCCATGTGGCTTTGTGACCTTTCTCCCCATTGTCTCTTTGGTATTTGCTCTTGTGCTTGTTGAGCCTTGGACATTCCGGTTCAATATGCCCTTTCTTCCCACATTCATAGCACTTTACCTCCTCTTTACTTCTTTGTGCATCATTAGAAGTTTGTTTGAGGTTTCTTTGCCTGAATTTTCTAGAGTTGCTCATTCTCTTCTCAATAATTCTTTTCACTCTTTTCTTCATTCCTCTTGAGATTTTGAAGTAGAAGCTTTTAGTGCTAGAGGTTTTCTTTTTTCTGGCTCTACTTCAAGCTATCTATCTCTTTTCACTGCCATTTCATGTGTAAGAAGTTTGCCAATGAGCACATCGGTATTCATGATGCTTATGTCTTCATTTGCCTCTTGAATCATAATCTTTGAAAGGAAAACTTCTCAGGATTTTGTTATTAACATCTTCCAAGGTAAGGTGTTTCCCAAGTTTTCTCATGCCATTTATGATGGCTAGAAGATGGTTGGTCATGTCAGTAATTCACTCATTGGATTTCATCTTGAAGAGCTCATACTCTGAAGTAAGAAGTTGAATCTTCTTGGATTTAACTTGCTTTGTTCCTTCATGATAGTTTTCCAATATTTTCCATATGCTGTAAGTAGTTGGGCAGTGTTTTATTCTGCCACATTCTTCAATGGATAATGAGCTTGAGAGAATTGTCATTGCCTTCTTGTTTTTGAAGTTTGCTCTTTTTTGAGGCTTTATCCAATCATCTCTTGACTGGATTTCTTCTTCATCGTCAACTCCACTTCTAGTTGGTGGTGTCCATTATTTCTGAATACTATTCCAGACTTCAATTCCTTCACTATCTAGATATCTCTCCATCTGAAACTTCCAATGAGCATAACTTATAGCGCCGCACCCCCTCACCCGAATCGCACGTGCGCGGATGAGGAAGCGCTGCTGCCTGTCTTCTTTACTTCTTCAAATCGCTATTACTATTAATTTACCTTTATTTTCTCAATCATTCATGTATATATAGATATAAACAAAAATCAGAGTACAATTTAGTTACATAAGATAGAAATTTTAAACATCAAATTAATTCTTAACAAACTTTAAAAGTAAGTTTTACAAGCTCTAAAACTTTTTAATATAAAAAGCCAAATACAAAAATTTCAAATCTTGTAACCCACTTTCTAAAGGTTCGGCTGCTTTACTTGAATAGGTTCACCACTTGCTTTATCTAACGCCTTCAGCTACCTTTCTATATCTGCGTGGAAAGAAAACTCCACGCTAAGCTCTAAGCTTAGTGGTGCATATAAATAAGGCAATATACTATGTCATGCAACAGGCAATAACATGTATCATTTTTCATATTAAAGTTCTTCAATACAATTCTATTCCTTATGATCCTATCTCATACAATTATGACTCCATGCATACAGGACAAATATCATTTTCATTTCCATTAATTATAAACATCTCTTTTACATCATCAATCATGTATTTATATATGTATACCATTTTCCATTGTTTCTATATATATTAGCCCACAACACCTATGAACTCCAGACTAGGATAATGGAGTTGCCATCCAGGCACTTAGGAGTGCCAACGACAATATGATGTGCGCATATAAGTGCCATTACCGGCATAGAAAATCGTGCCATTACCGGCGTAGTATTCATAATCCTTGCCATTACCGGCGTAAAAAATCATTCCATTAATGGTTTTCATCATACTCCCCCCTGTTTGGCATGCCAAACTATCCTTAATATAGTTCTAGGTAGTTGTTCTAGGGCTTATTCAATATCATATAATTCATATATCTCTATTTACTTCCAATCACAACCATATCAATATTCATGATTATTACCTGTATTAGTTCACGTATTTCATCCGTATCATTTTCCATATATCGTCGGTGTCAATTTACATATTTCATCTGTATCATATTCCATATATCATTCGTGTCAATTTACATATTTCATCCGTATCATATTCCATATATCATCCGTATCAATTTACATATTTCATCTGTATCACAATACAACACGTTTTCACATCAATACATATATATATAATTATTCTTATTTCCCTGGATATACAATAACTTCCATTTACTTACCTGAATTCCTCATTTAATAACCACATTCATAATTACAGATACAGAGAATTCACGGTCGTGATTACTAATTTCATGCCCGTGAATTAGTTCACGCTCATAATCCCAAGTCATGAATCCTATTGGAATGAATCACCCAAAAGCATTCACGGTCGTGATTACTCATTCACGCCCGTGAATAAGTTCACTTCCGTGATTCCAACCCGTGAACGCTTCTGGAATGAATAGTACTATTTCCCCACATAAGTCACAACCGTGATACAATCAGTTAGACCCGTGAACCCTCAAGTTCACACCCGTGACTTTCAGCAGGAAATCTGCATATAAACTTTTCATGTGGCAACCGCAACCCCCTCACTCGAACCGCACGTGCCTGGATAACGAAGCGTTGCCGCCTATCTTTCTTTACTTCTTCAATTCGCTATTATTATTATTATATTACCTTTATATATATATATATATATATATATATATATATATATATATATATATATATATATATATATATATATATATATATATATATATATATATATATATATATATATATATATATATATATATATATGTTTTTTTTATCACTCATGTATATGTGGATATAAACAAAAACCATAGTACAATTTTACTTACATAAGATAGTAATTTTAACATCAAAGTAATTCTTAACAAACTTTAAAAGTAGGTTTTACAAACTCTAACATTTCTTTAATATAAAAGCCAAATACAAAAGTTTCAAAACTTGTAACCCACTTTCTCAAGATTCGGCTGCTTTACTTGAATGGGATCACTGCTTGCTTTATCTAGCGTCTTCAGCTACCTTTCTATATCTGCGTGGAAATTAAACTCCACGCTAAGCTCTAAGCTTAGTGGTGCATATAAATAAGGCAATATACTATATAATGCAACAAGCATTAACAAATATCATTTTGTGCATAAAATATATTTGCATGCCATGACTATCAACATATTCCTATTTCATACAAGTATAAATGTCATGCTCACATAGAAAATGTTATTTTCATTTATCTTTAATGGTAATAACTCTGTTCATCTCTTTATCATTACATTTCAATCTCATCTCATCATCATTTTCTTATTCTTTTCTTTTCTTATTTTCCAACATATACTCATTATCTTGCCCACATCACTCTAAATTTTTTGGACTGACTGGATACGGGTTATGGATCAGGAGCGCTCTCATAAGCTTATGCCACCCTGTCCACTATTTGGCTCAAAAGAGCTTCTCAAATCAATGGCGCTCTCACAAGCTTAAGCCACATCGATTGAGTATAATTTCATCATAGATGAATAACCGGATCAAGGGCGCTCTCACAAGCTTAAGCCACCTTGTCCTCATTTATATGTGCTCATCGGAGCTTTCTCAAGTCAGTAGCGCTGTCACAAGCTTAAGCCACACTAACCGAGCATCCCAGACTAATGGCACTCTCACAAGCTTTAGCCACATTGGTTGAGGTATAGTACGGTACCGTTCGCCCCCTTAATGACATGTCATCTATCCTGATTCTAGTCCGCAAGTAGAGTAATGGGTTTTTTTTATATTTTCACATCAATCATAATTCTCAAGTTTCAACACATCAATATTCACATATTTATCAACATCTCAATTTTCTTGTTTTGCAAACATATAGTCATACTCGTACATCTTTTCATTTATTTAACTAGGTACATCAGTATTCTCATGTTTATCATCCGCATCAGATTTCATATAACATCCATGACAATTCACATATTTCATCCGTGACAATTCATTTTTCTATATCACCACATATCACATTCTCACATCAATATATATATATATATATATATATATATATAAAATATCATTCTTATTTCACTGGATAGGAAATGACTTTCATTTACTTACCTGCATTCTTCATTTGATAACCACATTGATAATTACAAATACAGAGCATTCACGGCCGTGATTATTAATTTATGCCTGTGAATTAGTTCACGCCCGTAATCCCAAGCCGTTAACGCTACTGGAATGAATCGCCCAAAAGCATTCACGGTCGTGATTACTCATTCATGCCCGTGAATAAGTTCACTTCCGTGATTCCAACCCGTGAACGCTTCTGGAATGAATAGTACCATTTCCACATAGAAGTCACAACCGTGAACCTTCAAGTTCATGCCCATAACTCAATAGTCACACCCGTGACTTTCAGCAGGAAATCTGCATATTCACTTTTCATTCATTCTAACATCATCCAAATCATACCAAATTCTATTTCATGCATTTCTAAGGTTCTTTACTCAACTTATTACCTTCTAATACATGTAAATGTCTTGATCATACAAGATTTTCTAGCATGCATCATTAATTCAATGTCACACAATGATCTCATTCATACATGTCTAAACCTATGATTTCATGCCATAATCATCATCATTCTTGAAACGCATTTATCTAAAATCATGTTCAACATGCATTATTTCAAACAAAAATAGGCTATTGCCTTAAGTTATGCACAAACCTTAATCTTTCTCCTTCACTCTTCTAGGTAGCTTTCTCTTTTCCTTTGCTCCTTAGAGCTTGTTCCTTGTTACTTGGAACTCCTAGAACATCATAAATCATTATTATCATCTGATTTCCTCAAGACCCTAAACTCTCTTTTTCTCTCTTAAAACCCTAGTTTCTCTCTCTTTCTACAAGAGTCTTGGATGAGCTCAAAATTCGAACTTCCTTTAAGAAAAGATGAAAAAGAAGAAGAAGAAGATATGCTTCTTACCTTACTCTTTTCTTCACTTGATCACAACTTTAGAGATTTTCTCTCTCTACCAAACTTGATTTTTCTTCCTCTTTCTTGTTCTTTCTAGCTTCCTTAGGAGTTATGGACCATGAAGATCACCTTGTCTTGCTCTTTCCCTTCTCTTCTCTTCCTTTCTCTTTTTAGAATCAAGATTGGTTATGGAGGAGATGAAATGGCTAGCGTGACTGGTATTTTAAGAGAGAGAAGAAGGCAGAAAATGAAGAGAAGAAAAAGAAGAAAAGATGGCATTAAATAGGGTAACCAAAAAGTCTTCATAAGAGACCCATCATTTGACCATATTCTCCCAATTTTATACTTAATCAATATTAATCCTCTTTCTTTAATGTCATGGCCGGCCAACCCAAATTTTAAGTGTCCAAATTTCCTAGGTTAATTAGCAATTAATCCCATTAATCCTCCAATTTTTGGTAAATTGCAATTTGACCCCAAAACTTATCTAATTTTACAATTTAGTCATTTACTGTAAATCAACTTCTTTAAACTTTATAATCACTTAATTAGGCATTTATCATTTAATTTAGCCATTACTTGATCAATTTTTGTAAAAATCCGAATTTAGACTCTGATCAGTCAAACGCGTCAACTTCGCGACACGTGTGACTCAGTGCCTAAATTAGCGGATATTACATTCTCTCCCCCTTAAAATAATTGCGTCCTCGAAATTTACCTGTTCATTCGGGGTTGAACAACTGGGGGTACTGCTTCTTCATCACTTCTTCACTTTCCCACGTGGCTTATTCAACTGTATGATTCTGCCACCAAACTTTAACTAGAGGGACTCTCTTGTTTCGGAGAACTTTCTCTTCATATGCTATTATAGCCACTGGTTCTTCCTCATAAGACATGTCTATCTGTACCTTTATTTCCTCAATCGGTATAACATGGGTTGGGTCTGAACGATATCTTCTTAACATTGAAACGTGGAACACGTTATGAATTCAGTCTAGCTCCGGAGGAAAAGCTAATCGGTAAGCCACTGGTCCTATTCTTTCCAGAATTTCATAAGGACCAATAAACCTTGGGCTTAACTTTACTTTTCTATCGAACCTCAATACCTTTTTCCACGGCGAAACTTTAAGAAATACTTTATCACCTACAACATATTCTATATCTCGCCTCTTTAAATCAGCATATGATTTCTATCGATCTTGTGTTGCCTTTAGCCTTTCCTTGATCACTTTAACTTTCTCCTCAGTTTGTTGAACTATTTTCAGCCCCATCAACTTTTTCTCATTCAACTCGGTCCAATATACTGGTGTCCTACACTTTCTTCCATATAAAGCTTCATAAGGAGCCATGCCTATGCTCGTTTGATAACTGTTGTTATAGGCAAACTCTATAAGAGTTAGATGTCGATCCCAACTTCCCTCAAATTCAAGCACACAACATCTCATCATATCCTCTAGCAACTGTATAACTCGCTCTGATTGTCCATCCGTTTGCGGATGAAATGTCGTGCTAAAATTTAGTCGAGTTCCCAAAGCCTGCTGTAGACTCTTCCAGAACTGCGAAGTAAACCTGGGATCTCTGTCAGAGATAATAGACACAGGTACTCCATGAAGTCTCACTATCTCATTCACATAAATCTCAGCCAGCTTGTTGAAAGTATAGTCCATTCAGACTGGTAGAAAATGTCCCGACTTCGTCAATCGATCTACTATCACCCATACTGCATCATGCTTTCTCTAAGTTACCGGTAAACCGGACACAAAATCCATCGTGATCCTCTCCCACTTACATTCTGGTATGGGAATCGGTTGTAGTAATCCTGTGGGTAATTGATGCTCAGCTTTCACTTGTTGACAGATTAGACATTTAGCAACATATTCAGTGATATCCTTTTTCATCCCCGACCACCAGTATTGTGCTTTCAAATCTTGGTACATCTTGTTCCCACCTGGGTGCATAGTATAAACTGTTTCATGAGCTTAGTTTAAAATCTCTGACCTCAACTCTTTCATACTTGGCACACAAATCCAGTTCTTGAAATACACAGTACCATCTTCTGTTAAGGAAAATTCTGACTTTTCTCCATTTTTCAAGGCTTCGACCATCTTCACTAGCTTCTCATCTTGTTTTTGGACATCTTTAATTCTCTGCATTAATGTGAATTCCATTCGCATCTTAGCTAAAATTTTCCTGCTTAGTGCATCTGCAACCACGTTAGCTTTTCCTGGATGGTAGCCTATCACACAATCATAGTCTTTAATCAATTCCAACCATCTTCGTTGTCTCAGGTTCAACTCTTTCTGTGAAGCAAGATACTTAAGACTCTTGTGGTCCGTATAAATGTAGCATCTTTCTCCATACAGATAATGTCTCCAGATCTTAAGAGCAAAAACTATCGCTGCAAGCTCTAAATCATGCATCGGATAGTTAAACTAGGATCAACTCGAATACCTTCCGCTGAAATTTCATGACCCAGAAACTAACTGCTTCCAACCAAAACTCACACTTAGATAGCTTTTCATACAATTGTTTCTCCCTCAAAGTTTGCAATACTTTTCTAAGATGTTGGTCATGCTCTACTCGATCTCTAAAATATACAAGAATATCATCAATGAATACAACTACAAATTGATCAATATATGGCCTGAACACTCGGTTCATTAGGTCCATAAACACTTTCGGCGCATTCGTCAATCCAAATGGCATCACCAAGAACTCATAATGACCATAACGAGTCCTAAATGTCGTCTTAGATACATCTGACTCTTTGATCTTCAGTTGATGATACTTCAATCGAAGTTCTATCTTTGAAAATATACTTGCACCTTTCAACTGATCAAATAAATCATCAATCCTAGGTAGTGGGTATTTATTCTTAATAGTAACCCTATTAAGCTGCCTGTAGTCAATGCAAAGACGTAAAGTACCGTCTTTCTTCTTCACAAATAGTACTGGAGCACCCCATAGTGATACACTAGGTCGTATAAATCCTTTATCTAACATTTCTTGTAACTGTATCTTCAACTCCTTCAATTCTATGGGTGCAATCCTATATGGTGTAATAGATATAGGAGCAGTGCCAGGTACTAATTCAATAGCAAACTCTATCTCTCGGTCAGGTGGTAGTCCGGGTAACTCCTCAGGAAATACATCAGAAAACTCACTAACAGTTGGGATTTCGGTCAACTTTGGACTTTTCTTTCGGGTATCAATCACATACGCTAGGTAAGTCTCACATCCCTTATTGATGAGTTTTCGAGCTTTCGAAGCTGATATCACATTATATGGATGTCCTCTATACACACCCATCACTAGTATCTCTTCTTGTTCTGAAACTTTAATTCTCATCTGCCTCTTCATAAGGGACCCACCATTTGACCATCTTCTCCCAATTTTATACTTAATCAATATTAATCCTCTTCCTTTAGTGTCATGGTCAGCCAACCCAAATTTTAAGTGTCCAAATTTCCTAGGTTAATTAGCAATTAATCCCATTAATCCTCCAATTTTTGGTAAATTGCAATTTGACCCCAAAACTTATCAAATTTTGCAATTTAGTCCTTTATCATAAATCAACTTCTTTAAACTTTATAATCACTTAATTAGGCATTTATCATTTAATTTAGCCATTACTTGATCAATTTTTGTAAAAATCTGAATTTAGACTCCGATCAGTCAAACGCGTCAACTTCGCGACACGTGCGACTCGAGGTCTAAATTAACAGATATTACATAATTTGCTCCATCAAAGTAAGTTTGAGACTTTGGAATCCTTCATTGGCCATATCTTGATCTATGCTAGACTTAGCTCTTATACCAATTGTTTCCCAGATATTAAATCAAGAAGGGGGATTGAATTGGATATTAAAAATTTTAACTTTTAAGTGCGGAAAGAAAAAGTTAAGTTGAGTAGGGATAGGAAGAAATCACACAGGAATTTTTAGAGTTTCAGGTGTTAACAAACCCTGCTCCTCTCCCCAATCTCAATTGGGAGTTTCACTAACACACTAAGTGTTACAATGGAGTTTTACAAGCTCACTCCCAATTATGGTGTTTTGAACAATTGGATCACACCTAACCCAGAAATCCCTTGTGTTTTAATGGTTCACACAATAAACCAATTTCTTGTGTTTTAAAGGCTCACACAAATAACCCTTACAAGTGTTCTACTCTTAACCCAAAATACCCAAACTCACTTGGGTAGTAGATTATAAAGAGAAACACTTACAAATCTATAATGCTCAGAGAATAATGAGCAAAAAGATTTTCACAGAGAAAAAATGTTTGTTTTGAAAATATTAAATGCACAAATGGCTTACAATAAGATTTTGATCCGAAGTATTAGTTATTCTCTTGTTCTGGAATCATAAATGATTTGCATTTATACTTCCATGGCGAATTATAGCCATTTGGTTGCATTTAATGCGGAAATAGCCGTTGCACCAACTCTTATTTTTGCGCCTGACATGTTTTTCTTTCCTGTTTCACGGTCGTGAGTATGAGTCTTATGGTCGTTACTGTTCTTCCAAGCCATGAATTGAGTGGTGACTTTGGTCATGAAGCATTCTGGAAGGATTTGAAGTGTATGTCATAGGCGTGACATTATATATTCATGGGAGTGAACATCCTTCCTAGACATGGTCCAAGTAGTGACTCTGACTGTGAAGCTGTCTGGAGGAATTTATCATGTCTTCTCACGGGCGTGACTTCCTTTCACGGTCATGACTGATATGATCATTCATGGTTGCTATCATTCTTCATGGCCGTGAATTTTAAATGTTGGATAGTTGGTGCTAAGCTTCATCACAGGCGTGACATATAAGGTCACAAGCGTGAACATGTTATTTCTTCATTTTTTTTCTTTTTAAGATTAGTCTTCCATTCTCCATTCTTACTGTCATGTTCCATACCCTATTTAATAAACTTAGAAAACAAGTATGTTAAATACATTATTGCTATTTTATTTATTAGCATCAAAATGACGGAAATACCCCTCAAGGTTCAACAATACCTATAGCAAGCCCCTGAGTGTCCCCAACATTCTCTTTTGTGTTTTTGACCATGTGATGTACACTCTGGTGCTGCATATCTTTGTGTCTATGTGTGGCTATTGGCAGCTATAGAAATGACTCTGGATGATGGTGCATGTCCAGTAAACCCCCTACAGACTTTGACTTTAGCCTTGCCCTCCAAACTAGAATTGTCTAAAAGTGGTGTTGCCCAGATAATGAACCAAGGAGGGGGGTTGAATTGGATATTAAAAATTCTTAACTTTTAAGTGCGGAATAAAAAGTTAAGTAGAGTAAGAATGGGAATATATCATACATGTAATTTATAGAGGTTCGAGTATTAACAAACCCTACTCCTCTCCCTAATCTCAATTGGGAGTTTCACTAACACACTAAGTTTTACAATGGAATTTTACAAGCTCACTCCCAACTATGGTGTTTCCATCAATGGCTCAAACGTAACCCAGAAATCCCTTGTGTTTTAATGGCTCACACAATAAACCAATTCCTTGTGTTTTAATGGCTCACAAAAATTACCCTTACTCTTAACCCAATATACCCAAAATCGCTTGAGTAGTAGATTACAAAGAAAAATACTCACAAATCTATAATGCTCAAAAATTATGAGCAAATAGATTTTTACAGAGAATTTGAGTTTTGTTGAAAATAATTAATGCACAAATGGCTACAACAAGATTTTGATTTGAAGTAATTGCTTATTCTCTTGTTCTGGATTCATAAATGACTTGCATTTATACTTTCTTGGCAAATTATAGCCATTTGGATGCATTTAATGGAAAATAGCCGTTGCACCAACTCTTAATTTCGCACCTAACATGTTTCTCTTTCCTCTTTCACACTCATGAATATGTGTATCACGGTCATGAATGTTCTTCCAAGCCATGGTCCAAATGGCGACTCTTGCAATGAAGCATTCTAGAAGAATTTGAAGTGTTTGATCACGGGTGTAACTTTATACTTTCACGGGCATGAATATCCTTCCAAGCCATGGTCCAAGTGGTGACTCTGGCCGTGAAGTTCTCTGGAAGAATTTGACATGTTATGTCACGGGGGTGACTATCTTTCACGGGCATGACTGATTTGATCATTCACAATTGCTATGATTCTTCATAGCTGTGAACTTTAAATGTTGGAGAGTTGGCACTAAGCTATATCACAGGCATGACATAATCAATCACGGGCGTGAATATACTATTTCTTCATTATTTGACTTGCACAAGTAGTCTTCCATTCTTGCATCATATTCTATACCCTGTTCAATAAACTTAAAACATAAGTATTGTTAAATAAATTATTCCTATTTTATTTGTTAGCATCAAAATGAAGGAAATACCCCTCAAGGTTCAACAAATGGTATGAGCCTTATTGCTCAAGGTTTGTACCCCACTGAAAGATGGTCCCCTAAAGTCTCTCATAGATGACTCCTCTGATCTCTTTAGATTAAACCTCTTTACTATCGTAATAGCAGCATATACCAACTTTGGAAAATCTTCAAACTGCTGTGAAATTTGATCTCATCTCTCTTACCATCCTCAAACCAGTGATATTTTTCTACCTCATCCCTAATAATATCAATTGAATACTTGCTCAACCGAGTAAACTTTCTCTCATACATTGTCACGGTCATGTTTCCTTACTGTAGGTTTAGGAACTCTCTTTTCTTCTCATCTGTATATGCCTTTGGCACATCTGTTTCTTGAACTCAACTATGAAGAAATTTTAGTAAGCAGCTTTAGAATTTGAGGCTTATATAGAACCAATTTCTATCAATCGTAGGCATGCTCTTGGAAGAGAGATACAACATACCTAGTCCTATGCTCTAAATCACAATCCAGCTCCTCGAAGACCCTCTCAGCCTTTTCTAACTAAAAATCTACAGCTATTAGGTCATCATCAAACTTGCCTATGAAATTTGTTGCTCCATACTTCCTTAGCCTGTCAATCTAAACCCTAGGTCTTGGTGATGGGGAAAGAAGAGGTGGGGGTTGCAACGGTGGTGGAGGAGATGGCATAGCCTGTACCAAATGATGCAAAAGAGTTGCTAGGTTTTGCATCAAATGATCCTAAGATAGATCCACTAGACTAGCCATTGGTTGCTGTGGATGAGGACCAACATCGGGCCCGCGAACACTAGGTTGCATCTATGGATTATGAGCCTCTACATCAGGTGGAATGTTACTCTAAGCCACATCATGTTGTTCGATCTCCATACCCAATATCTAACCTATAAATCGATAAAGAATAGCCCACATCAGAGTCATATAGGATAACACTCGCACATCTGATACACAACCCTTCCCACCTAGGCTTAGAACCACTTAAACCTAAACTCTAATACCACTAAATGTAACACCCTTCGTTATAATTGGGAATAAACCCAATTATACCAAAGAATGTTATAATGCATATGATTCCAAATGTCATAATTTAAAACTTTGATGCACCATGACCATGATGACTTATAAGAAAAATCATAAATCGGCATTAAAAGGCTTAAATACAAAGATTTAATAATAACAAACAAGCAATGCACTAGCCTAACAGTTTTACAAAAACGGATAGTTATAAAATTATGTCTCTAAAAATAAAAGCATGTACATCTATAACTACCCAACCCAACAAAAATACCAAAATATAACAGTTGTATCACTCTCCCCAAGTATATATCCTTAACTCTGTTCTTGGGCGTCCTCCTCTATCAATCAAGACCTAAGCTCCGAACCTGCGCATGGGAACACCCATACGCTAATCAACCTAATGCTTAGTGGCACATAACAACATGCAAAGCACAATATACATATATAAAATGAATGATACACTTACTGTCATACCAATATGACTTACCTTACCGTCTACACATACAACATACCACATACTTATGGTTTTATGCCTCAATGTTATCAATACAATACTCTATTATGCATAGCATAATAATATAATCAATTTTCAAACATACAACTATTTACTACAGATAGAAATTATTACTCATACAATATACAAGCCATATATCATGCCAATAACATTTATAAACATCAGCATTTACCAATGTAATCCATTTAACATCTCAATCTATTAACCATAATATATCTCTAAATGCATGTAACCCAAAATCATGCCTTATCTTACCCCAAAAATCACCCACAACATACATTCAAGACAAACAACACAAGAATATGTAAGTTAAAACTTTGAATGTGGTTATGTACAAACCTTCCACTTAGGATGTAGCCTAATCAAAATTTTAGCTTTTTAAGCTTGTCATCTCCCTTGGTATGGACTTTTAGCACCTCTACCAGCTCCTATAAATAAATAAAAACATCTCTTTAAGATTTTTGGGACTGCAACCAAAAGCAAGTATACCAAAACCAACTCCCTTTCCTTACAACTCACAACCCTCTCTTTCTAACTCTTTTTTGTAACTTTATTCTCATAAAACTGGGTCTTTGAAGCTCTAAAAATGGAGAAGAAGGATTTTTGGTGATAAAAAGAAATAAAGCTAGCATGTTTAGTTAGTTAACAGAGAGTGGGGAACAGATTTTAAGGGATGGGCAACAGAGAAAATTATAGCTGTCTCACTTGCTCTGACTGCCAGGATTCATGGCCATGAGTCATCCTTCACTGGCGTGATCCACATATTCATGATTGTGATTAAGCTTCACAGTTTGTTCATTGAAGACCCAACATTCACGGTCATGACACCACTTGTCGCTGGTGTGAAACAGTAAAATCCAAAACTTGAAAACATTTTCAATACCCTTCTTAACTCCTAATTCTCACCAACCCTTAGCAAAAATTATAGACCTTATATATAGGCGTTACTGGAGCATAAGATATTCAAAACTCGTGACCATGAATAGGAAATTGTGACCATGAACTAACTGTAGAAAATAAATTTCAACATAAATGTTTTAGAACATTAGAAATAATTGTGATCACTATTTGTAACAACTAATTGGTGAGAAAACTTCATAAATACTTTACCAAATGGTCATTGAAAAAAGAACAAACTCTATCTAAGTGGCTATACTCTTTCAATTCTATTTTTCAATAATTTTTATATTCAATTGTTATTAAAGGTTGTTGTGTGAGTCTTCAAAACACAAGGAATTTTTTTTGTGTTATCCAGTTAAAACACAAGGGAAATTGGGTTCACTGTGATCAGAAAGTGAAACACTTAGTTTGGAGTGAGCTAGTTAAACTCTAGTGTATCTCATTTAGTGAGATAGTAAAAATACTCAATTGCAGTTGGGGAAAGGAGTAGGGTTTGTTAACACCCAAACCTTTATAAATTGTGTGTCTAATATCTCGTTCTTTATTTCTTTTATTTTTTGTTTATTTGTCTTTAGAAGAAAACTTTAATTATCCACCAATTCTTCCTCCTTTCTTGGTGATTGTTTGGGCAATAAAGAGATATAAGAAGAAAGTAGAGCTTTACAAGAAGAATAACTATAAACTCAAGAATGATTTTAATGATCTATAAAAGGTAGTTATAGAGCTAAAACCCTCTAATCATTCTTTAAAGAAGTCAATAAATGAAATTTCATGAAAATCCTCAACTACTTTTCTTTTAAAAGAAAATAATGCTTTGAAAAATGAGGTTGAGGAGCTTAGGAAATCTATTTCTATATTTCATAAAGGGAAAGAAAGTTTGGATACCTTAATTGTATCATAAACACCTCCCTTAGTGAGAAAAGGTTTAGGCTTTAATGGAGCAGTATAATCATTCTCTCCACCTAGCACTATATTTGTTAAGTCCACCATACCATAAATCTCTTCTATTTAGGTAATAGCCTCAAGGGCTAAAGACAAGGGAAGGCACACTTAAAACCCCTTACTCAGAACAAGACTAGCAAAATGTCATATGAATCAAGAAGAAAGCCTTATAAGGCCAACTATGAATTTTTTATACAAGAGGCATACACTTAGGAAAACACCCACTACACATGCTTATTCATGTTCATGTTGTCATGCTAGGACGAGAAGAGTTGAGAAGCCTAAACTTCATGCAATATGGAAAAACCAATTTAAGACCGAACAATGCCATTGTTGTATAAAGCTTGGGGACATAAACATTTATTGTTTTATAAGAAATTCTGATTGGGAACCTTCTAAAGCTAACCTTCAAAGATCCAAGTTCATTTGAGTACCTAAGAACAAAGACTAATTTGTTGTTTTATAGAAGTGCCTCAAGTCCATAATAAAGGAAAATGTTTGGCTTATACGTAGTGGATGCTCAAGATACATACCAGATATAAAAACTTATACAACAAATCAAAAAGATTGATGATGGTAAGGTCACATTTGGAAACAATGCCAAAGGTAAGGTAATTGGCATTGGTTTTATTGGTTTAAATGATGTTTTTTTTATTGAAGATATTTTGCTAATTGATAGTTTAAAGTACAAAACTTTTAAGTTTGAGTTAATTATGTGATAAGGAAAACCATGTTACCTTTAGCTCCAATGGATTTCTTGTAACCACGTTAAATGGACGAAAGATATTCAAGAGAAATAGAGATGAAAATACTTACATAATTGACTTACATAAGTAAACTAACTTTTCCTCTAAGTGTCTTATTTTTATAGCGATGAGTCTTGGCTATGGCATAGAAGACTTGAGCATGCAAGCATGGATTTAATTCAAATATTTAGCAAGGAAGAGCTAGTAGATGGGCTACCAAAATTTAAATTTACTAAAGACAAGATAGGTGAGTCATGGCAAAGATGAAAGTAACACAAAATATCTTTCAAGTCCAAGAATGCATTTAGATCTTTTTGGTCCTACTGGAGTTGGTAGTTTAGGAAACTCATGAGAGTGATGCTTTTGAATCTTTTAAAAACTTTACAAATAGGGCTTAAAAAGAAAGTGGTTATTTTATTTAAAAAATAAGAAGTAATCATGGCAAAGAATTTGAAAATGAGCTTTTTGAAAAATTTTGTTTGGTAAATGATATTTCACATGATTTTTCAACTCCTAGAACACCTCAACAAAATGGGGTTATCGAAAAGAAAAATAAAACTTTGGTAGAGATGGTTAAAACAATGCTCAATGAGTATGGTTTATAAACCCACTTTTGGGCCAAAGCCACCAATAGAACATGTTATATTTCAAATTGTATTTTCAAAAGGCATATTTTGAATAAAACTTATTATGAGTTAGGGAATGAAATAAAATCCAAAATCTCATACCTTGGAGTATTTGGATGCAAGTGTTAAATTGAACACCAAGTACAACCTTAGAAAATTTGCCTCAAAATTTGATGAATGCATTTTCTTAAGTTACACCACAACTGGCAAAGCATATATAGTCTTTAATAAAACAACACTAGTTGTAGAAGAGTCTATACACATTATTTTTGATGAATCTTGTAGACATAATCTTGGAAAAGGTAGTACTGTTGATAGTGTTGTAGGTTAAATAGAAAAGCTTAATCTTGATTATGAGGACAATGGCGAGTCTTCAAAGAAAGAAGAAAATGATGATGATCAAGAGGAGAAAGGACAAGAAGAGCATCAAGAGGAATCTTTACCTCAAGCTCAAGAGCAAGGCATCCAAGAGCTACCAAATGAGTGGAAGTTTGTAAGAAACCATCCCTTGGAGCAAATTATTGGCGGTTCCACTAAGGGTGTAAGTACTCGATCTTATCTTATGGTTTTGGATTCTAATCTTGATTTTGTCTCTCAAATTGAGTAAAGGACCATTGAGGAGTCTCTTAATGATGAGAGTTTAGTTATTTCTATGCAAGAGAAACTCAACCAATTTGAGAGAAATAAGGTTTAGACCTTAGTTCTAAGACATAAGGACTACCTAATTATTGGTAGTTAATGGGTTTTTAGGAACAAAATAGATGAGCAAGGTAATATAACTAGAAACAAAGCTAGATTGGTTGTCAAAGGGTATAACTAAAAGAGGCATAGATTATGTGAGACCTATGCTCCGATAGCAAGATTCAAAGCCATTAGGATTCTTTTAGCATATGCATGTCATATGAATTTTAAACTTTTTCAAATGAATGTTAAAAATGCATTTTTAAATGGTCTTATAGTGGAGGAAGTAGATGTTAAGCAACATCCTGGTTTTGAAAGTTACGAATTTTCATACCATATTTTTAAGCTCACTAAAACCTTGTATGGTTTAAAACAAGCTCCAAGAGCTTGGTATGAAAGGCTTAGTACATTTCTTTTGGAAAATGGTTTTTCAAAAGGACATGTAGGTACTACTATTTTTATTAAAAAATATAAGTATGATATCTTAGTTGTTCAAATTTATGTGGATGATATTATTTTTGGGGTTATTAAAGTGTATGATTAAGGAATTTAAAATGAGCATGATGGGAAAGCTCAAATTCTTTATTCGTCTTCAAATCAAGCAAAGGAAGAATGACGTCTTTATCAACCAAATCTATGTACACCAAAGAGTTATTGAAATAGTTTGGAATGGAAGGATAGAAGAGTACCAAAACCCCAATGAGTACATCAACAAAATTGGACAAAGATGAGAAGGGTAAAGCTATAGATGAAAAGTTTTATAAAGGTATGATTGGTTCATTTTTATACCTTGCCACTTTTAAACCCAATATCATATTTAGTGTATGCTTGTATGCTATGTTTCAATCATGTCCTAGGAATCTCATAAGCATGTAGTAAAAAATATTTTAAAATACCTTCATAGCATAATGCACTTAGGCTTATGGTATCTTAGGAAAATATCATTTTATATGATTAGTTTTTCAGATGCCGATTATGTCGATAGTCTCTTAGATAAGAAAAATACTTCTAAAACTTGTCACTTCATTAATGAATGCTTAGTTTCTTACTTTAGTAAGAAATAAGTTTTGGTTGCCTTAACCAAGGGGAATATGTGACAGTGGATTGTTGTTGCATTCAAGTTCTTCAGATTAAACAACAACTCAATTGATCATATTTCTATCAAATGTGGCAACACAAGTGTAATAAATCTTTCTAAAAATCTCATTCAACCTTCAATGAGCAAACACATAAATATTATACATTATTTTCTTAGAGATAATATCCTAAAATGATATTGTGTTAGAATTTATGACACAACCAACCAATTCGAAAATATTTTCACCAAGCATCTCAATGAAAAAATATTTTATTTTATAAAAAGGGAGCTTGAATTACTTGATGGGAGCATATTGATTTGAAAAATCATTTGAACGCATGCATTGCATTCATCATGTTAATTGTGTGTACTTACTATGTATTATATGCTTTTGAATGCCTATATGCTTCTTATGTGCTTAATATATTTTATGTGATGATAAAATGCTAAATTGTTATATGCTTGAATTTTTTTATGCCCTGTAAAATTTTGATCTTTTGAACACTTGAAGTTCAATTCCATGTTCTACAAGATTTAATTGATCAAAGACATTTACATTGATCATAATTTATGTGTCACAACTAAACTCATACATCTTCATATGTTTGTAAACTTCTTTTACATGTAAACCTGTAATTCGCGATCGCTATATAGGGCTTGTAGTTGTGAATTGTATGTTTTTCTGTTATTTTCCTTTATAGACATTTTGCGCTTGCAACAGGAAGTTTCATGCTTGCAAATTTTGAATCATTTCATAACTGCTATGCCTGCTCCCTTTATAACACCCTTTGATATAATTAGGAATAAATCCAATTATAATAAAGAATGTTACAAAATATATGATTTGAAAATGCCATAAATTAAAATATTGATGCACCATGGCCATGATGATTTATTAAAATCATAAAATATCATTAAAAGACTTAAATTCAAATGAAGATTTAATGATAACAAACGAGCAATGCACTAGCCAAATGGTTTTACAAAATCGATAGTTATAAAATTACATGTCTTTAAAAATAAAAGCATGTATATCTATAACCATCCAACCCAACAAAAATAACAAAAATACAACAGTTGTATCACCCACCCTAAGTGTTTATCCTTGACTCTGCTTTTGGGCATTCGCTTCTATCGATCAAGTCCTAGGCTCCAAACCTACACATGGGAACACTTATACGCAAAGCAACCTAAAGCTTAGTGGTACATAACAACATGAAAAGCACAGCTTACCTATACAAAATGAATTGTCTTTAAAAATAAAAACATGTATATCTATAACCATCCAACCCAACAAAAATAACAAAAATACAATAGTTGTATCACCCACCCTAAGTGTTTATCCTTGACTCTAATTTTGGGCATTCGCTTCTGTCAATCAAGTCCTAGGCTCTAAACCTACATATGGGAACACTCATACACAAAGCAACCTAAAGCTTAGTGGTACATAACAACATGAAAAGCACAACATACCTATACAAAATGAATGATACACTAACTGTCATACCAATATAACTTACCTCGCCATCCACACATAAAACATACCATGTATTTATGATGTGATGTCTCAATGTTCTCAATACAATACTCAACAGTCATCAATCCTACAAGTATATACCATATAAAAAATTATTTAATTACCTTCTTTCTTGTCCGTTTTACTTTTAACTAGACTAAATTGAAAACGGATAATCTACAGCTCTCACCTGAGTCATCAGGACACCTGCCTGAGATTTCCAAAACACATGTCTGAGGAAAAAGAGTGTGCACATATCAAGCACTGAGGGAAGCACACTTGGCTTAACCCTAGCCTCAAGAATCTCGAACGTGACCAACCTAGGTCACTTGGTACCAATCTCTCCTTAATGGCATACTATCTCTCCTAGTATAGTCCTTGTTAGAGTAATAGACTTAGTCGTTTATCACATCACATACCATTTCATAATGTACATCATCCATGATTCTTATAATCACAACCATAACATGCATTCTTATGACATGTTAAATCCATACGACAAAGGTACTCTACCTCAAACCGAATCAAACTCGATTCATATGCAAACATACAAATTTTCAAGATTAAGAAGATTTATGCCTATGAATACACTTTCATGGTCATGAAGTAGTTTACTCGTGAATCAAACCATGATTCACGTGTGAATCAGCAACATATTTATGACCGTGATCCAATAATATGCAAGTTAAAGCTTTGAATGTGCAAGTTACAAACATTTCACCTATGATAGAGCCTAACCAAAGCTTTAGCTCTCTAAGCTTGTCCTCTCCCTTCAGATGAGCACCTTTACCAGCTTTTGCATACAAGAAAAACGTCCTCTTAGTCTCTTAGAACTTGGAAAGAACCTATAAAACACAAAATTAAGCTTTTTACAAGCTCACAAGCTTCTTCTCTCACTTTTCTCTCTCATTTTCACTAATGAAATTAGGTCTCTCAATCTCCCACAAATGAAAATGTGGTGATCTGAAGGTAGAAAAAGATGGAGGTGGTGTGTTAGGTTAGTTTTCAGATAGTTAGGAGCGGATTTAAAGGGATGACAAAGAGAGAAAATTGCAATTGTCTCACCTAGTTGATTGCCTAGGATCCACCCATTCATGATCTTGATTAACCTTTAAAATTTGTTCACTAAAGACTCAACATTCACAGTCGTGACACCACTTGTCATGGGCTTGAAACAACAAAAACCAGCAACTTTAAAACCTTTTAATATTTTTCTTAACTCCTAATTCACACCAACCATTAACACAACTTATTATATACAGGCATACCACTAATGCATGTGATCAAGGGAAATACATGCTAATTGCATATGTTCAAATGATATGCCTGTAGAAATACATATGTCGGAAGTTGAGGCTATTACACCCATACGCTAAGCAACCTAATGCTTAGTGGTACATAACAACAAGAAAAACACATCATACTTATACAAAATGCATGATACACTTACCGTCATACCAATATGACTTACCTCACCATCTGTACTTACTACGTACTATGTTTTTATAATGTCATGCCTCAATGTTCTCAATACAATACTTAATTATGCATAGCATAACAATATAAACAACTATTAATCCTACAAGTATATACCACACATAGAAATTATTAATTACCTTCATCTTTGCCCGCTTTACTCTTAACTAGACTAAATTGGATACAAGTATTCTATGGCTCTCACTTGAGTCTTCAGGACACCTGCTTGAGCTTCCTAGAACACATGTCTAAGGAAAAAGAATGTGCACATATCAAGCACTAAGGGAAGCACACCTGGCTTTACCTTGGCCTCAAGAATCTCGAACATGACCAATCTAGGACATTTGGCACCAATCACCCCTCAATGGTATACCATCTCTCCTAGCTCTAGTCCTAGTCAGAGTAATGGGCTTAACCATTTATCACATTACATGCCATTTCATAATGTACATCACTATGATTCTCATAATCATAACCATAATATGCATTCTCATGACATGCTAAAACTATACGACAGAGGTACTCCACCTCAAACTAAATCAAACTTGATTCACATGCAAACATACAACTTTTCAAGATTAAGTAGATTCACGCCAGTGAATATGGTTGTGAAAAATCTCTTAATGATTAGTCTACCTATGAATCAAACCGTGATTAACCTATGAATTAGCAACATATTCATAACCATGATCCACCCTTCATGGGCATGGACCCAACCGTGATCTTAACCTTGAAATTACCTATGAACTGGTCTGCTTCAACAATACAACTTTAATTCACAATATTTCATGCCTATGAACCACCAGTTCATTGCTGTGAATATGGAAATATTTCTAGAAAATAGAGCACACCATCTGATACCATTTTCATAGGCAATAATCTCCATTGTTATGACGAGCGTGACATTGTCCACTGGCGTGAATATCTGCTTCACGGGCATGAATCTTTGCTAATTTTTATTCTTTTAAACTTCAACCAATTTCAATCAACTTGCTTCATGGTCTTAGGAATATGTAACCTGTCTAATGCACTTAGAACACAAAATGTGGTAACATTCCTTATTGCCCTATTAATTATGATCATCAAAATGAAGGAAATATCCTTCAAGGTTCAACAATCTCTCCCTTTTTATGGTAACTAATAATTTTACAACATGTGGCTTAAAGAGAAATGAATTTATCTCCCTCAAAAGTTTCTTAATAAATATGAATTATAAAGAGTACAAGGATACCACATTTCAAACCATAAGCATTTAAGATATGAAGTTTCAAATGAAGTTCAATTAAGCATCGATCATAACATTTATGCCAAGTATATGGAAGGTATATATAAAGTATGTTTTATATTAAATGGCATTTATGTTAAGCATATTCAAAGTACATATCAATTATATGTTGTTATGTCAAGTATATGTTGTTAAGTATATTGCATTTCTTCTCCCCTTTTGCCATAATAAAAAAGAGATAATCAAGAGAATAAAATAGATAATATAAAGCAAATCTCATATGTCATTACATAATCAAAAATACATATTTATGTTTAAGTACAAATATGATTTCCTAGCTAATGATCCTAAGGATCCTAAAACAAGATATTAAAGCATGAAACTAAAATTAAGATAAATCATGCCTTGAAGCCAGATACTTACTCGTGAAGATGAGCTACCTCCTCCTTAAGGGTATCAACTTTCGACTCCATAAAATCTTTAAGATTCTCTAGCTTCTGATCAATGGATTGCTGAAAGAAATCCATGCTTTCTTGAAGCATGTCAAAGCGAGGAGTGATAAGTGCCATAAGCTACTGAGCCATGTCCAGTTAAGATGAAGATGCTTCACCAACTGCTGGAGCATTTGGCATATCCATTGAAACACCAAAAGGCTCGACTCTAACTTTTTGTCTCTGATATGGCCCTTGAAGGTCAACTTTAAAATCTTCTGAATCCTCTGGTTCCTATGCAATCTCACCTATAAGGGTGATAAACCTATAATAGGTGTCATCATGAAAGAGGATTCTCATTGCGGATCCCATCTTGATGAAGGATTCAATGTTTAGTTGATCTCTAAGGGATGTCGGGATAATGGTGAAGTTATGATCACTAAGATCCATCAACTTGAGCTCAATTGCCAGATGCGTAATGTAGCTACCTATAAGAATATCACGTGATAACTTTAAGTCTATTGCTTAAAGATGGGATGCAAACTATCTTGATAGGGCAACTAGCTCATTTTTTTGAGCCATCTCGAATATAAGCAATTCTAATTTCCTGATTGCCTCATTTCTATCTCCTCAGGCAAAGATTAAGTATGTCAGAAATCGATGAATGTAATGAAGAACTGGGTTCTTCAAGTGTAACACTACATCTTATACATTTGAGTTCAACCTATCCCTGTATCAAATAATCACACGTAGCATACTGGAAAGGCAAAATACCTTACTAACAATGGTAGTAAAAGTTTTTTTTCATATCCTGTAATATCATTCAATGACTTTGCAAGTCAACTTTGAAGCTTTCGCCACAATATGGTATATGACATATATTAAAACATAAACTTTGCACATCAGTATTTACAAGTTGCTTTCATTTATACATTTTTAAAACCCATTCCAAAATGACTATACATATTCCAACACGTAAATACAAAATGCAGATGACATATTTTCATGCTCGTGTGGAAAGCAAGGAGAGAGAATGAGAAGGCTCGGCCAATGACCTGTGCTCTATGTCTTTTATACGCTACTCAAAATGAGCTATCACTTTTCTTTACCTGAAAAATGATGCAAATTGATGAGTTGCGGCTCAGTGAGAATAATCATCCAATGAGCTCTAAAGTACCAAACAAGTCATAGTAATAAATCACAAATCCAATACATACCATGTATTCCATTCCATTCATCAGTATCATATAAATATCAATAAAGTTGAAACATATAATCATTACTCTTTACGTATGCAAATGCTTTACTTATTTTATTTTGTTGTGACAAAGTTAAACAGATATTTCCCCGGGTTTCCATGTGAACATTTGTCATGTGAACATTTGCATTTGCTAG
Organism: Triadica sebifera; assembly: GCA_023653625.1. Taxonomy (NCBI): domain Eukaryota; kingdom Viridiplantae; phylum Streptophyta; class Magnoliopsida; order Malpighiales; family Euphorbiaceae; genus Triadica; species Triadica sebifera. Next base: position 24,026,114 of record CM042905.1, on the reverse strand, counting down.
CTAACTTGATCATTTGTTTCATTTGCATATTTGTTGGGCCATAAACCTCTTCTTTTGCTTTATAATATCAATTAACTAGTCACAATGTTTTTTAAGTCCATATGCATATGCACTTGTACTTAAACATTCATCAACCATTGCATCTTATCACATATAACATACATATACCGCATATATGCCTCATATGCCTCGCATATACTATACATATACCATGTATATATATCACATATGTCAAACATATACCTCAAATATATCACAAGTATACCACTTATGTGTACCACAAATGTCACAAATTATCCATCATCATATTATCAGGGGCAAATCATGACAATCATATGAATCACATAGCAAGCAACATTCATATGCACTAAAGAATTCAATTAATAATTAGACTCACCTTTCTCCTTTGATTCCGACCCCTAACTTATTGTTTATCCACTCCTTGTGGGTCTCCAATATGTTGTGAGCCTAATATAAAAATATAATCAATTAAATCATGATTAGGGAGACTTAATGTGGCTTAAACAAATTAATATGCATTGTTCATAACAATAGCTAAGATTTTTCCTATGAGGCAGTGTGACCTTATGGGACTGTTTAGCCTATATATTTCTCTATACTTGGCCAATTAATATGATTCTTGTTCCTAATTCAAATTAATATAAATTATGTAACATATTAAAATTTCAAATCAATTGGATCATTGTACAATATTTGGTGGAATTTCTAAATGTGTTCTGTTTTCTGCCTTGTTTTCTGCCCTTTGGCAATTTCAGGGTACCATATTTGGTTCATCATAACTTATAATTTATAAATCATATTTTAATGAAACTTTACAACTTTTATCAATTATGTCTCTAAGGTCTTTACATTATAAGAAACATTTCACTGGTCCATAATAGAATTGGCTTCCGGACCAGTATGACTTCAAAAGACCATAACTTAGCCCTTACATAACATATTAAGCTAACATTAGTACCCAAGTTTATATAAATATATACCTATAACTTTCCTATTTTTATAATTTATAGAATCTATCTTTAAGGAGCTCAAATTAGCCAACCAATTTTCTAGATCTGCCCAAGGTACTAAGTAGGCAGTTCAAATTATGGAACAATCATGGTTCTATTCACCATAACTCAAAATTTACAAGACATATGATCCTGAACTTTGGTATAAAGATACATAACACATATATCTACAATTTGTATATTTTGAGCTACTTCAAATAATGGCTTTATCATATTCAAAACTAACAAACACAGTGGCTAGCTCACTTAGGGTTCACATCCGGACCAGTTTCAATAGAGAGAAAATTTCTCTTCTTATACACCAAATATTGCAAAAATGTTTACATATCCATAAATCTAAGACATAAAGGAACAACTTTCATGTTTAAACTTTTCCAGATTCGATCTCTAAGATCATCAAAACTATGGTACAAAACACTGTCTATTTATGAACCCTAAGCACCATAATCAAGCTTAACACAAAAATAAATGTTTACTCACCTATAATCACTTTTGGCTAATCTTGTTGATGCAATTTTTGGAGTGAAAGAGAGAAGAAAATATGGCTGGAACTTCAAAGAAAATGGATTGAAGAAATGAAGCAAAGAAGAAGAAAAAGATAAGGAAAGAAAAGAAAGATAATGGCAGCCTAATAGGTTAAAAGCCACCACCACCATTTGTCTTTTCCTTTTCCATCTGTCCCTTTTTCCTTTTTCTTTCCGTTTTTTTCTGACTTTTATTTTTATATTTTTATATTTTTTTAATTATTCTTATTATTATTACACAAATCAACACAATATGCAATTTAATCTTAATCTAGTCATTTTAGATACTTTAATTTGGTCACCTTATTTCATTTATTTCTAATACTTTTTATCCTCATTTAGATTATAAATATGCATGTGCGACTCGATACAATTGTAATGTACTAGGACACGTAGCTAGTGTATGTCATGGACTTGTTCTTACGAAAATACGTATGAAATGCACGTGTTCAATTGAATTATATGCAATATGCATATGTTCAAATGAAATGCATGTGGGGAAGGTTGAGGATGTTACATCAAGTGAGTGTTATTAGTCTTTTTTACATCCTAGCTACAATCACTACCAAAGTTGTGCCAATCTGCAGAGGGATTAAAATCTTTTGTCTTACTCTCATTTATCAAGCCCTTATGTGGCAGCTTAAAGATATCTGAAAATTTTGGGACGGTGAGAGAATTCTCTTTCCTACAGAGCTGGAATGAGACTTTACCAACAAGACATACTTGCAAGGTACTCAGAAATTCCAGGGTTGGTTCCTTGAACGTGGGCTTGTAGTTGTCTATGAATTCTAGCAAACCATATTGTTAAAGCCAGACTTTCATATATGATTCAAGGTCAAGAGCCTTGACACAATCCTAATCGAATGACCGAGTGGAAAAAATAGGTCGCTTCTTGAGAGAAGCATACTTATGATGGAAGTGTTAGGGTAGAACACTAAGAAGATGGTCCTTATAGATCTTTAAGGCCATGCTCTTTCTCTTCCCTTTGGAGGAATTGGCTCCAGAGGCTATGGTAATGGTCGAAATCTTGAAGAAAAATGAAAGAGGTGAAAAACGATACCTAGGGTTTGATTCTTGTGTGAAAAACTCAAAGAAATTTGAGGAAAATAAGATGAAATAGATGTTTTTGATGTTTAGATGATGAATCCGACGAAAATTTTAAATGAAATGATGTTTGGAAGGTCAATTTGGCCCAAAAAGGGAAAAGGGTGATGATATCACAATTTTAAAGAGAGAGAATCGAGAGAAATAGTGATATTTCAGGCTTTATATCGATCAATTCATGACCATGAATAATCGTGTTAACAAGAAGACCAAATAGTGACCCATCCCGTGACCAAATGCATGAATGCTTCTTCCATTTGAAGCATGTAAAGTTTATGGTCATGACATAAAATAGTCATAGGCATGAAAGAGGATATTCACGGCACCAAGGCATGAACCAAGAATTGAACACTTATGTCATTTTTGACTACTATTTTCACGACCATGAATATTACTCACGGCCGTGAAGACCTAAAACATGGAAAAAAAATTAAAACATGATTCAAACAAAATGATATGATGCAAGATTCCTTCCTAAGCAAATTAAGCATGCTTTTTCATGAAAAATAATCATTCATTGCATAATTAGAATATGCAAATCATCAAATATATGAAATATTACTCAAGGTTCACAATTTAAACATCAAAGATACATAAGTGAGCAAAGAGAATACAATTCTTGTTAAAAATTGTAACGCCCGTCAATTTAGGCTAGGATAATTAATATATTTAATGATTGTAATTAAACTTATTTGAGACTAAATTTGGAAATAAAATACAATAAAAATATTTATAAGTGAATTTTTATTAAGTTATGAGTGTTAAATAAAATAAATAGAAAGGTTGGGTAAGTTAATAATAATAAGATAAAAACCAAGGATTTAAGTGGATATTTGGCAAAAACAATAGGGGACCTAATAGTGTAACGCCACACCTTATGCATTTGTGTATAACCTATCCCTGTATCAAGTAATCATAAATAGCATACTGGAAAGGTAAAATACCCTGTTAACAGTAGTAGTAAATGTTTTTTTCCATATCCTGTAATATAATTCAATGACTTTGCAAGTCTCATATCCTGTAATATTATTCACTGACTTTGCAAAGTTAACACTGAGGTTTTCACCACAATATAATATATCACATATATCAAAACATAAACTTTATACATAAGTATTTTCGAGTTGATTTCATTTATACATTTTTAGACTCATTCCAAAATGACTATACATATTCAAGCACGTAAATACAAAACACATATGACATATTTTCATGCTTGTGTGGAATGCAAGGAGACAAAGTGATGAGGCTCGGCCAGTGACCTGTGCTCCATGTCTTTTATACGCTACTCAAAATGAGCTATCACTTTTCTTTACCTGAAAAATGATGCAAATTGATGAGTTGCGGCTCAGTGAGAATAACCATCCAATGAGCTTTAAAGTACCAAAAAACTCATAGTAATAAATCACAATTCCAATATATACCATGTATTCCATTCCATTCATTAGTATCATATAAGTATCAATAAAGTTGAAACATATAATCATTACTCTTTATGTATGCAAATGCTTTGCTTATTTCATTTTGTTGTGACTAAGTTAAACAGATATTGCCCCGGGTTTCCATGTGAATATTTGCCATGTGAACATTTGCATTTGCATTTGCTAGCTAGCTTTATCATTTGTTTCATTTGCACATTTGTTGGGCCATAGGCCTCTTCTTGTGCATTACAATATAGATTAACTAGTCACAACGCCTTTTTAGCCCATAGGCATATGCACTTGTATTTAAGAATTCATCAACCATTGCATCTTTATCATATACAACATACATATATTCTATATATACCTCATATGTCAAGCATATACCTTGCATATACTATACATATACCATGTATATATATCACATTTGTCAAACATATACCTCAAATATACCACAAGTATACCATTTATATGTACCACAATGTCACAAATTATCCATCATTACATTATCAAGGTCCAATCATGATAATCATATGAATCACATAGCAAGCAACATTCATTTGCACTAAAGAATTTAATCGATAATTATACTCACCGTTCTCCTTTGATTCCGACCCCTAACTTATTGTCTATCTACTCCTTGTGGGTCTCCAATATGTTGCGAGCCTAATATGAAAACATAATCAATTAACTCATGATTAGAGAGACTTAATGTGGCTTAAACAAATTAATATGCATTGTTCATGTCAATAGTTAAGATTTTTCCTATGAGGCAGTGTGACCTTATAGGACTGTTTAGCCTATAACTTTTTCTATAATTGACCAATTAATCTAATTCTTGTTCCTAATTAAAAATAACATATAATTATAGAACATATTAAAATTTCAGACCAATTGTATCATTGTACAATATTTGGTGGAATTTCTAAAAGTGTTCTGTTTTCTGCCTTTAGGCAGTTTCAGGATACTCATTTGGGTTCATCATAACTTATAATATATAAGTCATATGTTAATGAATATTTACAGAAACTTATATGGGTTCATATGGAACATGTTTCATGTTTACAACTTTTATCAATTATGTCTCTAAGGTCTTCTACTTATACCAAACATTTTACTGGTCCAGAATAGAATTGACTTCCGGACCAGTATGGCTTCCAAAGGCCATAACTTAGTCTATACATAACCAATGAAGCTGAAATTAGTACCAATATTTAGATACGCCATATACCTATAACTTTAAGGTTTTGATAATGTATATAATCTAGCTCTAACAAACTCAAATTAGCCAAACACATTACTGTATCTGCCCAGGGCACTCAATAGGCAATTCAAACCATGGAACAGTCATGGTTCCATTCACCATAACTCAACATTTACAAGACCTATGAACCTGAAATTTTGTAGATAGATACAAAACACATATATCTACAACTTTTATGTTTTTAGAGACTTCAAATAAGGGCTTTAACATATTCTAAATCAAACCACACAGTAGCTAACTTGGTTAGGGTTTACACCCTGGCCAGTTTCAGTACGAAGAGCATATCTCTCCCTATACATAAAATCTTGCAAAAATGTTTACATATACATAAATATAAGATATAAAGGAACAAAGTTTGTGTTTTACACAGTTCCAAAATCAATTTCTATTAACATCAAAATTGGGGTGCAATTCAGTGCCTAATATTGAACCTAAGCAACTCAAATCAACCCCATAGCAATAAGAATTGATTACTTACCAAGAAAAACGTTGAAAGGGATCAATTAGCTTCAAAAACTAGGTGAAACAAGGAAGAATTTAAGTCTGAAATGGAGGAAATTGAAGAAGAAAACGGGGCTGAAGTGAGGAGGCAGAAATGGGGAAGAAAGATGAAGATAAAGCCAACTTGTTTTCTGTCCTTTTCTCTTTTTCTCTTTTTCTCTTTTTCTCTTCTCTTTTCTCTTCTCATTTCTCATTTCTCTTCTCTTCTATTTCTCTTTTGTTTCATTTTTTATTTTATTTTATATTTTTATTATTATTATTTACATATATTTATAATTCCACTAATTCACACAATGATACAGCTAAATCATTTGACCCGATTTAACTAAATTAGCAATGTAAATGTTCACTAATCTTAATCTAATCATTTTTCTTACTTTAATTTAGTTACCTTATTCAATTCATTTCTAATACTTTGTTATCCTTATTTAGGTTATAACGATACACGTGTGACTCGATATAATTGTCAAATACTAGGACACATAGCTAGTGTGTGCCATGAACTTGTTCCTATGAAAATACGTATGAAATGCACGTGTTCAATTGAATTGTATGCAAGATGCTTATGTTTGATGAAATGCATGTGGGGAAGGTCAAGGATGTTACAAATAAGGTATTTACCATGAGTATAAAAATGTTATTTTCTTCTTTTTCTTCCAAATTTCAGAACCCTAGCCTTTCTCCCACTCTTCCATACACAAATTCCCTCTTCTTTCACCCATCTTCTTCTTCCTCTCCTTCCCTTTCCTCTTCCAAAAAAAAAAAGAACTTAAAACAACTATAATAGCTTAATGTTTGAAGAGGTTAAGACTTCATTGTGTCAAGGTCTGTACATATGAGCATATTTATTCCTTTGTTCATTTTATTTGCATTACAATGATGTTTGATATTGAAGGAAGAGTGAACAAATAACTTATTGTGTTTGTTGATTTTGTTAAAATTCGTCTGGAACAGTCTTGATGTATTTGACCATATCTTTTGTTCTGGAACTTGGATCAGGATTAAATTAGTTGGAAATGAAATTAGACACATATAACTAAAAATTTTATATAGAGTGTAAATGCTATATCTGATTCTAAGTGGGTCTAAAAATTTCTACAAATTCTCGGATTAGAAAGTACCCAGAAAATTCTGGACAGTTATTTTCTGAACATTCTAAGGTATTTTGATTATATCTTTTGTTCTGGAACTTGGATTGGGATGCAATTAGTTAGAAATGCAAATAGACACATAGATCTAAAACTTTTATAAAGAGTATAAATGTTATATCTGATTCTAAGTTGGTCTAAAAAGTTTTACAAATTCTCATATTTGGAAGTAATTAGAAAATTCTAGGTAGTTATTTTCTAAACATTCTATGGTACTTTGGTTATATATTTTGTTCTGGAATTGGATCGGGATGAAATCTATTGGAAATAACAATAGACACATAGACCTAAAACTTTTATAAAGAGTATAAATGTTATATCTGATTCTAAGTTGGTCTAACAATTTCTACAAATTCTCGGATTTGAAAGTACCCAGAAAATTCTGGGTAGTTATTTTCTGAACATTCTATGGTATTTTGATTATATCTTTAGTTCTGGAACTTAGATCAGAATGAAACTAGTTGGCAATGAAAGTAGACAAATAGATAAAAAAAAAGTTTATGAAGAGTATAAATGCTAGTTATGATTTATATTAAACCTAAAATTTGATACGAAATCTCGGATCTAAGAATATTCTGAAAAATATTGGACATATTTTTACTGAGCACTATATGGTTATTTGGACATAACTTTAGCTAGAAAATTCAGATTCTTTTTGTATATGAAAGATAAGACATTAATCTAAAAATTCATAGAATACCATAAGGTCAAATTCGAATAAAACATAGGTGAAAGGTGCAATCCAAAATCAGGGCAAAAATCTGTCTAGAAATAAAAATTTAGTAATTTGGTTTTATATATATATATATATTTGTCTGTGTGTGTGTGTGTGTTTTAATTTTGAATAATATGATAGTAGTTATATTTAGTATTCTTATTGTGTATTGACTAAATTAATATGATGTGTTGTGGTTTGAGGTTTCAAATGAGATTGAGAAATTTTTATATGTATAGGGCATGTAAACCGAAAATTATTATGAATATGTGAATTTTGATGAATTATGTAAAACAATAAGATGATAACATCAATTAAGCCCAATTCTCTAATTTAGGACTAGAAATAGGATAGATGACATGCCATTAAGGGGTTTGCGGTACCGTAGAAATTTATGATGAGATGAAAAATTTTATTATAAGGACAAGGTGGCTTAAGCTCAGGTGAGAGCGCTACTGTTTCACAACAAATAGTTCGGATTTAGAGTTTTGGGGCTATAAAATATAAAATATTTTAAAAAAATAAATATGGAAAAAAATTCGTTATCAGGTAAATGAAACAAGAAAATAGAATTCATAAATGAGGTATGAATATGAATTTACCTTTGTAAATTATGACATGTATATGTGTTGAACCAGTAAACCAAGTATGCAATATTACATATTGATATATGATAAATTGAGTTTTTTTTATATTGCTATAAAAAGGACTGTGATATATGGATTATTATTTATGATTATTTATATGGTTTAAAATTAGATAATATGAACATGGAATTTTTATGACATATCATAAGTGTATGTATGAATATTTATGCACATACGTACCACTAAGCATTAGGTTACTTAGCATGTGGGTATTTTTCCATACACAGGTTCAAGCCTATAGGGAGAAGTTGACAGGAAGAGAAGCAAGCCCATACAGAGTCAAATAAAGTAAATCCACATCAGAGGGTTGATGTTTTACATGACATGCATTTTGTTCCTGTCCACATGTCATGGGTGATGAGTATAATTATGGTTTTCAAAAGTTTTACATGTCTTTTTATGTTGGGAACATGTAATTTTATTTGGATCATATGTATTTTGTAAACATCGGGATAATGAAAGTCCAAATTGATGTTTGAAAATATGGTCATAATTTGTTAATTCTGAAAAAAAATAGATTCATTAATTGTATGACATATTGCTATCATGAAAAAAAATTTAATTAACATATGAAAATATAATAACTAAAATGGAAGAAACTTTAATTCAAACGAATTTTAAGGTAATAGGTAGGTCACATTCTCCTATATAGTTGGGATTATTCCTAGCTATATAAGAGGGTGTTACATTTAGTGGTATCAGAGCCCAAGTTTAGGCAATCCTAGACCTAAGCGGGCTAAAGGTTTATCATGAATGCATTGTATATCTCATATGACTCTGACATAGGCTACTTCTCTATCGACTTGTAGGATTAGAAGAGAGTATGGAAATTCAGGCGCATGAAGTTACTGAAAGCAATAGTTTTCCTAATACTGGAATACCGAACTAGCCCAGTGTAGCTAGTGTTCAGGGTCTGAATGATATTCCAGCCATAGCCCAATAGGTTCCTGGACATGCCGAGCAAGACCAAAACCCTTTGATACAGCAGATGGTTGGTTTGCTGCAACAGATCGCAAGAGTTGTACCACAATCTGTTATAGTTCCTCCACCACCGAAACTGAAAGTACAAATGGACAAGTTTTGTAAGTATGGAGCCACAAATTTTCTGGGTACAAAAGATGATGATCCTACTGTAGCAGAATATTGGTTAGAAAAGACCGAAAGAGTCCTTGATGAGCTTGAGGTTCCTACTGACCAAAAGGCAAGATATGTTGTATCTCTAGTCCAGGAAGATGCTTATGACTGGTGAAAGTCAGTTCTTTTGAAATCGGAGGCTCCAAAGCCTATGACATGAGAATTCTTTATCACTGAGTTCAAGGAAGAATATGTTCCTCCATTTTACATAGATAAGAAAAAGAGGGAGTTTCTGAACCTTAAGAAAGGCAAGATGACAGTGACAGAGTATCAGAGAGAGTTTACTCGACTGAGTAAGTATGCTTCAGTGAGGGAGAGAGATAAGTGTAGAAGATTTGAGGATGGACTCAATACAGAGATTGGGGATTTTGTGACTGCACTTCAGCATGTCAACTTTACTCAACTAATTTCATTCACGGTTAGTGTTGAAAAAAGAAAGAGAAAGAGAGCATAGGAAGCTTTTAAACAGATAGTAACTCCAGCGGCCCAATCTATAGGCAAGAAAGGTCGATACTACCCAGGACAGTCTCATTGCAGGAGTCAGAGACATAATAGGAGTTATACACAGGGTGAACTACATAAGAGGGGGCAGCCCTCTAGGGCTACATCTACAGCCAATAGCATACATACACAGGCTACCCGAGAGAGCGCTCTAATTTGTTGTACCTACCATAAGAGCCATAGAGGAGAATGTTGGATGGTCATAAGTGCTTGTTTCAGATGTAGGTCCAAGAACCATATGAAAAGAGATTGCCCTCTGATGACTACTAGTGCACCTACACAGACTGCAGGATCAGCTTGGGTTCAGAATCAGACTCAGACTAGAGGAGGTCGAGCAGGACCTAATCAGGCCGCATCAGAAATAATCAATAGGCCGGGACACAGCAGGACTCCTGCTAGGGCATATGCTATGAAGGCTAGAGAGGACCAAAAAGCCACTGATGTGATTGTGGGTATGTTTTATTTACATGACTCAGTTTTATGTGTTTTAATATATCCTGGTTCTACACATTCCTATGTATGCACAAGCACACCTAGTCAAAACAGTATGATGAGCGAGAATCTAGAATATGAGATTGAGGTCACAAATCGCCTAGGCCACAGTGTGATTGTTAACCGGGTATACAAAAGTTGCCTTTTGATAATGCATGGGAAAGAATTTTTAGCAGATTTGATTGAATTTCCATTCTACGAGTTCGATGTTATCTTGGGCATGGATTGGTTTTCTAAACATGAGGCAGTAGTGGACTATCGATCTAAGACAGTTGTTCTTAAAACTCCAGAACTAGAAGAGGTAGTAGTGGAAGGCGAAAGGTTTCCACTACCTGCTCAAGTGATATCTATGATGAAGGCTCAAAGAATGATCAGAAAGGGATGTGAGGCCTACTTGGCTCACGTGATTGATACTAGGAAGGGAGGTCCAGATCTTAAAGATATCCCTATAGTGAATGAATTCCCAAAAGTGTTCCCATATGACCTACCAGGGCTACCTCCCGATAGAGAGATTGAATTCTCTATAGATCTCACTCCAGGTACAACACCAATATCAGATGCACCGTATAGAATGGCACCGACGAAGTTGAAAGAATTAAAGGCACAACTGCAAGAGTTGTTAGATAAAGGTTTTATCAGACCAAGTGTGTCTCCATGGGGTGCACCAGTATTGTTTGTAAAGAAGAAAGATGGGTCTATGATGTTGTGCATAGATTATAGACAGTTAAACAAGGTGACTATTAAGAACAGATATCTGTTACCATGAATTGATGATCTTTTTGATCAGCTGAAGGGTGCAGAAGTTTTCTTTGAGATTGATTTGAGATCAGGGTACCACCAATTAAAAATTAAGATAGAAGACATAACTAAGATAGCATTTAGAACCAGATATGGGCATTATGAGTTTTTGGTGATGCCTTTCGTTTGACAAATGCTCCAGTAGTCTTTATGGACTTGATGAACCGAATCTTCATATTATATTTGGATATGTTCGTTATGGTTTTTATTGATGATATCTTAGTGTATTCCAAGAATAAGGAAGAACATGATCAACATTTGAAGATAGTTTTGCAGACCTTCAAGGAACAAAAGCTTTATGCCAAGCTCTCAAAATGTGAGTTTTGGCTCAATAATGTGGCTTTCCTTGGACACATTGTGTCAGCAAATGGCATCAAAGTTGATCCCAGCAAAGTAGAGGCAGTTATGAGTTGGAAGCCTCCCCGTAATATGACAGAAATTAGGAGTTTCCTTGGTTTGGCCGGTTATTACAGGAGGTTTGTTAAGGGCTTTTCAATGATTGCTTTTCCTTTGACTAGATTACTGAGGAAAGATGCAAAATTTGAGTAGACAGAGAAATGTCAGGACAACTTTGAGAGACTTAAGAAGATGTTGACTGAGGCTCCCGTTTTGACACAACCAGTCCCTGATAAGGAATATGTCATCTATAGTGATGCTTCTCACAATGGACTGGGGTGTGTACTGATGCGAGAGGGCAAGGTAGTAGCTTACGCTTCTAGACACCTGAAGAAACATGAGAAGAATTATCCCACTCATGACCTTTAACTAGCTGCCATTATTTTTGCTTTAAAGATATGGGCCATTACTTGTATGGGGAAAAGTGTTTTATTTACACCAACTACAAAAGTTTAAAGTATCTTCCTACCCAGAAGGAATTGAACTTAAGACAAAGAAGATGGCTAGAGTTGATCAAGGATTACAATTGTGTGATCGACTACCATCCAGGTAAGGCCAATGTTGTGGCCGATGCATTAAGCCGAAAGACTTTGGCAAAATTACACATTCGTCCGACTCTCAACCAAGAAATCAAAGATGCACAAAAACAAGATAACAAGTTAGTTGAGATAGCTGAGTCAGTCTCTAAGGGGTAAAGACTTGATTATACAATTAGTTCAGATAATAGTTTATACTACCAAGGTCGATTATGCGTACCTAATGTGGAAGATTTGAGACAGATGATCTTAAAGGAAACACATGAGACAAAATATGTCATGCACCCAGGAAGTAACAAGATGTATCATAACTTGAAGAATAAGTATTGGTGGTCAGGTATGAAAAATGACATCATAGAATTCACCATCAAGTGCTTGACATGTCAGCAAGTCAAGGCAGAACATCAGATACCTTCAGGGTTGTTACAGCCAATCACAATTCCAGAATGGAAATGGGAACGAATAACCATGGATTTTGTGATTGGGTTGCCTTTGTCACCAAAAACATATGACGTTGTGTGGGTGATTGTGGATAGATTAATGAAGTCAGCTCACTTCTTGCCCATCAGGAGGGACTACCCATTAAGCAAGTTAGCTGAGTTATATGTCAATGAAATAGTACGGCTTCATGGAGTACCAAGCTCCATTTTTCAGATAGGGGCCCCAGGTTCACTTCTCAGTTTTGGGGTAGTCTGCAAAGAGCTTTGGGTACCAAGCTTAGTTTCAGCACAACTTTTCATCCTCAGACTGATGGACAATCAGAAAGGGTGATTCAGATTTTGGAAGACATGATGAGGAGTTGTATAATAGAGTTCGAGGGAAGTTGGGACAAATACCTACCATTGATGGAGTTTGCCTACAACAAAAAACTATCACTCAAGTATTGAAATGGCTCCTTATGAGGCACTTTATGGTAGAAGGTGTCGAACACCATTGTATTGGACATAACTCAGTGAGAAGAAGCTAGTGGGACCAGAGTTAGTGCAAGAAACAGAAGAAAAGGTGAAGACTATACAAGAAAGGTTGAAGACGGCTTCAGATAGGCAAAAATCATATGCAGATCTCAAAAGGAGAGACATAGAGTACGAAGTGGGAGACAAGGTGTTTCTCAAGGTTTCCCCTTGGAAAAAAGTCCTCAGATTCAGAAAGAATGGCAAGTTAAGCCCTAGGTTTATTGGACCTTATGAGATCTTAGACAGAATTGGACCAGTTGTCTATAGACTTGCTTTACCGCCAGAGTTGAGCAAGATCCAGAACGTCTTTCATGTTTCCATGCTGAGGAGGTACTAATCAAATTCTTCTCATATTATTCCAACCAAGAGCATCGAAGTAAGGCCAAATTTAACATACGAGGAAGAACCAATGGAGATCATGGCTCGTGAAGTCAATGAGTTAAGGAATAAACAAGTACCATTAGTCAAGGTGTTATGGAGGAATCATTCAACTAAAGAAGCAACATGGGAAAGTGAGGAAGTGATGAAGGCACAATATCCCCAGTTGTTTTCAACATAAACAATCAGATAATTTTGAAGACGAAATTTCTTAAGGGGGAGACAAATGTAACGTCCGTCAATTTAGGCTAGGATAATTAATATATTTAATAATTATAATTAAAATTATTTGAGACTAAATTTGGAAATAAAATATAATAAAAATATTTATAAGTGAATTTTTATTAAGTTATGAGTGTTAAATAAAATAAATAGAAAGGTTGGGTAAGTTAATAATAATAAAATAAAAACCAAGGATTTAAGTGGATATTTGGCAAAAACAAGAGGTGACCTAATAGGGTATTTACCATGAGTATAAAAATATTATTTTCTTCTTCTTCTTCCAAATTTCAGAACCCTAGCCTTCCTCTCACTCTTCTATACACAAATTCTCACTTCTTTCACCCATCTTCTTCTTCCTCTCCTTCCTTTTCCTCTTCCAAAAAAAAAAGAACTTAAAACAACTATAATAGCTTAAGGTTTGAAGAGGTTAAGACTTCATTATGTCAAGGTTTGTATGTATGAGCATATTTATTCTTTTATGCATTTTATTTGCATTACAATGATGTTTGATATTGAAGGAAGAGTGAACAAATAACTTATTGTGTTTGTTGATTTTGTTAAATTTCGTCTAGAATAGTCTTGATGTATTTAACCATATCTTTTGTTCTGAAATTTGGATCGGGATGAAATCAGTTGGAAATGAAAATAGACATATAGAGCTAAAACTTTTATAAATAGTGTAAATGTTATATCTGATTCTAAGTTGGTCTAAATATTTCTACAAATTCTCGGATTTGAAAGTACCCAGAAAATTCTGGGTAGTTATGTTTTGAACATTCTATGGTTTTTTGATTATATCTTTTATTTTGGAACATAGATCGGGATGAAACTAGTTGGAAATGAAAGTAGACACATATACAAATAGTGTATGAAGAGTATAAATACTAGTTATGATTTATATTAGACCTAAAATTTGATACAAAATCTCGAACCTAAAAATATTCTGAAAAATACTGGACATATTTTTACTGAGCATTATACGATTATTTGGACATAACTTTAGCTAGAAAATTCAGATTTATATGATTCTTTTTGTATATAAAATATAAGACATTAATATAAAACCTCATAAAATACCATAAGGTCAAATTCGAATTAAAAATAGGTGAAATGTACAATCCAAAATCAGGGCAGAAATCTGTCCATAAATAAAAATTTTGGTATTTTAAATATTAGGTGGCATATATATATATATATATATATATATATATATATATATATATATATATATATATATATATATATATATATATCTGTGTGTGTGTGTGTGTGTGTTTTTTAATTTTAAATAATATGATAGTAGTTATATTTAGTATTCTTATTGTGTATTTACTAAATTAATATGATGTGTTGTGGTTTGAGGTTTCAAATGAAATTGAGAAATTTTTATATGTATGGGGCATGTAAACCGAAAATTATAATGAATATGTGAATTTTGATGAATTATGTAAAACAATAAGATGATAACATCAATTAAGCCCAATTCTCTAATTTAAGACTAGAAATATGATAGATGACATGCCATTAAAGGATTTGTGGTACCGTAGAAATTTATGATGAGATGAAAAATTTTATTATAAGGACAAGGTGGCTTAAGCTCGGGTGAGAGCGCCCTTGATCCTTAATGCATGCAAATATTTATTTTACTCAGTCGAGACGGCTTAAGCTCGGGTGAGAGCACTCTTGACTTGAGAAGCTCGGTTGAGCACTTATACAGACAGATACAGATAGTGAGCAGGGTGGCTTAACCTCGGGTGAGAGCGCTCCTGTTTCACAACCCTCATCCAAATAGTCCGGATTTAGATTTTTGGGGCTATAAAATATAAAATATTTTAAAAAAATAAATATGGAAAAAAAAATCGGTTATCAGGTAAATGAAACAAGAAAATAGAATTCATAAATGAGGTATGAATATGAATTTACCTTTGTAAATTATGACATGTATATGTGTTGAACCAGTAAACCAGGTATGCAATATTCCATATTGATATATGATAAATTGATTTTTTTTTATATTGCTATAAAAAGGACTGTGATATATGGATTATTATTTATGATTATTTATATGCAAAAATGGATAATATGAACATGGAATTTTTATGACATATCATAAGTGTATGTATGAATATTTATGCACATACGTACCACTAAGCATTAGGTTACTTAGCGTGTGGATGTTTTTTCATACGCAGGTTCAAGCCTATAGGGAGAAGTTGACAGGAAGAGAAGCAAGCCCATACAGAGTCAAATAAAGTAAATTCACATCAGAGGGTTGATGTTTTACATGACATGCATTTTGTTCCTATCCACATGTCATGGGTGATGAGTATAATTATGGTTTTCAAAAGTTTTACATGTCTTTTTATGTTGGGATCGTGTAATTTTATTTGGATCATATGTATTTTGTAAACATCGGGATAATGAAAGTCCAAACTGATGTTTGAAAATATGGTCATGGTTTGTTAATTCTGCATAAAAAAATAGATTCATTAATTGTATGACATATTGCTATCATGAAAAAAAAATTAATTAACATATGAAAATATAATAACTAAAATGGAAGAAACTTTAATTCAAACGAATTTTAAGGTAATAGGCAGGTGACATTCTCCTATATGGTTAGGATTATTTCT
This sequence comes from Triadica sebifera, assembly GCA_023653625.1. Lineage (NCBI taxonomy): Eukaryota > Viridiplantae > Streptophyta > Magnoliopsida > Malpighiales > Euphorbiaceae > Triadica > Triadica sebifera. The sequence continues at coordinate 24,009,716 of CM042905.1, read as the reverse complement.
AATTATATAAGAGGGTGTTACAAAAATAATTTTAAAACAATGTGCTCCCATCAAGCATACCAAGCTCCCTTTTTATAAGACAAAATCTTTCATCATTGAGAGGCATGGTGAAAATGTCAGTCAATTGATTGTTTGTGTCAATAAATTCTAACACAACATCACCATATTGGATATGATCTCTTATAAAATGATGCCTAATGTCTATGTGTTTGCTTTAAGAATGTTGAATGAGATTTTTAGAAAGATTTATAGCCCTTGTATTATCACATTTGATCGGAATGTGATCAATCTCTTGACCATAATCCTTGAGTTATTTTCTCATCCAAAGAACTTGAGTGTAATAATAACCCGCTGCTACATATTCTGCTTCAGCAATGGATAAGGTAACCAAAACTTGTTTTTTCCTAAACCAAGAAACTAAACATTCACCAATGAAGTTACAAGTTCTGGATGTCATTTTTCTATCTAGAATACTTCCGACATAATCAGCATTTGAAAAACCAATAATATGAAATGAAGTGTTTACAGAATACCATAAGCCTAAGTCCATTGTGCCATGTATATATTTTAAAATTTTTTTCATAGCATGCAAATAAGATTCTTTACAACACGATTGAAATCTAGCTCATAAACATACACTATACATTATTTTAGGTCTATAAGTGGCAAGGTATAAAAGAGATCCTATCATACCTCTATAAAGCTTTTCATCTATAACCTTACCCTTCTCATCTTTGTCCAATTTGGTTGATGTGCTCATTGGATTTTTGACACTTTTACATCATTCCATTCCAAATTTCTTTATTTTCTCTTTGGTATACTTGTATTGGTTGATGAAGATGTCGTTCTTGATTTGCTTGATTTAAAGACCAAGAAAGAATTTCAGCTCTCCCATCATGCTCATTTATCATACATTTAGCAAATTCTTGACAAAGCAATTCATTAGTAGATCCAAAGATAATATCATTAACATAAATTTGAACAAGTAATATATCATGCTTATGCTTTTTAATAAAAAGAGTAGAGTCTATATGTCCTTTTGAAATATTTTCTAAAAGAAATGCATTAAGCCTTTCATACCAACCTCATGGAGCTTGTTTCAAACCATATAAGGCCTTAGAGAATTTAAATACATGATTTGGCAATGTATAGCTTTCAAAACTGGGAGGTTGTTCAAATAAACTTCCTCCTTTATAAAACCATTTAAAAAGGCACTTTTGACATCCATTTGAAAATTTTTAAAGTTCATGTGACATGTAAAAGCTAAAAGAATTCTAATTGCTTCTAATCTTGCCACTGGAGTATATGTCTCATCATAATTTATGTCTTCCTCTTGGTTGTATCCTTTGGTATCTAATCTAGCTTTATTTCTAGTTATGTGACTTTGCTCATCTAATTTGTTCCTAAAAACCCATTTACTACCAATGATTGGATAGTCCTTAGGTGTTGGAACAAAGGTCCAAACTTATTTCTCTCAAATTGGTTGAATTCTTTTTGTATAGCAATCACTCAACTCTCATCACTAAGAGTCTCATCAATATTCCTTGGCTCAATTTCAGAGACAAAAGCTAGATTAGAATCTAAAAACTTAAGATTAGATCTAGTACTTACACCCTTGGTGGGATCACTAATGATTTGCTCTATGGGATGGTTTCTTATGAATTTCCATTCCTTCTGAAGCTTTTGGGTGTCTTGCTCTTGAGCTTGAGATAGTAAATTATCTTAATTCTCCTTTTGTTGTTGCTTTCTTGATCATCATTATCATCTCTCTTTGAGGTCTCACCATCCTCTTCGTGATTAAGACCAAGCTTATCCATTGTACATATAATATCATCAAGAGCACTACTTTTCACAAGATCAAGTTTACTAGATTCATAAAAAAATAACATGAATAGACTCTTCTACAACTAATGATCTTTTATTAAAGACTCTAAAAGCTTTCCTAGTTATGGAGTATCCTAAGAAGATACCTTTCTCGCATTTAGAAACAAATTTTCTAGGGTTATTCTTAGTATTTAATATAAAACACTTGTATCAAATACTCTAAAATATGAAATACAGGGTTTTCTTCCATTTCATAGCTCAAAGGAGGTTTTATTTAAGATTGGATTTTTGAAAACTCGGTTAGAAATATAACATACGATATTAGTGGCTTTGGCCCAAAAATAGGTTGGTAAACCATACTCATTGAGCATTGTTCCAACCATCTCATTTAGAGTTCTATTTTTCCTTTCAACAATCCCATTTCATTGAGGTATTTTAGAAGTTGAAAAATTATGAGAAATACCATATTGTAAACAAAAATTTTCAAAATTCTCATTTTCAAATTCTTTGTCATGATCACTTCTTATTTTAAAAATAAAATATCCTTTTTCATTTTGAATTCTTTTGGCAAAGGTTTTAAAGGATTCAAAGGCATCACTCCTTTGAGGTAAGAAAATTACCCAAGTAAATCTAAAGCAATAATCGACAATGAAAAAAGCATAGTATCTAAAGCAAATTTAACTTTTGGTAGTCTATCTACTAGCTCTCCTTTTCCAAGGCTTTGAATTAAGTTCATACTTGCATGACCAAATCTTCTATGTCATAGCCAAGATTCATTGCTAATTGTTATAAGACACTTATAGGAAAGGTTAGATAGCTTATGTAAATCTATTATGTAAGTATTGTCATCTCTATATCCTTTGAACATCTTTTGACCATTTGAGGTGGTCACAAGACATTAATTAGAGGTAAAGGTGACTTGGTTTCCCTTATCACATAATTGACTTACACTTAATAAATTATGCTTTAAACCATCAACAAGCAAAACATTTTCAATTAAAGAAGCATTATTTAAACCAATTGAATCAATGTTAATTACCTTACCCTTAGCATTGTTTCCAAAGGTTACCTTACCACCATCAATTCATTTGGTTTGAGTGAAAAGACTTTTATTTCTGGTCATGTGCCTTGAGCATCCACTATCCACTAACTAATCATTTTCCTTTGATGTGGACTTAAGGCATAACTATAAAATAATAATTTAGGTTTGGTTTTTAGGTACCCAAATGAACTTGGGTCCTTGGGGATTAGCACTAGAAGGTTTCTAATGAACCTTCCTTATAAAACAATATTTATTTATATGCCCAAGCTTCATGCAATAGTGGCATTATTTGGATTTAAATAATCTTTTCCATTTTACAATAGGTTTAGGCTTTACTACTCTCCTAAGTGGAGTATGTGCATAAGGACATAAATATTCATATATTATGAGTGCTTTCTTAAGTGTATGCTTATTGTATAAGAAAGCATGATTGGCCTTTTGAGGTTTCCCTTTTTAGGCCATATGACCCTTGGTTACTCATCTTTTGAGTAGAGGGTTTTATGTGTGCTTTTCCATTACCCCTTAGAGCTATTACTTCAATAGTAGAGGTTGTGGTGTGCTTGATTTAATAAAAATAGTTTTAGATGGGGTTGTAATGCCCGATAATTTAGGCCACAGTCGCGGTTGACCGAAATCCGGCGCGCCGAACCGATTGGAGTCTAAATTCGAACATGAAAAAAATAAATTAAAAATAATAATAAGATGTGAGAAAAATATTTTGGATATTATTAATTAATAATTTTGAAGTGTGGAATTAAAATTTAGAAAAAAATAATTTTTCGCTGAACGAAATTAGAAATTGCAGTGTTTTTTGGCACAGATTTTTAAGAAGGCATAAAAATGAAATATTTTTTTATCTAAGGAAAGAAATATTCTTTTGATTAAAATAAAGTAAGAGTGATTTAAATTAATGGACCAATGGGAAGCAAGATTAATAATTAATCCTAACCAGCCACCTAATCCAACTATAAAAAGTCAAATTTCCACTTTTTTGGCCATTCTTCTTCTTCCTCATCTTAATCAAACCTATTTCTCTCCCTTTTTTCTCTCTTTTTCCATGAACTCTTCCTTCCCCACTTTTTCTTCTTTTTCTTTCTTCAAATCAAGCTAAGATTAGATAAAAAAAAAATTGGGATTAAGGCAAGATCATCAAAGAAGTGAAGAAAAGTGAGCTAAACCAAGGAAGAGGAAGGAAGAAAGGAGGAGAAAAAAAGAAAGAAGACTTTGGTCATTTTTAAGATCATCAAAGGTGAGTTTAGATTTTATATCTTCTTACTTTTCTTCTTCTCTTTTCTTTGAGTTTGGGGTTAGTTGCCATTAAAGCTAGTAATTTAGGGTTATTATTATGTTAATGGTGATTAAGGGTGGATTAGTGTAAAATTTATTGTTAGGACAAGGAAATGAATAAACTTTGAACCAAAATCAAAGAGGAAGTAAGGGCAAAGAGAAAGCTAGCTAGGAAGAAGATAAAAGTGAAGAGAAGTGAAATTTTTGAGGTATGTACATTTGGCAAAAATCCAATGTATAAAAATGTTGATTTTGATTTTGTGATGTGTATGAAATTCTGGATATTTGATTGAGAAATGAATTGGTGATTAAATGATTCCATGAATGTGAAAATAAAAACTAGAATATGAGGTTGATGCATGAAAATTGAAATTGTATAATTTAATTGATGTGCTGGAAAATTCATCTTATGAACAGTGTCTAGTTTTCTGGTCATAACTTGAGTTATGGAAATGATTTTTGAGTGATTATTACTGGGTTGGAAATTTAAGACATAGGGATTCAACTTTTATTCAGATCATTAGACCTGAATATGACTATAATTAGGTGAAAAATGGACTCAACATTTGAACTAGAAATATGTTCAGTAAAATACTGAGCAGATTGCAGTGAATATATGTTAGAAAAAAATTCATAACTTTTGTTAAACAATTCTTTTTAATATGATTCCAGTTGGAAATTAAATATACGCCATGTATCTACATTTGTTTAGTTGATCACTTGTCCAAATTCCATCTAACAATGGATGAAAAAGATAGAGAAAAATAAGATAGAAATCTGTCTAGTAAAATACTGGGCAGATTGCAGTGAACGTAACTTAGAAGAAAATTCATAACTTTTGCAACAAAATTCGTTTTAATATGATTATAGTTGAAACTTAAATATAAGACATGTTCCTACATTTTTTTAATTGATCACCTGTCCAATTTTCTATCTAAAAGTGGACGAAACATTCAGAGCAACATAAGACAGAAATGCTGTCCAGAATAGGACAACTTGTAAATATGTGTTGATTGTGAAATTTGGTGATAGAAAATATATTAATTGATTTTCTTATAGTTATAATGATTAAATGAGAAAGTATGAGGTTGTAAAATATTTAATGAGAATTATTGTATTTATATGGAAATTATATTAATGTATCTACATAAATTATGTAAATAATAATAAAGGTAACAAATATAATTAAGCCCTATAACATCTAATCTAGAACTAGAAATTAGGATAAGTTGGCATGCCAATAAAAGGATAGAAATGTAGGCACTAAAAATAATAGTGTTGAGATTTAATTTACGTAGGCACTAAGAAATAGTGTTGAATTGAAATTACGTAGGCACTAAAAATAGTGTTGAGTTCGAAATTACGTGGACACCAAAAAGGTGCTGAGTTGTTATTGGAAATGTAGGTGTTAAACGCCAAGTTATAAAATAATTATATAGGCGCTGAGTATACTACTGGAGAGCAGAAATCCTGTATTCAGTGTTTAGTTCCGGTCTAAGATGTCGTGAGCTATCAAATAAATAACAAAACAATGTAAATTATTAAATTGATAGTTCAAATTATATATCTTGTATTGTTAAAATTTCAAGCATGCTTAATGAATGGAATGTCATAATTGATAAATTAAATATTTTTGCATGAAGAAAATAGTTTTATTATTAATTGAATATTTGGCATGCTTAATAAATTAATTGTAGTTTCTAAAATTTTATTTTAGAATTATTTATGTAATTATTGGATAGTTGTTAAACGTACCACTACACGTGCAGATAAATAGTTGTTCCGATATGGCGACCAAAGAAGAGGTAATCCCAAGATCAGATTGCAGTAGTCTAATTCTTTTTGTATGTTTTGAAAATTATGTTGTAAAAATTAGATTTTAAGAATTTCTTTTGATATAAATTTATGGCATGTAGGATTTATAAGGAATGCATTTTGTAATTTTATATATGTAGTATTATTTGTAAATGTATTTCTAAATATTATGGTTTAATTGAATGAGTTCTTTTAAATTAAAATATTTCCATCACTAGTTATATATTTAAATGGAAAGAAAAACAATATAGCAATAAATATTTCACTAATAATAAACTCGAAAAAAAAATTCAATAATTTGAACATTGGTTTTAAGACAGATGAGCTTAGTAGCACTTTCATATCCTATTAACGACTAGTAGGGTAAGGGAGCGCTACAGGGGTTGATGATGATGCTCCATTGAAGCCTAGACCATGTCTTAGTAAGGAAGGTCTTTGAGACATAATTAGAGTGTCTAGACTCTCTTTTCCTTTATGAAATCTCTAAATTGAATTTCTAAGCTCTTTAACCTCATTTTTTAAAGTATTGTTTTCTTTTATTAGAGAATTGGTTAAAGGTTTTAATGAAAACTCATCCAATGACTTCTTTAAGCAGTCATTTGAGGTTTTTAGCTCTTCAACTACCTTTTAAAGGTTATTAAAATCATTTTTAAGTTTAGAGCTACTTTTCTATAAAGATCAAGTTTCATGTTATACCTTTTTATCTCTAGATTAAGTACGTCAATTATATCATCATCATCATCATCATTAATTAGATCACACAAATCATCATATAAGGTTGGGATGTAGTGAATACCTCATCATTAGAGTAATCCTCAATAGCCATGAAATGCAAGTTAGCCACCTCCTCTTCTTCTTCAATGAGTGATGAGGTTTCATCATCTCAAGTGGATTTGTGACCCTTTTCTTCATCTTGTTTATTGGGTCTCCTTTTGTACTTCTTAACCATAGGGAACTCCGATCTAATGTGTCCCTTCTTCCCACACTCATAGCATTTGACTTCCTCTTTACCTTTGTTAGATGATGAGTTTCTAGGAGGGAATCTTGAGGCTCTTTGCTTATAGTTCTTAATTGAGTCATACTTATGGGTGAACAACCCCTTAATTCTCCTTGAAAGCAAGGCTATTTGATCATCTCTTTCATCAACCATCTCTTTATCACTAAGGAGATCTTCATCTATAGGCATTGAGGTTAAAACTTTAAGTGCTAGAGGATTTCTCTTATCCTTTTCTCCCTCAAGCTCTCTTTCTCTTACTCTAGCCATTTTATGAATGAGAAGTTTGCCGGTAAACACATCGATAGGGATTACACTCAAGTCTTCATTGGCTTCCTCAATACCTGAAACCCTTGAGCCATAATCTTTCATAGGAAGACTCTTTAGAATCTTGCTATTTACATGTTCAAAATTATAATTCTTTCCAAGCTTCCTTATGCCATTAACCATAGCAAGAAGTCAATTGGTCATTTCGGTTATGGTCTCATTGGGCTTCATCATGAAGAGTTCATATTTAGTGACAATAAGCTAAACCTTTTTGGACTTTACTTGTTTTTTACCTTCATGGTAGTTTTCCAATGTTTTCCAAATGGAGTAAGCGGTTGGACAATGTTGGATTCTACCACACTCTTCAAGTGATAGAGAGCTTATTAAAATGATCATGACTTTCTTGTTTTTTCCATTAGTTCTCTTTTAGGGCTCGGTCCAATCATCTATTGGAACAATTTCATCTTCTTCTTCGACATTCCTTCTTGTTGGAGGTGAACATTTCTTCCGAACGGTGTCCCAAACATCTACTCCCTTACTATCAAAATAAATTTCTATCTTGAATTTCCAATTAGCATAGTTTGCTCCATCAAAGAAAGGATCAAGATTATGAAACCCTTTATTTACCATAATTCAATCTTTACTAGCGCTTGTTAGGCTTGAATGCTAGACTTAACTCTAATACCAAAAATAATAACCAATAAGGGGGGTTGAATTGGCTGGTAATTAAAAATTTTGCTTGAAGCAATTTTACCAAAGAATAATATGTGAGAGAGAAAGAGAAATTTGGCACATGAGATTTATAAAGGTTCAAATATTAACAAATCTTACTCCTCTCCTCAATCTCAATTGGGTATTTCACTAACACTCAAAGTATTACAAATGGAGTTTTTCCTAGCTCACTCCTAACTATGTGTTTTACTCTCTTGGATAACACCTAACCCAGAAAAACCTTTTGTTTTGATGGCTCATACAAAAACCCTTACAAATATTTCACTCACAACCCAACTCAGTCAAACTCACTTTTGAGTCATTGATTACAAGAGTGAAACACTCACCAACAAAAAAGCTCAACAATTTTGAACAATTATGCTTCTTACAAGATAAAAGATAAGATTGGTGAAATTAATTAAATGCACAAGGCTATACAAGATTAGAAGATTGAATGCACATTTTCTCTTATTTTTCTAACCTTTGGAAGTTATAAATATATTTTATTTATACTTCTCCTAACAAATATAGTGGTTTGGGATGCATTTAATGCAAAAATATCCATTTAACAACTTTTCCATTCGTGCCTAACAATTTTCTCTTTCCAGATTCACAAGCATGACTTAATGTTCACAGGCGTGACTATTTTTCATAGTCGTGACTGAAGTGGTAAAGCTGACCATGAACGATTCTGTCCAAAAATGAGAAGTCTTTCATGGCCGTGACTTAGTCAAGCTTCACAGGTGGTCCAATGCTTCACTATCCTGAACATTTGAAAGAACAGTTTTGACACTAATTCATTCATAAGTGTTACTCCATAAGTCACAGGCATGAATTTCTCTTTTCACAGTTGTGGCAATTCTTCACTACCAGCATGACATTGTTCACTAGCATGAATATCTACTTCGCATGCGTGAATCTTTGCTGATTTTTATTCTTTTGAACTTTGGGCAATTTCAATCAACTTATTTCATGATTTTAGGAATATGTAACCTATCTAACACACTTAGAACACAAAATGTGGTAAAATTCTTTATTACCCAATTATTTATGATCATCAAAATGATGGAAAATACCCCTCAAGTTTCAATATAACTATTATATCATTTGTGGTCTTGAAGTACGCATTAATAGAAAATTTTTCAAATTTTCACATCTTTAAAGATTTTGATTTTTAAACCCCTTTTAAGGTTCCTACCCATTAGAAATTCCCTCTTTTACTAAAAAAAAGTCATTTTCATTATTTCACACACTAATCAAATTTCTACATCTTTCTACTTTATCTTTCTAAAATTCTCTCCATCTTTCAAAAAAATTTCCATCTTGTTAAACCTTGAGAAACTTGAGAGGTATTTTCTTTATTTTGATGCTAACAAATAAAATAGCAATAATGTATTTAACAATATATCTTATAAGTTTGTTGAACATGATATATCTTGAATGAAATAGATGCAAGAATGAAAGACAAATTTTGAAGATCAAAACAAAAAGAAATAGCATGTTCATGCTCGTGACTACTTATGTCACACCCATGATATAGCTTAGCGCCAACTTTCCAACATTAAAAGCTCACGGCCATGAAGGATCATACCAACCATGAATGATCAAACCTGTCACGCCCATGAAATAAAGTCACGCTCGTGAAACAACATGTCAAGTTCTTACAGAAAGCTTCATTGCTAGAGTCACCACTTGAACCACGGCTTGAAAGAATGTTCACGCCCGTGATAGTATAAAGTCACGCCCATGATCAAACACTTCAAGTTCTTCTAGAAATTTTCACGGCCAGAGTCACCACTTGGACCACGACTTGAAAAAATATTCACGACCGTGACACACATAGTCACGCCCGTGAATGAGGACAGAGAAACATGTCAGGCGCGGAGTTAAGAGTTGGTTCAATGGCTATTTTCACATTAAATGCACCCAAATGGCTATAATTCGCTGAGAAAGTATAAATACAAGACATTTATGAATCCTAACAAGAAGAACAACAATTACTTTAAATCAAAAATTTTGTTGTAGCCATTGTGCATTAATTACTTTCAACAAATTCTTTATTCTTTGTAAAAACCTATTTGCTCATAATTTCTGAGCATTATAGGTTGGTAAGTGTTTTTCATTGTAATTTATTACTCAAGTAAGTTTGGGTATATTGGGTTAAGATTGAAACACTTGTAAGGGTTTATTGTGTGAGCCATAAAATACAAGGAATTGGTTTATTATGTGAGCTATTAAAACACAAGGAAATTTTCTGGGTTAGGTGTTAGCCATTGAGAAAAACACCATAGTTGGGAGTGAGCTTGCAAAACTCCATTGTAGAACTTAATGTGTTAGTAAAACTCCCAATTGAGATTAGGGAGAGGAGTAAGGTTTGTTAATATCCGAACCTCTATAAATCTCTTGTGTGATATCTTTTGATCTCTACTCTATTTAATTTTATTCCACAATTAAGGTTAAAATTGTTTTTTATATAACTAATTCAACCCCCCTTCTTGGTTCATTGTTTGGGCAACACATCTCCTAATCATATTTCTTCATTCTTCATCATATTCCATCGCTCCAAAACCTCTAACCCGTGCAACCAATGACAAAGCTCCAACCATATCTTCTCAAGACCAACCATTTACCAAAGAAAATATTATAAACACTTGGACAAAGGAAGAGAAAACAAGATTTATTCTTATCACAAGCAAGAATTTCATGGCCAACAAAGTCCCTGATATGGATGACATGGAAGTGCTTGGCTTAAAGGATGAACTCTTGGATACACTCGAAAAAGTTAGATGGACCAAGTTTTTCTTGCCTAATATTGAAGGATATAATTTTCTCATCGATGAATTCATTGCCACTCTGGTGCTTGAAAAGACTAACAGCGGAGAATTTGGTCTCTACAACATCAAATTCTCAATATTTGGAAAAAGGTACGGAGTTAAAAAAGCCAAATTGGCTAAACTCTTTAGTTTCTTCAACTTTGAATTTCTCAATGAAACTGATATGAATTTTCCTTATTCTAATTTTTGGACATCTATTTCCATTGAGAAAACCCTAGAAAAGTACTCCAACTCTGAACATATTAAATTTTTCCTCCATTGGGCTCGTCATAAGATTATTTTTTCACTATTAATACAAGAGGAGATAGTAATAAAAAAAAGTCTCTCAAAATGATCTCTTTTATCTCTTCCTCTTAATTCACAAAATGTCAATTGACACGGTACCTCTTATCATTGATCAATTCGATCATTTTGTTATTATTTCTAAAGGTGTTATTCTTATCACTTCTCAAATTTCTCTGATTGCAGATCATTTCCATCTTCTTATACAAGAGCATCGACAATTTCTTAGAGAGTGTCATGCCAAAAATATTAATCTTATTGTATTTCAAAAAAACAAGGGCCAAGATTTTTACTTGGAGAAGGTTCTCAAGCCTGAAAAGAAGAAGAAGTACCCTCTCAAGTTCCACCTCAAATGCAACCCCCACTTCATACAATGGAACAAATGTATGATTTGCATATGAAGAGTTTTGAGATGATAAGACATCGCCATATTGACTTTTAAGATATACAAAGGAGAATGGGATGGGAGGTTTGTCCAACAAAGTTTGAGGATGATCCTTATATTGAGGAGGAGCTACAAAGAGGAGATGAGCAAGATAAGACCATAATGAAATCCATGATTTCAAAAAGTAAATTTTTTTTTTCATTTTCATACATTTCGACTATCATTCAATCTTTTCACTTTTTGTTTCAAATGCATAACATCTTTTTGTAACATTTGTAATTCATTTTTATTGTTAATGAAATTTTATATTTTTCTTATCCCTTTCTCTTTTTTTTGGTAATTGATTTTATTGGTTATCTTAAAAATTTTTCATTTTTTCTTTTTGATTTTGACAAAGGGGGAAAAAAATGGCATAAGTAGTAAAAATAAACTTAAATGGTCTTAATTTTTTGAAATTTGACATAAGTCAAAAAGTAATATTTTGAATATAATATGTAGATATGTGATTATCTATGCTAATGACCTTGAACTGGTTTGAAACTTTGTGTTTAGATATTTCATTATCTTAATTTGATTTATTCAAGTTTAATTGTATATTTTTGCTATGTTGATTTTCAAAATTAAAAAGGAGGCAATTATTAAACTTAAAGTGATTGATCTCTATTTTAAACTTGACAATCAAATTAAATGATGCTAATATTTTTATTTAGTATTTTTTTTGATAGTCAACAAAGTTTCAAACCCATATAAAATCATTTACTTAGCAAATTATTGAAAAATGGTTGATAACTCCTAATTCACGACTGGGAGAAAAGCTTCCCATAGTTCCGGAATGGTTTGTGGTGTCAATCATGCTCGCGAGGCTGGCCGCAAAGCAAGCTTTTGTGACCATGAGACTAAAGCACAATAACGAGATTCAAATATAGATAACCGTTGCAAGTTAACTTAACTAGAAGCTGTCATATGTCTCATATCTTATCAAGGTTTTAGGAGGGGTTCTGCACCTAAACTTTTGCAAACATGAATCTACATCTGCAACTGTAACCTATCCAAGTCAAAAATTCCTCCAAATTCCATAATGGTTTGCGACTTCATATGCAACTTCGAAGATAGCCATGAAAGGGTATTTCGCAATTGCGAAGTGCCACCTAATATAGCCATTGAGGCGGAAATGAGTCAAATCATGCCATGTGTCGAGGACCATTAGTTAATCAAATTTTGCAACCAATAATCACCCTTAGCAAACAACATTTAATGCAAAGTTTTTAGAACATTAGGAAAAAGTTATGGCTCTATTTGTAATAGTTGATTGGTGGCAAATACTATAAACACCTCACCAAAAGGCCATTGATGGTACTCTAACAACTTTTAAGTGGCCAAACTCTTACAAAGTTAATTCTCAATTTCATTATATTCATTGTTAGTGTTTTTGTTTCAAATGTTAGCTTAAAACATTTGAATTTTGTAAGAATTTTTGTATGAGTCATTAAATCAAAACACAAGGAATTGGTTATTATGTTAGTCATTAAAATATAAGAAAATTGGGTTAGATATTAAGCAAAAATGAAAAACATCATAGTTGGGAGTGAGCTAAACTCTATTGTAACTCTTGTAGAGTTAGTAAAATACACAATTGAGATTGAAGTGAGGACACAAGATTTATAAATATCCGAATCTCTATAAATATTGTATCTTTTTATATTTTCTTCTACTCGTTAAATGCTTCCTAATTACTTAGCAAAAATTTTTAATTTACCATCAATTCATTCAGCTTCTTAGTAATTGTTTGAGCAACATTGAGCAAACGTGAATTCTTTTCCTCATAATTTAAAAATAGGGTTTGCAAGACACAATTGTCTATCTATATTCCTTTAAACATAATATTAGAAAATTTTATAAGGTGGCTAAAACATATAAATAGATCACTCATGAGAATATTATTAAAAATAAAATTTTTTGTATATTAATATTAGAATTGTACTTAATGTATAACATTTTATTGAAATTAAATTTCTAATCTATTAAAAAAAGGCAATATTGCAAAAAATATTTTAATTACTTTTCCTATAAAATTTTTAAAAATCAACATTTTAAAATGATACATTGTAGTTGATTTAAACACTTTCTTTCTATTTCGATTTTCAGCATATTTATTAGTGTAGAATGTAGACCAGTACAATTGAGATAGTATTTTTTTTTAAAAAAAAAAAAGAGATTTTTTTTTGGAAAAAGTTAAAAAAAAAACACCTAATGGTTCATCTATGTTTCAATTGGATAGTTTTTGTTTTTGTTTTTTTTGTCAATTATATAACTAATACTTGAAAAATAATTAGATACTTCTATCTATTTTTCTATCCAAAATCTAATCATCAACAATTTAAAATTTTCAATAGACTTTTCCCAAATAAATTCGTCTATTGGAATTTTAGCAATTAAAAAATTAATATATTCTCTTTAACTCCTCAAATATATGCTATTTGCTTAGTATAGTGTTAATATGTATTTTTATTCATACATTAATTTGTTTTAAATTTACTAAAATTTATTAATTTCATAAATTACTAAAATTCTTATGTTAATTTGTTCATGTATTTATTTTTTTTAATTTAATTTTCTAACAAATAAATGTAAGAAATTTTAGTAATTTATTCTTTAACTTATATCTTGCCTAATTTGATTAAAGAGCAAAATTTGTTATTATTTTAATTACTAAATTCTTACTAACGAATTTTCTTGGAAAAACCTATCGTAAAAGTTTTTAAATATTGTTAACTATTAGATTGTGGAAAAAAAAGCTAGATAGAAGTGTCTAATTGAAAAACATTCAAACGGTAGGTATACAATTGACACACAAAAAAAGATAAGTATCCAATTAAAAAAGAGGCAATTTTTTTAATTTTTATAAAGTTCACATATAATATTTATCTTTTATTTTTTTATCAAAATTTGTGAATTTTTTTATATTTTTATTTATCTAACTTATGTGAAATTCCTACTAAATTTACAATCATGTCTATAGTTTATTTGAAATTATTTCATTTGATCTTTCTTTATTTATATATTTTTAAATTACCAAAATTTTGTTTAAAATTTAAATGATCTAATTTTTTTTCTTCTGATCAAGTACATATTAGAAGGAAAGGGTGGTAAGATTCGAATTCAGGTAAAATTTTCAATCAATAAGATCATAGGTAATTAAAAAAATAAAAACACCCAATTCGAGTTAAAAAAATAATAAAAAAATGAAAACACAACTTCAAAAGCATAATTCAATAGAAAAAATTATGGTATTGATGAGTGAAAAACATTTAATTAATAGACAGACATGTTAACAATTCCAATTCTAGGAAGTTTCATATTTTACCTTGCATATAGAAATTACATGATCTATAGAAACAATCCACACCTAGAGTCTAGATATGTAGGTTTATGTTATCCGAAATTATCCTTCGTTGTCATTCCTCAAATAATATTAAACTTAATAGCATGTACATTTTTCAACCCAATTCGCTCTTTATATCAAATTCTCTTATATTATATTCATATAAAACCAAAATGCAAATTTTAACATCCTATGACATATTTTGTTTCAAATAATAAAAAAAAAATCCAATGAGAGATTTAAGATACAAAAATTCATAACTATTCGGTTGAGAAAAAAAAATAGAAAGAAACCCTCAAGAGAATGGTGAAATAGTAGGTCCAATTATTTTATATTAATTAGAAATTTTAATTTTAAATTTAAGTATAAAATATATTTAAAATTTAAAAAAAATATTTTATTACAACAAATTTGAATTTAAATTATTTCATAGTATAATACATAGATTATTGGATGGATGGAGGAAAAATATATATAAAAAAAAAAAAACACATAACTTTTATAACAAAGTTGGACTTCATTTCTGTTTGTACGATGAAACAGAGACGTATAGCACGCGCCTACAGAAAAACAGTTGCGTTTACCCTTCATTCCTCTTCTGATAATCTGATACTAAACAAATCTGCAAATTTGATAGCGTAGTACGGCTACCTGATTTATTTAAATTATTTTTTTCTCTTCATATTTTTACATTAAATTTCTAATTTTATTTTAATTTTTAATTTTTTAATATTTAGTATGCAGAAGCTGTACAATTACCTATCAGAAGGCATCTTTTTCAGCGTTGCGGTGCTGCCACGGCTCTTTTCTATGCCTTTAACCACTGCCGATGCCATGGCCCGTCCCATATTTTTAGACATCCCCCTTCTTTAACTAATTATTATTTTTATTTATTTATTTATTTATTTTTATCCTTTTCAAATATTATTTTTTATAAATAAATAATTTATCATTAATGTGGCCTTCTTCCTTTATTGCTTTATCCTTCATCATTTTCACTCAGTTTCTCTTGTTCTCCATGATAGCATAAATTGGAAACTGAAGCATAAGTCCAATAAAACTGATGTTCATATTGCTGTGAATCAAGAAAAAGAAAAGATGAAGAGAGATCATCAAGAAAGTGTTGGTGGTGGTGGTGGGGACAAAGGGGAGCCCTCTTCTATGGCGAAAGGAAAAATTTGGGAAGAAGAGCAAGATGGTGGAGGTATGGATGAATTGCTTGCCGTCTTGGGTTACAAGATTCGATCTTCTGATATGGCAGATGTAGCTCAGAAGCTTGAACAGCTTGAAATGGTGATGGGTACTGCTCAAGAAGATGGGATTTCACAGCTTTCTGATACTGTACATTACAATCCCTCCGATCTCTCTGGTTGGGTTCAGAGTATGCTGTCTGAGCTTAATCCAGTCACTGGACTTGATGATTCTGTTTTTGGTTCTGTAATTAGTTTCTCTAATCCTCAATCGCACCAATCGGGTATTTTTAATGACGATTCGGAATATGATCTCCGAGCAATTCCCGGAGTGGTGGCTTACCCATCGGAAGAAAATAGCAGGAAGAAAATGAAAACCTCAACTGGGTCTGATACAGCTGATTCAAATACGAAAACTCCTTCATTAGCTTCAACTTCTGTCTCGCCGTCGCGGGCGATGGTGCTAATCGACTCGCAGGAGACCGGAGTCCGCCTAGTGCATACGTTATTAGCTTGTGCTGAAGCAGTTCAACAAGACAATTTAAAGCTCGCAGAGGCACTCGTCAAACACATTGGCTTACTTGCTGCATCTCAAGCCAGTGCTATGAGGAAAGTGGCGACTTACTTCGCCGAAGCTTTAGCTCGTCGAATTTACAAAATCTACCCTCAAGAATCCCTCCTCGATCCTTCTTATTCCGATACTTTAGAGATGCATTTTTACGAGACTTGCCCTTATCTCAAATTCGCCCATTTTACTGCTAATCAAGCCATTCTTGAAGCTTTTGGTACTGCAAACAGAGTTCATGTTATTGATTTTGGTCTCAAACAGGGAATGCAGTGGCCGGCCCTAATGCAAGCTCTTGCTTTGCGACCCGGTGGTCCTCCCACTTTCCGATTAACCGGAATCGGGCATCCGCAGCCCAATAACACCGATACTTTGCAGCAGGTGGGGTGGAAGCTGGCTCAATTAGCTGAAACTATTGGCGTCGAATTTGAATTCCGCGGTTTCGTCGCTAATAGTTTAGCAGATCTTCAACCGGAAATTCTCGACCTCCGCCCTCCGGAGGTGGAGACGGTGGCTGTCAACTCCGTTTTCGAGCTCCACCGCCTCCTGGCTCGACCCGGTGGGATCGATAAGGTTCTTTCATCTATTAAGGCTATGAAGCCCAAGATTGTCACCGTTGTAGAGCAAGAAGCTAACCACAACGGTCCGGTTTTTCTAGACCGGTTCACGGAAGCCTTGCATTATTACTCGAGTTTGTTTGACTCGTTAGAAGGGTGCGGGATAGCGGTTCCGAGTCAGGACCTGGTCATGTCCGAATTGTACTTAGGAAGGCAGATTTGCAACGTTGTGGCATGTGAAGGGGCTGACCGAGTTGAGCGGCACGAAAATCTGACTCATTGGCGAACTCGGTTTGAATTGGCTGGGTTCGACCCAGTTCATCTCGGTTCCAACGCGTTTAAACAAGCCAGTATGCTATTAGCTCTGTTTGCAGGTGGTGACGGGTACGGAGTGGAGGAAAATAATGGTTGTCTTATGCTTGGGTGGCATACTAGACCGCTCATTGCAACCTCGGCATGGCAACTCGGCGGTTCACAATGAGTCAACTAAGCTCTGTTAGAGAGTTGGAATTAACGAGTGAGTGAATCTTGAGATACCTTAATGAGATGAGGGAGTAGGAGGGTAAAAGTAAAAAGGCAATTCAAGTGTGTAATTTCTCTAGTCTTTTTAATACCTCTTGCTTATTTTATTTTTTTTAAAAGTTTTTTTTTTCTGTAATCTTAGAATTTTTTTTTTTATTTTGGTCAATGAGGATCTGTATCTATAAGTTTAACTTTGAAAATAAGTTCGAACTCTTTCTCTTAGAAGAAAATAAAATTTAGAATATATTCTCATTTCAATAAGAAGGTTTCTTCATTTTCATGTCCTATTTGTTTATTTGGCCTGCAAATTTTGGACTTGCTTGACGTGAACCTACGCATTGTATGGCATCTCTTCTAATCTTATTTCAATTGTGAAATTTAATTGAAATTGAAATTTTCTTTTTTAATCAAAATTGATCTTTTCAAATATGGGTTCTACGTTATTCAAATTATAACAATAATATTCTTTTATGGCACATTACACTGATGTTTCTGTATCCATTGATTTTTTTTCCCACTTTCATGCATGTTTTAATTTATTTTTTATGTTTTTTAAAAAAAGGACATGGACTTTACATGTTTGGTTTGAAATGATGTGATTGCCTTTATTTTTTAATGAACATTATATTACCATGAAAATTGCTTTCAACGAGAGGGGTGATAAGGATGATAATGATTGAATATTGTAAGAGAAAAATGGTTATTTATCCTCAAGGTCTATTACACTGGGCCTATTATCTTTTGAAATTTAAAATTTATTCTAGTACTAATTTTTTTTAGATTTAAAATTTATACTATTATAGTAATATGTTATTTTGTTAAAAAATTTATAAAAAAAGTTAGATTATAGTAAAATAATAAATAAAAAATTATTATTTATCTCAGTAAAAGAAATATTTTTTACTAATAATAAATATTTTAAAATTTAATAAAAAATATATAATTTAACAAAAATAATATAGAGATATCTGATCGTATAATTTTTTCTTTAGAAAATATCAATACAATTGATTAGATAAATAATAATTTTCTCTTTATTTAATTTGATTTTTGCAAATAATTTGGATAATTTTCTGCAAGGTTGCCTTCGTTCGTTACCATGGACGGCCGTGAACCAATATGTACTTTGTCCATACTTATCAGATTCTGCAAGGCTAAATAACCAAAAAAACATTAATTAAAGTTGAATCAAAGTTGAATTAGTGAAAGAGAAATTCTTCTAAAATTTAATATTTAACATATTTTATATATAATTAAAGATAAAAAAAATCTTATACTAATCAATTCAATGCATAATTATATATTTATAATACTAATATTCATAATTCAAATTAATGTATAATATATTTAAAGATATTTTCAAGAATAATAATATGAAAAAAATCATATTTTGGCTCTTATACTTCCATTATTTCCATAATGTGACTGCTATGCTATTGTTTTGATGAATTAAGGACTAATTCTTAAAAAATAAATATACGAGAGCTTAATTTATTAAAATAATAGTACATAGGCCACATGAATAAAATAATGAAAGTATAGGGGCCAAGTGATGATTTTGCCTAATAATGTCTATAGTTATTATTTTAATAAATAGTAGAATCTAGTTGTTGGTGCATTTTTAAATTTTCAAAAATTAAAATAGATTACAATTTTTTAAAAATTAGATTATATCATATATTTGTTTCTCAATTATAATAATATTTATGATAGAAATCAAAATAATTGTAAAAATAATTTATGGAAAAAATTGTAAAAATGTATAATAATAATGAAAATATAAATAATTAAATTTAATTGTATCAATTATACAATATTTTGAACAAATATATTAGGCAATTTGTTGTACCCAATTCTCACTTAAGGATGCTAACCTAGTGGTGAAGTGGAGACCTCTCAGCCATGAGATTCTGTGTTCGATTCTTCGCTCTTTCATTTAACTTATAAATTTCCAACCAATTTCTTCAATCAAATCAACTTAAACATTGCGATATGTTCACATGAATCGATGTCAAATAAGCCGATTCATTAGTTTCAATCGAATCAACTTAAAAATTGTGATTGATTCATATGAATCTTTGACAAATCAACTGATTCGCTGGTTGGAATGGTGTGTTTATATCTCCGATGGTTTAAAACCTTGGCCAGGCTGGTCACCAACCAATCGATTCACCGGTTTGATTGGTGAGTGAATATCTTAAAGGATATAGGACCTTGATTTGATATGTC
Organism: Triadica sebifera; assembly: GCA_023653625.1. Classification (NCBI taxonomy): domain Eukaryota; kingdom Viridiplantae; phylum Streptophyta; class Magnoliopsida; order Malpighiales; family Euphorbiaceae; genus Triadica; species Triadica sebifera. The sequence continues at coordinate 23,989,830 of CM042905.1, read as the reverse complement.
TATAGCGTCATCTCATCTAATCATAATTAACTTAACTAAATGATCAAGCGCTATATGTTCTTATAAAATTTGTGAAAATTTAAAACTTTTATCTTTGAATGAGTCCATACTCTATGTCATGTACAAAATGATAATATAATATCGATCCAAGTCAGGTTTGCTTTGTTATCTTTGAATGGGTTGACTCTTGTGATCTACTTCAAACTCTATCTGCTAGACTCAAAAACCTGTGTGAAGGAACACTCACATGCTAAACTATTGAAAATTTAGTGGTACATATAAATATAAAAATTCAACATGCATTCATATAATACATATCAACATACTTTATATTCATGTTATACTAGGTACACAAAGACATGACAATAGAAACAATCAATGATATATAATACCTTATCTCATCGAAGCTATTATAACATTATATTCTTAAACCATGCATAAGTGAACAATCATAGTATTCACAATATATAACATCTCAACCATATAGCATCGTATACCAGGTCATTAAACTTTTTTCATTATATTATTTTCATTAATTACTTTTGCCCAACAAACCTTTACATGAACTATTCAAATATAAGTTATGAATAAGAACACTTTCCAAACTTAAGCCACCTTACCACTATCTATGATCATATGTGATCGCTAAGCTCCTAAAGTCATGAACACTCTCCAAGCTTAAGCTACCTTGACTAGGTAAAATATATATAATTTGCATGCAATATAGGATCAAAGGCGCTCGTCGAACTTAAGTCACTTTGTCCTTGAAAGAGAATTTGTATATCTTATCACTACGATACCGTAAAATCCCTTAATAGTATGTCACTTATTCTACTTCTAGTCTTAGTATTTAGCTTGGGCATAACTTGTTCATATTCCTCTTTGTTATACTCGATTATAATGTATTTATCTTATAACATGTACACTTTGATCATAAAGAACCTCACCACATGTCATTCATGTGCTAATATCCATAGAATCATGTGTTTCATACTTACAACATATCATTTTGTGAAAACATATGCATAACCATTATATTGCATTATAAAAGAAAGTAACATATTTTATTTTAGACAGGTTTCACGGGTACCCCTACCTGTGAACCAAACTATAAACTTAGATGTGAATCCTTCTACCCGTTTTGTGCACATTCTTCACAAATGTGAAGAAAAAGTCACAGTGTGACTTTGTTTGTGACGCGAAGATTCATGGTCATAAACACTTAGTCATGAATGTGAATCTAGATTCTCAAACAATTATAACATTAAAATAAAATATTTATTACATCGCACATACAAGAACTCTAATAGATGTCCAATGATAACTTCTTCCTATCAGCACTATCTTTAATTCATGTATTTAATATATTATAACATGAATTAAACATACAAAAGTATAATATAGCATAATTAAACCATGAATCTCAAGAACACATTCATATCCATTCATTCCCATAACATGAATTTATGCATCCTTACTTATCTATTTCAACCATTATAACCATCATCATTCAATATACTCATAATTGCACCTTTGATATATTTATTACAAGGATTCTTCCAAGCCTTCTTATAAATATATTTCATGCCTAACTTAGCATTTATATATACATTATTAATTTCTCATGTTCTTATGGTATTAATTACATATGTTAAGTTCATTGTAAACAACAACTAATCTTTATAACATACAAGTCATTTATTACACACTTAACACACAAAATGCCATAAATTTTCAAATTTAAATGCATATATATACATACCTCGATGGAGCTTTAAAACCAAACTTTAACTCAAACTTGTTTATCCTTTTGATGAGTTTTGCCACCTTTTTTTTCAACTCATATCACATAATACAAATCTATCAACTTCTATAAACTATAAACTTAATCTTAAAAACCATAAAAATAAAATCCTAACTTGAAACCCTCTATATAACCTTAAACTCACTTTACCCCCTTTTTAAAGCATATTATACTCTTAATCAAGCTTAAAAGGATAATCTTTAATAATAAAAACTCATGCTTGAACTAAAATCTAATCCATTTGGAAATGAATCTCTATCAAAAATAAGTTTAATATGAAAAATGGTATGAAAACTTGTAAAGATGAATGGAAAACATGATCCTTTACCAGAAATGAAGGAAATACAACTTGGATTAGGGATTTTAAACTCCTTTTCCCTTCCCTAAGGTTTGCCTCTTCAAGAACAAAACTTTCTTTTGCCTTTGTCTCTCAAGAACTTGATAATCCTAGATCTTTGCTTTAGATTTTGGCGTTTTAGGCATAGGAATTAAAGGAAAACAAAGGGTATTGTTTCATATGTGAAGGAATATCGAAATCTAGGATTTTCTTTCGAGTTTTGGACATGTAAGAGAGAAAGAATAAACCAATCACATTTTCTATTTGTTGACATTCATGGGCGTGACTGATCAGTCACAGACATGAACACATTTTCATGGCTATGACATTTAAGTCAGGATCATGAAAACCATCATTCACAGCCATGACATTTAAGTCACGGGTGTGAAAGAAGAAATCTTTACTTTTCTAATATTTTATTAACTTTTACCTCTAAACCGAACCCTTAAAATATTTATATAATCTCTAAGCCATCTAATTAACTAGATCCTACTTAGCATATATTACTGGTCAAAGGACTAGTTCACTATTTTTGTGTTTGACTAGCCGGTTCAGTTTGGATTTAATAACCATGACATTGTCGCTCCACCTCCTATAATAAAATAATGTAATTGATGTTACCTCAATGTTTCATAAAAATAATATAAAATCCATAAATGTTTGCATATTTGCATGTATATCTGTGACAAATAACAATGAAGTAGACTAAGATTCTGTTTATTTCTAGAATTTTTTTTCGGAAAATATAATATATTGGCTGCAACATTAGAAAAATAAAAGATATAAAAAAAATAAAATACTTTATTTCTTTTATATTTGATAAGTCTTGAAAAATGACTTTGAGAATGAGAAGTTGTTTTCTCTTGTTTTTAAGATATTTTCTATTGATTTAGAAAATATTTTTATTTGACTTATTTTCTAGAGATAAACCAAATATTGGAAAATAAGGAAAAAAATTCCAGAAGAAGTTCAATTTAATGTTAGGGGAAAAAAAAAAAAAAGCTCATTCTCATACATGTTATTTCCTTTAGCTTTTTGTAATCCACCAAACTTCAAATTTAGGGGAACATTTAACTGACCATGTTTTCAAGTTTTAACTTAATAACCTTAAAATTTCAAATTTAATTAAATTTATTTGGGGAATAGGGAGTAAAGAGAAAGGAAAAAAAAAACAGTATGTAATCTCAGTGGACATTTGATTCAAGAGAGTTTTGGATTACTAATAGTTGTTTCATTCTTAAAAATGGTAAGATATTTATAAAAATTATTCTAATTATTCATATATGTTCTATACTTGTTTATAATTATTGATACTTCTATTTTTCGTATTCGTCAGAAACTTGATTAATACTGTTCATTTGTAAGGTATACCGATTTAAATATAATTCAAGTTAAAACATCAAATTGTATATATTTCAAGTTATAGATCATAATATTTTAAATTAAATAAACATCTAAATATAATTATATAACTACGGTTTAAATTATGTATATATAAATCAAAATTGAATACTAAAAAATTAAAATATATTACAAAACAATCAAAGTTAAAAAAAAAATCGATTATATAATTAAATTTAGATAGTGGATCGCACCAAAGGACTAAACTCGTGCCCTTATCCAAATCCATCACAGATAAGTAAAATTACTATATGTCAACACTCATCCTAAACTCGTTTATCACCCCCTAAGCACTAAATAAACGAGACAAATCATATTGGTACCCCAAAGTATCCTACCTACTTCCATACCTATTAGTACTTGATAAAGTTTATGAATCCTAATCCTAATTCAAATCAAATGCTAATTCTAGCACTTTTATTTTAGATTTTTTAAAAAATATTGTTTTTATCAAATATAGGCTGATTTCATTTTATTTTTCATTTAGACTATATCATTCTTTTAAAACTTATTAAGATATTTGTGTCCATAAATTAATTTCTTATAATAACAAAAAATAGATAAATATTAAAACTTTATAAATTAACTAACAATTAATTTAGTTGTAATATTCATTCTTAAATGATAAAAAAAATGTGCATAAAAAATAGGTCATTAACTTATAAATAATAAAAATCACTAATAAATTTTTACCAAATATATTAGCTATCAACTAGCTAGCTGCGATTTGTAATTGTTATCCCCTATCAGTTACCCTGAATTGCTGAATAAAACAATCCCATGGATCGCCTGACCAAATTACCAAGTATAACTTTAGGAGATATCTGCCCACCAGCTCAGCAGTTATTCCATCACAAATTCCCTCAATTCAATAGGACACCAAACTATTTAAGCAATGTTAAACTTACATAATTTTTAGTTATATGGGGCTTTGTAAACAAAATATTGTAAATCTCATTTTGAAACATATATATATATATATATATATATATATATATATATATTCTCTGCATTCACACCCAATAATGTGCCAAAATTCTAAAAGTAGCTAGTTGGTTTCCTATACTTATCCATCCGAATTTGATTAGATGTTGATATAATTTATGGCATAATCATGAAGTTAAAGAAAAGTTAAAGCTGATTTTATCTGTAAATTAATAATTACCAAGGATAAGGGATAAAACTGGATGGAGATAAGGTTAGAATTTTGTGTTCATTCACCGAAGAAAAAGATTGCTGCCTCTCTGTATCTCTTATTCAATGCATGTATGTGCATGAGAGTAAAATTATAAAACCTTGGTCAATCTTTTTTCATTTTATTCTTTTTTTTCAATATGTCATCATAGTCCTCCATCATTGATTTATCTTGTACTAAATTTTAATTAAAAAATATTTATAAAATATAATAGGATCAAATATAATTCTTAATTTGGAAATGTGGAAAATGACATGGATATACTGTAGACATTAATTTGAAGACTAATATGTGCACCAAATTGAAAGTTACAACTTTTCAAAAAAAAAAAAAAAAAGAAAGTTATGCTTGCCAATTATCATATTCCACTCGGCGAATTCATATTGTTTTGAAAACGATATGTAATGATTTATTTTGAGTTTTTCCACATTCATAGTTAAAGCACAGTAGCATTCTTTGTTAAGAGGGGAAGAGAGAGAGAGTCCTAGTAAAAGCTGTCAATGGAGCTTTCATAATTGGTTAATTCTATATAACACCATTTCGAAGAAGCCAAGTCAAACATAAGATTAGTGGTTTTGGTGAATTATAATTGAGTGATTTGTGTTTTTTTTAATGAAATACGACTGTACCAAACCAATAAATAATAATTTTATATAAATTATTTTGTTTAATAACTATTTTTTATTAGTTTGGTTATATATACTTTGTTTATATAATAATTTGACGTGATTTTAAGCAACTCACACTAACATATAATTCTTTAAATCAAATATGTGTGAAATTATAACTTTTCTTATCTAAACGAATTCAATAGAACTATTAGTTGATTGGGTTATGGGTCTTTTTTTTTTTTTCCACCAGCAAGATCAAGCAAACAACTTTGTGGTGTTTGGGACTTTGATTCCGACAAGCTCCACCATGGACAAAAACATAGAGGGCCCTTATTGCATGAGACTCCGTGCCTTTTTCAGCACCTTCTAAAAACTTCCTTTTTCCTATGATTGCTTACAAGAATATATACTTTCATCCCATCTTTTTAAGGAGAAATAATTTTTAATTTTTATTGAATAGATGGGATTAAGCACTGATATAGATAAGCTACTCCACTACTTTTGGAAAGATTTATAGTCATTATTACGTGACCTATATGTGATTGATGAAAGAAAATTGATGGGTGATATTTGTTTGATTATCGTGATATAATATATAGTCAATAGGAAGGAGAAAGGCTAAGAAAATTTCGTTAAAATTAAAAAAAAAAGAATTCAACTGATGTTATTGTGAACGCGAGATTTGAGAGTAGAGTCAGCCTCCAAAAATGGGATATTAATAGGAACTGAAAATCAATTCAATTTGATGAAGGGTCACTATCAGCAATTCTTAGAGATAAAGGTTTGAGATTAATAATTTATTTAGATGCAATGTATATGACACATATAAGTCATTATTATGTAATAATTTTTTTTTATATTCTAAGCATACAACATAATATAGCATGCGTAATTACATCAAACATATTAAGCATACAAAAATGAATAAAAATTTTAAAATATCATTTTACATCCCAAAAATAATAAAAATCAAAACTAAATAAAAGTACATCATTATAAATAAAATACAAGAAAATATAAAAATAGATTATATTCTAATCCTGCAAAATGGACAAATGGGTAATCCAAATACATAAGACATGCATCCATGCAAATATTAACTCATCCATTCCATCCATCCATTCATGTAACGTCACAAGCCATATCTAAAGAATTCTAAAACTTCAATTACATAAAGGGGTAAAAGAGAAGGATAAAAATAAAAGAGCAAGAAAAGGTAAATTTACCAACATCTTTTAAAGAGTATTAATTACCCAAATTCCCATGCATATATTCTAATTTAGATACAGAAGAAAGAAAGAAACTAGATCTGTGCCTTTAGAAATTACAGGTTTGATGATCACAGACAATCATAAAAATTTTCACTAAAGAAATTTCGTTTCTAGGCATCAAAGGAATTGGAAGAGGTCTAAATTCATGTCTTGGCACCTTCTTTTTGCTTAGAAAATCCTCCGATGATAATCTCCAACTCCAAAGCAAATCTTCTTGCTTATTAGAGTCCAAAATCCTATTCTATGCACTCTTTTGTAATGAATTGATTTTTTAACTACCAAATTAATAAGCTAAATCTAATTACTAATGAATTCAAAGCCTTTCAATGTGTTTTGTCTATGTGAATTTTTGCCTTGAATTATTAGAGGTTTGCTCCTTCTATAGTGGAGCAATTCTAATTCCAAAGTGTAAAGGATTTGAATTATAGGAAGTTTGATTCTTAAAAGACTTCCAATTCTAATTAAAATCATTATTTTTAAGCTAAAAGGCTGTATAATAGGCATTATGATTTTTGCATGTTTACAATCCTTAAAAGACATCCTAAATTGAAGTTGGTCCAAAATAGGTAAAAAAAAAAAAAAAGAATTCTAGAAGAATTTGTCCAGTACTACAACAAATGTCCGATTCAAACATAAAAATATATGCACTCTTTTATACTGAATTAATTTTTTAACCAAAAAAAAAAAAAGCTGAACCTAATTACTAATGAATTCAGAACCTTTCAACTGAGTTTTCTCTCTATGAATTATTCGTGTCTTGAATGATTAGAGGTTTGCTCCTTTTATAGTGGAGAAATTCTAATTGCAAAGTGTAAAAGCTTTGAATTATAGGAAGTTTGATTCTTAAAAGACTTCCAATTCTAATTAATACCATTCTTTTTAAGCTAAAACCCTGTAGAATAGCCATATATCCTTATGTTTTTTTGCCTGTTTAGAATCCTTAAAAGACTTCCTAAATTGAAACTGGATGTAAAATAGGTAAAAAAAATCAAATTCTAGAAAAAATGTCCGAGTATTACAACAAATGTCCGATTCAAACATAAAAATATAGCAGAGTTTCTACGAAAATTTTGGCAATATTTTTTGTCCTGAGGATGTTTGGCTAAAATTCCTTTATGATAGCTTTGACTTAAAATGTCCAACCACTTGAAGGAATCTGTCATTTTTATCCTTTTCGCTTCGTTCTCCGATTTTTGGTCTTCCACTTCAATCCTTGTGCAATTTTGTTTCTATATTAAGAGATTTTCCACCATTTTTCTTCCATAAAATTCTAAATATATATATATATATTTATAAAATCCTTTGGTTATCCTCATTGGGGAAGTACAAATTTGAAAAAATGAGTGCTTACAATTTGCCCTCACTTTCACGATCAGTTTTGTGAAACATTTTCAATATATAAATAAAGCAAATCAATGTAAATGCAACACATAAAAGATACAATGCATAGGCAAAGTGATAAACCCTTGTCAGAATGAACAATCCATTTTAAAATAAACAGACAAACCTTGTCTTTGTGGTGGTTGAGAACAATCCATCTCCTTTTGCTGTTAAAAGATAAAGTCGCCCTTGCTGTGGTAAAGAACAAACTATCTATTTCTAAAGTAATTAGATAAGACCCATCCTTACCATAGAGAAGAACAACCTACTTATTTCGGAAATAAATAGACAAATCTACCTATTTTTGAGGTAAACTAGGTAAACGCCCATCAATTTTTGAGGTAAACCGACAAATCCACCATCATTATAAGACTGGTGCTTTGTTGAAGAAGACTACTTCCTCAAGAATATCACTATGAAAGGAAAATTAATCCTTAAGACTATCGCTCTGGAAGAAAATTAAACCGTTCCCTAAGGCAATTGCTTTAAAGGGTAATTCTAACTGAGGTTATCACTCCAAAGATAATTTTGACAGCTCTCTGAGATTATTGCCCTAAAGGGTAAATTTGAAATAAAGTTGTATTGAAATCTTTGTTAAAGAAGGAGATATGATTTTTAATCGAATACTTTCTCTAAAAGGAGATCCTATATGAAATGCTGAACATGTTGAATATGTAATTAAGAAGGAAAACCTATGTAAAATTGCTAAACACCTAAATCCTTACTCCGAATCCTTGCTTGAGAAGGAAACTAATATGAAATTATGCTTATTCCATACTCTAAAGCCATACTTCATCCATACTCAAAAAGAAAACTCTTTCTGAAAATATTAAACATGTTGAAACTTTACTCAATTGCTCTTGAGTTCAATCCAATCTTAATACATACTGAAATTCTAAACCCATCCTTACTTAAGAAGGAAACATGATGTTCTAGAAATTATGCTGAACGTACTAAAATACTATCTCTTCTTTTATTTGCAACTTTGAGATTCACTTTTAAGCATAATATCTTGATTGGTTTTCCATTTTCTGATATTGTCTTGCATTCTTATTATTGTTTTGGCTATATTTATATTGGTTTACAAAATAAAACTAATTTGGGTGTAGGGACAACCATGCCCTCACATATCTTTCATTCTTCAGCAAATTTTGACTTCATTAGGCTTTGTTGATATTAGCTTATTCCCCCCAACATTACCATTAGTGATTGGGCTTCCATTCTTCAAAGTTTAATCTAGGCAGCTTCATCATGCTAATATGTTTTTATCTTCTTTGTGTTAGAGAGGTGCCATAAGGGCAATCACCTTAGACATTTGATCATTCATAATAATAAAAGAAAATTTTATTATATTAGTGTCATTCACATATGAATTTGATTTAGATCTTATATTGTTTACTGAAGTCATTGGTATGTTAATACAACATGAAGAAAATCATGATGAGATTTTGATAGTGAGATTCCTATCATACATAATTGAATTTATACCTAAATTATCCCTAATAATAGGATTAATAAGATAGAACATTGTTAGGTCGAATAGACTGATACATATTATATTTCTTAATTAGATCAAACAGCTGATCTCATAAGCTAAAAACATAAGATGTTTAGAGTTAACATGTGGATGTTTGTTAGAGTAACCAAATAATGATGCAAGTATCCTTAGAGTTGAGATGTTCAACGTTACCTTGGATACTGAATCCTATACTTTGACTCTATTCCTTGTTGTCTCTCAGAGATTGCTCATAGGGTGATGATTATGTATAATATGAGGTATTTGATGGTAGTTGAGTAATTAATAAATGATTCATCACATCTAATAGAGGGAAAGTATACTTATTGCCTCTTATAGAGATTATTACTCATAAATTCTTAGTCAAGATGGACAAGTCTTAAAGAAGGTCTTCAAGAACATGCACTACAAGAAAATTGACTTATAATGAGGGAAAAAATTGTAGTTAAAAGCTCAAAAACTGTCATAAAAGACTTTTAGTGACGGAAAATATCCCACCATGGCATGTGGTTACTACCTCCATGGGTAAAAGTAAATAATAACAAAAATATATCTCGTCATATAGTGAAGGTATATTTACTATTATTTAAAAGTATTTTTAATGATGCCAAAATTCCATCATTAAAACTATTTGCCTCTGATTATTTAATAAGTTAGAAATCAAAATTTTCCTCATTATATGCATGATTGCCCCTCATTAAATGTTAGTTTTAAATTAATTTTTTCAATAATTTATATTCATCCCTCACTATATATTTTTGAAATAATATAATCATTATAACTATAGAGTCAATAAAAAGCTCTATATAATAGATGACATTCTCAATACTAATAAAATTAAAAATATCAAACATTTTTGTTTCATAATATAATATTTGATATTTAGTCAACAAAAATTTACATGATTATATCACTAGCAAAAATATGAGTACCATCTAAATGTGCCGTTTAAGATTTTCTTGAAATTCACTAAGAAAGACAAAAATACAAGACATATGTGGATCATCTGACATTTACCAAAAAATATTACAAATCATATTGATCCTTGGTTGAACTTCATGTTTGAAGCAAAAAAAAAAAAAAAAAATTGAAGTTCTAAATATCATGCAATAAAAAAATGAGGAACAATTCACTGAGTGTTGAAATCTTAATAGAAGTATCACAAAGATTAACAAAATAAATAAGTTGCAAAAGGAAAACAAGCAAAGTATTTTTTCTAAAAATTGTTTGTCTACACACTTATTGTTATTGTATCTAGTCAGATGTAATAGAAAAAAAAATGATGAAACTTGGCTTAGAAATCCTTTGGGTTTATTCTTAACCAATTAAATCAATTAAGGGAATATATATATACAACTTCAAGAAAAATTAATTTTTATGAATCAACCCCTTTGAAAACTACATATTAAACATAACCAATAAAAACTATAGGCAAAATGGATCCATATCAGAATCCGCATGAAGTGCTACAACAAAAATAATCCATAAAAACTATAGGCAATAAACATACAATCCACAAACATAACCCATATCAGCTTTAAGCAAATGTATTTTGCCTAAGAAGCTAATTATCCAATAGTTTAGATATATCAATATAAATTAATTCTCAATATGAAAGAATTAACTAGTAGATTAGACCAATCAACAAGTCTCAGCACTTAATAATTTTGAAACAAAGAAAAGCAAAGCAGTAAATCAGACCTACTGAAGGTCATTGGTAGTTGTTGTAGCTCCAACTGAAGCTTGTTCGGGGAAGCCTTTTTCAATTTGATCCAACCTACTTTCAATTCCATCTATGCACTTCTTGAGCTTATGATTTTCTTCTTTCTTCTTATGGAGTTGAGTCTCAAGCTCTTTGATATAAGCGGACTTTGAATCATTAAAGGTTTTCTATTTCACTCCACCTCCATAACCAAATACATGACCATGGCACTGTAGCCCAAAGCATTTTTTAAGCAACCTCAAAGTTTGAAAGTGATGACTCAAATTGAATAGTCTTCACAATTTCATCCTACTAAGATTTATAAACAAAAAGCCTTTAGAAAATGATAAATAACAAAATTATGCTTGAAGGTTAAGTAGTGATACTTATGGATTTGTTTTGTTGTCTCTGGCTCAACTAATATTCCATCTTTGTTTCAAGTCTCATAGAAAATTTCTCCCATGCTTAGTGGTTTAGAATCTTTACCTCTCTAAAAGTTGAGAAATAAAAGAGTAAGTCAGAAGTTTGTTTCATGTAAATAACTAAAAATTTGGCATGGTGATACCAATATGTATAATTTTGCATCATTCCATGCACATTTAGATGCATCTCGACCACTTCTCAAGTTCTAAAAACATTTAACGCATAGACACCGTATTTCACGCTCTTCACTCGTCTTCACAAAAGCATAATTCAAAAATCATTGAACAGCAACTTTGCATTGTTCATTCAATCGATCATTGGGCCATTTGAAAAAAAAAAAAAGAAAGAAAAATTTACACCAAAAAGACAAACTTGAAATCAACATAAAATGATAGTTTATTCAACAATGGATTTAGATTGACAGAATATTCAACACAGTTGAGGTAATTTTTATCACTCAAGAATGTCATAATTGAATTTTAAAAATATAAGCTTACGCAGTACTAACTATAGTCAAATTAGAAAGGCATATAGTAATTAAATATTTTCCATTAATCAAAATTAAAATTTTAGAAATTTATTTGCTTTTATGAAATGACAGATAAAAATATTTAATTAAAAATTTAGTCAATACATTACTTAATGGTATAGAATAGAAAGCTAAATGAAGGTGGCATATGACCAATAATAATGGTAAAGCAAAAGGCTAATATTTGACTTAAATCTAAAAATAATATCACAAACATATCCAAGTTATACATTTGTTGGACGGACAACTTTAGAAAAAGTTACATAGATCCAATTTTGAGGGAAAAGGTCGGCATATGGTCTTGATAAATATTTACATTATAATATTATTAATTCATTAAAAATATATTAACAATACACACAACACAAAATTTAAGTTCCTAATTCATTAAGCAATAACTTGATTAATTCAAGCAACTTAACCAACATCCAGATCTTCCTCATCTCTCTCACTCAAATCATAGTGGTCAAACATAAGATGAAAAAACTAACACTTAAAACTAGCACAAACAGTTTTTGACCCAAAAGAAAGTAACAAAGGAAAGTGAAAAAATGAAAACTGGATGTAAGTGAGACATACTGGAGAAAGAGTAGCAGGGGCTTTTCTTTGAGGAAATTGACAATTAAGATCTTGAAAACTAATTTCTTGAAAATCATTAGATGCTCTAGAATTGATACAATATTCACTAAAATCATTTCAAAATTCAAGCACTAATCACCGAATGCTTCAAACACTTAATTGGTTATTAATTATAATAAGATTTCAAAAGCAATAATTTCTCTAGCATGTAATATGGAATTGCCATTCAAGACAATGACAAAAAGCAAAATAAGGTAGAATCCTATAATTAACCTTTTCTTTGAAAATCCTTTGAGCTCAACCCTAATAATTTCAAAGTGCAATATAACTCTAGAAAAGTAGATACCAAAATAGACTGCCCACCTCAAAAAAAATACCATTTCAAAACAAAACTTAATGAATTGCAATTCAACACAATTAATTCTTAGGAGCAAAAAATAATTGCAATTCACTAAGTTAACTGCGGTCCACATTTCCACAATTTTTTTCTCTCGCAGAATGCACTTAAGAGCAAAAAGAATTGCAATTTAGATAAACATATTTAAAATTAGAAAGCAAGTTGAGATGATCTATGTTGGCCAAAGTGTGACAACAATTGTCCCGTGGCGAAAGCCCCAATATGGGGTCAAGTCACAATAGAATATCGTAGGCACTGAGACTATACATGATAAGGCTAATGGTAGTGCCTTCCTATCACTAATAGGTTTTAGGTGAAAGGATAAGCACTTGAGGTTTACAATTGGTATCAAAGCTAAGTCTAGCATTCAAGCCTAACAAGCGCTAGTAAAGATCGAACCATGGAAAATGAAGGGTTCCATAATCTCAAGTATTTCTATGATGGAGCAAACTACTCAAACTGGAAATTAAAATAAAAACTTATCTTAATAGTGAAGGAGTGCACATTTGGGACACTGTTTAAAAGGAATGGACACCTCTAATAAGAAGGAATGCCAAAGAAGAAAATGAAATTATTCCAAGAGATGATTGGATAGAGCCTTAAAAGAGAGCTAATGGAAAAACCAAGAAAGTCATGATCATTCTAATACACTCTTTATCACTTGAAGAGTGTGGCAGAATCCAACATTGTCCAATTGCTTACTTTATTTGGAAAACATCAGAAAACTATCACGAATGGACTAAGTAAGTGAAGTCCAAAAAGATTCAACTTTTTATTACCAAATATGAACTCTTTAAGATGAAGCCTAATGAGACCATAACCGAAATGACCAACCAACTTCTTGCTATCGTCAATGGCATGAGGAAACTTGGAAAATATTATAGTCTGGAAGATGTAAATGACAAAATTCTAAAGACACTTCTAATGAAAGATTATAGCTCAAGGGTTGTGGGTATTGAGAAAGCCAATGAAGACTTGAGCATAATTCCTACTAATGTACTTATTGGAAAACTTCTCACTTATGAATTGGCTCTAGTAAGAGAAAAGGAGCTTAAAGGAGAAAAGTAAAAGAGAAGGCCCCTAGCACTCAAAGCTTTAACTTCCATATCTATAAATGAAGATCTTCTAACTGATGAAGAGTTAGTTGACCAATGAGATGAACAAATAGCTTTACTTTCAATAAGGATTAAGAGATTGATCACCAATTAATATGGCTCAGTAAAAAACTATAAGCAAAGAGCAGTAAGATTCACTCATAGAAACTCATCATCCAACAAAAGCAAGAAAGAAGTCAAATCCTATTAATATGGAAAGAAGGGACACATCAAGTCAAAGTGCCCTAGGCTCAAAAAGTACAAGAGGAGACCCAATAAAGAAAATAAAAAGGGTCACAACTAGTCACATGTTGTAACACCCCCTCACCCTAGCAGCTCGTGCCTAGATGAGGGTGTGCTATGTTGACTTCATCGGTTAAAATATCATTAAAAAAAATTTGTACACATGAAAATTATTCCTATATTTTTTTCATTTACTATTTATTTACTTTGCATTATCAAAGAAATATAACATAAAAGTTAAACAACATCTTTATATAGTAACATGTTCTTTACAAAACATACTGTTTATTTTACAAATACTACAAAATAAAATTTACAAGATAATATACAAAAGTTGTGTAACCCACAATGTGTGCAATAGACTGCTTTACTGGATTAGGTCACCGCTGTCTTTATCTACTATTTTCTATTTATTTTTTACTAAATCTGCGTGAGAAAACTCTCACGCTAAGCTCTTAGCTTAGTGGTGCATATAAATAAGGCAATAAACTATTTTATGCAATCATGCATTATACATATATCAACTCATGCTTAATCATATTCTCATGCAAATCATGGTATTCTAGCATGTATAGACATCAAATTATATTGTATTATCTCATACTTATTTATTTTATTAACACATCATTACATAACCCATCATAATTAACCATGTTACACTTTCTAATTCCATTTTTATTTTCCATAACTTTTTTATTTATGCCCAAAATACTTAATCATCTTTTTATTCATGCAACTTACATTTCATTAATTTTATTCTTTTATCTCTTATGTTTATTTTACTTTATCAAATCATTATTATCCATAGCTTGTTATTGCCCATAACATTAAATCTTCTTATTATCCATATATGCTCCATAACTTATTTATTTATGTTTTCAATTATGCCCAAGACACCTATGAACCACTGACTAGGATAACGGAGTTGCCATCTAGACACTTAGGAGTGCCACCCGGGCAATATGATGTGCGCATATAAGTATCAAACCCGACATAGATAACAATGCCAAACTCGGCGTAGATAACCATGCCATACTCGGCATAGATAATAATGTTCATCATACTCCCCCCTATTTGGCATGCCAAACTATCCTAAGTTGGTTCTAGTTAGGTGTTTTAGGGCTTATACAATCTCATTAAACTTCATAGAAATTATATTCACATTTTTAATGCATATAATGTCTCAAAATAATCACATAATCACTCAATTAAAAAAATAATTACATAATATAACAAGGTTCACATTATTTTACTCATTTCATTCCTCATCTCATATGCTGCCCTGTCACTGACAGATTATGTTCTCTGTCTTGGACTTTCATTTTGGTCCTGTTACATTCTGAATTTAGTTACATGATCTTCTTAACAATTTTAGTTCTAGATCTTAGATTTAATATGAAACTTGAATAACGTAATTCGGAGTTCTGTATCAAAAGATATGATAAAATGAACACTGACTGGTCACTAGCAATTCTGTCCAGAATTTTCTAGACAGATTCTAAGTCTGAACTTTATGAATTTTTCTGGACAATTACAGACATATTTAGATATTATAGTCTAAATAAAAATAATATCCCTGTGTCTTACCTTTAAAAAAAAACTAAGAAATACAAATCCAAGCTCCATAACTCAATTTATAACAGCTTAGGTACTTATTGCTCATTACTAACAATTCTGCCTAGAATTTCTGGACAGATTCTATGTCTGAACTTTATAAATTTTTCTGGATAATTACAGACATATTCTGTAATGTCACACCTTATGTATTTGAGTATAACCTATCCCTGTATCAAGTAATCATACATGACATACTGGAAAGGTAAAATACCCTGTTAACAATAGTAGTAAAATTTTTTTCATATCCTATAATATAATTCAATGACTTTGCAAGTCTCATATCCTATAATTTCATTCAATGACTTGCAAGTCTCATATCCTGTAATATTATTCAGTGACTTTGCAAAGTTAACACTGAGGTTTTCACCACAATATAATATATCACATATATCAAAACATAAACTTTACACATAAGTATTTTCGAGTTGATTTCATTTATACATTTTTAGACTCATTCCAAAATGACTATACATATTCAAGCACGTAAATACAAAATACATATGACATATTTTCATGCTTGTGTGGAATGCAAGGAGAGAGAGTGATGAGGCTCGGCCAGTGACTTGTGCTCCATGTCTTTTATACGCTACTCAAAATGAGCTATCACTTTTCTTTACCTGAAAAATGATGCAAATTGATGAGTTGCGGCTCAGTGAGAATAAACATCCAATGAGCTCTAAAGTACCAAACAACTCATAGTAATAAATCGCAATTCCAATATATACCATGTATTCCATTCCATTCATCAGTATCATATAAGTATGAATAAAGTTGAAACATATAATCATTACTCTTTATGTATGCAAATGTTTTGCTTATTTCATTTTGTTGTGACCAAGTTAAACAGACATTGCCCCGGGTTTCCATGTGAATATTTTCCATGTGAACATTTGCATTTGCATTTGCTAGCTAGCTTGATCATTTGTTTCATTTGCACATTTGTTGGGCCATAGGCCTCTTCTTTTGCTTTACAATATCGATTAACTAGTCACAATGCCTTTTTAGCCCATATGCATATGCACTTGTATTTAAGCATTCATCAATCATTGCATCTTTATCATATACAACATACATATATTCCATATATACCTCATATGTCAATCCTATACCTTGCATATACTATACATATACCATGTATATATATCACATTTGTCAAACATGTACCTCAAATATACCACAAGTATACCATTTATATGTACCACAATGTCACAAATTATCCATCATTACATTATCAAGGACCAATCATGACAATCACATGAATCACATAGCAAGCAACATTCATTTGCACTATAGAATTCAATCGATAATTAGACTCACTGTTCTCCTTTGATTCTGACCCCTAACTTATTGTCTATCCACTCCTTATGGGTCTCCAATATGTTGCGAGCCTAATATGAAAACATAATCGATTAACTCATTATTATTGAGACTTAATGTGGCTTAAACAAATTAATATGCATTGTTCATGTCAATAGTTAAGATTTTTCCTACGAGGTAGTGTGACCTTATGGGACTGTGTAGCCTATAACGTTTTCTACACTTGACCAATTAATCTGATTCTTATTCCCAATTAAAACTAACATATAATTATAGAATATATTAAAATTTCAGATAAATGGAATCATTGTACAATATTTTGTGGAATTTCTAAGTGTGTTATGGTTTCTGCCTTGTTTTCTGCCTTGAGGCAGTTTCAGGGTACTCATTTGGGTTCATCATAACTTATAATCTATAAGTCCTATTTTACTGAAAACTTTACAGAAACTTATATGGATTCATATGGAACATGTTTCATGTTTACAACTTTTATCAATTATGTCTCTAAGGGCTTCTAATTATACCAAACATGTTACTGTTCCAGAATAGAATTGACTTCCGTACCAGTATGGCCTCCAAAGGCCATACCTTAGTCTATACATAACCAATGAAGTTGATATTAGTACCAAAATTTAGATAAGACATATACCTATAACTCTCATGTTTTTATCATTTACATAATCTAGCTCTAACAAGCTCAAATTAGCCAAACAATTTACTGTATCTTCCTAGGGCACTCAGTAGGCAGTTCAAACCATGGAACAGTCATGGTTCCATTCACCATAACTCACAATTTACAAGGCATATGAATCTGAAAGTTGGTAGACAGATACAAAAACACATATGTATACAATTGTTATGTTTTGAGAGACTTCAAATAAGGGCTTTAACATATTCGAAATCAAACCACACAGTAGCTAACTTGGTTAGGGTTTACACCCTGACCAGTTTCAGTACGAAGCGCATATCTCTCCCTATACATAACATCTTGAAAAAATGTTTACATATCAACAAATATAAGACATAAAGGAACAACGTTTGTGTTTTACACATTTCCAAAATCAATTTCTGTTAACATCAAAATTGGGGTGCAATTCAGTGCCTAATATTGAACCTAAGCAACTCAAATCAACCCTATAGCAATAAGAATTGATTATTTACCAAGAACAACCTTGAAAGGGATCAATTAGCTTCAAAAACTAGGTGAAACAAGGAAGAATTGAAGTCTGAAATGGAGGAAATTGAAGAAGAATTCGGGCTGGAGAAGAAGGCAGAAATGGGAAGATAAAGCTAACTTTTGGTTTTTGTCTTTTTATCTTTTCTCATCTCTTTTCTCATCTCTTTTCTCTTTTCTCCTTTCTCTTCTCTTCTCTTCTATTTCTCTTTTATGTCATTTTCATTTTATTTTGTCTATATTATTATTATTATTATTATTATTATTTACATAGATTTATAATTCCACTAATTCACACAATGATACAGCTTAATCATTTGACCCGATTTAACTAAATTAGCAATGTAAATGTTCACTAATCTTAATCTAATCATTTTTCTTACTTTAATTTAGTCACCTTATTCAATTCATTTCTAATACTTTTTTATCATCATTTAGGTTATAAGGATATACGTGTGACTCGATATAATTGCCAAATACTAGGACACGTAGCTAGTGCGTGCCATGAACTTGTTCCTAAGAAAATACGTATGAAATGCACATGTTCAATTGAATTCTATGCAAGATGCTTATGTTCAATGAAATGCATGTGGGGAAGGTCAAGGATGTTACAATTCTCCCCTCCTTTTAAAAATTTATTCCTCAAAATTAATACCTGAAAACAGGTGTGGATATTGATTTTTCATATTTTCTTCTGTTTCCCATGTTGCCTCTTCTTGTAAATGGTTACGCCATAATACTTTAACCAAAGGTATTTCTCGGTTTCTTAGCTGTTTAGTCTTATATCCAATGATTTGCACTGGTTCCTCAACATAACTCATATCCTTTGCAATCTTAATGGCTTGATCTTTAAGTACATGTGTAGGATCTGACCTGTATCTTCTAAGCATGCTCACATGAAACACATTATGAATCTGAGCCATCTCGGGTGGTAACGCCAATCTATATGCCAGTGGACCAATCTTCTCAAGAATTTCATAAGACCCTATATACCTTGGGCTCAATTTACCCTTTTTGCCAAATCGAATTATCCCTTTCCATGGAGATACACGAAGAAACACCTTTTCACCTAACTCGTATTCCATCTCCCTTCTATGTTGATCAGCGTAACTTTTCTGTCTATCTTGGGCTGCCTTTAGCTTGTTCTTGACAACCTTGATCTTATCCACTGTATCTTGCACTATCTCTGGCTCTTCTAATGCACGTGCTCCTTCTTCATCCCAAATGATAGGGCTTCGGCACTTTCTTCCGTACAATGCCTCATATGGTGCCATCTGGATACTGCTATGATACTGGTTATTGTAAGCAAATTCAATCAATGCTATATATTCATCCCAAGCACCTCTGAATTCCATAGAACATGCCCTAAGCATTTCTTCTAATGTATGTATAGTCCTTTCTGATTGTCTATCAGTCTGTGGGTGGAATGCAGTGCTAAAGTTCAATTTTGTTCCTAATGCATTCTGTAAACTCACCAAAAAACGTGAAGTAAACCGTGGATCTCTATCAGACACAATGGACACTGGAATGCCATGCAATCTGACTATCTCATTCACATATAATTTGGCCAAACTCTCAAGTGTACAACCCCATCTGATAGGTAGAAAATGTGCTGACTTGGTTAATCTGTCAATAATTACCCATACTGCATCATTTTTCCGTGGAGTTCTTGGCAATCCATAGACAAAATCCATCGTTATTCTTTCCCATTTCCATTCTGGCGCTGGCAATGGATGTAGTTTACCAACTGGTGCCTGATGTTCAATTTTAATCTGCTGACATGTCAAGCATTTGGAAACATATTCTGCTATATCTTTCTTCATTCTTGGCCACCAGTAATAAGGCCTTAAACTGTGATACATCTTTGTCATCCCTGGGTATATTGCATATGGTGCATTGTGTGCCTCTTCCATTACTTCCTGACGCAAGTTCTCAGTGTCTGGAACACATATGCGTGATTTTAACATCAGTACATCATCCTACAATTGAAAATCTTTACTATTTTCCTGCCTTATTGATTCAATTTTCTCACACAATTTAGGATCTTTGCTTTGTTCTTCTTTGATCCTCTCCTTTAGTATAAGTCTGACTTGAAGAGTAGCAATCAGTGATCCTTCATCATGTATATTTAATTCAACATTCATAGATCGTAATTGAATCAAATATGGAAAAGAGGATACTTGCAAGTGAGCTACACTGCTACTAGCCTTCCTACTCAATGCATCTGCTACCACATTGGCTTTCCCTGGATGGTATTCAATTGTACAGTCATAATCTTTCAATAGCTCTAACCACCGTCTCCGCCTCATGTTTAATTCTTTCTGTGTCAGCAAATAACCCAAGCTTTTATGGTCTGTGAAGATTTGGAATGTCTCACCATACAGATAATGCCTCCAAATCTTCAATGCAAATACGACTGCAGCCAGTTCTAAATCATGCACTGGATATGAGATCTCATGTGGTCTCAGTTGTCTGGATGCATAAGCTATCACCTTACCATGTTGCATCAACACACATCCCAAACCTTGGTGAGAAGCATCACTATATACTGTAAACCCACCTGTACCTGTAGGGATGGTTAACACTGGTGCTGAGGTTAGCTTGTGTTTTAGTTCATCGAAACTCATTTGACATTCAAAAGTCCACTTAAAAGGCACATTCTTTCTCAACAATTTAGTCAAAGGGCTAACAATTAAGGAGAATCCATCAACAAATCTGCGGTAGTATCCAGCTAAACCCAAAAAACTATGCATTTCAGAAACACTTTTAGGAGCTTCCCAATTTACCATAGCCTCAATTTTCTTTGGGTCAACCTCTATGCCCTTACACGACACCACATGTCCAAGAAACACCAAATGATCTAACCAGAATTCACATTTACTCAATTTAGCATATAATTGTTTCTCCCTCAAAGTTTGCAACACAATTTTTAAATGTTGTTCATGTTCTCCCCTATTCTTTGAGTACACCAATATGTCATCAATAAATACTATCACAAATCTATCCAAATATGGTTGAAACACCTTATTCATTAAAGCCATAAATGCAGCTGGAGCATTAGTCAATCCAAATGGCATTACTAAAAATTCATAATGCCCATACCTGGTTCGAAAGGCAGTCTTTGGAACATCCGTTTCTGCTACCTTCAGCTGGTAATAACCTGATTTCAAATCAATCTTGGAGAATATTTGGGCTCCTTGCAATTGGTCAAACAAATCATCTATTCTAGGCAATGGATATTTGTTCTTCACTGTCATTTTGTTCAGTTGCTTATAATCGATGCATAATCTCATTGTTCCATCTTTCTTTTTAACAAATAACACTGGAGCTCCCCATGGTGATACACTAGGTCTAATATACCCTTTGTCAAGTAACTCCTGCAATTGGGCCTTTAGTTCTTTCAACTCAACTGGGGCCATTCTGTAGGGTGACCTTGATATTAGGGTAGTTCCTGGTACTAGTTCAATAGTAAATTCTATCTCTCTATCTGGTGGTCAACCAGGTAGATCATCTGGGAATACATCAGCAAATTCCCTTACTACTGATATATTTTCAAGCAAGCTATCAGTGGTTCTAGTATCAGTCACATATGCCAAATATGCTTCACATCCCCCTTTGATCATTCGAAATGCCTTTAAAGCTGAAACTAGACATGTAGGCACAAGTTTTCTTTCACCTAGAAATACTACCTTTGGCTGGTTTGGTGATTCCAAAATTACTTCCTTAGTAAAGCAATTCACTATTGCATGATGTCTAGTTAACCAGTCCATTCCCAGTGTCACATCAAATTCATATATTGGCAATAAAATCAGATCAGCTATTAACTCAGCTCTATTAATGCATATCAGGCAATCACGACAGACATTATTCACAACTACCACGGTTCCCAATGGCATACTCATATTTATGTCAATCCCCAAAGACTCATGCATTTGATGCAATTCAGATGCCATATGCAATGATATAAATGAATGAGTGGAGCCTGGGTCAATCAATGCATATGCTAATATTTCAGAAATATAAATATTACTAGTGACTACTTCGGGAGCATCCATTGCCTCTTGTCTAGTCATAGCAAACACCCTGGCCTGAGTAGGAGGTCTAGAACTCTGACCTTCAGATCTGGTCACTCCTCTGCCCAGTGTACCAGTGCTGCCCCTGCCTCTTCCTCTGCCTTGTGTCCCACTAGTAGGGTAGACCCTCGGTGCCTCAACAGTAGTCTCAGATACTCCTCTGCCTCTGCTGGTCTCTGCTAGTTTGGCTCTATTTGGACAATCTCTATACATGTGCTCCATCGATCCACAGAAATAACATGCTCCTGTGAGCCTTCTACATTCGCCCGTATGCTGTCTGCCACAATGACTACATGTGGGCCTCTGTTCAACATATTGGCTCTGCCCTCTGCCTGGGTAAGAGAAAGTCATTCCTCGACCTCTAGAACTGGAGTACCCACTTCTGTTACCAGATTGTGCAGGCATATATCTACCTCTTTTCCCCAACCTTCTGCTAGACTCACCAAAGAATTCACATGATGGCCTTTTTATTTGTTGTTCCCCAGCTTCTTTCATTAACCGTTCAACTCTGATTACAGCAGCTCTGAGCCTAGCATAACTATCAAGATCAGTAGTTGTGATTCTGTTTTTGATCTCATATTTGAGGCCCTCCTCAAACTTCCTGCATTTGTCTCTTTCAGTAGAGACCATGAAGGTAGCATAGTGGGAAAGTTTGTTAAATTGTACTTCATACTCCGCAATAGACATATTCCCCTGTTTCAGATTCAGGAATTCCTTCCTCTTCTCATCTTTATATGCTTCAAGCATGTAATTGTTCTGAAATTGCAGGAGAAAATCATTCCATGTCAACACCGGTGGTTGTGCATCACTGTCAGGGACTGTCTCCCACCATTCATAAGCATTTCCTTGCAGTAAGGATACTGCATAATCGAATTTCTCATCCGGGGTACATCTCATCATATTCAGTACCCTCTGTGTCCTTTTCAGCCATGTCTCAGCTTCTGCTGGGTCTGTTGTGCCATTGAAATCAGTTGCACCATGTTTCCTCAGCTTGTCATAACGTCTTTCCTTGTACATTTCAAGACCATATACTTCTTGTTCTAGGTTTTCATGGGGTACTTCTGCATGAGATGAATGTGATCCATGTACTGGAGCTCTAGCTCCTATTGCTGGTTGCTTTCTATGTAAATGAGGTGATGCCTTATGAGAATGCATTTCGGCCGGCCTCTCCCTCCTTGGTGTATCATGTCTTATGATGTCCCTAAAATAAATAAAAGTATGTCACTACATAATGTTCAACACATAGGATGCATATGTTATCATGCTCTTATGCATATGCATGTTCCCATGGAACCTATCCCTGCTCTGATACCAAAAATGTAACGTCACACCTTATGCATTTGAGTATAACCTATCCCTGTATCAAGTAATCATACATGGCATACTGGAAAGGTAAAATACCTTGTTAACAATAGTAGTAAAATTTTTTCATATCCTGTAATATAATTTAATGACTTTGCAAGTCTCATATCCTATAATTTCATTCAATGACTTGCAAGTCTCATATCCTGTAATATTATTCACTGACTTTGCAAAGTTAACACGGAGGTTTTCACCACAATATAATATATCACATATATCAAAACATAAACTTTACACATAAGTATTTTCGAGTTGATTTCATTTATACATTTTTAGACTTATGTGTAAAGTTTCAGTACGAAGCGCATATCTCTCCCTATACATAACATCTTGAATAAATGTTTACATATCCACAAATATAAGACATAAAGGAACAATGTTTGTGTTTTACACATTTCCAGAATCAATTTCTATTAACATCAAAATCGGGGTGCAATTCAGTGCCTAATATTGAACCTAAGCAACTCAAATCAACCCTATAGCAATAAGAATTGATTACTTACCAAGAACAACCTTGAAAAGGATCAATTAGGTTCAAAAACTAGGTGAAATAAGGAAGAATTGAAGTCTGAAATGGAGGAAATTGAAGAAGAAGTCGGGCTGGAGAAGAAGGTAGAAATGGGAAGATAAAGCTAACTTTTGGTTTTTGTCTTTTTATCTTTTTCTCATCTCTTTTCTCCTTTCTCTTCTCCTTTCTCTTCTCTTCTCTTCTATTTCTCTTTTATGTCATTTTCATTTTATTTTTTCTATAGTATTATTATTATTTACATAGATTTATAATTCCACTAATTCACACAATGATACAGCTTAATCATTTGACCCGATTTAACTAAATTAGCAATGTAAATCTTCACTAATCTTAATCTAATCATTTTTCTTACTTTAATTTAGTCACCTTATTCAATTCATTTCTAATACTTTGTTATCATCATTTAGGTTATAAGGATACATGTGTGACTCGATATAATTGCCAAATACTAGGACACGTAGCTAGTGCGTGCCATGAACTTGTTCCTAAGAAAATACGTATGAAATGCACGTGTTCAATTGAATTCTATGCAAGATGCTTATGTTCAATGAAATGCATGTGGGGAAGGTCAAGGATGTTACATATTCAGATTTTATGGTCTAAATGAAAGTTATAGCCCTATGTCTTATCTTTCAAATCCAATAAATAACATCAAAACTGAGTTTCAGAAATTAAGTTATAACAATTTATGTGCTTACTGCTCATCCATTTCCAGCAAAGAACATACCAACTAATCACATTCAATTTTTACCAAATTACATCCTAAGTCTACCAAACATGCATCCCCAAGATTTTCATCAAAAAATAATATAAATTCAGAATTTTCATCATGCCAAATAATTAAATTATGCAAATAAAAAAATAAAAAAAATTAAAATAGGCTATTGCCTTAGGTTATGCACAAACCTCTCTTTTCTTTCTCTATACTTTTCTTTTTCCTTTTCTTTGCTCCTTTGATCTAGCTCCTTGTCAATTTGAGTTCCTAAAATTTATAATCAGATTATTAAAACCTCATAAATCCTAATCTCTCTCTTTCTCCTTACTCTCTTAAGCTACCTTGAGCATGAAAATGGAAATTTTCCTTACTTTTTCTCTCTTTTCTCACTTTCTTTCACTAAAACTAAGCTTTGGCTATGGAGGAACAAGGGAAAATGTGGGCTGGTGTAGAGAACAGAATTTTCCTCAATAAAAATGGATAAGAAAGAAGAAGAAACAATCAAGAAGAAGATGACAAAAGTTATTAAGATAGGGGACACCTAAGCATCAATCTAGAATCTTTAATTAATGTTTAGTTCATACACCTCACTTGGCTAATTGTTGTATGCCATTTGGTGTGTGGTGCTTCCAGAAATGTGGGAGACATTTAATTGATAGAAAATTCTGGATATGAAGAGATAAGGAAGAAGAATAATTAAGAGAATAAAGACAACTCCATAATTATGGGACAACTAAATATATTCTAGATGTTTTAATTAATTTCCAATTCGTGCATGTCAATTGTCCACTTAATGTATGCCACTTGGTATGGCCAGCCCTTTCTCATGTGTTTAATGTCCTAATCATGCATTTAATTGGTGGTTATTCCAATAAATCCTCAAATTTTTAATAAATTGCAAATTGACCTCTAAACTTTTCAAAATTTGCAATTTAGTCATTTACCGAAATTTAACATCTTAAAATATTTTGAACACTTTATTAGATAATTTCCATACTTAATTTCCATTATTTTTATTATTTTTCGATAAAAATCAAAATTTAGACTTTGGTCAAACCGACGAGTCGATTTAACAACTCGCGTGACTTAGGTCTAAATTAGCAGATATGATATCCTCTCCCCCTTAAAATAAATTTCGTCCTCAAAATTTTTACCTGTTCATTCTTTGTTGAGCAACTGAGGATATTGCTTCTTCATGACTTCTTCGCTCTCCCATGTGGCTTCTTCAGTAGCATGATTTCGCCATAGCACTTTAACTAATGAAACTTTCTTGTTTCGTAAAAATTTTTCTTCCCGTGCTAATATAGCCACTGGTTCTTCTTCATAGGTCAATTCGGTATGCATTTTTATCTCCTTACTTGGAATAACATGAGTCGGATCAGACCTATATCTCCTTAGCATCGACACATGAAAAACATTATGGATTTTACCCAACTCTTGTGGAAGTGCTGACCGATATGCCACTGGTCCGATTCTTTCCAAAATCTCATAAGGAACAATCAACCTCGAACTTAACTTTCCCTTTTTACCGAATCTCAATACTTTCTTCCAAGGTGAAACCTTGAGAAATACTTTTTCTCCCACAGCATACTCTATATCTCACCTCTTGAGGTCAGCATATGATTTATGTCGATCTTGTGCTGCTTTCATTCTTTCTTGGATAATTCTAACCTTTTCTTCTGTTTATTGCACTAACTCTGGCCCTATCAACTTCTTTTCACTCAATTCGGTCCAACAGATTGGTGTCCTGCATTTTCTTCCATACAATGCCTCATACGGAGCCATGCCTATGCTTGTCTGATAACTATTATTGTAGGCAAATTCCATAAGAGGTAGATATCCATCTCAACTTCCCTCAAACTCGAGCAGACAGCTTCTCATCATATCCTCTAGCAACTGAATAACTTTCTCGGATTGTCCATCCGTCTACGGATGAAAGGCCATGCTGAAATTGAGTCAAGTTCCCAAAGCTTGTTGTAGACTCTTCCAGAATTGTGAAGTAAATATGGGATCTCTATCAGATATGATGGACATTGGCACTCCATACAACCTCACTATCTCACTTACATAAATTTTGGCTAGCTTGTTCAATGAGTAGTCCATTCTGACTCGTAAGAAGTGTGCTGACTTTATCAATCGATCCACTATCACCCACACTGCATCATGCTTTCTCTGAGTTATCGGTAACCCAGACACAAAATCCATTGTGATTCTTTCCCATTTCCATTCTGGAATCAGTATTGGTTGTAGCAATCATGTGGGCAACTGGTGTTCTGCTTTCACTTTTTGACAAGTTAGACATTTAGCAACATATTCAGTGATATCCTTTTTCATCCCTGACCACTAGTATTGCATTTTCAAATCTTGATACATCTTGTTCCCGCCTGGATGCATGGTATATACTGTTTAATGTGCTTCTTTTAATATCTCAAACTTCAGCTCTTCTATACTGGGCACACAAATCCTATTCTTGAAGTATACTGTGCCATCTTCTGTCAATGAAAACTCAGGCTTTTGTCCCCTTTCACTACCTCCATTATCTTTACTAACTTCTCATCTGGCTTCTGAGCATCTTTGATCCTCTGCATCAAAGTAGGTTGTATTCGCATCTCAGCTAAAATCTTTCTACTTAGTGCATCTGCAACCACATTAGCTTTGCCTGGTTGGTAGTCGATCACACAATCATAATCTTTAATCAACTCCAACCATCTTCGTTGTCTTAGATTCAACTCTTTCTGTGAGGGAAGGTATTTAAGACTTTTGTGATCTGTATAGATATAACATCTTTCCCCATACAGATAATGTCTCCAGATCTTAAGAGCAAAAACTATCGCAACTAACTCCAAATCATCTGTCGGATAGTTAAGCTCGTGAGGCTTAAGTTGTCTTGAGGTGTAAGCAATCACTTTTCCTTCTTGCATAAGAACATAGCCCAAACCATTATGACTAGCATCACTGTACACAATAAAATCTTTTCCTAGAGTAGGTTGAGTCAAAACTGGTGCTTCAGTCAACATTGCCTTCAGTCGATCAAAGCTTGCTTGACATCTATCTGTCCACTCAAAATGGCCCTCTTTCCATAGCAGTCGTGTCAAAGGAGTCACTAAGGATGAAAATCCCTTCATGAACCTCTTATAATATCCAGCTAATATGAGGAAACTCCTCACTTCTATCACATTTTGTGGTGTTTCCAATTAAGAATAGCCTCAATTTTACTAGGTCAACCTGAATACCTTATGCTAAAATTATGTGACCCAGAAAACTGACTGATTTAAGCCAAAACTCGCACTTAGATAGCTTTGCATACAACTGCTTCTCCCTTAATGTTTGCAGCACTATTCGAAGATGTTGATCATGTTCTACTCGGTCTGTAGAGTAGACAAGAATGTCATCAATAAACACCACTACAAATTGATCAACGTATGGCCTGAACACTCAGTTCATCAGGTCCATAAAAGCTGCCGGTGCATTCGTCAATCCAAAGGGCATAACTAGGAACTCATAATGACCATATCAAGTCCTGAATGCCGTCTTAGGTACATCTGACTCTTTTATCTTCAGTTGATGATACCCCGATCTAAGATCAATTTTTGAGAATATGGCTGTACCCTTTAATTGGTTAAATAAGTCATCAATCCTAGGCAGCGAGTATTTATTCTTAATAGTCACCTTATTAAGCTGTCTGTAATCGATGCAAAGACAAAGAGTGCCATCTTTCTTCTTGACAAATAATACTAGAGCACCTCATGGTGATACACTGGGTCGTATAAAACCCTTATCTAACAACTCTTGCAACTGTACCTTCAACTCTTTCAACTCTGCTAGTGCCATCCTATATGGTGTAATGGAAATAGGAGTGGTGTCGGGTACCAAATCGATAGCAAATTTGATTTCTCTATCCGGCGATAATCCTGGAAACTCATATGGAAAGACATCAAGAAACTCACTAACAGTAGGAATATCCACCAACTTTGGACTTGGTTTTTCCATATCAACCACATATGCTAAGTATGCTTTGCATCCCTTACTGATAAGTTTCTGAGCTTTCAACACTAATATAACATTGTATGGGTATCTTCTATTGTCACCCATCACCACTATCTCATCTTGTTCTAGAATTCTGATGATAATCTGTCTTCTTCCACAATCCACTACCACTCCATAACGAGCCAACCAATCCATTCCCAAGATCACATCGAACTTATGGAATGGTAACTCTATCAAGTCTACTGGGAATTGCCTACCTTGAAATTTGACTGGGCAACCCCTAAACACCTTGCTAACCCTTACATTGTGCCCTAATGGGTTAGTCACAATAATCTCAAATTCTAGAGATTATGGTTCTAAACTATGGTTCTAAACTTTCTCGACCCGGTGGTGGTGCTCTTTGTAGCAAATTTATCATATTTTTCATAAGCTCTATTTGTCCTGTGCCTGCAATAGACTGCTCTCACGATGAGCTAGCACTAGATCTCGATGTAGTAGCTCGGTGATTATTGGGTCGCGATGAAGCCTCTGTCCTTGTAGGCTCATTACTTTCGCCTCATTCGACCACAATATGTCATGACCTTGAAGCCATACCCAACCTATCTTGTAAATTAACAACCCTAATCAGTAAGCAGCAACTTAAATACTTAATTGTGGGTACACACGTCATAATTATTTTTTTGAAAACCATTTCAAATTCCCAAAACCGCCCAAACCGGACCTTAATACCAAAATCCAGAAACACCAACCTGATGCTCTGATACCAAAAACTATAACACCCCCTCACCCCAGCAGCTCATGCCTGGATGAGGGTGTGCTATGCTGACTTCATCGGTTAAAATATCATTAAAAAAAATTGTATACATGAAAATTATTCCTATATTTTTTTTCATTTACTATTTATTTACTTTGCATTATCAAAGAAATATAACATAAAAGTTAAACTACATATTTATATAGTAGCATGTTCTTTACAAAACATACTGTATATTTTACAAATATTACAAAATAAAATTTACAAGATAATATACAAAAGTTGTGTAACCCACGATGTGTGCAACAGGCTGCTTTACTAGATTAGGTCACCACTGTCTTTATCTACTATCTTCTATTTATTCTCTACTAAATCTGTGTGAGAAAATTCCCACGCTTGGCTCTTGGCTTAGTGGTGCATATAAATAAGGCAATAAACTATTTTATGCAATCATGCATTATACATATATCAACTCATGCTTAATCATATTCTCATGCAAATCATGGTATTCTAGCATGTATAGACATCAAATTATATTGTATTATCTCATACTTATTGATTTTATTAACACATCATTACATAACCCGTCATAATTAACCATGTTACAATTCCAAATTCTATTTTTATTTTCCATAACTTCTTTATTTATGCCCAAAACACTCAATCATCTTTTTATTCATGCAACTTACATTTCATTAATTTTATTCTTTTATCTCTTATGATTATTTTACTTTATCAAATCATTATTATCCATAGCTTGTTATTGCCCATAACACTAAATCTTCTTATTATCCATGTCAAAATTAATAATTCCACTTTTATTTTCAATAATTCATTTCTGTTACATAACTTCTTTATTTATGTTTTCAATTATGCCCAAGACACCTATTAACCACTGACTAGAATAACGGAGTTGCCATCCAGGCACTTAGGAGTGCCACCCAAGCAATATGATGTGTGCATATAAGTGCCAAACCCGGCGTAGATAATAATGCAAAACTCGGCGTAGATAATAGTGCCATACCCGACGTAGATAATAATGTCATCCCGACGTAGATAATAATGTCATCCCAGCGTAGATAACAATGCCAAACTCGGCATAGATAACAATGCCAAACCCGGTGTAGATAATCATACCATTAATGGATTTAATCATTTTCATCATACTTCCCCCTATTTGGCATGCCAAACTATTCTAAGTTGGTTCTAGTTAGGTGTTTTAGGGCTTATACAATCTCATTAAAATTCATAGAAATTATATTCACACTTTTAATGCATATAATGTCTCAAAATAATTACGTAATCACTTAATTAAAAAAACAATTATATAATATAACAAGGTTCACATCATTTTACTCATCTCATATGTTGCCCTGTCACTGGCAGATTCTGTTCTATTTCTTGGACCTTAATTTTGGTCTTGGTACATTATGAATTTAGTTACATGATCTTCTTAAATAATTTAGTTCTGGATCTTAGATTTAAGATAAAACTTGAATCACTTAAGTCTGAGTTATGTATCAAAAGATATGATAAAATGAACACTGACTGGTCACTAGCAATTCTGCTCAGAATTTTCTGGACAGATTCTAAGTCTGAACTTTATGAATTTTTCTGGACAATTACAGACATATTCAGGTTTTATGGTCTAAATGAAAGTTATATCCCTATGTCTTAGCTTTCAAATCCAATAAAGAACATGCAAAACCGAGTTCCAAAAATTAAGTTATAACTGTTTAAGTGCTCACTTCTCATCAATTTCCAGCAAAGAACATACCAACTAATCACATTCAATTTTTACCAAATTAAATCCTAAGTCTAGCAAACATGCATCCCCAAGATTTTCATCAAAAAATAATATAAATTCAGAATTATGAGTATGCCAAATAATTAAATTATGCAAATAAAAAAATTAAAATAGGCTATTGCCTTAGGTTATGCATAAACCTCTCTTTTCTTTCTCTTTACTTCTCTTTCTCCTTTCCTTTGATCCTTTGATCTAGCTCCTTGTCAATTTGAGTTCCTAAAATTTATAATTAGATTATTAAAACCTCATAAACCCTAATATCTCTCTTTCTCCTTACTCTCTTAAGCTACCTTAAGCATGAAAATGTAAATTTTCCTTACTTTTTCTTTCTTTTCTCACTTTCTTTCACTAAAACTAAGCTTTGGCTATGGAGGAACAAGGGAAAACGTGGGCTGGTGTGGAGAATAGAATTTTCCTCAATGAAAATGGATAAGGAAGAAGAAGAAACACTCAAGAAGAAGATGACAAAAGTTATTAAGATAGGGGACACTTAAGCATCAATCTAGAATCTTTAACTAATGTTTAGTTCATGCACCTCACTTGCCTAATTGTTGCATGCCATTTGGTGTGTGGTGCTTCCAGAAATGTGGGAGACACTTAATTGATAGAAAATTCTGGATATGAAGAGATAAGGAAGAAGAATAATTAAGAGAATAAAGACAACTCCATAATTATGGGACACCTAAGCATATTCTAGATGTTTTAATTAATTTTCAATTCGTGCATGTCAATTGTCCACTTAATGTATGCCACTTGGTGTGGCCAGCCCCTTCCCATGTGTTTAATATCCCAATCATGCATTTAATTGATGGTTATTCCAATAAATCCTCAAATTTTTAATAAATTGCAAATTGACCCCTAAACTTTTTAAAATTTATAATTTTGTCCTTTACCGAAATTTAACATCTTAAAATATTTTGAACACTTTATTAGATAATTTACATACTTAATTGCCATTATTTTCATTATTTTTCGAGAAAAATCCAAATTTAGACTTCGATCAAACCGACGAGTCGATTTAACAACTCGCGTGACTTAGGTCTAAATTAGCGGATATGACACATGTTGCACAATTGTTTGTCACCATTAAAAAGGGGGATATTTTTGATCTTTTAGGGATATTTCTGTCCTTTTGATGATCATAAATAATTGAGCAATAAGGAATTTAACTATATGTTGTGTTCTAAGTGTTTTAGACATGTTACAAAATCCTAAGACCTTAAAGCAAGTTGATTCAAATCAATTTAAGTTCAAAAGATTGAAAATCAGCAAAGATTCATACATGTGACAAAGATCATCATGCTTGTGAATAATGTCAAGTTTGTGGTCAATAATCACCACCATCGTAAAAAATTCCGTTTCACGCCCATGTCTGTTATAGCCATATCCATGGTCAATTTTTCTCAGATTTAAATGTTCACAACTATGAAACATTGGCCAAATCGTGGAGCAAGAATAACCATGCTCGTGAAGAAATAGTCATGCCCATAAAAGATTATGCATTCTTGGATAGAAACATTCAATGTCATCCTCTCAACTTCAGTCACAGCTTCACTAAGAACAATCACACCCATAAACCTGCATATTTAATGTTAACAAACTCAAATGGAAAAGTGCTTGAATGACTAGTTCTGTATTGAATGCATCCTAAACGACTTTATTTATCTGAAAAAGTAAAAATACGACTCATTTATGAATTTCCCAGTTAGAGGACAACAAGTAATCATTCATCTAATCATTGTAAAGCCATTTGTGCAATTATTCAATCTTCTTTTTCATAATCTCTATTGTGAAACCATTATTAGTGAGTGATTTCATTTATGTAATCAAATAGTCATTAGTGCTTTTGAGTGATTTGGGTAGTGAGTGAAACATTTGTAAGGGTTTTTGTGCGAGCCATAAAAAAATCCATGGATTTGGTTGTTGTGTTACCCATTAAAACACAAGGGTTATTATTGGCTTAGGTGTTAGCCAATAGAGTAAAATACCATAGTTGAGAGTGAGCTAGAAAAACTCTATTGTAACACTTTGAGTATTGGTGAAATACCCAATTGAGATTAGGGAGAGGAGTATGGTTTATTAACACCCAAATCTCTATAAAATCTTGTGTCTCTATCCATCTACTTGTCCTTTACTTATTCTTTATTGTTTGCTTTAAGCAAAATTTTATTTGCTAGAGAATTAAAATTCATTTTACTTTGCTAAGTATTTATTGGTATTGATGAACTTCACAGGACAGACAAAATTGCTAAATTCAAACACTAAGATATTCCTTGCACAGTAAAATACTGATTGATAGGAAATTGGTTGTTTACTTAAAGAATAAAAACTCCATAGAGGTATTAATGATTAATAAGATCTAGAATATATTAGAGAATCATAGACAAACATATAGAGAATACCTCATGATGAGGATGAATAAGCTTATATTGCTGAGCAATTTGAATCGGAATTACTAGATTGGCATGGATGAGGAGCCATGGCCACTGTAGGATCAAATTATGGATGAAACAAAAGCAATATACATATAGATGTATGAATCATTTGTTTAAATGAAATATTGCAGAAAAAAAGCTATAAAAGACATTTACTTTACCAAATTTCTAATAAAAAGAGAAATTTTTAATAGTTAAGAAATAAAAAAAAAAAACAAATTCATAAATTTATGTTTACACGAGAATTGGGTCTTTCACTTTTATAAAAGCCTTACAATTTTCAATTTATGCTATAGATAGAATCTCCTGTAGAATAGGTGAAGGCAATAAAAAGGAAAGAAAACCACTGATTACGGATAGAATCTCATAGATGGTGAAAGTCGTTGTCCTCGTATTGGATTAAGGATGAGCTATCGGTGGATCTGAAGTGGATGAGCTGCTCACATAATGATGTTAGATAATTGAGATTGGGTAGAAATGTTAGCTCAACAAAGTTTTTCACTTTTTTTTTTATTTTTTATTATTTAAAATTAATAATATTTGGTGGGAAAAAAGTTCCCTCCAAATTGTTTAGATGAATAATGAGGGTATCACTTTTTAATTGATATAAAATTAAAATTTTGTCACTAAAATTTAAGGTTTTAGCTTTGAAATTTTTTACCCTCATAAAAATTTATACAAAATACACTTTTAGTGAGAGGTTTGTCTCACCCTCATTAATTTTTCATTACTAATAATTGTTTTTCTTGTAGTGATATCTAATAGAGTAATGAGTGTCATAGGCAAAAACTAATATCATTTGGACTAGATGTGATATAGTTAGTCTAGCAAAAGCTGGCACACATTCTATACTCTAAATCAGATGAGGTATAGTATGGTTAAAGGAAAAATTGCATAATAATTGTCTATAAAAGGGTTAAAAGTCAAATCACTGACTTTGCGATCAATTGAGGATCATGATGTGTTACTAGATATCGTTTATGATATACTCAAAATCATATGATGATTCGAGCTGCCAAAACAATTGGGAATCTAATGGGTCACACACATAAAAGGAATGAAGGATATTTGAAATGAGCTTTGGATTAGATCCATACAGAGGAAAGAGAAAATTTGGGCCAAACACATTCACGGGCATGAAAGGTGTTTCACAAGCTTGAATGATGTACTGCACATCATGCGCACTAGGCACGATATGCACGCGACAATAGCTATGGCATCATATATCACGATCATGACAAGGGTTGTCACGGGTGTGGCCACATAAGAGTCACGATTGTGACAAAAGTTGTCATGGGCATGACAGTTGTGACATCAACTTGTGCGATTTTAGGTTTTCTATTCTGAATAGAACTCTTATACATGAGTTACACATGTCCAACCTAATTATGACTGGAGGACATATAAATAGCATTTTTGAGGGCCAAATTCATAGTTGTCAACTTAGAGAAATAAAAGTTATTTTCTTTTTTCTTCTCTTTCAAATTGAAACACCATTACTAACACCTTAGTGCTTTGACATCCTATCACCTTTGTCGTTTTTTCGTTCATTCTTTCACATGGAATACTATTAAAGATAATCCAACCTTTGAATTATTGTGGTTTGCAATAGCCCAACTTGAAGGAAAGACTCACAAACTTGGAAGAACAATAATTGAAAGCAAGGTAATCAACTTCTCCCTTTAAGTGGTTCAATCTGATTTTAAATTATTTAGAGAGTTTCATGGGTTTTAGGTAAAATTAAATTTTAAATTTCCATTTCCATATGTATGAGATGAATTTCAAAACCACACTTTGTCAATTTGATAGTCTTTTGCATACCTCAGTGTCCTTTGAACTTTTGTAAGCTTTATACTTTTTAGAAGAACACATTTCTCTTTAGATATATATATATGTATGCATGTAATCCTGAAATATAAATGATGGTCTAAATATAATGTTATTCATGTAGAATGCCTCAAATTCTAATGATTATATCATACAAGTGTTAGTTAGATCTATTATGTATGTGTGAATGTATTGTGCAGCTTAACCTGATGGTTTTCCAATTCTGCTTTTTCTTTTATTCCTTACAAAATTGTCTTCAAAATAAATTTACCAAGCTGATGAGTACAAGGATGTATGTTTTGGCTTGAAGAGAAGGGTATAACTTCTTTGAGCCCAATAAGCAAAATAGTGATGAGAAGTATGATGGGGATAATCATGACACACAAGCTTAACTTCTAATTGCTTGATTTCTTTTGCTTTTCCTTTCTCATATTTGAAGCTTGCACAACTTGGGTTCTATATACTGCAATTCTTGCTTGATTTTAACTTCTTATTGAATTTACTTTCGAGTTCGATGCCTTATAACAGATTTCTAAAGAATCATTATTTTTTTTCTTTCTCTTTCTTTCTTTAGCCTAATTTTTGCATAGATAAGAAATTTAGAAAGGAAGGGTGTAAGATTGCAAAGACTCTAATGAGCACATCAACCAAATTGGACAAAGATGAGAAGGGCAATAGTATAAATGAAAAACTTTATAGAGGTATGATTGGATCTCTTTTATACCTTACTGCTTCTAGACCTGATTTTACGTATAGTGTATGCTTATGTGCTAGATTTCAATCATGTCCTAAAGAATCACATTTGAATGCTGTTAAAAGAATCTTAAAATATTTACATGGCTATTTACATCTAGGTTTATGGAATCCTAGGAATACTTTTTTTCATATCATTGACTTTTTGGATGCTAATTATGCCAGTAGTCTATTAG
Source organism: Triadica sebifera (assembly GCA_023653625.1). Lineage (NCBI taxonomy): Eukaryota > Viridiplantae > Streptophyta > Magnoliopsida > Malpighiales > Euphorbiaceae > Triadica > Triadica sebifera. The sequence goes on along the minus strand of CM042905.1, from coordinate 23,952,822 downwards.
ATAGAAAAACCACTTCAGGCATTTGTCACTTCATTGAGAATGCCTAGTTTCTTAGTTTAGCTAGAAACAAGTTTCACTTGCCATATCAACTGCTGAAGCGGAATATGTCGCAACATAATGCATTTGCACTCAAGTTCTTTGGATAAGACAATAAGATAAATATTATGGTCAAATAATGGATCACATTCCTATCAAATGTGATAATACTAGTGCTATAAATCTTTTTAAGAACCCTATCCAGCACTCTAAGAGCAAACATATAGACATTAGGCATCACTTCCTAAGAGATCATGTCCAAAATGTTGGGTTTTGAAGAATGAATCATATTCATAAACGCAGCGAAAAAATAAAATTTTCAAAACCCGAAACAAAAGATCATACTTGTGCCATTAAAACTAACTTATATCAATATAGAGGTTAGAAATTATACCTTGTAATTTCTTATTTGTTCTTCAAATCTTCACTTTGTTGGGTTGTAGCAAACCATAACAATCCACATTAGGATGTCTCTAATGATCATCCACGCAAAGAATGAAGAAGAAACTATCAAAAGAAATGGTTTGAACAAATTCAAAGTGCTAGCTTTGAAAGTATTCTTGAGAGAATTTTATTGTCTTAAAAATATTTTTTCACAAAAAAATATTTTCATGTCTATTTTCTGTCATTTGATGTATTTTCTATTTGAATCAAATTCAAAGAAAAGATGAAAAGAAAAAATGGAGAAAAGGGAAATGAATGAATAGTAATTGGCCATAATTGGCCTAATTAAGGCCCAAATCTACTGTTGGCCAACAGAAGGGAAACAGCAGCGCGCTGGGCCTGCTGCAGGCTGCTACTGGGCAGCTCAACTGGCCCGCGCAGGGTCGTGACCCTCCTGAATGATTTTTTTGTTCGATCTCATCGCGATCCATCCCGAAATAATTCTCTCATATTTTGGATCATACCCAAGACCATTTTACTCATTCTCCATATCTTCAATGCGTGTGACCCATTAGGTTCCCCGTTATATTGGCCACTTAAATTAACAATTAATTTAAGCAAGTTATGAGTGGTATCTAGCAGCACATCATGACCCCCAATTGACCGAAAAGTCAGTGTTTTTACTATGAACCTTTTAATAGACAATTTATGTGCAATTATTCCTTTCACCATTCTATACCCCACTTGGTTCAGAGTATGGACATATGTGAACTCCCACTAAACTGACTACGTCATGTCTAGTCCAATAATGTTAGTTCTTGTCCCTGAGGCTCATTACTCTATTAGATATGTCATTGAAGACTATCTTGATGACATTTTCACTCCCGCCAGAGATTCTCGAGTAAAGACCACGACAAGAGGCGATGGGTATACACTCCTTCTATCAGGAGTGGTGAATCCTTTGTTGGTTACCCAATTACCTTCGAATACCTCAAGTTGTATCCAATCACCACCCTATGAGCAACTTCCCTTAGGCAACAAGGAATAGTGTTAAAATACAGAATCAATATTCAAGATATTCTTAAGTACCTCAAGTCTAAGGATACTTGCACCATTGCTATGATGAGACTATCATTGACATTTGAATAGATTATCATTATGATTGTCTCATAGTTTGTCATCCAATGAACTTAGCTACACTTAGCAAACATCCACATGTTAACTCTAAACATCTGATGTTTATAGATTATGAGATCTACTACTCGATCTAATCAAAGAGTGTAACATGTGCTAGTCTGTCTAGATTAATAATGTCCTGTCTCATTAATCCTATGACTAGGGATAATTTTGATACTAACATAATTACACAAGATAAGAATCTCAATATCATGATCTCATCATGATTTCCTTCATGCTATGTTATGTATCAAGGACTTCATTAATTGATTTAAGATCACTTATCAAGTCATATATCAAATGAACATCAAATTAATGAAAAATCCTTTTTATTAATCAAATAAATTTGTACAATAAGTGCTAAAGGTGATTGCCTTTATAACACTCCTCTAACATAAAATAGAGATCTTGTACTAGAATTCATTGACACAAACAACAAATTGGCTGACATTTTTACCAACCTCTCAAAGATGAAAAGTTTTTCTTTACAAAAAGATAGCTTGGAATGCTTGATGGCACCACATTGTCTTAATTCATAATTCCTATGTCACGGGGATACTTTGATATTTTGATAATTCTTTTATTGTGAACCTTGAGTGATATTTTCATTATTGGATGATTTGCATGATCATATTATGTGTCAAAGTGTTTATCTTTATTTTAAAATGTTTAAGAAATGTTTTAGGTATCACATACTCTTAAATGATACTTAGTTTTATTTTTGGAAAAAGTTTTAGGTATTCACGCCCATGAATAAATCTTAACAGCCGTGAAAATGGTAACCAAAACCAATAGATTCAATCACAGCTTGTTTCAGGCCTTAGATCACGGTTAGATCCTGTGACAGCCTTTATTCACGCTTGTAACTGTTTAGCATCACGACGTGAAATTGCCTCAATTTTTAGGTAGTCTTGTTTATACCCTAGGTCACGATTGAAGTCACTACCTTGCCTAACCATGAACAAGATGGTTCACGCCCGTGAACATTCATTCACAACTGTGAATTGATAGAAATATAACTTTAAATTCTCTATTTGCTCTCACTTTCTCTCTCTTTAATCTCGCAATAGTCGCGATTCCTCATCTTTTCGGCCAAATCCGGTCTCCCAAACACCATTTTACCACATATCTTTGCCGAAATCAATCACTAAACACCTCAATCACTATTTTTCTAACATTTAGGGTCCAATTTCAACCCTAAGCTCGTGTTTCGTTTTTCTCTCAAACCTTCAAACTCTTCAATGGCTTCAAGATCCAGTTAATCAAATGGGAAGAAGAAGAGTTCAGCCCCAAAGCTCCACACGAATTATTTACTCAATATCATACCCCGACATTGCAATCCAAGCTATGCTTGCCTAAAAAAATGACCTCTCTTATCAACAAGGACCTTCGATTGGAGGTGTGTCAAGACACTAGGCTTTACCTTCGACATGAAGGTTTGGCTATACAAGTGTGGCCTGCTGGAGTTTGTTGATATCTATCAACCCACCTTTCGGGAGTCGACTTTAGAATTGCTTAGTACAATGAAAGTCTCTACGATTGGGAAAGTCTCATTCTAGCTCTGCAAGCAGGAGAAAACCCTAACCACTACTAAATTTGGAAAAATTTTCAAGCTCCAACATAAGAGATTGATCCATGACAATGAGGCTGGATTTTACCCTCACAACATATGATCCTATTTTGGTAGTGATTGCAGTTGGGACATCAAGAAGACAAAGAGCACATATTTGATATCACCAGTGCTTCGCTACATTTACCGATTTCTAACCTACAACGTATTTGCTTAGGGTGATAGAAATAGCTCAATTCGGAAGTCTGAATTATTTTTGTTTGATATGGCTCAAAATAGTGAGCCCGTGGCACTAACCTAGTGGTTTGCTACTCACTTTCAGTCAGCCTTCAAGAGATATTCTTATCGGAGGTTATGTGACTCATTTGGCAGTAGAGCTGCATATCTGGACCTCAACAATCATGTTTATAATATTGTTCCAGCTGCTCCCAGAGATCAATTTGACATTGAATCATTCATCAAGATGGGAGCAGAATTGGGAATCCACTATAAGGATGAAGTGTCTTATCGCTTCATCACCCCAGCAAGAGAGGTGGTATGGGAGCCAGAAGACTCAGAGGAATTCAAAGCGGGACTTCAAGGGCTCCAGCAAAAGAAGAGAGTCTGAGTTGAGACTCCGCTGCAGCTGTTCCAGATGCCCCTCATACCAGTGAGACCACTTTGGCACCTCCACTAGACTTGGCACAATATATTGTCGCACTCCTGACTCTTCACTTTAACATGCTTTAGGAAAGCATGGACACCTTTCAGGAGTCGATTGATGCAAAGCTGGAAAGCCTCAAGGACTTTGTCGAGTCCAGGATTGATAGCCTCAAGAAGGAGGTATCTCATCTTCCCAAGCAGATGTTTGGCTTAAAGTGATGACTTTCATTATCTTAGTTTTACTTGTTATGTCTTAAGATTCTTAGAATCATGTTATCATAGTATTATTTTTTGTGTGTCTAGGAAAGTCTCTTTTATATTTTTACAACTCATGTGACTTGTAAATCTTTTGTTAAAGCAATGACATATGTTTTATTTCATTATTCTTCATTGTCTTATATCTCTTTTTGATTGCAACAAAGGGGGAGAATAAGTAAGCAAATGCAAATGTTAAGTTGAATGCAATATGCATATGATGATGAATGAATGAATGCATGAATGAATGCAATATATGACAATATACTTTGAAATATATATTGCATATACTTTCCATATTCCTTGCATATAAGGCATAAAATGTTTTATCAACATATCATATACTTGCAATATACCTTTCATATACTTGGCATGAATACTATATTTATCTTGGTATGAATGCCATATTTATCTTGTACCTCTTATTATTCATGTTTATTAGGCATTAATTAAAGGGGGGAAATTTTCTTTCTCTTTAGACCCCATATTGCTTAATTATTTGTCACCATAAAAAAGGGGGAGATTATTGAACCTTAAGGGATATTTCTGCCATTTTGATGATAACAAATAATTAGGAAACAAGGAATTTAATCACATGTGTTCTCTAAGCGTGTTAGACAGGTTATGCATTCATAAAATCTTGAAGACAATTGAAAGACAATAATTGAAGTTCAAGATATTTCAAATAAGCAAAGAGTCATGCCCATGGTGAAAAATCACTACCCCCATCAAAATAGCTCTTCACGCCCATGAATATTTAGTCACACTTATGAAGCTAGTAAGTGCTAAGATTGTTCATTCAAACATTCACGGCGGTGAAGAATTGGCCCAACCGTGAAGATTGATCAAGTCACACCCGTGAATGACCATTCATTTTCAAACCGAATGAGTCACGACCAAAGTCATGACTTTTATTCTGGCTACAAAGAATAGTCATGCCCATGAAGAATCAGGCACGCCTATGAACCTAGAGAGAGAAAATTGTCAGCACGAATGGAAAAGCAATCGAATGACTATTTTCACATTAAATGCACCCCAAAATGGCTATATTTGATCTGAATGTATAAATACAATACATTTATGACTTATAAAAGTTATAAAAACAATCATTCAATCTTCTAATCTTATATAGCTTTGTGCATTTATTTTTTATTCAACAACTTTTATTATTTGTGATTGTAAAACCATAATTGCTGAGCATTTTGGTTGGTGAGTGTTTTCTTCTTGTAATCAATTACTCAAAAGTGAGTTTGAGTGAGTTGGGTTGTGAGTGAAACACTTGTAAGGGTTTTTGTGTGAGCCATAAAAAAATACAAGGATTTGGTTGTTGTGTTAGCCAAAAAGAAACACTATAGTTGTGAGTGAGCTAGAGATAAAACTCCATTATAACACTTCAAGTATCAATGAAACACCCAATCAAGATTGGAGAGAGGAGTAAGTTTGTTAATACCTGAACCTCTATAAATCTTGTGTGAACTATATCCCTCTTCGTTTCGCCATTCATTATTTAGCTTTTTCTTTCTTCTAGTAATTTTTATTTTCCAACCAATTCAACCCCCCTTCTTGCTTATTGTTTTAGGCAATAGATGTTATGCATGAGATGCAATGCATAAATATTGCAAACAAAGGCCTTCCAATCTTTTCACCCCCACTGCAGGTGAACTCTTGAATCTACCCTATGATAATGGTGTACTTGAGTATTATTAAGGAATAAACAAGCCCTAATCATTGACTTTTTTTTCAAAAGTTTTGACTTTGATGGTTACACCAATTTTGAAGTGGACCATAATATTTCCTCTACCTCATGGAGAAAGACAATCTCTAGTAATTGGATTCTGTATATTATAGGTTGACTCAAACTTATTTAGCAAAAAAACTCAATGCCACATGGAATAATAAGGTCTTAAGGAATAAATTTATGTTTTACCTATAATTGGTTTTGTTAAGGACAAAAAGAGGATGGTAGTTAACACTAGTTACTAAGCCAAACCCAAGACGAAAATGGTTTAATCTATAGCATCCTTGTGCGGAGTTATCTATACAATGTGCTATGCCCATATTTAGTATAGTTTTTATTTATGCTTTCCATGTGTAATTAAAGATTTTTAATATGTTTTGGGTATTTAGTTGTGCATATTTTGTTTTTCTAGGTGTGTAGAGGAAAGTGCAGAAAGGAAGGTCCTCATGGGCGTGACATGTTGTCATGCACATGAGGGAGATCTGACAACATGTCACACCTATGAGTTTATTGTATAGCATCTCCATGTCATGCACGCAAGGATTCAACAAAGCCTATCTTTCTGTCGCGAGTGCATAAATCCAATGTGGGTGCATCGGCTAATTCCAAAGTGATTGTCACACACGGGACACTTTGTCATGCTCATGATGGCCAGTGATCTTGCAGAGTCCTATTTATGATGAAAGTCTATCTTACATAATTAGACCCACATTATGGAGGATTTCTACTAAAGCATACTTGGGGGATTTTATTGACATATAAAATATTGCGTATTTAGAAATTTAATGCAACCAGAACTCTTAGTAGTATAAATATAGTCTCTCTCTAGAATTTATGGGAGTTCATGCAGAGACACAACAAGGAGATGTTTTGTAAGTCTTTGAAAGGGAGTGGTTAATGAGAACTTGTAAGCCATCTTTCCCTCCATCTTTCCCTTTCCGTTCTAGTAAACCTATCATCATTAAAGGAAGCTACTTTGACACTTAAAGAATTGTTTGGAGTTTAGCTTGAAGATTCGAGGACCAACTAGTTTTGAGTTAAATTCATCATCAATTTTTAGGGGAACAACTAAGCCCTTTTACTTATGTTATTGATGTAACATGTTTAGCATAATATTTGATATTGACATGACCATTGTGATATCAATGCTAGGCTAATTTTCATTGGGTGTTTAGTAAGCTAACTCTATTTGCATGCATTTCCCTTTATTATTTAACAAGTACGATTTTTTTTCCAATTTCAATTGTCCTTATTTAATTTTAGATTGAATGATTGATTGGCTACCTTTTGTTTAATTTGGAATGAACATGTTAGGGTTTCATTAATAGAAACATCATCTTTAATTTAACCTAAAAATTGGATTGGACATTAATTAAACCACTAGTTTGGGTAATTGGTGAGTTAAGGTGAGATCCAATGAAAACACATTTCATAGGGCTTAATTGAATAAGGGAAGGGATCACAAATTGGGAAAGTGAACTAAATACCTACTCAGTCTCATTAGATCTTAATTCATTAGATTTACATGTTATCTTATCTATTTAGTTTTACATTTATTTCCTCAATTAATTCATCAACTTGGTTAGCATGTTTAGGATTTAATTTTGATTGTTCATTCGTAATCTAAACTTAATTAAAAGGTAAGGTCGAATAATTCCTTAAGAGATCAACCTAGGAAGTAAACTTACCATATCATAGTGGTTCGTACACTTGCGAATACACTTTAAGTTACATCAAGTTTTTGGCATTATTGCCAGGGAATTGTTGATTGAAATCTTAATTAATTTAGGTTGCCAATGTGTTTTGGATTATTTTTGATAGTTTGATTTTTTTAAATTTATTTTAGTTTAGTTTTACAGCTTAGAAATAATGAGTTGGTGTAGTAATACCGATTTGGTTTCTCAGATAGATGAGGTTACAAATCAAGTGAGGATTTTAGGAACTAATAGAAATGTGAAAATTCCTTAATACGCATAAAAAGCCTTCTTTAGAAGAAACCCTTCAAAGTTTTATGATAGCTAGCGAAGAGAAAATGGAAAGGACTGACCAAAGGGTGGAAGCTATTGAAATAAGTTTAAGAAGGTTGGAAATCCAAATTGAGCATATAGCTGAAAAAGTAAATAAAAACAAGAAGGAATAACTTCTAAAGCAATCTGAGCAACTTCAAGCAATCTCAGTATTAAGAAGTTGTAAGGTATATGATAATAAGATTGTTTTGAAAACTGAAATAGGTAATGCTTTTATTTCATGTGAATCCCTAGAAGTTGATGAACAAGAGGAGAATCTAGAAGAGATGACACATATAAAAAGTCAAAAAGGTTAGGAGAATGGCGTACAAGAGAATGAAAAGGAATCTTTTGCAAAACTTGAGCTGCATAAAGCAAAGGAACCTTACAAATCACATATTCCCTTCCCTAGTAGACTGAAGAAGAGAAAAAGATAAGGAATTTCCTAGAATTTTTAATTTATTTTCTAAAGTGGAAATTAATCCCTCTTTATTGGATGTTATTAGAAATATTTATTCTTATGTTAAATTGTTTAAAAAACTGGCTTTTACCAAAAAAAAAGGTATAGAACTAATGAGAAAATAATGGTATCTAAGATAGCAAATGCAATTCTTCAGTAGCAACTTCCTAAGAAAATGAAAGATCCAATCGATATCATTATAGGGAATAAGAAAATAGCCAAGGCAATGTTAGATTTAGGAGCCAACATCAACTTAATGCCATATTCAGTATATGCACAACTAGGCTTAGGTGAGCTTATGCCTACCTCAATGTGCCTTCAACTTATTGATAAGTCCATTAAATATCCTAGAGTTATAATAGAAGATCTCCTAGTACAAATTGGCAAGTTAATTATACTTGTTGATTTTGATGTTTTGGACATGGAAACTTCTCATTTGAGAGAAAAAGAACATATTATTCTTCTTTGTAGGCCAATCATGGAAGCTATTAAAACAATTATAGATGTTGACAATGGTAAGCTCATAATGACTATTTTAGGGGAAACTATGGAATTTAAAGTTTTTGATTCTAGGACTTACCCTTCTAATGCTTTTCATAATGAATGCTCTTATACTGATTGTTTAGACTCACTTGTTTATGACAAATTTTTGTAAGACCAAAAGGAAAAGTTGAAGTCAGCTTTAGCCTTAGATGGATTGGATAACAATTTGGAAGAAGTGTTAGGAATCCATATTATCCTTGACCTAGCTGAACCAATAGATGATAAGCCAAAATTGATCCCCTTTACACCTACAGTAGGGAAGAGTGACCTTGAACCACCTTTAGTAGAACTAAAAGAGTTACTAAGGAAAACCATATAACTTGAATGTTCTTCCTACTAGAGACCCAATCTTGTGTTCTTTTTTTATTCCTAGACCTTAAACACCTAAATCAACATCAAAAATCAAAGTTATAAAGTTCTTAAGAGAGAAAGGTAAGAGGAAGGTTGTGTTCTTGAGGAGGCCAACCAAAAAAAAAAAAAGGAGTCTGAAATTGTTCTTTCCAACTGTGTGTTCCTTCGATCTTGGTAAGAAATCATGTTTCTCCTTCTTCTTGATAAGTTTTCATAACCTTTTTCTATGTAGAACCCATCTATGGTAGATACCCATTTCCATGTGGGTTAAGGTTTCGATTGAACATGAGTTTTTATGTTTATTGAACCCTTTTTAATCTTGATTAAGGTTATAATATATTTTAGTAAGAGGTTTTATGAGATTAAAGTTATATAAGTGGGTTAAGGTTAGGGTTTGAGCTATGTAGCTTTTAAAGGCTAAGTTTTTTATTTATAGAAGCTGATAGTTACATGTTATATATGATAGGAGTTGAAAGAGGAGGTGGTGAAATCCACCAAAAGGATAAGCAAGCTTGAGAGAAGCTTGATTTTTGAGATTCCATTAGAGGTATGTACATATATGCGTTTAAATTCCAAAATTGGCATGTTTTATGTGTTAAATTATTTGCATACCTTAAATGCTAGCTAATTGTTAATATAAAAGTAAGTGATGCAATGAATGCCATAAGAATATGAGACATGAATGGAAATGCTTGAAAGGAACCTTGTTATAAGTATGCCATATGTGTTTTGAATAGAATGCCAAGTTATGATGATGGAAAGGTAAAAGGAAATATTCTTGAGGTTATAAAAGAGGTTGTTAAACTATAAATGCCTGAATTGGCATTAAATGAGTTGATAGGGTAATTTGGGTTGAAATATATTCTTATGGATTTAAATGATGCTTTAACATGTTTTAATACATGATGTGATAAGAATGTTGATAGGAAAAGGTTGTCATAAGACAATCTTTAGATTCTTGCATATGAATTGTAATGAATGTTTGTCTTTAATGTTGTTAACTGTTAAAAAACCCATATTTATGCCCGTGACTAGGTGTTTATGGCTGTGAATCTCATCCCACGAACAAGGTCATGCTTGTGACAATTTTTTCACACCTATGAAGAATGTGCACAAAATGGACATAAGCTTTTACAACCAAGTTCATGGTTTAGTTCACGAGTAGGGTTACCTGTGAATAAGGCTTCATGCCAGTGAACATATAGTTCACACCCGTGAAGCCTGCTTTAAATGATATTGATGTATGTTTTATGGTTGTAATGCAATGACTATGCACATGACTTCATGATGATACGTTAAAGTATGCTTCTATGAATATCAATATACAAATTTTACATGATGAGTTTACATCTAAACAAAGTATACATGTTATAAGATGTAAATGTCATAATGAAGTATATTAGGATAATATGAACAAGTAAAGCCCAAGCTTGAAACTAGGACTAAAAGTAGGATAAGTGGTATGCCATTAAGGGAGTTCGGTACCATAGTGATTATGATACAATGATTCCATACTCGTCAATATGGCTTAAGCTCTGTGAGAGCTATTGACTTAAGATGCCTCGACTAACACATATGTTTATACTTGTCAATGTGGTTTAAGCTCTAGGAGTGCCATTGACTTGAGATGCCTTAACTGGCACACATGATTATAGATAGTGGAAGGGTGGCTTAAGCTCAGAGAGCGCTCCTTTTTGTAACTTGTATCCTAATAGTCCGTATTGAGAATTGTTAGAAAATTATATCAAAGTGATTTAAGAACATAATGAAATAAAAAAGATGTTCAAAAACACAAGTATGCAAGAATATACAATTAATATGATATATGCTATTAAAAAGGAAATATATGTTATCTTTCTTGTTGTTCAATACTTAATGGGTTAATTCATCCCATAAGGTAAAGTATCTATATGATATTATGAATTCATTGCCATGCCGTGATGTTTTATATGTTGCTATGAATTTGTTTAATGTATGATTGCATGTTGAATTTTTATGCCTATATGTACCATTAAGCTTTCAGTAGCTTAGTGTGTGCGTGTTTCCCTATGTACCACATATGTTTATACTTGTCAATGTGGCTTAAGACTATAGAAAGTTAAATGTACCACTAAGCCTTGTAGATAGATTTGAAATTGATCTAGAAAAGTTAACCCAATATCAGAGACAATAATTCAGATCTGACATGGGTCAGTGATATCATATGTCATATTTTTGTATTTTGTACATGACATAAGGGTTTGGGTTATTTACCTGCATACATGTCTGTATTTCAAAGTATTATGTAACTTGTATTTTTTTAAACATCGGGCCTTCTGAGTCCCAAGTATATTATTTTATATATATATGATGCTTTCTCTTGGATCAAAAGAATTCTACATGGATGATTATATATAAGAGATGTTGTAATACAGTTTCTCATGCAAATGAAATGTTTATGAAAAATGGTTTTCCAAAGAAAAGAAAAGTTTTAAAATTTCACGAGTTTTGTGCACATCAGATTTCGTAGCACTTGCTTATTTAGTTGGGTTAATCCTGATTATGCGAGAGGACATTACATTTATTCACATGTTTGTGTATGAATTAGAATTATGAATATTTTACATTTTTAAAATACTTAATGTAGGTATTTTTTGTATTTTATTATACATAAAAAATATATTAAATATTATATTTTGAAATAATTTTACTTTCACATATTTAATTTTGTTCTAACTCCCATTGAACCTCTATCTATTATAGTTCATTGGCCAAGTTGAAGCTGAAAATATTGATAGTTTTATTATTTGAATTGAAATATAAGGACTTTTAAATTGAATTTTTGTAAAACTTTTAAATTGAAAATTTATGTTTAAGTTTTTATCAAAGTGTTAAGAAGGCTTAGGAAGGCAATAGGTTGGGGAATATCAGACATTAAGGGAATTAGTCCTACTATATGTATGCATAAAATCATTTTAGAGGACAACGCCAAAGCAGTTAGGGATACCCAAAGAAGATTAAACCCTAATATGTAAGAAGAAGATAAAAAAGAGGTATAAAAATTACTTGATGAAGGAATTATTTACCCTATTTCAGATAGTAAATAGATGAGTCCAATTCATGTAGTCCCTAAAAAGTCAGGAATTACAGTGGTAAAAAAAATGAAAAAGGAGAGTTAGTGCCTACTAGGACCACAACAAGATGGAGAATATGTGTAGACTATAGAAAGTTAAATGCAACCACTAAGAAATATCACTTTCCTATTCCATTTGTGGATCAAATTTTAAAAACATTTTTTGGACATACTTTTTACTATTTTCTTGATAGTCTTTCAAGTTACTATTATGTTTCTATTGCACGAGAGGATTAGGAAAAACTCATATTCACTTGTCCATTTGTCATATTTACTTTTAGAAGGATGCCATTCGGTTTGTGTAATTCCTTGCCACATTCTAATGATGTATGTTTTCTATCTTCTCTGATATGCTTGAGGATTGCATTGAGGTATTCATGGATGATTTCTCAGTTTTCGATACTTCTTTTAATACATGCTTAAACAAATTGACACAGTGCTTGAGAGATGCATTGAGAACAACCTAACTCTTAGTTGGGAGAATAGTCATTTTATGGCTAACCAGGGAATTGTTTTCGGACATATAGTGTCTAATAATGGAATTGAAGTAGACAAGGCAAAGGTGGACTTAATTGCAAAATTATCGCAGCCTACTTCGATAAAAAGAATTAGAATTTTTCTAGGGCATAATGGGTTTTATAGGTGTTTCATCAAAGATTTTTATAAAATTGCATGTCCTTTAATAAACTTACTTGCTAAAGATGTAAATTTTAAATTTGATAGTGAATGCCTTAAGGCTTTTTAGACTTTGAAAGAAAAATTGACCATTGAATCGGTAATTGTAGCCCCTGATTGGTCTTTACCTTTTAAAATCATGTGTGATGCTAGTGATTATGCAATTGGGGTTGTACTTGGGAAAAAGGTTAATAAGGTCTTACATGTTAAATATTATGCTAGTAGAACCCTAGATAATGCTCGGATAAATTATTCCATGACTAAAAAGAAATTTTAGCTATAGTATTTTCCTTAGACAAATTTAGATCTTATTTATTAAGATCTAAAGTGATTGTTCATACAGATTATGTAGCTTTGAGATACCTTTTAACCAAGTCAAATGCAAAGCCTAGACTTATTAGGTGGGTACTCTTATTGTAGGAATTTAACCTAGAAATACAGGAAAAAAATGGTAGTGAGAATTTCGTTACTGACCATTTATCTAGGTTAATTTCTGACTTTGATACTTTAGCCTTGAAAAAAGCAATTGTTGAAACATTTCCTAAAGAACAATTATTTCCTATAACTCTTGTGCCATGGTATGCTAATATTGTTAATTATTTGGTGCGTGGCATCTTGAGGCTTGAAATGACTTTCCAAGAAAGGAAAAGGTTATTCTTTCTTTACAAGCATTATTACTAGTAGGATTCATACCTTTTCCAGTAATGTGCTAATTGGGTCATTAGGAGATGCATTCCAGAGGAGGACAACAAAGTATACTTTCTATTATGAGTTTCAAGTTAGGGGTCATTTCGGTTGTAAGAAAATAGCTCACAAGGTTTTTCAATCAGGTTTCTTTTGGCCCACCTTATTTAAGGATGCTCATGATTGTTGTCTAAATACAATAAATGGCAAAGAATTTGGAATATAGGTAAGAAAAATGAAATGCCTTAAACGTTTAATCTCATTATGGAGTTATTTGATGTTTGGGGAATTGACTTCATGGGATATTTTCCCCCTTTAATGGATTCGAATATATACTTATTATTGTAGATTATGTATCTAAATGAGTTGAGGCAATTGCTACATGTACTAATGACACTAAAATGGTTGTCAAATTTGTGAAAGATCATATTTTTAGCAGTTTTAAAACTCCAAGGGTACTCATTAGCGATGGCGGGATCCATTTTTGCAACAAAGTGTTTAGTGGACTCTTGAGAAAGTATAGTGCTACTCATAGGGTAGCTACTTCGTATCATCCCCAAACCTTAGCCAAATGGAGGTAAATAGTAGACAAATTAAGTCTATTTTGGAAAAAAACAATGAGGCCTTCATGCAAGGATTGGGCTTTTAAATTGAATGATGCCCTATTGGCATATCAAATAGCCTATAAGACCCTTATTAGCATGACCCCCTATTGGTTAGTTATGGAAAAACATGTCATTTACCAATTGAATTGGAGCATAAGGCATTTTGGGCTATCAAGGCTTTGAATATGGAGATGAGTGAGGCAAAAGATGAAATATTACTTCAGCTACATGAATTGGAGGAGCTCAAAAATGAAGTATATGAGATTGCTAAGATTTACAAAGAGAAGACCAAAGTGTTACATGAAAATTTCTTGATTTGTAAGAAACTAAGTCCTAGTATGAAAATTTTATTATTTAATTCTCGTTTTAAATTTTTTTCAGGAAAGCTGAAATCAAGATGGAGAGGTCCCTTTGACCTGATTTGAGTGTTCCCTCATGAAGCTGTGGAATTGATGAATCCAAAGAATGAGTAAAGTTTAAAGTAAATGGCCAAAGAGTTAAACCTTATTATGAGAACATGCCATTGGTGAAATAGGTGGTCATTAGAGCCACAAGCTCCCAATAGAAGTAAAAGCTAGTAATGTCTTGCCTAGACAATAAATGTGGTACTTCTTAGGATGCAACCCAAATTTGTTTGTGTAAATCTTAGTAGTTTTGATTTCATTAAGTTATTTTAGATGTTTTTTGAATTGATTTTATCCCTAGGAACAATTAAAAATAAATTTGTGTTCAAATAGGAGTGGACTTTTCAACAATAGGAAAATAGAACTGATAAAAGTTATACGTGAGCATAAGTATGATCCTTAAGCCCATGATAAGGTGTCACGTGCATGAGAGGGAATCAACCTTCTTGAAGTATGCTTATATTGTGATCGTGCTAAAATTTTGTGATCGTAACCTAGGGAAGTGTCACGACCATGACACTCATCCAACAAAACAAATGTCATACATGTGATGATCTGTCATGTGCATGATGTATATATTTTACTGTCTCTTTTACGCAATGCGACACTCTTCTAATGTGTTTATTTAAAGAGTGCAAGTTTTAAAGAGTGCAAGTTTCAAGGTTTTTCATGATTGTTCCATTTTCTTCAAACCTCTTGCATATATCTTAGAATCCCTCTCCAAACAATTCTCATGCTTACTTTAATCCTAACCCTAAGTTTTTTAGAAACCCTAATTTCACACTAATCCTTTCTTTCTCTTGTAGCCATTATGCCTAGAACTAAAAGAGCTGCCATCAAGAGTGACGAAGAGAGTCATGCACATGAGGTACCATCAAGTGCGCCAGTACAATCACTCCCTTCTCAATCCACTCATGCAAAAGGGAAAGGAAGCATGTTGTTGTTGATGTTGAACCACAAGGACCTCAACCCATTATAGACATCTTAGCGAATTTCAACACTCCTTTTCCTTATCTATACAGAGAAGGAGGAAAGAGGTTATGTTGCTTCTTTAACTATAGGATTAAATGCATGTAGATTTCTAAATTATGATATTTTGTTGAAATTAGGAAGCCAAGAAACCATTAAAGTTATTCCTTAGAAACCTTGGGTGGGTCAAATTTGTGGACTTAAAATATCCTGCCTATGATCAATTGCTCCATGAATTTTATGCCCCTAAAATTATGAAGAAATTTTTTCATAAGATTACTTTTACGCTATTTGGAATACAATGCAATGTTGATTTTTATACTATGCAAAATATATTTGAGTTTTATGAAATAGGTGTTATGGGATTACTTGATGATTTTAGTTGTTCTGATGTGTTGAATCTTGAGGGGTATTTCCATCATTTTGATACCAACAAATAAAATAACAATAAAGTATTTAATAATACTTGTGTTCTAAGTATGTTGAACATATATATCTGAAGAGAATATGATGCAAGAATGAAAGAAAACTTTTGAATATCAAAATCAGATGAAATAGCAAAGTCATGCCCGTGACTACTAATGTCATGCCCGTGAATATAGCTTAGCGCCAACTTTCCACCATTCAAAGTTCGTGGCCATGAAGGATCATACCAACCGTGAATGATCAAATCAATCACACCCGTGAAAGATAGTCACGCCCATGATATAACATGTCAAATTCTTCTAGAGAGTTTCATGGCCAGTGTCACCACTTGGCCCACAGCTTCAAAGAATATTCACGCCGGTAAAAGTATAAAGTCATGCCCGTGATCAAACACTTCAAATTCTTCCAAAGCGCTTCACGGCCAAAGTCACAACTTGGACCACAACTTGGAAGAACATTCAAGACCGTAACACATATATTCACGCCCGTGAATAACGACAGAGAAACATGTTAAGTGCGAAGTTAAGAGTTGGTTCAACGACCTTTATTCTTTGTAAAAACCTAATTGCTCATAATTTTAGAGCATTGCTGGTTGGTGAGTCTTTCATTGTAAACAATTACTCAAGTGAGTTTGGGTATATTGGGTTAACAGTGAAATACTTGTAAGGATTTATTGTGTGAGCCATAAAACACAAGGAATTGGCTTATTGTGTGAGCCATTAAAACACAAGAGAATTTATGAGTTAGGTGTTAGCCATTGAGAGAAACACCATAGTTGGCAGTGATCTTGTAAAACTCCATTGTAACACTTAGTGTGTTAGTAAAACACCCAATTGAGATTGGGGAGATGAGTAGCATTTATTAATACCCAAACCTCTATAAATCTTATGTGTGATATATGTCCTTTCCTACTCTATTTACTTTTATTCTGCACTTAAGGTTAAGAAATTTTTTATTTCATAACTAATTTAAGCCCCTTCTTAGTTCATTGTCTGGGAAACAATTGGTATCAGAGCTTGTCTAGTAACAAAGCCTAAAAAGCGCTAGCAAAGATCAAGAAATGGCCAGTGAATGATTCCAAAGTCTCAAGCCTTACTTTGATGGAGCAAACTACGCTCATTGGAAGTTCCGAATGGAGACATATCTCGATAGTGAGGGAATTGAAGTTTTGGGATAGTGTTCGGAAAGAATGGACACCACCAACCAGGAGAGGAGTTGATGGTGAATAAGAAGTTCTTTCAAGAGATGATTGGACAGAGCTTCAACATAGAGTAAACTTCAAAAACAAAAAGGCAGTGACAATCCTCGCAAGCTCTATATCCATTAAAGAATATGGCAGAATCCAACACTGCCCTACTGCATATAGTATGTGGAAGACATTGGAGAATTATCTTGAAGGAACCAAGCAAATTAAATCCAAGAAGATTCAACTTCTCACTTCAGAATATGAACTCTTCAAGATGAAATCCAATTAATCTATCACCGATATGATGAACCGTCTTCTAGCCATCATAAATGGCATGAGAAAGCTTGGAAAGCACTTGAGCTTAGAAGATGTAAACAAAACAATTCTAAGAAGCCTTCCTCTTAAAGACTATGGTTTAAGAGTTGCGGGTATAGAAGAAGTCAATGAAGAAATAAGTGTTATATCTACCGATGTGCTTATTAGCAAACTTCTAACACATGAAATGGCAGTAAAGAGAGATAGAGAACTTGAAGCCTAACTAGAAAAAAGAAAGCCTATAACACTCAAACCCTTTACTTCAAAATCTCAAAAAGAAGTTGAAGGTGACGAAGAAAAGAGTGATGATGCAAATGAGGACATTGTCATGCTCTTAAAAAGATTAAAAAGAATAATTGAAAATAGAATTGGCAACTCTCGAAACTTCAAACAAAGAAACCTCAAACACTCCTCAAATGACTCTCAAAGAAATAAAGAGGAGGTAAAATGTTATGAGTGTGGGAAGAAAGGACATACCAAACCAGAATGTCCAAGGCTCAAGAAACACAAGAAATGATGATGAAAGGTCACAAAGCCACATAGGATGATGAAAGCTCTTCAAGTAAAAAAGATGACAATGAAGGTGAAAAGGTCAACCTATGCTTCATGGCTTTAGAGGATCACTTCAAGGATGAGATAGGTCTTTCTTACTCATGCTCATTTAATAATGATAGTCGTGATAATAATGGTGATAGTGAAGATGATGATGAGCAGAGCTTAATAGAAATATTGAACTAAGAATTAGAAAAATATATATGTAAATTCAATACTTACAGAAATAATATTTTAAATTTGAAAAACAAAATGGAAGTTTTACAAAAGAAAAATCTTGATTTTAAAACTTCTAATGAAACTCTTCAAAAATCTTTAGATGAGTATTCCTCTGGACCCTCAACTAAATCCTTGCTTAAAGAAAACAATAGTTTGAAAAATGAAGTTGAGGAACTTAGAAACTCTATTTCAAGATTTCATAAAGGCGAAGAGAGTTTAGATACTCAGTGTCCCAAAGACCACCTTTAATAAGACATGGTCTAGGATTTAATGGAACATCATCTTCATCTCATAAGACCGCCTTTGTTAAGTCTAGTTCACCTCAAACCTCTACAATAGAAGTAATAGGCCCAAGGGCTAAGAGCACAAAACACACTAAACCCCCTATTTATAAGAAGAATGGTCAAGGGTCGCATAGCATAAGAGGGAGACCTCAAAAGGCCAATCATGCTGTCATGTATAAGAGGCATGCACCTAGGAAAACACCTATTCATCATGCATGTGCATGTCACTGCTCACAAACCCCATCTAAAAAGATAATGAGACCTAAAAGCATGGTAAAACCGAAAAACATGTTTAGATCTAAACAATGTAATTATTGTATGAAATTTGGTCACATCAACAAACATTGTTGGATAAGAAAGGCTCACGGAGAACCGTCATGTGCTAACCCCTAAGGACCTAAGTTCATTTGGGTACCTAAAAACCATGCCTAAATTGTGATTTTATAGGTATGCCTCAAGTCCGCTATAAAAGATAATGCTTGGCTTGTGGATAGTGGATGCTCAAAGCATATGACCGGAAACAAAGAACTATTCAATGACATTAAAAGTATTGATGGTGGTAAGGTAACCTTTGGGAACAATGCTAAGGGTAAGGTAATTGGCATTGGTTCTATTGGTATTTATAATATAACTTTCATTGAAGATGTTTTACTTATTTATGGTTTGAAACATAATTTGTTAAGTGTGAGTCAATTATGTGATAAGGGAAACCAAGTAATCTTTACCTCAAATGAATGTATTGTAACCTCCCTTAGTGGCCAAGAGATATTCAAAGGAAGTAGAGATGTCAATACTTACATAATAGACTTACACAAAATATCTAACCTTTCCTCTAAGTGTCTTATGACTACTAGTGATGAATCTTGGTTATGGCATAGAAGGCTTGGTGATGCAAGCATGGATTTAATTCAAAGCCTTAGCAAATGAGAGCTAGTAAGTGGACTACCAAGAGTCAAATTTGTAAAGAATAAGACATGTACTTTGCCAAAGAGGAAAACAACACAAGTCCTTCTTCAAATCCAAAAATATTGTAAGTACCTCAAAGCTTCTACAGCTTTTGCATTTAAATCTTTTTGGACCTACTAGAGTTGCTAGCTTAGGAGGTAAACACTATGCTTTTATCACCGTCGATAATTACTCTAGATTCACTTGGATAATTTTCTTAGCTCAAAAGAGTGATGCTTTTGAATCCTTTAAAAACTTTGCTAAGAGAGTTCAAAACGAAAAATGATATTTTATTTCAAAAATAAGAAGCGATCATGGCAAAGAGTTTGAGAATGAAAATTTTGAAAACTTTTGTCTAGAACATGGTATGTCACAAAATTTTTCAACTCCTAGGACACCTCAACAAAATGGGGTAGTTGAAAGGAAAAATCGAACTTTAATTGAAATGGCTCGAACAATGCTCAATGAGTATGGGTTACCAACCTACTTTTGGGCTGAAGCCACCAATACTACATGTTAGATTTCAAATCGAGTTTTCAAAAGACTACTCTTAAACAAAACTTGTTTTGAGTTATGGAATGGAAGAAAGCCCATGATATCATACTTTAGAGTATTTGAATGCAAGTGTTTCATATTAAATACCAGGGACAACCTTAGAAAATTTGACTCTAAATCCAATAAGGGTATCTTTTTAGGATACTCAACCACTAGCAAAGCTTATAGAGTCTTTAATAAAAGGTCATTAGTTGTTAAAGAATCTATGCATGTTGCTTTTGATAAATCTAGTAAGCTTGATC
This sequence comes from Triadica sebifera, assembly GCA_023653625.1. NCBI lineage: Eukaryota > Viridiplantae > Streptophyta > Magnoliopsida > Malpighiales > Euphorbiaceae > Triadica > Triadica sebifera. The sequence goes on along the minus strand of CM042905.1, from coordinate 23,932,488 downwards.
TTGTGAAAGATAATGTTCTTGATGATATTGTAGGTACAATGGAAAAGCCTGATCTTGATTATGAGAAAGATGATAATGATCAAGAAAACCCACATCAAGATGTCTCTCTACCTCAAGCTCAAGAGCAAGACAAACAAGTGCTTCCAAAGGAATGGAAAATGACAAAAGATCGCCCCAAGGAACAAATCATTGGTGATCCTATTAAAGGTGTAAGTACTAGATCTCATCTCAAACTCTTGGATTCTAACCTTGCCTTTTTCTCTCAAATTGAGCCTAAAGATATTGTTGAGGCTCCTAATGATGAAAGTTGGGTGATTGCTATACAAAAGGAACTCAACCAATTTTAGAGAAGTAAGGTATGAACCTTAGTTCCTAGACCCAAAAAGCATCAAATCATTGGTAGTAAATGGGTATTTAGAAATAAACTAGATGAACAAGGTTCAATAAATTGGAATAAGGCTAGGTTAGTTGCAAAGGGTTACAATCAAGAATAAGAGATAAATTATGATGAGACCTATGCTCCGGTAGCTAGATTAGAAGCCATAAGAATTCTTTTAGCATTTGCATGCCATATGAATTTTAAACTCTTTCAAATGGATGTCAAAAGTGCTTTCTTAAATGGTTTTATAGAGGAGGAAGTTTATGTAAAACAACCCCCGGGTTTTGAAAGTCATAATTTGCCTAATCATGTTTATAAACTTTCAAAAGCCTTCTATGATTTGAAACAAGCTCCAAGAGCTTGGTATGAAAGACTAAGTTCTTTCCTTTTAGAAAATAATTTTACAAAAGAAAATGTTGACACAACTTTATTTATTAAAAAGCATAAGCATGATATTCTAGTTGTTCAAATTTATGTTGATGACATCATATTTGGGTCTACTAATGAATTGCTTTGCCAAGAATTTGCTAAGTGTATGACTAGGGAATTTGAAATAATCATTATGGGTGAGCTTAAGTTCTTCCTTGGTCTACAAATAAAACAAAGCAATGAGGGCATATTCATCAACCAATCCAAGTACACCAAAGATTTAATGAAGAAATTTGGAATGGAAGGATGCAAAAATTCCAAGACTCCAATAAGCACATCAACAAAATTGGAGAAAGATGAAAAGGTTAAGAGCATTAATGAAAAGCTCTATACATGTATGATCATATCACTTTTATATATTACTGCCTCTAGGCCTGATATAATATACAGTATATGCTTATGTGCTAGATTTCAATCTTGTCCTAAAGAATCACATTTGAATGTTGTAAAAAGAATCTTAAAATATTTACATGGCAAATTACATCTAGGCTTATGGTATCCTAGAAATTCATCCTTTCATATCATATGATATTCAGATGCAGATTATGTCAGCAGTCTCTTGGATAGAAAGAGTACTTCAGGCACTTGTGACTTTATTGGAGAATGCTTAGTCTCTTGGTTTAGCAAGAAACAAGTTTCGGTTGCCCTATTTACTGCTAAAGCAGAATATGTGGCAACAGGATGTTGTTGCACTCAAATCCTATGGATGAGACAATAACTTAAAGATTATGGTCATAGTTTGGACCATATACCCATCAAATGTGACAATACAAGTGTCATAAACCGACCTAAGAATCCTATTCAACACTCTAGAAGTAAGCATATTGACATAAGACATCATTTTCTTAGAGATCATGTTCAATATGAAGATGTTGTATTAGAATTTATCGATACAAACAATCCATTGGCAGATATTTTCACCAAATCTTTTAATGAAGACAAATTTTGCTTCATAAGAAGAGAGCTTGGTATGTTTGATGGATCAACTTTATCTTAAGTATGATTGTCAATTTTCAACCTTGAGTGTTAATTTCCTTCATATGATGCTCTTTAATTGACTAATTTTTAAGGTATGAAGTGATTAACATGATAGGAATATATGTTCTAAGGCATAGAAGTATTTTAGAAATCTTTTAGTCTTATTTTAGACTTAGTTTTATTAATTGAAGATTTGAGGTAATTCATGCCCGTGACATATATTCATCGCTGTGATTCTAATCGCAAAAAACTCCAGTAGTTTTCACACCTTGCTTCATGACATCCTTCACGGTTGGAGATTGTGAATACTATATTTCACGCCCATAACTCTTTTCATTCACTCCTGGGAAGCTCCTTATTCATGACCGTGACACTTATTCACGACCGTGAACATAAACAACAAATAATTACAGAACTGGTCACACTTTGTTTCACGTGTTGCCTCACAGTTAGAAATAGTGAAGATTGCTCTTCACGACCGTGACTCTTTTTGTCACTGCCGTGAAATTCATAAGTAATGCCTGTGACTATTTAATGTAACGACCATGAATCGATTCACATCTTTTATCATGACTAGAGTGCCTCTTCAACAAACCTTGCCCACGACTATTCAAGTCCGTGATGGACCATTCACGGCCGTGAATCTGTCGACTATAAAACAAGATTTCTGTCGTTTTTCAAATTTCCAACTTTAAAAATTCTCTCAATTAAAGCTCTCATTCAATATTTCTCACAAAAGTTTGGCTTTCTCATATTCATTTCCATCTATAAATTCATCCAAACCACTTTGTCATTGAAGAATCTCAACATCTCTAGGTTTATTCTCAAATCCTTGGTCCAAAAATTATTTTCCAAATCCCTGTTCCAAAATTATCACAATGGAACCCGACTCATCTAAAAGCACAAGGAAGAAATCCCATGCTTCAAGACTCCACACATACAACCTTCTCAACATCATTCAGAAGCATTGTCATCCAAGATATGTCATTCTAAAGAAAAAACCCCTACTTTCGTCTCGTTCCTTCGAGTGGAATGCTGTCAAGACTCTCAATCTTGAGACAAGTATGATAGAGCAATTGCAAGCTTGTCATCTTAAGGATTTTGTAGACATTCATCGGCCAATGCTAAGGGAACCAACTCTCGAGTTCCTTAGCACATTGCAAGTCTCTCCCACCCAAACTGTAAAATTCCAACTCTATAAGCATTCGAACACTCTTTCAATAACGGAGTTTGGCACTATTTTCAAGCTTCCCTCAGATGAGATTCTCAATGAGAGCAAAGTGAAATTCTCTGCCAATCCGACTTGGACTCATTTTGGGTTGGAATGTAGCTGGAATGTGAAGAAGACCAAGAGCACACATCTTCGGTCCCCTATGCATAAATATTTACATATGTTTCTTACCTATAATATATTTGCTAGAGGAGATAGCAATGGGGCAATCAGAAAATCGGAGCTCTTCCTATTGGAAATGGCACGAAGAGGTCTAATTGTAGCTCTGTCTCAATGGTTTGCAAATCATCTTCTTTCAATTGCAACAAAGCCATCAGAAGATATCTTAATTGGTGTGTATGTGACTCACATTGCCATTGAGCTCGGGTATTTAAAACTCTATGAGCATAATTAAAATCTTATTCCATCACATCCACGAGACCGGCTAGATGTCGAGTCCTTCACAAAGATGGGAGCAACAGTCAACATTATTTACAAAAATAATGTCTACTACCGTTTCACCACTCCAGCTGGTGAAATTGATTGGGAAGACCAAGACACTGATGATTTTAAAGCTAGCCTCTAGGGTATCCAGCAATGAAAATGAGCCTGTGTCAAAACAGTGACACCAGAGGTTGAGCAAAAGGTTGGTCAATCATCAGCTTCTACCACACCCAGCTTGGCATAGCAGGTTGCCTCTCTATTAGTACCTGGCTTTGACTTAATATAGGCTTCCATCGATGAGAGGTTAGAAAACCTCAAAGACTTCATGGAATCTCGTATGGATAGCCTCGAGGAGGAGATATCAAGCCTTAAGGATGGTTTGTCAGGCTTGAAGCCTAATTAGAGTCTAGTTTCCATGTAATAGATTTATTTTTAATGTTATAGGACTTTACTTTATGGTTTTTTTTGAAACTTTGTAATTCTTCTCCTTCTTTTAATGCAATTATCTTATTATCAATTCATTTTTATGGTGTGTTTTGTTGACGACAAAAGGGGGAGAACTTAGCAATATATGCAAATGTGTACCTCACATATACCTTGCATATATATATATGTTATTATGCAATGTATGGACTGAATATGTAAATTTGTTTCTGATAATATGCATAACATATACCTCATATAAACCTAGCATATATATATGTTATTATGCAATGTATTGATTGAATATGTAAATTATTTTTCTGATAATATGCATAACATATACCTCACATATACCTTGTATGTACCTAACTAGTTAGCAAATAACTTTGATATATTTAGGATATACCTTGCATATACCTAACTTGTTAGCAAAGAACCATGATATACGTGTTTCAATTCTTGCACTCTATTACTTTATCTTAAGCATCTTTAGAGAGGGAGACTTCTCAAAAGCACGTGTTGCTAGATTATTTGTCACCATCAAAAATTGGGAGATTGTTGAACCTTGAGGGGTGTTTCCATCATTTTGATGCTAACAAATAAAATAGCAATAATATATTTAACAATGCTTGTGCTCTAAGTATGTTGAACAGGATATATCTTGAAGACAATATGATGCAAGAATGAAAGACAACTTTTGAATATTAAAATCAGAAGAAATAGCAAAGTCACGTCCATGACTATTTATGTCACGCCCGTGAATATAGCTTAGTGCCAACTGTCCACCATTCAAAGTTCATGGCCATGAAGTATCACACCAACCATGAATGATCAAATCAGTCATGCCCGTGAAAGATAGTCACACCCGTGATATAACATGTCAAATTCTTCTAGAGAGTTTCACGACCTGTGTCACCACTTGAACCACAGCTTGGAAGACTATTCATGCCCGTGAAAGTATAAAGGCACGCCCGTGATCAAAGATTTCAAATTCTTCCAGTGAGCTTCACGTCCAAAGTCACCACTTGGACCACAACTTGGAAGAACATTCACGCCCGTGCCATATATATTCACGCCCGTGAATGAGGACAGAGAAATATGTTAGGCACGAAGTTAAAAGTTGGTTCAATGGCTATAATTCGTAGAGGAAGTATAAATGCAAGTCATTTATGAATCATAACAAAAACAACAACAATTACTTTGAATCTTTAATCTTGTTGTAGCCTTGTGCATTAATTAATTTTCAGCAAAACCATTATTCTTTGTAAAAACATAATTGCTCATAATTTCTGAGCATTGTGGGTTGGTGAGTGTTTTCATTGTAAACAATTACTCGAGTGAGTTTGGGTATATTGGGTTAAGAGTGAAACACTTGTAAGGGTTTATTGTGTGAGCTATAAAATACAAGGAATTTGTTTATTGTGTGAACCATTAAAACACAAGGGAATTTCTAGGTTAGGTGTTTCTCTCAATGGCTAACACACTAAATGGTGTTTCTCTCAATTCCCTTGTGTTAGCCATTGAAAGAAACACCATAGTTAGGAGTGAGCTTGTAAAACTCCATTGTAACACTTAGTATGTTGGTAAAACACCCAATTGAGATTGAGGAAAGGAGTAGGGTTTATTAATACCTGAACATCTATAAATCTTGTGTGTGATATCTCTCCTTCCCTACTCTATTTAATTTTATTCCGCACTTAAGGTTAAGAAATTTTTTATTTCATAACCAATTCAACTCCCTTTTTGGTTCATTGTCTGGGCAACATGATGCATGGATATTCTTCATTGACAAAGACACTTATAATACTAAAAGTGCATCTAATGTGCACTTTTTGGACCCTACTACTATTGCCATACATAAATTTATGTGCTATGTTATTTTTGGGCATGCTGAGAATAGTAAGGTTTCTAGCTCTGAATTATATTTGCTATGATGCATGCCCAAGATTAGGGTGTCTACTTTTGCTTTCCTTTTTTGAATCATGCTTCATGTTATCACTTATCCTACTTCTCCTTTTAGTTTGTGTCAAATTGTTACTACATTTGCTATTCATTTTTGTAAATTTGATCTCATTCGTACTGAACTAACCGAAGTACCAAGTCCGGGTGATTTAAATAATGCTGATCTAGAATTTGCTTGGCTCTTATGAGTGGATTCCTTGAGGCAGCGATGGAAAAAGTGCTCTAGATGCAGGGCAATTTCAACCACAGCAAAACCAATTGACTGTTGGCACAAGCATTGTTGACTTTTCGGGATGGTAGTTGTTTCTCTCAGGATTTGTGGTAATGAAAGTTGCTAAAAAAGCCATGTTTGATCAATTGACCTCCAGTAACTTGGAACTTTTGGGAAAATGGGAAACAACTAACAAATCAATCCATGAGCAATTAATGAAGCTACATGACAGAGTGGTGAATGTGGAAATGGAGCAGGGCTATCAAACATTCAAGCTCGCTATATATTTTGAAGCCACGAAGGTCCAAGTGTCATCCCTATCATCGTCTCCTCCACCTTTTTGAAGCCACTGTACTCTTTCTCTTACACTTATTTCTTTTTTGCTCTTATTTATGTCATTGAGGAAAATGCCTTTGACTAAGTGTGGGAAGAGGAGTTGTATTTTAAATTTAGGGTATATCTTAATATTAGTATGGCAATATTAGTGTAGCTTGCCAACTACTAAATTTTCATTATTCCTATCTCTTTTCTATCCTTTATCATGCAATAAGTTCATGAAAGGATGCTAAAATTTTGGCATTTATTGGATTACATGGATGATGAAGTTAGGATAATCTTTAAATGCTAGTTTCATGATTTTATTCTATGATAATTCAATTTGATTAATATGTTGCCTCGTGTATATAGAACTAGTGATATACTTGGACTATTCATTATTAAACATGAGTAACTAATGTATTAAATCCTTAATCACATATCAATTAAAAAAATAAAAAAAGAGGGAAACGAAGAAGAAGAAGAAGAAGAAGAAGAAGAAGATGATGAGTGGATTTAGAGTTAGCAAAAATAGCAAGATGAAACATAAAATACACTAGTCTTATCTACTCCACTCTCTTACAAAGGACATGTGTATGCAAACCACCCTATACGACTGTAATGTATTTCTAAAAGTAAAAGTAAAAAAAAAAAAAGCAAAAGAATAAATAAGTTTAAAATTAAAAAAAATACACCATGACTCAGGGAAGAATTGTTAACTCTATGCAAAATAAGGTTGATATGAAAACAAAAAAGAGAAAGTTACATTAAAAGATAAGTGTGGGGGTTTATTATATTAGTTATTGATGATTAATAATGAGTATCATAACTAGATTACTCTTATTATATATTTCAAGGCAATGTATGGTTGAGTTGAGTTGTTTTTTTTTTTTTTAAATTTAAGTATGAAATTAGTATTGAGATGGGCTTGAACTTAGTTGGCTATGTAATTCTAGTATAGGTCATGTGGATCCATTAGTGAAACTTAGAGATATGGACATGGAAATTAAGAATAATGGCTAGTTTATCAGTGTATATTTCTCTATGTTTAGGTATTGCTTGGGGATAAGCAATGTTTAAGTGTGGAAAATTTTGATGTGTTTATATTTAGTATAGTTTTTATTTATGCTTTCCATATGCAATTATAGGTTTTTGATTTATTTTGGGTACTTAGTTGTGCATATTTTGTGTTTTTAGGCATGTAGAGAAAAATGCAGAAAGAAAGGCCCTCACGACCATGACATGTTGTCACGCACATGAGGGAGATATGAGTAAGAAGCCCCTCATGCACGTGACAACATGTCACGTGTAATATCCACTAATTTAGGTCCCGAGTCGCACGTATCGCGAAATTGACGCGTTTGACCGATCGGAGTCTAAATTTGAATTTTTACAAAAATTGATCAAATAATGGCTAAATTAAATGATAAATGCCTAATTAAGTGATTATAAAGTTTAAATAAGTTGATTTACAAAAAATGACTAAATTGCAAAATTTGATAAGTTTTGGGGTCAAATTACAATTTACCAAAAATTGGAGGATTAATAAGATTAATTGCTAATCAACATATTAATTTTGGGGATATTTTGATAGGTTTGGCCGGCCACTCAAAGGGGAAGAATGAGATTAATGGGTTTATTAAGCCTAATGTCAAGAAATGGTCAAAATAGTGGGTCCCACATGAAGACTTATGGGTACCCTATTTAAGACTCTCTTTTCTCCTTCTTCTTCTCTTTATTTTCTGCCTTATTCTCTCTCTTCTCTACCAGTCACGCCAGCCATTCATCTCCTCCATAACCAATCTTGAATTCTAGAGAGAGAAAGGAAGAGAAGAGAGGTGAAAGAACAAGAACAAGTGATCTTCATGGCCCATAACTCCTAAGGAAGCTGGAAAGAACAAGAAAGAGGAAGAAAAATCAAGTTTGGTAGAGAGAGAAAATCTCCAAAGTTGTGATCAAGTGAAGAAAAGGGTAAGGTAAGAAGCATTTCTTCTTCTTCAAGATCAAGTGAAGGAGAAAGATTAAGGCTTGTGCATAATTTAAGGCAATAGCCTATTTTTATTTGAAATAATGCATGCTGAACATGATTTTTGATAAATGAATTGCAAGAATGATGATCATGGCATGAAACCATAGGTTAGATATGTAAGAATGAGATTTTTGTGATATATTGAATTAAGGATGCATGTTAGAAAATCTTGTATGATAAAGACATTTACATGTATTAGAAAGTAATAAGTTGAGTAGAGAACCTTAGAAATGCATGAAATAGAGATTTGGTATGGTTTGGATGATATTAGAATGAATGAAAGGTGAATATACAGATTTCCTGCTGAAAGTCATGGGCGTGACTATTGAGTCACAGACGTCAACATGAGGGTTCACGGTTGTGACTGATTGTATCACGGTTGTGACTTCTAGGTGGAAATGGTACTATTCATTCCAGAAGCGTTCACGGGTTGGAATCACGGACGTGAACTTATTCATGGGCGTGAATGAGTAATCACGACCGTGAATGCTTTTGGGCGATTCATTCTAGTAGCATTCACGGCTTGGGATTATGGGCGTGAACTAATTCACGGGCATGAAATTAGTAATCACGGTCGTGAATGCTCTCTATTTGTAATTATGAATGTGGTTATCAAATGAGGAATTCAGGTAAGTAAATGAAAGTCATTGTCTATCCAGTGAAATAAGAATGATATGGATATATATATATATATATATATATATATATATATATATATTGATGTGAGAACGTGTTATGTTGTGATATAGAAAAATGAATTGATACGGATGAAATATGTGAATTGACCCGGATGATATATAAAAAAAATATGATACGGATGAAATACATAATCCAATACAGATAATAAACGTGAATATTGATATGGTTGTGATTGGAAGTAAATAGAGATATATGAATTATATGATATTGAACAAGCCCTAGAACAACTACCTAGAACTATGCTAAGGATAGTTTGGCATGCCAAGTAGGGAGGGAGTATGATGAAAACTATTAATGGAATGATTTTCTACGCCGATAATGGCACGGATTATGAATATTATGCCGGTAATGGCACCAATTATGAATACTACGCCGGTAATGGCACGATTTTCTACGCCGGTAATGGCACTTATATGCGCACATCATATTGTCGTGTGGCACTCCCAAGTGTCTGGATGGCAACTCCGTTATCCTAGTCTGGAGTTCATAGGTGTTGTGGGCTAATAATGATAATTATATATATATATATACCTGATTGATGATAAAAAGAGATGTTTATAATTTATTTGTCATGTATGCATGGAGTCACAATTGTATGAGATAGGATCATAAGGAATAGAATTGTATGGAAGATTATTAATATGAAAAATGATACATATTATTGCCTGTTGCATGATATAGTATATTACCTTATTTATATGCACCACTAAGCTTAAAGCTTAGCGTGGGAGTTTCCTTCCGCGCAGATATAGAAAGGTAGCTGAAGGTGATAGATAAAGCAAGCGGTGATCCTATCCAAGTAAAGCAGCTGAACCTTGAGAAAGTGGGTTACAAGCTTTGAAATTTTGTATTTGGCTTTTATATTAAAGAATGTTAGAGTTTGTAAAACTTACTTTTAAAGTTTGTTTAAGAATTAATTTGATATTTAAAATTTCTATCTTATGTAAATAAATTATACCTGGTTTTTTTTTTGTATATATCTATATATACATGAGTGCTGAGAAAATAAAGGTAAAATAAAAAAATAGCGATTTGAAGAAGTAAAGAAGACAGACATTAGCGCTCTTTTATCCGGGCACGTGTTGGTCGGGTGAGGGGGTGCAGCGCTACATCACGCCCATGAGGGTAGTGTACAACATCTCAATGTCACGCACGTAAGGATTTAGTGCGGGCGTGAGGAATTTCCAGCGTATCTTCTTGTCTTCAGCATGCAGATCCAATTCGGGTGCATCAGCCAATTCCAATGTGACTATCACGCACGTGACAACCAGCAATCCTGCAGAATCCTTTTTAAAATGAAAGTCTATCTAACACAATTGAACCCACATTATAGAGGATTACTTCTGAATATTATTTTGGGAGATTTTATTGACATATTCAGAATGAAAATATTGTATATTTAGAATTTGAATGTAAACAAAACTCTTAGTAGTATAAATATAGTCTTTTTCTAGAATTTAAGAGAGTTCCCATAGAGACATAATAAGGGGACATTTTGTATGTCTTTGAGAGGGGTGCCTGAAGAGAACTTGTAAGTCATCTTTCCTTTTTTGTGCCAACAAACCTATCATCATTAAAGGAAGCTACTTTGACATTTAAGAATTGTTTGGAGTTTACCTTGAAGATTCAAGAACCAACAGGTCTTGAATTAGATTTGTCATCAATTTTCAGGGGAGCAACTTAGCCCTTTTATTTATTTTATTGTTACAATATATTTAGCATAATATTTGATATTGATATGACTATTGTGATATTATTGCTAGGCTAATTTTCATTGGGTGCTTAGTAAGTTAACTCAATTTGTATGAACTTCCCTTTTATTATTTATGAAGTATATTTTTTTTTCCAATTTCAATTGTGGTTATTGAATTTTAGATTGAATGATTGATTGGACATTAATTACACCATTGATTTGAGTAATTGGTGAGTTAAGACGAGAGCCAATGAAAATGCACTTCATAGGGCTTAATTGAATAAGGGAAGGGATTGCAAATTGGAAAAGTGAACTAAATACCTACTCAATCTCATTATATCTTATTTCATTAGATTTACATGTTATCTTATCTATTTAGTTTTACATTTATTACTTCAATTAATTCATTAACTTGGTTAGAGTGTTTAGGATTTAATTTTGATTGTTCATTAGTAATCTAAACTTAATTAAGAGATTAAGCCGAATAATTCTTTGAGAGATCGACATCGGGAGTATACTTACTATATTACATTGGTCCATGCACTTGCGGTACACTTGGAGTTGCATCACAATGACATTATTGCCCAATATAAAGTCCATATATAGAGTGACATACAACTTTTTAGTGCCAACTAATATTTTGAGAAGTGCATTACTTCTCCCAAATGGAGTTGCCACTGTGAGCGCAATGCTCGTAATGGGAGTTTCTAGGGTTAAAATACTTATAACAATTAGATTTAATACGCTACATAATGTAAAGTAAAGGGTTAATAATCAATGATAAATCAAGTAATATAACTATCTCATGATAAAAAATATATGCAATTATGTTTTATAACCCTTTTTAGAATCGAAATTACCTTTTTATTGATGATCATTATTAAGGAAACATAAAATTGATTTAATTAACTATAAACAGTCAATTTAAACTATCAAAATCATCTTATAATTATTGAAAAATGAATTTTGGTTTATGAAAACATAAAAATCACGATTTCATATGAACATTATAGATCAAAACAAAGTTTTGAGTTAAAAATCATTGATTACCATAAGTTCAATAGACCGAAGAAAGAAATCTTTCCTTCGTAAAACACTGAATTGATCGCTCACAAACTTATAGAAAAACTCAATTTTTCTTTCAAACCTTTCAAGAACTCAAAGAAACTCTCTTAATTGTTTATGATTGTTGTTGATGATTATTGATGTGAAATGAGTGAGTAAAGGGCCAATTTATGGGCTCTAAAATTGAATAGTGGACACTTCTAAAAATCTTTTAGAAGTTTTCTGATCATCTTAGCTGGACAGAGATTAGATTGGAAGCTTCTGATCAAGGATTATCAGGATAAAATCCAGGCATATTTATTCCTATATTGAAGTTAATTCTTATCTTTTGCATAGATTGTTGTGTCGTGGTCCTATGGCCATAGGCCATAGGCATGTGATTTCAGGCCTGATTCAAGCCTGGCCTATCCATTTGATCAATAAAAATGCCTAATTAGCCCAAATATGTTCCTATTTTTATTCTTTTAAGCCCAAAATATATCTAAAAGTTATACTCGATATTTTTTGATGCTTTTCACTGGAAATACTATTTTCAGACCAATATTTTTACTATTATCATAGGGCAATTTCCAAAAATCAAGATATGAAATTTTTTTAATGCTTACTGGAGGACATTTTTATAAAATATTTGAAAATTTGGTGATTTTTTAGTGATAAAGCTAGGTTTAGGGACAATTAAGTGAAATGAATATAAGCTGAAGGACAATAGGTGAAATCAATTTGAATTGGGTGTTTAGTTAATTTAACTTTGAACATTTCTAACAATCCAAAAGCTAAGTTGAATGTTTTATAAAACAAATACAAAAGCCTGCGATAGAAAATTTCAACCATTAGCTTTTTGAATATATTTAAAAATTTTGACATTCTATTGAAAGTTAAAACTCCCATTTCTTTATATACAAAGTTAGCTTTTAAATATTTAATATATAAAGTAATTTTTTCATTGTATTTATATCAATTTACAATAATTTTTATGGGTAGAAAAATTATATTTTTAATAACAATTTTAAGTTAATTTAATTATTTTTTATACTATACATGATATACCTTCTGAGAGATAAAAAGATATTATATATATTACACTAATAACACACAAAAATTACTAATAGTTATTTCTTAAATTATAATTAAATTTCAACTGTTAGGTTATCAAACACTTTGCATATTGTTAATCGTCAAGTATAGACCCCTTTGTCTACTATGTAACAACAGTGTCATATGACATTTAATTTCTATTTCTACATCCTTAACAAACTTATTTACTAATGGTTTGTTGCTAGATGGTGAAGTTAAATTATAACTGTTTTACTTGCTACTGTTGACGTATAATAGTCGAGTTTAATTTAAAAAACAAATCCGACAGTTTTATTAACATCCCATTCATACCATAACCTGGACCTGTGACAAATATTCCATATCAATGCACAAAACCAAATCCCAACTTGTTTTTCAACCTTAAGTCAAAATAAGGTATATAACATCAATCGCTCAAATATGCTATAAAATCAATCCAATATTTTTAATCACAACAACATATAATGCTTTTCATCATCTTGTCAAGTTTGGCTACTAATGGTATTTCTACTTCCATCATTCAAGATATAGCTTATTTATTTCACTATACTTACAAAGTAAAAAAATGGTTAACTTTTACGAACCCAAAATTGATTAATTACACTTTACAATATATTCGTATGCTAACAAAACTCAACTTTGATATTTCTAACTTGCATTCTCCATTTTCCTTTTTTATGTACATGCCAAATGAAAATAACTCCCAATCCCACATTTTAAAATCAGAACCCAACCAAAAAGTGAACTGTAACTTTGTCAAATACCAACGCTCAAGGGAAAACAATATGCGCTAAGCATAAAGCCTAGTAGTGCACTTATGGCAAATACAAATATTTCTAACCATTAACATGCATTTAAAGTTTAGATAACAAATTAACAAATTTTTTGTCACACAGTTGATACACTAAAATTGAAAACTTTAAAACTAATATAATTAACTTAAAGAAGCTATAATCACGTAATTGCAATTTTTAAATATCTAAAGAAAGAGTTCAAGCCAACATAGATAATAAACTACATATATAATCCAAGACACATAAATAAATCACTATTAACATTACACACATTAATTTTCTTTAAGTCATTTTCTTATGTTGCCCACGACACTATAGTTTGGAACTATCTTATTAAATGTCGGGTATGGCTGATGGCAGCCTCAAATGTGACTGATCGGAGTCTAGTTCAATAATTTTTTATAGAATGACTTATTGCAGCCTCATTTTACAATATGCCCATTAGAGTCTTAGCAAGGTTATCAGATTAAACTCGGTCAACGAACTAGAAAAGACAACATATCAAATATTTAAAGTTCAATGAAAATTGAACCGTTCTATGTGAAGTTTTTTGAAAATATAATCTTTAACATGTAAGTACTCTTTAAAATATGAAAAATAAATATATTAAATCTACTTTTATACATAATTATATGTTCAAAATGTAATATTTATAATTTAAATTAATACATAATAATGTTCAAAAATATTTTTAAATATAATTTTAATAAATAACAGAATTTGTTTATATATCAAAACTTTTTAGTAAGAAATACCATTAATTCATTTTCAAATTGAACTAATTTTTTTATTAATAAAAATAACATATACTAAATTTTCAAATTACTTAAAATAAATAATGTATTTTATATACTTTGCATGTGATACTCTAAGTGGTGCAGTGGTTAAAAGTTTACCTATTCGCTTTTAACCACCGAGTTCATACCCTCTCGGCAGCAATGCCATTTTCCATATTTTTAAATCGGTCAAACCGGACGAACCATGACTAGATTCATTAGTTGTCAGTTCAACCAACTAAGTCACCGGTTTTTGGTTCAAGCTATATCACCTCCGTGTTAGTTGCTCAAAACCAACCAGTCTAAAGAATGGTTTCCAATTAAACTGATTGAATTGGCTGGACTGGGTTGGTTTTTACAACACCGGACGTTAGTAAAAGGGGAGACAAGTAATTAAGAATATGATCAGATTTTCAATGTCATAGCTAGATCATAATACCGTCTGTTCTCAATTATAGTTCTAACCAGATTGCGTATCCGTTTTTAAATTGCTTCCAAATTTAATTCTTATCAACAACATAAATTAAAATTTGCACAGAACACATTGCAAGAATAAGGTACTAGTTATTGTTTTTTCCCGCTCAAAATTTAACTTTTCATCACATTAATAGATTAATTGGTCACGGCTAGCTTCTTTCTTATGCCATTTCATGGCTAATTTATTTGCATATATTAGTTCATGTTGTCACAAAAATTCATGACTATCTTTGATATACTAGCTTATCATTCCACAATTAGTCATTTCCCAAAATATATATCTAAGTTATAGCCAAGATAATTTCCAAATGCATACATCCCATTTTATGTTTGTTATTAACCATTCTCAAGCCATTCGACATGCTAGACTTTCAATTCAGAAATAAGTAGTTTTCTAGATATTCAAACACTAACTCACCATTTTACAGAAACAAAATATAGCTTTTCACTTTTGTTTAGTATAGCTTCAGTTTTGGCATAATTCATACCTTTTGGGATCATAACCAATCAAAACTCATTTCAACTCATATACAAATCAACATTCTTAATTTTACAAAACAAACGTAAAAGCATATAAATTAACCAACTTGCACTTCCCATTTGAATAATACGGCAAGCCTAGAATCTAGGTTAGAGTTGCAAATTTTATTTCCATCTTTAGGTCATGTAACACAACAAGCAGGTAATTACCCTATGTTTATGAGCTAGACTAGCCTTGGAGAAAGTTACTGTCATAATTTTGTCAAACAATCATCAATCCATTAAATTTTTAAGTCATAGAAATCTCAAAATCAACTAAAATGATTCTGCACTATTTCTGGCAAAATCTGTGCCCTGCCAAAAGTTGCATTTTTCACCTAGTTACATACCTGATCTCAATAAGTGGTCTTTTGGAAAATTATAGCTTAAGATCTTATCTTTCATTAGCAACTACAATCAACCACTACAAGGAAAATTTTCCTGCTCAATGTACATAATTCGTCACTATATTACTTTAGCAAGAGATTAATGAGGACTATAAAATTGTCCCTATTTCAATGGTCGGTGATTATTTGTGAGGACAATTATCTCTTGCAAATGACACATTTAGCGAGGAAAAATTGTTCTTACTAAATATAAAAAATCCTTACTAATTGCTCATTGGCCAAAGAAGCTAGAGCCAAAATAGCGAGAATATGTTCGTGGCAAAAATTTACTATTTTCTCACAAATTCACTTTTCCGTCATAAATTTTTATTATTAGCAGCAAAAATATCTTTTTTTTTTTTATTATTCATGCACCTATTTTTTGAATTTATTTGTAACATATGAATGAAGTTTACAATTATAGCACCTTTGTAAACCACAAGATGTAATATATGAATTTCTACTAAAATTCATAAATCATTGAATCCTAATTTGGCATTAAGTTAAACAAAAACATGCAATAAAAAAAGTACGTTTCACAAATCCTAAATTAGTTAATAAAAGAAATAAATTATATCTGAATTTAATTAAAATTTCCCATGTTGGAAATTACAACATACTAAGCCAAAAAAATCAGCATTGAATGGGCTTCTCTTCCTCACACTTGCTGATATCTCTCCATCTGCAGCTGAATTTCCCTTTCCCCAAATCACGCCTTACAGTAGGCACATGTCTTTTCTTATCACAAACCCAGTCATCCAATGCCCCAAATGGTTAGGAATAAGACCACACCCCCAGTAGCCATGCCACTACTACTATCGAAAGAGGCATCTATATTAATCTTAAAACAAGGGAAAGAGGGACTGACCCAAGAAACAATCATATCACCTCTGATAGTTTGTTTTGTGGTTTGAAGATCATGAAACACTTTATTAATAAACCAAACCTGATTTCGAGCTTCCAGGATCAACTCATTTATCGACTTTTCATGCCCATTAAATACAACCTCATTCTTCCATTTCCAAAGTAACCAACAACCAACACAGAAGGATATTACCCATGCTGCACCACAAGGAAGAGTCAAAGTGATCTTTAAGTTATTAGCTACCCACTGTTGAAAACAATACGAACCATCAAAAATTAGATGCAATAAATCACTAGGCATGAAGTGGACCCAACACTGCACAGCAACATCACAGTCGGGCACGACGTGCAAGCTGGACTCCTCACCATTTATACAAATCATGCAAAGAGCTGAGGGACTTAAGTGGCAATTCTTGCGTTTTAGATTAGTCATGATTCCACCATTAACAGCTTGCCAAAAGAAAGCCTAGATTCTATATGGGATCTGCAAACCCCAAAGCTTCTTCTATGGAAAATCATTATTATTACTCATATTGCCCACAATGAAAACATAGGCAGATTTAATGGAGAAAGCTCCGGACGAATTAAGTCTCCAGAACTATCTATCTTC
This sequence comes from Triadica sebifera, assembly GCA_023653625.1. Taxonomy (NCBI): domain Eukaryota; kingdom Viridiplantae; phylum Streptophyta; class Magnoliopsida; order Malpighiales; family Euphorbiaceae; genus Triadica; species Triadica sebifera. The sequence continues at coordinate 23,915,151 of CM042905.1, read as the reverse complement.
ACCCTGCAGGAAATTTAGGGATAAACTGCGCTACTGCAAAGGAATACTCCGAGGAAGATAGTGACCAAACAGAGCCCAGTTCCAACCCCCATCATTTGTAACAAAATAAGCCACGGGTTTATTAATAATAGAATCATCAACGGGAGTTACTGCCAAATTGATAAGGCTCATCTCCACGTTTGGACCCACTTGTCCCACCAGAAATTGACACACCATCCATCTCCCAAAGACCATAACTCGTTGCTTTTAATGTCATCCTAACAATTACAAATTCCTCTCTAGAAAACAGAGCTCGACGCTTTCATCACCGGTTTTTCTCCCTTATCATGATTATAATTATATTTGGAGCATAAAACTCTAACCCAAAGAGCGTCTTGATTTTGATAAAGATTCCACGCCAATTTCATATGAAAAGGCTCTGTTAAAGGCAACAAGATTTCCGATGGCTAATCCCCCAACGTCCTTGCACTGCTGGACTCGATTCCATTTAACAAGAGCCATTTTCCTCATATCCTCAAAACCACCCCATATGAAACCTCTCATTTTCTTCTCCATATCATAATAGAGAGATTTAGGAATAGTGCTAGTTTGCATAGCGTACTGAGGCAAAGAAAGAAGAACAGATTGAGTGACAGTCACTCGACCTGCAAAGGAGATATGACTAACATTCCAATTAGCAATTTTGCTACTGATTTTAGCAAGAATATAACCATAATTGCGTTTCGAAATTCTTGAACGAAGCAATGGAGCTCCCAAATATTTACCCAAGTCATATGTTTCACTAATCCCAGTTTAGGGTTGAAAATAAAATACTAAAAAAAAACAACTTTTATTTAGATTTAAGCAAATATTACAAAAACACTCTCACTCAACAAACAAGAAACTACAACTTACTCTAATAAATTTTATTTTTTCACTCACTTAGAAGCTTTTAATTTTTTTTTATGTCTAAAACTAAAATAGATAGGGGTATTTATACTACTTAAGAATAATTTTACACCACACAAATAAACTAATCCAAAATTATAATAATCATACACCTCATTCTTCTTCATTCTTCTTCATCCTTCTAATAATATTTTAAGTTACCAAATGATTCATATACATAATTACTACACTCTAGAAAATTCTAGGTAGATGACTTATAATTTTGGACATTTATTATGAACTTGAACTCCAATTGGGTTTAGATTTGAGCTCCCATAATGGATCAAATTTATAATCCAACACCCCCCTTAAACTTGATCTTGTGACTCCTAGTAAGTTTCTTAATCTTATGAAGTCTTCACTTGTCAGTGGCTTGGTAAAAATATCGGCAACTTTATCTTGTGACTTCACATATTCAACTTACACATCCTTTCTTGCAACACACTCTCTTATATAGTGGTAGCGAATATCAATGTGTTTGCTTCGATTATGGAATACTGGATTCTTTGCTAAGGCAATGACTAACTTGTTGTCGACACAAACCTTGGTCGGCTCTTCTTGTATTAAACCTATCTCCTTTAGTAGATTTCTAAGCCAAATTGCATGACAAACGCATGAGGTAGCAGCAACATATTCCGCTTCACAAGTGGACAATGTGACCATCGGTTGTTTCTTTGACATCCATGTGAAAGCAGTATCTCCCATAAAAAAATACGAATCCAGTAGTACTCCTTCGATCATCTATGTCTCCACCCCAATCACTATCGCTATATCCAACAAGATAATAATTATTAGAAATTGAATAGAACAAGTCAAAATCAATTGTACCCTTCAGATAGCGAAGAATTCTCTTTGCAGCTTTAAAATGGGCGGTTGTTGGAGATTCCATGTAGCGACTAACCAATCCAACTGCATGAAGAATATCAGGCCTCGTGCAAGTTAGATAGCGTAGACTTCCCACCAAACTTTTGAAGAATGTTGGATCTACAATTTCGCCTTCTTCATGTTTGGACATCTTGATTCCATATTATGTTGGTGTGCTTATCGGCTTACAGTTCTCCATCTTGAACTTCTTCAGGATCTCTTTTGCATAGCTTTCCTGTGAAATGAAGATTCCATCCTTTTGTTGCTTAACTTCAATGCCAAGGTAGTACGCCATGAGCCCTATGTCAGTCATCTCGAATTCTTTCATCATCTCTTCCTTGAATTCATTGAACATGCTTGGGTTATTTTCGGTGAAGATCAAATCGTCCACGTAGAGGCACACAATCAAAATATCTCCATCTTTGATCTTGATATATAGAGCGTGCTCGTAAGGACATTTGTTGAAGTCATTCTTTTGGAAGTACTTGTCGATTCGGCTATTCCAAGCCCTTGGTGCTTGTTTTAGACAGTAAAGAGCCTTCTTCAACTTTAACACTTTGTCTTCATGGCCTTTGACTTCATAGCCTGATGGTTGTTGAATGTAGACTTCCTCTTCAAGAACTCCATTTAGGAAGGCAGACTTTACATCCATTTGATGTATCTTCCACTTGTTTTGAGCTGCCAAAGAAATGATTAGTCTAATAGTCTCCAATCAAGCAATAGGAGCAAATACCTCATCATAGTCAATTCTAGCCTTTTGACTATATCCTTTAGCAACTAGCCTCGCCTTGTGCCTTTCAATCTCTCGTTTAGCATTTTGCTTTGTTTTGTACACCCATTTGACACCTATCGCCTTATGTCCCTTAGGAAGTGAGGTGACTTCCCATGTGTCATTCTTTTCGATGGCTTTGATTTCTTCGTCCATCGCATCTCTCCACTTCTTCTTTTGTACTGCTTCTTGAAAGCTCACTGGTTCACAATCAGTAAACAAACAAAATAATGTAAGGTTATCATGTCGTTCGGTTACCTCATAGAGATCTCTAAGACTTCATGTGCATGACACAACTCTTTCACTTGATGATGACGAAGGTGATGAGTCTCCTTGAGTGGTTGGTGAAGTGGGTGGAGTTGTTGTCTCTTGTTGGGCTTCTCCATGTTGTTTTATTGGTGTTAGCTCATCTTCTTCAAACTGAGGAAAGAAATTGAAGTCATCTGTATGAGAGCTAAAATCCCATTCTCCTTCTTCATTGAATACCACATCTCGACTAATCACAATTTTCTTATTGTCTGGATTGTATAGCTTGTAGCCCTTCGAATTAGCATCATAGCCAATGAAGATAAAACTCTCGCTTTTATCATGAAGCTTCGTTCTTCTCTCATCTGGTACATGAACATGGGCTATACTTCCAAAGCTTCCACTTCATGCCTCTTGTGGTGTCTTTCCCCATACATTTCTTGTTGGAGATCGGTTTAACAAGTAAACTGCACACGCCACTGGTTCTGCCCAAAATTCCTTGGTAATTTCTTGCTTTTGAGCATACTTCGTGTCATGTCGAGGATTGTTCTGTTCTTTCTTTCTGCCACTCCATTTTGCTGGGGGGATCTAGGAACTATCATTAGTCGCCGAATTCCATTTGCTTCATAGAACTCTTGAAACTCCCTGAAAGTAAATTATCCACCTCGGTCGGATCTCATGGCTTTTATTTTTCTATCGCTTTCTCTCTCCACTGCATCTTTGAACTTCTTAAAAACTTCAAAAACTTTTGACTTCTGTTTCAAGAAATATACCCAGGTTTTTCTTGAAAAATCATCAATGAAGAGAAGAAAATAGCTACTGTTACCGAGAGAGCTTGGCTTGATTGGACCACACACATCAGTATGGATGAGCTCAAGTGGCTTCTTGGATCTTGACTCTGACTCCTTTGGAAAACTTTTCCTGAATTGCTTCCCGACTAGACACCCTTCACAAAGCTGTTCAGGATGGTTGATGCGAGGTAGTCCCTTTACCATCTCCTTCTTAGATAGCAGCTCCAAACCTCCAAAATTTAAATGCCCAAATCGAAGATGCCAAAGCCATGATGCATCTTTGTAACAAGCTTTCAGGCACTTTGCAACATCGTTTTGTATGTTGATCAAGAATATTCTATTCTTTGACATCGGCACTTTAGCAATGAAGTTATTTTTATCATCTTTTATAGAAAGATTATAATCTTTCATATGAATATCATAACCTTTCTCTAACAGTTGTCCTAAACTCAAGATGTTACTTTTCATATTAGGCACATAGTAGACATTGGAAATAAACTGATGTCTCTCATCTTTTAAACGGATAAGGATGTTACCTCTCCCTTTCACTGCTATTGTGGAATCATCTCCAAACGAAACATTTCCGTTTACTGACTCGTCTAACTCCACGAACATGTCTTTCCTTCCACACATATGATTGCTTGCACCACTGTCAAGATACCAGGAATTTGCTTGGCCACCATCAGTTTCCTTTCGTGCTAAAAGAAGAGTTTCTTTGCCATCTGTCTTCTCTTCCACGTAGTTGGCCTTCTCCTCAATTTTGTTGTTGGGAGCTCTATATTCTGAAGCATAATGCCCAAACTTCTGACAATTATAGCATCGAACTTGAGATTTGTCATACCTTGAGTTCGGATTGATTCTCCCACGGCCTCGTGTTGAGCTTTCTCCTTTCTCATAGTTATTGTTGGAATTGCTGTTGTGGTAATTCCAACATCGTCCACAACCGCGACTTCCACCTCGTCCATGGCCTCTACCTCTACCTCGGCCACGTTGGTTTCTATCATTGCCTTGACTTTCATGCATATCCTTGAGTTGCAACTTGAGGAGTTGCTCAGTAAATCCTTGCTTCTTTTTATGCTTCTCTTCGTATGCTTGCAATGATCCTTGGAGTTGCTCGATTGTCATTTCTTCCAAGTCTTTAGTTTCTTCAATCGTCACGACGATGTGCTCAAATTTGGGATCCAACGAACGAAGTATCTTCTCTATTATCCTCACATCTTCTAACTTTTTACCATTTCTTTTTAATTGATTAGAAACAGCTACTACTGTTGAGAAATAATCTGAAATAGACTTAGATACTTTCATATGTAAGGATTCAAATTAACTTCTTAATGTTTGGAGACAGACCTTCTTTACTTGCTCGGATCCTTTGTAAGAGGTTTGCAGCTTCTCCCACACTTCCTTAGTAGAGCTTGCACTTGAAATATTTTCAAAGCCATCATCATCTAAAGCTTGATAAATGAGGTAGAGAGCCTTCTTGTCTCTCTTTCTTGAATCCTTCAAAGTAGTCTTTTGATCTGGTGTAAGAGTAGCAAAAGCAGCATCATCCGCGGGCTCGTTATAGCTTTTCTCTATGATATCCCACACATCTTTTGATCCAAGAAGTGCTTTCATTTTGATACTCCAATTGTCATAGTTGTTGTTGTTGAGTGTCGGGACTTGGAATGGTGTCATACCATTTGCCATATCTCTCAATATAATAATAATTTTCAAAATCTGATTGCGCGGATGAATCTGGAACGTCGAAAAACTTTAGAAGGGACAACTCGGTCAACTCGGCTCAACTTTATGAGTCAACTCAGTTTTCTGGTAACACTATTCCGGCAGCGCGTTTGAACTCCGATCGGGGCAATTCTGACGGTGTTGAATTCCTCTTGTCGAGACCTCCGATTTGATATGTAATAGTGTATATTTTCCAACTAGCTCTGATACCACTTTGTTGGAAATAAAATACTCACACAAACAACTTTTATTTAGACTCAAGCAAATATTACAAAAACACTCTTACTCAACAAACAAGAAACTACAACTCACTCTAATAAAACTTTGCTTCTTCACTCACTTAGAAGCTTTTAATTTTTCTTGATGTCTAAAACTAAAATGGGGAGGGGTATTTATACTACTTAAGAACAATTCTACACCACACAAATAAACTATTCCAAAATTATAATAACCATACACCTCATTCTTCTCCATTCTTCTCCATCCTTCTAATAATATTTTAAGTTACCAAATGATTCACATGCATAATTACTATACTCTAGAAAATTCTAGGTAGATGACTTATAATTTTGGACCTTTATTATGAACTTGGACTCCAATTGGGTTTAGATTTGGGCTCCTATAATGGATCAAGTTTATAATCCAACATTTACTACTCAAGATATGGTGAGATTGTCGAGGCACAATCTTGGAGAAGTAAACCTCCGTTTTAGCACTGGAAACCTTTTGACCCGAGCTTTCACAAAAGATACTCAGAACTTGATTAATAACATCAACTTGGTTGCAGTCAACTTTAGCAAACAAACTGAGATCATTAGCAAAGAACAAATGAGAGAGTTTCGGCCCTCTTCGATTAAGATAAATAGGACACCAAAATTTATGATCCACAGTATACTAAATTAAGTGAGACAGTCTCTCCACACACAAAACAAAAAGATAGGGTGAGAAGGAACATCCTTGTCGAAGGCCACAACTAGGCTTAAAATAATTTGTAAGTTCACCATTCCAATAGCTGAAAAATCGCTGGTGTTGTAGTCAATCTTTACTACCTTTCCAATAGCTTCAGATATAGCCTGGAGAACATTTTCTAGATGGAACTAAAGGGGTAGCTCAGGCAATCTAATCCATACAGTAGTACTACTCATTCTCTTAGGTAGCTTGACAAAATATGGCGAGTGGCACAAAAAATAAAAATGATATATCTCTAATCGGATACTAAAATAGTATTAAAATTGGCGCTAGTTGCAGTACACACTATATTTAGTATTGCACTTTAATTACGTCATTTCAAATTAAAAAAAAAAACTGAGTTCGAGGAAAAGAAGAAGAAAAGAAAAAAAAAAAGGAAAGTGAAAGAGAAGACAGGACCAAGATTTGGTTTTTTTTAAGTTAAATAATTTTATTTATATTTAAAAATAAAATTTTAATTCTTAATTATTAAATTTTATCCAATTTTGTATTTTTTATAAATAATTTTATTATATTTGAATAAATAATTTTTTAATTGGTAAATTAATGTTTAATTAATATTAAAGCATATTTAATTAAAAACTTAAATAAAAATAATATTAGTAAATTGAAAATTAATTAATAGTAAATTGATGTTTAATTAATAGTAACATTTAAATTGATCTACTTTTTTTCTTTTTCATAATTAAATTGCAATTTAATTAAATTATGTCATCCAATTAAATTGTATTATAATATTTTTAATATTATGTAATTTTAAATCTATAACAATTTAATTTATAATAATTAAATACATCCTAATTTTAATTAATATCCTTAATTGAATATAATTGAACAAAAAAATTAAATAAAATGTAAAAAATATATAAATATAAAATGCATATATTATAATTTAAAAAAATAATACATTTATCACTAATACATAATAAAATTATAAAATATTAAAATTAAACTAGTAACAGAAATTTAAAAAGTCTAACATAAAATAAATAAATTGCAATAATTAATTATTTAATAATATATAAAATCAGTTCCAAATCTGCTTATATGATTAAAATAATCCTCAAACTTATTAGATACAGAAGTTGGTTGTGCTTGATGCTGTTGAGATCATTTTTCTAAAATTCGTATTTGTTCAGCTTTGATATATGCACAAATTCTTGGATCGCTAATAGTATTTAAGTCTCGCATTAAATTTTTTTTTCTTTTAATTCTTTTAATGTCAAATTTCTGCTTTGAATTCAATGTGTTATTGTCAGTCCGAACTAGTCTTCTTCAACATCTCTAAAATCTGTTGAATTTTCTCTTCAAGACTCTTAATGATATATGCATTTGTTCATCATTTTTTTCCTTTAATTTGACGTTTTTGACCTCAATTAGTCATTCTAATAACGAACCGTCAATATCATTATCTAAATTAAAAAAAATGATGATAGCCCGGGAGATGCCAATATTGGAAACTCAGGAGTGAGATTATCTGACTCTGATAAAATATAATTTAGATTTTACTTTCGAGTTGTTTTTCTTGATGTGCTAACATTATCGTTAAAATTTTCAAAATCTTTCACTATATTCCATACATGGTCAAATTTGAATCCATTTTGTAACTGTCATCTTGCATCAATAATATTTTAGCTCTATTTATTTGCAAATAATTTGAACTATAAAGTTTTAGTTTTCCATAGATATAATAATAAAAAATAAAAAAATTTGTAAAAAAAAATACTCACAATATATTTATCTGATGCACCACTAAGATGCATATTCTCAACTTGTCAGATGCAAGAATTCAATTTTCGAACAGCTTTATTTATAGTTTGAATTCGGGATTACACAAATCTTTTATTACGATACTCTCAACATTTAATTTTTGCGCTGTTATATGCATTTTCCACGCGAGACCAAAATTGATTTGAAAACTAGTTCACATCCGTAATAGGGTCTTGAGAAATGTCCATAAAAACTTGACACAGTAGCACATTTTTATCAACACTGTAAGAAGAAAATCTAATTGACATATTTACAGAGAATGTTTGAAGTAGAGTAATAAAATACAAAATATAAGTTGGACAAATAATATGAGATGTATACACATATATATAACATGTGATATAGATAAGTATAGATAATGAATATCTAGTCAATAATTATTATCCGTCAGATGGATTTTATGATAATCTTAGCTGTCATACGAATTTCATCCTTATCAACATGTTATCATTATTTATTTCATTATTTTCAACTGTTGAATGAATTTCATCATAATTTTAGTCGTTTGATGAATTTCATCATAATTTAAGTCGTTTAATGAATTTCATCATAATCTTAGCCATTAAATTAATATATTCATTATCTAAATCTTATCATAATTATTGTCATAATCTTAGCTGTTGGATGAATTTCATCATAATCTAAGTCGTTGGATGGATTTCATCATAATTTTAGTCGTTGGATTAATTTATTCCTTATTTAAATCTTATCATGATTGCTGTTATAATCTTAAGCATTAGATGAATTTTATTATAATCTTAGCCATTGGATGAATTTCATTTTAATTTTAGCAGTTAGATTAATTTATTTTTTTATCTAAAGTTTATCATGATTGTTGTTATAAATCCAACTGTTGGATGACTTTCATCTTAATTTTAGTCGATGGATTATATTTTTTAACCTTATCATATTATCATATTTTTTCTATAAATAAAATAATTATTTATGAAATTTATTCATACTGATTATCATTTACGTATCTAATATTTGTATTCATATTCTCCAAATTATTCAAACGATAATCTTTAAAGATGAACTTCAATATTAGAGGTTTATCAAATGTGCAATTTGAAAATTGATCTTCATCTTCGGATGACAATAAAAATATATTAGTAATGAGCAATTTTATTGCTGAAAAAGAAGCAATATGTCCTACAATTCACAATACCAACATGATTTTGGAGTATTACATCGATCAACAAAGCAATCAAAGTACTCATGGTGGCTCCATTCCAGGTCATATTGTGATCAATTGTAATTGTGAAGCTACAAATCGTAATTTATTTAAGAATTATTTTTTTGATCGACCACGATACAATGAAGATATGTTTCGTTGCCGATATCATATTTCTCAGAATGTACTCTTACATATCATTGATGCAATTAAACATTATGATAACTACTTCCAGCAACGAAGAAATGACTTGAGTAGAGTTGGATTATCAACTTTATAAAAAGTCACAACGGTGTTTCGAATGTTAGCGTATGATTTATCAGTAGATGTTACTGATGACTATGTTAAAATTTGTGAGTCAATTGCAATTGAAAGCTTAAAGAGATTTTGTCATACTATTGTAAAAAAATTTTGCAGATAAATATCTTAAATCACCTAACGCTAATGACATTGCTAAGCTACTCTATGTTGGTCATCAATGTGGTTTTTTATGAATGTTAGGCAGCCTTGATTGTATGCATTGAAAGTGAAAAAATTGTCCAACAGCATGAGCTGGACAATATGCAGGTCAAAGTTGATCACCAACAATTATTTTTGAAACTGTAGCGGATTATGATCTATGGATATGACATGCATATTTTGGTATGCCATGCACAAATAAAGATATTAATATCTTGGAGTCATCACATTTATTTTCTAATCTTGCTTAAGGTATTGCTCCTCCTGCTCATTATGTTATTCAAGGAAAAAAATATAATATGAGTTATTATTTAGCCGATAATATATATTCAAAATTGTCCACTATTGTACAAACAATTAATGAGCTGCATGGTTCAAAGAAAATGTATTTTACAATGAGATAAGAGACTTGTAGAAAAGATGTTGAGCGTGCGTTTGGAGTTCTGCAATCACGTTTTACAATTATTGTAGGGTTAACACGATTTTGGAGAAAAAAAGTGTTACATGATATAACAATTGCATGCATTATCATACACAATATAATAATTGAGGATGAGCGTGATCTAAACGTACCATTAATAAAATAATGAATGCACTCCAACCTATAGTTGAAATGACAGTTGATAAAAATTTTCGATTTTATAATTTTTTACTCGGCATAAACAAATCAAAGATAAATATGCTCATATTGCGCTCCTAATATATGAATAGAACATTTGTGGGAACAATATACTAATTCAGAGGATTGAATCAATAATAATATTATTTTTTTAATGTAATATTGTATTATTAATTATTCAATGTCAAATTTTTTATTGTATTTTTAATAAATTTGTGTTTTATTTAATTAACAAATTTAATTAATATTTGATATTAAAATGAATTTGTATTTTTATAATATTATTAAATAATAAAAATTTTAATATTGAATGAATATGTTAAAAAAATATTTATTTTGTAAAATAATTATATAGTCTAAAATTAATAAAAAAGAATATATAATAAAATATAAAGAGAAATATATATAGAATATTTTTTTGGTGTAAAAAATAGTGTAATAGGTTGAAAATAAACTTACTATAATTACACCATTTTAATATAAAAGTTACTATAATAGGTTAGAGATAACATACACAAAATTCTGGTATCCATTTTTGCAGCATCAAGTTGGCACCATTGACCACCCAAGGACCTCCCAACAGTGCCCGTTGATAGTCCCTTTCATCAGCGAATTGGATCAAAAAATAACCTCCCAATGTCCAAGATTTTCGCATCCGAAACATCCCACAAACTCCTGATCCTATTACTGAGAGCCTTATAACCAATACCTTTACCCAAGAGATTCATAACCACAGCCCTTTCCAATGTGCTTTCCAATCTGTTCTCCAACTCCGCAGATAAGGAAACGATTGGATTTTCCCCGATTTGTCAATTTTGAAATCTTCTGGAGAAACCGAGACATTCCGGGAATCCACTACATCCTCCATTGAGGCCTCCATAACGGTTCCTGTTATGAGCATCTCTCTGTAATCTTTTGTCGGGACTTCATCTTCTCTCAGTTTGACCTTTTTCGTTGCTCGATCCTCCTCAGAGACACGAGGAGATTCTCTCTCTTTCTCGGCCTCCATTCTTCACCTACTTAAATCTTTGTTTTTCCTCTCAATCTCTAATTTTCTGTTTACCAAAAAAATTTGTCTGATAATGTTGGAATGACTTTTTTCTATTAGAGCTTAATTAGCCTAAACATTTACTAATATGGAGTAAAACATATTGAAGTTCACTTATAACCATGATCTCATCTTATAAAGGCACTGATTAATTGTTAATATAGCTTTGTATCCTTAAAAGTTCATAGCACTATATTAATACTTCCCACCGCACTACAAAAAAAGAAAAAGAAGTGGAACTTCTCCCCATTTTCCATTTAGAATATTTAAATTGCAGTTGGGGACCCCTACGTGCTTGTACTTCACCGCTCACAGTTTGTGGATAAGTTATAACATATGACCTTCAGCTCTACAATACTTTTTTCCACAAAATCTTCAATTTCGTCTGTTAACCACTTGGATATTTGGCAAATATATATGGTGTTAATTAATGTCTTTACTGAAAAGCAAAGGGCATTTTATTATGTGTTAACTAAACCCACATTGTTGGATACTAAAAATTAATCTTTATATATCAAGGTTATAATTTTCAAGCTTTACTTCATACCACAGAAGACATAAGTTTAGTATTACACCACTAATATCCACTCTTATTTCTTTTTCTGCCTTACCCAATTCTTGGTGGAAGGGCATAATAAAACAAAAGATGCAAAGATTCTTTTTTCCTCTCATGTAGTCTATATATACTTTTACATATGATAAAAATATATTTCTAAATCTGGTTCAATCATGGAATAGTTATACTTGAATAGTTTTACTTGCTATTTTAACTAAATTAACAAAAAAAAGTAACTTGGAATAATTAAATATGATTTGAAGAGCATAATCAATTTGAAAAAGAATGTAATCTTTCTATAAAAAGCAACAAGTAAAAATCTATTTTATCCGTACATATAGTCATGAATTTATATTCAAAGACAAAGTAGTCGCTAGTCAGTAACTTAGAAGCTAGATAATATGCATGTAAAGAATACCACCCCATGTAACCAAAAGAGAATGCAGACTCACCAATAATGAGATGATTAAATAGTCATGAGAAAAAGGACATGTAGAATTTTTATTCTTTAATTATATGCTGTAAAGCTACCCAGTAAAAGGATAGCTAGGAACATATCTCAAATGTTATCTGCATGGTGCACCTTCAAAGCCAAGATGGCATAGATATGTATTAGAAGCCGTTTTTACAAATATCTAGCTGATACTGATCATATGCCAAAATATTTCCTTCTTTTCAATCTAAACCAAGTGGAAAGCAGCGCCAATCTACTGTAAATATGAACTCTTCAGGCTTTAGCATTCAGGAAGCAGAAACACACAAAAAGAGAAGAAATAATGGAAGCATTGAATTGGCAGTGATGGAGGGGGAACATTTGCTAGCTAGTGATGTCGAAATATCAAGCAGGGAAGCCATAATCTTGCGCGCAATATTCAAAGGCATATATGACGGAACACTTCCACATAGGGAAAAGAAATCATCGATTGTTTTTTGGACCGATAAGGACACTAAATTTTGTCTTCAAGGTTATTCTTCGATCCCGAGTCTCAAGGCTTGGATTTTCTATTTTTAGGGTTATTTTTTGAATTTTCTGAAAAGGTGTATAGTAAGAAGAACTAGACAACACTGGTACAAAAATGATTTATACGCGTCTGTTATTTTGAATTTTATGCGTCTGTTAAATGACAGACGCTTATGAAGCAGACGCATATGAGTTGGATTTTAGACGTCTGTCAAAATAACAGACGCATATAATTATTTTATGCGTCTGTTAAAATATAATGACAGACGCATAAACTATATTTTAAAAAATGATTATAGGCGTCTGTTGTTACAAAACAACAGACACCTAAAGTCAATTTTTTTGAAAAAAAAATTTATTATAGGTGTCTGTTATTATAAAACAACAGGCACCTATAGTCATTTTTTTAAAAAAAAATTCACTATAGGTGTCTGTTATTACAAAATAACAGACACATATAGTTAATTTTTTTTTAAAATATTATAAATTAATAAATATACAGCAAATCGTAAAAATTACTTAAACTAATAAAAAAACTAAATGTATAACAAAAAAACAACTACTAAGTGAAAAAAATTACAACATAAAATTAACAAAAATAAAATACACAAAAAATAAAAAAGATAAATAAATTTTTTTGCATAAAAAAAGTAGAAAATCAAATACCAATAGTAATAAGGTGGAGAACATACAACTCATTGGCTAATTGATGGTAAAAATTAGCTTTAACATGTGCATAACTAACTTATTTTCTCCTTACCAAATGCTTTAAACAACCTCTCAATGCATGAAACCGACTTTCATTTTATAAATCAATAAAAAAATATTTTTTTTGTCATCGTCGTGGCTACGACATGGAGGATCAAATTTGAACATAGTAGCCAAAAAATGTAGAAAAAAGCTAAAGAGAAAAAAAAATACATTTTCCATGCGTATCTATGGCCACCAACGAACAATATAGCTCTTGTCATTATCGTCACCACTAAGACAGATCCAAAATGTGATGAAGGTATTATAAGCCAACTTTTATGTTGAGAGCTGAAGAAAGAGATGGTCGGCGCATATAACTAGGTTTCAAGCTATAAAGTAAAAGAAATAAATATATATAGTTGAGTTTCAAATAAAAGAGCACAGAGAGAAACCGTATTTTTTGGTTTTAAAAAATGAACTATAGGTGTCTGTCTTAACAAACAACAGACACCTGACAGACACCTATTGTATACTAATATGTGTCTGCTTTTATTAATGTCAGACGCATATGAGTGCAGAGATATTACGCTTATATTTTTTTTAACGACAGACACCTAAAGTAAAAGGTATATGTGTCTGCTTTTATTAATGCCAGATGCATATGAGTGCAGAGATATTACGCTTCTGTTCTTTTTAACGACATACACCTAAAGTAAAAGGTATATGTGTCTGCTTTTATTAATGTCAGATGCATAAAGTACAAGTTGAATTTTATATGTATGTCGTTTATATTAACAGACACATATGCTTTGTAATTTTATCATATATTTACAAAAATGTCACCGTCTCTATTTTATGTGCTGATATTTTTACAATAGACACATATAATCTTCGTTTAAAGATATTTGTGTACTAGTGCAAGGTTATGGATTCGGAACCTTGCAAGGATATCCTTGAGCGTCATATATAATTTCTTCTGCAATAGCGTAATGATAGGAAGCAGAACCCTTGAGTTTGTTGGTACATTGCCATAAAAGAATAGAGATACAAGATAGCTTGTCCTTTTCTTAAGCATTTTTCGATTGGTTTTTCGGTTCTTCATCTTCATGTGATGATTAATCTAATAGATTATTTCTCAGTCCTTCCATTTGTTCACTTTTGTGATCTATTTTCCTTTCTGTCTTTCTCCAAGGGATTGCTTCCGTCTAAGTCAATGGAATTGTTGTGTCATCTAATGAGATTCCATCATTTTTTGTCGTATATTATCCTCTTCGTATTCACTTTTCTCATCTTTAGTTTGTGTTAATGTTTTAAGAGAGGAAGCAACAAATGAAAAACGAAACATAAAGAAAGAATTTCTGCAAATTGTGCAGCAACCACAAACAGCAAAATTAATTCATAAAACAAATTTTTTCTCTTTTCTTTTTTTCATTTTCAACATATCTTCATACAACCTTTCTTCACATTGTCACAACTTACAAAATCAGGTCACACACGTTACACCCTTACTTTAGGGCTGCTTATATAGCAGTAAATAATGGTCATGTTTCACCATTCTTCACGTGAGAAGTGTACCATCACATCCAAAAATACAAGTCCTCCGCTCATTCTTCCTTGCCCATGCTTCCTTCACATGCTGATGTACCGAAACCAACTAAAGCAAGATCTTTTTTTATCTAGAAAATCTAAAAACAAATATAAAAAATCTCAGCAACTCCAACAGTTTGTTTCGCCTTTCATCCTTCCTTTCTTCGTCATTTTTCTTATTCTAATTTTTCTCTAATTTCAACCTCTACTACTCCTCTTTCTAATTTCTTATCTATCTCTATAGCTACTTCTTTTTCTAATATCCTTCTTGTTCGGGATAAGTCTTCATCTCTTTAACTGCTCCAACACTTCTTCTTTATCCTCACGTGTGTATCTGTTATTTAATATTTATCTTGCATTCTTATACCTGTACCAGCCATGTAACATAAATACTTTTCACTGTACGTTAATTGCATTATTATCAATATAGTACAATTTTCTCTAAAACTTCACATGGTATCAAAGCCTTCATTCCTAGTAACTCTTCTTCTTCTCCCTCTCTCATCTCCACCTCTTCTCATTCCGTTAAACTCGTTCAAAAAACTATCTTGCATGGAAAACTCAATTTATTCTCCTTTTAAACTATCAAAATCTTTATAGATTCATTGATGGGTCATCTCCTTCTCCTTCCAAAAGCTTACCAAATTCTCAAGAAATTAACCCAGAATATGATAAGCGGTTTTAAAAAGATAAAATGTTGCATTCTTGGCTTGTCTCTTCACTCCCATAAGAAGTTTTTCCCTTTATCATTGGATTACAATCATCCTACGAAGTGTGGACTACTTTGACGAATGCTTTTGGATCTATTTCTCAAAATCGACATCTTCAACTTCATATTGAACTTGAATAATTCAAAAAAATGATATTTCTGTCTCTCAATACTTGCATAAAGCAAAGTCCTTAGCTGATGAATTACAAGTGGTGGGTAGACCACTTTCCATAGCCTAATTCACTGTCGTCATTTATCGCAATATTATATCATCACTGCCCTCAATCTTCACCCTGAGCCTATATCCTTCACTGAACTTCATGGCCAACTTCTAGCTCATGAAATCTTTCTTAAAAATATTCATGAACCCACCACTAATATTGCCTTTCAAAATAATCCTCCACTGTTGTCCACTCCTATATCCTCCACTACCCGTCGGCCTACAACCCCACAACAAAATCGAAATAATTACTCTCACCTCTCAAAACCGTTCTTGTGCTCCTTGTCAGATTTGTGGTCTTAAGAACCATATTGCCCTTACATGCCGCAAACGTTACATGCCAAGCAGTCCCAACTTCGGACCTTGTCCTTACTCCTCACCTTCATCTCCTGTTGCAAATTATTCGCACTCAACACCCCCCATCACCAGGCTTCCACACTCTGCAGCAAATTGTCATGTCACACCTGATATTCACAATTTGGGCGAAGTAAATGAATATCCTGGAGCTGAGCAACTACATGTTGCAAATGGCCAATGTCTTCCCATAACTCATATTGGTAAATCTTTTCTCCATTCTACTACAAAAACACTTTGTTTGAATAATGTTTTATGTTTTC
This sequence comes from Triadica sebifera, assembly GCA_023653625.1. Classification (NCBI taxonomy): domain Eukaryota; kingdom Viridiplantae; phylum Streptophyta; class Magnoliopsida; order Malpighiales; family Euphorbiaceae; genus Triadica; species Triadica sebifera. The sequence goes on along the minus strand of CM042905.1, from coordinate 23,898,453 downwards.
CGCAGGCTGTAAAAAATCCCCTCTCCCAACATAATCACTTATCTTCTATCTTATCCAATCATAACCATAATAACCAAACTAAACACATATCTCCTATTCCCACTGAACCAGATCATGTTTCTTCCTTATCTTCTTCAACAACTAGCTCATCTTCTTCTTCCTCTCACCAAAATTCTGACACTCATTTATCTTTAGTTGTTGACCTCTCCTAATATACTAACCCACTCTCTAATCCAACCATACATACACTCATTCGAACTCATCCCATGAAGATTCAGTCATCCACTCTTCAAAAAAGACAAGCCCATTCTGCTACCACAACTCTTAATTACCTTCATGTGCAACCCAAAACCATTACTCAAACAAAGCCATACTTAGAATGGCGTGAGGCCATAGAGGCTGAGTTAAATGCTCTACTTCACAATAAAACATGGAGCTTGGTACCACGGCCAGCAAACAAAGACATAACTGGAAACAAATGGGTATTCAGTATTAAAAAGCATGTAGATGGTATTCTTGAGAGCTACAAAGCGCGCTTTGTCGCCAAAGGATATGCCTTATAATCCGTAGTTGATTACAATGAAACTTTGTCCCCTGTCATCAAATTCACCACCGTTCACACAATGCTTCCCATTGCTATCACACATGGATTATTTGCCAACTAGATATCTTCAATCTTTCTTACACGATGATTTGGATAGATAAATTTTCATGGAGCAACCTGTTGGTTATACCAATCTAGAGTACCCAGATCATGTATGTGGTCTTAGCAAATCATTGTATGGCCTCAAACGGGCCCCATGTGATTGGTCCATAAATTATCTAGTGTTTTACTCAATTTGGGCTTTGTTGCATGACAAGCTGATAACTATCTTTTCATCCTTCATCAAGGTACAATTTATTTATATGTTCTCATTTATATATGCTAATGATATCTTGCTCATTTCCTTAGATCACTTTAAACTTTTATGGTGTCTTGATCAATTGAGCTTATTAATTTTTTTCTTTCTCGTGTTCTTCTTGCTCGAACATAGACAACTCAACCTTTAGTTTTGTTGTCCTCTTTTTTTTATTTTTTATTTTTTATTTTTTTTATTTTTATTGCATCCAATTCCTCTTTTGTGTTCTTCTCATGTTTCTCTTTTTCTTTCTTCAATTTTTCTCTCCTTTCAATTTTTTCTTACTCTCACTCACATGAGGTATATATGCATTTGTAACTAAAAATTCATCATCTATTATATCCTTATTGCATATAATACATATATGCCACATGTGCTATATATATATATATATATATATATATATATATATATATATATATATATATATATCACGTATGACAAAAAATATACCTCAAATGTACTATATATATACCACTTAGATATATTACATATGTTATAAATTATCCATCATCTCATTATTAAGGTCAAATTAGGGCAATTATAAGAATCACATAATTATAAATCATTTCACATACCAAACAATGTTTATGTGTACTAAAAAATTACTTGATAATTAAACTCACATTTTTTTTGATTCCGACCATTAACTTATTATTTATACCCTCTTTGTGGCTCTCCAATTTGTTGTGAGCTTAATTTAAAAATATAATTGATTAATTTATATTTAGAGAAACTTAATATGATTAAATCAATTAATATATATAGTTCATATCAATAGTTAATATTTTTCCTATGACACAGTATGACCTTATGAGATTGATTAGTCCATCACTTTTTATACACTTATCTAATTAGTTGGATTCTTATTTCTAATTAAATTTAACATATAATTATATAATATATTCAAAATTTAGAGCAATTTGAGTAATGTACAATTTTTTGTGAGATTTCTAATTGTGTTATATTTTTGCCCTATTTTTTTTTGCTTCTAAACAGATTTAGAATACTGAATTTTGTCCTTCATATCTTACAATATGTAAGTCATATTATAGTGAAAATTGGTATGAACTTAGATAGGTTAAATGAAATATTTTTCATGTTTATAACTTTTATCAATTATGTGTTTAATATTCTCAAATTATGAGAAGCTTATTATTGATCCAGAATAGAGTTGACTTTCGGATCAGTATGACTTTTGAATGACAGATCTCATACTATACATAATATATTAAAGTTGAACGACATATCTTATACTATACATAACATATTAAAGTGATATTTTTACCAATATTTAGCTATGACATAACATATAACTTTCATGTTTTGATAAATTATAGATTCTATCTATAAGAAGTTCAAAATAATCAAACAATTTTTTGAACCTATACAGAACACCAAGCAGGTAGCTCAAATTATGGAATAGTCATGGTTCCCTTCACTATAACTCCATATCCATAACATATATTAACGTGAAATTTTGTATACAAATAGATACATATTTATTTATAACTTTTATATTTTGAGAGATTTTAAATACGAGCTCTATCATATTTAAAATAAGTGAACACTGTATGTGGCGGCACCACCTCCCCACCCGAACCGCAACACTTGCCTGGATGAGGGAGCGCTGCTACCTGTCTTTCTTACTTCTTCAATTCACTATATATTTTTTTTATACTCATGTATATATGGATATAAACAAAATCATAATACAATTTATTTACATAAAATAGTAATTTATAACATCAACGGAATTCTTAACAAACTTTAAAAGCAAGTTTTACAAACTCAAACATTTCTTTAATATAAAAGGTCAAATGCAAAAGTTTCAAAACTTGTAACTCACTTTCTCAAGATTTCGGCTACTTTACTTGAATGGGATCACCACTTGCTTTATCTAACGTCTTCAACTACCTTTCTATAGCTACGTGGAAATTAAACTCCACGCTAAGCTCTAAGCTTAGTGGTGCATATAAATAAGGCAACATACTATATCATGCAACAAGCATTAACAAATATCATTTGGTGCATAAAAAAATGTTTGCATGCATGACTATCAACATATTCCTATTTCATACAAGTATGAATGTCATGCTCATATAAACAATGTTATTTTCATTTATCTTTAATGGTAATTTATTCTATTAATCTCTTTATCATTACATATCAATCTCATATCATCATCATTTTCTTATTCTTTTCTTTTCTTATTTTTCCAACATATCCTCATTATCTTGTCTACATCACTCTAAATTTTTGGACTGACTGGATAAAGGTTATGGATAAGGAGCGCTCTCCGAGCTTAAGCCACCCTGTCCACTATCTGGCTCATAAGAGCTTCTAAAATCAATGGCGCTCTCCGAGCTTAAGCCACATTGATTGAGTATAATTTCATCATAGATGAATAACCGGACCAAGGGTGCTCTCCGAGCTTAAGCCACCTTGTCCTCATTTATATGTGCTTATCAGAGCTTCTCAAGTCAGTAGCGCTCCCAGAGTTTTAGCCACACTGATCGAGCATCCCAGACCAATGGCGCTCTCCGAGCTTAAGCTATATTGGTTGAGGTATAGTACGGTACCGTTTGCCCCCTTAATGACATGTCATCTATCCTGATTCTAGTCCGCAAGTAATGGGCTTCTTTATATTTTTACATCAATCATAATTCTCAAGTTTATCAACATCTCAATTTTCTTGTTTTGCAAACATATAGTCATACTCATACATCTTTTCATTCATTTACTAGATTCATCAGTATTCTCATGTTTATCATCTGCATCAGATTTCATATATCATTCATGACAATTCATATATTTCATCCGTAACAATTCATTTTTTTCTATATCACAACATATCACATTCTCCCATCAATATATATATACATACACATATATCCATATCATTCTTATTTCATTGGATAGACAATAACTTTCACTTACTTACCTGAATTCTTCATTAGATAACCACATTCATAATCACAATACAGAGCATTCACGGCCGTGATTACTAATTTCATGCCCGTGAATTAGTTCACGCCCGTAATCCCAAGCCATGAACGCTACTGGAATGAATCGCCCAAAAGCATTCATGGTCGTTATTACTCATTCACGCCCGTGAATAAGTTCACTTCCGTGATTCCAACCCGTGAACGCTTCTGGAATGAATAATACCATTTCCACCCATAAATTCACAACCGTGACACAATCAGTCACAACCGTGAACCCTCAAGTTCACGCCCGTGACTAAATAGTCACACCCGTGACTTTCAGTAGGAAATCTGCATATTCACATTTCATTCATTCTAACATCATCCAAATCATACCAAATTCTATTTCATGCATTTCTAAGGTTCTTTACTCAACTTATTACTTTTCAATACATGTAAATGCCTTGATCATACCATATTCTCTAACATGCATCATTAATTCATTATCACACAAGGATCTCATTCATACATGTCTAATTCTATAGTTTCATGCCATAATCATCATCATTCTTGAAATTGCATTTATCTAAAGTCATATTCATCATGCATTATTTCAAACAAAATAGGCTATTGCCTTAAGTTATGCACAAACCTTAATCTTTCTCCTTCACTCTTTTAGGTAGCTTTCTCTTTTCCTTTGCTCCTTAGAGTTTGTTCCTTGTCATTTGGAACTCCTACAACATCATAAATCATTATTTCCATATGATTTTCTCAAGACTCTAAGCTCTCTTTTTCTCTCTCAAAACCCTAGTTTCTCTCTCCTTCCTCATAAGTCTTGAATGAGCTCAAAATTCAAACTCCCTTTGGAAAAGATGATGAAGAAGAAGAGATGCTTCTTACCTTACACTTTCCTTCACTAGATCACCACTTTGAAGGTTTTCTCTCTCTACCAAACTTGATTTTTCTTCCTCTTTCTTGTTCTTTCCGGTTTCCTTAAGAGTTATGGAACATAAATATCACTTTTTCTTGCTCTTTCCCTTCTCTTCCCTTCCTTTCTCTCTCTAGAATCAAGGTGAGCTATGGAAGAATGGATATAACTGGCGTGACTGGTAAAGAAAACAGAGAAAAGGAGCAGAAAATGAAGACAAGAAGAAGAAAAAAAAAGTCTTATATAGGGTACCCAAAAAGTCTTCATGTGGGACCCACCATTTTACCATTTTCTTCCAATTTTTCACTTAATCAATATTGATCTTCTTCTTTTAGTGTCATGGCCGGCCAAACCTATCAAAATGTGCCCAAAATTAATATGTTGATTAGCAATTAATCTCATTAATCCTCCAATTTTTGGTAAATTGCAATTTGACCCCAAAACTTATCAAATTTTGCAATTTAGTCCTTTACCGTAAATTAACTTCTTTAAACTTTAATATCACTTAATTAGGCATTTATCATTTAATTTAGCCATTTCTTAATCAACTTTTGTAAAAATCCGAATTTAGACTCCGATCGGTCAGACGCGTCAACTTCACGACACATGCGACTCGGGGCCTAAATTAGTGGATGTTACACTGTAGGTTACTCAATCAAGATTTACACCTGAACTAGTTTCACTTAAATGCTAATATCTTTTTGTATAAAACAAATCTTGCAAAATTATTTATATATCTATAAACCTAAGATATAAAGCTATAACTTTTATATTTTAAACTTTTTCAAATTCAGTCTATTTTAACTTAGAAATTATAGTAAAATATGCTACATAATCATAACCTTAGTAGCTCAAACCAATACTAGAACAATGAGAATTAATTGCTTACCAAGGACAAACTTGTAAGAGTTGAATTTGCTACAAAACTTAAGTGAAGTAAGGAAGAAAAGAAGGTTGAACTAGTGGAAGGAGGAGAAGAAACGGGGCTAGATTAAGGAGAGAATTTTGAGAAAAAAGATAAGATCCACCTCCCACCTCCTCAATTTTTTCATTTTCTTCATCTTTTTTTTTCTTTTTTTTTTCTCATCCTCATCGTCATCGTCGTCGTCGTCGTCATCATCATCATCATCATTATTATTATTATTATTATTATTATTATTATTATTATTATTATTATTATTATTATTATTATTATTATTATTATTATTATTATTATTATTATTATTTATCGTCATCGTCGTCATCATCATCGTCATCGATCATCATCGTCGTCGTCATCATCATCCTCATCATCATCATCATCATCCTCATCATTATTATTTCTTCAACATATTTGCATGTTTCTAGTCCTACTAGTCAATACCAAAATAACAATTTAACCAAGTAGTCCAATTTAACTATATTAACTATGTCAAAATTCATTTATTTGATCTAGTCGTTTTACTTACTTTAGTTTAGTCACTTTATTCAATTTATTCCTAATGCATTGTTACACTTATTTAGGTTATAATTTATTCCTAATGCATTGTTACACTTATTTAGGTTATAATTTATTCCTAATGCATTGTTACACTTATTTAGGTTATAAGTACACACGTGCAACTCGATACAATTGTAATATACTTAGACACGTAGTGTAACACCCCCTTACTCCAGCAACTCATGCCTGGATAAGGGAGTACTATGTTGACTTCATCGGTTAAAATATCCCAAACACAATACATTTTATATAATAAAGTATTAATTACAAAACATGCATTTACTTTACAAGTACTATAAAATAAAATTCAAAACATAAATACAGCAATTGTGTGACCCACAGTATTGATATAAGATGCTTTATTGGATCAGACCACTGCTACCTTTGTCTACTATTGACTGCTTAGTCTTTGTTATACCTGCACGAAAGAAACTCTTACGCTAAGCTCCAAGCTTAGTGGTGCATATAAATAAGGCAATAAACTATTTTTATGGTATTCTAGCATGTATAGACATCAAATTATATTCTTTTATCTCATACTTGTTTATTTTATTAACACATCATAATTAATCATGTTACAATTCATAATTCCATTTTTATTTTCCATAACTTCTTTATTTACGCCCAAAACACCTATGAACCCCTGACTAGAATAACAAAGTTGTCATCCAGGCATTTAGAAGTGCCACCAGGGCAATATGATGTGCACATATAAGTGTCACCACCGGCTTTAATAATAGTCCCCTCATCGGCTTTAATATTAGTGTCATCACCGGCTTCAATAATAGTGTCATCACCAACTTTAATAATAGTTCCATCACCGGCTTCATTAATTATACCATTAATGGATTTCATCATACTCCCCCTGCTTGGCATTCCAAACTATCCTCAGTTGGTTCTAGTTAGGTGTTATAGCGCTTACACAATCTCATTAAAATTCATAGCAAATAAATTCACACTTTTAATGCATTTAAAGTCTCAAAAAAAATCACATAATCACTGAATTAAAATAATATTTACATAATATAGTAAATTTCTCATTATTTTACTCTTAAAATTCCACAACTCATATGCTGCTATGTCACTGATAGATTCTATTCTCTATTTTGGACCTTAATTTTGGTCCTGAGACAATATGAGTTTAGCTAAATGAACTTCTTAACAATTTTATGTTTGGATCTTAGCTTTAATATGAAATTTAAATCACTTAATTCTGAGTTATGTATCAAAAGATATGATAAAATTAACACTTACTAGTCACTAACAATTCTGCCCAGAATTTTCTGGATAGATTCTAAGTCCGAACTTTATAAAATTTTCTGGAAAATTATAGACATATTCAGATGTTATGGTCTGAATAAAAATTATAACCATATGTCTTAGCTTTCAAACCCAACAAAGAACATACAAATTCCGAATTCCAGAACTCAAGTTATAATAGCTTAAGTGCTCACTACTCATCCATTTCCAGTAAGGAACATACAAACTAATCACATTCAATTTTTACCAAATTAAATCCTAAGTCTAGAAAACATGCATCCCAAAGATTTTTATCAAAAAATACTATTAATTCAAAATCATCAACATGCCAAATAATCAAATCATACAAATAAAAAAATAAAATAGGCTATTGCCTTAGGTTATGCACAAACCTCTCTTTTCTTTTGTTTTCTTTCTCTTTAATTTTCTTTCTCTTTTCCTTTGCTCATTTGAGCTAAATCCTAGTCAATTTGAGTTCCTAAAACAATAAATAGATAATTAAAACCTTACTCATTGAAACTCCATAACCTTAATCTCTCTCTCTTTTTGCTCTTTTATGCTTGAAAATGACTTTTTCCCTTACTTTTTCTCTCTTTTTTCACTTTCTTTCCCTAGAAGTAAGCTTTGGCTATGGAGGAACTTGAGGAAATGTGGGCTAGCTTAGGAAGGCAGAAATTCTTAATGCAAAAGGGATAAGGAAGAAGAAGAAGAAACAATCAAGAAGAAAATGACAAAAGTCATTAAGATGGGGACACTTAAGCATAATCTATAAGCTTTCATTAATGCGTAATTCATGCACATCACTTGGCTAATTGTTGTATGCCACTTGGTGTGTGGTGCTTCAAGAAAACATGGAAGCCAACTTAATGATAGGAAATTTTAGATATGAAGAGATAAGGAAGGATGAAGGAACAATTAAGAGAATGAAGATAAACTTAATTAATCATGGGACACCTAAGCTCATGTGATTTTAATGTCTAATTCATGTATTCATGCATGTCAATTGGCTTCTTAAAATTTGTCACTTGGTCTAGCCGGCCTCCACATGCATTTTATGTCTCAATTCATGTATTTAATTGATGGTTATCCTTATTAACCCTCCAATTTTTGGTAAATTACAAATTGACCCCTAAACTTTTCAAAATTTACATTTTAGTCCTTTACTGAAATTTAATATCTCTAAATATTTTAAACACTTTATTAGATATTTTCCATACTTAATTGCCATTATTTTAATTATTTTTCGATAAAAATCCAAATTTAGACTCCGGTCGAACCATTGAGTCAATTTAACAACTCGCATGACTAGGGGTCTAAATTAACGGATATGACATCCTCTCCCCCTTAAAATAAATTTCTTCCTCGAAATATTTTTTTTGCCTATTCATTCTTTGAACAACTGGGGATATTGCCTTATCATGACTTCTTCACTCTCCCATGTGGCTTCTTCTGTAGGATGATTCTGCCATAGGACTTTAACTAATGGAACTTTCTTATTTTGTAAAACTTTTTCTTCATGTGCTAATATATCCACCGGTTCCTCTTCATAAGTCATATTTGTTTGCACTTCTATCTCCGAAGTTGGTATGACATGAGTCCGATTAGACCTATATCTTCTTAACATAGATACATGGAACACATTGTGAATTTGGTTTAACTCTGGTGGAAGGGATAAACAGTAAGTCATGGGTCTGATTCTTTCTAGAATCTCATAAGGTCTAATGAACCTTGGACTTAATTTTCCCTTTTTACCAAATCTCAATACTTTCTTCCAAGGCAACACTTTAAGGAATAGTATATCACCCACATCATATTCAATGTCTCACCTCTTTAAATCGGCATATGATCTCCGTCGATCCTTTGTTGCTTTTAGCCTTTCTTTGATCACTTTAACTTTCTCCTTAGTCTGTTGAACTATCTTAGGCCCAATCAACTTTTTCTCATTTAGCTCGGTCCAACAAACTGGGGTTCTACACTTCTTTCCGTACAAATCCTCATACAGAGCCATGCCTATGCTTCTAATAACTATTGTTGTAGGTGAACTTTATAAGAGGTAGATATCTATCCCAATTTCCCTCAAATTCAAACATACAACTTCTCATCATATCCTCTATCAACTGAATAACTGGTTTTCATTATCCATCAGTTTGCGGATGAAAGGCTGTGCTGAAACTAAGTCGAGTTCCCAAAGCTTGCTGTAGACTTTTCTAGAATTGTGAAGTAAATCTGGGATCTCTATTACAGATGATAGATATTGACACTCCATGAAGTCTCACTATCTCACTTATATAAATTTCGGCTAGCCTGTTTAATGAGTAATCCATTCTGACTTGTAAGAAATGTGCCAACTTTGTCAATCGATCCACTATCACCCATACTACATCATGCTTTCTCTGAATCATCGGTAAACCGGATACAAAATCCATTGTGATTGTTTCCCATTTCCACTTTAGAAGCAGTATTGGTTGCAACAATCATGTGGGTAACTGATGTTCTGCTTTCTCTTGTTGACAAGTTAGACACTTAGCAACATACTCAGTGATATCCTTCTTCATCCCTAGCCACCAGTATTGAGTTTTCAAGTCTTCATACATCTTGTTCCCGCTTGGATGTATGATATATACTATTTCATGTGCTTCTTTTAATATCTCAGATTTCAGCTCTTCTATACTGGGCACACAAATCCTATTTTTGAAGTATATTGTGCCATCTTCCGTCAATGAAAACTCAGGCTTTTCTCCCTTTTTCACTGCCTCCACTATCTTTACTAACTTCTCATCTTGCTTCTGATCATCTTTGATCCTCTGCATCAAAGTAGCTTGTATTTTCATATTAGCTAAAATCTTCCTGCTTAGTGTATCTGCAACCACATTAGCTTTGCCTAGTTGGTAGTCGATCACACAGTCATAATCTTTAATCAACTCCAACCATCTTCGTTGTCTCAGATTCAACTCTTTCTGTGAGGGAAGGTACTTAAGACTTTTGTCATCTATATAGATATAACATCTTTTCCCATATAGATAATGTCTCCAAATCTTAAGAGCAAAAACTATCACAATTAACTCTAAATCATATGTCGAATAGTTAAGCTCGTGAGACTTAAGCTGTCTAGAGGCATATGCAACTACTTTTTCCTCTTGTATAAGAACACAGCCCAGATCATTATGACTAGCATCACTATACACAATAAAGTCTTTTCCTCGAGTAGGCTGAGTCAAAACTAGTGCTTCAGTCAATATTGCCTTTAATCGATCAAAACTTGCTTGACATCTATCTGTCCGCTCAAAACGAACCAGTCGTGTCAATGGAGTCGCTAAGGATGAAAAATCCCCTCACGAACCTCCTACAATGTCCAACTAATCCTAGGAAACCCCTCACTTTTGTCACATTTCGTGGTGGTTTCCAATTAAGAATAACCTCGATTTTACTAGTGTCAACTCGAATACCTTCTGCTGAAATTATATGACCTAGAAAACTGACTGCTTCAAGCCAAAACTCGCACTTAGACATTTTTGCATACAACTGCTTCTCCCTCAATGTTTGCAGCACTATTATGAGATGTTGATCATGTTCTTCTTGGTCTCTAGAGTACACAAGGATGTCATCAATAAACACCACTACAAATTGATCAAGACATGGCTTGAACACTTGGTTCATTAGGTCCATAAAAGTTGTTGGTGCATTCGTCAATCCAAAGGGCATAACTAGGAACTTATAATGACCATAACGAGTCCTGAATGTCGTCTTAGGTACATCTGACTCTTTTATCTTCAGTTGATGATACCCCGATCGAAGATCTATCTTTGAAAATATGGCTGCACCCTTCAACTAATCAAATAATTCATCAATCCTAGGCAACGGGTACTTATTCTTAATAGTAACTCTATTAAGTTGTTTGTAGTCGATGTAGAGACGTAAGGTGCCATCTTTCTTCTTTACAAATAATACTAGAGCACCCCACGATGATACACTAGGTCATATAAATCCCTTATCTAACAAATCTTGCAACTATATTTTCAAATCTTTCAACTCTGCTGGTGTCATCCTATATGGTGTAATAGAAATAGGAGGGTGTCGGGTACCAAATCGATAGCAAATTCAATTTCTCTATCCGGTGGTAACCCTGGAAACTTCTTTAGAAACACATCAGGAAACTCACCAACAGTAGGAATATCCACCAACTTCGGACTTACTTTTTCCATATCAACCATATATGCTAAGTATGCTCTGCATCCCTTACCGATGAGTTTTTGAGCTTTCAACACTGATATTACATTGTCTGGATGTCTTCTATTCTCTCCCATCACCACTATCTCATCTTGTTCTAGAATTCTGATGATCATTTGTCTCCTACCACAATCCACAATCACTCTATAATGAGCTAGCCAATCCATTCCCAAGATCACATCGAACTTGTGGAATGGTAGCTTTATCAAGTATGTTGGGAATTGCCTACCATGAATTTCAACTTGGCAACCCCTAAACACCTTGCTATCCCTCACACTATGCCCTAATAGGTTAGTCACAATGATCTCAAATTCTAGAGCCTGTGGTTCTAAACCCTCTCGACCCGATGGTGGTGTGCATATGTATGAATGCGTCGACCCTAGATCTATCAATGCATGTATGTCAGAGCCAAATAGAAGGAGTTTACCAATTAAGACATCAGGTGCATCCTGCTCTTCTCCACCTCGCATGCTGGGGCAGCTCCACTACCTTCTGATCTCTCAACTGTCTCTGATCTAATTTGACTAGGGCCTGATCGGCCTCCTCTGCCTTGCCTTTGACCTCGGCCTCTGCCTTGCCTAGAAGCCTATGTTTGTATCAGCTTCATGCTTCCCAAACCTCTGCCATGCTGTAATAAAGGACAATCCCTTCTCATATGATCTTTGGAGCCACATCTCAAGCATGCTCATGTCATCCACCAATACTCTCCTGGATGAGAATGCTCACAATGCTGACATTTGAGTAGAGGTAGGGATTTATGTGATGTCTGTGTCAGTGCACTAGCTGCTAAAGAGATAGATCTCATGGGTTGTTTTCGTCTGAAAGAAGAAGGCCTGCTAAAACCCCAAGTTTGAAATCGGCCACTGAAGGATCTGGCTCTCTTGCCACTTGAATGTACTCCACTTGGCTGTGGCACGGGTCTTTTGGACCCTCTATCTTGTGCTGGAAGTTGTGCCACTAGAACTCTTTCAACTGTTTTGGAAGATGCTAGCAAACTAGGAAAACTCATCAGGCGTAGGGCTGAGACCTATAGCTTGATTGGGTCTCTCAATCCATCTTTAAATCATTGACATTTATCAGCTTCCGTGGATACAATGTCGCCAGTATATTTGCAAAGATGGGTGAATTCTCTTTCATATTCTGACACTGACATATTCCCCTGTTTTAAAGTCAGAAATTCCCTTTTCTTGTCGTCTGTATAAATAGGGGGAATGTATTGCTCTTTGAACTTCTCTAAAAAGAATTCCCAAGTCATGAGGTCAGGTGCCTTTGTGCTCTGTGACTCAGATCGCCACTAGTCATATGCATGTTCTTACAATAAAGATACTGCATATTCATATTTATGCTTGTCTATGCAATGTAGCTGATCAAGAACTCTCTCTGCCCGTTCTAACCAAAACTCTGCCATGAAGGGGTCATTTTCCTGTTTACCATAAAAATTGGTTGCTCCTAGCTTCCTTAGCCTCTCAAATTGTAGCACAGATGGGGTTGGTTATGATGCTCTTTGTAGCAAATCGATCATGTTCCTCATAAGCTTTGTTTGTCCTATGCCAGCAATAGACTGCCCCCTTGATAGGCTAGCACTGGATCTAGATATAGTAGCTCGGTGATGACTGGGTTGCGATGAAGCCTATTTTTCAGTAGGCTCATTACTTTCGCCTCCTTCGGCCACAATATGTTGTGATCCTGAAGCCATATTCTACTTATATCATAAAATAACAGCCCCAATCAGTAAGTAGCAACTTTCATACTTAATTGTGGGTACACACATGTCATAATTATTTTTGAAAACCATTTTAAAATTCCAAAACCACCCAAACCGGGTTCTGATACCAAAAACTATTACCCCCTTACCCCAGCAACTCGTGCCTGGATAAGGGAGTGCTACGCTGACTTCATCGGTTAAAATATCCTTTTTTAAATTTTGTATACATGAGAATCATTCATATATATATTTTTTTCTTTATTTACTATTTATTTACTTGTAGTGTAAAAGAAATCATAATAAAGAAATACAATACATTTTATATAATAAAGTGTTATTTACAAAACATTCGCTTACTTTACAAGTACTATAAAATAAAATTCAAAATATAAATAGAGCAGTTGTGTGACCCACAGTATTGATACAAGCTGCTCTACTGGATCAAGCCACTGCTACCTTTCTCTACTATTGACTACTTAGTCTTTGTTATACCTGCGCGAGAGAAACTCCCACGTTAAGCTTTAGGCTTAGTGGTGCATATAAATAAGACAATAAACTATTTTATACAATCATGCATTATCATATATCAACTCATGTTTAATCAGCTTCTCATGCAAATATACATATCATGATATTCTAGCATGTATAGACATCAAATTATATTCTTTTATCTCATACTTGTTTATTTTATTAACACATCATTATATAACACATCATAATTAACCATGTTACAATTCATAATTCTACTTTTATTTTCCATAACTTCTTTAATTATGCCCAAAACACCTATGAACCCCTGACTAGGATAACAGAGTTACCATCCAGGCACGTACGGGTGCCACCCGGACAATATGATGTGTTCATATAAGTGTCATCATCGACTTTAATAATAGTGTCATCATCGACTTTAATATTAGTGTCATCACCGGCTTCAATAATAGTGTCATTACCGGCTTTAATAATAGTTCCATCACTAGCTTCATTAATTATACCATTAATGGATTTCATCATACTCCCTCCTACTTGACATGCTAAACTATCCTAAGTTGGTTCTAGTTAGGTGTTATAGGGCTTACACAATCTCATTAAAATTCATAGCAAATAAATTCACACTTTTAATGCATTTAAAGTCTCAAAATAATCACATAATCACTCAATTAAAATAATATTTACATAATATAAGAAAGTTCTCATCATTTTACTCTTAAAATTTCACAACTCATATGTTGCCCTTTCACTGATAGATTCCATTCTTTGTTATGGACCTTAATTTTGGTCCTATTAAAATCTAATTTTAGTTACATGGTCTTCTTAAAAATTTTAGGTCTGGATCTTATATTTAATATGAAATTTGAATCACTTAAGTGTGAGTTTTGTATAAAAAGATATGATAAAATGAACACTGACTGGTCACTAACAATTCTGCCCAGAATTTTTTGGACAGATTCTAAGTCCGAACTTTATAAATTTTTCTGAACAATTAGAGACATATTAAGATATTATGGTCTAAAAATTATAGCCCTATGTCTTAGCTTTCAAACCCAATAAATAACATACAAATCAAAATTCCAGAACTCAAGTTATGACTATTTAAGTGTTCACTGCTCATCCATTTCCAGCAAGGAACATACAAACTAATTACATTCGATTTTTACCAAATTAAATCCTAAGTCTAGCAAAGATTCATCCCAAGGTTTTTATAACAAAATACTATTAATTCAGAATCATCAACATGCCAAATAATCAAATAATGCAAATAAAAAAATAAATAGGCTATTGCCTTAAGTTATGCGCAAACCTCTCTTTTCTTTACTTTTCTTTCTCTTTACTTTTCTTTCTCTTTTCCTTTGCTCCTTTGAGCTAAATCCTAGTCAATTTGAGTTCCTAAAACATAAAAGAGATAATTAAAACCTTACTCATTGAAACTCCATAACCCTAATCTCTCTCTCTTTTTGCTCTTTTATGCTTGAAAGTGGCTTTTTCCCTTACTTTTTCTATCTTTTCTCACTTTCTTTCACTAGAACTAAGCTTTGGCTATGGAGGAACTTGAGGAAACATGGGCTAGCTTAGGAAGGTAGAAATTCTCAATGCAAAAGGGATAAGGAAGAAGAATAAAAAATCAAGGAGAAAATGACAAAAGTCATTAAAATGGGGACACCTAAGCATAATCTAGAAGCTTCCATTAATGCCTAATTCATTATCCCTATTAACCCTCCAATTTTTGGTAAATTGCAAATTGACCCCTAAACTTTTCAAAATTTACATTTTAGTCATTTACCAAAATTTAATATCTTTAAATATATTTAAACACTTTATTAGATATTTTCCATACTTAATTTCCATTATTTTAACTATTTTTCGATAAAAATCCAAATTTAGATTTCGGTCGAATCGTTGAGTCGATTTAACAACTCGCTCGACTAGAGGTCTAAATTAACGGATATGACACGTAGCTAGTGTATGTCATGAACTTATCCCCATGAAATTACATATGGAATGAACATGTTTAAATAAAGTATATGTAAGATGTATATGTTCAAATGAGATGCATGTAGAAATGCATGTGGGGAAAGTCGATGATGTTACAATAGTCGATTGAATTATTAGTTAATTTAGGTTGCCAATGTATTTTTAATTGTTATAGATTTTTTTATTTGTTAAAATTTCTTTTATTTTAGTTTTGCATTTTAGTCACAATGAGTTGATATAGTGACAATGACTTGATTTTATAGATAGTTGAGCTTACAAAAGCAAGTGAGGATTTAGGCCACCAACAGAAATGCGTCAACAACCGAGGTAAGAGGCAGTCATGGTATCTTTAGACGTGAAACTAATGCTTGCTTTTCAATTGATCATTTTTTCATGAAATGAGATGGAGTAAACCTATGGTATAGACTCTTTCGAGTCTAGATATCATACCAAATTCTTTACTTCTCATAATATTTGTTGGAGGAATCATCCCAATTTTTCAAAAATTAAAACCATTATCAGTACCAACATTTAGAACTTATATTGTAGAGAATTCCACCTTTCTACCCTAATCAGCACCAACTAGGTCTTCTTAATGCATTTAAAAAGCTTTATTTAGAAGAAACCCTTCAAAAATTCTTAGTATCAATGTCAAAGAAAATGAAAAGAATAGATAAAAGGGTAGATTCTATTGAAGTATCTCTAAGAAGGATGGAAACTCATATTGGATAGATAGTTGAAGTAGTGTAGGAAAATATGATGGAATAGATTTTGAGTCAGTTTGAGCACGCAAAGTCAATCACATTTCTCAAGAGTGGTAAGATTGATGATGCTAAAGTTGACTTGGAAACTAATTGTGGTAGTTCCTCTTTTGTAGGTATATCTAAGGAAGAAAATAATGCTATAAGGATTACCAAAAGAGGAAGAGTAGAAAGAGAACTATAAAGCAATTATTAATAGCATAAAAGAAAAAAAAAAAGAAGGCTTATTTTGAACCTGAACTCTATAAGGCCATTAAACCATATAGGCCTCCAATTCCATTTCCTAGTAGACTTAGGAGCATAAACAAGATAAGCAATTTTTTGATATTTTTACTATGGTTTTGTATAGTTGTTATTAATGTGCCTCTTTTGGATGTTGTTAGGAAAACACTTGCATATGCAAAGTTTTTCAAGGACTTGATCTCAAGAAAAAAATGGGAAAAATAAGATAATAATTGTGTGAGAAATAGCTAGTTTAATCCTCAAGCAATGTTTACCTTAAAAGAAGAAAGACCTAGGGAGCTTCACTATAGATATCATGCTAGGGGATAGAAGAAAGGTAAAAGTTATGTTAGACTTAGGTGCTAGCATTAATCTAATGCCATACTTAATCTAGTGCTTATGATTCATGTGTGCAAGTTAAGTTTGAAAGAACTTTGAGTGGTGCAGGGGTGATTGATCAGTTTGAGGTGACTACTCATCCACCTTGAGATTTAAAATCATCAATATTTAGCTTAGACAATAAGTGTGGTGCTTCTTAGGAGGCAACCCATGTTATTTCTTAGATTTATAGTTTTTTGTTTCAATTTTCTTTTATTGAGTTTATGAGTTTTTGATGCATTCTAACTTTACATTATGTTTAGGGAAGAAGTTCTAGAAGAAAATCCATGCTAAAATATGTAAATGGGGAACAATGAATAATATGAACTGAGACCTAAAAGTTCATTTATCACAGGGGTGAGGCACCCTCGTGTGCATGAAACTCAATGGTATGTAAGGAAAGAGTCATGGACGTGACACATTATCACGTGTGTGACATTTGTATTTGCACACTATACTCTCATATCGTCTTTTAATTGTGTAGGAAACTCATTATTTCTCGCAATTGCATTATTCTTCCCCAAATATTTCCTTTCTTCCCCATTCTTCTCCTAACCTTCACCATCACTTCCATCATTGTGAGGTCTTTTCTTAACCCTAGGGGAGTATTCCTTTTTTCCTTTTGAGTTTCACTATTCATTTTTAGAGCTTCAAGAATAGTGGACAACTCAAGATGAGAGAGTCAGATCTGCGTGTTGGCAATGAAGCAAAAGTTACTACATTAGCTATAGGAACTACATATTGACACTCCTTAGTTGGTTTATTTTAGAATTGGACAATTGTAATTTGTTCCAATTTTAACTAATAATATTATTTTTGTTTCTTGTTTAAACAGTAAAGGTTTTCATATGACTATTAATAGTAATGGTTGTTCTATTTGGCTAAATGATATTCTTTATAGAACTAATGCATTATGCAATGGAATTTATATTCTTGATATGTCTAATTCATTCCTCAATATTAATAATAAATGACAAAAATTGGATAACCTAAAGCCATCGTATTTATGGTATTGTCATCTTGACCATATAAATAAAGGCACATGACTAAGTTACATATGAATGATGACTTAGGGTCATTTGATTATGAATCATATGATACATGTGAATCTTGTTTATTAGGTAAAATGACAAAATCACCTTTTAGGGGAAAGGGTGAACGTGCCAAGACACTATTAGACCTTATGCATACAGATGTATATGATCCAATGTTAGTGCACACCATAAATGGTTTTATCTACTTCATTAACTTTATTAATGATTACTCACAATTTGGTACTTGTGTTTGATGAGATACAAAACTAAAGCATTTGAAAAGTTCAAGGAATTCAAAAATGAAGTAGAAAAATAATTTGGCAATAGTATTAAGACACTTAGATAAGATCAAAATGGAGATTAATTAAGTTGAGTTTCAAGGTTATCTAAGAGGTAATGAAATTTTATCTCAATGGACCACACCTTACCTGCCACAACACAATGGTGTGGCTCAAAAGAGAAACCGACCTTGTTAGACATAGTGAGGTCTATGATGAGCTTTTGTAGGAAGGTAGTATAGTTACCTATAAAGCTAGGCTAGTACCTAAAGGATATCCTCAAAGACAAAAAGTTGACTATGATGAAACCTTTTCTCCAGTTGCTATGCTTGAATCCATCAGGATACACTTAACCATTACTACTTATTATGATTATGATATTTTGCAAATGGATGTGAAGTCAACTTTTCTTAATAGAAATTTGACTGAAGATGTGTACATGATACTACCTGAGGGGTTCAGATCCAATAATGGAAAAAAGGTATACAAATTGCAAAGATCTATTTATTGATTGAAGTAAGCAGCTAGGATTTTGAACATTTGATTTGATGAGACAATCAAAGAGTTTAGTTTTTCACAAAATATGTTGAGCTATGTATTTACAAGAAGGTTGATGAGAGTACTGTTGTATTCCTAGTGTTATATGCAGATGGCATATTACTTATAGTAAATGATGTCTCAGTTCTTCTAACTCTGTGCTTAATCCATACTATTTCTTTAACTGCCTTAGTAGCTACAATATACTCTACTTCAGTTGTAGAATATATATTTGTCTCTTATTTGGAACTCTTCCAACTTACTGCTCCACCATTTAATGTTAAAACATTGCTTGACTGGGATTTGGAGTCATCATTGTCAGATTGAAAGTTAGCATCTATATACCCGCTTACTTTAAGCTCATCTTCTCCTTAAACCAAGAATGCATCCTTAGTCCTAATCAAGTACTTAAGGATGTTACTTAGGAGTGGATCCTAGAATTATTGGTCCAATACCCTTGTATTGTGATAACAATAGAGCCATTGCACAAGAAAAAATGCCATAACCTCATTAAAGATGTAAACATGAGTTCAAAGGTTACCATTTGATTAGAGAGATCATTGGCATACAAGATGTAAAGATATAAAGAGTTCCCACTTATCAGAACATAATTGATTATCTCATTATGCCACTTCCCTAGAAGAAATATGATAGTCATGTACTCGACTATTATATAACATATAAATGTGATTGAATTTAGTGCAAGTGGGAGATTATTAGATAGGTCCCTAAAGATAATCATCTTAGACACTTTTATGTAATTATTTATTATTAATAAAAGGCGTATTTCATTATATTGGTGTTCATTAATATGAACTGATATTAATCTTAAATCATTTAATGAAGTCCTTGGTATGAAACACAATATGAATGAAATCATGATGGTGAAATTTCTATCATTTACAATTGTATTTATATCGAAATGATCCCTAGTCATAGGATTAGCAAGATAGGACATTAATTTGGATAGACTAGCATATGTTATATTCCTTAACTAGGTCAAATAGTTGGTTTCACAAAATGTAGACATGAGATATTTAGATTTAATATATGGATACTTGCTAAAGTAGTTAAGTACATCAGATGACCTAGCCATGAGACAATCACATGGATTTTCTATTCAATGTTAGTGATAGTCTTATCATAGCAGTGGTACAAGTATCCTTAGACTTGATATGCTCAAGGTTATCTTGGATACTAAATCTTGTACTTTGAATTTATTCTTTGTTACCTCTCAAAAGTAGCTCATATGGTGGTGATTGAGTATAGCATGAGGTATTCAAAATTAGTTGAGTAGTCAATAGAGAATTCACCACTCTTTAATAAAAAAAAAGTATACTTATGTCCTCTTGTGAGATATCAGTACTTAGAAATCTTTGGCCGAGGAGGACATATCTTAAAGATGGTCTTCAAGGATATATCTAATAGAGTAATGAGTCTCAGAGACAATAGTTAAATCATTTGGACTAGATGTGGTGCATTTAGACTAGTGGGAGTTGATACATGATCTATACTTTGAACCAAATGAGGTATAATGTGGGTAAATAAGGAATTTCTTAATAATTGTCTATGAGTGGGTTTAAAGTCAGACCACTGACTTTCCGAATATTTGGGTAGTCATAATGTATTATTAGATACCACTCATGATCTACTAAAAATCATAGGATGAATTAAGTTGCCAACATAACTAGAAACCTAATAAGTCACATGCATAAAAGGAATGAAGGAAATGTGAAATGAAATTTTCATTGGATCCAAAACATGAGAGAAAATTGTGTGAAAGAGTTTTGAATTCATAGGGCAAAATACTGCATGTCATGAGCGTGATAACCACGACATGTGTGCAATAAAAATAAGTGCCAACCGACACCTACAATAGAAGAACTGCCTATCACATGCATGATGATTTGTCACAAGCACAATAGAAGCTTGAGAGCTTCTCATGCCCACAATTATAAGGTACGTCATGTTAGAGATGTGCACTAAAAGAAATATACTAATTTATTATTAATAAACCTCCATTGCTAGCACTTTATTGGTTGATCACCCTATCTCCATTGTTGATTTTTTTCTCATTCCTTGACATGGATTAATATTAGAGACAATCCAACTTATGGATTGTTGTGGTTTACAACAACCCTGCTTGAAGGAAAGACTCACAAGTTTAGAAAAAAAAAAAAGAACAATCAAAAGGTAATCAACTTCTCCCATTAGATAGTTTTATCTGATTTTAATATACATAGGGAATTTCTTGGGTTTTAGTTTTGATTCAATTTTATAATTCCACTGCCATATGTATGAGATGTTTATTCAAAACACTATAGGTCACATGTGATGGCTGTTTTGCAAGATTGATGAGCTGCAATTTTGCAAAATTCTTTTTAGAATAGGATCCAAAATGCAATATTTTATGTCGATATCTCTAATTATGATTATTAAACATATAAATAGACCTTTTAAGGGTCAAAAACATGGTTGCCTCCCTAGAAAAATATTTATATCTCTCTTTCATCTCTATCAAATATGATTCATCACTGCTAGCACTTTAGTGTCTAATAATCCCATAGCCTTAAAGGTTATTTCACTCTTTCTTTCGAGTGAATACTACTAGTGCAATCCATAAGCTTTGAATTGTTGTAGTTTGTGACAACCCAATAAGAAAAACTCACAACCTTGAAGATCAGGTTGCAAACAATGAGGTAATCCTATTCATCCATTAAATGGTAATAATCAAATTTTGAATTACATAAGATATTCCATAGGGTTTGGGTTTGATTAAATTTTAAAATTCCACAACTATATGTATAAGGTGCATATTTATAACCCAACAGTTCATGCTCAAGTTTTTATTTTTATGCTACAAATATTTTCCTAGTTATATTTTTTACTCATTTACTAATGTCAAGGTTGAGTTTTCTCAACAAAATACCTTTACTTGAATTTAAACTTCAATCCAACTAAAATGAATCTCACTAAAAATGAAAATGGTGGAAAAGGAGAAGAAAATAAGAGAAAGATGAAGGAAAAATCCTAGATTACCAAAATCTCTTAAGTTTAGGTGTGGGTCTCCATTTTTTAGCCCTTCTCTTTTTCTTGCTCCAAAATGACTTTTCTTGTACATATGCCTCTCATTTTCTCTTTTAGTTTCATTTTCCAACTTAAAGGTGTAAAGATCCGAATCAGACCTAAATGGGAATGACATGAAAAGTCTTTTTCAAAACCTAGCATTAAGGGCGTTACGACGATATACGAGAGGACGTTAAGAGTAGGTAACCCGTTCCCTGTGTCTTTCTTTCTATTGCATTCTATCTCATCATATCACATTCTGTTCTATCCGTGGGTATTTGAACCCGAGTATCCGGGAAAAAGTCGAATATTTGATGGAAGAACAGTCACTGTGACCCCCTTTGTGAGGAGGCACCCCTTAATTTAATCCCAATCACTTTGAAAATTTCAATTTATTTAATTTAATAGTTAATAACTAATATTATATATTTAATTTATATAAATTAAATAATTTATATAAATATATAAATTTTATTTATATATTTATATTTAATTTATATATTTATATATTAAATATATTTAATATTAAATTATATATATATATATATTAAATATATTTGAAATTATATATTAAATATATTAAATATTAAATTCTTATGTTTCCTTAAGCCTTGCACTAATCCTTTGAATCCGGTACCAGCGGGTATCATACCGCCCAGATCCCGTAATTAGGGCTTAGTAAATAAGTGGGATTAAAGAAAGTTATGTGTTTAAGAGTTAGGGTATATGGATAAAAAGAAACAAGAAAATGAAATGTCATATGGTTCACGCCCGTGACAATGCTTTCACAACTGTGAACCATCGCCAGGTGGAATTTGGGTTTAAGCTGATTCACAACCATGACAGTTGTTGTAACACCCATGAACATCATTAGATATAAAATCCCTATAGTTGTTCTTTATCTCTCTCACAACCTAAATTAAAAAGAAAACCCTAGAACTCAAATGTTCTTCCTACTAGAGACACAATCTTATGTTCTCTTTGATTCTTAGACCTTAAACAACTAAATCAACATCAAAAATCAAAGTTATCAGATTCTTAAAAGAGAAAGGTAAGAGGATGGTTATATTCTTGAGGAGGCCAACCCAAAGAAGAAGAGAAAAGTTTGAAATCGTTCTTCCCAATTGGGTTTCCTTCAATCTTGGCAAGGAATCACATTTCTCCTTATTCTTTATAAGTTTTCATAACCTTTTTCTATGTAGAACCTGTCAAATGGGTTAGGGTTTCAGTTGAACACGAGTTTTTATGTTTATAGAACCCTTTTTTTTTAAGTTTGATTAAGGTTATAATATACTTTAGTAAGAGGTTTTATGAGATTAAAGTTATATAAGAGGGTTAAGGTTAGGGTTTGAGCTTTATAGCTTTTATAGGCTAAGTTTCTTTATTTATAAAAGTTGATGGATACATGTTATATGTGGTAGGAGTTGAAAAAAGAGGTGGTGAAATCCACCAAAAGGATAGGCATGCTTGAGAGAAGCTTGGTTTTTAAGGCTCCATTAGAGGTATGTACATATATGCATTTACATTTCAATTTTGGCATGTTGTATGTGTTAAATTCTTTGAGTGCCTTAAATGCTACTTGATTATTGATATGAAAGTAAATGATGCAATGAATGTGATGAAAATATGAGGCATAAGTGGAAATGCTTGAAATGAACTTTATTATAAGTATGCCATAGGTGTTTTAAATGGAATGCCAAATTATGATGATGGAAAGGTAAAAAGGAAATATTGTTGAGATTATAAAAGAGGTTGTTACACCATAAATGCATGAATTGGCATTAAATGAGTTAATAAGATAATTTAGGTTGAAATATGTTATTGAGTATAAATGATGCTTTAACATGTTTTTAGTGCATGATATGATGAGAATGTTGATATGAAAAGGTTGTCATGCTACAATCCTTAGAGCCTTACATGGGATTTATAATGAATGCTTGTCTTTAATGCTATTAATTATTGGAAAACCCAGATTCAGATCCATGACTACACATTCACGACTGTGAATCTCATCCTATGAATAAGGTCACACCCATGACTATTTCTTCACGCCTGTGAAAAATGTGAACAAAATTGACAAAAGGTTTCACGACCAAGTTCACGGGTAGGGTTACCCGTGAGTAAGACTTCACAGTCGCGAACACATAGTTCACACCCTTTTGAAACTTGCTTTAAATGATATATGCTATATGTTTAATGGTTGGAATGAAATGGTATGCATATGCTTTCATGATGATATGTTACAATATGCTTCTATGAATATCAATACATGAATGTTGCATGATGAGTTTACATATGATCAAAGTATATATGCTATAAGATATAAATGCTATGATGAAGTATAATAAGGTAATATGACCAAGTAAAGCCCAGACTCAATACTATGACTATAAGTAAGATTGACATGTGATTAAGGGGGTTCAGTACCTTACTGATTTTGATACAATGATTCTACACTCATCAATGTGGCTTAAGCTCAGGGAGTGCCATTGATTTGAGACAACTCGACTGGCACATATGTTTATACTCGTCAATGTGGCGTACATATGATTATATATAGTGGAAGGGTGGCTTAAGCTCAGAGAGCACCTCTATTCACAACCCATATCTAAATAGTTCATATTGAGAGTTGTTGGCCAATCATATCAAAGTGATTTAAGAACATAATGAAATGAAAAAAAGGTTCAAAAGCACAAGTATACAAGAGTACTTAGTTAATATGTTATATTCTATTAAAAAGGAGTTATATGTTCTCTTTCAAATTGTTCACTATTTAATGAGTTCATTCATCCCATAAGGTAAAGTATCTATATGATATTAAGAATTCACTGCTATGCCATGATGTTTTATATGTTGCCATGAATTTGTTTATATATGATTACTTGTTGAATTTTTATACTTATATGTACCACTAAAATTTCAGTAGCTTAACGTGTGGGTATTTCCCCACATAGGTCAGAGCCTTGTAGATAGATTTGAAGTTGATCTATATAAGCCAACCCAACATTAGAGACAATAGTTTAGACCCAACATGGGTCGCTGATATCATATGTTATACTTTTGTAGTTTTTACATGGCATATGGGTTTGGGTTGTTCACTTGCATACATATCTTGTATTTTGAGATATATGTAGCTTTTTTAAAGGCATGTATTTTTGTAAACATTGGACCTTCTAAGCCCCAAGCATGTTATTTCTTATATATATATATAAATGATGATTCTTTTCTCTTGTATCAAAATATTTCTCCATGGATGATTATATATAAGAGATGTTGTAATATGGTTTTATATGTAAAGGAAATGTTTATGAAAAAGAAAAGAAAATATTTAAATTTTCACAGGTTTTCCGTACACCAGATTCTGTAGCACTCATTCATTTAGTTGGTATCAAAGCTTAGGTGTAGGCATTTATGAATCTAAGTGGGTTAAAGGTTATCATGCATATATAGTACATCTCATATGTCTTTGATGTGGGCTTTCTCTATCAACTTATGGGAGCATAAGGTATAAATGGAGCTAGAAGCACATGATGTTCTCGAAAGCAACCATTCTTCTGATCTAAAAGTTGCTAATCAGCCTAGTGCTTCGAGTATATGAGGTCTAAGTAGTGCCACAGTTCCTCAGTAGCCAAGTATTGAACAAGTGGATCTAGGTGTTATATCGATCATGCAACATATAGCTGGTATTTTGCAACAGCTGGTATAGGCTATACAATAGGCACCGCCACAGCCAGTTCCATAGCCACCACTAAAGATAAAGGTAGATAGAATCCAAAAGTATAGGGCCACTGATTTTCATGGTAGAGGTGTGGATGATCCTGTTGCCATTGAGTTTTGGCTGGAAAAGACCGAGAGGGTGTAATATCCGCTAATTTAGGTCCCGAGTCTCACGGGTCGCGAAGTTGACGCGTTTGACCGATCAGAGTCTAAATTTTGGATTTTTACAAAAATTGATTAAGTAATGGCTAAATTATATGATAAATGCCTAAGTAAGTGATTTTAAAGTTTAGAGAAGTTGATTTACGGTAAAGGACTAAATTGCAAAATTTGATAAGTTTTGGGGTCAAATTGCAATTTACCAAAAAATTGAAGGATTAATAAGATTAATTGCTAATCAACATATTAATTTTGGGCACATTTTGATAGTGTTGGCCGGCCATGACACTAGAGAAAGAGGATTAATATTAATTAAGTATGAAATTGGGAGAAGATGGTCAAATGGTGAGTCCCACATGAAGACTTTTTGGGTACCCTATTTAAGACTTTCTTTTCTTCTTCTTCTTCTCTTCATTTTCTGCCTTCTTCTCTGTTTTCTTTATCAATCACGCCAGCTACATCATTTCCTCCATAGCTCACCTTGATTCTACAGAGAGAAAGGAAGAGAAGAGAAAGGAAAGAGCAAGACAAAGTGATTTTCATGGTCCATAACTCTTAAGGAAGATGGAAAGAACAAGAAAGAGGAAGAAAAATCTGGTTTGGTAGAGAGAGAAAATCTCCAAAGTTGTGTTCAAGTGAAGAAAAGTGTAAGGTAAGAAGTATCTCTTCTTTTTCTTCATCTTTTCTAAAGGAAGTTTGAATTTTAAGCTCATCCAAGACTTATATGGAAGGAGAGAGAAACTAGGGTTTTAAGAAAGAAAAAGAGAGTTAGGGTCTTGAGGAAATCAGATAATAATAATGAATTATGATGTTGTAGGAGTTCCAAGTGACAAGGAACAAGCTCTAAGGAGCAAAGGAAAAGAGAAAGCTACCTAGAAGAGTGAAGGAGAAAGATTTAAGGTTTGTGCATAACTTAAGTTAATAGCCTATTCTTGTTTGAAATAATGCATGTTGAACATGATTGTAGATAAATACATTTCAAGAATGATGATGATTATGGCATGAAACCATAAGATTAGACATGTATGAATATGATCCTTGTGTGACATTGAATTAATGATGCATGTTAGAGAATCTTGTATGATCAAGACATTTACATGTATTAGAGAGTAATAAGTTGAGTAAAGAACCTTAGAAATGCATGAAATAGAATTTGGTATGATTTGGATGATGTTAGAATGAATGAAATATGAATATGCAGATTTCCTGTTGAAAGTCACGGGGGTGAACTTGAGGGTTCACGGTTGTGACTGATTGTGTCACAGTTGTGACTTATGGGTGGAAATGGTACTATTCATTCCAGAAGCGTTCACGGGTTGGAATCACGGAAGTGAACTTATTAACGGGTGTGAATGAGTAATCACGACTGTGAATGCTTTTGGGCGATTCATTCCAGTAGCGTTCATGGATTGGGATTACGGGCGTGAACTAATTCACAGGCGTGAAATTAGTAATCACGGTCGTGAATGCTCTGTATTGTGATTATGAATGTGGTTATCAATTGAAGAATTCAGGTAAGTAAATGAAAGTCATTGTCTATCCAGTGAAATAAGAAGGATATGGATATATGTATATGTATATATATATTGATGTGAGAATGTGATATGTCGTGATATAGAAAAATGAATTGATATGGAATATTGATGAATCTAGTAAATGAATGAAAAGATGTATGAGTATGAATATATGTTTGCAAAACAAGAAAATTGAGATGTTGATAAAAATGAGAATATTGATGTGTTGAAATTTGAAAATTTGATTCATGTGAAAATATAAAGAAGCCCATTACTCTACTTGCGAACTAGAAACAAGATAGATGACATGTCATTAAGGGGGTGAACGGTACTGTACTATACCTCAACCAATGTGGCTTAAGCTTGTGAGAGCGCCATTGGTCTGGGATGCTCGGTCAGTGTGGCTTAAGCTTGTGAGAACGCTACTGACTTGAGAAAGCTCCCATGAGCACATATAAATGAGGACAATGTGGCATAAGCTTGTGTGAGCGCCCTTGATCCGGTTATTCATCTATGATGAAATTATACTCAATCAATGTGACCTAAGCTTGTGTGAGTGCCATTGATTTGAGAAGCTCTTATGAGCCAGATAGTGGACAGGGTGGCATAAGCTTGTGTGAGCGCTCCTGATCCATAAACCATATCCAGTCAGTCCAAAAATTTAGAGTGATGTGGGCAAGATAATGAGGATATGTTGGAAAATAAGAAAAGAAAAGAATAAGAAAATGATGATGATATAAGATTGATATGTTATGATAAAGAGATTTACAGAGTAATTTACCATTAAAGATAAATGAAAGTAACATTGTCTATATGAGCATGACATTTATACTTGTATGAAATGGGAATATGTTGATAGTCATGCATGCAAATATTTTAATGCACAAATGGATAATTGTTAATGTTTGTTGCATGATATAGTATATTGCCTTATTTATATGCACCACTAAACTTAGAGCTTAGCGTGGAGTTTAATTTCCACACAGATATAGAAAGGTAGCTGAAGATGATAGAAAAAGCAAGCGGTGATTCCATTCAAGTAAAGCAGCTGAACCTTGAGAAAGTGGGTTACAAGTTTTGAAAACTTTTGTAATTGGCTTCTATATTAAAGAAATGTTAGTGTTTGTAATTTACTTTTAAAGTTTGTTAAAAATTACTCTGATGTTAAAATTACTATCTTATGTAAATAAATTGTACTCTAGTTTTTGTTTATATCCATATATATAAATGAGTGAAAAAAAATGGCGATTTCAAGAAGGAAGATGGACATAATAGCGCTCCCCTATTCAGGCACGTGCAGTTCGAATGGGGAAGTGCTGCGCTGCCATAGAGGGTCTTCAAGGAGTTAGAGTGTGGCGAGAAGCAAAAGGCCAAGTATGCATTATTGTTGCTTTATGAACATGCATATGGTTGGTGGAAAACTATTCTGAAGAAGCCTTAAACCCTAAAACCTCTGACTTGGGAGTACTTTATTGCAAAGTTCAAGAAATAATATATGCCTTGAGTCTACATTGATGAGAAAAGAACTAATTTTCTAAACCTCTGACAAAGGAACATAACAATCTTCGAATATGTAAAAGAGTTCATACGATTGAGCCGATATGCCATCAGTCTCTTGGTGGACGAGAGTGATAAGTGTCATCATTTTGAGGACAGGTTGAATGATGAAATAAGATATCATGTCATTTATCTTCAGCTTGAGGACTTCTCAACGCTTGTGTCTACCATTATTAGTACAGAGAAGAGAAGAAAAAAAAGAGTAGAGAAGAGCGCTAGAAGACCTACAACTAGTGTGGCATAAACTACCAACAAGAGAGTCCAATTCTTTTCAAGATAGTCCCAGGGTAGGAGACAAAGCAAGGGACATATCATGCATAACCTAGTTCTTTCAGGGGTGGATTACCCTTTAAGACCACATCAGCCCTTGCCAACATTCATACAACTAGGGATTTTTCTCACTTATGTAGGACATGTTAGAGGAATCACAGAGGATAGTGTTAGGTGAATACAAGGGCTTACTTTAGGTGCGAAGACCTAAATCACATGCAGAGGGATTGCCCTTTGTTTGCAAATGTTACACCCATATAGACAGCAGTGTCAGCACTGGTTTAAAACAGGAACCAAACACGAAGAGGTTATGTAGGACCTAGTTTGGTTGTTTTATAGACAGTGAACAACCTAGGACCCATTAGAGCTTATGTGAGGGCATATGTGATGAAGGCCTATGAGGACTAGGGAGCTATAGTCGTCATATTGGGTGTATTTTCTTTACACGACTAAGATTTATGTGCTTTGATAGACCTAGGCTCTAGACATTCTTATGTATGCATGAACATGCCTAGTTAGCACAGTATGAAAATAAAGAAGATAGAGTTTGAGATTGAGGTCACAGACTTTTTAGGCCACAGTGCAGTTATGAACTGGGTATACAGAAGTTGCCCTTTGATTGTGCATAGGAAAGAGTTTCCTAAGATCTTATACAGTTGTCATTTCATGAATACGATGCCATATTAGGTATGGATTAGCTCTCACAACATGAGGCAGTTATGGATTGTCAATCTAAGAAAATTGTTCTTAAGACTTCAGAACAAAAAGAAGTGGTAGTAGAAAGTGAGAGGTTTCCATAACCTCCACATATGGACTCCTTGATGAAGGCTCAAAATATGATTCAAAAATGATGTGAGGCTTATTTAGATCATGTGGTTGACACTAGGAGAAAAGTTCCAGATATCCAGGACATGCCTACAGTGAGGAAGTTTCTAGATGTTTTTCCAGATGATATACCAGGATTACCATTGAATAGGGATGTCAAGTTCTCCATATAGTTCAAACCAGGCATAACATCGATATCCATAACACCTTATGGAATGGCATCTTTAGAGATGAAAGAGTTGAAAGCTCAATTATAAGAGTTATTAAGCAAAGGTTTTATTAGGCTGAGTGTATCTCCTTGACATGCACTAGTTTTGTTTGTAAAGAAGAAAAATGGGTCTTTGAGGTTATGCATAGACTATGGGTAGCTGAACAATGTGACTATCATGAACCGATATCTATTACTATGGATTGATGATCTCTTTTATCAGTTAAAAGGTGCAAGAGTATTCTCTAAGATTGATTTGAGGTTAGGTTATCACCAGTTAAAGATAAAGGAGGAGGATATTGCCAAGACAACTTTCAAAACTAGATATGACACTACGAGTTTTTGGTTATGCTATTTGGTTTGACTAATGCTCTTACAGTTTTTATGGACTTGATGAATCTAATCTTCAAGTCATACTTGGATGAGTTCATAGTTGTTTTCATCGATGATATCTTGGTATATTCTCAGAATCAAGCAAACCATACTCAACATTTGAGAACAATGTTGCAAATCTTCATGGATCATAAGCTATATGCTAAGCTCTTAAAATGTGAGTTTTGGCAATCTTGTCAGTAGTCGACATCAAAGTTGATTTCAGCAAGGTTGAGGCAATCTTAAATTGGAAGCATCCCCGTAATGTGATCAAAAGAGTTTTCTTATTTTGATAGGTTACTACAGGAGATTTGTGAAGGGTTTTTCATTAATTGTTTCTTCTTTGACTAGGTTTTTAAGAAAATATATGAAGTTTGAATGGATGACAAGTGTCAAGCTAGTTTTGACAAGTTTAAGTTTATGTTGATAAAAGCTCTAGTTCTTACACAACCAGTTCTCGATAAGGAGTAAGCCATCTATAGTGATGCTTCTCACAATGGTTTGCAGTGTGTCTTAATGCAAGAAGGAAAAGTGGTTGCTTATGCCTTTAGGCAATTGAAGTTGCATGAGATTATTTAGCCCACACATGATCTTGAGTTGGTAACCATTGTGTTTTCTCTAAAGATATGATGTCACTATTTATACAGGAAAAATGTTTTATCTGCATAGATCACAAAAGCTTGAAGTATCTTTCGATATAAAAGGAACTCAGCTTGAGGTAGAGACAATGGTTAGAATTCATCAAGGAATATAATTGTGTCATCAACTATCATTTAGGCAAGGCTAGTGTTGTGGCCAAAGCCTTGAGCAGAAAGACCATATAAGAGTTGCACATACAATCAATGATCAACCAAAAAATCAGAGATGCACAAATGTAAGATAGCAAACTAGTTGAGATCGCCAAAGTTGGTCTCTAGGGAGGAGAGACTAGAATACACAATTGAATCAGATGGTAGTTTGTTTTACCAAGGCTGCTTATGTGTGCCTAATATTACAGAATTGAGGCAAAGGATTTTAAACGAAGTGCTTAAAACTAGATTTTCCATGCATCCAAGAAGTAACAAAATGTACCATGATCTAAAAGAAAGGTTCTAATGGGCAGACATGAAAAAGGATCTTATAGAGTTCACAATAAGATGCTTAATATGTTAGCAAGTCAAAGCAGAACATCAGGTACCTTCAGGTTTAATGTAGCCGACTACAATACAAGAATGGAAATGGGAATGAATCATGATGGATTTTATGGTTGGGTTACCTCTAATGGCAATAAAGTTTAATATTGTTTGGGTTGTAATGGATAGGTTAAAAAAGTCAGCACACTTCTTTCCTATTAGCGGAGATTATTACTTCAACAAGCTAATAGAGCTATATGTGAATGAGATAGTATGGTTACATGGAGTTCCAGTCTCCATTGGATAAATATCCAAGATTCACATATCAGTTTTGGGGAAATTTGCAATGAGCTTTGGGTACCAAGCTAAGTTTCAGTATGGCTTTACACCCACAGACAAATGGTCAGATGGAAAGGGTGATACATATTCTGGAAGACATGATGAGAAGTTGTGTGATTGAGTTTGAAGGTAGTTAGGGGAAATATCTACAATTAATGGAGTTTGCCTACAACAATAGCTATCAGTGTGTCATCTAGATGGCTTCTTATAAGGCACTTTATGGTAGAAAGTGCCAAACACTATTATGTTGTGTAGAGCTCAGTGTGCTAAAGTTAGTAGGGCTAGAACTGTTGCAAGATATAGAAGAAAAAGTGAAGATTATACAAGAAAAGCTAAAGGCATCTTCAAATAGACAAAAATCGTAATTAGATCTCAAGGGAAGAGATATATAATATGAAGTGGGAGACAAAGTATTTCTTAAAGTTTCTTAATGGAAGGTCCTAAGGTTCAAAAATAAGGGCAAGTTGAGCCCTAGATTCATTGGACTATAAGAGATCTTAGAACAAATTGGGCCAGTTGTCTACAAGCTTGTTTTACCACCAAAGTTGAGTAAGATTCACAATGTTTTTCATGTCTCCATGTTAAGGAGGTACAGGTTAGATCCTTCACATGTCATCAGAGCCAAAAGCATAGAAGTAAGGCCAGATCTTACATATGAGGATGAACCGATTGACATAATGGCCCGTGAAGTCAAAGAACTTACGAATAAGCGAGTACTGTTAGTTAAAGTTCTATGGAGGAATCATGTAACATAAAATGCTACATGGGAAAATGAAGAGGCAATGAAAGCATAATACTCCCAACTGTTCCAATATAGTACCATAGGTAATTTCGAGAACAAAATTCTTTTAAAGGGGAGAGAAATGTAACACTCGTAATTAAAGCCTAATAAATAAGAGAAATTAAGGAAAGTTAAGTATGTGTTTAAGAGTTAGGGTATATGGAGAATGTTGAAGAGAAATAATAAAATGAAATGTCACATGGTTCACACCTATGACAATGCTTTCACGATCGTGAACCATCATGAAATGGAATTCTAGGTTTAAACTGATTCACAACCATGGTAGTGATTGTAATGCCCATGAATATCATTAGATATAAAATCCCTATAGTTCTTCTTTCTCTCTCTCATGACCTAAACTAAAAAGGAAACCTTAAAACTCGAATGTTCTTCCTAGTCTTATATTCTTTTTTATTATTATACCTTAAACACCTAAATGAACATAAAAAATCAAAGTTATCAAGTTCTTAAGAGATAAAGGTAAGAGGAAGGTTGTGTTCTTTAGGAGGCCAACCTAAAAAAGAAGAGATGAGTCCAAAATCGTTATTCCTAGTGGTGTTTCCTTGATCTTGGTAATGAATAACATTTCTCCTTCCTCTTTATAAGTTTTCATAACCTTTTCTATGTAGAACCCATATGTGGTAGAGACCCATTTCCATATGGGTTAGGGTTTTGGTTGAACATGAGTTCTTATGCTTACAAAACCCTTTTATAGGTTGATTAAGGTTATAATATGCTTTAATAAGAGGTTTTATGAGATTAAAGTTATATAAGAGGGTTAAGGTTAGGTTTTGAGCTTTATAGCTTTTATAGGCTAAGTTTCTAATTTTATGAGATGCTCAAGGTTACCTTGGATTCTGAATTCGATACTTTGACTCCATCTCTTGTTGCCTATCAAAGGTTTCTCATAGGGTGGTGATTGGTTAAAGCATGAGGTATTCGAAGGTGGTTGAGTAGTCAATAAAGGATTCACCATTCCTAATAAATGGAGAGTATACCTATGGCCTTTGTAGAGATTGTTACTCCAAAATCCTTGGTCGAGGTTGACATGTCTTGAAGAAGGTCTTCAAAGACATATCTTATAGAGTATTGAGTCTCATAGACAAAAACTAATATCATTTGGAATAGATGTGACGTAGTCAATCTAGTTGGAGCTAACACATAGTCGATGATCTAAACTAGCAACGACATGCACACAACTATAGTTGTGGCATCTTATGTTATGGCCATGACAGGGGTTGTCACGGGCATGACAACATAACAGTCATGGTCGTGATAGTCACGGTAACAACTTGTGCGATTTTAGGTTTTCTATTCCGAATAAAACTCTTATTGTGATGGCCCACTTATATATTAGGAATAGTCCCACATATATAAGAAGGATGCCACAAGTTTCACTCAAAAAATCTGTTCGAATTAAAACTTTTTCATTTTAAATAACTTAATCTATTTATTTATATTGGTTTAGACAAGTCGTTCTAATTAAAAATATAGATTTATCATTATATTGTATACACATATTGCACCCAATTATGTTACATAATTATTTACATACATAATATTAACATATGAGACATGTCTACCACAAACCATATGCATAGTCAAACTAAAAAAAAATAGATAACCAACCCTCTAAATATGTCTCTTGTGTCTCTGCTGATATGAGCTTGGATTTCTTTTTGATCAACTTCACTATATACTAGTTACAGCTTCAATTCTTGTGTGAGAAAAACTCATGCTAAGCTATTTCTAGCTTAGTGATACATATAAGTATTAAAGTTTTCCCCAAGCAGTCACACAAATGCATGTCTCAAATAAAATCATGACACATCAAATTTTATTACATATTTGTCATATAAAATAAATAAATAAATACATAACATAAAAAAAATAAACATAATAACCTTATTCAATAATTAAATTTGCACCTGTGAGCATTTTACACTTTGTTACTTACATCAATTAATAAAATTTCATATTTTATTCTATGATTTATTAGCCCAAAATTTCATTCCTGGACTGTCCGGATACGGGGTGCAAAATAGAGCTTAAGTCACCCTACTCATTATAATCTCAAGTCAAGAGTGCTCCCAGAGCTTAAGCCACCTTGACCGAATATAATCATATCATCGGTGAATAATCAGGATTAGGGGCGCTACCAGAGCTTAAGCCACCCTGTCCCTAAATCATATCTATATCGGTACCATAACTTCCCCATAATGGTGCACCATCTATCCTATGTCAGTCCTCAGGTACAGAAATGGGCAATTAACACTATTAATTACTTCTTTCTATAACCAATACTTATTTCATATTCACATAATAATATAC
This sequence comes from Triadica sebifera, assembly GCA_023653625.1. Classification (NCBI taxonomy): domain Eukaryota; kingdom Viridiplantae; phylum Streptophyta; class Magnoliopsida; order Malpighiales; family Euphorbiaceae; genus Triadica; species Triadica sebifera. The sequence goes on along the minus strand of CM042905.1, from coordinate 23,863,097 downwards.
TCACAATTTATTTCAAAACCATGTAATAACATGATATTTTATCAAATATTGGCATAATGTTAAGTTTATAGTTAATAACATTTCTATAATATTAATGTTAGAGTAGTGCTCTAAAAGCAATCACCTTTAGCACTTATTGTACAAATTTATTTGATTAATAAAAGGCTTTTTCATTAATTTGATGTTCATTTGATATATGAATTGATAAGTGATCTTAAATCAATTAATGAAGTCCTTGATACATAACATTGCATGAAGGAAATCATGATGAGATCATGATATTGAGATTCTTATCATGTGTAATTATGTTAGTATCAAAATTATCCCTAGTCATAGGATTAATGAGACGAGACATTATTAATCCAGACAGACTAGCACATGTTACACTCCTTGATTGGATCGAGTAGTAGATCTCATAATCTATAAACATGAGATGTTTAGAGTTAACATGTGGATGCTTGCTAAGTGTAGCTAAGTACATTGGATGACCAACTATGAGACAATCATATGGATAATCTATTCAAATGTCAATGATAGTCACATCATAGCAATGGTGCAAGTATCCTTAGACTTGGGGTACTCAAGGATATCTTGAATATTGATTATGTATTTTGACACTATTCCTTGTTGCCTCATAGAGGTAGCTCATAGGGTAGTGATTGGATACAACTTGAGGTATTCGAAGGTAATTGGGTAATCAATAAAGGATTCACCACTCTTGATAGAAAGAGTGTATACCTATGGCCTCTTGTCGTGGTCATTACTCAGGAATCTCTGCCCGAAGTGGAAATGTCATAAAGATAGTCTTCAATGATATATCTAATAGAGTAATGAGCCTCAAGGACAAAAACTAATATTACTTGGACTAGACATGACATAGTCAGTCTAATGGGAGTTGACACATGTCCATACTCTGAACCAAGTGGGATATAGAATGGTGAAAGGAATAATTGCACAGAAATTGTCTATGGAAAGGTTCGTAGTCAAACCACTAACTTTCCGGTCAATTGGTGGTCATGATGTGTTGCTAGATACTGCTCATAACTTGCTTAACTTAATTGTTAATTTAAGTGGCCAACATAACTGGAAACCTAATGGGTCACACGCAATGAAGATATGGAGAATAAGTAAAATGGTCTTGGATATAATTCAAAATATGAGATAATTATTTTAGGATGGATCGCGATGAGATCGCACGAAAAAATCGTTCGGGAGTGTTACGGTCCCGTACGGGCCTGCGCGGGCTAGGCAGGCTGCTGACCTGCCTTGCGGGCCAGCTGGACTGCCTAGCGGCAGCCCACAGCAGGCCCAACGCGCCTGCAGCTTCCATCCGTTGGCCAACGGCTGTAATTAGCCATAATTAGGCCAATTATGGCCAATTACTATTCATTAGTTGTCACTTTCTCCATTTTTGACTTTTCATCTTATTTTTGTATTTGATTAAAATAGAAAAGACATCAAATGATAGAAAATAGTCATGAAAATATTTTTGTGAAAAAAATATTTTTAAGACAACAAAAATTCTCTCAAGAACACTTTTAAAGCTAGCACTTTGATTTTGTTCAAACCATTTTCTCTTGATAGTTTCTTCTTCGTTCTTCGCATGGATTATCATTAGAGATATCCTAGTGTGGATTTTTGTGGTTTGCTACAACCCAACAAAGTTATGATTTGAAAACAAATAGAAATTACAAGGTATAATTTTAACATTTACATTTATATAAATTAGTTTTAATGGTACAAGAATGATCTTTTTGTTTTGGGTTTTGAAAATTTTTATTTTTCACTGCGTTTATGAATATAATTCATTCTTCAAAACCTAACATTGGTATCATAGCCTCCTTGTATCCATTAAAATTAATTTAATTGAAAGTGCAATGAGATTGCATATTTTTGGTGATTTTGGATCAATAGGTTTTGAAAAATTGAAATTAATTTGTAAAATATAATTTACACATTTTCTTTCTTTAATCTGATCATGGGATGATTAAGAATGATTATTTTGATTGAAAAATGATTTGAATGTGATTCAAATAATTAATTTCGGATTTATTTCAAAAATGCCTAAAATTGCCTTGTTTATGAACATGTGTTGTTGTTTGGCTTAATTGATGGGGCTGGTTGCATTTTTCTTGTAATTTAATTATGAAAAAAAATTATTTAGACATATTGAGAATATGTTTATGCCTTTGTAAGTGTCCAATAATTAATTAAAAATTATTTTAATTAATTTTTCAAACAAACACAAAATGAGACTGTTTTAGCTTACCCGGTGATGCTGTTTTGTTTGATTTTTTGTATGTTTTTATTTTATTTTCAGCACCTTGAAATAATTTTTATGTGATTAAAAATATGTTATTTTGATGTTAGATGCATGCCAAAATTATTTTGCAAGCATTTGAAATTTTCAAAAATTCTAGATATCGAATTAGTCATTTTGAGGGTCTAAGTGTGTTGATTCGTTTGTCTTAGTAATTTTGGCTTGTGCCGAAAATATTTTGATGAACTTGAACTGACCTAAAGACAATTAGAATGGTGATTTGATGTTCTGAAAATTTTTAGAAATTAATTTTGAATTATTTTAAGTTGTGCAATTGTAATTCTAGTATGACTAGAAATTGGTATGTATATTAAAATTAAATTGTTTAATTTTAATATCATAATATTCTGATTTTAAGGAGAAATAATTTTGAATTATTTATGGAAATATGAAATTTAATTTAATTTGATTAAATATTAAATTTCACTTTAAAATGACATACAAAATAAAATTAACCGAAAGAACACATATAGGCAATTTCGATTCAAGTGTTGAATCGATTTACAAATTGAAATCCAAAATTGTCATTTTTATTTTGTGCATTAGAGAATGCATGTTAGGGGTGTATGAAAAGGCATGATGGATGATTATAGACTTAGGCCCAATGTGATTGAGCATGCATGAAATTATTTTGTTTTATGGTAAATAGGGCATGCGTGTCCCTACCTCTTTTTCTTTCTTATGTATTTCTCTTCTCATCTTACTCCCCTCAAATGTAACTTGAGGTTTTCTATAATTTGAAATATGTAATTAGATTACATAGAATTAGGATAGAATGAAGATACAAAGGAGCAAGAAGCAAAGGAGATGGTACCATAAACAAGAAAACTTAAAAATAGGAATTTGATTTCTATTTTGGGTTGTAAATTCATGCATATACCTAGGTAAGACCTAGTCAATTTCTCTTTGGCTCAAGAGATTGACTTTAGTATGTCCATAATCATGCCATATAGTTAATGTAACTATCTTTATATATCAATGTGATGAATGTATGATATATAAAAGCATGAAATAATAACTTGATGAGACTTAACAAAGAAATCCCTCACTAAATAAATAATTAAGTCTTACGCCTTCCATTAATATGGGGAGAACTAGAGTTCTTCTAGAGCTAAGGTTGTTGAGTTACCTCAAGTTCACTCTATAAGAATATGTTCAATCCATTGAAATTAGATTTCACGATTAATGGGGTAGACTTAACCGATATTATTAACTTGCTGGATTTGCGTCAAGGTTAATGTGTATTGGAGGTGAAGTTGGGTTTGTATACATGAGATGTACACATCTCAAGAGTTGATAGCCCAATGTATGTGCACACATCAATATGTTGATAGCACAAGATTCGATAGTTGCATGAATAATGCAATTGGTATGGATTAGATACCTACTAGCCAAACTAAGGATAGCTTGTTGAGTTGCCTCAAGGTTATTCTTAGCTAGTTGGATATAGACCCACTAGGAGAACTTCCATATAAGTTCTCTCGGGTTCATAGTGAGGGCTATGGATTTGCAATAAAATAGTGGGAGCCATAATGCGATTTATTAAAGACCTAATAAACATGCATTTTATGTACATTCTAACATGTTCTATTTTACATCTAGGTTGCTAGAATCATCATCATGACAAGTGTGAATTTGCGATCGCTAATGGAATCAAATAAGTTGATTGGGTCCAATTTTTTGGATTGGCTAAGGAATCTGAGAATAGTTCTCAAATCCGAAAAGATTGGCTATGTCCTAGATGAGGCACTCCTTAATCCCCCTACTGTTAATGCTTCTGAAGATGTTCAGAAGGCATATCAAAAGCATCTCGATGATAGTGAGATGGCAAGCTGCATTATGCTTGCTACTATGTCAGCTGAGTTACAAAAGCAGCATGAGGCTATGGATGCTAATTCCATAGTATACCATCTAAGAGAGCTTTTTGATGAGCAAGCACGTTCCGAAAGGTTCGAAACTTCAAGGTTGCTCTTCCGCACTAAGATGGTTGTGGGGACATCTCCAGTGCAATATGCATTGAAAATGAATGGTTATACCGAGAGGTTGGCCACCTTGGGATTTGTGATGGACCATGAATTAATTATTGACTTAATTCTAACGGGTTTTTCTGATAGTTACTTACATTTTGTGCTTAACTATAGGATGAACCAAATCTCTACCACTATTCTTGAGCTGATTAACTTGCTTAAAACAACTAAGCCATCTGTCGAGAAGGATAGTAAGGCTGTGATGCTGGTGGACTCTTCAAGTTCTAAAAAGAAGAACCTTAAGAAGAAGAAGAAGTCCACGAAGCCTAAGGGAGACGTGGCCAAGAAGAAGGCCAAGGAGATTGCTCCAAAAGGGACATGCTTCCATTGTGGCAAGGATGACCATTGGAAGAGAAACTGCAAGGCTTACTTGGAGTCCTTGAAGAAGAAGACATCTGATGCCTCATCTACTTCAGGTATTTTTGTCATTGAAATTAATACTGTTTCCAATAATAATATATGAGTTTTAGATACTGGTTGTGGCTCACACATATGCACTGATATGCAGGGCCTATGGAACAGTAGACAGCTCAAAAAGGGAGAGTCAGACCTACGCGTTGGAAATGAAGCAAGGGTTGTTGCATTAGCTATAGGAACATATGTATTGACCCTCTCTAGTGGGCTTATATTAAATTTGGAGAATTGCTATTATGTACTTGCTTTGACTAAAAACATTATTTCTGTTTCAAGTCTAAATAAAGATGGTTTCCTTTTAGCTTTTAGTAACAATTGTTGTTCTATTATGTTGAATGGAATTCTTTATGCTCATGGTACATTATGCAATGGAATATACATATTAGATATGTCAAATCCAATTTTAAACATCAATGATAATAAAAGGCAAAAACAAGATATGTTGAAATCATCTTATTTATGGCATTGTCGTCTTGGTCATATAAGTGAGAAATGCATGGCTAAGCTACACAAAAGTGGTAGTTTGGGGTCATTTGATTATGAATCATATGACACATGTGAATCTTGTTTAATAGGCAAGATGACTAAATTACCCTTTAAGAGAAAGGGTGAATGTGCTAATGGACTTTTAGACTTAATACATTCAGATGTATGTGGTCCAATGTCTACACACGCTAGAGGTGGTTTCATCTACTTCATTACTTTTATCGATGACTACCCACGATATGGATACGTGTATCTTATGAGATACAAATCTTTTGAAAAGTTCAAATAATTCAGAAATGAAGTAGAGAAAAAACTTGGCATAATATGATTCATTCTTCAAAATTCATATATTTTTATTTTTCGCTGTGTTTATGAATATGATTCATTCTTCAAAATCTAACAATTAAAACAAGACATAATATATAATTTCATTATTGTGACATATAATTTATGTCATGCACAAAGGCAAACAAGAAGACATATATGTATAAACCTCGATAGTATTTTTCTTTTCCAAAATGTAAGCTCATAGCTTGTTCACTTTTATTGTTCTTCTTCTTGTTGAGATCCTAATTTAAAAATATAATTAATTAATACCTTGATAAAATATTTATTCCTAATAGAATTTAAATAAATAACTACAATTTCTTTTAATCTGGAACAAGACCTCTTAGGAATGTTGGATCAATAACTTTTTCTACACTTATCCAATTTATATGATTCTTGATACAAATAAATTTAACATGTAAGGATAAAACATACTAAAATTTCAGAATTTTTGAACCATTACACAATTTTTTGTATAATTTTAAATATTGCTCTATTTTTTGCCCTTAGGCAGTTTCGGGGTACCATATTTAGAAATTCATATATTTCAATATGTAGCTTCAATTATTATGCAACATTTTATAAAGCTATATAGGTTACTTTGGAACATTTTTTATGTTTACCTCATTTCCAGATTTGGTCTCTAAGGTTCTTAAATACTAGAGGATCTATAACTAGTTCAACATAGAATATCAACCCGAACAATTCAATTGTTCACCTCATAACACACAAAATACATGAAATTTTAAGGTAAGACATTCATAGGAACTTAGATAAGACTTATAAATAAAACTTGTTTGTTTTTAACTTTGGCTAATTCGATCTAAAAATAGGTCAAATATGAGGACGAATTTACTGGAGCTGTACAGGTATATGAAACCAGCTTAATCAAGGAACAATCATAGTTTATTTCACTATAACTCAACATAAACAAGAGATATTTATACAAAATTTTGTAGAGACCTAAATAACACATATATATACAACTTTTATGTTTTACAAAACCTCAGATTCAGCCATTAAGATGATCAATTTAAACAAAAACCATAGGTTATTCTGTTGACACATCTCCATAAACCAATTTCACTCAAAAACATTTATCTCTTTATATACCCAATATAATTTCATGAAATTTGACATACATATAAACAACACATATATGAACAACTTTTATGTTTTATATATCTTCAAATTGGGTTCATAAAGTACTCAAAAAATAGAACAAAATATACTGCAGAAACATAATTTTAAAAGCTGTAATAACACAATAATAAGGGAAAAGATATTACTTACCAAGATCAAATTTATTTGGGGTGAATTTTCTTGCAAATCATGAAGGAGAGGATGAAGAATTGGGGTTGATGGTTTGAGGAAGAAGAAGAATGGAGATAAGTTTGATAGAATTGTGCAGAGTTAGGATAAAATGGGGCAAAGTTAATTGACTTTCCCGCCCCCACCCTTCTCCCGTTTTTAGTCTTCCTTCTTTTTTTTTTTTTTCTTTTTCTGCTATCCCTTTTTTACTGTTCACTTTTCTGTTTTTTTAAAATGTTATTATTATTATTATTATTATTATTATTATTATTATTATTATTATTATTATTATTATCTTCACATATTTACTTATATCTAGTCCTTTTAATTTTAACCAAAAATACAATTTAATTATGTGGTCTAATTTAATCAAATTTATATTTTCTATCAATTTAATTTATTTTAATTTTTAATTTAATCAACTATTCCATCTATTTTAATCTCTATTATCTGTCAGGTTTTTCCTATTTATACCACATACATATTATAATTAAACTCTAATTAGTGAACATTACAATTCTCTCCCCCTTAAAATGTTTCGTCCTCAAAACATACCTAATGCATCGTCACTGAATGAGTAAGGGTATTGAGCTTTCATCACCTCCTTGCTTTCCCATGTTGCTTCTTCGATTGCATGATTCCTCCATAGTACTTTCACTAATAGTACTCACTTGTTTCTCAGCTCCTTAATTTCTCTTGCTAAAATTTGAATTGGTTCTTCTTCATATGTCAAATCTTGTTTCACTTGAATGCTTTCAGCAGGTATGATGTGATTAGGATCTGATCTATATCGTCTTAACATTGAGACATGGAAAATATTATGTATCAGACTCAACTCCGGTGGCAGAGCGAGTTTATAGGCAACAAGTCCAACTCTTTCTAATATTTCATAAGGTCAGGGTTTTGGCTGAGGTGGAGGAGATAGTGGAGCTAGTTGTGGCACTGCTTATGCTATCTGTTGCCACAAATTAGCTATCTGCTATATAATAGGTTCTTGTCCTATATCAGCTTGTCCCTATGCTTTTGGCAAAGCTACTACACTCGACCCATAATCTTTCCTAATGGGGATTGTCCATGAGCTGCTGAGTCTGAAAGACTGTTACTCACTTTATCTTCCGAGAAATGTTGTTATGATCCCGAATTCATATCTACCTATAAACCAAAAGAAGAGACCCAAATCAGATCATTGTAGCATTTTTATGCATATGCATGAGACACTTTCTATTTTACACCCACTATCTAAGAATCAATTACCCTGGGCTTTGATACCACTAAATGTAGCGTTCCCTTACCCTACTAGCCGTTAATAGTGTAGGAAAGTACTACCTAACTCATTAATTGAAAACCAATGCTCAATTTTATTTTTTATTTTTTATTTTTTTTAATTTGAGTTTGATACTTGGGGAATATCTATTATTATATTTTTTTATATTATTTCATTTAAATATGTATCTAGTGATGTAAATATCTTGATCGTAAAATTTCTTAATTTGAAAGTACTCATACATTGAGTTATAATATTTAGAAATACATTTACAATTAATACAAATTATATTAATTACAAATTTACATTTTTGTAAATACTACATGCCACATATTTACAACAAAAAGAAAAATCTTAAAATTCATTTATACAATATAATACCCAAAATATGCAAAAAAAAACTGGTACAATTTGATCTTGAGATTCCCCTTTCTTGGGTCATTACTACCGCAATAACTACATCTACTAACTTGTGCATGAAACACACATGCTAAACTACTAGTTTAGTGGTACTTTTGGCAACTATCCAATAATTATACAATTATTTCTAAAATAAAACTTTTATCAATTACAATTAATTTACTAAGTATGCCAAAACAAACAAATTAAATTAAAAACTATTTAAATCATGCAAAATACACAATTGATCAATTATAACATTTCATTCATTAAGCATACTGAAATTCGTTAATAATAATACAGGAAATATAATTTATAACATCATTTTAATAATTTACACTATCTTCCCTTTTTATTTATTTGATAGCCCATGACATCTTAAACCGAAACTAAACACTGGATACAGAGTTTCTATTCTTCAGTAGTATACTTAGTGCCTACTTAATTATTTTATAACTCGACATTTAATGCCTACATTTTCAATAATAATTCAGCACTTTTTCGGTGCCTACATAATTTCAAACTCAACACTATTTTTTAGTGCCTACATAAATTAAATCTCAACATTATTTTTTAGTGTCTATATTTCTACCCTTTTATTGGTATGCTAACTTATCCTAATTTTTAGTTCTCGACTAGATGTTATAGGGCTTAATCATATTTGTTACCTTTAGTATTATTATTTACATCAATTATATATGTAATGCGAATATAATTTCCCCCCTTCATTAAATATATCACAACATCATACTTACTCATTAAATCATTATAAATATAAGGAAAGTCAAATAAAATATTTTTCTATTATAAAATTCAACAACATACTCATATACACAAGCTGTCCTATTCTTGGTAGAATTTATGTCTCATATTGCTCTGTATTTTTCATCTTTTTTTTTATGGAATTCAGACAAGTGATCATTTAACAAAATATAGATAAATGCCTTATATTTAATTATCACCTAAAATCACATCAAACCGAATTTTTTAGCAAAAGTTATGGATTTTACAATTAGCTACATTCATGTTCATTCTGGCCAATATTTTACTAGATAGATTTTCAATCTAAAATTTGAGTCAATTTTAACCCTAAATCTACAAATATTCAGATCTAATGGTCCAAATGATAGTTGAAGCCCTTTGGCTTAACTTTGTAACCCAATAAGAAACACTCAAAATCACATCCAGAATGCAAGTTATGCCCTAAAATGTGGACACTGTTCATAAGACGAATTTCCAACAACTTCATTAAATCTCACAATTTCATATCTTCATGCATCATCAACATAATCTAGATTTTATTTTCACATTCATGGAATAACTTAATCACCATTTCATCACTCAATAAAAATATCAATAATTACTTACAAAATTATATATAATATCATACTTAACATAACAATACAATCAAAAATTGACATTATTTACCATATTGAATTTTTGCCAAATGTGCATACCTCAAAAATTCCACTTTTCTTTACTCTTATCTACTTCTTAATTGGCTTTCTCCTTGCCCTTATTTTATTTTTGATTATGGCCCAAAGGTTACTCACCTCCTTGTTCTAACAACAATTTCACACATACACTTTAATTTATATCTTATACTTTAATGTTACATATGTATATAAAGCTTACTTAAACCCCTAATCACCTCTACCCCATCTTATATCCATAAACTACTCTTCTAATCCATCATTAACCCTTAAATATACTAATAAACCCTTAATTATTATTAACATATTAATAACCGCAAATCACCAATCTTAATGGTAACTAATCTCAAAATGGGAGTAAATAGGAGAAGAAAAGTTAGAAGATGAAGAATCTAACCCCACCTTTGTAGATCTTCAAGATGACCAAAATCTTTCCTTCTCTTTCTCTTCTTTTCTTCCTTCCTCTTCCTTTGTTTGGCTCACTTTGCTTCACTTTCTTGTTGATCTTGCCTTAATCCATATTTTTCTATCTAAATCTTAGCTTTAATTGAAGAAAAATAAGAAGAATGGTGAAGTTGTGGTCACACAAAAAAGGGAGAGATAAGGAATTTTTTATTTAAGATGAGGAAGAAGAAGAAATTAAGACAAAAAAGGGAAATTTTGACTTTTATAATTGGATTAGGTGGGTGGTTAGGATTAATTAGATAATCTTATCTCTCATTGGTCCATTAATTTAAATCAATCTTACTTTATTTTAATCCAAAGAATATTCATTTTCTTAGATAAAGAATATTCCATTTTTATTCCTTCTTAAAATATTTATATCAAAAACACTGTAAATTCAAATTATGTTAAGCGAAAAATTATTATTTTCTAAATTTTAGCTCCGAACCTCAAAATTCTCAATTAATAATATCCAAAATATTTTTCTCAATTTTATTATCATTTTATTTTTTTCTTTCATGTCTAAATTTAGACCCTGATCGGTTTGGTGCGTTGGATTTCGATCACTCGCGACTGTGGCCCAAATTATCATGCATTATAAACCAAATTTTGAGTACTGAATGCCCCTTCTATGTTCGAGGACTAGCTTAGGTTAGATGGCATGCCCTTGATGGGGTTATGGCACCACATGATATTATTATGTATTAAATTATGGTGGCTTAAGCTTGAATTAGAGTGCTCCTGATTAGTTAGAGTAAGGTGGCTTATGCTTGGGTTAGAGCACTCTTGATCCCATATGCATACAATTATTATATTTACTCATCAAGGTGGCTTAAGCTCGGGTTGGAGTGCTCCTGATTTGGAAAGCTCGATTTGAAAAACTTCTAAGTTCCTCAACTTCATTTTTCAAAATATTGTTTTCTTTAAGCAAGGATTTAGTTTATGGTCTAGAGAAATACTCATCTAATGATTTTTGAAGAGTTTCATTAGAAGTTTTAAGATCAAGATTTTCCTATTGTAAAACTTCCATTTTGTTTTCCAAATTTAAGATATTATTTTTGTAAGTATTGAATTTTTCTAATTCTTGGTTCAATACTTCTATTAAGCTCTACTCATCATCATCTTCACTATCACTATTATTATCACTATTATCATTATTAAATGAGTATGAGTAAGAAGGACCTACCTCATTCGTGAAGTGATCCTCTAAAGCCATGAAGCATAGGTTGACCTCTTCACCTTCATTGTCATCTTTTTCACTTGAAGAGCTTTCATCATCCCATGTGGCTTTGTGACCTTTCTCTCCATTATTTTTTTGATATCTTTTCTTGTGTTTCTTAAGCTTTGGACATTCTAGTTTGATATGTCATTTCTTCCTACGCTCATAACACTTTACCTCCTATTTATTTCTTTAAGAGTCATTTGATGAGTGTTTGAGGTTTCTTTGTTTGAAGTTTCGAGAGTTGCCAATTCTCTTTTCAATTATTCTTTTTAATCTTCTTGAGAGCATGGCAATGTCCTCATTTGCATCATCACTTTTTTCTTCATCATTTTTAACTTCTTTTTGAGATTTTGAAGTAGAGGTTTTAAGTGCTAAAGGCTTTCTTTTTTCTGGTTTGGCTTCAAGTTCTCTGTCTCTCTTTACCGCCATTTTGTGTTTTAGAAGTTTTCCAATAAGCACATCGGTAGCCATGACGCTCACGTCTTCATTGGCTTCTTCTATAACCACAACTCTTGAACCATAGTCTTTGAGAGGAAAGCTTCTCAGAAGTTTATTGTTTACATCTTCCAAGCTCAAGTGCTTTCCAAGCTTTCTCATGCCATTTATGATGGTTAGAAGATGGTTCATCATATCGGTGATACATTCATTAGATTTCATCTTGAAGAGTTCATATATTGAAGTGAGAAGTTGAATCTTCCTGGATTTAACTTGCTTGGTTCCTTCATGATAATTCTTCAATGTCTTCCACATACTACATGTGGTAAGGCAGTGTTGGATTCTATCACATTCTTTAATGGATAGAGAGCTTGCGAGGATTGTCATTGCCTTTTTATTTTTGAAGTTTTCTCTATGTTGAGGCTATATCCAATCATCTTTTGAAAGAACTTCTTCTTCACCATCAACTCCTCTCCTCATTGGTGGTGTCCATTCTTTTTGAACACTATCCCAAACATCAATTCCATCACTATCGAGATATGTCTCCATTTGGAACTTCCAATGAGCATAGTTTGCTCCATCAAAGTAAGGCTTGAGACTTTGGAATTCGTCACTGGCCATTTCTTAATCTTTGTTAGTGCTTTGTAGGATTTTTTGCTAGACAAGTTCTGATAGCAATTGTTGCCCAGACAATGAACCAAGAAGGGAGTTGAATTGGTTATGAAATAAAACATTTCTTAACTTTAAATGCAGAATAAAATTAAATAGAGTAGGAAAGGAAAGATATCACACACAAGATTTATAGAGGCTCGGGTATTAATAAACCCTACTCCTCTCCCCAATCTCAATTGGGTGTTTTACTAACACACTAAGTGTTACAATGGAGTTTCACAAAATCACTCCCAACTATGGTGTTTCTCTCAATGGCTAACACCTAACCAACTTTTAACTTCATGCCTGACATGTTTCTTTGTCCTCATTCATGAGCGTGAATATATGTGTCACGATCGTGAATGTTCTTCCAAGTCGTGGTTCAAGTGGTGACTCTGGCCGTGAAGCTCTTTAGAAGAATTTGACATGTTATCTCACGGGTGTGACTATCTTTCACGGGCATGATTGATTTGATCATTCACGATTGGCATGATCTTTCATGGTTGTGAACTTTGAATGGTGGAAAGTTGGCGCTAAGGTATATTCACGAGCGTGACTTTGCTATTTCTTCTGATTTTGATCTTCAAAAGTTGTCTTTCATTCTTGCATCATATTTTATTCAAGATATATCATGTTCAACATACTTAAAACACAAGCATTGTTAAATACATTATAGCTATTTTATTTGTTAGCAATAAAATGACAAAAATATCCCTCAAGGTTCAACAGTCTCATTGGCCTTCTTATTGGTCACACCTCCCTTAGGCTTCATAGACTTCTTGTTCTTCTTCTTAAGGTTCTTCTTTTTAAAACTAGAATAGTCCACCAACATCACAGCCTTATTGTCCTTCTTGATAGATGGCTCAACTGTCTTGAGCATGTTAATCAGCTCAAGAATAGTGGTGGAGATTTGGTTCATCCTATAGTTAAGCACAAAATGTGAAAACTATCAGATAAACCAGTTAGAATTAATTCAATACTTAATTCATGATCCATCACAAATCCTATGGTGGCCAACCTCTCAATATAGCCATTCATCTTTAGTGCATATTGCACTGGAGATGTTCCCTCAACCATCTTAGTGTGGAAGAGCAACCTTGAAGTTTCGAACCTTTCAAAACATGCTTACTCTTCAAAAAGCTCCCTTATATGATAGACTATGGAATTAGCATCCATAGCCTCATGCTGCTTTCATAACTCAGTTGCCATAGTAGCAAGCATAATACAGCTTGTCATCTCACTATCATCGAGATGCTTTTGATATGCCTTCTGAACATCTTTAGAAGCATTAGTAGTAGGGGGATTTGGGAATGCCTCATTTAGGGCATAACCAATCTTTTCGATTTGAGAACTATTCTTAAATTTCTTAGCCAATCCAAAAAATAGCCCCAGTTAGCTTATTTGACTCCATTAATGATTGCAAATTCACACTTGTCATGATGATGATTCTAGCAACCTAGATGTAAAATAAAGTATGTTTGAATGTACATGAAAATGCATGTTTATTAGGTCTTTAATAAATTGCATTATGACTCCCATTATTTTATTACAAAACCATAGCCCCCACTATGAACCTGAGAGAACCTCTAAGGAAGTTCTCCCAGTGGGTCGATATCCAACTAGCTAAGAATAACCTTGAGGGAACTCAGTAAGCCATCATTAATTTGGTTGGTAGGTATCTAATCCATAACAATTGCATTATTCATGCAACTATTGAATCTTATGTTATCAACTAATTGATGTGTGCATATACATTGGGCTCTAAACTCTTGATGTCACATCCGTTAATTTAAACTTAAGTCATGCGAGTTGTTAAATCGACTCATCAGATTGACCGAAGTCTAAATTTGGATTTTTATTGAAAAATAATTAAAATAATGGAAATTAAGTATGTAAAATAGCTAATAAAGTGTTTAAAATATTTTAAGATGTTAAATTTTGGTAAAAGGACTAAACTGTAAATTTTGAAAAGTTTAGGGGTTAATTTGCAAATTACTGAAAATTGGAGGATTTATTGGGATAATCATAAATTAAATGCATGAATTGGGACATTTTAAGCATGTGGAGGTTGGCTTAACCAAGTGGCAACCCTTAATTGGCCATATAACATGCATGAATGAGATATTTAATTTATATAAGCTTAAGTGTCCCATAATTAATTAAGTTTGTCATCTTTCTCTTAATTGTATTTCCTTCTTCATTATCACTCTTGATATATAATTTTGCCATCATTAAGTGTCTTCCATGATTCTTGAAGTACAATACACCAAGTGGCAAAGTTTAAGAAGCTAATTAACATACATGCATTTAGCATTAATGAAAGCTTCTAGATTGAGCTTAGGTGTCCCCCCATCTTAATAACTTTTGTCATTTTCTTCTTGATATTTTCTCTTCTTCCTTATCCATTTTCATTGAGGAAAATTTTGTTCTCTACACCATCCCACGTTTCCCTCTTGATCAGCCATAACCAAAGCTTGATTCTAGTGAAATAATGTGGGAAAAAAAAAGAGAAAAGGCATGGGAAATTCCATTTTTCATTCTTAAGGAAGCTTAAAAGAGTAAGGAGAAAGGGAGAAATTAGGTTTATGAATTTTTAATGATATGTTTATGAACTTTAGTAATTCAAAGTGACAAGGATTTGGCTCAAAGCAGCAAAGGAAAAGGGAAAGAGAAGTAAAGAGAAAGAAAAAAGAAAAAGAGAGGTTTGTACATAACCTAAGGCAATAGCCTATTTTATTTTTTTTATTTGCATGATTTAATTATTTGGCATGTTGATGACTCTGAATTAATAGTATTTTGTGTTGAAAACCTTGGGGATGCATGTTTGCTAGACTTAGGATTTAACTTGGTAAAAATTGAATGTAATTAGTTGTATGTTCCTTGCTGGAAATTGATGCGCAGTGTGCACTTAAACTATTATCACTTAATTTTTGGAACTCGGTTTTTCATGTTGTCATTGGGTTTGAAATCTAAGACATAGGGCTATAATTTTAATTCAGACCATAAAACCTGAATATGTCTGTAATTGTCTAGAAAAATTCATAACGTTCGAACTTAGAATATGTCCAGAAAATTCTAGGCATAATTGTTAGTGACCAGTTAGTATTAATTTTATCATATCTTTTGATAAAAGAACTCAGAATTAAGTAATTCAAGTTGCGTACTAAAGCTAAGATCCAGATATAAAATTGGTAAGAAGATCATGTAACTAAATTCAGAACTTAGTAGGACCAAAATTAAGGTCCAAAGTAGAGAACAGAATTTGCCAGTGACAGGGTAGAATATGAGTTGAGGAATGAAATGAGTAAAATGATGAGAACTTTGTTATATTATGTAAATATTATTTTAATTGAGTGATTATGTGATTATTTTGAGACATTACATGTATGAAAAGTGTGAAATTAATTGTTATGAATTTTAATGAAATTATATAAGCCCTATAACACCTAACTAGAACCAACTTAGGATAGTTTGGCATGCCAAATAGGGGGGACTATGATGAAAATGAAAATCATTAATGGTATGATTATTGAAGCCGGTAATGGCACTGTTATCTACGCTGGTAATGGCACTTATATGCGCACATTATATTGCCCGAGTGGCACTATTAAGTGCTTAGATGACAACTTCGTTATCCTAGTCAGTGGTTCATAGGTGTCATGGGCAGTAAAATGCTATAATAATAATAATGATTTGATAAAGTAAAATAAATATAAGATATAAAATTATAAAATTTATGAAATGTAAGTTGCATGAAAAAAAAAGTTTGAGTGTCTTGGACATAAATAAAAAGGTTATAGTAAATAAAGAAGTTATGGAAAATAAATGGATTATTGAAAATAAAAAAAAATGGAACTATAATTTGTGACATGAATAAAAAGATGATTGAGTGTTTTGGGCATAAATAAAGAAGTTATGGAAAATAAAAATGGAATTAGGAATTGTAACATGGTTAATTATGATGGGTTATGTAATATGTGTTCATAAAATAAATAAGTATGAGATAATACAATATAATTTGATGTCTATACATGCTAGAATACCATGATTTGCATGAGAATATGATTAAGCATGAGTTGATATATGATAATGCATGATTGCATAAAATAGTTTATTGCCTTATTTATATGCACCACTAAGCCAATAGCTTAGCGTGGGAGTTCTCTCATGTAGATTTAGTGAAGAATAAATAGAAGATAGTAGATAAAGCCAGCGGTGACCTAATCCAGTAAAGCAACCTGTTTCACACATTGTAGGTTACACAAATTTTGTATATTATCTTGTACATTTTATTTTGTAGTATTTGTAAAATAAACAATATGTTTTGTAACAAACATGTTATGATATAAAAATGTAGTTTATCTTTCATGCTATGATTTCTTTTATAATGCAAAGAAATAAATAGTAAATGAAAAAAAATGAATGATTTTCATGTATACAAATTTTGAAAATGATATTTTAACTGATGACGTCAGCGTAGCACACCCTCATCCGGGCACGAGTTGCTGGGGTGAAGGGGTGTTACACTTGATATGTGTACATCTCATGTACACTAACCCAACTTCGCCTCCTATACACATTAACCTTGGCGCAAATCCAACAAGCTAATGATATCAGTTAAATCCAATGCATTAATTATGAAATCTAATTTCAATAGTTTGAACATATTGTTATAGAGTGAGCATGAGGCAACTCAACAACCCTAACTCTAGAAGAACTCTGGTTCTCCTCATATTAATGAAAGGCATAAGACTTAATTGTTTATTTGGTGAGGGATTTATTTGTTAAGTCTCATCATGTTATTAGTGCATGCTTTTATATATCATACATTCATCAGATGAAAATATAAAGATAGTTACATTAACTATATGACATGATTATGGATATACTAAACTCAATCTCTTGAGCCATAGAGAAATTGACAAGGTCTTACCTAGGTATATGTATAAGTTTACAACCCAAAATAGAAATCAAATTCCTATTTCTAAGCCTACTTGTTTAGGGCACCACCTCATTTGCTTCTTTCTCCTTTATATCTCCATTCTATCCGATTCCTATGTAATCTAATTACATATTTCAAAGTATAGAAAACCTCAATTTACATTTGAGGGGAGTAAGATGAGAAAAGAAACACACATGAAAGAAAGAGATGCCAATTAGGCCAACTGCTGTCCAGCAACACGCGTAGGCCCGTGCCCCCCTAAACGATTTTTCCATATAATCTCATCGCGATCAGTACCAAAATAATTCTCTCATATTTTTGGATCCCATACAAGACCATTTTACTCATTCTTCATATCTCCAATGCGTGTGACCCATTCGATTTCAGGTTATGTTGGCCACTTAAATTAACAATTAATTTAAGCAAGTCATGAGTGGTATCTAGCAACACATCATGACCCCAAATTGACCAGAAAGTCAGTAGTTTGACTACGAACCTTTCCATAGACAATTTCCATGCAATTATTCCTTTCACATTCTATACCCCACTTAGTCAAATGATGGATATGTGTTAACTCCTACTAGATTGACTACATCACATCTAGTATAAGTAATATTAGTTATTGTCCCTAAGGCTCATTACTCTATTAGACATGTCATTGAAGACTATCTTCATGAAATTTCCACTCCAGCCAGAATTTCCCAAGTAATGACCCCTACAAGAGGCCATGGGTACACATTCTATCTATCAATAGTGGTGAATCCTTTATTGGTTACCCAATTACCTTCAAATACCTCAAGCTATATCCAGTCACCACCCTATGAGCAACCTCTCTAAGGTAATAAAGAATAGTATCAAAACAAATAATCAGTATTCAAGATATCCTTGATTACCTCAAGTTTAAGGATACTTGCACCATTGGTATGTTGAGACTATCATTGACATTTAGGCCAATGTTGCGATTGACCGAAATTCGCCGCACTGAACTGATCGAGATCTAAATTCGGACATGAAATAATAATAATAATAATAATAATAATAATAATAATAATAATAATAATAATAATAATAATAATAATAAATATGAGAAAAATATTTTGGATATTATTAATTGAGAATTTTGAATTTCGAAATTAAAATTTAGACAAAAATAATATTTTGCTGAATGAAATTGGAATTTACAATGTTTTAACACATATTTTAAGATGGTATAAAAATAGAATATTCTTTATATAAGGAAATGAATATTCTTTGGATTATAATAAAGTAAGAGTGATTTAAATTAATGGACCAATGAGTGACAAGATTATCTAATTATTCCTAACCATCCACCTAATTCAACTATAAAAGTCAACTTTCACATTTTTGCCTTTATTCTTCTTCTTTCTCATCTTAAACAAACCAAAAACTCTCTATTCTTGTCCTTTGTTGTCGTGACATACCTCCCATTTTCGTTTTTTTTTTCTTCAATCAAAGCTAAGGCTAAATGGAAAAAGGGTTGGGTTAGTAAGATCAACAAGAAGGTGAAGCAAGTTGAGAAAAACTAAGGAAGAGGAAAGAAGAAAGGAAGAGGGAAAAAGGAAAATTTTGGTCATTTTGAAGATCCACAAAGGTGAGGTTAGATTTTTCATCTTCTCACTTTTCTTCTTCTCTTTTCTTCTTCTCTTTTCTTTGATTTTGGGGTTAATTACCATTAAATTTGGTAATTTAAGATTATTAGTATGTTAATGGTGATTAGTGTGTTTAGTGCTTGATTAGTGTGAAATTTGTTGTTAGGCCAAGAAGGTGAACAATCTTTGAACCATAATCAAAGAGGAAGTAAGGGCAAGGAGAAAGCTAACTATGAGGAAGAGAATAGTGGAGAGAAGTAGACTTTTAAAGGTACGTACTTTTGACAAAAATTCAATATGGAAAATGTTGATTTTTGATTTTGTGAGATTATGTGTAATTGTGTATGTAATTCTTGATATTTTGATTGAGTGATGAGTTGGTGATTAAATGATCCCATGAATGTGAAAATAAAAATTTGAATATGGGGTTGATGCATGAAGATGAAAATTGTAGGAATTAATTGAAGTGCTGGAAAATTTATCTTATAAACAGTGTCTACTTTTCTGGTCATAACTTAAGTTTTGGAAATTATTTTTGAGCATTTAGAAATGTAAGACATAGAGTTTCAACTTTCATTTATACCATTAAACCTGAATATGTCTGGAATTAGGTGTAAAATGGACTCAAAATTCAAACTATAAATTTATCCATTAAATACTGGGTAGAATGGAACGAATGTAGCTTAGAGAAAAATTCATAACTTTTGCTAAAAAATTTAGGTTTAATGTGATTCCAATTGAAAATTAAAGATAAGACATGTACCTACATTTTGTTAGTTGATCACATGTCAAAATTCCTTCTAAATATAGACAAAAAATGCATGACAATATAAGGCATAAATGTTGTCCAGAATATGGCAGTTTATAGATATGTGTTGGTTGTTGAATTTTGTTATAGAAAAATATATTAATTGACTTTTCTTATAGTTATAATGATTAAATGAGCAATTATGATATTGTAAAATATTTAATGGAGATTATTGCATTTATGTGATATTATATTAGTATTATATACTTAATTTATGTAAATAATAATAAATGTAACAAATATAATTAAGCCCTATAACATCTAGTTGAGAACTATAAATTGGGATAAGTTCACATGCCAATAAATTGAGATTTAATTTACATCTGCACTAAGAAATAGTGCTAGATTTGAAATTACGTAGGCACTAAGAAATAGTGTTGAGTTCGAATTTACGTAAGCACCAAAAAGGTGCTGAGTTATTATTAAAAGTAGACATTAAATGCTGAGTTATAAAATAATTAAGTAGGCGCCAAATATACTATCGGAGAGCAGAAACTTTGTATCCAATATTTAGTTCCAGTCTAAGATGTTATGGGTTATCAAATAAATAGACAAAAATATAAATTATTAAATTGATATTTTAAATTGTATGTCTTGTATTGTTAAAGAATTTCAATTACGATAAATGAATGAAATGTTATAATTGATGAAATGTTTATTTTTTCTTGACATAGATGGTATTGATGTTATTTGAATGTTTTGTTATGGTTCGTAAATTAATTGTAATTTATAAAATTTTATTTTAGAAATATTTATATAATTATTGGATAGTTGCCAAATGTACCACTAAGCTAGTAGCTTATCGTGTGTGTTTCACACGCAGATAAATAGATGTAGCTATTGCGTTAGGGTGACAGAAGAAAAGGGAAACCCCAAGATCAAATTGTAGCAGTTTATTTTCTTTTTGTATGTTTTGGAAATTATATTGTAAAAATTAAATTTTAAGAATTTATTTTGATGTAAATTTGTGGCATGTAGGATTTATAAAGAGTGAATTTTGTACTATATACTTGGTATTATTTCTAAATGTATTTCCAAATATTATGGTTTAATGACTGAGTTCATTTAAATCGAAATATTTACATCATTAGTTACATATTTAAATGATATAAAAAAAAAGAAGTATAGTAATAAATATTATGCTAATAATAAACTCGAAAACAAAAAAGAAAAAAATATTATACAATAAATTGAGCATTTTTTTTACAAAAATAAGCTTAGTAGCACTTCCATACATTATTAATGACTGGTAGGGTAAAGGAGCGCTACATTTAGGGATATCAGAGCTCAGGCTAATTGATTCTTAAACGGTGGGTGTAAAATAGAAAGTGTGTCTTATGCATATGCATACAATGCGGCAATTATCTGATTTGGGTTCATTCCTATGGTTTTATAGGTATATATGGATTCAGGATTGGAACAAGATTTATTGGAAGATGAACTGAGTAATAGTCTTTCAGACTCGACCAATCTTAGACAACCTCCATCAGTGAGAGATTTTAGACTGAGTATAGTAGCTCTGCTGAGAGCAGAGGGACAGGCTAATTTAGGACATGAACCTTTCATGGAGTAGATAGTTAATTTTGACAAAGGCACCAGTGTTGTCACAACCTTCTACAGGAAAAGATTATATGGTATATAGTGATGCTTCCCTTAATGGTTTGGGCTGCGTACTAATGCAAAAAGGCAAAGTGATCGCTTATGCTTCCAGACAATTGAAACCTCATGAGAGAAATTATCGGACACATGATTCAGAACTAGCACCATTGTGTTTGCATTGAAAATATGATGACACTACTTGTATGGCGAGCAATGTTATATCTATACAGACTATAAAAGTCTAGAATATTTGCCTTTACAAAAGAAACTCAATTTGAGACAAAGGCGATAGCTAGAATTAATCAAAGACTACAATTGTATCATTGATTATTAGCCAGGCAAGGCCAATATGGTAGCTGACGCTCTAAGTAGAAAAACTCTGGCAGTAAATGTTAAAACTTAAATTTAGTAAGTGAACAAGATTAAAAAAAATGAAATAATAAGTAATTTATATATATTATTTTGACAGAATTACGGATTCAACCCACATAGATTCAACAAGTAAAGGACAATCAGAAGCAAGACACGAAATTAAAGGAAATCTTTGAAATGGTGAAAAATGGTGAAAAACTATAATTTACTATTGAAGCATATGGGAGTTTAAGGCATAAAGGCAGGTTATGTGTGTTAGACATACTAGAATTAAAACAAGATATTTTGAAAGAGGCTCACAATGTTATTTATGCAATGCACCTGGGAAGCAACAAAATGTATCATGATTTGAAGGCATATTAATGGTGGCTAGGAATGAAAAGAGATATCACAGAGTATACAACCAGATGTTTAACTTGTCAGCAAATGATGGCTGAGCATTAAGTACCAAGTGGATTATTGTA
The DNA here is from genome assembly GCA_023653625.1 of Triadica sebifera. Lineage (NCBI taxonomy): Eukaryota > Viridiplantae > Streptophyta > Magnoliopsida > Malpighiales > Euphorbiaceae > Triadica > Triadica sebifera. Next base: position 23,840,569 of record CM042905.1, on the reverse strand, counting down.
GTCAATTGCAATTCCGGAGTGGAAATGGGAAAGGGTTACAATGGATTTTGTTTCTGGGTTGCCTTTGACACAAAAGAGGCATGATGCAGTATGGGTAGTGATAGATCGGCTCACCAAATTTGCTCATTTTCTATCGATCAAGATGGATTATCCACTTAACCATTTGTTAGAGATCTATGTTAATGAAAAATTTGTTTACATGGTCTGCTAGTTTCAATCATCTTAGATCAAGACTCGAGGTTCACTTCACAATTCTAGAAAATTTTGCATCAAGCAATGGGTACTTGACTCAATTTCAACACAACTTTCCACCCACAAATATATGGACAATCAGAGTGGCTCATACAAATATTGGAAGATATGTTGAGGAGTTGTGTGATGGAATTTGAAGGCAGTTGGGACAAACATCTTCCATTGATAGAATTTACCTACAATAATAGTCACCAAGCCATATGGGAGGAAGTGTAGAACGCCTCTATATTGGATTGAGCTTAGTGAAGAGAAAGTAGTGGGTCTAGAGTTAGTGCAGCAGACAAAGGAAAAAGTGAGAGTAATAAGAGATAGGCTAAAAGCTACTGCTGATAGACAGAAATTATATGCAAATTTGAAAAGGAGGGATATTGAGTATACCATTGGTAACAAAGTATTCTTAAAAGTTTCAACTTGGAAAAGGATTTTCTGATTTGGAAAGAAAGGAAAGTTGAGTGCTAGGTTCATTGGAACATACGAGGTACTTGAACACATAGGTCTCGTGGTGTACAAATTAGCTCCACTACTAGAGTTAGACAAGATTCACAATGTATTCCATGTGTCCATGTTGACAAGATATCGATCGAATCCATCTTATATCATATCAGCAGAACCTATAGAGATACAACCAGATCTAACTTATGAAGAGAAGCCAGTGGAAATTCTAGCTCGAGAAATGAATGAGCTACGAAACAATAAGGTACCATTGGTAAAGGTTCTATAGAAAAATCATAATTTGGGAACAAGCAACTTGGGAAAATGAAGAGATGATGAAGGCTTAGTATCCACAATTATTCCACTCCAATTAAAAAGGTAAAATTTGAGAACAAATTTTTTTTAAGGAGGGAAAAATTGTAATGCCCAATAATTTAGGCCACGGTTGCAGTTGACCGAAATTTGATGCGCCAAACTGATTAGAGTCTAAATTCGGACATGAAAAAATTAAAATAATAATAAAATATGAGAAAAATATTTTGGATATTATTAATTGAGAATTTTGAAGTTCGAAATTAAAAATTAGAAAAAAAATAATTTTTCGCTGAACGAAATTGGAGTTTACAGTGTTTCTGACACAGATATTTTAACAAGGTATAAAAATGGAATATTCTTTATTTAAGGAAAGGTATATTCTTTTGATTAAAATAAAGTAAGAGTGATTTAAATTAATGGACCAATGAGGGACAAGATTATCTAATTAATCCTAACCACCCACCTAATCCAACTATAAAAGTCAACTTTCACATTTTTGCCTTTATTCTTTTTCTTTCTCATCTTAAAAAAACCAATTACTCTCTCTTCTTCTCCTTTGCTGCTATGACATACCTCCCATTTTCTTTTCTTTTTTTTCTTCAATCAAAGCTAAGGTTAGTTGGAAAAAGGGTTGGATTAGTAAGATCAACAAGAAGGTGAAGCAAGGTGAGCAAAACTAAGGAAGAGGAAATAAGAAAGGAAGAGAAAAAGAGAAGGAAAATTTTGGTCATTTTGAAGATCTACAAAGGTGAGGTTAGATTATTCATCTTCTCACTTTCTTCTTTTCTTTTCTTTGATTTTGGGATTAATTACCATTAAAGTTGGTAATTTAGGATTATTAGTATGTTAATGGTGATTAAAAATTGATTAGTATGTTTAGTGCTTGATTTGTGTGAAATTTGTTGTTAGGCCAAGAAGGTGAACAATTTTTGAACCATAATCAAAGAGGAAGTAAGGGCAAGGAGACAGCTAACTACGAGGAAGAGAAGAGTGAAGAGAAGTAGACTTTTTGAGGTATGTACATTTGGCAAAAATTCAATAGGAAAAATATTGATTTTTGATTTTGAGAGATTATATGTAATTGTGTATGTAATTCTTGATATTTTGATTGAGTGATGAGTTGGTGATTAAATGATGCCATGAATATGAAAATAAAATTTGAATATGAGGTTGATGCATGAAGATGGAAATTGTAGGAATTAATTGAAGTGTTGGAAAATTCGTTTTATAAATTGTGTCTAATTTTCTGTTCATAACTTAAGTTCTAGAAATTATTTTAGAGTGTTTCTTATTGGTTTGGAAATTACTTCAATTTTCATTTAGATCATTAGACCTGAATATGCCTGGAATTAAGTGTAAAATGGACTCAAAGTTTGAACTAGAAATATGTCCAGTAAAATACTAGACAGAATCAAATGAACGTAGCTTAGAGAAAAATTCATAACTTTTGCTAAAAAAATTGGTTTAATTTGATTCCAATTAGAAATTAAAGATAAGACATGTACCTACATTTTGTTAGTTGATCACTTGTCCAAATCAATCTAAATATGGACGAAAAATGCAGGGCAATATAAGGCATAAATGCTATTAAGAATAGGGCAACTTGTATATATGTGTTGGTTGTTGAATTTTGTGATAGAAAAAATATATTAATTGACTTTTCTTATAGTTATAATGATTAAATGAGAAAGTATGATTTTGTAAAATATTTAATGGAGATTTATTGCATTTATGTGAAATTATATTAGTGTTACATACTTAATTTATGTAAATAATAATAAACGTAAAAAATATAATTAAGTACTATAGCATCTAGTCGAGAACAAGAAATTAGGATAAGTTGGCATGCCAATAAAATGGTAGAAATGTAGGATTTAAAAAATATTGCTGAGATTTAATTTACGTAGACACTAAGAAGTAATGCTAAGTTTGAAATTTACATAGACACTAAGAAATAGTGTTGATTTCAAATTTATGTAGAGACCAAAAAGGTATTGAGTTATTATTAAAAATGTAGGCGCTAAATGCCGAATTATAAAATAATTAAGTAGGCGTCGAGTATACTTTCAGATAGCAGAAACCTTGTATCCAATGTTTAGTTCTATTCTAAGATGTCGTAGACTATCAAATAAATAGACAAAAATATAAATTATTAAATTGATATTTTAAATTGTATGTCTTGTATTGTTAAAGAATTTCAAGTATGATAAATGAATGAAATGTTATAATTGATGAAAAGTTTGTTTTTTCTTGACATAAATGGTATTGATATTATTTGAATGTTTTGGCATGGTTAGTAAATTAATTGTAATTTCTAAAATTTTATTTTAAAAATATTTATATAATTATTGGATAGTTATCAAATATACCACTAAGTTAGTAGCTTACACGCATAGATAAATAGACGTATCTGCTGCGTTATGACGATTGAAGAAAAGGAGAACCCCAAAATCAAATTGCAATAGTTTATTTTATTTTGTATGTTTTGAAAATTGTATTATAAAAATTAAATTTTAAGAATTTTTTTATGTAAATTTGTGGCATGTAGGATTTATAAAAAGTGAATTTTGTAATCTATATATTTGGTATTATTTGTAAATGTATTTCTAAATATTATGGTTTAATGAATGAGTTCTTTTAAATCAAAATATTTGCATCATTAGTTACATATTTAAATGATATAAAAAAAAGAAGTATAGTAATAAATATTCCGTTAATAATAAATTCAAAAACATAAAAGAAAAAAATATATATTATACAATAAATTGAGCATTGGTTTTTTTTACGAAAATAAGCTTGGTAGCACTTCCATACATTATCAACGACTAGTCAAGTAAGGAAATACTACACCCGCGTGGGTTGTTAGCCTACCAGGAGAGCTAGCAGCTGACCTAATTGGCCTTAATTGGCCAATTAAGGCTAATTAAGGTAAAAACCCCAAAATCCTTCCCTTTGTCTTGTACATATTTTACCTAGACTATTTTTGAGGTAAAAATATTTTTGAAATGTTTAAAAGTCTGAAATTTGTTTTTAGAAATTAAGAAATTCAAAAAAGAAAAGTAGTAGTTATTTTTTATATTCTCTCAAATTGAGCATACACCATTGCTAGCACTTTAAGGTGTGCTCAACCGTTTCTCTTGTAGTTTTTTTTCATATTTTCACATGGATTAACATTGGAGACATCCTGAAATGCATTGTTGTGGTTTGCAATAACCCAATAAGGTGAAATTTTGAAGAATAAATCAAGAAATTACAAGGTATAATTTCTTACTTCTATGTTTTGATAAATGAGTTTTAATAGAACAAGCAAGATTCTTATTTCGGGTTTTGAAAATTTAATTTTTCCGCTTCATTTTATGATTGAGATTCGTCTTCAAAACCCAACACAAGATTGTGAGCTTTCCTTCTTATTAGGTTATCACAAACCTTAAAAATTCAGAGCTTATGGATTTCTCTAATAGTATCCACGCAAAGTAGCGAAGAAAATACCCTCAAAGGCTATCAGGTGTCAAAATACCAAGGTGCTAGCAATAGTAATTCAACTTGAGAGAGAAGAAGAAGAATAGAGAATAACTTTTATTTTCTCAAGGTAGGAACACTCTTTTTGAGCCTTTTTCAGGGTATTTATATGTCCTCTAATCATAATTAGGTTAGGACATTTAAAACCCTACATTTTGCTTCCTATTAAGAGTGAAGATCTGTATAATTACATATCATCATGCACTCAAAGGGTCATCATGCTCATGATAGCCTTATAGGCTGTCTCTATGCACATAGCATGAGGCTTTCTATCGTGCATGCGAGGATGCCCTCACACGCATGACAACAAGTCTTCATTCTATCGCATGCACGACAAAATGGAACCTTACACATCACGTGCAAATGACACATAACCCCTTTAGCTTTCATACACGAAACTCTTTCACAAAACATTCTCTCTCATATTTTTGGATCCAATCCAAAGTCCATTTCACATTTCCTTTATACCTTATATGTGTGTGACCCATTAGGTTTCTGGTTATGTTGGCAGCTCAAATCATCATGTAATTTAATGTAGATCATGAGTGGTATCTAACAACATATCATGACCCCCAATTAAACGAAAAGTATATGGTCTGATAATAAACCCTTCCATAGACAATTACCATGCAATTTATCCTTTCACCAAGCTATACCTCATTTGGTTTAGAGTATGAACTATGTGTCAACTCCCACTTGAATAATTATGTCACACTTAGTCATGGACTAAAATTAGTTCTTGTTTATAAGACTCATTACTCTATTAGATATGTCCTTCAAGACCTTCTTCAAGCAAGTCCACTTTGGCCAAGGATTTTTGAGTAATGATCTCTACAAGAGGCCATAGGCATACTCTCCTTCTATTTAGGAGTGGAGAATCCTTTATTGACTACTCAACTTCCTTCAAACACTTCATGTTATACCTAATCACCAGCCCATGAGTAACCTCTGAAAGGCAACAAGAAATGGAGTCAAAGTTTAGAACTTAGTATCCAAGATAACTTTGAGCATCTCAAATCTAAGGATACTTGCACCATTGCTATGATGAGACTATCACTTACATTGAATAGATATCTATGTAATTGTCTCATAGTAGGTCCTTTAATGTACTTGACTACTCTAGCAAGCATCCACATATTAACTCTAAACATATCATGTCTTCAGCTTATGAGATTATATGTTTAACCTAGTGAAGGAGTATAACATGTGCTATTTGTTCGAATTAACAATGTCTTGTCTTATTAATCCTATGACTAGGGATCATTTAGGTATAAACACAACTGCACATGATAAGAATCTCATTATCATGATCTCATCATGATTTCCTTTATGTTGTGTTTTATACCAACGACTTCATTAAATGGTTTAAGATCTATATCAGTTCATATGCAATGAATATCATATAATGAAAATGTCTTTTAATAATAAATGAGTACATCAAGTGCCTAAGGTGATTACCTCTAGGGCAACTCTCTAATAGCAAATTTGCAGCAACAGATTTCTAAAGTTATAAGTATGGAGCCACATCCCATTCCAACTCCTCCACTACAACCACCAAAAGCCAAAATTACAAATAAACAAGCTCTATAAGTATGGAGCCACATATTTTTTGGGTTCAAAAGATGATAACCCTGCTACTGTAGAATATTGGATAGAGAAAAATTGAGATGGCCTATGATGAGCCTGAGGTCACCACTAACCAAAAACCAAAGTATGTTATATCTCTACTATAGGAGAATGCTTTATGACTAGTGGAAATCAATATTACTGAAAATTAGATATTCCCCAGCTTGTGACATAAGACTTTTTCATTACTGATTTCAAGGAGCAATATGTCCTTAGGGCCTATATATATAAGAAAAAAGTGTTTTTGAGCCTCAAACAAAGAAAGATAATTTTTATCAAGTGTGAAAGGAAATTTACTTGACTGAGTACAATTGGGTTAATTACTGATGAGATAAACAAATGTCGTAAATTTGAAGATAGCCTCAATGTTGAGATTGGAGATTATTTGATTGCACTCTAGCATGCCAATTTCACTAAGTTGGTCTCATCCGCCTTAAGAGTGGAGAAGAGGAAGAGAAAGAGAGTAGAGGAAGTTTCCAAGTAGACAGCAGCTCGAGTAGCCCAAACTACAAGAAAAAAGGGTCAATACAATATATGATAGACACAAGGCAAGAGTCAAGGATAGGGACAGGGCAAGAGCTACACACAATGTAGCATCATACCTTGTGCATTTCAGTAAAACCTATCCCTATGTCAAATAATCACATATGGCATACTAACAAGACATAAGGTCCTATTAATAGTGGTAGTAAATTTTTTTTTATCATATCCTGTAATATCATTCAATGAATTTTCAAGTCAACATTAAGGTTTTCACCACAATATAATATATCACATCTATTAAAACTTAACTTTACATCTGAAGGATTATGGGTTGCTTCCATTTATACATTTCAAAACTAATCTAAAGTGACTATACATGTTCAAACATATAAGCCCAAAATACATATGACATGTTTTCATGTTCGTGTGGAATGTAAGGAGAAAGAGTGATGAGGCTCGACCAGTAACTTGTGTTCCATGTCTTCTATATGTTGCTCAAAATAAGCTATCACTTTCCTTTACCAAAAAATGATGCAATTTGATGAGTTACGACTCAATGAGAGTAATCATCAAACAAGCTCTAAAGTACCAAGCAACTCATAGTAACAAATCACAAATCCAATGCATACCATGTATTCCATTTCATTCATCAGAATCATATAGTTACCAGTAAAATTAAAGCATATCATCTTTAGTATTTATATATGCACATGCTTTGGTTATTTCATTTTGTTGTAACCAAGTTAAATAGACATTGCCCCAGGTATCCATGTGAACATTTGCATTTTCTAGCTAGCTTGATCATTTGGTTCATTCGCACATTTTTTGGGTCATAGGCCTCTTCTTTTGCTTTACAATATCAATTAACTAGTCACAATGCCCTTTTATTCCATATGAATATGCATTGCAACTAAGCACTCATCAACCATTGTATTTTTATCACATATACCATGTAACATCCTTGACCTTCCCCACATGCATATCCACATGCATTTCATTTGAACATATGCATCTTTCATATAATCCAATTGAACACGTGCATTTCATACGTATTTTCATAGGAACAATTTCATGGCATGCACTAGCTACATGTCCTAGTATTTGGCAATTGTATCGAGTCGCACGTGTGTACTTATAACCTAAAGGAGGATAACAAAGTATTAGAAATAAATTGAATAAGGTGACTAAATTAAAGTAAGCAAAATGACTAGATTAAGATTAGTAAACATTTACATTGTTAATTTAGTTAAATCGGGCCAAATAATTAAGTTTTATTATTGTATGAATTAGTGAAATTATAAATATATGTGTTATGTATCTGTATACCAAACTTAAGGTTTATATGTCTTGTATATTTTGAGTTATGGTGAATGGAACCATGATTGTTCCACAGTTTGAACTGCCTGCTTAGTGCCATGGGTAGTTCTAGCAACTTGTGTAGCCATTTTGAGCTCCTTAGAGATATATTATCTAAATTATCAAAACATGAAAGTTATAGGTATATGGCTTAGCTAAATTTGGGCACCAATTTCAGCTTAATATGTTATGTATAGACTATGTTATGGCATTTTTAAGTCATACTGGTCCGGAAGCCAATTCTATTCTGAACCAGTGAAATGTTTCTTATAATTTGAAGGCCTTAGAGACATAATTGATAAAATTTGTATACATGAAAAATTTTCCATTTGAACCCATATAATTTTTTGTAAATTTTCATTGAAATATGACTTATATATTATAATTTATGATGAACCAAAGTTGGTACCCTGAAACTGCCAAAGGGCATAAAACAGGGCAAAAAATAGAACACACTTAGAAATTCCACCAAAAATTGTACAATGCTCCAATTTCTCTAAAATTTGAGTATGTTATATAATTATATGTTTTTTTAGTTATGAATAAGAATCAGATTAATTGGTCAAGTATATAGAAATATATAGGCTAAACAGTCCCATAAGGTCACACTGCCTCATAGGAAAAAAAATCTTAGTTATTGATATGAACAATGCATGTTAATTTGTTTAAGCCCCATTAAGTCTCCCTAATCATGATTTAATCGATTATATTTTCATATTAGGCTCACAACATATTGGAGACCCACAAGGAGGGATAGACAATAAGTTAGGGGTCAGAATCAAAGGAGAAAGGTGAATCTAATTATCAATTGAATTCTTTAGTGCATATGAATGTTGCTTGCTATGTGATTCATATGATTCTTATTATTTGTCATTGATAATATGATGATGGATAATTTGTGTCATTTTTGGTACATATAAGTGGTATACATGTGGTATATTTGAGGTATATGTTTGACATATGTGATAAATATACATGTTATATGTATAGTATTTGCAAGGTATATGCGTGGCATATGAGGTATATATGTGGTATATGTATGGTATATGTGATAAGATACAATGGTTAGTGAATACTTAAGTACAAGTACATATGCATATTGACTTAAAAGGCATTGCGACTAGTTAATTAATATTGCAAAGCAAAAGAAGAGACCTATGGCCCAACAAATGTGCAAATGAAACAAATGATCAAGCTAGCTAGCAAATGCAAATATTCACATGAAAAATGTTCACATGGAAAACTCAGGGCAATGTTTGTTTAACTTGGTCACAACAAAATGAAATAAGCAAAGCATTTGTATACATAAAGAGTAATGATTATATGTTTCAACTTTATTGATATTTATATGATACTGATGAATGGAATGGAATGGAATACATGGTATGTATTGGATTTGTGATTTATTACTATTAGTTTTTCGGTACTTTAGAGCTCATTTGATGTTTATTCTCACAGAGCTGCAACTCATCAATTTGCATCATTTTTCAGGTAAAAAGGGTGATTGCTCATTTTGAGTAGCGTATAGAAGACATGGAACATAGGTGACTGGCCGAGTCTCATCATTCTCTATCCTTGCATTCCACATGAGCATGAAAATATGTCATCTGCATTTTGTATTTACATGTTTGAATATGTATAGTCATTTTGGAATGGGTTTTAAAAATGTACAAATGAAAGCAGCTCGTAAATACTTATGTGCAAAGTTTATGTTTTAATATATGTGATATATCGTATTGTGGCGAAAGCCTCAAAGTTGAATTGCAAATTCATTGAATGATATTACAGGATATGAAAAAAATTTATTACCAATGTTAATAGGGTATTTTTCCTTTCTAATCTGCTATGTGTGATTACTTAATACAGGGATAGGTTATACTTAATTGCATAAGATGTGGTCTTACATACCATAAATATACCACATATATACCACATATGCCACACATATACTTCACATATACTATACATAAACCATGTATATATCACACATGCCAAACATATATCTCAAATATACCACACATATACCACTTATATGTACCACATATGTCACAAATTATCCATCATCTCATTATCAAGATCAAATCGTGACAATCATATGAATCACATAACCATAAATCATCTCACATATCACATAGTAAGCAATATTCATATGCATTAAAGAAATCATTTGATAACTATACTCACCTTTGCCCTTTGATTTCGACCCTTAACTTATTGTTTATCCGCTCCTTGTGGGTCTTCAATATGTTGTGAGCCTAATATGGAAATATAATCGATTAATTTATAACTAGAGAAACTTAGTGTGGCTTAAACAAATTAATGTGCATAGTTCATATATATAGTTAGGATTTTTCCTATGGGAATGTGTGACCTTATGAGACTGATTAGCCAATAACTTTTTCTACAATTTTCCAATTTATTTGATTCTTATTCCTAATTAAAATAACATATAATTATATACCATACTCAAATTTCAAAGAAACTGGAGCATTGTAAAATTTTTGGTGGAATTTCCAATTGTATTTTATTTTAAGCCCTTTGACAGTTTTAGGGTACCAAATTTGGTCCTTCATATCTTACAATCTATAAGTCATATTAAAATGAAACTTGGTAGAAACTTAGGTTAAAATTAAAAATTTTATATGTTTACAACTTTTATCAATTGCGTCTCTAAGGTCCTCAAATTATAAAAAACATTTCACTGGTCTAGAACAAAGTTGGGTTCCATACCAGTATGATTTGTGAAGGCCCTATCTCACTCTATACATAACATATTAAGGTTATAATTATAAAATATTTAGCTAAGACATAAACCTATAACTTTAATGTTTTGATAATTTACATAATCGATCTCTAAGAAGCTTAAAATGGCCAAACAAGTTGTTAGATCTACCCAGGGCAATAAGTAGGGAGTTCAAACTATAGAATAGTCATGATTTCATTCACCATAAATCAACATCAACACGACTTATGAATCTGAAATTTTTTATACATATATATAACACATATATAACATATATATATATACAACTTTCATGTTTTGACCCCACTATAATACTGGATCTATCATATTCAAAACTAAAGAACACAGTAGCTAACTCAGCTAAGGTTCACACTCAAACCAGTTCCAATAAGTTTCCAATATCTTTTCATACACACCAAATTTTGCAAAACTATTTGTATACCCATAAACCTAAGACATAAAGGAAAAACTTTAATGTTTTAAAATTTTCCAGAATACGTTTTTATTGGTATCAAAATCGAGTTCCAAGACACAGGTACAACTTAACCCTAATAGTTCAAACAACACTAGAACAATGGAGAGAATGTTACTTACCAAGAAAGAACTTGAAAGGGATCAATTTGCTACAAAACCTAAGTGAAATAAGAAATAAAAGAAGGATAGAATGGTGGAAGAAGGAGAAGAAATGAACCTGAAGTGAGGGATGCAGAATGGTGAGGAGGAAGATAAGGTCCACCTCCCACCTCTTCATTTTTGTCCTTTTCCCATTTTATTTCTTCTTTTCTTTTCTTTTTCTTTTTCCTTTGTTTCTTTTAATTTTCACTTTATTAATTCAATCTAATAATTTTATTCACATAAATTTTTATTTCATGTCACCATTAAATAAATTATAAAATGGACACTTGCAATTTGGTACAATTACAAAATACTCAGACACGTAGCTAGTGCATCTCGTGAACTTGTCTCTATCAAAATACATATAAAATACACATCTTCAAGTGAAATTTATGAAAATGCATATGTCCAAATGAAATGTATTTAAAAATACGTATGTTGAAAGTCGAGGATGTTACACACGAGGTGGATCTTTTAGGAAGGGATAGCTCTTCAAGGCTACATCTATAGTCAATAGCACTCAGACATAGGCTACTAAAGAGCATGTTCTAGTATGTGGCACCACCACATGAGTTATCGATGAGAGCATAGGATGACTATAAGTGTTGACTTTAAATATGGGCTTAATGAGCATATCAAAAGGGATTGTCCTTTAACTACTAGTAGTGCACCTACCTAGACTACTAGGTCAGCTCCAGCTCTGACCAGATAATAGACTAGTGAAATTCATTTAGGACATACCCAGGTTACCTCTAAGATAGTTGATAAACCCAGACCAAGTCAAGTTCCAGCTAGAGCTTATGCTATAAGGGCTAGAGAGGACTAGGAAGCTACCACAAAATTGTGGGTATGTTTTCCTTATATGACTCATATTATGTTATAATTGATTAAGGTTCCACACATTCCTACATATCTATAAGCACACCAAGATAACATAACATAATTAGTGAGAAACTTGAATATAAGATTAAGGTTACAAACCCTCTAGGTCATAGTGTGATAGTGAACTAAGTATACAAAAGGTATCAATTGATTGTGCATGGGATAGAGTTTCCTGCAGACTTGATAGAGTTACCTTTTCATGAATATGATGTAATTTTCGGCATGGATTACCTTTAACAGCATGGGGTAGTAGTAGACTACAAGATAAAATGTGGTTCTCAAAACAACTGGACAAGGTAATGGAAAGTGAAATGGGTTTGAATATCATTTGTGTGGAGAAACATAGAGAAAGAAATACAAGGTTTGCATATCATTTGAGTTTTGGTCAAATAGACATAATAATATAAAGGTAAAATTTTACTTGGAACTTTGCAACCCATTCATGCTTATGATAATCTAGATTATTGATTTGAATGTGTAAACTTAGAAGCTTGATTATTGTATGCAATAAGCATTATGGCCGACATGGTACAAGGGAAAAGTAGAATTCCTACTTTTTAATTTTTCATTTGTGTAATATTGATTCATCATTATATGTGTCATTTGAATGAAAATGAGATATGAATTTGAATGATAAATTTTACTAAAGATTTTATGTGGTTGAAACAAGAACTTGGTACAATTTTAAGTTGGCAACTTAAGTGAAATTTGGGCATTTGTAATATCACAATATTCTAAAAATTGGTCCAAACACCTAGACTTGAATTATATAATTTTGGATAAATTGGCATGTCTATAAGGATAGTTAAATGGTACCATGGCTAAATGATGAAGACTTACATGCTATGTTCATGCTATTTTTATTGGCTCTACAAAGGAAATGTCCAGTTAATTCGACACCTTAAGGGAAGTATCTCATTATCCAATCAATGTAATTCTAGTCTTTGGGTGCATTGGATAGATTAAAATAAAGGTTAACCAAATTAATATTAGACTAGTTATTATGTGTGTGTTAAACTAAATTCCAATTTATTTTAATTCTGACAATTTTATGTGTTGTGTTTATTTGAATTGTTTAAATAATTTATAATTTGCTATATTGGTATGAGAACTCTAATTTTTACATTCTCAATCCTTTTTTCTCTAAATAATTAACTAGCTATTAAATGTTTATTGAAAAAATTTAAGTATGATTATATTTATATCTTTATACATCATGTTTTTATTTGGTAAGTACAAATAGAGTTTGATTTGCAACAATAGCTTACTTTATACAATAAACACTTGAAATAATACTTCCATATTGCCTTTGTAAATGAAATGTGGTAAATGAAAGATAAATTATTATAATTAAGTGTGCACCACTAGGCTTTATGCTTAGCAAATGTGGTTTTCCTCATGCATAGGTGCAAAGAAAATTGTTGATAACAAATAGAAGCGAACAGAAGGAAGAGATTGGTTCTGAAGACAAAGTTTAGAGTTTTGGAACTTTTTGGGTTGGTTCTACTTTGGATTTTGGATGTATTAAATTTACCTTTCTGCCTTGTATTTTCCATTTGGGAGTTTAGAATTCCATGGTAAAAAAAATTGCATGTAAATATTAAATAGGGAGATTATTAATAACTAAACTGGGTTAGATGTAGGTTTGTTATGATGAAATGCAGTAATTTGTGATACAAAGTTTAAATAGTTACACATTGGTTAATTTACAAAATTAAGTTGAGAAACTTAAGTTGTTGCGAAAATAAATTTTGGGTGTGTACAATAGGTTCAAAATGGTGATGAATCCAAATGCATCAGAATAACATATGACTGAGTTTATATTTTGCATTGATTAATTTGAATTAGTTGATCGTAAGTACAGGTTTGAAATGTCATATTGACATGCTAGAAAAAGAGACGAGACTCTGCTGAGATTCCCAAAAACTTTTAAACTAAAAAATGCTCAAGTAATGATCATCATAATGCATGATCATTAGGCAAAACATTAAACAAGTAAGCAAAACTAGAGTTCATCTTATTAACTATAAAAATAAAAGCATTGTTTGCCTTAAAAAGATTTGAAATATTAACTTATTTATAGAAAAAGATAATATATTTCTATTTCAACTTTTTCAGGTAGCTTGCCTCCTGGATCTCCAAATTTTAAGTCAGCAATCTTGAATAGCTCCTCTTCCCAATCTTCATTCTCACTAACAAGTTTTGGTAGGTCAATCTCCATATCCATCACATCATCAAAGATCTCAAACTTAAGAAGATCAATTCCATTGACAAAAATTGGTCTAGATGTCCCATCAAATTTCCCTTCAGCAAAACCCTTCACACAATAATCAAAAAGTTTCTTCTTCTTTTTATTTGAATCAACTCTTTCAAGAAATGGATCATATTGTAAGCCCTTCATGCCTTTTAGTGTACAATGGCCCCTCCATGCCTTATCATTTTTTCTTAGCCCAATACCAGTGCCAATTTCATTTTCTTCATCATTCTAGTTACCTTTGGATCCTTCCACTAACCATTGATCCCTAAGGCCTCAAACCCAAAAGGTCTAGCTTTAATTATTATTATTATAGAGATAGTATTTCCAACCTTAGCCCCGATAGTCACCATGCCACCTTCATGAGGAAACTTTATAGCCTAATAAAGTGTAATACACACCTTTACAATAGGATAAAATCTTACCATACAAGCATATGTCACATGATTGTATCATATTCTGATTAAAAACCTTTTCTATCTTATTTATTGTATCTGTATCGTACTACTAAATCTATGTAGCATGCATAATTAAAGCATCAACATATTATGTAATGTATAAAACCAATTATTTGTATTTAAAATATATTTCAAATCCATATATAAAGTTAATTTGGTTTGGACAACAACAACGTTTTATTATAAAATCCAACCTTATTTAAAAATAACCAAATTCAGTACGTGTCCTTATTGATGAAAACATAAATAATTTTTTTGTCTTTATCCCATGTCATGAGAAATAAAATGACATAAAAATTGACCCAACATGAGTATACTCTGACTGCTCTGATGGGCTCAAACTCCTCTTTTATGAAATCAACTATCTAACGGCCCAAAACCTACTTGTAGGGAAACCTATACGCTAAGATACTGAAAGCTTAGTAGTACATATGAGTATAAAAATTCTAACATACATTCATACAAAATCATAGCATATATAGATGTATTGTGTATGTATCTATATGCTCCACCATGCCTTCATATATCCATATATCTCATACATACTTAATCTACTGAATTAAAGCACAAACATGCCATATAGCACATAATCAACTCACATCATCCTGTTTGTATAACAATCATATCATATAATGCCAAATTCCTTTTTTCTGATTGCATATACTTAGTTACTGATTTTTCTTATTCTTGTATAGATTATAACTATATTTGATTTCCATGTTTTTTATTTACTTTCATTATTAATAGTTATAACAATTCACTGCCTAAAACTTTAGTTCTGGACTACCCGGATGTAGGTTGTAAAATAGGAGCGCTCTTACTCGAGCTTAAGCCAATTCACTAACTGTATCTATTTGTATAGTTATCAAGTCAATAATGCTCCCACCCAATCTTAAGCCACTTTGATTGAGTAAAATATAATAACTACATGCATATGGGATCAAGGGCACTCTCACCTAAGCTTAATCCACCATGTCCCTAAATAATAAATCCATATGCTAGATATACTACAATATTGTGACCCCCTTATGGCATGTTATCTATCCTATGCTAGTCCTCATATAGAGAATGGGCATTAGTTAAACATAATCTAGTTATTCGTATCATTTATAACTCATTTCATGATTTAACATATTCACTACATGATACTTTATAATTTATAGCACATAATGCATATCCATGATCAAAATAAAGTTATCATATTGTATACCATCTCTTTTAAATCATACAAATTGTGTGTGCATACCAACATCATGTAATTTCATCATAAAAATTAAAATACAAAATTCTAGTTACAGGGCATTCATGGTCGTGAATGTACATTCACGACTATAAAGCCTTCTATGAACATCTTCTGTGTGGTCATTCATGGGTGTGAACGTATGTCATGATCATGAATCAGCAGTCTGTGTCAAATTTGAGCATTGTTTTAAAGAAATTATACACACCACATGCAAATGCTCTAAGGTTAACCAATGTTAGCCACTCATATCAACACTTTTCACCATAATTCATCATTTCAAAATCATAATCATGCATTTTTCCTTTCTATATCATTTAGACTAGATTCAAACAAATATTATCAATATCCTAACATTATCAGAGTTCACATACCAATCTTCCATACACATTATAGATTCAATCTTGCTATTTATTCCATTCCAGCAACTCTTGTATGTTATTACATGCCAATTAAACACATAAACATACCATAATTTGAATTAAAATGAGTATATGTACAAACTTGAATTGAAGCTTAAATTTCCAAACTCTTTTGCATGCCTAAGCTCTTTAGTAGGTATCTCAACCTTCTTTTTCATCTCTTAACACCATAAAAGAATCTAAATTACCATATATTCAATATATGAACCATTTATATGCCATAAACTAACCAAACCTTAACTTAACCTATCAATATAGGTCTTTGATCATGAACTCCCATCTAAATCCAAATTAAACTAACAAAAGTATAACAAAAACATGATTCTTACCTCTCTTTCATAGAATTAGAATAGGTTTTTGGGTTCAAAATCACATTCTACCTTATTTCCAAAATATGTCATCTTTGACTGATAAAAACCATTGATTATAATCGATATTAATCTCTTTTATGGTAGGAATTTCATATTATCAAGACTAAGATAAAAGGGAATTGAGTAAAAATCATTTACGGGGTTCAAAGCATCTAGTGGCTGGGGTTTTAGGGTGGAAAGTCGTGAGTTTTTATCAAAAATACAAATTTGTCCAATTTAAATGGTAGTTCTTTTATAGGCGTGACCATGTGTATCATGACCATGAAGCTCCTCAACTTCAGAATTTCAATTTTGTGACATTCAGGGTCATGATGTTATATTCACGAGCGTGAACACTGAAAAATTTCACTTTTAAGTCCTTTTAACAATTTTCATGTTCCTAAAATCCATAGCCATTTATATACCACCTATATGCATTTAATATTCTCTTGTTACGTGTTATTTCTATGCCCTAACTTGCGAACGTTACATAAAGAGTAAACAGTATTGACCCACCTTAGGGAAACCAAGGTATTGCTCCAACTTAGTGAAACCAAGGCCTTCACAATAGCAAATAAAAGGAAGTTGGAATATTCAAGACAATAAACTCCACATCACTTTCTATTGGCTCTACCTTGATTTTAAAGGCAAAAGTTTCATCAACTATTTTTTTTGTCTCATCATAACCATGAATTGTCATATCATATAGTGTAGGGTCTATTTGGTTTAAACCTAGCTTAATTAACATATTCAAAGGATAGATATTGCTTGAAGAGCTATCATCCACCATTACACAACTAGTCTTCTTGTAACATCCAAAGATTTAGGCCCCGATTACGCGTGACCGTAGTGAGGCACGCAGGTTCAATCGAAGTCTAAATTTGAACCTATAAAAAAATGACTAATAATAAGATATAATAATTAAGGGTATTATTATTTGGGAATTAAAAATATTAGTGCTAGAATTAGAAAAAATAAAATTTATTATAGGCAAAATTAATATTATGGCAATTGTTAGGGATAAAAGTGTGAATATGAAAGGAGAAGTGGTAAATATGGATTTTCTTAAATTTTAAATGTTAATCAAGATTAATTAACTTAATGAACCAATAAGAATTAGGATTAATTTTAATTAGTGGGACCCATACCTTAATCAAGGTACACAAAGTCAAAAAAGGGAAAGAATTTCTACAATCTTCCATAAGTTCAATTCTTCTTCCTTTTCCCATCCTTGTTGTAGTCCATCTCCACTCCCATAAATCTCCATTTTCTTTCTTTTTCCAACATTCTAATATTGAGAAAAAAAATAGTTTTGAGAGAAGAAAATTATGAATTAAAGAGTTCTTACCATAAAAGGTACCAAAGGAGCAAGAATGAAGGAAGAAAAAAGAAGATAAAGGGAGAAGAATTGGGGCAAATTTGACCAGCCCTACAAATCCATTAAGGTGAGTTTATTCTTCTTAAATTCAACCTTTTTCCTTCTATTTGAGACCCATAATGATGATAAATGTGATTAGGTTTGACAAATTTAGGTAATGTTGTAAGATTGAACTTAGAAAATTAAGTTTGTGATTAGTTGATGAAAGTTGTAGTTAAAATTTGAATTGATGATATTTGATGTTAATTAATTATTTTATGATTTAAAAACTAGAGAAAAATAATGTTAAGGGATGAATGAGGGGCAGCCATAGTTAAAGGAATTTAAGAAAAATTGAAATTAACAAAGAAACACCACAACTGGTGATAGATTAACTGTTGAATTGAAGAAAATGAATTGGGAACTAGGATGTGGTTTTTGGGCAGCCATGATATATTAAGAGGGAAGTTTAACCTTAGTAAATTTTGGCTAAATTAAGGTATAAAAAATATTAGGAGCATTAGAATATTATGTAGACATGAAAATCATTGAAAATGGATGTTGGAATTGAGATATGGTATGGTTGTGCGGGAACAATCAATGAACAAGTGAGAGGCCCTCAAGAGGGTGACAAAGGCAAGGAGAAAGCTAGCTAATAAGGAAAGAAAAAGAAGGATTAAGGGAAGAGCCAAGGCTAATTAGGTATGTGCTTCATTGATAAAAATCTTGTATGTTGTTAATATGTATGAAATTATGCATTAAGGTTTGATATGTTTATGTTTGTGATATGTTATGTGATTTATTGTGGGTTTTGATATTTTATATGGCAATGGGATCAAGTGGTATAAAATAATTGAGACATATTAATGTATTTAAAATATGGAAATTTTAGTATCAAAATGAATGCAAATGATGAATGTGGTTGAAAAGTGGATTGATGACCCTGCTGTAGGGATTCTGGAACAATTTTGACTATTTTGAGTATAACTTGAGTTTTGGAATTTCTTTTTGTATATTCTTTATTGGAAATGAAAGCTAAGATACAGGGCTTTAATTTTTATTTAGACTATAAAATCTAATTTTGTCTAGATTTGCCCAGAAAAATGCATGAAGTTCATACCTGGAATCTATCCAGAAAATTCTGAGTAGAAATTTCTGTGATGTTGCAGTATTCAATTGATCATAACTTTTGATAGAAACTGGGATTTAAGTAATTTTTGATGCATCTGAAAGCTAAGACAATAAGATAAAAATTATTAGAAGACTAGAACTCCCAATTCGAATTATAAATGGGATAAAAATGAAGCCCAAAAATAGGTCCAAAATTTGCTATAGGTAAAACATGAAATCTTAGACTTTTGCATGTGTTGTGATAATTATATGTAATAATTAATGTGAATATTTACTTTAATGATAATTATAAATGTTTAAAAAATTATTTATGTGTGAGATTTTAGTGCAATAATAATGAGAATAAAGAACAAAAATAAATAAGCATAATTATGACAA
This sequence comes from Triadica sebifera, assembly GCA_023653625.1. Lineage (NCBI taxonomy): Eukaryota > Viridiplantae > Streptophyta > Magnoliopsida > Malpighiales > Euphorbiaceae > Triadica > Triadica sebifera. Next base: position 23,820,756 of record CM042905.1, on the reverse strand, counting down.
TTAAATAATATTGTCATTTTTGAAAATATTGTCAATTAATATAAAAATAGTTAAGCCCTATGACACCTAATCTAGAACTAGAATAGAGAATAGTTTGACATGTAAATCAGGACATTTTAAGCACTCGGTGCCAAATATAAAAGTCGGTAATGACAAATTTATAAATGCGCTCAGCGCAAAATTATTAAGCCAGTAATGGCAAAATTATTAAGCCGGTAATGACATTATTATAAAATCATTCGGCGCAATATTATGAAAGCCGGTAATTTCAATCCTGTTATTCATATTAGTTAGTTTGGTTATAGGTGTTATGGGCATAAAAAAAATAAAAGAAAATAATAATAATAATAATAATAATATTTAAGTATGTCATTTTGATAAATGTTATATGAATTAAAATTTTTTAAATGTTGAATATTTGATGAAATTTATTTGTTTTTATATAATTTTCATAATTTATGCCTTATTTATGAAATGATTAATTAATATGTGAGAAAATATATACGTATGTAAAATTTTTATCATTGAAGCACCACTAAGCTAGTAACTTAGCGCGGATGGTTTTCTTTGGCGCAGGTTTTAGAAGGATAGTTGTAGATATTAGAATTGTCAAAAGAATAATGGTACCCGAAATGAAGTAGCAAAAGCTTTGATTTCTTTTTTTGGTATATTTTATATTTAATTTTGTAAATTAAATTATGGTTTTATTTTCTATAGTGTGTATTATAGACATGAATTATAATGTAAATTAAAGTACTTTATAAATAAATAAAATTTTGAATATTTGTACTTGTAATAATTTTTATTTCAATGTCTACAATATTTTTGTAAAAAAAAAATTTATACTTCGTTTCATTAATTTTATAAAACAGTTAGATAGATAATGCTCATTTACCTTACTGAATGAAAGCGGAGTAAAAGGGTATTACAATTTTTGGTATCAGAGCTATAGGTTTTAACGATTCGTACTTAGTGGGTATAGGAAAATAAGTGCATGTTTTCAACATTTGCATTATTTTAAGCTGTTATATTCTAATAAGGGACCCTTATTCTGACAATATAGGTTTTAATGGATTTGGAATCAAGACAAAGTCACGAAGAGCAGGAGGGTGATAATATAGTTAATTCGGCTACTCATAGACAGTCAGCATCAATTAAAGCCTCAGAGCCTAGTGTTATAGCTCCATAACATACTGAAGAACAAATTGATCCATGTCAAGTACCCCTAATGCAACAAATGGCTACTTTGTTACAGCAGATAGCACAAGTTGTGCCACCACTAGCTTAACCAGCTCCCCCACTACAACAAAACCCGAGATTGATAAATTAAGAAAATATGGGGCTACGGATTTTATGGGCAAGAAAGAGGATGACCCAGCCGCAGTAGAATTTTGGTTAGAAAAGACAGAATGGGTTTTTGAGGAGCTGCAGTGTCCGAAGGAGTACAAGGTTAGATATGCAGTGTCCCTCCTTTAGGAGCATGCCTATGACTGGTGGAAGTTGGTGTTAGCGAAACCTTAGACTCCGAACCCTCAGACGTGGGATTTCTATGTGGTAGAGTTTAAAAAGAAATATGTGCCAATAATTTATGTGGATAAGAAAAAACGAGAATTTCTGAATTTGAAGCAGAGGGGTATGACAGTAGCTGAGTATGATATGGAGTTCACCAGACTGAGCAAGTATGCAACTAGGATTATTGGAGATGAAGCTGATAAATGTCGTAAATTTGAAGATGACCTCGATTAGGAGATTGGATATTTATTAGCTTCCCACCAGCATACAGATTTTGCTACGCTAGCGTCCTCTGCCATTAGTGTTGAAAGGAGGAAAAAGCTGAAGACAAAAGAGTTGTCCAAGAAATCGACACCTAGTGTGGCCCAGACATCTGGTAGGAAAGGACGGATAGTACCCAAACCATTTCAGTCATGAGCTGCTAGGCAGACATTTTCTAGTAGGCGGGGTCAACATTTTGGACCTGCAACATTATCTGCTAGTTCACTAGTATCATTTCCCAAAAGACCAGCTCCGGCTATGTGACAGCATTGTGGTAGATCTCATACATGAGAGTGTTGGTGGTTGACTAGGGCATGTTTGAGATGTGGAGCTACTAACCATATGAAGAGGGACTGTCCCAGACTTGGCACAGGCAGTATAGCACCAACACAAACTATGGCACCGGTACAGAGTCGTGGTAGAGGTCGAGGCCAGTTTAGATGTGGTCATACCGGATAAAGTCAAAGGGTATCAGAGACAGTAGACAGACCCGAAGGCAGCAAAGCTCCAGCTCAGACATATGTGATGAGATCCCGTGAGGACCAGGATGCACCAGACGTCATAGTTGGTAAATTATCTTTATTTGATTTTGATTTACATGCATTAATAGATCCTGGTTCCATGCATTCAAACATAAGCACAACTGCACTAAAATAAGGGAACATGATACCTGAGACCTTAGAATATGAGATAGTTGTTACCAATTCGCTGGGACATAATGTGAAAGTGAATTAGATTTATAGAAACAGTTTAATAAGAATTCAAGGTAGAGAATTTCTAGCAGACTTAATAGAATTACCTTTTCATGAATTCGGTGTTATTCTAGGTATGGATTGGTTGACAAAGCATGAAGCTATAGTCGACTGTCGATCTAGAAAAGTTGTACTTAAAATTCCCTAGCAGGATGACACTATCATTCAAGATGTAGGTCAAACATGTTTGACCAATGTTATTTCTGCATTCAAAGCTCGGAAATACATTTGGAAAGGATGTGAGGCATATTTGGCCCATGTGATAGATACCAGAAAGGGGAGCCCAGAACTCAAGGACATCCCTACAGTGTGTGAGTTCCTAGATGTGTTTCCTAAAGAATTGTCGAGTATACCACCAGATAGAGAGATAGAGTTTGCTATTGATGTAATTCCTAGTACAACCCCGATATCAATTACTCCATATAGAATGACACCTGAAGAATTGAGAGATTTGAAGGTTCAATTGCAGGAATTACTCGACAAAGGGTCCATAAGACCCAGTATGTCACCATGAGGTGTTCTGGTGTTGTTTGTGAAAAAGAAGGATGGCACCCTACGATTATGTATTGATTACCAACAATGGAACAAGGTGACCATTAAAAATAAATACCCACTGCCTAGAATTGATGATTTGTTTGATCAATTGAAGGGAGTAGGAGTATTTTCTAAGATTGATCTCAGATTCGGGTATCACCAACTAAAAATCAAAGAATTAAATGTGTCTAAAACAACCTTTAGGACTTGATATGGCCACTATGAGTTCCTGGTTAAGCCATTTGGATTAACAAATGCACCAGCTGCCTTTATGGATATGATGAACAAAATTTTTAGTCCTTACCTTGATCAGTTTGTGGTAGTTTTTATAGATGATATCCTGGTGTATTCGAGGGACAAGGGAGAACATGATAGGCATATCAAAATAGTACTTCAGACTTTAAGGGAAAATCAATTATATGCAAAGCTGTCAAAATGTGAGTTATGGATGGAAGAAGTAGGATTCTTAGGGCATGTTATTTCAGTTGAAGGAATCCATGTGGATCCTAACAAAATAGAAGTCATTCTAAGTTGGAAGTCGCCTCGCAATGTAACAGAAGTCCGGAGTTTCCTTGGATTAGTTGGCTACTACAGAAGGTTTGTGAAGGGATTTTCAAGCATAACTGCACCAATTACCAAATTACTCAGAAAAGAAACTAAGTTTGAGTGGACAGATCGGTGTTAGGCAAGTTTTGAGAAACTAAAAGTCATGCTAATCGAAGCACCTGTTTTGCCCCAACCCACGCCAAGGAAAGATTTTGTGATATACAGTGATGCCTCTCATAATGGGCTAGGTTGTGTATTAATGCAAGAGGGTAAAGTAGTTGCTTATGCATCTAGGCAATTGAAGCCTCATGAACTAAATTACCCTACATATGATTTGGAGTTGGCAGCAATAGTGTTTGCATTAAAAATATGACGGCATTATTTGTATGGCGAGCGGTGCTACATATACATAGATCATAAGAGCCTCAAATATTTGCCCACACAAAAGGAGTTGAACTTAAGGCAAAGACACTTATTGGAGTTAATCAAGGATTATAATTGTATTATTGAATATCAGCCAAGCAAAGCCAATGTAGTAGCGGATGCCTTAAGTAGAAAAACACTGGCAAGTATAGTTTAAAAATTTCTTCAATTATAATATAATATATATAAATTAATAGTAAATTAAAAATTAGACTCATAATTTATTTTTTCAGAGCTACGGGTCCAACCTACTTTAAGGCAACAAGTGAGAGAAGCTCAAAAACAAGATCAGAAACTGATGATAATTGCTGAGGCAGTTAAAAAGGGGGAGAGACCTAAATTTAAGGTTAAAGATGATGGAAGCATAAGTTATAAAGGAAGATTGTGTGTGCCAAATAATAATATATTAAAGCACATAATTCTAAAAGAGGCACATAATACAACTTATTCTATGCATCCAAGGAGCAATAAAATGTATCAAGACCTGAAGAATCATTATTGGTGGCTAGGAATGAAGAAAGATATCGTGGAATACACTACAAGATGCTTGACATGCCAACAAGTGAAAGCAGAGCACCAGGTACCATTTGGATTGTCGCAACCTATTGTTATCCCAGAATGGAAATGGGAAAGGATTACAATGGATTTTGTATCTGGTTTGCCTTTGACGCAAAAGATGCATGATGCAGTATGGGTAATTATTGACAGGCTTACCAAGTTGGCTCACTTTCTTCTAGTTCAGATGGATTATTCGTTGAGCCGATTAGCAGAAATATATGTTAATGAGATAATTCGACTACATGGGGTGCCTATATCTATTATTTCTGATCGAGACCCACGGTTCACATCAAAATTTTGGAAAAGTCTACAACAACCATTGGGGACCTGACTTACTTTTAGTACAACATTTCACCCACAAATAGATGGGCAATTTGAATGAGTTATTCAATTGTTGGAAGATGTGCTTAGAAGTTGTGTAATTGATTTTGAGGGTAGTTGGAATAAGTACTTACCATTGATAGAATTTTCATATAGCAATAGCTATCAAACTAGTCTCGACACGACACCATACGAAGCTTTGTATGGAAGGAGATGTAGAACACCGTTATGTTGGACAGAACTTGGTGAAAAGAAGTTGATGGGCCCAAAATTGGTGCAACAGACAAAAGAGAAGGTAAAATTTATCCAAGATCGATTAAAAGCTGCAACTGATCGACAAAAGTCCTACGCCAATTTGAAGAGGAAAGACATTAAATATGTTGTTGGAGACAAAGTATTTCTTAAAGTTTCACCTTGGAATATAGTACTTCATTTTGGTAAAAAGGGGAAATTGAGTCCTAGATTTATTGGATCATACAAAATACTTGAACGTGTGGGTCAGTGGCTTACCGATTGCCCTTACCCTTAGAATTGGATAAGATCCACAATGTACTTCATGTCTCAATGTTAAAGAGATATAGATTGGATCTGGCACATGTAATACCTATGGAATCAATAGAGGTACAACCAGACTTGACCTATGTAGAAGAGCCAATGAAAATCTTAGCTTGAGAAGTCAAGGAACTACAGAATAAGAAAGTACCACTGGTAAAGGTCTTATGGTGCAATCACACTATAGAAGAAGCCACTTAGGAGAGTTAAGAAATGATGAGAAATCAACATTCTCAGTTATTCAGCTCTAGCTAATCAGTTAAATTTCGAGGACAAAATTTTCTTAAGGGGGAGAGAATTGTAACATCCAGTGATTTAGGCCCCGATTACGTGTGACCGTAGTGAGGAGCGCAAGTTCAATCGAAGTCTAAATTTGAACCCATAAAAAATTACTAATAATAAGGGATAATAATTAAGGGTATTATTATCTGGGAATTAAAAAGATTAGTGCTAGAATTAGAAAAAACAAATTCCTATGGACAAAATTGGTATTATGGTAATAGTTGGGGAAAAAAGTGTGAATATGAAGGGAGATGTGGTAAATATGGAATTTCTCAAAGTTTAAATGTTAATCAAGATTAATTAACTTAATGAACCAATAAAAATTAGGATTAATTTTAATTAGTGGGACCCACACCTTAATTAAGGTATAAAAAGTCAAAAAAGGGAAAGAATTTATACATTCTTCCATAAGTTCAATTTTTCTTCCTTTTCCCACCCTTGTTGTCGTCCATCTCCATTTTCTTCCTTTTTCCAACATGCTAATAGTAAGAAAAAAAATAGTTTTGAGAGAATAAAATTCTGAATTAAAGAGTTCTTACCATAAAAGGTACCAAAGGAGCAAGAAGGAAGGAAGAAAGAAGAAGATAAAGGGAGAAGAATTGGGGCAAATTCGACCAGCCCTATAAATCCATTAAGGTGAGTTTATTCTTATTAAATTCAACATTTTTCCTTCTATTTGAGACCCATAATAATGATAGATGTGATTAGGTTTGGTAGATTTAGGTTATGTTGCAAGATTGAACTTAGAAAATTAAGTTTGTGATTAGTTGATGAAAGTTGTAGTTAGATTTTGAATTGATGATATTTGATGTTAATTAATTATTTTATGACTTAAAAAATAGATAAAAATGATGTTAAAGGATGAATGAGGGGCTGCCATAGTTAAAGGAATTTAAGGAAAATTGAAATTAACATAGAAACACCACAATTGATGATAGATTAAGTGTGAATTGAGCGTTGAATTGAAGAAAATGAATTGGAAACTAGGATATGGTTTTTGGGAAGCCATGACATATTAAGAGGGAAGTTTAACCTTAGTAAATTTTGGCTAAATTAAGGTGTAAAATATATAAGGAGCATTAGAATATTATGTAGACATGAAAAGCATTGAAAATGGATGTTGGAATTGAGATATGGTATGGTTGTGTAGGAAAAATCAATGAACAAGTGAGAGGCCCTCAAGAGGGTGACAAAAGCAAAGAGAAAGCTAGCTAATAAGGAAAGAAAAAAAAGGATTAAGGGAATAGCCAAGACTGATTAGGTATGTGCTTCATTGATAAAAATTTTGCATGTTGTTAATATGTATGGAATTATGCATTAAGGTTTGATATGTTTGTGTTTGTGATATGTTATGTGATTTGTTGTGGCTCTTGATATTTTATATGTAAATGGGATCAAGTGTTGTAAAATAATTGAGACATATGAATGTAGTTAAAATATGGAAATTTTAGTATCGAAATGAATGCAAATGATGAATGTGATTGAAAAGTAGATTGATAACCCTATTGTAGGGATTCTGGAACAGTCTTGACTATTTTGAGTATAACTTGAGTTCTGGAATTTAGTTTTCTATGTTCTTTATTGGAAATGAAATCTAAGACACAGGGATTTAATTTTTATTTAGACTATAAAATCTAATTATGTCTAGATTTTCCCAGAAAAATGTATGAAGTTCAAACCTAGAATCTATCCAAAAAATTATGGGCAAAAATTTCTGTGATGATGTAGTATTCAATTGATCATAACTTTTGATAGAAAATTGGGATTTGAGTGATTTTTGATGAATTTGAAAGATAAGACAATAAGATAAAAATTATTAGAAGACCATAACTCTCAATTCGAATTTGAAATGGGCTAAAAATGAAGCCTAAAAATAGGTCTGAAATTTATCATAAGTAAAAACATGAAATCTTAGGCTTTTGCATGTGTTGTGATAATTTTATGTAACAATTAATGTGAATATTTACTTTAATGATAATTATAAATGTTTAAAAAATTATTTATGTGTGAGATTTTAATGCAATAATAATGAGAATAAAGAACAAAAATAAATAAGCATAATTATGATAATTGAATAATATTGTCATTTTTGAAATAAAAATAGTTAAGTCCTATGACACCTAATCTAGAACTAGAATAGAGAATAGTTTGACATGCCAATTAGGGGATTTTAGGCACTCGGTGCCAAATATAAAATCCGGTAATGACAAATTTATAAATGCGCTCGTTGCAAAATTATTAAGCCGGTAATGGAAAAATTATTAAGCTAGTAATGACATTATTATAAAAACGTTCGGCGCAATATTATGAAAGCTGGTAATGCAATCCCATTATTTCTATTAGTTAGTTTGGTTATAGGTGTTATGGACATAATAATAATAATAATAATAATAATAATAATAATAATAATAATAATAATAATAATAATATTTAAGTATGTCATTTTGATAAATAGTATATGAATTAAAAATTTTAAATGTTGAATATTTGATGAAATTTATTTGTTTTTATATAATTTTCATATTTTATGCCTTATTTATTAAATGATTAATAAATATATGAGAAAATATATACGTACGTAAAATTTTTATCATTGAAGCATCACTAAGCTAGTAGTTTAGCGCGGGTTGTTTTCTTTCGAGCAAGTTTTAGAAGGGTAGCTATAGATATTAGAATTGTCAGAAGAAAAAGGGTACCCAAAAGAAAGTAGCAAAAACTTTGATTTCTTTTTTTGGTATATTTTATATTTAATTTTGTAAATTAAATTATGGTTTTATTTCCTATAGTGTGTATTATAGACATGAATTATAATGTAAATTAAAGTACTTTATAAATAAATAAAATTTTGAATATTTGTACTTGTAATAATTTTTATTTCAGTGTCTGTAATATTTTCGTAAAAAAAAAATTATATTTCGTTTCATTAATTTTATAAAACAGTTAGATAGGTAATACTCACTTAACTTGCTGAACAAAAACGAGATAAGAGGGTATTACACTTTTTCCCATCTATATAGGCCTTAATGAAAAGTTGTTGAGTGTGATATTTTCTTTTAATGGGCAACTAATCATCACAAAAAGGTAATTTTCTCTTGTTTCTCCTCCTTCACCCTATTCATCATATCTTTAGGATCAGACTTAATATTAATCAAGCTTTAATCATTTTTACCCTATGTTTCTTATATGAGCAAAGTAACTCCCACACACTAATATGAGCTTGAGTTTTCTTCAATTGCTACATGATGACATCTTTTTTTTTTTTCTTTTCACTGTCTTTTTCTTTCACACCTTTATTGATTGTCATTTTTCTCTTTTTTCTTTTTTTTTCTTTTTCCCCTCTCTTTTTCGTTATTCTTTTCACTCCTTTCTCCATTCTTATTTTTTCTCTTTTTAGGATTTTTATCCCAAGTTAAAACCTTTCACTTCTTTTTTACTCTTCTATGTGTCCTTCCTCATCACTAAAGTCACTCCATAAACTTGATCTTCCATCATTCACCTTCTTCACTTCATCCTCTACCTTCTTTTTCTCCTAATCACTATCCCAAAAATCAAATTCATTCTTTACTTTCAAAATTTTACTTGTACCTCCTCCCAAATTCACTCCAAAACTCATCCATCACTTGTTTTCTTTCTTAATTAACGTTTTCCTAAATATTGGTCAAAATAGCCACCATTTTTTCACCCATTATCTTCTTGGTTTTCCTCTTTTCAACTTTTATTAAGTATATACTCCTCATCATAGCTATATCCCAAACTTATTAGGTAACAGTTAGGTGAAGACACATTTTGGTCGTTAGGCAATTGGTTTTGATTATTTTTGGTTGAGTCTTTTTAGGGTTAGGTAGCCTTCCAAAATCAATTAAGTCTTAGATTTCATGTGTAAAGTAATGGTAATTATCTATGTTATGGATATTTGTTTTGTGGAACTCACAATAGGCATTAATGTTATATCTTGGTGGTAAAGGATCAAATGGTGGTATTAAAGCTAATGGTTTCAATGCTCCTTCTCTTTTAAGCTTATCAAATACTTGGGATAATGGCCTACTCTTCATAGCATTAGCATTAACTGTGACATCCCGCCCATATAATAGGAATAATCTCATCACATAAGCGGAATGACACAGACAAGCTAAGTGAAACTAATCTGAGTTTAAAATTTTCATTTAATAACTTAATTGACATTTTTTTAATATTTGAATATACATACGAATTCAATTATCAAAATACACCATCCTGTTACATAAATATTATACTTCATTATAACTATCAAAATTAACAGCTTTTACCTCACATCTAACTATATAGATATAATACCAAAATACAAGACATGTCCTTAACTATACACAAGATAAGTTTATCAAATTCATATGCATGATAATGAACAAAATGCAATAATAATATGCATCTGACCCTCAACTAGTTATGACATGTGTCTTCTAGTATGGGCTCGTACTTCCTCTATCAACTTCATAGTTTACTATTTGCAAGCTTCAGTTCCTGCGCAGAAAAAACTCACATTAAGTCATTTCTAGCTTAGTGGTACATATAAGCATTTAAGTTTTTCCATGCAGTCACACAAATATGAGTCATAAAAATCATGACATAATTTAAATAAATCATTGTATAAAAATTTAGAAAATATTATAATAAAATAAAATTTATGTTCCATTAAATTATCATTATATTTGCATCGAAACATGAATTTCATATATTCAACCATATGTAATATATAAATATTAAACATTCTACCTCCTCTCATGTTTCCATATTTTATTACCTCTCTTACCATGTCTTTTAAATCATTTATTAAATTTCCACATATAGACTTAATTTAAATAATTTTTTTACATATTATTTTAATTTAATTAGTTTCCATAACTCATTTTAATTTAATTGATTTCCCTAAAATTATTTTAGTTTAGTTAACTCAAATCTCAATCCATATAAGCCTAAATGTTTTAACATACAATTGTCAAAATTGCATAGTAGATAATTCAAAATGCAGTTCACAATAATCCAACATACATTATACAGGAACAAACACATGATTATACAATATTACCAAATTCATTAATAATATATATATATATATATACTTCAATTATAAATTTAAGTCACCTTAATAAATATTTATAATTCATGTTATCTCACACATTTATCTCTCAATGAGTACATGTATGTTTTTAATTAATTTTTATATAACATTTTAATAGAAATAGCCCAAATCTCACTCCCGGACTATTCGGATATAAGGCGTGTAGTAGGGCCGCTTGCGGAGCTTAAACACTCTACTCACTATAGTCTCAAGTCAAGAGCGTTCATGGAGCTTAAGCTTCATGACCAAGTATAATCACATCATCTGTGTACAATTAGGACAGGGGTGCTATCGGAGCTAACACCACCCTGTTCCTAAACCATATCAATATTGATACTATAATGCTCCCACAATGGTGCACCATCTATCCCTAATTAGTCACAGGTTGAGAACTGAGCAATTAAGGTTACTACTTATTTATTTTCTTTATATATTAATTTGTTGGAATCAATGTTCCTTTTATATTTATAATGAAAATATGATTATAAAATTTATTAAAATCATATAATCATAGGATATTCCATTATATATAACCATTTAAGTAATATTGGCATATTTTAATTAGTTTTCCATACAATCAAAGCCAACAAATCTTTTAATACATAACAAAAATTTATGACACCTTTTTGAATCCAAGTATGCTATATAACCTCTCTTTTCATACCAAATACATATGTCATACATAAGTTTCTAACTTTACTCTTTATTGTCATAATTATTCAAAAATCGTCATTAATAATTATCACATTTTTAATCAATCATATACTAATCCATATTGAAAAATATATTATGTTACTGTTGAACCTTGAGGGGGTATTTCCATCATTTTGATGCTAACAAATAAAATAGCAATAACGTATTTAACATACTTATTTTCTAAATTTATTAAACAGGGTATGGAACATGATAGCAAGAATGGAGAATGGTAGACTAACCTTAAAAAGATAAAAAAAAATGAAGAAATAACATGTTCACGCTCATGACCTTTTATGTGCGCCCGTGATGAAGCTTAGCGCCAACTATCCAACATTTAAAGTTCACGACCATGAACAATGATAGCAACCGTGAATGATCATATCAGTCATGCTCATGAGAAAACATGTCAAATTCCTTCAGAGAGCTTCATGACCAGAGTCACTACTTGGACCACGGCTAGGAAGGATGTTCACGCCCGTAATCAAACATTTCAAATCCTTCCAGAATGCTTCACGACTAAAGTCACCACTCAAGTCACGGCTTAGAAGAACAGTCAAGACCGTGACACACTTATTCACGACCGTGAAAGAGGAAAGAGAAACATGTCAAACGCGAAATTAATAGTTGGTGCAATGGCTATTTTCGCATTAAATGCAACCAAACGGCTATAATTCACCATGGAAGTATAAATGCAAGTCATTTATGAATCCAAAACAGGAGAATAGCAAATACTTTGAATCAAAATTTTGTTGTAGTCATTTGTTCATTTAATACTTTCAAAACAAACATTAATTCTCTGTAAAAAAAATTTTTGCTCATTATTTTTTGAGCATTATAGATTTGTGAGTGTTTCTCTTTGTAATCTACTACTCAAGTGAGTTTGGATATATTGGGTTAAGAGTAGAACACTTGTAAAGGTTATTTGTGTGAGCCTTTAAAACACAAGGAATTGGTTCATTGTGTGAGCCATTAAAACACAAGGGATTTCTGGGTTAGGTGTGATCCATTGTTAGAAACACCATAGTTGGGAGTGAGCTTGTAAAACTCCATTGTAACACTTAGAGTATTAGTGAAACTCCCAATAGAGATTGGGGAGAGGAGTAGGGTTTGTTAACACCCGGACCTCTATAAAATTTCCTGTGTGATATCTTCTTATCCCTACTCTACTTAACTTTTCTTTCTGCACTTAAAAGTTAAGAATTTTTTAATATCTAATTCAACCCCTCTTCTTGGTTCAATACCTGGGCAACAGTTACTTATTCCACATTCACACCCCTTAACACACATTTACAATCTTAAAACAAATGCTCTTACATTTTATCAATCAATTATTCATCCACATGTCTAAACATGCATTAACACAAAATTTCATTAATTAAGCAATCAATTCATTTTGTTTGATCATCAATCTAAGTCGCATGTTATGATAATCACACAACATTTTATCAATAATTCAATGTTCATATATAGGTTTTACAAACTTTCTATCACAACAACCATATATATATATATATATATATATATATATATATATATATATATATATATATATATATATATATATATATATAATATACATATATTCTTTAACATCTTATTTATCATATTTTATATGTCACGTACATTATTTTTTCCCTCATTTATATTTACTAGCAGGTCATCTTATCCCTTGTGAACCATTTCATATTTACACATTTTAATACATTATTCAAATATGCAACTTATTCAATTAACACACAAGCATTCTATAAGGCAAACTAAAATGCATATATATACAAACCTCAATGGAGCTTTTCCAAAATCTAAATTTTAGAGCTTGTCTACTTTTGTTGTTGTTCCTCTTGTTGAGGTCCTAATATAAAATATAATTGATTAATACCTTGTTAAAATACTTATTTTTATTATAGTTTAAATAAATAACTAAAATTTCTCCTAAACAGTCATATAACCTTTAAGGACTATTAGCTCTATAACTTTTTCTACACTCATCCAATTATATGATTCTTATTTCTAATTAAATTTAACATGTAGAACTACAGCATACTAAAATTTCATAATTTTTGAACTATTAAACAATTTTTAGTGCAATTTTAAATGTTAATATGTTTTCTGCCCTTATGTAGTTTTAGGGTGCTATATTTAAAATTTTATATCTTTCATCTTGTATATTCAATTATTATGAAATTTTTATACAGTTAGATAAGTTAATTTGAAATATTTTTCATGTTTACCATATATCCATATTCGACCTCTAAGATTCTCAAATACTAGAGGATCTATAACTAGTTCAACATAGAATTACAACCTGACTGGTTCACTTGTTAAGGTCATAACTCCCAAAATAAACAACATATTTATGTAATTATTTCACAGAAACTTAAATAATATATATAAATAAAGCTTTCATGTTTTGAACTTTGTCTAATTCAATCTAAAAATGGGTCAAATATGAGGATGAAATTAACGAAGCTGTACAAGTATGTGGAACCAGCTCCATCAAGGAATAGTCACAGTTAATTTCACTATAACTCAACCCACACAAGATATATTTATACGAAATTTGACAGAAACATGTATCACACATATGTCCACAACTTTTATATTTTAAATTACCTTAGATTTAGACATTAAGATTATCAAATTAAGCAAAAATCGTAGGTTATTCTATTGACATGTCTCCTTGAACCAGTCTCACTCAAACAAGCATTTCTCTTCATATACTCAAACTAATTTCATGAAATTTGACAGACATATAAACAACACATATATGAACAATTTTTTTTGTTTGATAAATAGAGCAAAATATACTGCTATAATATACCCCCAAAAGGTCTAACACAATAACTATGGAAAAGAGATTACTTACGAAGAACAGATTTATTTGGAGTGAATTTGATACAAATCTTGAGTGAGATCATGAAGAATTGGGGCTGTTATTGGGAAGAAGGAAATGGATGATGATAAGAAGAAGAGTGTAAAAGTTAGGATAAAATATCCAAATGAAGTCTTAATTAACTTCAGCCCCCCTTCTCCCGATTTTTCTTCATTTTTTGTGCCTTTCTTTTTTTATGCTTTTTCTTTTTTTAACTTCTTCTTCTTCTTCTTCTTCTTCTTCTTCTTCTTCTTCTTCTTCTTCTTATTATTATTATTATTATTATTATTATTATTATTATTATTATTATTATTATTATTATTATTATTATTATTATTATTATTATTATTATTATTATTATTATTTTCACACATTTACTTATATATAATCTCTTTAATTTTTATCCAAAGTACAATTTAATTATGTGGTCTAATTTAATCAAATTTTTCATGTCAATCCATTTAATTTATTTTAATTTCTAATTTATTCATTTATTACATCTATTTTAATATATATATATATATAGTCTATCATATGTTTCTTATATATACCACATACTTATTCTAACTTAGATTAATTAGTGGGTGTTACATTAACAATCTTACTATTACTACCCAAACTAATATGATAACTAGAGCTACCTCATCTGCTTTTATTATGGTACTTCTTTTATTTCATTTCCTTATATTCAGCATCAACAATAGCTTTTTTCGAATTCTCAAAGGATTCAATTTACATTCTCCTTAATCTTGAAAATAAAAAATGGAAATGAGTTCTTGATTATCAACTTCATCTTATCTCTTTTAGAAGGCCTAATTCTAATTTTAATCGCCTTTTTTCTCCACCTTTCAAAATGTTTTGAAATGGTCTCATCAATCTTTTACTTTGTCATGATCAACTTTATGGAACTTGTTGACAATTATTTCCAACTTTTCCGAACATTTTTTCTTAATTATGATACCAAACAATAACACTTTCAAGAGAAAAAACAAACAATTTGATCACCAAGGCTTTTGACAAGCCCATAAAGCTCATCATAATGAGATACTTCTTCAAAAAAGCCTTTGGATCACCAATCCCATCAAACTTCCTAGGGTTAGGCATACTAAACTTAGATAGAAGTTTTTCTTCATCTCCCAACATAAACTCATCATATTTAGGTAAATCCCCTTCAGCACTCCTATATTGCATGATCTTAAGGAATGCATCCATTCTTTCATTCAAATTTTTGATAGTCATGCTCTCTGTCGTATTCTTATCAACATTGTCAAGTATAACTCTTTTATTTTTCATCCTCTTAGCCATATATTCAGCCATATCATCATAATAAGATTAGAAACTTGTTTTCTTCAAAGTTTTCTTCAAACTTGTTTTCTTGGACCAACTTCCAGGTTAACTTTTCTAGTTGCTCATTAGACATGTTGTCTTTTTAAATGTTTTCACTTGAACTAGTGGTTAGAATTTAGACAATCTACCACTAGGAGATATAATCCAACATGAAGTGCATAATGAACCTATAATGGTTGTATCAAAAATGTGTTCAATTGATGCATGAGTCAATAGAAAAACACACAAAAGAGGTACATATATAGGCCTGCATTTTTTATATCTCACAAAATAGAAAATAAAAATAAGCATACATAAGCAATTTTGACTTAGGTTATTTAGGTCCACTCAATTTGTTCAAAGCAGTAGCTAAATGCGCCTATAAAATAGGGTAGATTTTTGCCAAGTATGTGCTATTTGGCAATTAGTTCACTATTAGGCTCAAAAACTCTAAAGAGTATGACATTCCTACACATAGCTGCTTAGAGATAATCATGAAATAATAATTTCATATGGTTATATAAGATTCCTTGCAAGAAATCACCTTTCAACCACAATGGGTTAGGAAATGATTTCCTACCATACCAAGTTATATATAAGTATATTAAATTTTTCTCAGGTTAATCCTAATCACAATCAATCAAGCAGCATATATACCAAAGCAATAAAACACAACAAGCACACAAAAAATAGTAAAAAGTTCAAAAAAGCATAAAAAGTCCAAAAAATGACCAAAAGAAAAAAATATAATTAAGATAAAATTTAAACATCATCTCCAAATCATCCAACAGCCATTAGAGAGTTCATTGCTCTCTCTCCCATTTCCAAACACCCAAAAATGCCTCCAAAGCCATCAAGCTTGCCAAAATCATAGAACTTTACCAAAGAAATGAGGAAATAAATCAAATATAAGTAAAATAGAGATGAACCAAAAAGAGGAAAATCAATCAGAATGAGATACCAGCTCTAAAGTACAATTTTTACCATTTCAAGGCAAGATGATCTAAAAATTTATGTTTATCCAACTGGATATGCATATATATGGTTAGTCATATCCATAAAGAAATAAGTCGATTTGGATTTGTTCTTACAAATGCAAAGATCTGGGACAACAAAAGTCTAATATAACATATTAAAAAAAACAAAAAACAAAAAGAAAAAAGGTTCTGATAGCATTTGATATACAAAGGCAACATTATAGCAATTTAATACATTTTAGGGTATATAAGTGCCAAAGAAACATATTTTCATGTCATATAACCAAAAATCATGCCTCAAATGTACATAATAAACATAATGTTCATTTTATCTCTTGGAAAGTATGGAAGGAGATTAGCAAAACATAAATAATACATGTTATATTAGAGAAACACAAACATCTCAAATAATCAATGAACAAATGTAATTCATAAGAAAATATTTGAAGAGAAAACCAATTCATATAAAATGAAATCATATCATCTAGAAATTTAGAATATAATTAGAATGAGTATAGAAATCAAAGAATAATAACGTATTTGCATAAAAAAAATATATTAGCAAAATAAGATAAAAAAGAAATAAAAGCATAAATAAAGTTAAATTTTCAGAATTAAAAATGATAAAATCAACATGTTAATAAAGAGAATATCAAACAAAATGAACACATAATATGAATTGTCGAATAAGATGATCTTGACATGCCTTATAATTTTTATGTTTGAAAGAAGGAATAATGTTTAAAATCTAATGGAATTTAAAAGTATAAAGAGATTTTGAGAGAGATTGAGAGAAAAAGTATTTTGTAAGTTCCAAGTGAAATGCTTAGGAGCTGGAACCTTGAGCAAGAATCAAAATCTCCCATCACTACAAATTAAAGAAAAATGACATCGTTTTTACTGGGTTTGTTATAACCTTGCAACCTAAAAAAAATTTCTCATTCCCCCCCAGCCTGCATTTTTCCCTCTCCCTGCTGCCCAAATTTCCAGCTCCGGTATCTCCTTCATCTGCTCCGGCCGTGGTCTTCCTCTGCTCCGATCGTGCCTTTCCTTTGCTCCGGTCCTCTCTCTCCTCTGCTCCGGTCTTCTCTCTCTTATGCTAGTCCTCTATTTCTATCTCCCACTACTGTTGTCCTCCGCTGCTGTCTCCGAGCTTCGGTCACGTCCCAGCCTCGATCAGCTGAAGCTTCGGTCCCTCCCTTCCAGCGTCGGTCACCTCCTAGCGAAGAAGGTAGCTACTGTGTTTTTTTTTGCAGTTTTTTTATTTTACTTGTTTGTATTTTTTTATTAATTTAATTTTGATATGTTGGAATATATTATATGACTTATTATTAATTAATTACATGAATAAGTTACATACATATTTATATAAATAATATAAAGCTAGAACATAATATAGATAATTTAGGCAAAAAATTATAAAATAGTTAAGTTTAATAAAATAGATAAGTTGTGTTACTAATTTTAATAAAATAGTTATTTAGCTATTAAGTTTGATTAAAATTATAAAATAGCTAAGTTTATTTACTAAGTTGAATAAAATAGTTTAATTACTAAGTTTAATATAAAACTAGAACATAATATAGATAATTTAAGCAAAAAATTATAATTAGTTAATTTTAATAAAATACCTAAGTTTAGTTACTAAATTTAATAAAATAGCTATTTAGCTATTAAGTTTGATTAAAATTATAAAATTATAAAGTTTATTTACTAAGTTTAATAAAATAGTTTAATTACTAAGTTTAATATAAAGCTAGAACATAATATAGATAATTTAAGCAAAAAATTATAAAATAGTTAAGTTTAATAAAATAGTTAAGTTTAATTACTAAGTTTAATAAAATAGCTATTTAGCTATTAAGTTTGATTAAAATTATAAAATTATAAAGTTTATTTACTAAGTTTAATAAAATAAGTTTAATAAAATAGTTTAATATAAAACTAGAGCATAATATAGATAATTTAGGCCAAAAATTATAAAATAATTAAGTTTAATAAAATAGCTAAGTTTAGTTACTAACTTTAATAAAATAGCTATTTAGCTATTAAGTTTGATTAAAATTATAAAATAGCTAAGTTTATTTACTAAGTTGAATAAAATAGTTTAATTACTAAGTTTAATATAAAGCTAGAATATAATATAGATAATTTAAGCAAAAAAGTATAAAATAGTTAAGTTTAATAAAATAGCTAAGTTTAATTACTAAGTTTAATAAAATAGCTATTTAACTATTAAGTGTGATTAAAATTATAAAATTATAAAGTTTATTTACTAAGTTTAATAAAATAAGTTTAATAAAATATTTTCATTACTAAGCTTAATATAAAGGAAGAATATAATATACATAATTTAAGCAAAAAAGTATAAAATAGTTAACTTTAATAAAATAGCTAAGTTTAGTTACTAACTTCAATAAAATAACTATTTTGCTATTAAGTTTGATTAAAATTATAAAATTATAAATTATAAAGGTAGAACATATTATAGATAAATCATTGAAAAAAATTATATCAGTGGTAGTTATGCTTTTTGTTCTGTAATTAAAAAAAATCATATTTTATGTTGCTAATTTGATAGTTTATATGAGACATGACCTTTGTTCTGTAATTATAATATGTTTTGTTTTTGCTATTTTATTATCTTTTTAAGAATAATTTCAATTGAAATTCATAAAAAAAAATTTATAGTTAAAATTTATTAATATAATTTTATTCTAATTACTCAGGTGCATATTTTATGAAATTATGGTTTTATTATACAATACACTGACCAAATTATTAAAATTATATATTTAATTCTGATAAGTGATAAATGACATTATATATGGGATTTAGATTGATTAGTTTACGATCAATACCAATTATATAAATTCTAATTAGGACCTTAGAATATTAAATAATAACTTTGTATGTGTTACGAGCTAATATGTACTTACATAATATTAGTACATTCATGAAATTATCGTTCACTTGAAAGAATAACTAAGTTTGATTTCATTATGATTTATCAATTACAATTTCATACTTCAAATTGATTTTAATGTTTTCCTTGATTTAATAGAGGTAATAAAAAATGAGACCAGATCATCAATGGATGTATAAACTGTTGAAAGATGGACTTTTGAACCCAGAGTTCATGACTGGTATTAGACAATTCATAGAATTTGCATGCAGTCAACCAGAAATGATGGAGAATGATAGGATAAGGTGTCCATGTTTTCATCGCAAGTGTCAGAATCGCATGTTTCATCACGTGGATACAGTTAAGTTGCATTTGTATAGAAACGGTTTTGTACCGGATTATTATTTTTGGACTTTGCACGGGGAACAAAAAGTTAGAAGTAAGTTGAATAGCAATGTCAATTATATGAGTGAAGGTTCTGCTACATTTGATTATGCAGAATCATCCAGTCGGTACCATTCCATGGTTATGGATGTTGTTGGTCAAACATTCAATGAAACTTACATGGAAGAAATACCGAATCCGAATTCCCAAAATTTTTATGATATGCTTAGGGCTACAGATGAGGACTTGTACCCTGGATGTAGAAGTCATTCACATTTATCATTTGTTGTTCAATTAATGCACATGAAGTCAAAACACCATATGTATGAACATAATTTTGATGACATGGTTCAATTAATGAAAGAGATTACTCCTGAAGGAAGTCTAGTACCTGAAAACTTCTACAAAACAAAGCAGTTAATACAAGGAATGAATCTTCCGGTTGAAAATATTGACTGTTGTAAAAATGGATGCATGATATACTGGAGTGAAGATAATATTTTGACTTGTTGTAAGTTTTGTGGTCATCTTCGATACAAAAGGCAACGTCATGGTAGCAAAACGGTTACTCCTGAAAAGAAGATGTATTACTTTCTCCTCACTCCTAGATTGCAAAGATTGTTTGCATCCAATGTCACAGCAGCGAAAATGAGGTGGCATGCTGAGCATGAAATTGAATATGGGGTTATGATCCACCCATCTGATTCCCCTGCATGGCAACATTTTAATGATACCCATCCAGAATTCGCATCAGAGACTCGAAATGTTTGATTAGGTCTTTCCACTGATGGTTTTCAACCATTTGGACAATCTGGACAACAATATTCTTTTTGGCCAGTCATTGTGACTTCGTACAATTTTCCACCTTGGTTGTGTATGAAGGACGCTTACATGTTCTTAACTATATTGATTCCTGGGCCAATTAACCCTAAGGATAAGTTGGATGTTTACTTACAACCATTGATATCAGAACTTAATCATTTATGGCTCGATGGTATGCAGACTTATGATATTTTGATGAAACAAAATTTTGAAATGCATGCAACTCTTATGTGGACAATTAGTGACTTTCCTGCATATGAGATGTTGTCTGGGTGGAGTACTGCTGGAAGGTTAGCTTGTCCTTATTGTATGAATCATACTTATGCTTTTACTCTTTTAGAGAGCAGAAAACAGTCGTGGTTTGACAACCACCGTAAATTCTTACCTAAAGATCATCCATTCTGATGAAACAAAACATCATTCATGAAGAATAAGATAGTGACTAAAAAAGCACCCCATAATAGATCTGGAAGTGAAATATTATTTGAAATTGATCAGTTAGGTTTGAAAAAAGGTAACAGAACAAGATGCCGAGAGAACTAATGGCCCTATTTGCAAGCAATGTGGTTGGAGGAAGAGAAGTATCTTTTGGGATTTACCTTATTGGAGTACCCTTCTCATTTGACATAACTTAGATGTAATGCATATTGAGAAAAATGTATTTGACAATATTTTTAACACTGTAATGAATGTTGTTGGGAAAACAAAAGATACATACAAATCTTGAAAGGAGTTGAATGCATACTGTCACCGGCCAGAATTGGAACGAGATTCTGTAAGGGGAAAATATCCTAAAACTTGTTACACGCTAGATAATCAATCAAAATCAGTCGTGTGTGAATGGCTAAGAAATTTGAGATTTCCCGATGGTTATGTGTCAAATATGGCTAGATGTGTTGATATAAGGAAACTTAAGTTGTTTGGGATGAAAAGCCATGATTGTCATGTGTTTATACAACATTTAATACCTATTGCATTTTGTGAACTACTTCCAAACAATATTTGGAAGGCATTAACAGAATTAAGCTTGTTCTTTAAGGATTTAACATCTGTTGTTATAACCAATGATGACATGGCCCAGATTGAAGAAGAGATTCCGAGCGTATATTCCCTCCAAGCTTATTTGATTCAATGGAACATCTACCGGTGCACTTACCATATGAAACAAGAATAGCAGGTCCAGTGCAATATCGATGGATGTATCCTTTCGAGAGGTAATATAAAAAACTTAATAATAATGCATATCATTATTATTTCTGTTAGATTTACCATACTTGTATATTTAATATCTTAGGTACCTTCGACGATTGAAAAACAAGGTCAATATCTAATGCTTAATTGGTGGAAGAAGCTTCATTGTTTTGTTCTTACTATTTTGAGGATCATGTGAATACAAGGCACCGAAAAGTGTCACGCAATAATGAGGGTGGTACAAGAACATGAAGGCAACTTATCCATATTCACACAATCAGGCCGAGCCTTTGGAAAGAGTAAATCCTAATTTTTGACAGAGGAAGAATATGTTGCTGCATAATCATACATTCTTCTTAATTGCACTGAAGTTACACCTTTTATTAAGTAAGTCATAAACTGCTAATAAATTTTAACCTTTTCATTTGAGCATTGGGTAAATTATAAAATTTAATTATTATTATTCTTTTTGTTGTATTGAGGAGCTAAAGCAAATTCTAGTGAACATTTCTACTCAAGAAATTGATGTTAAACTTGAAAAAGAATTCCCAATTTGGTTTAATAAACATGTGAGTACTAATTTTCTTTCAAACATTTTTTTATTGACAATTAACAAGAATTATACTTTAATGTTAGCTTATACAATTGATGACTTTTGTTTTAGGCACACAATCCATTAAGCAACATATCCAATCAGTTCATAAAGGACTTAGCAAAAGGTCCATTACCTAAAATTATGTCTTACTCGGGCTATTAAGTGAATGGATACAAATTTCACACTGAAGTGCATGGATCTAGTAAATCTACAATGAACAGTGGTGTATGCATAAAAGGCTCAAATTATAGTGCAAATGAATGTGACTATTATGGTCGTTTGATTGAAGTTGTTCAATTGGAGTATCCTGCATTACCAATTAAGAGAACTGTGTTATTCAAGCGTGAGTGGTTTGATCCAACGCCAAATTTGGGTACAAAAGTGCATCCACATTATAAGTTGGTCGAAGTGCATCAAAAACGTAGATTTAACAAGTATGAGCCATTTGTTATGGCGATTCAAGCTTGTCAGGTGAATTTTATCACATATCCAACTATCAAACATGAAAGAAGTGAGTGGTTGGCTATTTGCAAAATTAAAGCTAGGACTAAATTTCAAATTCCACAAGCAACATCAAGTAGTCAACTTTCCAATGTATCAACAGCCTTCCAAGAAGATGACATTGATATTCATTATATAGATATTGAAAATGATGAAAGTGATAATTTAGTTGGTTCAACATGTGCATTTATTGATATCGAAGACGATAATAAAGAAGAAGAAGAGCCTGATCTTGAAATTGAATCACGTGATGATGACGAAGAAACTGATGTGGATGAGTGGGATTATAACGATCATGATAGTGATTAGATATAATGGCTAAACCAAAGATGTTCTTTTCTTTTTGGTATTATGTACTATTTACAAATATTTAATCCCTAGATATATGTTTGTAAATTGTTACATATGTATTGCTTTTATTATTATTATTCTTTTTAAGTAGCAATTGATATTTGTGTTCATTGTTGCTTTTGATATTGTTTACTGTTATTGAGTGACTAATATGCATATGGGTCACACATCATCTGAAGATATATTACATGGTAAAGGCAGAGAGCCTACAAAACGAGGAGAGAGATCCATTGAGAAGAGTAATTTCTCTAATCGACCACTAGTTCCACCACTTCGTGTACCACCATCACCACAATCATCTACACCATCACAACCATCGCCACATTCATCGACACCATCACAGTCATTGCTACAGTCATTGGCATAACCACAACAATCAACACCACCACCACAACCATTATCATCAGCTCATCCATCAGCAACTATGTCCATTTTAGGAGGTTCAACATCAGCATCTCCCATATCACAACCTACTATATCATCTCCTCTAGTTGCTTCAGCCTTACATTTATAATCTGAAGCATCAGTCGCTGAGTCAACCAATGGTAGACGACAACTCAATCTCGATCCTATAAGGTAATATTACTATTATTATTTCTTTTAATCTTTTCGTTAATGCATTTAGTCTGTTTTTGATGTATTGTTTGTTTGTGCTTTTTGCATAGTGGGAGTTTTCTTCAATCTCATGTAGTTTCTGCGGCTATCACCCGTAGTTTTTTACTCCGTTTGAGTGATAGACGACATGTATGGAAGATTGTGCCTGAGTTTCAGGTAAATTCCAATTATTTAAGTACAAAATGTGACGAGGTGAATGACTTTGTTAAAAATGTATTTTCTTGTGATTGATTAGCTGTTAGAGACTTTGTACTTCAGATGAAGTTACTTATGATATAGGAAAAACTTTGCCAAAGTTTCAGTTTGAAATAGAATATTTAATCTCTCTTGTGCTTGATTGGTTGTTAGAGGCCACATAATTTAGGTCAGGTTGCTTGTACTATGGACGAAACTCTGTCAAAATTTCAGTTTGAACTTGAATATTTAATGTCTTTTGTGCTTAATTGGTTGCTAGAGACATTGTACTTCAGGTCAGGTTACTTATGTTATAGATGAAACTCTGCCAAAATTTTATTTTGATATTAAATATTAAAGTTAATTGAATGTTGCAAGAAAATTTTTTGTCTTATATGTTATTTTTTTAATTTCTATTTTAGAAAGAATTTACTTGGGATCCAGAACTTGAGATGGTAGTCAAGCGTAGATGGTTACAACAGGCTGCTACACGTTATAGTGACACTTTGAGCAAGTGGAGATCTTCTGGCAGTAAACCACCACGTGTTTCAGAGCAAGTTTGGAATAGTTGGCAGAAAGAATGGTCCACTCCTGAGTACAAGAAAAAATCTATCATTGCCTCTAAAAACAGACTTACTGAGACAGACGGCTTAGGTTCAGGTCCCTCACGACATACAGGGGGTTTTATATCCATGGTTGAGCGTAGCATGCGGATGATATATTGATAATGATAACTTAATTTGAATTTATTATCCATTTATATATTTATGTTGTAAAATGTTTAATAAAATAGTCTTTGTAAAAATTTGCTTATGTATTATACTCGTAATTTTGTAGTTAATGTGTTTTTATTTTTATTTTTATTTTATTCTTATGATCAGGCAAAAGAGTTAGGACGTGAACCAAATCCTATAGAACTCTTTGAGGCAACACATACCATAAAGACTTCATTAGGAATTGAGTATGTAGACCAGCGGTCTAAAGTTGTTGCAGTATGTATCTACCAAACTCATTAATTGTGCATATTTAAAATTTTATTTGCTTATATTTCTATTAATCTTATGGAATTTATATTTTTTCTTCTTAAAATTTATATTGAAGGATCGAGTACGAGCCCTTAGAGAGACTGCTTCTCAACCAATTGAGGGATCTAACGAGCCATGTGAACCAGATTTGAGGTAGTTATTTTTAGATGCTGCTGGTAGCCAGAAAAAATGGCGCGTATATGAAATGGGCACAAAGGCAACACATTTATATATTGGTACCTCCTCTTTTCACTCCACTGCCACATCACGAGATATTAGTACAGAGTAGCTGCGTGCTAGTATTATGCAATATATGCAGTAAGAGGTTCAGACTATATTGGAGTCACAAAAGCAGCAAATGTGAGAACAAATGCGTGAAGAACTTCGACTTGAGCTTCGAGACGAGATGCGTGTAAAGATGTGACAGCTGATAACAGAGATGACTAATTCTACCCACATTTCATCAACTCCACATAGCGATCCACCACAATCTGACATGATGTAGGACTATATATTAACAATATTATAGTATTTTCAATTATTGAATATTTTTTATGTTGGACTAAAAAATTTTAATATTTATTTAATGAATCTTGTTAAAAAAAATTTTTGTTTTTCATTTAATTGAATTTTAAAATTACAAAAATAATTAAATTAAAAAAATTAATATATAAAAAATGGATTTACGACGGAATGCGGTCCTCACTAAATACTTGTCACAATTAGCGACGACTGAAAATTAGTCACAAATTGTAAGGAGTAAATGTCCTACAAACTTTAGCGACGGACAACATCCGTAGCTACATAGCGACAGACAACATCCGTAGCTACATGGCGATGGAAAATATCCGTAGCAACTTAGCGACGGACAATGTCCATAGCAACATAGCGACAGAAAAGTCCGTAGCTACGTAGCGATGGAAAACGTCCGTAACAACCTAGCGACAGATTTATATCCGTTGCTATGTAGCGACAGATTTTTCGTCGCAAAATCCCTCATTGATTTTGTCGCCATTACAATTCCTGCGAATACATTTCAGTGGTAGATATTTCGTCATTAATTCCATCGCTAAATTTAGCAACAGAATTACAATCCGTTGCTATTGGACTTGCAATGAGCTTTTCTAAGAAGAATTAAATCCGTTGCAATTTAGCGACAAAATTCTTAAATTTAGTGACGGATTTGTTCGTCGCTAAAATGCATTTTTCTTGTTATGGCATTTTTAGAGGTTATAAATGAATTCTGCTTCCCTATAATCTTTATAGATTGAGTTTGAAAAAAAAAATTATAAAAAATATTTTTGAAAATTTGAAATTTAAGGACAAAGTTCAGTTGAAAACAACAATCTCTAATCAGATAGAGGTCATGTCCGGCTGAATATGGTCTCAAAAAATCAAAATAAAAATTTCAGCCAAATACACAAAATCCGATTGAACATGTCCCTTAAAAATTCAATTTTTTTTTGTTAAAGAACAAAAATAATTAATTTTTAAATTATATTTCAATTTTGACCTTAGACACGTTTCAATATTTTGACTCTAAATCTAGAAAGAGTTGTTTCTAATTATCATCATCGAACATTTATGCAAGCACAAAAATCAAAATGTTTACACCATCCCATAATTATGAAAAGTCCCAATGGGCTATAGTCATACTTCAATCAAACTAAATTGGGTTTAATAACAAAAGTCCACAACATAAGCAATTTATAACACATAATTGGATCATGCCACCTAGAGAAAGTTTTTAGGTCACTTCATGAGCTTAAGTCCTAATGTATTATTCTTTCACATTCATAATAATCTAGATTGTGTTCATCCTTGACCCAAATAAGAGTAATTATTCATTTGGAGGATAAATTTTAAATTTAAATTTTTGTAAACAAGTTAGATCTACTACTATTCTTTAAAGTATATCTTGTTTTTAGGAGTTGTTTTCAACTAATACTACTAAAGAAACATCATGAAATATATCTAGAGTTAAAATTAAAGCCAAAAAAATATAAAAAATTCAATTCAATCCCTTGAGCCATTTATAGGACCTAAAGCTCAAATCATTTAAGATCTTCTCCTATCCAATTCGAAAATTGCAAATTATTTTGAATTTAGATCAATTTTAAATTATATTTTTTCAAATGAATTTGGATATAATTTTCAAATTGAACAAAAAATTACCATGTTTTATTCTTTGCATCTGCAAATATTCTATGCCACTAGCTGGAGTTCCATGTTGAACAAGAAATAGGCCTAAATCATGTCGTGCCCCTATATACGTCCCTTTTTGTCACTTTATCCCATGTACCTGTTTTTGGTGTACTTTATCTTCTGAAATTTGTTTTTGGTATAAATAGTCCCTCTCATTTTCACAAAAATCTAAAATATAGTCATATTAAGATGAGTCGACAGGAGAGTGGGCCTTTAAACATTGATTAAGTATGTAAGGAATAAAAAAATGCAGAATTAAAATATTATTTTTCTTTTAATTTTTGAACATAACAAACAGTATTCATCTTCTTCCCCAAAAACCCTAGAAGCATAATTTGAGAATTCCAGTCATAAATGTATACACAATCAAGCTTCTTTATTTTTATAAATGAAAAAATAATTAAATAATAAGAAAAAGGTCTTCCTCTCCATGGCAATATACTTCATCACAAAAGTTTTTTTCTGGTGGTAATGGATCAAATAGTTTCCAAATACCCAAACTAAACTCTGAATTTAAAGTTTGTCCCTTCCTGCCAAATCTCCACACATATCAGAAATAAGTACTAGTTTCGTAATCAATAGAGATTCGTTTAAAACAAGATATACAAATTTTCTATATATTTGCACACTCACTGTAATTTCCAATTTTTCAATAGCTTGAGGTATATGTAAGAATTTGATATAAAATTGTAAAAAGTACCTTCAAAATGGAGACTCACAAATTGTGACTACTACAGAAAATCCATTCAATTTGCATAACTACATAAACGAATTAAAAACCTCAGCTTCTTAACAAAAAAGGAATTCAAAATCGAAACTTCTAAGGACTTGGTGGCTAGTACTATTGCGTGGGTTTGCAAATGCCGAAACAGTGGCTGGCGAGTGGAGCGATTTACACGGTGTTGACGAAAAAGGAGCAGGGAACGACTTGGTGGCTACTGCTAGGTGGGTCTAGGAATGCTAGATCAGAAGTGGGATGAGGTGGTGACATCTATATTGTTGGCGACACAGAGAGAGAGGAGAAGAGAACAAAGGTGGCGTGGTTACATGAAATTAGGGATTTGGCTATGCAGTTCAAAAGTGGAATTTTCTTTTATTTTTTTCCTCTTTTCAATAAAAAAAGAAAAAAGAATTAAATGTAATAGACCAATTAGATCCACTAATGTCTAATAATTATTTGTCTAAAAAATTATAGTAGTGTACATGAAAATATTTATTACCCTTTTTCATGTTCTTCAAGCAACAAGAGATGTATTGTAACATAAATTTAAATTTTGAAGAGGTAAATTGAATAAAAACGATATACGAGAAGCAAAATAAATAATAAAAAAACGAGTACATAAAAGCAAAATGATAAAAATTGATAAATAAAAGGACGCGCTACCCAACAAATATGATAATCTTACATCAATGCAAGCAGAAAGTGTGGACGCAGCACAACTTTGAATTTATAGGATTTTCATTATTAAACTTTAATTAACTCATTTAATTTATTTTTTAAAAAATTCATGTGAATTAAAGTTCTTCATGTGTCTTTATTTTCCCCTTACCAAGCATAAATTTAAGGGAGGGATTATAGGATTCAAACTTTAGTTAAGTGATTTTTTTTTTTTATGTTTTTGTTAATCTGTAAGAAATTGATTAAATTGGTCATAATTTAATAATTTAATAGTAAAGTTCAACTTTTGTTTAAATTAGAAAAATAACTTACTTTACGTAATAAAGCATGAATATTTGCAGAAACAGAAATAGTTGCCTTCTCTGACTACCAATGCGAAGCAGAATTCCCCCATTCCTAAGTAGTTTCTTACTGGTCAAAAACGGCACACAACTGTCCTACTCCAAGTGTCCAAGAATTAAAAACTATTTTTGGTTGAAAACTTGGAGTTTCAAAAAATGAATATACCATTATTTAAAATTTTTCTTGTTCACGCATAGGTTACAATCTAATTATATAAATGCATTTACCTTGACCTTTTCTATTATATATAACTTCAATTTATAATATGTATCCTCCACTTCAATTCATATAACATAACATGATCTTTACTTGTTTGTATACATTTCAGAGGTTATTCTTGTTAATTAAACTTTATATTACTATCTACATAAAATATACATGGACTCTTATTAATTTTATTAAAAAATTGTACTTAAATAATTTTTTATATTTTATAGAATTGTGTTTAAATAATTTTTTTAAATAATTGTACTTAAGAGTATTGCTTGTTTATGTACAATTTATTAAAAGGAAAAAAACTCTATTCAAGCATAATTCTATGAAGCTCATAAAAATTAATAAAAGTTCACGAATATTCTATGTAGACAATGACATGACGCACAATTATTAAGGTAATTTGTAAAATCTATAAAAATAGATAAAAATATATTTTTACTGCATAAATTAAAGTTAAGTAATATTTGTACTATAAATTAAAGTTGAGGAATATAAAATTTACCCAATAAATTTATTGGATTGATCGGATTTGGATTTTATCATTTCAATTTCAAATCATTTTTAAATAATCACTTTTGGACTTTAGATCAGTTTAATCTAACAACTCATCAAGTCAATTCATTTTTCGAAAGCTAAATTCACATAATTATCATATTTGAGTTGATTTCATATTGATTTATTCAAACTTCATCAAATCTTAGATTGATTCGAGTCAAATGTTTTCAGATGATCTCGGTTGGAATCAAGAATTGCAAGTTTATTCTCAGCATATTATGTATATAAATTAATTATTCACATTCTTATGGCTCCTCTCATACTACATGGATATATTTTTTGAAAATTATACTTTTCAATATAAAGTATAAAATTTTGGCGCATCATATCAAATGCCCGCTGGCAAGTTAGTGGACAAATCGTTGTTGTTGTAGAAATTTTTTCTCTTTTATTTTTCTTTTTCTTTTTCTTTAAAAAAAGGTCAATATTAATTAGTCATTATTCTTCCTTCTTCAGTCTTCCCTATATTTGTCTGCTTAGAATTAACGACTAGAACACGCTTAACATACTTGACCAGAAAAACATTAATACAATTTCTTTTTTTAATATATATACTTTAAATTTCTAAAAAATTTCTATAATAATTTAAATTTTGACAGCTGTTAATAATTATATTTAAATTCAGTATTTTTCCAATATCAGTTCAGGCATTATATTAATTATCAATTTTTAATTTTTAACAATTCGTTATTAGCTATTAATTAAACTAAACTTAATACATTATCTTTTTGAGCAATGCTATTAACATTTTTTTTGTGCACTTTCTT
The DNA here is from genome assembly GCA_023653625.1 of Triadica sebifera. Taxonomy (NCBI): domain Eukaryota; kingdom Viridiplantae; phylum Streptophyta; class Magnoliopsida; order Malpighiales; family Euphorbiaceae; genus Triadica; species Triadica sebifera. Next base: position 23,790,002 of record CM042905.1, on the reverse strand, counting down.
TTATACACTTCCAATATAAAAAAGATGTCTGTCTCATTTTTTAATAAAATACTAACTTTTATTACAAAAATAATGATATTTTATAAGTGAAAAGACATTTTTTTTACATTGAAAATGTAAAATAGAAAGCGTATGAGAAAATGTTGATAACATTTTTTTATTTCAAAGAAAAACTAACTAATAGAAATAACGGAGTTGTCATTACCGGTTTTCATAATATTGTGCCGAATGTTTTTATAATAGTGTCATTGACAGTTTTCATAATATTGTCATTACCGACTTAATAAATTTGTGCTGAGTGCATTTATAGAATTGTTATTACCAGCTTTCATGTTTTGGCACCGAATGCCTTTAATCACCTAATTGACATACCAAATTATTCTTTATTCTAATTCTAGATTAGGTGTCTTAAAGCATAAATATTTTTATATTTATTTCCAACATTAAAATTATTATTCATAATATTTTCAAAAATGATAATTATACCAAATTTTCGCTTATATATTTATTTATTTTTGTTAATTTGTTTCCATTATTATTGAATTAGAACCTCACACATAAATAATTTATTAAGCATTTATAACTACAATAGTCAAAATTCTCATTAATTAACATATGTATTCATCACACTACATGTAAAAACTCAATATGTCAATTCTTTGTTTATAACAGATTTCAGCTCTGATTTTGGGCATTATTTTTAGCTCATTTATAATTCAAATTTGAATTTATAGTCTGCTATTATTTTGTAGCTTAATATGTCATCTTTCATATGCATAAAAAATCATTCAAATCCAATTTTTATAGCAAAAGTTATGGTCATTTTACTGAAAGTCATTTTATTAGTTTTTACTCAGTATTTTCTAGGTAGCTTCAGGTCCGAGATTTTTGAGTCTAACTTTTATCCCATTTTCAATAAAAATTTGAACTTAAGTTCTTAATAAAAGTTTTAGCCTTATGAGTTCACTTTCATTTTTAACTGATTACATCTCAATCTCATTACTATAACATTAGTTATGATCAAAGTTGTCAAGACTGCTCCTAAATTTTGTAGTAGAGACATCAATTGACACAAACTTATCTAATAAATACATCTATCATATGTATTCATTTTTTTATACCAAAATTTTCAGATCACAATTATATTGACATATCTTAATATCTTCACACCATTTAGTCTCATTACCATAAAAAAATCAAAAGTAAATATCAATCACATTTCATGACAACCCAAATTCATATCAAGTATTAATACATAATTTTGCATATTCAGATGACATGTAAGATATTTTCTTTCTTTTCCTCCCTTCACTATATAGCTTTTTTTTTTGTCACCCTCTTGAGGGCATCTCTTATGCTCACTTGATTTCCTACACAATCATACCATATCTCATTTTTATCATCCTTTTTCAAAACTTTTCATGCCTACATAAAATCATAATACTCCTAATATGTTTTATACTTTATTTTAGCCAAAAATTACTAAGTTAAAATTCCCTTTTTGATAGGTCATGGCTGCCCAAAAACATTATCATAGGTTCCAATTTATTTTCTTCAAATTAACACCCTAATCACCCTTTATTCATCACTAATTACTATTTTCTTAAGTTAATTCTAATTTTTCCCAATTGACTCCATCAAAGCAGCCCCTTTTCCTTCAATTTTAGACATGATACATTAAGCTTAAATACATAAAAACATCAATCTAATTTAATTAGAGAGTTAATTGTAGCTTTCCTCAAAAATCAACACTAGCTTAAAATGTTGGTTCATGTATGACAAATAACCCTAGTCTACCAATCCTAATCATATCTATCATCCTTATGGGTCTCAAATGGAAGGAAAAATATTGAATTTAAGAAGAATAAACACACCTTAATGGCTCTCCAAAGTGGGCCAAAATTCGCCCTAAACCTTCTCCCTTTTCTTTTCTTCTTTCTTCCTTTCTTCTTCTTCTTTAGCTCTCTTTATGGCAAGAACTCTTTAATTTTTTGGCTTTTCTCTCTCAAAACTTATTTTCTTCTCTTTTTCAAGCTTGACATGAAGCAAAAATGGTGGCTTTTGGTGGCATAGGTGGACGGAAAAAAGAGGAGAAAAAAAAGGAAGAAGATAAGTTAGATATTTGGGTGGAAGAATGTATAAGTCCTCTCTTTTTTGACTTTTATGCTATGATTAATGGGTGTGCCCCATTAATTAAACTTAATCATAATTTCTATTGGTTCATTAACTTAATTAATCTTGATTAAATTTTAATTATTAGAAATTCAACATTTTCTACAACTTTTCTTATCTTCACAAAATTTCCCCCAATAATTTCAATAATACTGATTTTGTTCGTAGAGTAATTTTTTTTTTCATTTCTAGCACTAATCTTTTTAATTCCCAAATAATAATACTTTTAATTATTTTTCCTTATTATTTGTCATTTTTTATGGATCCAAATTTAGACTTTGATTGAACCAGTGCACCCCACTACGGTCATGCACAATCGGTGCCTAAATCCTCTGATGTTACAATTCTCTCCCCCTTGAGAAAATTTTGTTATCAAAATTTACTTGATTAGCTGGAGCTAATTAACTAAGGATACTGAGTTCTCATCATTTCTTCACTCTCCTATGTGGTTTCTTCTACTGTAAGATTGCGCCATAGGACCTTTACCAATGGTACTTTCTTGTTCCATAGTTCCTTGACTTCTTGAGCTAAGATTTTCACAGGTTCTTCTGCATAGGTCAAGTTTGGTTGCACCTCTATCGATCCCACAGGTATTATATGTGTCGAATCCAATCTAAATCTCCTTAGCATTGAACACATTGTGAATCTTATCCAATTTTGGTAGTAAGGCTAGCAGGTAAGCAACTGGACCGATACATTTAAGTAAATCATATGGTCCAATAAACCTAGGGCTCAATTTCCCTTTTTTACCAAAATGAAATACTTTCTTCTAACGCGAGACTTTTTAAAAATACATTGTGTCCGACAACATATTCAATATCATTCCTTTTCAAATCCGTGTAGGATTTTTGTTGGTCAGTTATAACTTTTAATCGATCTTGGATTAATTTTACCTTCTCATCTGTCTACTGCACCAATTATGGGCCCATTAACTTCTTTTCACCAAGTTATGTCCAGCATAAAGGTGTCTTAAATCTTTTTCCATACAAAACTTCATATTGAGTCATGCTAAGACTAGCTTGATAACTATTGTTATATGCAAATTCAATCAATGGTAAATACCTATCCTAGCTACCCTCAAAGTCAATTACATAGCTTCTAAGCATGTCTTCCAACAATTGAATAACCCATTCAGATTGTCCATCTGTTTATAGGTGGAATGTCATACTAAAAATAAGTCGAGTCCCTGATGCTTGTTGCAAATTTTTCTAAAATTGTGATGTGAATTGTGGGTCTCGATCATAAATAATAGATACTGGCACCCTATGTAGTTGAATTATCTCATTAACATATATTTCTGCTAACTGACTCAACAGATAATCCATCAGAACTAGAAAAAAATGAGCTGATTTGGTAAGCCTATCAACAATTACCCACACCGCATCATGTTTCTTTTGTGTCAAAGGCAAACCAGATAAAAAATCCATCGTAATCCTTTCCCATTTCCATTCTGGGATAGCAATAGATTGCAATAATCCAGATGGTACCTGGTGTTATGCTTTCACTTATTGGCATGTTAAGCATCTTGCAATGTATTCCACGATATCCTTCTTTATTCTTGGTCACCAATAATGAGTCTTCAGGTCTTGATACATCTTATTACTTTCTGGATGCATGGAATAAGTTGTATTATGCACCTCTTTTAGAATTATTTGTTTTAATCTGTTGTCATTTGGCACACATAATCTTCCCTTATAACTTATACTTCCATCGTCTTCAATCTTAAATTCCGGTCTCTTCCTCTTTTTAATTGCCTCAACAGTTATCATCAATTTATAATCTTGCCTCTGAGCTTCTCTCACTTGTTGCCTTAAAGTAGGTTAATCGGTAACTCTACCAAAATAAAATATGAGTCTCCTATTAATTTATTGTTGATTACTATATATTATATTATAATAAGGAAATTATAAGGGATACTTGCCAGTGTTTTTCTACTTAAGGCATCGACTACTACATTAGCTTTGTCTGGCTAATAATCAATAATACAATTATAATCCTTAATTAACTCTAATTGGCGTCTTTTTCTTAGGTTCAACTCCTTTTGTGTGGGCAAATATTTGAGGCTCTTATGATTTATATATATGTAACACTGCTCACTATACAAATAATGTTGCCATATTTTTAAAGCAAACACTATTGCTGCCAACTCTAAATCATGAGTAGGGTAATTTAGTTCATGAGGTTTCAATTGCCTATATGCATAAGCAACTACTTCACTATCTTGCATTAATACACAACCTAGCCCATTATGAGAGGCATCACTGTATATCCCAAAATCTTTCCCTGGAGTAGATTGGGTTAAAACAGGTGCTTCGGTTAACATGACTTTCAACTTGTCAAAGCTTGTTTCACATTGATCTGTCCACTCAAATTTAGTTTCTTTTATGAGCAGCTTGGTAATTGGTGCGGCTATGCTTGAAAATCCCTTCACAAACCTTTTGTAGTAGCCAGTAATCCAAGAAAACTTCAAACTTCTATCACATTGCAGGGCGGCTTCCAACTTAAAATCGCTTCTATTTTGCTAAGATCCACACAGATTCCTTCAACTGACACAATATTCCCTAAGAATCCTACTTCTTCTAACCAAAACTCACATTTTGACAACTTTGCATACAATTGATTTTCCCTCAAAGTCTAACGCATTATTCTGAGATGTTTGTCATGTTCTCCTTCGTCCTTTGGATACACTAGGATATCATCTATAAAAACTACCACAAATTGATCAAGATAAGGCCTAAAAATCATGTTCATCATATCCATAAAGGCAGCTGGTGCATTCGTTAAACCAAAAGGCATAACTAAGAATTCATAGTGGCCATATCGAGTCCTAAAGGTTGTTTTGGGTACATTTGATTCCTTGATTTTCAGTTGATGATACCGGATCAGAGATCAATCTTAGAGAATACTCCTGCTCCCTTCAATTGATCAAACAAATCATCAATTCTAGGTAGTGGGTATTTATTTTTAATTGTCACCTTGTTCAATTGTCAGTAACCAATACTAATCAAAAGGTGTCATCCATCTTTTTCACAAACAACACCAGAGCACCCCATGGTGACTCACTGGCTCTTATAAACCCCTTGTCTAGCAATTCATATAATTGAACCTTTAACTCTCTCAATTCTGCAGTTGCCATTCAATAAGGAGTAATTGATATCAAGGTTGTACCATGAATCATATCAATTGCAAACTCTATCTCCCTATTTAGTGGTAACCCTAATAGGTCTTCAGAAAACACATCGGGAAACTCACACATTGGAGGGATGTCCTTGCATTTTGGGCTCCCTTTCTTAGTTTCTATCATATGGGCCAAGTATGCCTCACATCATTTCCTAATGTATTTTCGAGCTTTTAATGCAAAAATAACAGTGGTCAAACATGTTTGACCTTCACCCTGAATGATAGTGTCATCTTGCCTGGGAATTTTAAGTACAAATTTTCTAGATCAATAGTCGACTATAGCTCCATGCTTTGTCAACCAATCCATACCCAGAATAGCATCAAATTCATAAAAAGGTAATTCTATTAGGTCTACTGGAAATTCTCTACCTCGAATTATTATTGAGTTGTTTATATAGATCTGATTCACTTTCACACTATGTCACAATGGATTGGTCACTACTATCTCATATTCTAAGGTCTCATGTATCATATTCCTTTATTTAAATGTAGTTGTGCTTATGTATGAATGCATGGAGCTAGGATCTATTAATTCATACAAATCAAAGTCAAATGAAGAAAATTTACCAACTATAACATCTACCGCATCCTGGTCCTCCCGAGCTCTCATCATATATACCCGAGATGGAGCTCTATTACCTCCGGATCCATCAACTGTCTCCGATACCCCCTGACTTGGTCTTGTATGACCACCTTTAAAATGGCTTCGATCTCTTACACGGCTTTCTACTGATGCCATAGTCTGTGCTGGTGCCATACTACCTAAACTAAGTCTAGGACAATCTTCCTTCATATGATCAATAGCTCCATATCTCAAACATGCCCCAATCAACCACCAACATTATCCTGTTAGAGTTCTACCACAATGCAGACACATAGCAAGAGTTGGTCTTTTGGACAATGATGCTGGTGAACTAGCAGATGATGCTACGGGTCTAAACTGCTGACCCTGCTTAACAGAAAATGTTTGCCCAGCAACCGATGACAAAAATGGTATGGGTACTATCTGCTTTTTCTTACCAGATGTCTGGGCCCCACTAGCTATTGATTTCTTGGAGAGCTCTTCTGTCTTCATCTTTTTTGTTCTCTTAACACTAATGGTAGTGACACTAGTGTAGCAAAGTCTGTATGCTGGTGGGAAGCCACTAAATGTCCAATATCCTCATTGAGACCATCTTCAAATCTATGACATTTATCAGCTTCATCTCCAATAATCCCCATTGCATACTTACTCAGCTTGGTGAACTGCATCTCATACTCAACTACTATCATACCCCTCTGCTTTAAGTTCAGAAATTCTCTCTTTTTCTCATCAACATAAAATCTTGGCACATATTTCTTTTTAAATTCTACCACAAAGAAATTTTATGTCTGAGGGTTTAGAGTCTAAGGTTTTGTTAATACCTACTTCCATTGGTTGTAGGCATGCTCCTGAATGAGGGACACTGTATACCTAACCTTGTACTCCTCCAGACATTGAAGCTTCTCAAAAACTCATTGTCTTTTCCAACCAAAATTCTGCTAATGCTGGGTCATCATCTTTCTTACCTATAAAATCCATTGCCCTATATTTTCTTAGTTTATCAATCTGAGGTTTTCACTGAGGTGGGGTAGGTGGTGGAGCTGGTGGTGGCACAACTTGTGCTATCTGTTGTAACAAAGTAGCCATATGTTGCATAAGAGGTACCTAACCCGGATCAACTTGTTCTTCAACATGCTGTGGAGCTACAACACTAGGCTTCGAGGCTCTAACTGATGCTAACTGTTTATTAAGAGTGGAGTTAGCTATATTATCACCCTCTTCTTCTTCTTCTTTCATGAATTCATCTTAATTCGGAACCCATTAAAACCATATTGTTAGAAGAAAGGTCCCTTATCAGAATATAGCAACTTAAAAAAATGGATATGCATGAAAACATGCACTTATCTCCCATACCCACTTAGCAAGAATCGTATAAACCTATAGCTCTGATACCAAAAATTGTAACACCCCCGTACCCCACTTTATATCAGCAAGGTAAGTGAGCATTGTCTGACTAACTATTTTATAAGATTTGCTAAATGAAGTATAAACATTTTTTTTGCAAAAATATTACAACACCAAAACTCAAAATTTTATTTATTTATAAAATATATTATTTTGCATCCAAACTATGTCCCTTACATTAGTTTTACACATCCCCAATACATACTAGATGAGATAAAACTATAATTTAATTTGCAAAGCTTTTAAAATAATATACCAAAAATAGTCCAAAGTTTTAAGTCACTTTCTGTCCAGGTACCCTTCTTCTTTCGACAACTATACTATCTACAACTATTCTTTAGAACTTGCACAAGAGGAAACTACCCGCATTAAGCTACTATCTTAGTGGTGCTTTCGGGATAAAAATCTTACATATATTTTTTTGCATGTCATTTCATAATTTCACAAATAAGACATAAAATCAAATAAATATAGAAAATCAAAGAAATGATATCACACATTTAATATTTAGCAATATTGATTTAACACAACATTATCAAAATGACATACTTTTACATTATTGCTATTTTTATTTTCTTTGTGCCCATAACACCTATAACTGAACTAAGTAATAAGAATAACGGAGTTTCCATTACCAACTTTCATAATATTGCGCTGAGCATTTTTATAATAGTGCTATTACCGGCTTTCGTAATATTTTCATTACCGGCTTAATAACTTTGCGCCGAGTGCATTTATAGAATTGTCATTACCGGCTTTCATATTTTGGCACCGAGTGCCTTTAATCCCTTGATTGGCATGCCAAACTATTCTCTATTCTAGTTCTAGGTTAAATGTCTTAGGTCTTAACTGCTTTTATATTTACTCCCAACATTAAGATTATTATTCATAATATTTTCAAAAATGATAATTATACCAAATTTCCACTTATATGTTTATTTAATATTGTTATTTGTTTTCATTATTATTGAATTAGAACCTCACATATAAATAATTTATTAAACATTTATAACTATAATTAAATTCAAAATTCTCATTCATTAACATATGTATTCATCACACCATATGCAAAAGCCCAATATGTCAATTCTTTATTTATGACAGATTTTAGCCCTGAATTTGGGCCTTAAATTTAGCCCATTTATAGTTTGAATTTGAATTTATGGTCTTATATTATTTTGTAGCTTAATGTCTCATCTTTTGGATGCATAAAAAATCATCAAAATCCAATTTTTCTAACAAAAGTTATGACCATTTTATTGAAAGGCGTTCTATTAGTTTTTACCCAATATTTTTCTGGGTACCTACAGGTCCAGGATTTTGGGTCTAATTTTTAGCCCATTTTCAATTAAAATTTGAACTTAGGTTCTTAATGAAAGTTTTAGCCTCTTTCATTTCCTACTGATTTCATCTCAATCTCATTACCAGAACATTAGTTATGATCAAAATTTTCAAGACTACTCCTAGAATTATGTAGCAAAGTTATCAATTGACACAAACTTATCTAATAAATACATCCATCATATGCATTCATTTTTTTATACCAAAATTTCTAGATTACAATTACATTCATATATCTTAATATCTTCACACTATTTATTCTTATTACAATAAAAAAATAAAAATTAAATATCAATCACATTCCATGATAACCCACATTCATATCAAACATTAACACATAATTTCACACATTAAGATGACATGTAACTTATTTATCAATGAAGCATATACCTAATCAGCCTTGGAGCTTTCCTTTTTCTTTCTTTTTCTCCCTTCACTATGTAGCTTTTTCTTTGCCTTTGTCAGCCATTTGAGGGCATCTATTATGCTCATTTGATTTTCCTACACAACCATACCATATCTCATTTTTATCATCCCTTTTCAAAATTTTTCATGCCTACATAAACTTCTAATGCTCCTAATATACTTTATACTTTATTTTAGCCAAAAATTACTAAGGTTAAACTCCCTTTTTGATAGGTCATGGCTGCCCAAAAATATTATCATAAGTCCCAATTTATTTTATTCAAATTAACACCCTAATCACCATTTATTCATCACTAATTACCATTTCCTTAAGTTAATTCCAATTTCCCCCAATTGACTCCATCAAAACAACCTTTTTTTCTTCAATTTTAGACATGATACATAAGGCTTAAATACATAAAAACATCAATATAATTTAATTAGAGGCATAATTTTAAATTTCCTAAAAAATCAACACTAACTTAAAATCCTAGTTCATGTATGCCAAATAACCCTAGTTTACCAATCATAATCATATCTATCATCCTTAATGGAAGGAAAAATGTTGAATTTAAGGAGAATAAACTCACCTTAATGGCTCTCCAAAGTAGGCCAAAATTCCCCCTAAACCTTCTCCATTTTCTTTTCTTCTTTCTTCCTTCTTGTTCCTTAGCTCTTTTATGGCAAGAACTCTTTAATTTATTCGCTTTTATCTCTCAAAACTTATTTTCCCTCTCTTTTTCAAGCTTGAAATGAAGCAAAAATGATGGCTTTTGGTGGCATAGGTGGACGACACAAAGAGGAGAGAAAAGAGGAAGAAGATGAGTTAGATATTTGGGTGGAAGAATGTAGAATTCCTCCCTTTTTTGACTTTCATACTATGATTAAGGAGTGGGTCCCATTAATTAAACTTAATCCAAATTTTTATTTGTTCATTAACTTAATTAGTCTTGATTAACTTTTAATTATTAGAAATTCATCATTTTCCACAAATTTTCTTATCTTCACAAAATTTCCCCCAACAATTTCAATAATACCGATTTTATCCGTAGGGTAATTTTATTTTTTTTCTAGTTCTAGCACTAATCTTTTTAATTTCCAAATAATAATACACTTAATTATTTTCACTTATTATATGTCATTTTTTATGGGTCCAAATTTAGACTCTGATTGAACTAACGCACCCCACTAAATCACTAGATGATAGAAAACAAGGGAGAACTATAGTGGAATTTTTGCCAAGGTCTTCTTCTCCTTCTTCTCTCCTCATTTTTTTTATTCAACCATCCTTTCTCCCTCACCAAGAAAATGCAACAACTTTTCTTCTCCATCTCTCCATCTCTTTTCTCTTCTTTAAACCCTAAATCACCAAAACTCAAAGGAAAACATATGACGGTGAATGAATTTTGAAGGAAGGACTCAAAATATAGGAGATTTAGAAGGATAAAACTTGCTTTGAGGAGGAAAAAGAGAGAGAGAAAAAAAAAGAGAGATAGACAGGGAGAGACGAGTTGTAAGATGGACTTATGCCCCATTTTAGTGGAATCTTGGTAAGAGAAGTCTGTTTCCTTCTTTTCCATCTTCATCTTCTCTTTCTTTTTGTATTTTCATTATTGGGAGTGACCTATTTCAAATAGGTTAGGGTTTAGTTCAAACTATAGTTTTTAAGGCTTAAAACCTTTCCTTTAGATATCTAGTATGGTAAAAACAAGATATTGATGTAGATTAAGCATAAAGTAGCATCTTGATGGGTTAATATAAGGTTTAAGCATAATGAATAGATTTTATACTTATATGTGATAAAAAGGTTAGAAGAAATGTTTTCATTTGTTAGGAGGTGTTAAAGGGCAAAGACAACCAGTAATTATGACTTATAAGATATAATTTTTTTAAAGAGAGAGTATGGGTAGATTAAGATTTAAAGGTTAAACATAATGTAAGAGGTGTTTTTGTGCCTTTGAAGAGGTTGTCACAGTTGTGAATGTCATGGCTCAAGGGTCACTCCTGTGAAAGGTTTGTCACAGCTATGATGGGGTGTTCACATCCGTGAAGACGGCTTCACGCCCACGAACTATAATTACTTGAGTAGGTGAGTCAAACCTATATTTTTCTCTTTCTTCCATGCCTTTTTTTTGCCACCAATTACTCCTCACTGCTCCTTACCCATCCTTACATGCCAGACTTTCTCATTCATCTTCTTCTTCCTTCTCTCCTTCCATTGTCATGAAAGTTTCATAAATCTAAGCTTGGAGAAAGCTAGAAATCAAAGAGAATGAAATAGTGTTCTTGAGTGATGTGAGCTTAAAGACAAGAGAGGGAGACCTAAGATTGAAAGGAGACAGATCTTTAGATTTTTATGGATATGGAAGAGGAAATGATGAGAAGTAATAAACAGAAAAGGGAGGATCCTTAGTTAAAGGTTAAAACATATGTATATTTAATTCCATAAACATGATTCTCGAATATGTTAAGTATTTGGTCAAGGTTATATGCCATTGATTTTTGTGAGATAAAGTGATAATATGTCATGAAAATGAGTTAGGAAGTTCATGTTAATCAAAGAAGCATTTTGGTTTGATTTTGTTGTTCAAGTGCTTTCCTTTATGATATGGCATGATTATAGAATGAAAATGATGTTGAATGTTGATAGGAGTGATTGACATTAGTTAATCTATGAAGCCTTTGCATGATTTTTCAGTATGTTCTATTTTGGCTCAGAATTCTATTTTGAAAATCCAAAAATTCACATTCATGACACATTGGTCATAACTATGAAACCTTAATCCATACACATTTCATGCCTGTGACATAAGAGTCATGCCTGTAAAACCTTTACACAAAACATGTCCAACTCAGGCATAATGATTAATGATTATGTTCACAGCTTGGTTCACAACTTGATTCACACAAGGCACGATCATGGTTGAATTCATGGGTAGATCACTTGTGAAGGACATCTTCCTGGCCACGAATGTTTATTCACATCTATGACGCCCTAAAAGTTTCCATTTATGTAGTTTTTGATTATGATACTATATGATGAGTATGATTAAATTTCATATTATGGGTTGTCTGAATACATGATATGGCTATAAATAGACATGTTATAAGGGGTTAATGCATAAAAAAATGAGTATGACTCAAGATACATATAAGAGAATGTATGAAACCTTAAGACTTGGTATGAAATGATATGTTGTTATAAGCTTATGTTAAGTTGAATAAAATAAGTGATGAATGATGCTATTGCATGAAACCATATAGGTGAGCAATTATATGTGTATTACATATTGAAATGAGAAATGACATGGAATACAATGTGAGGTTTTCATGTGTGACAAATGCTTACAAGCATGAATATAATAATGAAAATCAAAAGGTTTAAGGATATGTTTTTAAATGTCTAGTTCTCTAATCTAGAACTTAACATATGATAGATAACATGTAATTGAGAGCAGTTATAGTATCATAGGATATGATATATGAATTCAATTAGGGTGGCTGAAGTTTAGAGAGCGCTCATGATTTAAGAAGCTTGATTAAGCATATCCTGATTAAGGACAAGGTGGTTGAAACTCGAAGAGCGCTTTTGATCCTATTTTATACTTAGTAAAGGGGTCTAAAGCTCGGATAACGCCCTTGACTTAAGTAGGAATGACAATGAGGACCTCGAAATCCTACCCCGTTCCAGATTGGAAAAATTTTAGAGTTTCCCATCCTCATTCCTAACCCCGAAATCCTGCCCCATTCCCCATTGGAAAATTTATTTTTTAATCTCCATCCCCGCACCACACGGGGATAGGGATTTCCAATCCCCAAACCATATGGGGATGGAGATCCCCCGATCCCTAATTTTTATTAAAATTTTTTATTTTTATTTCAATATTAAAAAAATTTTTATTTTAATTAATTATTTAATTAAATAATTATTTAAATAAAAAAAATATTTTTTACTTTAAATAAGTGTTATATTATATTTTATTATTTTTAAAAATTTTAATTATGTTAAAATATATTATTATTATTATTATTATTATTATTATTATTATTATTATTATTATTATTATATATAAAAAATATTTGAGTCGGAAAAACTACCCCATTCGGGGAGAGGTCGGGGTGGATCCAATTGTCATCTCTAGACTTGAGGAGCTCGGACGAGCATACTCATAGTTAGTGGATATGGTGGTTAAAGCTCAGAGAGCACCCCTATTTTACAACTCATATCTGGATAGTTCGCTTAGAGTTTTAGGCAAAGTAAAGAAAAAAGGTTATGGTAAATGGAAATAAAGAAATGGCTTAAATATATGTATGGTTTTGGCAAATTGTATATGGAATTAGTTGTGAGATATAGATGTGGTTGATGGACATAAATGTACAATGTATCCATGCAAACATGGTTATAAAAGATCATTGTGTATATATGCCATATTGCATATCATTATGTAATTTATATGAACTTGGTATGATAATGATATGACATTACATAAGATATTTGTATTTCCATGAAGAAGCATATAACTATTCATGAATACATACAAATAAGTACATACATGAACTATGAGAACTCTCTGAGTAGTGATAAACGAATTCTAATTGTGCAAGATAAAGATTTTATGAAAATATAATGGGCTAAGCTAGTAAATCTATGAATCTAGTTAAGGATATCAATAAGGTTAATAGGTATGTTTATTCAAGGTAATGTATTAACATGGTATAAAGACATGAGGTAAATGAAAATGGTTGAATATGCATGACTTTAACACGTTGATGTGTACTTATGTACATTAAGTAGTGCTTTAACATGATGATGAAGGCATGCACCTATAAAATGTTTGAATGTATATAGTCATTTATATGTATATATATATGTACTGCTTGGCACAAGTTGATTAGTGTGTGAGATTGGTATTAGTTAGACAGTTGTTGAAAGAGGATGAGAGATCGCAAGAAGAGTCATAGGACAAGACACAGTTGGGTGGGTGATACACCAAAATGTATTTGGTTTTAAGTTTCATGCATTAAAAGGATTTGTATTTTTCCCTTTGGGAATGTTTGTAAACTCTAAGGCTATGTGAAGCCCTATACAATATTTTCAGTGTAATTAAATAGTTATTTGACTTTCTTTTTACATTTCTTCATATGAGTTTTAAAATAGTCATCATGGTCACGAAGCAAACAAATTGATTTAAAGGAAAGTTTTGTTTTAATTAGATTTTCAAAAAGAAGGTTTCATAACACTCGTTTATATAGTTCGATTAAGGCTAATTTTATTTGAGGGTATTACAAGAAACTCACCCTATGTGGGAGGACATGATTGATTTGAGCTTGAGGAAGGAAGAGGCTCATTTTGTTAAAGTTAGTACATGTGAGCATTCAATTTCATTTATATGTTATGTGCATGTTATGTGTTATTCAATGACTTGAGATATATGTTGGAAGAGATTAAATGCATGTTGGATATGTTAAATGCTTAGTAGTTGTAGGAAATTAATGTGGTATGTCATAAATGCTCATGTTAATGTTTGACAGATTTAAGGATATGAAATAACATAAAATTATGTTAGGTATGCACTTGTGTGTTGATAGGAGTGATTAACATTGACCAATTTAGTGTTGTGTGTGATTTGTGAAAATGTTTTATTGTAGATACGAATTATGCACAAAGAATTTATGAATTCACACTCATGAACACTATTAGGACTAGATATATGATAGATATCATACCATTGAGAGGCCAGCGGTACCGAAGAATAAGATGGTAAAAAAATATATATATTATGAGGACAAGATGGATTAGTTCAGGCGTGAGCGCCCTTAATCCTAAGATGCATGCAATTGAATTATGAACTCAGTCAATGTGGCTTAAGCTTAGGCACAAGCGCTCCAGTTCCATGGCTCATATTTAGATAGTTCAACTTAAAGTCTTGGGCAAAATAAAAGTTATATGATAACTCGAATTATGGATTTTATTGAAATAAACAAATGATATGATTGATGTGTGTTATGTGTTGAGGATGGATATGGTTATTGGTAATGTAATTTATGAATCAAGGTATGACATGATGTATGCTCACATGATAAGAATGTTATACCAAGAATTAATGCAACTATGTGTGAATGCACACTTAAAAATGTTTGTATATGGAACCTTATACTATATGAACGTATGGCTTTTTTCCTTTAAAATTGCATGCAAATATGTATTAGGTTGTTTAGCATGTGAGTGTTTTCTCACATGCAGGTTTGGAGCCTCATAGATAAAGCAATAGAGGAGGAAGCCCGAAACAGAGTCATAAGACAAGCCCAGATAGTGTTGTAGATACATACCATTATCTTTTGTTTTTGTTATACCATGGGATATGGGTTTAGATTCATTTTGTACATGTTTTATTCAAAGAACAAGTAATCTTTTAACATGATATTACTTTTGTAAACTGTAATGCTAATGAAAACCATATATATATGTTGCCCAAACCAAATACTAAGAAGAGGGATTGAATTGGTTGGTAATTAAAAAATTTACTTGAGGCAATTTTAACAAAAATGATTTGTGAGAGAGAAAGAGAAATTTGGCACATGCAAGATTTAAAGAGGTTCAAGTATTAACACACCCTACTTCTCTCTCCAACCTTAATTGGGTATTTCACTAACACTCAAAGTATTACAAATAGAGTTTTTTCTAGCTCACTATCAATTATAGTGTTTTACTCTCTTGGCTAACACCTAACCCAAAAAAACCCTTATGTTTTAATGGCTAACACAACAACCAAATCCTTGTATTTTTAATAGCTTACAAAAAACTCTTTGTTGGTGTTTCTCTCACAACCCAACTAATTTAAACTCACTTTTGAGTAATTGACTACAAGAATAAACACTCACCAACCCAAAGCTCAACAATTCTGAGCAATTATAGTTTTTATAAGATAAAAATATAAGATTGGTGGAGTTAATTAAATACACAAGGCTATACAAGATTATAAAATTAAATGTATTTTTTATAACCTTTAGAAGTCATAAATATCTTGTATTTATACTTTCCCTAACAAATATAGCTATTTTGGATGTATTTAATGCAAAAATATTTGTTCAACCACTTTTCTGTTCACACTTGACAACTTTCTCTTTTCAGTTTCACGGGTGTGACTTAATGTTCACAAACATGATTGTTTTTCATAGCTGTGACTAAAGTGGTTAACCTAGTCATGATCAATTATGTCCAGAAATGAGAAGTCTTTCACGGGTGTGACACATTTCTTCCCGGGCGTGACTTAGCCAAGCTCTATGAGTTGTCCAATGCTTCACTATTGTGAACTTTGAATGAACATTCTTGATGCTAACTCATTCACATACATTACTCTATGAGCCACAGGCGTGAATTGCTTTTTTCACGGTTGTGGCGATTCTTCACCATGGGTGTGACATTGTTCACTAGCATTAATATCTTCTTCATAGGCATGAATCTTTACTAATTTTCATTCTTTTGAACTTCAAGTAATTTCAATCAACTTGCTTCATGGTCTTAGGAATAGATAATCTGTCTAACACACTTAGAACACAAAATGTGTTTAAATTCCTTATTACCAATTATTTATGATAATCAAAATGATAGAAATACCCCTCAAGGTTCAACAATCTCCCCATTTTTTATGGTGATAAATAGTTTTGCAATATGTGGCTTAAGGAGAAATGAATTTTTCCCCCTCAAAAAATGTTTAATAAGTATGAATTATAAAGAGCAAAAGGATACCACATTTCAACCCATAAGCACATAAGAGATGAAGTTTCAAAAGAAATTCAAATAAGCATTAATCACGACATTTGTGCCAAGTATATGGAAGGTATATGTTAAGTATATTTTATGTTTAATGGCATTTATGTTAAGCATATGCAAAGTATATGTCAAGTAAATGTTGATAAGCATATTGCATTTCTTCTCCCCCTTTGTCACAATCAAGAGAAGAAAATAGACAATATAAAGCAAATCTCATATTTCATTATATAATTAAGAAATGCTTCTGAATCCTCTAGTTCACATGCAATCTCACCTTGAGGGGTGATAAATTGAGAGTAGGTGTCATCTAAATAGAAGTCTCATTGTGGCTCCCATCTTGATAAAAGATTTGATGTCTAGTTGATCTCTAGGGGATGTCAGGATAATGGTGAAGTTATTATGATTACTAAGATCCATTACACCAAGCTCAATTACTAAGTGAGTAATGTAGCCACCTACAAGAATGTCACCCAATGGCTTCAAGCTATCGACTAGAGATGGAATGTAAACCATCTTGACAGGGCAATTGGCTCATCTTTTTGAGCCATCTTGAAAAGAAGTAATTATGACTTCTAGAATGCCCCATTTCTATCTCCTCAGGTAAATATCGAGTATGTCAGAAACTGGTGAATGTAGTGGAGAACCATATTCTTTAAGTGAGTGCTCTTGGTCTTCTTGATATCCCAGCTACAATCACTACCAAAGTTATGCCAATCTGAAGAGGGGTTAAAATCCTTTGTCTCATTTGTATTTATCAAGCCCTCAGGTAGTAGCTTGAAGATATCCATAAATTTTGAGGTAGTGAGAGATTTATATTGCATGAAAATTGGAAGGAGACCTTACTGTTGCCTATATATTGAGCCAAGAAGGGGGGTTGAATTGGATATAATTAATTTTAACTTTTAGGTGTGAAAATAAAAATTAAATTTAGTAGGGATAGAGAAATTTGACACAAGGATTTTTATAGAGGTTCGGGTGTTAACAAACCCTACTCCTCTCCCCAATCACAATTGGGAGTTTTACTAACACACTAAGTGTTACAATGAAGTTTTAGAAGCTCACTCCCAACTATGGTGTTTCTAACAATGGATCACACCTAACCCAAAAAATCCCTTATGTTTTAATGGCTCACACAAATAACCAATTCCTTGTGTTTTTGAAGGCTCACACAAATAACCTTTACCATGCGTTTTGAATGCTTACATAACTAACCCTTACAAGTATTATACTCTTAATCCCAAGATACCCAATAACTCACTTGAGTAGATGATTACAGAGAGAAGCACTTACAAATTTTTAATGCTTAGAAAATGATGAGCAAAAATATTTTCACAGAGAATAAAGATTTTGATTCGAACTATTAGCTATTCTCTTGTTCTGGATTCATAAACATATTCTCTTGCATTTATACTTCCATGGTGAATTCTAGTCGTTTGATTGCATTTAATGTGGAAATAGCCATTGCACCAACCCTAATAATCGCGCCTGACATGTTTCTCTTTCATATTTCACGAGTGTGACTATGTGTGTTACGATCGTGACTGTTCTTCCAAACCATGATTTAAGTAGTGACCATGGTCATGAAGCATTCTGGAAAGTTTTGAAGTATTTGTTCATGGGCGTGACATTTAATCTTCACGAGCGTGACAACCTTCCAAGTCGTGGTCCAAGTGGTGACTCTGGCCGTGAAGCTCTCTGGAAGAATTTGCCATGTCGTTTCACGAGCGTGACTTTTATTTCACGGGCGTGACTGATATGATTATTCACACTCTTACTTCATGGTCGTGAGCTTTAAATGTTGGTTTGTTGGCACTAGGCATAATCAGGGGCGTGACACATAGGGTCACAGGCGTGAACATGCTACTTCTTCAATTTTAGCTATTGAAGTTTAATCTTCCATTCTCCATTCTTGCTAACATCTATCATACCCTGTTCAATAGACTTAGAAAACAAGTATGTTAAATACAATATTGCTATTTTATTTGTTATCATCAAAATGACGGAAATACCCCTCAAGGTTCAACAATCTCCCCCTTCTTGATGGTGACAAATAATCCAGCAATATGTGCTTTTGAGAAGTCTCCCCCCTCAAAAGATGCTTAGGATAAAAAATGATGAAGTGCAAGAATTGTAGAGAATGATGAAGTATAACATTTAAAGTACTTTCTATTTTTAAGTATATGCAAGTTATATGCAAAGTATATCCAATATATACCAAAATTTTCTTTAAATCATGAAGTATATGTAAGGTATATTTAGAGTATATCATGTGCATATTCATTTATGTAACTTGCATCAAGGTATATGCAGAGTATACTGATGATATATTAAGTTATATTAAGCTCAATTTGCATACTTGCATTTACATTTTGAATTAAAATTAAGTATTGCTTGCACTTATTTTAATATATATTGCTAGTTTCTCCCCCTTTTGTCATCAACAAAAAGAATAAAGATGAATTATAATAGAAAAACAAAGCAATTATATTAATATTTAAAAAAGTGAAATCCAATCAAAGGTAATGAAAATTCAGAAAGGAAATTTAAGATTTCCTACACATAAACAAAACAAGCAAACTAAACAAAAAAACAAGCATATCAAGGCTACCATCTAGCCTAACATCTATCCGGACATCATGTCCCTAAGAAGAGCAACTTCAGCCTCGAGGCTATCCATCCTAGACTCTATGAAGTCCTTGAAGTGCTCCAACCTCTCATCCATGGAAGCCTACAGCTACTAAAATCGTGGTGCTAGAAGGTCAACCACCTGCTGCGCCAAATTTGGTGTGGAAGCCAAGGATTGCCCGATGCCCAGCTCAGCCGCTGGAGGTGCTTCCTCAACCTAAGCCCTTTTCCTCTATTGGATTCCTTGGAGGCCATCTTTGAAGTCCTCTGAATCATTATCTTCCCATATAATTTCACCAGCAGTGTCTGTGAAGCGGTAGTAAATATTGTTCTCATGAACAATTCTAACAGCCATTCCCATCTTAATGAAGGAATCGACATCCAATCGATCTCGAGGATGCCCTGGGATGAGATTGAAGTGATGGTCATCCAGCTTCAAATATCCAAGCTTTAAGGCCATATGGGTCACATATCCACCAATGAGTATATCTCAAGAGGGCTTAGTGGCAATGGACAGAAGATGGTTCGCAAACCATCGAGAAAGCGCCACTGTGAGACCTCGCCGAGCCATCTCAAAGAGAAATAGCTCAAACTTTCGAATGGTGCCATTGCTTTCTCCTCGTGCAAATATGCTATAGGTTAGAAACCTATGCAGATATTTGTGCACTAGGGACCAGAGATGAGTGCTCTTCGTCTTCTTTAAATCCCAACTATAATCCATGCCAAAATGAGTTCATGCTCGAGTTGCGAAGAACTCCACTTCACTGTCATTGAGGATGCCTTCCGAGGGTAGGTTGAATAAATCCCCAAATTCTGTGGCATTGAGGGTGTTTGGATTGCTGCGGAGTTGGAATTTCACCACTCCAGTGGGAGACACTTGCAAAGTGCTCAAGAATTCCAAGGTTGGCTCTCATAAAGTGGGCTAATGAATGTCCACAAATTCCTTCAAATGACAGGCCTGGAGTTGCTCTGTCATCGCTGTCTCAAGCCCGAGAGTGCGTACGGTTTGCCACTCAAAGGACCTTGATGAAATGAGAGGTTTTTTCTTCAAGGTTGAGTACCTAGGATAGGGATTCTGTTCATTAGGTAGTCTGAGTACCTCCTGGGAGCATGAGACTTCTTCCTAGTACCCTTTGATGAGTTGGTTTCCATTTGGATTGAAGAAATGAACTTTGAAGAGTTTGGAAAAATTTGACAGAAAATTTGAGAAAACCCTAAAGAAAGATGATTTTTTTTATGAAGGAAGGGACTTTTGATGGTATTTATAGGAGAAGTTTGTAACTTGGGGGCTGGAATCTTCAATATATCATTGAATGTGTGTAAATGAGAGCGGTTTCAAGGAGTTGAAAGGTTGAAATGTGAAGAATAACTGGTTGATTTCTTATATACCTGATGCATTCAAGGGCGTGAAATATGCAGTCACGATCGTGAAGAGTCGTGTTCATGGTTTGCTGAAAGGGTGCTCTACCTGTGAATAAGGGCGTGAAGGGTTGAATTTCACTACTTATGCCCGTGAAACAAAGCGTGACTCAAAGCGTGAACGTCTCTGTGAGTTTTAGGTGAAAATGTTCACAGGCGTGAAAATGCGTCACGAGCGGGAACAAGGCTTTTCACAGGAGTGAATGAAGTCGTGAACATAAGCTTCACTACTTGAAGCCGTGAACGATGCCGTGAATCAAGTTTTGAAAGCTACTGGTTCTTTTGGCTATTTAATTCACGGACATGAACATATGTCACTGGCATGAATTAAGTCCTAAAACTAGACTAAATCCTTTCTATGAAGATTCTATCCCTTATTACATAAAATTTTCATCAAATTTACTACCTTATATCTAGTGATATGATACAAAAACAAGATTATCACTTAATATTTGACAATTTGGCAATCACAAGGTTAAACCATCAATCATACCAAGTTCTCTTCTAATGAAATTAAATCTTTCTTCATTTAGAGACTTAGTGAATATATCTGCCAATTGATTTTCTATGCTTATAAATTCTAATGCAACATCTCCATATTGAACATGATCTCTAATAAAGTGGTGTCTAATGTTAATATGTTTACTTCTAGAATGTTGAATGGGATTCTTTGATAGATTTATAGCACTTGTATTGTCACATCTAATAGGTATATGGTTCATATTATGACCATAATCCTTAAGTTGTTGTTTCATCCAAAGGATTTGTGTTCAACAACATCTTGCTGCTACATACTCTGCTTCAGCAGTTGAAAGAGCAACTGAAACTTGTTTCTTGCTAAACCAAGAAACTAAACACTCTCCCATAAAGTGACAAGTACCTGAAGTAATTTTTCTATCTAAAAGACTACCAGTATAATATGCATCTAAATATCCTACAATATAAAAGGATGAATTTCTAGGATACCACAAACCTAGATGCAATGATCCATGTAAATATCTCAGAATTCTTTTTACTGCATGTAAATGAGATTCTTTTGGACATGATTGAAATCATGCACACAAGCAAACACTATACATTATGTCGGGTCTAGAAGCAGTACGATATAAAAGTGATCCAATCATACCTTTATAGAGCTTTTCATTAATGCTCTTACCCTTTTCATCCTTGTCCAATTTTGTTGATGTGCTTATTGGAGTCTTGGCATTCTTGCATCCTTCCATTCCAAATATTTGGATTGGTTGATGAATATGCCTTCATTGCCTTGTTTTATTTGTAGACCAAGGAAATATTTAAGCTCTCCCATCATGCTCATTTCAAATTCCCTAGTCATACACTTGGAAAATTCTTGACAAAGCAATTCATTAGTAGAACCAAATATTATATCATCAACATAAATTTGAACAATTAGCATATCATGCTTATGCTTTTTAATGAATAATGTGGTGTCAACATTCCCCTTTATAAGTTATTTTGTAAGAGAAACGAACTTAGCTTTTCATACTATGCTCTTGGGGCTTGTTTCAAACCATATAAAGCTTTTGAAAGTTTAAAAATATGATTTGGAAAATCATAGCTTTTAAAGCCTGGTGGTTGTTCTACATAAACTTCTTCTTCTATATAACCATTTAGAAAGGCACTTTTCACATCCATTTGAAACCTATAATTTGATGCTCCTTAGGTCTAGGTACTAAGGTTCATACCTTACTTCTCTCAAATTGGTTGAGTTCCTCTTGCATGGAAATTACCCAACATTCATCATTAAGAGCCTCATCAATATTTTTAGGCTCAATTTGAGAAATAAAAACAAGGTTAGAAGCTAAATGTTTGAGATGAGATCTAGTACTTACTCCCTTGAAGGATCACCAATGATTTGCTCTTTTGGATGATCTTTTGTCATTCTCCTTTCTTTTGGGAGTTCTTGCCCGTTTTCTTCTTGAGCTTGAGGTAGAGAATCATCTTGATGTGAGTTTTCTTGATCATTTTCTTCTCTTTCATTTCTAAGATCAAGTCTTTCCATGGTTCCTACAACATCATCAAGAACACTACCTTTCACAAGATCAAGTCTACTAGATTAATTAAAAACAACATGCATTGATTCTTCAACAGTTAATGAACTTTTATTAAATACTTTATATGCTTTGCTAGATGTAGAGTATCCTAAAAAGATACCTTCATCAGATTTAGAAGCAAATTTTCCAAGGTTGTCCTTGGTATTCAATATGAAGCACTTGCATCCAAATACTCTAAAATATGATATCAAGGGCTTTCTTCCATTCTTCATAGCTCAAATGAGGTTCTATTTAAAAGAGGTCTTTTGAAAACTCGATTTGAAATATAACAAGTTGTATTTGTGGCTTCTGCCCCAAAGTAAGTTGGTAGATCATACTCATTGAGCATTGTTCTAGCCATTCCAATTAAGGTTCGATTTTTCCTTTCAACTACCCCATTTTGTTGAAGTGTTCTAGGAGATGAGAAATTTTGTGAAATGTCATGTTCAAGACAAAAACTTTCAAAGATTTCATTTTCAAATTCTTTGCCATGATCACTTCTTATCTTTGAAATACAATACCCTTTTTCATTTTGAACTCTTTTAGCAAAGTTTTTGAGCTAAGAAAATTACCCAAGTAAATCTAGAGTAATCATCTACGATGACAAAAGCATAATGTTCACCTCCTAAGCTAGCAATTCTAGTTGGTCCAAATAAGTCTAAATGCAGAAGTTGCAGAGGTTTTGAGGTACTTACTATGTTTTTGGCTTCGAAAGATGACTTGTGTTGCTTTCCTCTTTGGCAAGGTTCACATGTCTTGTATTTATCAAATTTTACTTTTGGTAGTCCCTTTACCAGCTCTCCTGTGTTGAGGCTTTGAATTAAGTCCATATTCGCATGACCAAGCCTTCTATGCCACAACCAAGATTCATCACTAGTAGTCACAAGACACTTAGAGAAATGGTTAGATATTTCGTGTAATTCTATTATGTAGGTGTTTACTTCTCTACTTCCTTTAAATATCTCTTGACCATCAATAGAGGTTATAAGACATTTGTTGGAAGTAAAGGTTACTTTGTTTCCTTTATCACATAATTGACTTACACTTAACAAGTTATGTTTCAAGCCATCAACAAGTAAGACATCTTTAATAAAAGAAGTACCATTAATACCAATAGAACCAATGCCAATTACCTTACCCTTAGCATTGTTTCCAAAGGTAACTTTACCTTCATTGATACTTTTGATTTCATTGAAGAGTTCTTTGTCTCCTGTCAAATACCTTAACCATCCATTATCTACTAGCCAAGAATTTTTGTTTATTGTGGACTTGAGGCATACCTATAGAATCACAATTCAAGTATGATTTTTAGGTACCCAAATGAGCTTGGGTCTTTGGGGGTTAGCACATGAAGGTTCCCAATGAGCCATCATTTCAAGCGTAATACTTTTTCACAGCATCTGAGTTCATGGGGTTTCGTAGTTCATCTCCATCCATGTTGGTCAAAATAAGGGCACCCCCTGAAAAGGCTCTCTTAACGACGTACGGACCTTCTCGGGGTCCACTTTCCATGATGGGCATTCTCTGAATAGGGAGAATGTCCTTATCCAGCAATATTTATTTATGTGACCAAATTTCATGCAATAATTACACAGTTTAGGTCTGAAAATACTTTTTGGTCTCATAATGCTTTTGAATTCCATATTTCTATTTGATTGATTTTGAGAACAATGGCATGCACAATCATGATTAATTATTGCTTTCCTAGATACATGCTTCTTATACAAAAAGGCATGATTATTCTTTTAATGTATAGAAGGTTTAGTGTACTTATTCCTTGGTACTGTTCCACCAAGTGTGGAGGTGTGAGGTTCACTTGACTTAACAAAAGTAGTCTTGTGAGAAGATGATGATGTGCCCTTATATCCTAGACCATGTCTAATTAAGGGAGGTCTTTGAGACACTATGAGAGTATCTAAACTCTATTTTCCTTTGTAGAATTTAGAAATGGAATTTCTAAGTTCCTCAACCTCATTTTTAAAAGTATTATTTTCTTTAAGCAAAGATTTAGTTGAGGGTTTTGAGAAGTATTCATCTAATGACTTTTGAAGAGATTCATTAGATGATTTAAGCTTAAGGTTCTCCTTTTCTAAAGCATCCATTTTGTTTTTTAAATTAGAAATATTATTCTTATAAGTACAACTTACTCCTATATTTTTCTAATTCTAGATTCAATTCTTCTATAAGGCTTTGCTCATCATCATCATCATCATCACTACTACTATTATTATCACTACTATCATTATTAAAGGAGTATGAGTGTAGTGATCTTACCTTATCCGAGACGTGATCCTCAATAGCCATGAAGCATAAGTTGACCTCTTTGCTTTCATTGTCATCTTTTTAGCTCAAAGAACTTTCGTCATCCCATGTGGCTTTGTGACCTTTCTCCCCATTGTCTCTTTGGCATTTGCTCTTATGCTTTTTGAGCCTTGGACATTCTAGTTTAATATTCCCTTTCTTTCCATATTCATAGCAATTTACCTTTTCTTTACTTCATTGTGCATCATTAGAAATAGGTTTGAGGTTTCTTTGCCTGAATTTTCTAGAGTTGCTCATTTTCTTCTCAATGATTCTTTTCAGCCTTCTTAAGAGCATAGCAATGTCCTCATTTGCATCATCACTCATTTCCTCATCATCTTCAACTTCTTCTTGAGATTTTGAAGTAGATGCTTTTAGTGCTAGAGGCTTTCTTTTTTCTGGCTCTGTTTCAAGCTCTCTATCTCTTTTTACAGCTATTTCATGAGTGAGAAGTTTACCAATATCAGTATTCATGGTGCTCATGTCTTCATTTGCCTCTTCTATACCGATAACTCTTGAACCGTAATCTTTAAGAGGAAGACTTCTCATGATTTTTTTGTTTACATCTTCCAAGCTCAGATGATTCCCAAGTTTCCTCATTCCATTTATGATAGCTAGAAGACGGTTAGTCATGTCAATGATTAACTCATTGGATTTCATTTTGAAGAGCTCATATTCTGAAGTAAGAAGTTGAATCTTCTTGGATTTGACTTGCTTAGTTCCTTCATGATAATTTTCCAATGTCTTCCACATGATGTAAGCTGTTGGGCAGTGTTGTATTCTTCCACATTCTTCAATGGATAATGAGCTTGAGAGAATTTTCATTGCCTTCTTATTTTTGAAGTTTTCTCTTTTTTAAGGCTCGGTCCAATCATCTCTTGATAAGATTTCTTCTTCACCATCAACTCCTCTTCTGGTTGGTGGTGTCCATTCTTTTCATACACTATCCCAAACTTCAATTCCTTTACTATCCAAATATGTCTCCATCTGAAACTTCCAATGGGCATAATTTGCTCCATCAAAGTAAGGCTTGAGACTTTGGAATCCTTCATTGGCCATTACTTGATCTTTACTAGCGTTGTTTAGGCTTCGATGCTAGACAAAGCTCTGATACCAATTGTTTCCCAGATATTGAGCCAAGAAAGGGGGTTGAATTGGATATAATTAATTTTAACTTTTAGGTGCGGAAATAAAAATTAAATTTAGTAGGGATAGAGAAATTTGACACAAGGATTTTTATAGAGGTTCGGGTGTTAACAAACCCTACTCCTCTCCCCAATCGCAATTGGGAGTTCCACTAACACACTAAGTGTAACAATGGAGTTTTACAAGCTCACTCCCAACTATGGTGTTTCTAACAATGGATCACACCTAACCCAAAAAATCCCTTGTGTTTTAATGGCTCACACAAATAACCAATTACTTGTGTTTTTGAAGGCTCACACAAATAACCTTTACCTTGTGTTTTGAAGGCTCACATAACTAACCCTTACAAGTGTTCTACTCTTAATCCTAAGATACCCAATAACTCACTTGAGTAGATGATTACAGAGAGAAGCACTTACAAATCTTTAATGCTCAGAAAATGATGAGCAAAAAGATTTTCATAGAGAATAAATATTTGTTTTGAAAGTATTAAATGCTCAAATGGCTTACAACAAGATTTTGATTGGAAATATTAACTATTCTCTTGTTCTGGATTCATTAATGACTTGCATTTATACTTCCATGGTGAATTATAGCCGTTTGATTGCATTTAATGTGGAAATAGTTGTTGCACCAACCCTAATAATCGCGCCTAACATGTTTCTCTTTCATGTTTCACGGGCGTGACTATGTGTGTCACGGTCGTGACTGTTCTTCCAAGCCGTGACTAAAGTAGTGACCATGGTCGTGAAGCATTCTGGAAGGTTTTGAAGTATTTGTTCATGGGTGTGACATTTAATCTTCACGGGCGTGACAACCTTCCAAGCCGTGGTCCAAGTGGTGACTCTGGCCATGAGGCTCTTTGGAAGAATTTGCCATGTCATTTCACGGGCGTGACTTTTATTTCACCGGTGTGACTGATATAATCATTCACGGTTGGTATCTTTCTTCATGGCCATGAGCTTTAAATGTTGGTTTGTTGGCGCTAGGCATAATCACAGGCGTGACACATAGGGTCACGGGCGTGAACAAGCTACTTCTTCAATTTTAGCTTTTGAAGTTTAATCTTCCATTCTCCATTCTTGTTAACATCTATCGTACCCTGTTCAATAGACTTAGAAAACAAGTATGTTAAATACAATATTGCTATTTTATTTTTTATCATCAAAATGACAAAAATACCCCTCAAGGTTCAACACTTACCAATAAGGGATATTTGCAAGGTACTCAGAAACTCCAGGGTTAGCTCTTTGAAAATGGGCTTGTAAATGTCAAAAAATTTGAGAATGCCACTCTTTTGAAGCCAAACTCTCATGTCGAATTCAAGGCCAAGAACCTTGATGCAATCCTAATTGAATGTCTAGGTGGACAAAATAGGTTGTTTCTTGAAATAAACATATTTTATATGGTAGTGCTGGGGTAGAACATTGAGTAGATAATATGTATAGAGCTTTGGGGTCATGCTCTTTCTCTTCCATTTGGAAGAACCGACTCCGGAGGCCATGGTTGTGGTTGAAATCCTTGAATAAAACCAAAAGGGATGAAAGTGACACCTAAGGTTTGATTTCGGCAAGAAAACTCAAAGAATCTTTAAGAAAAAAGAATGAAATAGATGTTTATGGTGTTTGGAGGATGAATCCGATGATGATTTGTTGTGAAATGGTATTTGGGAGGTCGGATTTGGCCGAAAATGGAAGAGAGGGTGTGGTTGTCACAATTTTGAAGAGAGAGAAATGGGAGAAATAATGACATTTCAGGCTTTGTATCGATCGATTCATGATATTGAATGAGAGTTCAAGAGCATGAATAATCATATTCAAAGTTGAATTTGAACATGCAAATCATCAAATATGATACATATAACTCAAGATTCATATCAAAATGCATAATTAATGGAATATATGCCTTTTAAACCCTTTTTAAGATAAAGTGCTCCCATCAAGATTATTAAGCTCCCCTTTTATAAGTCAAAACCTTTCATCATTGAAAGGTTTGGTGAAAATGTCAGCCAATTGATTGTTTGGTGTCAATAAATTCTAACACAAGATCACCATTTTGGACATGATCTCTTATAAAATGATGGCTAATGTCTATGTGTTTGCTCCTATAACGTTGAATGAGATTTTTAGAAAGATTAAAGGGTTTTTGTGATTGCTGTTGGGTGTCCAAAAAACATGTTTAGAATTTTTTTATTTAATTGACTGATTTTTTACATTTTTTATAAACTAATTTTTTTAAACTTTCTTTTGGAAAAAAAAACATCTATTTACCTACTTCTCTCCAAAACCAATTTTCAAAACTTCAAAAATTTTAAAATAAAATTTTTTTCTCCAAAAGCGCTTTTGCTAAATGAACTCTTATAGTACTTATATTGTCACATTTGATGGGAATGTGATCAATCTCTTGACCATAATCCTTGAGTTATTGTCTCATCTAAAGAACTCGAATGCAACAACAACCTACTGCTACATATTCTATTTCAACAATGGACAAGGAAACCAAAACTTGTTTCTTGCTAAACCAAGAAACTAAACATTCACCAATGAAGTGAAAAGTTCCAAATGTGTTTTTTCTATCTAGAAGACTACTGGCATAATCGGCATCTAAAAAATCAATGATATGAAATGAAGTGTTTATAGGATACCATCAGACTAAGTGCATTATGCTATGAAAATATTTTAAAATTCTTTTCACAACATACAGATGAGATTCTTTAGGACATGATTGAAATCTAGCACATAAGCATATACTATACATTATATCATGTTAGAAGCGGTAAGGTACAAAAGAGATCAGATCATACCTCTATAAAGCTTTTCATTTATAGCTTTACTCTTTTCATCTTTGTCCAATTTTGCTGATGTGCTCATTGGAGTTTTTGCACTTTTACATCCTTCTATTCCAAATTTCTTTAATAGCTCTTTGGTGTACTTAGATTGGCTAATGAAGATGTCATACTTGCTTTGCTTGATTTGAAGACCAAGAAAGAATTTGAGCTCTCCCATCATGCTCATTTCAAATTTTCTAGTCATACACTTAGCAAATTCTTAACAAAAGAATTCATTAGTAGATCCAACGATAATATCATCTATATAAATTTGAACAAGTAATATGTCATGATTGTGCTTTTTAATGAAACAAGTAGTGTCTACATGTCATTTTGAAAAATTATTTTATAAAAGAAATGTACTAAGCCTTTCATACCAAAGCTATTGGAGCTTGTTTCAAACCATATAAGGTCTTAATGAGTTTAAATACATAATTTGGGAATGTATGGCTTTCAAAACTAGTAGGTTGTTCAATATAAACTTCCTCCTCTATAAAACAATTTAAAAAAACACTTTTTGACATCCATTTGAAAAAGTTTAAAGTTCATGAGGTATGCAAAAGCTAAAAGAATTCTAATTGCTTCTAATCTAGCCATTAGAGTATAGATCTCATCATAATCTATGCCTTCCTCTTGCTCATACCTTTTGGCAACCAATCTAGCTTTATTTCTAGTTATATGACTTTGCTCATCTAACGTGTTCCTAAAGACCCATTTACTACCGATGATTGGATAGTCCTTAGGTCCTAGAAATAAGGTCCAAACCTTACTTCTCTCAACTTGGTTGAATTCCTCTTGCATAACAATTACCCATTCTCATCACTAAGAGCCTCATCAATATTCCTAGGCTCAATTTAAGAGACAAAAGCAATATTAGAATCTACAAATTTAAGATTAGATCTAGTACTTACACATTTGGTGGGATCACCAATGATTTGCTCCATAGGATGGTTTCTTATGAATTGTCATTCCTTTTAAAGCTCTTGGGTGTCTTGCTCTTGAGCTTGAGGTAGTAGATTATCTTGATACTCCTCTTGTTTTCTCTCTTCTTGATCATCATCATTGTCTCTCTTTGAGGTCTCACCATCCTCTTTATGATCAAGACCAAGCTTACCCATTGTACTACATTCCTAGACTTGAATGATGTTTTATGTTGTTTTTCTTTTTAACATGGTTCACATGTCTTATCCTTTGCAAATCTGACTTTTGGTAGTCCATCCACTAACTCTCCTTTGCTAAGGTTTTGAATTAAGTCTATGCTTGCATAACCAAACCTTCCATGCCATAGCCAAGATTCATCACTAATTGTCATAAGACACTTAGAGGAAATGTTAGATAGCTTGTGTAAATCTATTATGTAAGTATTTCCATCTCTATCTTTTTTGAATATCTCTTGATAATCTGGGGTGGTCACAAGATATTCATTAGAGGTAAAGGTGACTTGGTTTTCCTTATCACACAATTGACTTACACTTAATAAATTATACTTTAAACCATCAACAAGTAAAATATTTTCAATTAAAGAAGCATTATTTAAACCAATAAAGTCAATGCCAATTACCTTATCTTGGCATTGTTTCCAAAGGTTACCTTACTGCCATCAATTCTTTTGATTTGAGTGAAAAGACTTTTATTTCCAGTCATGTGCCTTGAGCATCCACTATCTACTAGCAAAACATTTTCCTTTGAGGTGGACTTAAGGCACAACTATAAAATAACAATTTAGGTTTAGTTCTTAGGTACCCAAATGAACTTAGGTCCTTGGGGGTTAGCACTAGAAGGTTCCTAATGAGCCTTATAAAACAATATTTTTTTATATGCCTAAGTTTCATGCAATAGTGGCATTGTTTAGATTTAAATATGCTTTGCCACTTTGCATTAGGTTTAGGCTTTACTGCTTTCCTAGGTGGAGTATGTGCACAATGACATAAGCATTCATATGTTGTGGGTGCTTTCCTAGGTGCATGCTTCTTGTATAAGAAAGTATGATTGACCTTTTGAGGTTTCCCACTTAGGTCATGTGACCTTTAGCTACTCTTCTTTTAAGTAGAGTGTTGTGTGTGTGCTTTGCCATTATCCCTTGGGGCTAATACCTCAATAATAGAAGTTTGTGGTGTGTTTGATTTAACAAATATAGTTTTGGATGGGGATGATTATTATGCTCCATTGAAGCCTAGATCATGTCTTACTAAAAAATATATTTGAGATATAATTTGAGTGTCTAAACTCTCTTTCCCTTAATGAAATCTAGAAATGGAATTTCTAAGCTCTTCAACCTCATTTTTTAAAGCATTATTTTCTTTTATTAGAGAATTGGTTGAAGGTTTTGATGAAAATTCATCCAATGATTTCTTTAAGTAGTCATTTGAGGTTTTTAGCTCTTCAACTACCTGTCTCTAGATTTAGTACTTCAACTATATCATCATCATCATCATCATCAATTAAATCACACAAGTCATCACAAGGTTGGGATGTAGAACATACCTCATCATTAGAGCAATCCTAAATAGGTGACATATGCATCACTGCTTACATCACACTTAATAGAGATAAGATTTCTCAATAGTGATATAATCACTATGAAGAAGATGACACACAAAAGTAAATCAAGCTTTTTTACAAGTGGAGACAGTTGTTATCATATCAACTATATTATTACAAAAGAAAACTATAGTGCTAGACAACCTTTATCTGACAGCTGTATTACTTTATGATAGGCTCATGTGACAGAGATAGGTTGAAATCTTCCAGAGTGGGATCCTCTCATGTCCTAGGCTAAAATTCATCAATGTCATCTAATGGATGATTACTGGGTTCGGAGTGTTGAGGTTTCATCATCCCAATTGGCTTTATGACCCTTTTCTTCATCTTCTTTGTTGGGTCTCCTCTTGTACTTCTTAACCATGGGGCACTCCGATCTAATGGGTCCCTTCTTCCCACACTCATAGAATTTGACTTCCTCTTTTTCTTTGTTAGATGAGGAGTTTCTATAATGGAATCTTGAGGCTTTTTTCTTGTATTTCTTGATTGAGCCATATTTTTTGGTGATCAACCTCTTGATTCTCCTTAAAAGTAAGGCTATTTGATAATCTCCTTCATCAACAAACTCTTCATCACTAAGGAGATCTTAATCTATAGGCATGAAAGTTGAAGCTTTGAGTGATAGAGGCTTTCTCTTATCCTTTTCTCCTTCAAGATCCTTTTCCCTTACTAAAGCCATCTCATGAGTGAGAATTTTACCAATTAGCTCATCGGTGAGGATTATGCTAAAGTCTTCATTAGCTTTTTTATACCTGCAACTCTTGAGCCATAATCTCTTATTGGAAGACTTTTCAAAATCTTGTTGTTTATGTCTTCCAAACTATAGTGCTTTCTAAGCTTCCTCATACCATTAACAATGGTAAGAAGACGATTGGTCATTTCGGTTATGGTTTTATTTGGCTTCATCTTGAAGAGCTCATACTAGGTGACAAAAAGTTGAACCTTCCCATACTTCACTTTCTTGGTGAATTCATATTAATTCTCCAAAGTTTTCCAAATGGATATCTTTTTCTCCTTTAGAGTTTTTTCTTGTTGAAGGTGTCCATTCTTTTTGAACGAACTCCCACACTTCTACTCATTCAATGTCAAGATAGGCCTCCATCTTGAAATTGTAATTTGCATAGTTAGTTCTATCAAAGAAGGGGTTGAGACTATAAAATCCTTTATTTGCCATCGTTTCATATTTATTAGTGCTTGTTAAGCTTGAATGCTAGACTTAGATTTGATACCAATTGTTTCCCAAAATAATAATTGAGAAGTGGGGTTGAATTGGTTGATTATTGAAAATTTTTGCATTAGGCAATTTTAACAAAAATGATTTGTGAGAGAGAATGAGAAATTTGGCACACACAAGATTTATAGAGGTTAAGGTATTAACAAACCTTACTCATATTCCTAATCTCAATTAGGTATTTCACTAACACTCAAAGTATTACAAAAGGAGTTTTTCCTAGCTCACTTCTAACTATAGTTTTTTATTATTTTGGCTAACACCTAACCCAGAAAAACTTTTGTGTTTTAATGGCTAACACAACAACCAAATCCTTGAGTTTTTAATGGCTCATATAAAAACCCTTACAAGTGTTTCACTCACAACCCAATTCATTCAAACTCACTTTTGGGTAATTGATTACAAGAATGAAATACTCATCAACCAAAAAGCTTAGCAATTATGAGCAATTATGGTTTTTACAAGATAAAAATAGAAGATCGGTGGAATCAATTAAATGCATAAGTCCATACAAGATTAAAAAATTGAATGCATGTTTTTTTTAGTTTTTCTAACCTTTGGAAGTCATAAATATGTTGTATTTGTAATTCCCTTAACAAATATAGTCGTTTTTTATGTATTTAATGCAAAAATATTTGTTCAACCACTTTTTTGTTTGCGCCTGACAGCTTTCTCTTCTAGTTTCATAGGCATGAATGTTCTTCATAGCCATGACTGAACTGGTGATCATGGTCGTGATCGATTCTATTCAAAAATGAGAAGTCTTTCGCAAGTGTGACACATTTCTTCACGGGCGTGACTTAGCCAATGTAATGGTCACTAATTAGAGTCTAGTTAGAATAAGTGTATGATATGCATAGAAGCTATATGATTGACATTAGATATTAAAATAAATTGAGTAAATTATTAAATAAGAAATAAAAATGAACTAAATAGATTGATAAAATTTAATTTGGTTAGACATATCGTAATAAAATTACAGTTTAATAAAAGCTATTGGAATTTAATACATGTAAAAATAAATAAATAAAATAGAACAAGTTAAAAAAAAAGGATAGGTTGGCCGAATATAGTTTTGTGGAAGGGGGGGAGTGTATTTGAGTTAATTGCATTTAATACCATATTAACACCAACATTATCTCCACTTTTCTTCTTCCTCAAACCATCAGCCTCCATTTATTTATCATCTCCTTCATGATTTGCAAGAATTTCACTCCAAATAAATTTTTTCTTGGTAAGTAATCCTCTCTCAATTATTCTTGTGTTTTTAGAGTATTAGGACTGTATAGTGTCAGTCTTTTACACTCTATTTTCGAGGGAGTTATCAACTGAATTTGAAACAGTATAAAACATGAAAGTTGTTCATATATGTCTTGTATATATTTTTATGAAATTTTATTAAATTATGTTGAGTATATGAAGAGAAATGGTCATTGGAGTGAAACTGGTTCAGGGAGGCATATCAACTAAATAACCTACGGTTTTTGTTTAAATTGATCATCTTAATGACTGAATATGAGGTTTTGTAAAACATGAAAGTTGTAGATATATGTGTTATTTATATCTCTACCAAATTTCATATGAATATCTCTTGTGTATGTTGAGTGATAGTGAAATGCACTATGACTGTTCTTTGATTGAGCTGATTTCATATACCTGTACAGCTCTAGTAAATTCGTCCTTATATTTGACCTATTTTTAGATCCAATTAGCCAAAGTTCAAAACATGAAAGTTTTATTTCTATGTCTTTTCTAAATTCTTATAAAAGTCTCACCTTAAAATGTTATGTATTTTGTGATTTATGAACTGAACAATTGAACTGGTCGGGTTGATACTCTATGTTGAACCAGTTATAGATTCTCTAGTATTTGAGAACCTTAGAGACCGAATCTGGAATGAGATAAAAATGAAAAATGTTCCAAATTAACTTATATAACTTTATACAACGTTTCATAATAATTTAAGCTATACATTGAAAGATATGAATTTTTAAATATGGTACCCCGAAACTGCCTAAGGGCAGAAAACAAAGCAACATTTAAAATTATACTCAAAATTGTGTAATGATTCCAAAATTCTAAAATTTTAGTATGTTTTAGTATTACATGTTACATTTAATTATAATCAAGAATAATATAAATTGGATAAATGTAGAAAAAGTTATTGATCCAACAGTCTTAAGAGGTCTTCTTCTAGTTTAAAAGAAATTGTAGTTATTTATTTAAATTATACTAAGAATAAATATTTTATCAAGGTAATAATTAATTATATTTTTAAATTAGGATTTCAACAAGAAGAAGACCAACAAAAGTGAACAAGCTCTGAACTTATATTTTGGAAATGAAAAATACTATCGAGGTTTGTACATATATGTATTCTGTTTTTCCCTTATGCATGATTGTGTGTGCATGACATGAATTATATGTCACAATGATGAAATTATATATTATGGCATGTTTTAAAATTATAGAAATGTTATTGACTATGAACTTAACATTATGTTAATATTTGATAAAATATCATGCTATTACAAGGTTTTGAAATAAATTGTTAGTATATGATTGTGTTAATATGAAATGAGAATTGGTTATAGAAACAAGTAATTAATGGTGTTAATTGTCCATTTCTCTACATGAGGACTAACATAGGATAGATGGTGCACCATTATGGAGAAGTTATGGTATCGATATGGATATGATTTAGGGACAGGGTGGCTTAAGCTCTGGGAGCGCCCCTAATCCTGATTACACACAAATGACATGATTATATTCAGTCAATGTGGCTTAAGCTCCGTGAGCACCCTTGACTTGAGATTATGGTGAGTAAGGTGGCTTAAGCTCCGCAAGTGCCCCTATTTCACACCCCATATCTGGAGAGTCTGGGAATGAGATTTGAGCTAATACTAATTAATGACTTTGGAATGAAATGTGGAAAATTTATTATTGACATAAGTGACAAAAAAATAAAATGCTTACATGAGGTAGTGACAATTTAACTATTGAATATAGTTATTATGTTTATACTGTTATGTGATGTGGTTATTTCTTTCATATGACAAATATGCAATAAAAATTCAGTGTGTCATGAATTATTTGAGACATGCATTTGTGTGACTGCTTGGGAAAAACTTAATGCCTATATGTACCACTAAGCTAGAGATAGCTTAGCGTGGGTTCTTCTCACACAAGAATTGGAACTATAAACGGTAGGAAGTGAAGTTGGTCAAGAAGGAAATCCAAGCCCATATCAGCGGAGACACAAGAGACATAGTTAGAGGGTTGGTTATTTAATAGTTAGTTTTTTTTCTAGTTTGACTATGTATATGGTTTGTGGTGGACTTGACTCATATGGTCATATTGTGTATGTAAATAATTAAGTAACATAATATATATATATATATACATATATATATATATATATATATATATTATTAATCAGAATGACCTGCCTAAACCAATATAAATAAATAGATTAAGTTATTTAAAATGAAAAAAAATAATCTGAATAAATTTATCAAGTTAAGGTTGTGACATCCTTCTTATATATGTGGGATTATTCCTAATATGTAAGTGGGGCATCACAGCCAAGCTTCACGGGTGGTTCAATGTTTCAATGCCATGAACTTCTGAATGAACAGTCTCGGTGCTAACACATTCATGGGCATTACCCCATGAGCCACGAGCATGAATTGCTCTTTTCACGGTTGTGGCAATTCTTCACCATGGGCAAGATATTGTTCACTGGTATGAATATCTTTTTCACGAAAGTGAATCTTTGCTGATTTTCATTCTTTTAAATTTCAAATAATTTCAATCAACTTGCTTCATGGTTATAGGAATGTGTAACCTATCTAACACACTTAGAACACAAAATGAGGTTAAATTCCTTATTGTCCAATTATTTGTGGTCATGTTTTCCATGTCTCTTGAGAGCTTTTAAAAAAGTCACCATGACCATAATGCATAAAAGTTTTAAATTTATGAAATTTTCTTCATATGACTATATAAAAGATGTCATAGTGAATATTATGACGTCCGCTAATTTAGCCTTCGAGTAACACATATCCTAATATCATGATCTTAGTTTTGTTGATATCTAAATTCAAACTAAAAAAATAGAAATATTAAGAGGAAATTTTAATTGAGGATTAAATTGAGACTTATAGAAAAATTTAAGGTGGTGACTGAAAAGAAGAAAATTTAATTGAAGACGTAATTAAAGTAAAATGAGAGTTTAAGGTAAATACTAGAAGGGTGAAATTTGGTTGAGGATCAACTAAGGTAAATTGAAAGTTGAAGGTGGAAATTAAAAGAGAGAGAATTGAATTCAATTAAGGATTAAGTTGAAATAATTGAAAATTTAGAGGTAGAAAATTAGAAGGAAGAAAAGTTGATGTTAATTGAGATTAATTAGCAACCAAAACTTAATTAAATAACATGTGCAAGTTGTCGTTTGTTGGAATCGAATTCTAATTAATATTTAATGAACCTATAAAAAGGGAGAATTAGTCTATTTTCATTTCAAAAGAACACTTCATCTTCATTATTTCTCTAACTTAAAATTGAAACTTATATCAAAGAAAAGGGAGAAAGGATTTTTCTTTGGTCTTAGAGAGAAAGCAAATGAAGAAGGAAATCTAACAGGAAATGAGTCTTACATGAGGAAGAGCTCATCTTAACAAACCAAAAAAGAGGAGAAAAGAGAAGAAAAATGAGATAGAGGGCAAGGGAGTACTTCAGCCATGTTTAGAAACACTAAGGATAACGTTGAGTCATGATCAGAGAAAAGGACAGTGGGGAGCAAGGTAAGTGAAGAAAGAATGGAAAGAAAACAAGCCTCAAAGAAGAAGGGAAAATAGACATTTAAGGGCTTCCAAGGTATGTGCACTTTATGGCAAATGCCAAATTTAATTTTGAATTCTTTCTAACTTTTTTTTTATGAATGGGTTTGCTTGAAAAAATGTTTGTATGTTATAATTAATAAGTTCAAAGTGAAATTTGTGTTTGAGTGTTGATGTTTGCATTGGCTAAAGGTTTGAATTAGTTTAAGTTAAATAAATGGTTGAAAATTTTAATGAATGAGTTGTAAATGTTTGGCTATAACTTGTGAATAGCCTTTTTTTACAATAAGTTGTGTTATGTATTTTAGATTGACATGATTCTGAGACCTATTTAAATCTAACATATAGACATAAAACTTCTAAAAAGAACTCAACACCAAATCATGTAGTTTTTGCTATTGGAAATTAAGTATAAAATAAGATAGTGAACCACCTAGGATATTTTGAACAGGCAGTGATAAATTAGCTATAAATTGAGATATAATTTGTAATGATTCAAAATTATGTGTAAGTATAAGACATAAATCTACAACTTTCATGAATACCATTGGGTATAATTTAATATGTAAATAGACTAAAAATAAGGTGTAAAGTTAGGGTATTAGACAATCTATAAACAACAATTGAACTCCTAATAGAGTTATTTAGGGAATTTGGTTACTCATCTTAACTCAGAATTAAGTGATTCAAGATGATTTATAAAGCTTAAACATAGCTCTATGACTTTAATGCAGATCACAAGATCTAAATCTATTTGTAAATGGGTTAAAATTAAGACTAAATTTCAGGTATTTTTGTTGTCTAAAACATGACAGTTTGAAGCTACTAAATTTATAGAAAAGAAATTTCTTATTTGGTGAATGTGAAATTGTGTTTGTTGAATATTTGAAAATTGTAGTTGGCTTAAAATATGCAAAAGACTATTTAGTTGGAATTACTTTTTTTGTGCCATGTATGATATACTAAAGTAAATAAGTTGTATGGAATAATTAATATGTGGTTGAGTTTACCTAATTGTGTGATTTAGCTATGGCTAAAGCATTGATGCATTAACTGTATAATATGATTGGT
Organism: Triadica sebifera; assembly: GCA_023653625.1. Lineage (NCBI taxonomy): Eukaryota > Viridiplantae > Streptophyta > Magnoliopsida > Malpighiales > Euphorbiaceae > Triadica > Triadica sebifera. The sequence continues at coordinate 23,751,090 of CM042905.1, read as the reverse complement.
AACCACTTAATAGGCCTTAGCCTTTAATACATGGAAATTGAAATATTTTGGTTAATTAGCATAATGCAATTTGTTATTTGATTTTTGTCTGGTTTTGCAAATGTGTTAAATTGGCTAGTATGCAATGGAAGGAGATGGTTATGGCTAGTTTAATTTGGCATAATTGATGGCTTAATATAATTAATTTGAAATTAGAGAGTAAAATAATTTGTAAAGGAAAATTTAAGTAAGGGTCACAAATATGAAAATGTAACTGAAGATATATAGAGATTATATTGTAAAATTGGGCTTTTGTTGTGATGTTTGGTTATTTAATAAAATATTGTTGAACCTTGAAGGTTATTTATTGAACCTTGAAAGTTATTTCAATCATTTTAGCGATTATAAATAATTGAGCAATAAGAAATTTAATCATACTTTGTGTTTTAAGTTATTGAGCAGGTTAATGCGGGGGTTTCCGAGGAATACAAATAACCTCCGGTTTTTTTCAGATTTGGAGAATCGAAATATCTGCGAGATCCGGGTCACAGTTTGTATCAATTAAACAAATGGTCAGAGCCAAAAAAAGATACTTTTCATATTAAAAGTCAGATTCAAAGAATTCTATCATTATTAAACAATCATAGCTAAAGAAAATCAAGTTAATTGAAGTTCTATGTTGCCAAAAAAAAGCCATTTATGCCTATGAAAGAACAAGTCACATTCATGAAAGCCTTTAAGGAGCCAAAAAGTTTAAATTCTAGTCATTAGTGACCAAAAAAACAAGTCAGGCTTGTGACAAGAAATTCATGTCTATGAAGAAGTCATGCCTGTGAATATCATGCCTTAAGAAGCCAAAACATCCAGTAGCATTCATGATCAGTTTCATGAGTAAATTATGTAGTATCGTTGTTACAAAAGAATACATATGAGTTGTGGAAGTCAGTTTTGAAGAAGATGGCTTGAATGATGACATTAGTTATCATGTCATTTCTCTTCAGATTGAGGACTTCTCCATAATTGTGTCCTCTGCCATAAGCTTGGAGAAGAGAAGCAAGAGAAGAGCTGATGAGAGCTATAGCAAACCCACAACTAGTGTGGCACAAACAACCTGCAAGAAAGGCCATTTCTTCTCAAGACAGTCTTAAAGTAGGGAAAAAGGCAAATGACAAAATCATTCATAGTCTAGTCCTTTTAGGAGGGACACCTTCAATGACTACATCAGCCACCACCAACACTCAGTCATTTAGGGATTTTGCTCCCTTATGTGAGACATGTGATAGAAACCATAGAGGAGAATGTCGGTTAGCTTCAAGGGCTTACTTTAGGTGCAGAGCTTGAAACCACATGAGCAGGGATTGCCCTTTTTTATTGGTATTACACCTACACAGACAGCAGGATCAAATCATGTCCAAAGTAGGAACTATACATGAAAAGGTCATACAGGACCCAGCCAAGCTACCTCAGAGACAGTAAACAGGCTGAGACTTAGCAAAGCTCTTACTAGGGCATAAGCAATGAAGGCCCATGCAGACCAAGGAGCCATAAACATCATAACGGGTATGTTCTCTTTACATTGCTCCAATGTATGTGCTTTGATAGACCTAGGCTCCACACATTCTTATGTTTACATGAGCATGCCTAGTTAACACAGTATGACAATAGAGAAGTTAGAGTTTGAGATTGCGGTCACAAACCCTTTAGGCCACAATATGGTTATTGACCAAACCTACAGAAGTTGTCCTTTGGTTGCACATGGGAAATAGTTTTTTATGGATCTCATAAAGAGTTGAAAACTTAGTTGCAAGAGTTGATAGATAAGAGTTTTATCAAACCGAGTGTATCTTTATGGGGTGTTCTAGTTTTATTAGTCAAGAAGAAAGATGGGTTTATAAGGTTTTACATAGACTATAGATAGTGGAACAAGGTGACTATCAAGAATTGATATTCATTGCCACAGATTGATCATCTTTTTTATTAGTTGAAAGGTGTAAGAGTGTTCTCCAAGAATGATTTAAGATCGAGTTATCACTAGTTGAAGATAAAAGAAGAGAATATAGCCAAAACAGCCTTTAAAACAAGATATGGCCACTATGAGTTTTTAGTTATGCCATTTAGGTTGACCAATGCCCTAGTAGCATTCATGGACTTGATGAATTGGATCTTTAGGGCATACTTAGATCAATTCATAGTGGTGTTCATCGACAACATCTTGGTGTATTCTAAGAACCAAACAGAGCATGATTAGCATTTAAAGAAAATTTTATAAACCTTTAGGGATTAGAAGCTTTATGCTAAACTATCTAAATATGAGTTTTGGCTTGATAAAGTTTCATTCATTGGACATATTATGTTAGTGGATGGTATCAAAATTGATCCCAACAAAGTTGAGGCAATCTTGAATTGGAAGCCTCCCCAAAATATGACCGAAATCAGAAGTTTTCTTAGTTTGGCAGGTTACTACAAAAGGTTTGTCAAAGGTTTTTCTTTGATCTCTTCTTCTTTGACCAAGCTTTTGAGAAAGGTTATGAAGTTCAAATGGAATGACAAGTGTCAAGCTAGTTTCGATAAGCTCAAATGTATGTTAACAGAAGCTCAAGTCCTAACACAGCCAATTTCCAATAAAGAGTATGTAATCTACAGTGATGTTTCTCACAATGGTTTGGGATGTGTTTTGATGCAAAAAGTAAAGTTTGTTTATACTTCTAGGCAATTGAAGTCACATGAAAAGGATTACCCCACACATGATCTTAAGTTGGCAGCCATTGTGTTTCTTTTAAAGATATGACATCACTAAAAGGTATTTTATTTACACCGATCACAGGAGTTTAAATTATCAACACAAAAAAAATTCAATTTGAGGCCAAAACAATGGTTATAATTGATTAAGGACTATAATTGCATCATCAATTACCACCAAGTAAGGTCAATGTTGTGGTTGATGTTTTGAGTAAAAAGACCATAGACGAGTTGCATATAAGACCTACCATCAACTAGGAAATCAGATATGAATGAAGGCAAGATTACAAGCTAGTTGAGATAGTCGAGTTAGTCTCTAATGGGGAGATACCTAAGTACACAGTTGAACTAGATGGAAGTTTGTTCTACCAAGGCCACTTATGTGTGCCCAATGTTATGGAGTTAAGACTAAGTATTCTAAAGGAAGCGTATGAAATAATATTTTTCATGCATCTAGGAAGTAACAAGATGTACCATGATCTGAAAGGCAGGTTTTGGTTGGTAATTATGAAAATGGACATCGGAAAGTTCACAACGAGATATCTGACATGTCAACAGGTCAAGGCAAAACATTAGGTACCTTCAAGTTTGTTGCAGTTAATCACAATACCTAAATGGAAATGGAAATGAATCACGATAGATTTTGTGATTGGGTTGCCTCTGACACCAAGAAAGTATGATGTCGTTTAGGTCATAATGGATAGGTTAATGAAGTCAACACACCTCTTGCCTATCAGAAGGGGCTACCCTTTGAACAAGCTACTAGAGTTATATGTGAATGAGATAGTATGGTTACATGGAGTGTTAATCTCCATCATATCAGATAGAGATCCAAGGTTCACATCTTAGTTTTAGAGAATTTTACAGTGAGCTTTAGGTACCAAGCTCAATTTTAGCACGAATTTTCACCCTCAGATAGACATGCAACTGAAAAGGGTGATTCAAATTTTGGAAGAGATGATGAGAAGTTATGTGATTGAGTTTGAAGTTAGTGAGAAAAACTATTTAGTATTGATGGAGTTTGCTTACAACAACAGTTATCATTATTCCATCCAGATGGCTCTTTATGAGGCATTGTAGGAAGTGTCGGACACCATTATGTTCGATAGAGCTCATTGAGTGGAGGTTAGTGGGGCAAAAGTTGGTGCAAGAGGCAAAAGAAAAGGTGAAAATAATACAAGAAAGGTTAAAGGTAGCTTTTGAGAGATAGAAATCGTTTGCAGATCTCAAAAGAAGAGATATAGAACAAACTGATCTCATTTTATACCTAACAACATTCATGGGCATGAAGCATCACAAAACATTATTCATGGGCGTGAATAAAGAACTTTTCACTTTTCTCATATTTTCTGAACTATTTTCCCTTAAACACACTTATGGCTTCTCTAAACCATCTTATCAACTAGGTCCTACTTAACAGGCATTACTTTCTCTCCCCTTTAAAAGAATTTTGTTCTCAAAATTACCTATAGCGCTATGTTGGAATAACTATGGGTATTGTTCCATCATCACTTCTTTACTTTCCTATATATCCTCTTCTATTGCATGATTCCTCCATAGGACTTTGGCTAGTAGTACTCACTTATTCTTGAGTCTTTAACTTAACGAGCCAAAATCTCAATCGACTATTCGTTGTATGTAAGATATGGTCTCACTTATATGCTTTCAGTTGTGATGATGTGCAAAGGATCTAACATGTACCTCCTCAACATGGAGACATGAAAGATATGGTGAATCTTACTTAAATCTGGTGGTAAAGCAAGTCTATATAGACAACTGATCCAATCCGCTCTAAGATCTCATACGGTTCAATGAACCTAGGGCTCAACTTGCCTTTTTTTTTCAAACCTTAGTGTTGAATCTTGAGGGGTATTTCCATCATTTTGATACTAACAAATAAAATAGCAATAATGTATTTAACATACTAGTGTTCTAAGTTTATTGAACATAGTATGGAATATGATGCAATAATGGAAGACTAATTTTGAAAGTCAAAAAATGAAGAAATAGCATGTTCATGCCCGTGATTGTTTATGTCACGCACGTGATGTAGTTTAGCGCCAACTATCCAACATTTAAAGTTCACGGCCATGAAGAATCATAGCAACCGTGAATGATCATATCAGTCATGCCCATGAAATATAGTCACGCCCGTGAGAAAACATGTCAAATTCCTCTAGAATGCTTCACGGCCAGAGTCACCACTTGGACCACGGCTTGGAAGAACATTCACGACCGTGACACACATATTCACAACAGTGAATGAGGAAAGAGAAACATGTCAATCGCAAAATTAAGAGTTGGTGCAACACCTATTTTAGCATTAAATGCAATAAAACGGCTATAATTCACCAAGAAAGTATAAATGTAAGTCATTTATGAATCCAGAACAAAAGAATAGCAATTACTTCGAATCAAAATCTTGTTGTAGCCATTTGTGCATTAATTACTTTCAACAAAACTTTAATTCTCTATAAAATCTTTTTGCTCATAATTTCTGAGCATTATAGATTTGTGAGTGTTTTTCTTTGTAATCTACTACTCAAGTGAGTTTGGGTATATTGGGTTAAGAGTAGAACACTTTTAAGGGTTATTTGTGTGAGACATAAAACACATGGAATTGGTTTATTGTGTGAGCCATTAAAACACAAGGGATTTTTGGGTTAGGTGTGATCCATTGATAGAAACACCATAGTTGGGAGTGAGCTTGTAAAACTCCATTGTAACACTTAGTGTGTTAGTGAAACTCCCAATTGAGATTGGGAAAGAAGTAGGGTTTGTTAATACCCGGACCTCTATAAATTTCTTATGTGATATCTTCCTATCCCTACTCTACTTAACTTTTTATTCCGCATTTAAAAGTTAAGAAATTTTAATATCCAATTCAACCCCCCCCCCCCTTCTTGGTTCAGTATCTAGGCAACACTTAGGACATTCTTCCATGGAAAAACTTTAAGAAACACTTTGTCTCTCACTTCATACCCTCGTTGTCTCTCACACACCCAAAACTCATAAGAAAACCCTAGTTCTTGATCTTTCTTCACACCAAACACAATGTCCTTTATTTTCCTTTGATTTCTTAGCCTAAAACACCTAAACCAAAGTAGAGATCAAGTTTTACCTTATTCTTGAGAGAGAGAACTAAAAAAAAGGTTGTGTTTTTAAAGAGGCAGACTAAGAGGAAAGGAAGAGGAGTTCAAAGTCCATCATCCAAGCTATCTTTCCTTTATTTCTGGTAAGGAATCACATTTTTTCTTTATCTTTACAGGTTTTCTTAGCCTTTTTCATGTTAAACCCATTTGTGGTAGAAACTCATTTACAAATGGGTTAGGTTTAAGTTTAAGCTTGAGTTTTTAATGTTAAATATCCTCCTTTAAGTTTGATCAAGGTTATAATATGTTTTAGAAGAAGAGTTAAGTGAGTTAGAGGTTTTATAAAAGGGTTAAAGTTAGGGTTTTATCTTATATGGTTTTAAAGGTAAAGTTTATGGTTATAGAAGTTGATATAGATGTGTTATATGTGATAGGAATTGGAAGAGGAGGCGGTGAAACCCACCAAGTGGATAAACAAGCTTGAGTTAAAGCTTGATTTTTGAGGCTCCATTAGAGGTATGTACATATATACATTTAAATTCCAATTTGTGACATGTTGTGTCTTAAATGTGTAATAAATGAATTTTATGCTATAAATGCTTGTTTTTGGTTGTAATGAGCATGAAGAAGTAATTAATGCCATTAACATATATGTATTTAGTGATAAATGTAAAAATGTTAAGTTAGGCATGAATTGAATTGGAATTGAAAGCTTGGATGAAAGCTTTGTAATTAATATGCTAAAGTAACATTTATGCGTATGTTGTATGAGGATAGTTGTGATATTAAAAGAAGTGGTTTTAATGATGTTATAGAGGATGTTTAACCATAATTGCATGATATGGTAACTAATGAGTTTGGAAGGGTAAGTTATGGAGTTATGTACTCTTTTATGTCCAATTGATGTTTTAACATGTTTAAATGTATGAATAGATGAGAGAGTTGATAGGAAGAGGTTGTCATTGGACAACTATTAGATCCTTTACATGTGTTTTATGATAGATATCTGGTTAAATGCTATCACCATTGGAAAACCCATATTCACACCCGTGACCATTTGTTCACAACCGTGAATCTTCATACCATGAACACAGTCACACCCCTGATTAACTTTTCATGCCCTCGAAGAAATGTGCAATTATGGACAAAAGCTTTCATGACTAAGGTCAAAGTTTGGTTTATAAGAAAGGGTACCCGTGAATGAACCTTCACAGTCATGAACACATAATTCACACCTGTGAATAGTATCAAATGTTATATGTTATTTTTGTCTATGATTTCAACATGATGGCTATGTATATGTTTCCATAAAGGTATGATGTGAATAGAAAACACATGATTATATGATTGCTTATGCATATATGATACGTGGTTAGTTTTCACATGAATCAAAGATTATGCTTTAAGATAAAGACTTACTATTTAAGTATAACAAATAATATTTGAATAAGTAAAGCCCAGGTTCGATACTAGGACTAGAAGTAGGATAGGTGGCATGTTATTAAGGGGGTTTCTAGTACTGTAGTGATATGTTATAGTTATTCTTTTAAGGTCAATATGGCTTAAGCTCTAAGAGCGTGCTTGATCCCATAATTGTATGTAAAAGATATATGTTTACTCAGTGAAGTTAGCTTAAGATCTAGGAGCACTCTTGACTTAAGGAGCTTGGATGAGAACACATGATTATAGACAGTGGCAAGGTGACTTAAGCTCAAGGAATGCCCCTGTTCACATTCCATTTCTGAATAGTCCATGTTGAGAGATGTTGAGCGTTTATATTAAAGTGATTAAAGAAGATAGTACAATGAAAAGGGTTCAAAGACACAAGTATACAAAGATACGCAATTGATATGTTATATGTTCTAAATATGATTATGTATTCACTTATGTATGATTCAAAATGCATAATGTTTATCAGTTCCATAAGGTGAGGTATGATACATGATTTAATAATTTCAATGTCATACTTTGTTTTATTTGATATGATGCCATGAGTATAAATGACAAGATGTACATTATTTGATTGCATGTTGAATTTTTATATCTATATATGCCACTAAGCTTTTAGTAGCTTAGCATGTAGGTCTTTTCCCACACAGGTTAGAGCCTAGTAGATAGAGATAGAGATTGATCCAAAAAAGCTAGCCTAGTTCAAAGACATCAAATCAGACCCAATAAGGGTCGGTAATATATTCATATCATTTTTTTTTCTATGTGACATAGGGTTTTTGGGTTATTTTCATTAATACATGTCTATATTTCAAGAAACATGTAATCTTTTGTTAAAACCATATATTTTTGTAAAATTGGGCTGATTGAGCCCAAACATGATATATGATATATGATGATGTTATCCTTTTGGATCAAAAGATTCCTTTTTTGGATGTTAAATTTATTGATGACATGGACCAACAAGTTTTCCAAGTAAAAGAGCATATGTTGACAGATGTTTTGAAAGAAAATAAAAGTTTTAAGTTTTCATAGGTTTTCCACATTAGTTGCATATGGCACTCGCTCATTTTATAGGGTCAATCCTAATTAGATGAAAGGGAACTACAATTTGAATGATTATATTTTGATTTAATGATGGCTAGATTTCAAAGGAACACTATAAATACTTCATATTTCTAAAGGAAAAAAAATCAAGCATTGCATCAAGAAATTATTTAGTTAAGAAATCCTTGAGAAATCTTATGAGAGATATTTGCATTATTTTTTTGCTGCTACCTCACTTGTATCTCTTTCTATTTTCATTTTAATTCTATAAAGCTCAAGTGATCTTGAGTTTTTAGTTTGTTAATTGTTTTGATTCTTACAAACAATTGTTTGATAGTGAGATTAAGTGAATTGGGTTAGGAATCAAACACTTGTAAAGGGTTTTATAGGTTTGAATGTGAGCTTTGGGAAACATTTCTAAAGGTTTAATCTACGCCTGGAAAGTAGATTGATAGTAATTAAAACTCTCAACAGTAGTTGAGGAGAGGACATGGGCTTTGAGGGTTAAACCTCTATAAATATCTTATGTTATTTTTTCTCTCTAGCTCTTCACTTTGCTTAAATTTTTAATTTTACATTCCTTACAAAAATCACTCTCGGTGCTTGTGGCCTTTCCATTTGAAGATTTAATCATCTCAGAGAAAAGATTATGGCCTTTATAAGTCAAGCTCTCGATGTACATAGACCATGCTACAAAATACCTCCATTCATTGATGGCATAGACTATGCCCATTGGAGAAACAAGATGGAGATGTTCTGAGACAACAAAATTGTCAATCAATGGGACATCATAGAAGAAGGATGGACTCCTCCAATGGAGAAAGATAAGGATAGAAAAGAAGATCTCATTCTAAGAAGCAAAAGGAGTGAAACACAATTGAGAGCCAATTTAAGAATTGAAATGCAATTTCTATTCTTTATTATGGCTTGAGTAGAAAAGAATATGATAGGATTGATCATTTTAGAATAGCTAAGGAAATTTAGGATTGTCTTAGAACCAAGCACGAAGGAACAAATCAAGCTAAAAGCAAAAAGCTTTAAATGCTTCAAAGAGAGTACAAGTTTTTCGAGATGAAGCCTAATGAGAAAATAGGTGACAAGTATAGTAGTCTCATCACCCTTGTAAATTCAATGAGGAAACTTGGCAAAGACTACTCTCTTGAAGACAACAACAACAAAATTCTTGTGAGTTTACCTCAAAGAATTTGGGAAGCCAAGATATCCTCAATTGAAGAAGCTAATGATCTCTCAAAGCTTCCTACCGATGAACTCTTGGTTAAATTTCTTACTTATGAGACAAAAATAACTTAAGTCATTGAGGAAGAAAAAGTAAAGAAAGACAAAGGGATTGCTTTCAAATCTAGCAAAGAGACTAGCAAAAGTTATTCAAGTAATGTCGATGAAGAGCTTGCAATGCCTTCAAGGAAGGTAAAGAACCTCATCATGAAAAGTAAGAAAGAAATGGCAATCAAGAAGCAAAAATCTAGTAAAAAGGATCAACCAATTTGCTATAAGTGCAATAGGCTCGAACACTATTGATTGAAGTGCCCAAGATTGAAGAACCTGTCCAAAAAGGAAAAGAATGAGAAAAGAAAAGCCTTCAAATAAACTTGGGATGACTCAAGCAATTCTAGAGAGAGAGAACCTAATGGTGAAGTTGCAAACCTCTACTTCATGTGATTTGAAGAGCCAACAAAGAATGAGGTAACTCTAGACCTAGAATTTGAATCAAATTATGAGATGTTGCATGCTTTTGAAATATTACTGCATAAATGTGAAACCTATCTTCTAAAAATAATTCACTTAAAGAATTAGTCAAAACTCTCAAAGAACAACTTGAGAAATCAAAATATTCTAATTAAGAGTTAACCAACTCTTTAAATTAAAGTATTTCAATAAGGGATAAAGCTTAAAATAAAAATGTTAAACTTGTCCAGAAAAATTCTTTATTAGAAAAAAAAATTTAACCTTAAATTATCCATTTATAAATTTAATAAAGGAAAAGAAATTCTTGATGGTATGATTGTTGTTAATTCTACGCCTTTAAAATCTAAAAATGGAATTGGTTTTGGAAATTCTTATACAAGTACTTCAAAAAAGTCAATGTGTGGCTATCACTAAGACTTTTAATCAACCTATTTATAAAACTAAAGAAACTAAAATGTTCAATGATATGAAAGCAAATAGCTCGAAAGTAAAGGCTATAGGAGACCAAAACATAGGAAACATTATCATCCCCCTTCATATGTTTTTCATGATTTAAAAAAAAAAAAGGACATGCACCTCATGCTATATTCTTTTGGTTGATGGTTTGAAACATAATTTACTCAATGTTAGTCAGTTGTGATATAAATGACATAATGTAACTTTTGAACATACAAAATACTTTGTAACTCAAGTTTTGAATAACAAATTTATTTTTTATGGTGAAAGAGTTAACAATGTATATGCTATTGATTTAACCTCTTTGACTAACTAAGATATTGAGTGTTTTATTGCCATTAAGGATGACACTTGGGTTTGGCATAGAATACTTGGACATGCTAGTATGGAACTCATTGGAGATGTAAGCAAAAGTGACCTGGTCATTGGCCTTCCTAAGTCATATTCCAAAAGGACAAAGTTTATGGATCGTACCAAATGGGTAAGCAAGTGAAAAGTTCATATAAGGCCAAAAACAAGGTAAGCACCACTAGACCACTTCAATTATAGCACATGAATTTATTTAGATCATGTAAAGTTGCAAGCCTAAATGGAATGTACTATGCATGCATCATTGTAGATGATTACTTTAAATTCACTTGGGTGTCCCTTCTAACTCATAGGATGACAGTTTCGATGACTTTAAATCTCTTGCAAAATGTGTAACACCCCTTCACCCCCAACAGCTCGTGCCCAGATGAAGGTATGCTACGCTAATTTCATTGATTAAAATATCATTTTAAAAAAATTGTATACATGAAAATCATTCCTATATATTTTTTTCATTTACTATTTTTTTTTTTACTTTGCAATATAAAAGAAATATAACATAAAAGATAAACCACATTTTTATATAATAATATGTTCTTTACAAAACATACTATTTATTTTACAAATACTATAAAATAAAATTTACAAGATAATATACAAAAGTTGTGTAACCCACGATGTGTACAACAGGCTGCTTTACTGGATTAGGTCACTGTTGTCTTTATCTACTATCTTCTATTTATTATTTACTAAATCTACGTGAAAAAACTTTCACGCTAAGCTCTTAGCTTAGTGGTGCATATAAATAAGGCAATAAACTATTTTATGCAATCATGCATTATCACATATCAACTCATGCTTAATCATATTCTCATGCAAATCATGGTATTTCAGCATGTATAGACATCAAATTATATTATATTATCTCATACTTATTTATTTTATTAACATATCATTACATAACCCATCATAATTAACCATGTTATAATTCATAATTCCATTTTTATTTTCCATAACTTCTTTATTTACTATAACCTTTTTATTTATGCCCAAGACACTCAACCATCTATTAATGCATGTCATAAATCATACTCAATCATTTTTTTCCATGCAACTTATATTTCATAAATTTTATTCTTTTAAATCTTATGTTTATTTTACTTTATCAAATCATTATTATCCATAGCTTGTTATTGCCCATAACACTAAATCTTCTTTTTATCCATGTCAAAATTCGTAATTCCATTCTTATTTTCAATAATTCATTTATGTTCCATAACTTCTTTATTTATGTTTTCAATTATGCCCAAGACACCTATGAACCACTGACTAGGATAATGGAGTTGTCATCTAGGCACTTAGGAGTGCCACTAGAGCAATATGATATGCGCATATAAGTTCCAAACTCGGCGTAAATAACCGTGCCAAACTCGGCGTAGATAATAATGGCATACCCGGCATAAACAACAATGCCAAACCCGGCATAGATAACATTGTCAAACTCTGCGTAGATAACATTATCAAATCCGGCGTAGATAAAAATGTCAAACCCGGTGTAGATAATCATACCATTAATGGTTTTCATTTTCATCATACTCCCCCCCATTTGGCATGCCAAACTATCCTAAGTTGGTTCTAGTTATGTGTTTTAGGGCTTATACAATTTCATTAAAATTCATAACAATTAATTTCATATTTTTAATGCATGTAATATCTCAAAATAATCACATAATCACTCAATTAAAATAATATTTACATAATATAACAAAGTTCTTATCATTTTACTCATTTCATTCCTCAACTCACATGTTGCCCTGTCACTAGCAAATTCTGTTCTCTATTTTGGACCTTAACTTTGGTCCTGTTCCATTCTGAATTTAGTTACATAATCTTCATAACCATTTTAGATATGGATCTTATATTTAATATGCAACTTGAATCACTTAATTATGGGTTTTGTAACAAAATATATGATAATATTAACACTAACTGGTCACTAATAATTCTGCCCAGAATTTTCTGGATAGATTCTAAGTCTGAACTTTAGGATTTTTTCTGGACAATTACAGACATATTCAGATTTTATGATCTTAATGAAAGTTATATCCCTATGTCTTAGCTTTAAAACCCAACAAACAACATGCAAAACCGAATTCCAGAAATGAAGTTATAACAGTTTAAGTGCACACTGCTTATCAATTTCCAGCAAGGAACATACAAGATAATCACATTCAATTTTTACCAAATTAAATCCTAAGTCTAGCAAACATGCATCCCCAAGATTTTCATCACAAAATACTATAAATTCAGAATCATCAGCATGCCAAATAATTAAGTTATGCAAATAAAAAAAATTAAAATACGCTATTGTCTTAGGTTATGCACAAACCTCTCTTTTCTTTCTCTTTACTTCTCTTTCTCCTTTCCTTTGCTCCTTTGATCTAGCTCCTTATCAATTTGAGTTCCTAAAGTTCTTAAAAATATTATTAAAACTTCATAAACCCTAATTTCTCTCTTTCTCCTTACTCTCTTAAGCTTCCTTGAGCATGAAAATGGAATTTTTCCTTACTTTTTCTCTCTTTTCTCACTTTCTTTCACTAGGATCAAGCTTGGCTATGGAGGAAACATGGGCTGTTTTAGATAATAGAATGTTCTAGATGTTAGGATAAGGAAGAAGGATGAGTAATTAAGAGGAAGAAGACAAAATTAATCAACACTTTGACACATAAGCTATAAAAATCTAGATATTTTCCTTGGGTAATTAATATGTTCATCTTCCTTTGATGTATGATAAGATGAATGTGGAAGACAATGATGGGCAATTCTAGATACAAAGGAATAAGAAAGAAGAAGAAATAATTAAGAAGAAGAAATAATTAAGAAGAAGAAATAATTAAGAAGAAAATGACAAAAGTTATTAAGATTTGGGGGGGGGGGGACACCTAAGCATCAATCTAGAAACATTCATTAATGTTAAATGCATTTATACTTTTCCACTTGGTTAAGCTAGCCTCCACATGCTTAAAATGTCCCAATTCATGCATTTAATTTATGATTATCCCAATGAATCCTCCAATTTTTAATAAATTGCAAATTGACCCCTAAACTTTTCAAAATTTGCAATTTAATCCTTTACCGAAATTTAACATCTTAAAATATTTTGAACACTTTATTAGGTATTTTCCACAATTAATTTCCATTATTTTAATTATTTTTTGATAAAAATCCAATTTTAGACTTCGATCAAACCGACGAGTTGATTTAACAACTCACGTGACTTAGGTCTAAATTAGAGGATATGACAAAATGTATTCAAAATGAAAAAGGTTTAAAGATCTCTTTTATAATAAGTGATCATGGAAAATAATTTGAAAATGATTCATTCAAACTATTTTGCATTAAAAATGGTATTTCACATAGTTTTTCTACTCCTATGACACCTCAACAAAATGGGGTTGTTAAAAGGAAAACTAGAACATTAGTAGAGATTACTAGAATAATGCTTAATGAGTATAATTTGCCAAAATACTTTTGGGCTAAAGTAGTCAATGTTGCTTGTTATATTTCAAATAGAGTTTTTATAAGACTTATTTTGAATAAAACACGTTATGAGCAATGGAATGGCAGAGAGCCTAAGATTTCATATCTAAGAATGTTTGGATGTTAGTGCTTTATATTAAACACCAAGGATAATTTTGGAAACTTTGATGCAAGAATAGACAAGGGTATTTTCGTGGCTATGCTAATTATAGTATGTCTTATAGGGACTTTAACAAAATAACTTTAGTAGTAGAAGAGTCAATTTATGTTGTATTTGATGAATCTAACCTCCATGAGCTCAGAAATGTTTTTATTGTTGATAATGATGTAAATATTATTGAAAAACTAAAACAACAAGACAATAAAGATGAAGACCAAAACAACTCACTTTCACAAAAATGAATGTTAAGAGATTAATAGAACCTTCAAAAGAAGAAATTGGTGAAACTCCAACGGCTCTCCAAACTCCAAATGTTCATAAGGTTCTTCAAAGGAATGGAATTTTAAGAAAGACCATCTGAAAGACCTCATCATTGGTGAACCATCAAATGGGGTAACTACTAGACACTCTCTTAAGCTTTTAAATAGTCTTGCTTTTATCTCTCAAATTGAACCCAAAAATATTGTGATAGTAGTTGGGTACTTGCCATGTAAGACGAACTCAACCAATTTGAGAGAAATAAAGTTTGGACTTTAATTTCTAGATATAAGGATTATCCTATTATAGGCACCAAGTGGGTTTTTAGAAATGAACTTGATAAGTCTTGTGCTACCACTATGAACAAGGCTATATTAGTGCTTAAAGGCTATAACCAAGAAAAAGGTACAGGTTATGATGAAACTTTTGCCCCTGTTGCAAGGTTGGAAGCTATTAGAATGTTGTTAGTTCATGCATCATATATGGATTTTAAACTTTTTCAAATGGATGTAAAAAGTGCAATTTTAAATGATTTTATTGAAGAAAAAGTTTATGTTGAGCAACCTCCTGGATTTTAACATCATGATCTTCCAAATTATGTTTTTAAACTTACCAAAGCTTTTAATGATTTGAAACAAGCCCCTAATGCTTGGTATGAAAGATAAAAATAATTTTCTTTTGCAAAATGGTTTTTCAAAAAAGAAGGTTGAAACAACATTTTTCATCAAAAAGTATAAAAATAACATTCTCATCGTTCAAATCTATGTCGATGATGTTATAATTGGTGCTACTAATGTGAGTTTATGTGAAGAATTCTCTAAAAGTATGCAAAATGAATTTAAGATGAGCATGATAGGAGAACTCAAGTTTTTCTTAGGACTTCAAATTAAGCAATGCTTGGATGGGATCTTCATAAATCAAGCAAAGTACACCAAAGATTTGGGATGAATGGAGCTAAGGCAAGCAAGACACATATAAGCACCACCATCAAGCTAGATAAGGATGAAAATGGTAAATTTGTTGATGAAAAGAAATATCAAGGTATAATCTGCAGCCTTTTTTATCTTATTGCAAATAGCCTCGATATTATGTTTGTTGTATGCTTATGTGCATGCTTTCAATCTTGTCCTAAAGAATCACATTTGCATATTGTCAAAAGGATTTTGAAATATCTTATTAGCACATAACTTTTAGGTCTTTAGTTCATAAAAATATGTCATTTGATTTAGTGGCTTACTCATATGCTGATTATGCTGGAAGTATTCTCAATAGAAAAAGTACTTCAGGTACATGTTAGTTTTTAAGAAACTCCCTCCTTGGTTCAGCAAGAACAAAAATTCTGTGGCATTATCCATCGCTGAAGCTGAATATGTTACACATATTGTTGTTGTGCTCTAGTGTTATGGATAAAACAAAAACTTATGGATTTTGGCTTGGAAGTCAATCACATTCTCATTAAATGTGATAATGCTAGTGCAATTGATCTTTTTAAGAATCCAATCCAACATTCTAGGAGTAAGCATATTGATATAAGATATCATTTTTTACGTGATCATATACATAAAATTGATTTTGAGTTGGAATTCATTAATACTGGGTATCAACTTGCCAACATTTTTACTAACCCTCTATGTGAAGAAATTGTAATTTCATCAAAAGAGAAATTGGTATGTTAAATGGAAATTCTATGTGATATTATTTGATTACATGTCATTATTGGCATTATTATGAACCTTGAGTATTTATGGTATGATTTTAATAAATTATGTCTTATATATTTGAATTACCATAAAAAGGGCATTAGATTGCTTAGGAAGAAGTAAATTTGCCGAAAATTTTATTTTCATTCAAGGCTTGAAAAAACCATGAAATAGGGCTTCACGCTCATGACTAAATAGTCACAGTCCTGAAGGCTTAGCCCAAAATGGTTAAACCTTTATCATTTTGGTTCACTTCTTGTGTCACAACTTGTTACCTGTGATAGCAAGTGTTCACACATGTGACTATGTAGTCACGATTGTGAAGGCTTAGCCCAAAACAGTATAACCTTCATCCTTTTGGTTCACGCCTTGTGTCACAACTTGCTACTTGTGACAACTAGTGTTCATGCTTGTGACAAAAGTGTCACGGTTGTGAAAAGTTGATCTCAAAAGACATACCCTTTCACTCCCTTATTAGTGGCTTATGTCATGATTTCAGCCCGTAAAACTAAAGTTTATAGCCTTCAATTGCATTTTAAACCTTATGCATCATCTTCCTCATTTCACTTTCTCTCTCTTTCTTTACCTCCCCCTTTGACTTATCTCTTCAAAACTGGTGATTCTTTATCATTTCTCCACCGTTTTTCACCAAAACCTTTTTATTGAACTCATATTCATTTTTTTCAACATTAAAATCTCTTTTTAAAAGATAATCGCACTTTTCAAAAACCTGAAGTCACTGTTCATTTAGGCTAAGCTTTTCTCTTCCAAGTTTCAACAACCTTCTCATGTTTTTGAGTCTCCTCTTTCAAAGTTTGATCATTCATCATGGCATCTGAAGTGAGTTCTTCAAAAGGAAATGGGAAATGAACTAAATCTTTTGTAGGTAGGACATCTTCTAATCCCATCCTTAACATTTTACCTAAGACTGCTCACACAAGGTATAATGATATCAAAACTCATTCCATTTTTTCATCTCAACCATTTGATTGGGAGTGTGTCAATACTCTAAGCTTAGAACAAGACATGAAAATTTGGTTGACTGATATAGGCATGTTAGAATTTGTAAACATCTATAGGCTAACCATTAAAGAGCTTACACTAGAATTCCTAAGCACTTTGCATGTCAATTCCTTTTGAATGGTATCATTTTCATCTATGTAAGGCAAATAGGTTTTTAAATGCAGTTGAATTTGATAGAGTTTTTAACCTATCACATGAAGGTTTAATGAATGAGAGTGAAGTCAATAATTTTAATGCTAATAATGCTTGGGTTCACTTTGGGAGAGATAGCAGTTGGAATGTAAAACTGACTAAGAGTACACATTTAGCTCCTCCCACTCTGAATTACATTCATAGGTTTTTGACCTACAACATCTTTGCTATGTGAGATAGCAATGGATCAATTAGGAAAATCGAGCTTTTTTTTTCTTTGAGTGGTCTAGCAGACATCAGCTCATAGCCTTGTCTAGATTGTTTTCCTCTCATCTCTTTCAAATTGCAACCAAGGTGAAGGATGAGTCACGACTATGAATCATAGGATATTTAAATGATATTGATGTGTGCATAAACATTGAGTTATCAACTCTTGATATGTGTACATCTCATGTACACTAACCCAACTTTGCCTCCAATACACATTAACCTTGGCGCAAATCCAATAAGCTAATGATATTGGTTAAGTCCAATCCATTAATCGTTAAATCTAATTTTAATGGTTGGAACATATTCTTATATAGCAAGCTTGAGGCAACTCAACAACCCTAACTTTAGAAGAACTTTGGTTCTCCCCATATTAATGGAAGGCATAAGATTTAATTGTTTATTTAGTGATGGATTTCTTTGTTAAGTCTCATCATATTTTTATTGCATGCTTTTATATATCATACATTCATCACATAAATATATAAAGATAGTTATATTAACTATATGGCATGATTATGGATATACTAAAGTCAATCTCTTGAGCCAAAAAGAGATTGACTAGATCTTACCTAGGTATATAGATGAATTTACAAACCAAAAATAGAAATCAAATTCCTATTTCTAAGTCCTCTCTTTTTATGGCACTACCTCATTTAGTTCTTTCTCCTTTGTATCATCATTATATCCTAATCCTATGTAATCTAATTACATATTTCAAATTATAGAAAACCTAAATTTACATTTAAGGGGAGTAAGATAAGAAAAAGAGATACATAAGAAAGATAGAGAGATAGAAACACGCATGTCATATTTATCATATAACAAAATAAATCCATGCAAGCTCAATCACATTGGCCCTAAGTCCATAATCATCCATCATGCCTTTTCATACACCCCTAACATGCATTCTCTAATGCATAAAGTAAAATAATGACAATTTTGAATTTCAATTTGAAAATTGATTCAACGCTTGAACCGAAATTATCTACGATTATTGTTTCAGTTAATTTAATTTTGTATCTCATTTCAATGTGAAATTTAATATTTAATCAAATTAAATAAAATTCCATATTCTTAGAATTAATTCAAAATTAATTCACCTTAAAAACAAATTATTAAGATGTCAAAATTAAATAATTTATTTTTAATATACATACCAATTTTTAGTTATACTAGAATTACCATTACTCAATTTAAATTAATTCAAAATTAATTTTCAAAAATTTTAAAAATTTCTAGAACTTCAAACCATTATTTTAAGCATCTTTAGGTCAGATCAAATTCATCAAAATATTTTTAACATAAGCCAAAATTACTAAGACAAACGAACCAACACACTTAGATGCTCAAAACGACTCTTTCGACAACTAGGATTTTTTAAAATTTTAAATTCAAGAAAAATAATTTTTTATCTAATATCAAAATAACATATTTGTAATTACATAAAAATTCTTTTAAGGCACTATAAACAAAATAAACATATACAAAAAATTAAACAAAACAATTATATCGGGTATGTCAAAACGATCTCGTTTTTATGTTTGTTTCAAAAATTAATTAAAATAATTTTTAATTATTTATTAGACACTTCTAGAGGCTTAAAAAATCTTATTATGTTTGAATAATTTTTCCTTAATCAAATTACAAGAAAAATATAAATAGCCCCATCAATTAAGCTAAATAACAACACGGTTCAAAAACAAAGCAATTTTCAGCATTTTTTAAATAAATCTAAAATTAATTATTTGAATTACATTTAATCCATTTTTCAATTAAAATAATCATACTTAATCATCCAATTATCAGATTAAAGAAAAAAAAATATGTAAAACACATTTTACAAATTAATTTCAATTATTCAACCATATTGATCCAAAACCATCAAAACTGTTCATTTTCATTGCACTATCAATTAAAATTAATTTTAATAGGCACAAGAGAGCTCTGATACCATTGTTGGATTTTAAAGACAAATCTCATTCATAAACTGAAGTGAAAAAATAAAATTTTCAAAATCTGAAATAAGAATCTTGTCTGTGCCATTAAAAATAATTTATAAAAACATAGAGGTAATAAATTATACCTTATAATTTCTTGATTTATTTTTCAAATTTTCACCTTGTTGGATTATTGCAAACTACCACAATCCAATTTAGGATGTCTCTAATATTAATCCATACGAAAATATGAGAAGAAACTATAAGAGAAATGATTGAACACACCTTAAAGAGCTAGCAATAATGTATGTTCAATTTGAGAGAATATGAAAATTAACTTTTTTTTTAATTTCTTAAGTTTCATACTTTTAAACTTTTCAAAAATGTTTTTATCCCAAAAATAGTTTAGAGACAAAGTGCACAAGACAATGAGAGAAATTTTGGGGTTTTTGCCTTAATTGGTCAATTAAGGCCAATTAGGCTAGTTGGCTTACCTAGCAGGACAACAGCCCATGCGAGCCTATGATCCCTCTGAATGATTTTTTCGTGCAATCTGATCGTGATCTGTTCCAAAATAATTCTCTCATATTTTTGGATATAATCCAAGACCATTTTACTCATTCTTCACATCTCCAATGCCTATGACCCATTAGATTCGGAGTTATATTGGCCACTTAAAGTAACAATTAATTTAAACAAGTCATGAGCGGTATCTAGTAGCACATAATGACTCCCAATTAACCGAAAATCAATGGTTTGACTACGAATGTTTTCATAGATAATTTATATGCAATTATTCATTTCACCATTTTATACCCCACTTGGTTCAGAGTATAGACATGTGTCAATTCCCACTAGACTGACTACGTCATGTATAGTCCAAGTAATGTTAGTTCTTATCCTTGATGAGTCTCATTACTCTGTTAGACATGTCATTGAAGACTATTTTCATAACATTTTCACTCCGACTAGAGATTTTCGAGTAATGACCCCGACAAGAGATCATGGGTATACACTCATTCTATCAAGAATGGTGAATCTTTTATTGGTTACCCAATTACATTTGAATATCTCAAGTTGTATCCAATCACAACCCTATGAGTAACCTCTATGAGGCAACAAGGAATAGTATCAAAATACAGAATCATTATCCAAGATATCCTTGAGTACCTCAAGTCTAAGGATACTTACACCATTGCTATGTTGAGACTGTCATTGACATTTGAATAGATTATCCATATGATTATCTTATAGCAAGTCATCAAATGTACTTAGATACACTTAGCAAGCATCCACATGTTAAATCTAAACATCTCATATTTACATATTATGAGATCTACTGCATCAAGGAGTGTAACATATGCTAGTCTATCCGAATTAACAATGTCTCATCTCATTAATCCTATGATTAAGGATAATTTAGATACTAACATAATTACACATTATAAGAATCTCAATATCAGTATCTCACCATGATTTTCGTTATGTTGTGTTTTGTATCAAAGACTTCATTAATTGATTTAAGATCACTATCAATACATATATCAAATGAACATCAAATTAATGAAAATACCTTTTATTAATCAAATAAATTTGTACAACAAGTACTCAATATGATTTCCTTTATAGCACTTCTCTAACAACAATAATTCCTAATTAAAAGATAATTTTCCACAAAGATGATCTATATGTCAGTATTTATCTTCAAAGTCAAGAACCCATTTGATCGAAATAGCGTTTGCATGTAATTGGACTCTGTAGCAAAAAGGAGTATCTCACACGTGACAAGCTCTCACGGGAATGACAAACTCTCCAGCAAAATGCTTATCATGATCGTGACATTTTCTTACATGTGAGATAGGTAAAACAAATAGTGATGCACTCACAATCAAATCCATATAGGAGATTGGCCTTCAGGAACTTTGTGCCCATAATCAAAACCATGCGCCAGTGACAAGAGTGAAAGAGAAAATTCTTCAGGAAGCAACCCCTCACGCCCATGACACATTGTCATTTGCGTGAGGCTTCATGGCTAACACTTTCTCCTCACATGCATGAAGGTATTGGTCCTATTTGTATTACATCTCTTCTTCATGCAATCACAAAATTAAAACAATTAAGTGCCTAAAAGATGATAAAAATCTATAATTAAACATGAAAAACATTAATAAAAACTAGAACAAATAAGAAATATCAATATCTCAAACTTTTGGGCAAATCAATTTGTATTCACAATCTTTTAAAACTTATATTTGATTATTAATGCTTATTTGCCATATTCTACTCTTCGTATTAATTTCTTTTTTATAGTAACAAAGGGGGAGATATATATGAATTGTGCAATTATATGGATTATGTTTGAAAATTGTTGGTATCTTGAGATTGTGATATGATTATGTGATTGATATTGTGATAAAACTAATGGTATATATAGCTTATATGTTTGTTATATGTAAGTTATATGTTATGCTTTTCACTTGAATTAATACTGTGTTTTGGATTTATTAGCAAATATAATTGATATCATAAGTTTTGGAATCCCTAAGGAATATACGAATCTATGCAAATATTATTGATATAGTTATGTTCATATTGGCATGACTTGATAGGAATATCATATTTTTTTTATATGAATTATTATTAGGATGTGATAACATGGGTTATTTAAAGTTGATTGCTCTTATAGACTTTGGCTAAAAATTGTGGCAAGCTTAGGTATTTTAATTCCTATTATTTATAAGCATTTGTTAAGGGAGAGAAAATTTTCTCCTTAACCACATATTGCACAATTATTTATCACCATCAAGGGTAGATTGTTTGTTAAACCTTGAAGAGTATTTCTGTTATTTTGATGCTAACAAATAAAATAGCAATAATGTATTTAACAATGCTTGTGTTCTAAGTTTATTGAACATGATATATCTTGAATAAAATATGATGCAAAAATGAAAGACAACCTTTGAAGGTCAAAATAAGAAGAAATAGCATGTTCACGCCCGTGACTGATTATGTCACACCCGTGATATATCTTAGCATCAACTCTCCAACATTCAAAGTTCACAACCATGAAGGATCATACCAACTGTGAATGATCAAATCAGTCAAGTTCTTCCAGAGAGCTTCATGGCCAGAATTACCACTTGAACCACGGCTTAGAAGAACTTTCACGCCTGTGAAATTATAAAGTCACGCCCATGATCAAACACTTCAAGTTCTTCTAGAAAGCTTCACGGTTAGAGTCACCACTTGGACCACGACTTGGAAGAACATTCACGACTGTGACACATATAGTCACGCTCGTGAATGAGGATAGAGAAACATGTCAGGTACGAAGTTAAGAGTTGGTTCAACGGCTATTTTCATATTAAATGCACCCAAATGACTATAATTCACTGAGGAAGTATAAATGCAAGTCATTTACGAATCCTAACAAGAAGAACAACAATTAATTTGAATCTGAAATCTTGTTGTAGCCATTGTGCATTATTTATTTTTAACAAAACCTTTATTCTTTGTAAAAATGTATTTGCTCATAATTTCTTAGTATTAGAGGTTGGTTAGTGTTTTCATTGTAATCTATTACTCAAGTGAGTTTGGGTATATTGGGTTAATATTGAAACGCTTGTAAGGGTTTATTATGTGAGCCATAAAACACAAGGAATTGGTTTATTGTGTGAGCCATTAAAATACAAGGGATTTTTCTGGGTTAAGTGTTAGCCATTGAAAGAAACACTATAGTTGGGAGTGAGCTTGTAAAACTTCATTGTAACACTTAGTGTGTTAGTAAAACTTTCAATTGAGATTGGGGAGAGGAGTAGGATTTGTTAATACCTGAACCTCTATAAATCTCGTGTGTGATATCTCTTCATCCCTACTTTATTTAATTTTATTCCGTATTTAAAGTTAAAATTTTTTTAACCAATTCAACCCCTCTTCTTGGTTCATTGTTTGGGCAACATTGTTCAATCTTAAGGGCTATTTGTTGGACCTTGAATGTTATTTCCGTCATTTTGATGATCATAAATAATTGAGCAATAAGAAATTTAATCATTCTTTTGTGCTTTAAGTGATTATGTAAGTTAAATTATTATTAAACGATCATGGCCAAAGAAACCAAGTCAATTGAAGTTCAATGTTTCAAAACAAAAGCCATTCATGCCCATGAAAGAATATGTCATCGTATAAAAGCCATTGAGGTGCCAAAAAATTCAAATTTCAATCATTAGCAACCAAAAAGACAAGTCATGCCCATGACAAGAAATTCATACCCTTTAAAAAATAAGTCATGTCCATGAATATCGTGTTTCAAGTAGCCAAAACATCCAATAGCATTCATTATCAGTTTAATGAGAAAGTTCATGGTTTGGCCATCATTCAGGCCCATGAAGAATTGGCCATTGTTCACACCCGTATAGACATTCATCATGCTCTTGAATATCGAAGCTTCAGAAAAAATTCAAATTTGTCAAAACTATTCACACCCGTAAAAAAACTAGTCATGCCCATGAATATGCAAGTATGATTGTTGCAACACGCTCTTGAGTAGTTGAATGACTATATTTTAATTTAACACATCTCTAATGACTAGATTTCAAAGGAATACTATATATACCTTAAATTTTTGAAGGAAAAACATCAAGCATTGCATCAATAGCATATTTACTTAAAGAAATCCTTAAGAAATCATTTGTGATACATACATGCATTAATTCTTTGTTTCTACCTCACTTGTATCTCTTTATACTTTCATTTCAATTTTGTAAAGCTCAAGTGATCCTGAGTTTTTAGGTTGCTAAATGTTTTAATTCTTGCAAACAATTGTGAGATTGTGAGATTGAATGAATTGGATTAGGAACCAAACACTTGTAAAAGGTTTTGTGTTGAGCCATAAAAACACTTGTAAAAGGTTTGAAAGTAAGTCTTAGGAAACACTTGTGAAGGTTTAATCTACACTTGTAAAGTAAATTGATAGTGATTAAAACTCTCAACAGTGGTTGAGGAAAGGATGTAGACATTAAAGGCCTAACTTCTATAAATCTCCTATGTTATTTTCTTTATCTAGCTCTTGACTTTGCTTAAATTTTTAATTTTTCATTCCTTAAAAAAATCGCTAATTCACCTCCCGCCCTCTTAGTGTTTGTGGCCTTTCAAATATGATTTATGATTTATATGTATATGACAAAGACAGAGTGAGTACTGAGCTTTTAGTATGCGAAGACCAACTTGTAGAATTTGTACCTTGAATTAGAATATGTTGCCATAATTCATGTAAAATGGCCATGTATCAAGATATGCAAAAACATTATGGGATTTGCATTATTATTTTTGAGTAAGGATCATTGAACTTTATTTTATATGTTTGAAATTTAATTTACGTTAGTCTCGCAAAGAAAATTTGTAACTTGTGATTAAATTCAAGATTTGGCTAAGACCTAAAATGAGTGATCAATTTGGAGGACTAAAAGTGTTAATTGCATATTTTGAGCCTACATAAGGCATTGATAATATTGTATGGCTTAAACAAAATATCAATGCTTAGAAATGATGTGAATTGGTGGTGACCAAAATATGCTATATGGATTAAATCACAAGTGCTTAAGTTATGATCATATTGTTATAATTGACTCTACAAAGGAAATATCTCTATAGAAGGAAATATTTCTACAAAGGAAAATCTTCTACAAAAGTAATGTTTTGCCAGCTCAATGCTTTAAAGGAAATATTATGTTATCCCATTAATTAGTTTTGAACTAGGACTTTTTGCTTTTAATTCTTGACCGTATCATACTTGTTCTTGATCTATCTTTTGATCTTCCTTGATAATATGATGATCTTTTCATCTTCTTCTTCACTCTTATTTTCATCACTTATGAAATCCTCCTCTTAAGGCTTGGAAGTTGTTGCTTTAAGTGTTAAGCCTTTCCTCCATTCCTTTTCTCCTTCAAGCTCTTTCTCCCTTACCAAAGCCATGTTATGAGTGTGGAGCTTGCAAATGAGCACATCAGTTAGAATGGAGTTTAGATCTTCATTGGCTTCTTCTATACCCACCACTCTATTCTTTTATGGCTCAAAGAATTGATGTAGATATATCTATAATCATAGCCATGTAGTTAAAATAATTATCTTATATATCTTGATTATGATAAATAGATATATGATACATGTCAAATATGATGAGACTAAATTAAAGAAAAACCTTCAAAACATATTAAAGCCAACGTCTTTCATTAATGTAACAATAACTAAAGTTCTTTTAAAGTATATGTTATTGGGCACACCTAAGCTCACTTTACAATAATATGTTCAAACAAGTGAGCATTTTCATCTTCAGATTTTTTTGTTTCCTATCTTTTCAAACTGCTATCTTTCTCCTTCTTCACAATTAGCTTCATATTTGAGGGAATGATTTTAGGAGAGAAACTTTTCGATTTTTCTAACTCATCAGAGGAACCAAATTCACTCTTGGTCACTGTTTTCTATTCTGTTATCATCAAAACCATATTGGGCAATAGCCATTTAAGCCAACAGTAAGTAGGCAAAAGTTATAAATAGGGTGCAAAGGTTTTTTATAGATGGAAAAGTTGTAACCACCATAGAAAGATTGACCGGCTCTGGAAATTAAAGGTTGGGAATATGGAAAGACGTGAAGAATGAAGAGACATCACTTGATGTTATTGCTAGAGTGCTAAAGAAGAAACATTGCAAGGACATGTAAACAAGCCAAAATTTCAGCTAAGAAGCTCAAAGCCTTAAATTTCACTTTCATCCATATTCTACTTCGAGGGAACATTGTTTTCCCCAACACTAAGTGAGCCTACTCCAGCAAGGATAAAGCCTAATATTATTGAGAAATCAACAAGAAGGCTCTAGAAGCTTCTTAGGTATCCAATCACGTAGAGAATAGATTTTGTAAAATCATCGGGATAAGGATTTTTAGAGCATCTCCAACAGACTCTTTATTTAGGTTATATTTTTATTTTAAAGAATCATTTCATAAAAAGTATCTCCAATGAATTCTCTATTTTTAAAATTTAGAGTATAGAGTAAGTTTGCAAATAGTCAAACTTCACTCTATTGTAATTGTAATTATTGTACATCATCTTTTTATATATATTATATTTTTTTATCGGTATGTTTCTCTAAAATATTTTCTCTTTATAAAAAAGTCATTTACTTTTTTTATTAAATATTAATTTGTATGAAATAAAATAAAATTAATAGTAAAATATAAAAAGTTCATTGGACCTGTAAATAAAATTTTACTCTTTATATTTAAAAAATTTTTAAAATATTTTTTATTCCATTAGAAATGCTATTTAAAATGAAGAGTATCGTTAAGTTTCAGTTCTAATAGGAATTTTATGTATATTGGAACTCTTTTAAGGCTTGTACTATAAATGCATGGATTAGACGTATATAAGACTCTCACTGCACATTTATGTCAAAATCAAACTGTCTCCCCTTTACTATTAAGAATAGTTGTAATTTAGCTTTTCATCTTCATGATCCACTGAATGCTATTATGTGCTTTGCTAGGTTTCTAGCCTTAGAGTGTTATTTTATAATTTAGAGCAGGCTTGTTGCATGTTCTTGAAATTTTTTTATATCGAAATTCTATTAATATCATATTATAAAATACTAAAGAAATAAAAAGCAGGGAAAAAAAATTCAGGTTCATGCCAATGCAACCTAAATGGAGGTTGCTTTCGCCTTAACTACAAGACTCTCTCTGTTACAGTTTATAATATTTCTCTTGTATGAAAATAAACTGTGGTGTCATGGTGTAAATGATTTTAGCATTTTTTTTTTTCGGGTTTATAGCTTTTAATTTTTTTAAAAATATTTTGTAACATATATGTAGCACGGCATAATTTCGAAATAAAAAGTTTTAGACATCGATATATTTTTTTCAAATATTTTCACTTAATCTTATTTTTATAGTTTATTAATTAAAACACATTATTTTTATTAACGTCCTACTTATAAAAGTTTAATAAAAAAAATTAAATTATATAAATATCAAATAGACTTTAAGCAGGTATCTTAATTAGGCTAATAGTCAAAAAAAAGGACCATATATATAAAATGTCTCACCTACCAGGGTCCAATGAGTATAAAACTGTGGGAGTATATATATAGAGAAAGAGAGAGTCATTTGTCATGATTGAATAAATATTAAAATTTCTCCATTTTAATATTTAAAAATAAAAATTAAAACAATAACATAGAAATCATTTTTATATTAATTGTCGACTTAAGAGTTGAAACTTGAACCGAAATTGTACAAATTTAGAAAAATAAAAATAAAAACATTCAGACATACAACGAATGATAAAGGCAAACAAATAACTACAAGAAATCAATAATAAGTAATGAAGATCAACAAAACAACGTTGAATACTTGCAAAATTTAAGGTAGACTAGCTTTAAGATGAGTTAACATTGCTCTCATAAAAAAATAAAATAAATTCTCCAAAGTGTAGGACTTATTCCTTAACAGCTGGTTCTCCTCTGCAGTTCTCCACCACGATTACATCCTTAAGTTTTTTTTTTTTTTTTTTGATAGATGACTACATCCTTAATTAAGCACCCGTTGATTATTAATAATTATGATTAATTAACTATTACAGGTACTATATAAAGTAATATAAACAAAATAAACACAAAAAGACGTAATATTAATACTAAATAACCAATCAATTTTGTCTCGTAGCAATATAATTAGCGAAATGATATAATGGTGAAGCCTTAGCAGCATCAAAATAAGCAAGTTCTTGATTAGCTTCATCCACCAATCTAGCTGCAAGTTTTCTAGCTTCATCAATTCCCATCAATTTGGGATATGTTGCTTTATCGGTTATTAAATCCTTCCCGGCAGTCTTTCCCAGCTCCTCCGACGACTTTGTCACATCTAATATGTCATCCACCACTTGAAACAGTAACCCTATGCATCTCGCATATTTTCTAACTCTTTCTACACTTTCATCATCCGCCCCACCCAATATCGCCCCGCAAACAACTGCAGCTTCCAAAAGCTTCGCCGTCTTATGGATATGAATATATTCTAAATCTTTTATACTTATTTGTTTTCCTTCGCTATCGATATCCACTATTTGCCCGGCCACTAGCCCTCCTGCTCCGACTGCTGATCCCAGCTCGGCTATGACTCGAACCACTCGCTCTGATGAAACGTTCTTGGTTGCCCTCGCCACGTGCTCGAAAGAAAACGAAAGCAGTGCATCCCCAGCTAGAATGGCGGTTTCTTCGCCGAACTTTTTGTGGTTAGTGGGTTTTCCTCTCCGGAGATCATCGTTATCCATGCATGGAAGATCGTCGTGGATTAATGACATGGTATGAATCATTTCCATTGCACATGCTGCCGGCATAGCTGTTGCCTCATCTCCTCCCACCATTTCACATGCAGCAATGCATAAAACTGGCCGCACACGCTTGCCGCCAGCGAGGAGAGAGTATCTCATTGCTTCATGGATTTTAGCCGGGTTTTGAAGAGGAATTGCCTCATCCAATGCCTTGTTCACGTTCTTCGCCTTTACTCCCATGTATTCTTCGAACGCGAATGCCGGGAGAGAGATCTTTGGTGATAAACCGGCCACCGCCTCTACTGGTAGTTGCTGCACGGTGGAGTTGGAAGCTGCCACCCCCACAACCGCCATGCGGATGGCGGATTTCATTTTCTTGGGAACAATAAACTTGAGGTGGGTAAATGGGAGAACCATGGGGTGATTCTTGAGACCATTAAAGGATGAATTCTTTAAAACAAGAGAACTATCACAACCCTGAACGGCGGCGGAGAAGGCCATATTGAGAACTTGAGGTGACGTTTTGGGATTAGAGAGCCAAGAAATCTTGGTGATGGTGGTGGTTCGGTGAGAGCAAATTAAAGATTGTATTTATAAGGAAGATGAATATATTGGAAATGGGAAAATGTTCAAAGTTAGGGTGCTATGACTACGGATTTCTGATTATTCCTTTTAATATGGTTTTGGATTCTTGTGCAATTCTTTTGGACTTATGTATTTATCTATATTTTCATCATTGATTTTTTATGGGTTTGCTTTTTTCTTCATTTGGTGGCTATAATTTTATACTATCTTAATTGTATTAATTATTTTATTTACTTTTCAATGCATCATACAATGACCATTTTGATTTTTCTTTTAGTTTTAGTGTGGATGTGACAACGTGATTGGTTTATTGGCATGGCTTACAATAGAATAGTTTTTTTTTTTCGGGTACAACACTTTTCATTGTTTTATTTCCCTTTTAGCTTTGTTTTTAAAATCGGGCGGAATCGATCGGTCTAGAGGATAAACTGATTTATTATCACGTAAATTAATATATATATATATAGTTTTACTTTTCTGCCCCTGAGCTATGTAAAGATTAGTCATGGAACCCAATTTGGAGTAAACAACACATCTACTATCTTTTTGATTTCCAATATTTTGAAATTACAATTTACCAAATATCTCACATGTCCTTTATTTTGATAAGTCGTTTCGCATCCTGAATTTTATTTGGGATGAAATCTGTATTGAAAAGTGAATGATAATGGGAGGCCCATTTTAATTTTTATGTGAATATGCTTATGGAACTGATGAATATGGCGATGTTATTGTTAATTCAATCTTATTGTATTAACTTTAACTTTTGGTAAATTTATCCGATATTTTACTGTAGTATTGTTGAAAAGCGAAGAGATTCATGCTACATATATGTATTAAGACTTCAGTGAGATCCATATTCCAATGAATTTAGATGAATAAATTA
Source organism: Triadica sebifera (assembly GCA_023653625.1). Lineage (NCBI taxonomy): Eukaryota > Viridiplantae > Streptophyta > Magnoliopsida > Malpighiales > Euphorbiaceae > Triadica > Triadica sebifera. The sequence continues at coordinate 23,720,501 of CM042905.1, read as the reverse complement.
AAAGGTGGATTATAAATAATATCCCATACTTCCTTTCTCTCTACCCATTACAAAAATATGCATACATATCACAAATCAATATTAGTGAGGCCCAGATATATTTCCACATATATCATATCCAAATCTAATGAAGTCCATAAAGAATAAGCAGATATTAAGTTGATTTCCAATGGCATTCTTAATCAGTCCCAAATCATTTGAATCATTTTTATATTGAATTTTTTAGCTCATATTTGGATTTAATCCTTGATAAATCAATTGTTGGAAGCATGATGAGATAAATCTATACGTCTTAAATGGAAAAAAAAGAAAGAATAAAAGTGCAAATGAAAAACTACAACATTAAGACTAAATTATAATAAAAACAGATGAATTTTTAATTGAGTAGAAACAATCAAGTTGAGGGACAAACTTAACTGGAAAAAGAAATACACGATTTTTTTTATGTAAATTATATGTATCATCATATGTTTTATAATCTGATATTATTTCTAAGAGCTTAGTTACAGTTAAAACTTTTCGTTCATCTATAATAATGTATTTAATAGGATTCGAATCTGATAGCTCTTCCCAACAAATTCATCATGTGTTGTCATCTCAATCATAATCATTGAATGAAATATACCAATTTTAATAGTATTCAGCATGCCCTGCTTCCTTTTATTATTAAATCAACCTATAATTATATCAATTTATTGATGTTGTGTCACTATTGGAGCATAAATTTTCATGCATGAGAAACAATTTTGTGTTTCGGCTAGACTGCTTGGCTTAAGCCAAGTTAACCGATCGCATCAAGGGTGTATTAGCAACTCAACTTAACTCCACTAATTTTCATCAGGGCTTAATTAATGTAATTGAGTAGCTCAAAGTGAGCTATTTAGCAAAGTCCTTTCTAATATACTTTCACATTAATTAAGAGTATATTTGAAAACTAAACATTAGTACTTCTATCCAAAAAGAAATTAATATAATTCACTTTCATTTTTCATTTGTTTTAAATTAAATACTTTATTTTTCTTTTTTAAAAATAGTTATATGTTAATTCTCTATTATGTATAATCTTATTTAATATGTTTTATTATCAAGAAATATGATACATTATTTTTCAATTTTTCAATATGCTTCTAATTAATGGAAGGATGTAGAAAAGTGTATAATTTCTACTATATTAACTAAATTTTATTAATTTGTGTAAAAATAAAAGTAGCCAACAAATGGGGTAGTTTATTTTTGTTAGTAATGATGACATATTAAAAGACTGACAAATCAACTATAATTTTTTTTTTTTAAAAAGACAATAACCTATAATCTGAGACAAATAAAAAATATAAATCTATTTTAACCAAATATAGGGATATTTTCATAAAGTTTATTCCCTTATATAGATTGAAATCAACCACTTAAAAATGAATTTCTCTTACATCAACACCTCAAGTCTAAATATAATTTTTCTTTTTCTTATTTAATTATTTGAAAATTGCAAGCAGCCATAGCCAAAATTAAATAAGAATAATCAGTATTGAATTTTAGTATGGTAGTCCATGTGCAATAAACTCTGCCGCACTTTGTTGACCGAGTTTGCACTGCTATGGAGAATATGACTTCCTAATCTACACTTTATTTAATTTTTGTTTTTTTTTTTTCTTAAAGTGCTCAAAGCAGGAATCATGTTGTCCACTTTGTACAGAAGGCTAATTTGGTCGGATCATATAATAATGATTCTTTAACTAATTATTAATTATTTCACTTGTAGTCTAAAACTGTTCGTCATTTTATTTCCAAACACCTTAATTATTGGTGTACAATTTACATGTGATGTGTTTTTCCAATAAGAACTTTAAAAAAAAATAAGACAGATAGAAATCTACATCTTTTAACTCTATAGTGGGACATTAATAATTTAATACGTATGGATCTCAAGATCTTTTCTTAGAATTCTGTATTTGATCTACCACTTCAAAAATCATATAAAATAATCAATAAATTCTCTCCATTCTATTTTAAATGCTTTTTTTTTTAACTTTTTACATAAATTAAGAAAATGAGTAATCACCATCAATATTATAAACTTATTGTTGTAATTTATTTTAATTCTATTTTACAAATATTTAAAAAAAGGCGTATAATTTCAATAAATAAAAATAGTGAAATTAAATTTTTTTAATTTTTAAATTGACATTTAAATTGAAAAAAATTAAATGAATATTTCAAATAAAATGGAGGGAATACTTAATAGCTAAATATCACATAAAGATAAAAACAAGTTGTTTGAATTTGTTATTATTATTGGCTGGAAATTTTGGAATGAGATATGACAGTTGGCAAGGTTTAAACCTTTTATTCCATGAACCGATCTATTGGTTGGAAATTTTGAAACGAGGTATGGTAATTGACAAGGTTAATACCTTATACTGGTCATGTTTTGTCATTTGTATTTTACAATAATTTGTTTAATTAATCTTATTAATTTAATATAACATTAACATGATATATAATTCAGTGAATATTTACGGCTCCTACTATGTCAGGATTATATGAGATTAATGAGACTGATTGCACACTACGATGAAGAATAGAGATATAAAATGGAACTTTGTACCATAAATTATAAAAAGACGCAATATATATATAAACTGCGGAACTTCTTTTTTCATTCTCATCTCTAAAAGTAAGAAAGAAAGAAATATATTAATTTTTATTACTAAATTTTAAAAAATACAAATAAATTATGCTAATTTTATAAAATTTATTTATACCTTATATATACCACGCAAATTATATCATGAATATGAGTGCATAATATTTCATGTGTCATTAATTAGTGCAACACCATTTTTTAACTTTGTATTTATCATATTCTTATTCTTTTCAGCGTATTCTTCTTCTTCTTCTTCTTTTCTTATTATTCCTATTCCCAGAGATAAAAAAAAAATCTGCATGTTTTAAGTTTGTTTTTAGAGAGAGTGAATTTTTTAATTTGCATATTTAATTTTTTTTAGTATTTTTGAATATTGTAATGATTGTTATTATTGTTTGGGATAAAAATATTTAATTTTAGTTTTTTGTGAAAAAATGGTTAAAAGTAAAGATATTTGAACTAAAAATGAGTAATATAGATAGAGAAAATCGAGTTATTAGATGTTAAAAATGATATATTTGATAAAAATAATAAATTTATATGTAATATTTGTAAGTTTAAAAACAATGAACATATAGTTTTAAAAAAAATTAATTTATAAGTTTTAAATTATAAATCTATAAATATTTAACTTTAAAATCAAAACAATGAATCTGTCGTTTCAAAAATGATAATGTACAAGTGATACCTATAAGTTTAATAATAATGAACCTACAGCTTCAAAATGATGAAGCTTCAAGTTTAAAATGATGAATCTTCAAAAAGTAAATGATAAATCTGTAAATGTTAAACCTACAAAATCTAAATAATTAACCTGTAGTTTCAAAATGATGAATCTACAAGTTCAAAGCGATAAATTTGCAAATTGTAAACGATGAATCTGTAAGCGGAGAGGTAATAAGTTGTAAATAATGAACTTATAAGTTATAAATGATGAACCTGTACCTTCTAAACGATGCACATGTAAGTTCAAAATAATGAACATGTAAGTTCAAAACGATAAACTTGTAATTTCTAAACGATGAACTTGTTTCTGAACAATTATCTTTAAAATGATGAATCTGTAAGTAAAAACTAATGAAGCTATAAGCTTAAAACGATGAACTTATAAATTCAAAATAATAAATCTGTAAGTTATAACTAATAAACTTATAAGTTCAAAAACTAACTATGTGTTATATTTATTCATTTACTAAAATTCATTTCCAAAAAAACGTGTACTTTTGTGAAGGAAAGAGATTCATAATGCAATATGAACCTAAATTCATGATATAACAACCATATATAATTAATGATAGGGGATTACCCTCTTAAAAAGCAAAATGCATTTTTGTAAGCAAAGGCTTAGGCTTAGACTCCACATATGCACTTCAATTTTTCAGCAAACTTCACAGCTTGCAAGAAAATATAAACTTTTTGGGCCAAATTCAATTACTTTTTCAATCTCTTATTTGAAAAATTAATTAAAAATAATTATTTTAATTTTTCAATTACAAAAGCAATTTTAATTATTTTAAGCAAAATATCTCAATTTTGTTTGAAAAAATTTTTAATTTTGATTTGTTAATAATTTAACTGATAATATTGAATTTTTATACTTTAATAATTTTTGAGATTTTGACTTATGATTACCTTATTATAAAAATCAGAAACATAAAAATAGATTTTAGATAGAGACACGAAAAAAGGCAATAATTAAGTAGGATTATGATTGGAGGTTTGAAATATACAATGTTGAAGATTGAACAAAAGATATTTATGAAAATCAAGAAGTTTACATCAAGCTATTCAAGGAAGAAAATAAGATTTCTAGGATTGATTGTAAGAGGAGTTAGGATTACATTTGCATAAATTGGTTTTACATTTTAAAATAAATATGTTTTTCCAAAAGAAATGATAATTATTTGTCATTAGAAAACTTAAAGTGTTAGAAAATGAGTTTTCTAATAAATGTTAGAAAAGGTTTTCTACTAGGAAATTTTTTACTCAAAATTTTCTACACAAAGAAAATTCTAAAACTGGTTACACTACAAATAACTATCTATAAATAGTTTTATATGAAAATTTTTTCTAAAGAAAGTTTTCTAAAAAGAGAAAAGATATTTATATACTAGTAGAGAAGAAAAGAGATTTCTTGGAGAAAAGAGATTTCCACTATCTATAGTAAAAACCTAATGCAAAAAGTTTTTTGAAAAATTGTGCAGAAAAGTTGAGCATTAAATATTTTGTTGGACAGTTATCTTCAAATGTCTCTACTGACTAGTTTTTCAAATTTCGAGTATAAATATAATATTAAATAACATAATTAAGAGATAAGAAATTGGAAAATTCAAAAAATTCAAGTGCTCAATCTTTTATCTCATATATTTTTATATTTAGAGCTTTTCACCACAAAAATCTTCATCATTTGGTCATAGCTTTCACTTATATAATGTGTTACAAAGTGAGGAAAATTTTGAAAGACTCATTTTTGTTATTTGTTTTTCAAGTTGGGTTGTAAATCTTTAGCCTTGAAAAATATAGAGTTTTGAGGTTTTTCTTGAGTCGAGAGAAAAATATAAGCATTTTTTAGGTTTTTACTTTGCAAAAAATCTTAAAATTACAGTGAGAGTATATCTAGGTAGTTTAGAATACTAAAACTATAATTTTGGTTTGATCATTTACCCATTAAAAGGATTACTAATGAGAGATATTGTTAAGATTGTATCAGGAGGAGTGAAGTAGACAAAAAGAGGTCGAACCACTATAAATAATTTTGTTTTTCTTCTTTTCCTTATCTATTTCCATATTTTTATCATTACTACAAGTTTTGATTCTAGTTTAATTAATTGTTAATTGGTTTTGAAAGATATTTGACCATTTCAAGCAAAATACTTGTGTTTGGAATTTGTAAGGTCAATCTTGATCCTAAATAGAAAAAAGATGATCCTTTTTAAGGAATTTTTATGTGTTGAAGTGCTTTTTGGAATATATATAAATTATTCATAAAAAATGTTTGATATGAATTTTATTTCAAAATTCTTATTAGAAAAGTATTGTAGAAAATAGTTATAAAAAAAATCGGGTAAAAAATTATAATTTGCTAGTTGAAAAGCTGTCAAAAAATAGTTTTCAAATAGAAACAAAATTTGAAAACAAGATCAATTCACCATCTCTCTTGAGCATTTAGGACCTATATATAATTGACAAGAGATTGAGAAAAAGAGTTTGAAGATTAGTACTTTCAAGGAAAAATTCATCCGCATATCCTTAACATTAAGCATATTTTAGTATTGACTTCTTGACTTTTTATTTGGTCATATTGAGTCTTAGCATGTGATTTGGTCAACATTTATGCTCTCACCATGTTAACGCCATGTAAACATATTGTGGCTAATTTGAGTCCAAAACTATATATATATATATATGGAATTGATTATAATAATAAAAAAAGGTGTGGAATAATGAGTATTGAGTAAATGAAGAATTGGTAGGGTTGGTTACTAAAATAATATTAAAATATAAAATATTTACCAAAAAAATTTGAACCCAAAAATATTTACCAAACTAATGATGAAAGATAAAATAGGGATAAAAATGAAATTGATTATTTGGTAGAAAATTTTATTTTGAATCCTTAAACTTTTGGCTATTTAAATAACATCATAAAGTAGGTAAAAGTCTGAAAATCTAGTCATTTTAAGGATAAAAAAACCTTAAAATTTTTCTAAATGCTTAGAACTTGTATAAAACATCAAAGTAATGAAAATTGGAGGTCAAACAAAGAATTTGAACTCTAATAATCCTCTAAAATTGACTTCATCTCAAAATATAAATGATCAGGAGAACAAACAATGAGGTTGGAAATTTTCATAAAAGATGAGTTAATGGTGATTCACCAGAAGTAAGAAAAGCCTCAGCAAATGAGGTTGGAAAGCTAGTGAGCGAAAGGTTGGATGTTAATCGAAAGGAAAAGATGATTAAAGTAACCTGAAAGTTCTAAAAAGTAGGTCATGGAAAAAAAGTTTTGATGTTAAGAAAAAAAAAAGAAAAGAATGGTCCCTCTAATCCTTCATACTGAAAGAAGTGGTCAATATGGAAAACATTATTTTGGCCCAAAACCTTAAATAGTCCTTAGGTTTAGTAGATGAAACGCCTTTTCACATAGATGATAGAACTTCTAATGAGTTTTTTTTTTTTGCACAAAAAGGGAATTATATAAGTCCTTTGATCTTCATAGGATGAAAGAAGAATTCATACCTAGGGATAATCCTTTGAGGCCCATTATAAGTTGTGCATCTTTTCTCAACTTAGATTGTGAAAAATATGTGTTTAAAAGAATTAATGAGTGGGCTACCATGATTAAATTCATAGTGAAAGCAGGTGGTTACTCTCTTTAATAAATATATGAGTTATGCAAATCCACCTTAGTAGGAAATATCCAAAAACATTGGGACTTGATAGTAACCTATACTAAAATAAAAAATGAAATAAATAAAGAGCTAATAAATGAATTTTCCACTCCAAGCCTCAAACTTTTTCTTCTCCTAACTAAAAACCTTATTATTGAACCTTGGGGGATATTTCTATCATTTTGATGATAACAAATAATTAGGCAATATGGAATTTAACCACATTTGTACTTAGACAGGTTATGCATTCCTAAAACCTTGAAGCAAGTTGAAAGACAAGAATTAAAATTCAAAATATTGAAAATAAGCAAAGAGTCATGCTCGTGAATTGAAAAGTCATGCCTGTAGTGAAAAATTACCTCCCTTGTGAAAATAGCTCTTCACACTCATGAAGACTTAGTCACACCCAAGAAACTAGTAAGTGCTAAGACTGTTCATTCAAACATTCACAGTAGTGAAGCATTGACCCATCCATAAACATTGATCAAGTCATGCCTATGAAGATTTTGTCACCCCCGTTAATGACCATTCATTTTAGACAAAATAAGTCACGACCAGAGTCACCACTTTCATTCATGGCTATGAAGAACAGTCACGCCCGTGAAGCTTAGTCATGCCCATAAATCTGGAGAGAGAAACTTGTCAGATGCAAATGGAAAAGCAGTTGAACGACTATTTTTACATTAAATGCACCACAAACGGCAATATTTGATCTGGAAGTATAGATACAACACATTTTTGACATCTACAAGTTAGAAAAATAATCATTTAATCTTCTAATCTTATATAGCTTTATGCATTTATTTTATATTCAACAAATTTCATTATTTGTGATAGTAAAACCATAATTGCTCATAATTGTTAAGCATTTTTGGTTGGTTAGTGTTTTCATCTTGTAATCAATTACTCAAAAGTGAGTTTGAGTGAGTTGGGTTATGAGTGAAGCACTTGTAAGAGTTTTTGTGTGAGCCATTAAAAATACAAGGATTTGATTGTTATGTTAGCCATTAAAACACATAGGTTTTTTTGGATTAGTTGTTAGCCAAGAAAGAAACACCATAGTTGGGAGCGAGCTAGAAAAAAACTCCATTTTAACACTTCAAGTGCTAGTGAAACACCTAATCAAGATTAGGGAGAGGAGTAGGGTTTGTTAATACCCGAACCTCTATAAATCTTGTGTGCACTATATCCCTCTTCGTTTCACCATTTATTATTTAGCTTCTTTTTCCTTCAAGTAATTTTTATTTGCCAATGAATTCAACCCCCCTTCTTAGTTATTATTTTGGGCAACAATTGGTATTAGAGCAAGGACTAGCATTCAAGCCTAAAAAGCACTAGTAAAGATCAAACTATAGCCAACGAAGGATTTTTTAGTCTTAAACCCTTCTTTGATGAAGCTAACTTTGCAAATTGGAAATTTAAGATAGAAATCTATCTTAATAGTGAAGGAATAGATGTTTGGGAATTTATTCGGAAAGAATGGACACCCCCAACAAGTTCTGAAGAAGAAGAAGAAATCACTCTAAGGGATGATTAGACAGAAATTTAAAAAAGAGCAAATGACAAGAACAAGAAAGCCATAACTATCCTAATAAGCTATTTATCTCTTGAAGAGTGTGGTAGGATTCAACATTGTCTTATCACCTACTCTATTTGGAAGACTTTGGTGAACTACCATGAAGGCACCAAACAAGTTCTTATTAGCGAGTATGAGCTCTTCAAGATGAAGCCAAATGAGACCATAACTGAGATGAAAAATCATCTTTTTGCCATTGTAAATGGCATGAGGAAGCTTGGAAATCACTATAGCTTGGAAGATATAAACAATAAGATTTTGAAGAGTCTTCCAATGAAGGATTATGGCTCAAGAGTTACGGGCATAAAAGAAGCAAATGAAGACTTAAGTGTGATTTCCACCGACGTGCTAATTGGCAAACTTCTCACTCATGAGATGACTCTAGTGAAAGATAAAGAGATGAAGGAGAAAAAGAGAGGAGAAAGCCAATTGCACTCAAAGCATCAACTTCCATACCTATAAATGAAGATCTCCTTAGTGATGAAGAATTAGTTGATGAAGGAGATGAGCAAATAGCCTTACTTTCAAGGAAGATCAAGAGATTGATCTCCAAAAAATATGGCTTGATCAAGAACTACAAGAAAAGGCTTCAAGGTTCCCTCCTAAAAACTTCTCATCCAACAAAGTCAATGAGGAAGTAAAATGCTATGAATGTGGGAAGAAAGGTCACATCAAATCGGAGTGTCCCAAACTCAAAAAGTATAAGAGGAGACCTAATAAATAAGATGAACAGAAGGGTCATAAAGCCACTTGGGATGGCTCATCCTCCTCATTCATTGAAGAAGAAGAGGAATATGAGGTGGCTAACTTGTATTTCATGGCTATTAAGGATGACTCCATTGATGAGGTATGCTCTACATCCCAACATTGTGATTATTTATGTGATTTAATTGATGATGATGATGAATATGATATAGTTGAAGTCTTAAACCTTGAAATAGAAAGATACAAAAAGAAACTAGAACTTTATAGGAAGAATAGCTCAAAGCCTATAAATGATTTTAAAGACCTTTCAAAAGGTAGTTGAAAAGCTAAAAATTTCAAATGACTCTTTAAAAAGATCATTAGATGAAATTTCTTCAAAATCCTCAACAAGTTCTCTTTTAAAATAAAATAATGCTTTGAAAAATGAAGTTGAGGAGCTTATAAATTATATTTCTAGATTCCACAAAGGGAATGATAGTTTAGATACATTAATTATATCACAAAAACCTCCCTCAGTGAGACATGGTCTAGGATTCAATGGAGCATTATCATCCTCCTCACCTAAAACCATATTTGTTAAATTAAGCACACCATAAACCTCCACTATTGAGGTAATAGCCCCAACAACTAAGCACAATGCACACACAAAACCCAAAAGGCCAATCATGCTTTCTTATACAAGAAGCATGCAACTAAGAAAGCAACTATCTCAAATGCATGTTTATGTCATTGTGCACAAACAACACCTAGGAAAATAACAAAGCCTAAACACATGGAAAAATGGAAAAACATATATAAGTCTAGACAATGTCATTATTGCATGAAATTTGGACATATAAACAAACATTGCTTTAAAGGAAGGCTAATTAGGAACCTTCTAGTGCTAACCCCCAAGGACCCAAGTTCATTTGGGTACCTAAAAATCAAATCTAAATTATGGTTTTGTAGGTATGCCTCAAATCTACGTCAAAGGAAAATGTTTGGCTAGTGGATAGTGGATGCTTAAAGCATATGACTGGTAACAAAGATCTCTTCACCCATATTAAAAGGATTGATGGTGGTAAGGTTACTTTTGGAAACAATGCCAAAGGTAAGGTAATTAACATTGGCTCTATAGGTTTAAATAATGCAAATTTAATTGAAGATGTTTTACTTGTTGATGGTTTAAAACATAACTTGTTAAGTGTAAGTCAAATATGTGATAAGAGAAACCAAGTCACCTTTACCTCTAATTAATGTCTTGTAACCACTCTAAATAGCCAAGAGTTATTCAAAGGAGATAGAGATGACAATACTTACATAATAGACTTACACAAGATATCTAACCTCTCCTCAAAGTATCTTATGACTATTAGTGATGAGTCTTGGCTATGGAATAGAAGGTTTAGTCATGCAAGCATGAACTTAATTCAAAGCCTTAGCAAGAGAGAGCTAGTCAATGGACTACCAAAAGTCAAATTTGAAAAGGAAAAGACATGTGAACCATGTCAAAGAGGAAAGTAACACAAAACATAATTCAAGTCTAAAAATGTAGTAAGTAACTCTAAACCACTACAACTTTTACATTTACATCTTTTTGGACCTACTACAATTACTAGTTTAGGAGATAAACATTATGCATTTGTTATTGTTGATAATTACTCTAAATTCATATGGTTAATTTTCTTAGCTCAAAAGAGTGACGCTTTTGAATTTTTTAAAAACTTTGCCAAAAAAGTTCAAAATGAAAAAAAAATATTTTATTTCTAAAATAAGAAGTGATTATGGTAAATAATTTAAAAATGAAACTTTTGTTTAGAATGTGGTATTTCTCATAATTTTTCAACTCCTAGAACACTTCAACAAAATGGGGTGGTTGAAAGAAAAAATAGAACTTTAATTGAAATGACTCGAACAATGCTCAATGAATATAGTTTACCACCCTACTTTTGGGCCGGAGCCATAAATATCGCATGCTATATTTCTAACCATGTTTTCAAAAGCCCTCTTTTAAATAAAATCTCATTTGAGTTATGAAATGAAAGAAAATCTATGATATTATATTTTAGAGTATTTGGATGCAGGTATTTTATATTAAACACTAAGGATAACCTTAGAAAATTTGCCTCTAAATCCGATAAAGGTATATTCTTAGGATACTCCATAACTAGTAAAACTTATAGAGTCTTTAAGAAAAGATAATTAGTTGTATAAGAGTCTATGCATATTGTTTTTGATGAATCTAGTAAACTTGATATTGTGAAAGGTAGTGCTCTTGATAACATTATAGGTACAATGAAAAAACTTGATATTGATCATGAAAATAATGATGAAACCTCAACGAAAGATGATGATGATTAAGAGGAGAAACAACAAGATAATTTACTACCTCAAGCTCAAGAGTAAAGAACCCAAAAGTTTTCATAAGAGTGGATATTCATAAAAAACCGCCCCATGGAACAAATCATTGGTAATCTTACCAAGGGTGTAAGTACTAAATCTAATCTTAAACTTTTATATTCTAATCTTGCTTTTGTCTCTCAAATTGAGCCAAAGAATATTGATGAGGCTCTAAATGATAAAAATTGGGTAATTGCTATGTAAGAGGAGCTCAACCAATTGTAGAGAAATAAAGTTTGGATCTTAGTTCTTAGACCTAAGGACTATCCAATCATTGGTAGTAAATAGGTGTTTAGAAACAAGTTATATGAACAAGGTCTTATAACTAGAAATAAGGCTAGATTAGTTGTCAAAGGGTACAATCAAGAGGAAGACATAGATTATGATATGACCTATGTTCCGATCGGTAGATTAGAAACAATTAGAATACTTTTAGCCATTGCATGCCACATGAATTTTAAACTTTTTCAAATGGATGTCAAAAGTGTATTTTTAAATGGCTTTATAGAAGAGGAAGTCTATATTGAAAAACCTCCCGATTTCGAAAGTCATACATTGCCAAATCATGTGTTTAAGCTTATTAATTCCTTATATGGTTTGAAACAAGCTCCAAGAGTTGGTATGAAAGGCTTAGTGCATTTTTATTAGGAAATATTTTTTTAAAAGGACATGTAGATACAACTCTTTTTATTAAAAAACACAAGCATAACATATTAATTGTTCAAATTTATGTTGATGACATCATTTTAGGGTCCACATAATTTGCTTTGCATCACTAAGGCCTTATATGGTTTAAAACAAGCTTCAAGAGCTTGGTATGAAAGACTTAGTGCATTTCTATTAAAAAATAAATTTTCAAAAGGACATGTAGATACAACTCTTTTTATTAAAAAGTACAAGTATGATATAATACTTGTTCAAATTTATATTGATGATAAAGTCTACTAATGAATTGTTTTACCAAGAATTTGCTATGCGTATGACTAGAGAGTTTGAAATGAGCATGATGGCTGAGCTCAAGTTCTTCATTGGTCTTCAAATCAAGCAATGTAATGATGAAATCTTCATCAACCAAAGAATTATTAAAGAAACTTGGAATAGAAGGGTGTAAGATTGCAAAGACTTCAATGAGCACATCAACCAAATTGGACAAATATGAGAATGGTAAGAGTATAGATGAAAAATTTTATAAAGGTATGATTGGATCTCTATTATACCTTACCACTTCTAAACTTGACATTATGTATAATGTATGCTTATGTGCTTTTAAAAAAAATCTTAAAATATTTATATGGCACTATACATTTAGGTCTATGGTATCCTAGGAATATTTTTTTTTCATATCATTGGCTTTTCGGATGCTGATTATGCTGGTAGTCTATTAGATATAAAAAGCACTTTAGGTACTTTTCACTTTATTAGAGAATACCTAGTTTCTTGGTTTAGCAAGAAACAAGTTTCAGTTGCCTTATCAACCACTGAATAGGAATATGTGGCAGCATGATGTTATTGCACTCAAGTTATTTGGACGAGACAACAACTTAAAAATTATGGTCAAATAATGGATCATATTCCCATCAAATGTGACAATACTAGTGTTATAAATCTTTCTGAAAACCCTATCCAGTACTCTAGGAGCAAATATATAGATATTAGGCATCATTTCCTAAGAGAACATGTCCAAAATAAAGATGTTGTGTTAGAATTCATTGACACAAACAACCAATTGACTTATATTTTTACCAAGCCTCTCAATGATGAAAGGTTTTGCTTTATAAAAAGAGAGCTTAGAATGCTTGATGGCACCACATTGTTTTAAATGATAATTCTTATGTCATAGGAATACTTTGATATTTTGATAATTCTTATATTGTGAACCTTTTGTGATATTTTGATTATTTGATGATTTCATAATCATATTATTTGATAAAGTGTTTATTTTTATGTTTAAAATGTTTAGAAAATTTTTAGGTATCACATACTTTTGAATGAGACTTAGTTTTATATTTTGACAAAATTTTAAGTATTCACGCCCGTGAATAAATCTTCACGGTTGTGAAAATAGTAGCCAAAACCAACAAATTCAATCATGGTTTGTTTCACTCCTTGGATCATAGTTTGATCCTGTGATAACCTTTATTCATGCTTGTGACTGTTTAGCATCACGACTGTGAAAATGCCTCTCTTCTCAGACAGTCTCATTCATGCCCTAGGTCATGATTTAAGTCACTACCTTGCCTAACCGTGAACACAATCGTTCATACCCGTGAACATTCATTCACGGCCGTGAAACAATCAAAATAAAACCTGGAATTCATTGTTTTCTCTCACTTTCTCTCTTTTCAACCTCACAACAGTTGTGACTCCTCACCTTTTTCAGCCAAATCCGACCTCCCAAACACCATTTTACCACAAATCATTGTTGAAATCAATCACCAAACACCTCAATCACTCTTTCTCTAACGTTCTATTCAAGTTTTTGGTAAATATTTCAACCTTAAGCTCGCATCTCCTTTCTCTCTCAAACCTTCAATATTTTAAATGGGATCAGGGCCCGATCAATCAAAAGGGAAGAAGAAGAGTAAAATGCTCTACATGGATTTTTGACTCAACGTCATACCCCGACATTATCATTTGAAATACACTTGCCTGAAAAATGACCTATCTTATCAACAAGCACCTTCGACTGGGAGTGTGTCAAGGCACTAGGCCTTACCTCCAACATGAAGGTTTGGCTATTCAAGTGTGGCCTGCTGGAGTTTGATGATATTTATCAACCCACCTTTCGGAAGCCGACTTTGGAATTTCTCAGCACTTTGCAAGTCTTTCCGGTTGGGAAAGTATCCTTCCAACTCTGTAAGTAGGAGAAAACCCTAACCGTTGCTGAATTCAAAGCAATTTTCAAGCTCCCACACGAGGGATTGATCCATGACAATGAGGCTAGATTTTACTTTCACAACATCTAGTCAAACTTTGGCAGTGACTGCAATTGGGACGCCAAGAAGATGAAGAGCATACATTTGATATCACCAGTGCTTCGCTTAACATATTTGCTTGGGGTGATAGCAATGACTCAATTCAGAAGTCCAAATTGCTTCTATTTGAAATGGTTCGAAAGAGTGAGCCTGTGGCACTATCCTGGTGGTTTGCTTTTTACCTTAAGTCCATTGCCTCCAAGCTTTTCAGAAGACATTCTTATATGTGGTTATGTGACTCATTTGACAATAAAACTGGGATATCTGGACCTCAACAATCATGTATACAATATCATTCTAGGTTCTCCTAGAGAAAAACTCGACATTGAGTCATTCATCAAAATGGGAGTAGCAGTGAAAGTCCATTATAAAGATGAGGTGTCATATCGCTTCATCACCCCAGCAGGTGAGGTGGCATGGGAGCCTGAAGACTCAAAGGAATTCAAATCTAGACTTCAAGGGCCCCAGCAGAGGAAGAGACCCTGAGTTGAGACTCCAACTTCAGCTATTCTAGATGCCCCTCCTACCAGCGAAACCTCTTCGGCACCTCCGCCAGACTTGGCATAACATATTGTTGTACTATTGACTTTTCACTTTGACAAGCTTCAGGAAAGCATAAACACTTTCAGGAGTTGATTAATGCGAAATTGGAAGGCCTCAAGGACTTTATTGATGTTAGGTTTTGAAGATGAATCTCATTCATAAAATGCAGTGGAAAAAATAAAATTTTCAAAACCCGAAATAAGAATCTTGCTTGTGCCATTAAAACTAATTTATCAAAACATAGAGGTAAGAAATTATATCTTGTAATTTCTTGATTTATTCTTCAAATTTTCACCTTGTTGGGTTGTTGCAAACCACAACAATCCACTTTACGATGTCTCTAATGTTAATCCACATGAAAATATGAGAAAAAACTACAACAGAAATGGTTGAACATACCTCAAAATGCTAGCAATGGTGTATGATCAATTTGAGAGAATATGAAAAATAACAATTATTTTTCTTTTTGCATTTTCATAATTTATTTCAGACTTTTAAATATTTCAAAAATGTTTTTACCCAAAAAATAATCTAGGTCCAAAGTGCACAAGACAAGTGGAGGGATTTTGGGACTTTTGCCTTCATTAGCCTTAATTGGCCAATTAAGGCCAATTAGGCCAGTTGCTGGCTAGTAGCCCGCACAGGCTCGTGTGGGCCTGTATCGGTTTGTGACTCTCCCAAATGATTTTTCTGTGCGATCTCATTGCGATCTGCACCAAAATAATTTTTTCACATTTTTGGATCTCATCCAAGACTATTTTACTCATTCTTTACATCTCCAATGCGTGTGACCCATTAAATTTCCAGTTATGTTGGCCACTTAAATTAACAATTAATTTAAGCAAGTCATGAGCGGTATCTAGCAACACATCATGACTCCCAATTGACTGAAAGTCAGTGGTTTGACTACGAACCTTTTCATAGACAATTTCCATGCAATTCTTTCTTTCACCATTTTATATTCCATTTGGTTCAGAGTATGGAGATGTGTCAACTCCCACTAGACTGACTATGTCACATTTAGTCCAAGTAATGTTAGTTCTTATCTCTAAGGCTCATTACTCTGTTAGACATGTCATTAAAGACTATCTTCATGACATTTCCACTTTGGCTAAAGATTCCCAAGTAATGACCCAGATAAGAAGTTATGGGTATACACTCCTATTAGGAGTAGTGAATCCTTTGTTGGTTACCCAATTATCTTTGAATACCTCAAGCTATATCCAACCATCACCCTATGAACAACCTCCCCGAGGCAACAAGGAGTAATATCAAATATATAATCAGTATCAAAGATATTCTTCATTACCTCAAGTCTAAGGATACTTGAATTATTGCTATTGAGACTATCATTGACATTTGAATAGAATATCCATATAATTGTCTCATAGTAGCTCATCCAATATACTTAGGTACAGTTAGCAAGCATCCACATGTTAATTCTAAACATCTCATGTTTACAAATTATGAGATCTACTACTTGATCCATTCTAGAAGTGTAACATGTGCTAGTTTGTCCAGATTAACAATGTCTCATCTCATTAATTATGTGACTAGGGATAATTTAGATACTAACAAAATTACAAATGATAAGAATCTCAATATTATGAGCTCATCATGATTTCTTCATGTTATGTTATGTATTAAGAACTTCATTAATTGATTTAACATCACTATTAATTCATATATAAAATGAACATCAAATTAATGAAAAAGCCTTTTATTAATCAAATAAATTTGTACAATAAATTTTAAAGGTGATTGCTTTTAGAGCGCTTCTCTAACAAGCTCCCACTTGCACTAAAGTCAATTGCATTTGTATTTAATTCTATAGGCGAGTGCATGAGAATCATATTTCTTTTAGGGAAGTGGCATAGTTAAAAGATCAACAATATTCTGATCAGTGGACACTCTTTCTATCTTTACATCATTCCTACCAATGATTTCTCTAATCAAATGGTATCTTCTGAGTACATGTTTGGATCTCTAATGAGATTGTGGCTCCTTTGCTTATGCAATGACTCCATTATTATCACAATACAATTGTATTATATCAACAATGCTAGGAACCACTCAAAGTTTCATGATGAATTTCTTTATCCAAACTGTTTCCTTTGCTACTTCAGAAGTTGTAATGTACTTTGCTTTGGTTGTGGAATCAGCAGTTATTTCCTGTTTGGAACTCTTCCAACTAACTACTCCACCATTTAGTATGAATATATAACCTGACTGAGATTTTGAGTCATCCTTGTCAGATTGGAAGCTGACATCGATATACCCGCTCAGAATAAGATCTTCATCTCTATATACTAAGAATACATCCTTAGTCATTCTCAAGTACTTAAGGATATTCTTGACAGCCACCCAATGGCTCTCATCAGGGTCCGATTGGGATATGCTCATGACACTCAGAGCATATGATATATTGGATCTTGTACATATCATAGCATAAATGATTGATCCCATAACTAAAGTATATGGAATCAAACTAATGGGTGTCCTCTCATTTTGTGTCTTTGGACACAGACTTTGAGAGAGTAATCCCATAGGTTATGGGAATATATCTCATCTTGAACTGCTCCATACTAAATCTCTTTAGCATCTTGTTTATGTATGTAGACTGTGAAAGACCAAACAATCTTTTAAATCTATCTCTATAGATCCTTACCCCAGAATTTAGACTGAATCTTGTGATTAGGGATAATTTAGATACTATCATAATTACACTTGATAAGAATCTCAATATCATGATCTCATCATGATTTCCTTCATGTTATGTTATGTATGAAGGACTTCATTAATTGATTTAAGATCACTATCATTTCATATATCAAATGAACATCAAATTAATAAAAAAGCCTTTTATTAATCAAATAAATTTGTACAATAAGTGCTAAAGGTGATTGCTTTTAGAGCATTTCTCTAACAAGCTCCCACTTGCACTAAAGCCAATTGTCTTTGTATTTAATTCCATAGGTGAGTAGATGAGAATCATATTTCTTTTAAGGAAGTGTCTTAGTTAAAGGATCAACAATATTCTAATCAGTGGACACTCTTTTTATCTTTACATCATTCATACCAATGATTTCTCTAATCAAATGGTATCTTTTGAGTACATGTTTGTATCTCTAATGAGACCGTGGCTCATTTGCTTATGCAATGACTCCATTATTATTACAATACAATTGTATTAGATCATATAGTGCTTTCCTAGCTTCCTCATGCCATTGACAATGGTAAGAAGAGGATTTGTCATTTCAGTTATGGTCTCGTTTGGCTTCATCTTGCAGAGCTCATATTCAGTGACAATAAGTTGAACCTTCTTAGACTTAACTTGTTTGGTGCCTTCATGGTAGTTCTCCAAAGTCTTCCAAATAGAGTAGACAATAAGAAAATATTGAATCTTACCACACTCTTCAAGAGATAAATAGCTTATTAAGATAGTCATGACTTTCTTGTTCTTGCCATTTGCTCTTTTTTGAATTTTTGTTCATTCATCCCTTGGAATGATTTCTTTTTCTCCTTTAGAATTTCTTTTTGTTGGAGGTGTCCATTCTTTTCGAATGAACTCCCAAACATTTATTCCTTTACTATCAAGATAGATTACCATCTTGAATTTCCAGTTCACATTGTTAGCTCCATCAAAGAAGGACTTGAGACAATGAAATCTTTCGTTGGTCATAGTTTGATCTTTATTAGTGCTTTTTAGACTTGATTGCTAAACTAGATTATGATACCAATTGTTGCCCAAAAAAATAACTAAGGAGGGGAGTTGAATTGGTTGGCATATAAAAATTACTTGAAGAAAGAAGCCGCTAAATAATGAATGGTGAAAGGAAGAGGAATATAGTGCACACAAGATTTATAGAGATTCGAGTATTAACAAATTCTATTATTCTTCCTAATCTCAATTGAACGTTTTACTAACACTTCAAGTGTTACAATGAAGTTTTATCTCTAGCTAACTCTGAACTATGATGTTTCTCTTTTGGCTAACACCTAACTCATAAACAACCATTGTATTTTAATGGCTAACACAACAATCAAATTCTTGTGTTTTTTATGGCTCACACAAAAAACCTGTATAAGTTTTTCACTCACAACCCAACTCACTTTTGAGTAATTGATTACAAGATGAAAATACTCACCAACCAAAATGCTCAATAATAATGAGCAATTTATAATTTTACAATATCAAATAATGAAAGTTGATGAATAAAAAATAAATATACAAAGCTATACAAGATTAGAAGAATGAATGATTATTTTTCACACTTGTAGAAATCATAAATTTGTTGTATTTATAATTCCATATTAAATATAGTCATTTTGGGGTGCATTTAATGTGAAAATAGCAATTCAACTATTTTTTCGTTCGTGCCTAACAAGTTTTTCTCTCCAAGGTCACGAGTGTGATTGATTATTCATGAGTGTGACTGTTATTCGTAGCTGTGATGTGAATGAAAGTCGTGACTCTGGCTGTAACTCATTCTATCTGAAAATGAATGGTCATTCACAGGTGTGAGAAAATCTTCATGGACGTGACTTTATCAATCTTCACGATTGAGCCAATATTTAACTGCAGTGAACATTTGAATGAATAGTTTTTGCGCTTACTTTTTTTATAGACGTGATTTAGTATTCACGAATGTGAAAATATATTTTCATGAGCCTGGTGATCATTCACCACAGGCATAACATTAGTCATGAGTGTGATTTTTTGATTCATGGGTGTGACTTTTTGTATTTTTTTAATATTTTGATCTTCAATACTTCTCTTTCAACTTGCTTTAAAGTTTTAGGAATGCATAACCTGTCTAACACACTTAGAGCACAAAATGTGATTAAATTTCTTGTTACCTAATTATTTGTTATCATCAAAATGATAAAAATATCCCTCAAGATTCAATATTATCTAATATCATGCGACACAAAATCAGGATTTTGATCTAGGCATACAAATGTTAGATCTTCTAATGTTTTTCTTCTAATATAATTATGTAATGCCATATATACAATTACAATATCTCTTTATATATAAAATGGATATTCAGGCATCACTCGCAAAATTTTCCACCTTGCTTTCCAAACTTTAAAAGTTTGTTCAATGCAACTTTTAAGAGATGAATGTCAACAATTGAATGTTTCTTTAAACCTTTTTGGTCGACCTCTGCATTCAAAATCAAGTAAATGATATCTTATGTCTTTATATGGTGCAAGGTATCCTTCAATTTGTAGATATCCAATATCCACTAAATAGTATTTACCTAGATAATTTTTAACATATTTTAAAATTCTACATATGAAAATCACAAAATATAAATATACATAGATGTATTTATATATGTATTAATATATACCAATAGTAAAAAAAACATAAAAATGAGATGTATTTTATACCAAAAGGTGGTTTAGGAAATTTTACAGACTTTTTGTGGATAACGTATTGAAGAAGTCGTCCATCATGAGTAGCGCATTCCTAACCCGCTATTATAAAAGTAAATTGCATATCAAAACTACAAGTAGTCATAATATTTTAAGTAGACACTCCTTTTCTACAAATAAAACGAACTGTCTTCCTCTTTTACTGAAGCCAACACATGAATCCCATCAATTGGCCCAATGCAATCCTATTTTCAAAAATATCATATTTAGATATATTATATAAAAATTACGATAAAAAATATTTAGTATAATACCTCAAAATGTGGCATATATCTCTCGTCATTAAGTATTTCAGGAAGAATGATAAAAAATGTTGCATCTGTAGGCTTTATCAAGTCAATCGAAAATTGTAACATTACTTTTAGCATTTCATGAAAATTTCTGCTAACTATTTCACCCACTCATTGAAAGCATTCACGAACATGTTGATTCTGTACTCCTAAAGCAAGTAAATAAAGAAATATACCAACTTTCTCCAAAACTATCATTCTACTTGAATGTGTTAACCCATAGTTCCTTTCAAGATCTTGGCAAAGATTAATTAATGTGTATTTATCCATTCTAAACATATTTAGACATCTAAATTCATTTCCTCTCAGTATTTCTAGCAAACATATAATTTCTGCTTGCATTGAATCTATACATGCTTGTTTATAAATATATCTCAAATATTGTTGAGTAACTATTTCAGTAGCAAATATTGATGTTCTCCAAACCTCATCATTTTCATTATTATCATCAATAACAATTTTCTGCATAACATCCATATCTAGCAAAAAAAATAAAAACAATTTTAAAAACAATTTATTCAATCACCAATTCAAAATAATAAAATGATAGATAATTATAAAAAAAAGATGACAAAATGAATTAAAATTAATGATATATTATAAATAAAATAAGGTTTACAAAAACCAAAATCTCGAACCAAACTAAAAACAACAATCCAATATTTTAAAAACAAATGATAAACAAGAAAAGACAAAATGTAGAATATATTAAGTCAATATGTTAATTACTTAGCTTACATAAGTCATTGTTCCATAGTGAATAATGATATTGAATCCACTTCCACTTTGTCTCTTCATTTCTCAAAGTATCATACATTTATCTTTTTGATTTTTCATTAAATAATAATGTACTAAATAGATGGATTTCTTCACCCTCTTGTATTAGTGGCAAAGAGAGTACATATTCCATAATCTCTTCAATAGAACAACCTGGTTTATCCCCTAAAAGTCCATTCAATATAGCAGTTTTATTTTTCATGCTCTATTTCATACTTTCCTTTAGTTCTTTCACTATATTAGTTAGTTGTGTAGAACCTGAATTTGTTTTCCAATACTATCCTTCTTTTTTTTGTTGCATTGTCAATGATTGGCTCTGTTCTCTTATGTTTTTTCACATTTTATTGACAAACATTGCTCTGAATATGGTCCAAATTGATAGTTTCAGTATACCCTAAATATATCATCCTATCTATACTATTTTCAAAACATTCTTCTAAGTCATCAATGTGATGTTCTACCTCTCCAATGTAAGTAGACACAGTTATATAAGGAGCATAAGCATATTCTCCAATAGCCACTATGCTCACAAATATGATTTCATATTTTTCATAAAGTTCTTGTCCAATTCCCATTTCACGAAATCTTGCAAAATTTGCATTTTCCTAGACATCATACATAAGCAATACATTTATAAACTAATTTTTTAAATTTTATTAAAAGTAAAAGAGAATATTTAATAATTTACACTCAACTTATTTGAGTTTTTTCATTCCACCACTCATTTGGAGCAGCAATAGTACCTTTAACAGGATCTCATCCCAATCCAGTTTTCTTTCCTTTCAAGTCTTTCCATAACTTCCATTGGTCTTTTATCCAATCTCATTTATGTTTTAGTTGTTCTTTGGTAAATTGTGTATCATTAGCTTTCATTTCATTTTCTACCCATGACCATCCATTGTCACCCAACTTACCCCATCCTCCCCCCACTTCTTTTACCAATATTCGTGCCTCGAATACAAATATCAACAAACTAATGTTCAATAGTTTATGTAACTCTTTCACTTCTTTATTTTTTTGATTCATATTGTAATCTATAAATATAATAAAATAGACATAAATGTATATATATTCATACAAGAGAGAAATTATATATCATAAATTAGAATAAAAATAACTCCTTAAATTCATTTCAACATACAAGAGAGGAAATAACATAAGTTATGTGACTGAAATAGATAAATGGGTTTACCTTTTCTCTTTTATCAAATATGTTGTGGAGTCATGTGAACTGCAAACTCCAAACTGCTGTGTGAAAACAAAATATGAGCTAGTGAATTGCAGAATTCTAAAGCAAATGAAATTAAAGATTTATTAGCCTTTCAAATTCTTTCTGCATAGCACAATATCAGGCCCTATATAAGGAATGCAAACAACCTATGGATAAAAAACACAAGCACCTATGAGTATCTCAAACATGCAGGCTGATTAACGTAAATTGCAAAATAGCATATAACCTACTAACTTAAATTATTTAATTGAACAGAAACCAACTTCATTAAATTACATGCTATACTTATAACTAAACAACACAATAAAAATGATAACACGATAGACTCCAGTTTCAAAAAAAAAAGAAGAAGAAGAAATAGCAGATATGATGAATGACATTTTCTATACAGAATCATACATAAGATGATGAATACTTGAGATATATTTATTTTATAGTTGACATATTAAAACCAGTTTGCACATCATTTGTTCTAGATAAATCATCATACATAAAACAATCATGATATATTCAATGCTAAGATTTATGTTTGTTGTTTAGCCATTTAATAACACAAACAATAATTAACCATATTAAATCTAATCCACACAAAGAAAATCAAATCTTCTAGCAGTTCATTCAACTTAAAAAAAATATTTATTTTATAGTTGACATATTAAAACCAGTTTGCATGCATACCAGATTTCCCTTGTGCCCCCAAGTGCACTACCGTAACAACCTAAGGATCCAAAAGTGATAATTTGCAAAGTTAGCGAATCAACTTCAATTGAAACGATTCCTTCACAAAGTCCAGAGACAGTCATCTACTTATTTGTTTTCTTTGGATTTGAAATACAAATATTGCTATGATTGTCATCCAACAGAGCATACAAACAATGTTTAAGCATACTCGTATGGAAACACTAAACAACAAGAAGTTAGATCTCAGATTTGTTGGAGAATGTAGAATCCTTGCTAGTTCAATAAAATATGGTTAGAAACTAGAAATTAATCATTACTGACTTCATGGATAAGTGCAAATTTAAGGTAAAAGAATTAAACAAAGCGTTCTCTGTTGCAAAATATGGATAAAACAAGGAATTAGAGATAGAAAGCAACAAATCCAGAGCGATGAATATCTTTATGATAACAGTGTGGCTTATAAAGAAGAAAGGTAAATTGTTTCATACAATATATAGTCTAGCCTATATCAGTCACATTAATTTGACATGGAAACAACTTGTAACATTTGTCAAACATAGAGACCACCAAATAAACCTAAATGCAGTATGTGTAGGAAGAAGAATTCATATTTCATAGTAAGTATCATTAAAATAATTGGTGATTTATATAATAAATGAATGTTTTCATTTTTACTAATATATAAATAATCTCATTGAATTAATTTGAATGTTTAGACATTGTATTATATTTGTTAACATTAAATAAAAAGGTGAAAAAAAGTAGAATTTAGAGCTTTGAGAGAAAAGATCATTAAAAGCAGAGATGAATGAATGAAAATGGTATCCATCATTCAAATGCTCACAGCCCACATTTAATTCCTTCACTTCCCGTCTAAATCAGTCTATCTATCTATTTCAAGCATCCAACCCATTAACTCTTTAATAAATAAAACTGATAACTCAACATTTGGGTGCTTGACTCTAGGATGGGTAAGAGTTCAAAATTTTAGTCCTCTTTCAAGCAACTCAAGATACTAAAATTCAAATACTTCAATCAAGACCTATTATTTCGATCTTATACCCTTAAACCTTTCAATTGGTTGACCATAAATTCCTTTCAAGACAGACTCCATTTTCAAGCTTAATAAAGAAAATTTGACAGTTTATGAAGCATATCATATTCCCTGAAATACAAAAACTTGTTCCATCATGAAAATAAATTGCAATTCTCAGTACAGCCATAGGAACCCAGTTTAACAGAGAGATCTTAAACAAATTATCTCATTTAATTCTGTCACATAGAAAGTTCAGGACATTAATAGACAAAGAGTACAGTTCAATTAGATAAACAGTAGTTTGATAAGTACAAAGTTTTTTCGATGAAATCAAAATCTAAACTCATCAGCTCGGAGATATAACTGATGGTTAGTAGACAAAGTAGCCCCGTGAACTCAGATGCTGTGAACAAAATATTGCGCTTGAAATCCATTCTAGCCTTTCCAACGAGAAATTAATCAATAAACATAATGTTATTTAAAAAAGAGAACAATCATAAAAAATAGTAGAAATCTCAGTAAAGAGGCATCTTCAAAGGAGAGATCTATGGTAAATTCGTCGAAAAAACAATAAATTAGGAATGACTTAAATCTCGCACCTGGAAAACGAAGGTATTTGTGCGTGGAAGATGCTTTTAGCTGCAGAATGGTGTGAAAGGTAAGCAATGATGGCGGCAATTTAAAGGGGAGGTTATATATTATTTGAAGAGGTTAATTCTGTCTTTTGCTATAAAAAGTTCCAGCTGTTTCAGAAAATCTAAAATACAAATGTATCATTATATTATCCACTTGTTACTTATTCCGCTCCTTCTCTGCCACTAAAACCCACTCACTATCATCTCCCTTCAGCTCTAGGGTTTATCAGTTTTCCGCCATACAGCTTCTAATTCTTGCTATGCTTTCGAATTTCTTGATCGTATTCAGAGAGATTTAGACACTGATTAGAAATTCATAAAAAAAAAATGTCACTCCAATTGGCTCTATCCAGCCCCTTTCTTCTATCTCCTTGCTCTGCTCACAGACTGAATCCTCTTCTCTTCTCTCAACGGCGTCGTTGCATTGCAATCTCTCACTGGAGTTTCACTCGTATAGAGCCGAGATTCTTTGCAGGTGAATTCTTGACCCTGTTTGATTTCCTAGAAAATTTTAAATACACTGCATTTTAGTTGCAGTTGAGTCACATATGCTAAGTTATGTAAGTATTTAAAGCAATAAATTATCGAGCAGAGTTTTAAATTCAATGCATCAAAAACTTTCATTACAGAAACTTCCCAATTTTTTATTTGTAATTTGATGTTAAGCACCTTTTTCTTTGGCTAACGATTGCTAAATAAAAAGGATAAAATTTTGAACTGAACATAATCCTTTACTCTTTCCTAATTTGAATACTAAGTGAAATAGTTAAGACATTTCGAATATAATAAACCCATTGACTTCATATTCATGAGGTTCAAATCTTATATCCTTCATCTTTTTCACCATTCGCTGTTATTAATTTTATAGGTAAATGGATTTTATGGGAGCTACTTGTTAGCATAATTTTAGATTGTTTTCAATAACATATTTAGCATTTCTGGTTGATATTCCAGTTGCCGCAGCAGATAATGGAGTATTTACTTCTCCAGAGATTGCAAAGTCCTTTGATTTTTCTTCAGAGGAAAGAATATACAGCTGGTACTCGGTTTTAATCCCATTACTAATTTTTCTTGTTTGTTATCTCCCCTCTCATTGATCTGTTCTCATATATATGTATATATATATATTTCTCTTGATTCTCTATATTTGATTATGCTAATATCATTCTTGCACTTAGTAGATATTACTTTTAGCCTAATTCATGTTCTCAAAGTGTATACTCTCCACGTAGAAATAAAGGTTTTGTTTTGTCTTTCCTTGTCCTCTTAGTCTTAGTAAATAAATTTTCCATACTGTTGAAAATTGCAGCACAAAAACTTTCACATAATGTAAGCAGTTGAATTTTCTGTTTACAGAAAGAATTTTGTGATATAAATTTACCTCTTCAACTTTTATCTTTTGAATGGTGGACTTAAGTCTTGAATTTAGGAGTTAAGCTGCTAGTAGTAAGTGATGCAGCATAGTGTGGCAGACATTGTCCTGTGATGAAATTTTTAACCAAGTTTGATCCCTCGGCTGCCCCTTGATATGTTACCTATGTTTTTCCTCATTTTCTTTCCTTTTTTCTATCAGACAATATAAGTAGGACTTAAAATGTGGAGCTGTGGTTTGATACCTTGAGCAGGTAATTGAGAAGGGCTGGTTGAGAAAGTCGTTGCATAATTAGGTAATCCTGTTGGAAGTAATAGAAAGAATATGACCATTACCATTTTCCAATAATATTCATAAGCAAATGAACTGATTTTTTTTTTTTGCCGAAATGCTGTTAAATTGATAACTGATTTATGTTGTATTGGAAATCAGTCCAACAGCTGAGGGAACTTATATATTCATCGGTATTTCATGAAATGTCATAGGTATGGCTGCCTGTTTCTTCATAGGAAGACTGAAGACAGTTTCTTTCTTGATTTCTTTTGGGTTGTATGGAGGGAAATGGATATGCTAGGATCTGAGGAATAGATTTGGTGCTCTCCATGCTCAGATTGATGACTTCTGTTTCAACAATTTTGTGATTCCTTTTAATTGAGTATAGTGCTGAGGCTGTGATTCTATATCTTTTAACTTGTCTCATGTAGGGGACCTCTTTTGGTCTTAAGAATCATTTTCTATGTGGGTTGGCCCTTCCTTGGAACGTTTTACTTAACATTTTAGTGAAGCACAAAGTCAAGGGTTGTCAAGCTAATAGCTTCAATTTATGGTTAGATAAAGGACTGTCGGTAACTGGTCCAGTCACTAGTGCTGAAGATTCAAATGCAATGTACTAGCATGACTTTTTTGAGTCACTCTAAAATTAAACACATGTAGTTGTAAAGCAAACTAACCAGTCTGCTATTTTGGAATGATCGTAATAGTGCTGCTTCTCATTTTAAAAGAACTCCCCTTCGAATGCCCCTTTTTTTTCGGGTGGGGGGTGTGGGAGGGTGGTTAACATGAAATTTTAATATTGGCCTTGAAGAGTAAATGAAAAGAGGTTTTATTTATCCAGTTTCAATAGTAATTTACCAGTCTAGCACCTGCATGTTATGAGGAAACTGACAGCTCTTTAAGTAGTTAACATTATCTTGAAGTATTCCATAAATCGAACAACGAATGAGGAGAAAAGATAAAGCAAAATTGGATGTTGTTTAAGAATCTTGAAAAGCTAAAACCAAAGAATAATTGGATGACTAGTAGCCCTATTATCTGTTGCTCTACAAAAATACATGATGACTAAGCAGTATGTTAAGATAAAGCTAAAAATAACCTTTTCTATTGGTTCCGACAATGCATGAAGCCTTACCTTTCAACCTTTTCTCTCGTTTTCCTTTCTTGTCCTTTTTATCTTTTTGGTTTTGTGGATATATCACTATTGTATGAAGGACGATGAAGTTGCTTACTATAAAGTCAAATACATTGTGTAGAATTACATGATATCTGAGGATTGGCATTGTTCATGGAAGAATATAATGGGCTCTAATGCCTTAATCTTCAAGAACACCGATTTATTTCTCTACATTCTTAAGGAGTCTTAAAATTTTGAAATGAATGAATCTTCTGACTCCAAGTATGGATTTGCTTAGATTTTCGTGCCTAATAGAAATTCTTACTTTATATGTTGTTTCTTTCATTTCTTCTTACTTTATGTTCTACCAATTGATATTTTCATGTTTCTCATTTGTTAGGTGGGAGTCCCAAGGATATTTTAAGCCAATTTTTGACCGGGGAAGTGATCCTTTTGTAGTATCAATGCCACCTCCAAATGTTACTGGTTCACTGCATATGGGGCATGCTATGTTTGTGACTCTTGAGGTTGTGGAAGTGAATTTAGGAGTTGCTAGATTCCCATTTTGATCTTTATCTACAATGGGCCATATTTATCAATAGTAGATACAGATTAGGCTGAACTAGACCTGTCACACCACTGATGCAGCATGTTCTGTTTATTTACAAAACCATGATTCATGTCAGCAGTGCTGTTGCTTTTAGAATTTTTCTAACTTCTGCTAACCTCTGTTGCTCCAGATAACATACTGATTGATCATTGTTTTTTTAATTGAAATTATTATTTCCTTCTTTTCTGAAGATACACATGTTATATTGCACCATCATCGTGTGATTTTGTATGATGTCACCATCTCAAAATGGTTTTAATAAATTGTCTTATAATAAATATGAAATACATGGCAGTTGGGAGTTCCTCGGAATGTGGTAATTGAGGCTTTTTTTTCCTTTAATTTCAAAAGAAATTGTAAATATTAAATTTCTTGTTTTTTTGTTTGTCATGCATAAACACCAGATGCTTACCATTTCACTAACATTTTTAACTCTCTCTTGGTTCTTTACGTATCAATTTAAGAACCGTGATGACTATTAGATGATGCTTTAGTTAGCGTGAATGCTTTGTAATTTCATTGGCAATGCCGTTTTCAGTCTTTTTCTTTGTCACTATATTCACCAGATGCTTTCTATTTTGCTGATATTTTTAAATGTCTTAGATGGATAATAAGATGATGCTCTAGTTATATATCATGAATGCTTGCAATCTAGTTTTTTTTTTTTTTACCTTTTCAAGTGCTTGATATATCTTCCATTGTATAACTCTGTAATCTTATTTGTTAGGATATCATGGTTAGGTACAACAGAATGAAGGGAAAACCAACATTGTGGCTTCCTGGGACTGATCATGCTGGTATTGCAACACAGGTTGGTGTACAGACTACAGATTAGGAGACCACATATTGATATTATGTATTTGGCAAATGTTCTTTTTAGGTCAACATGATCACAAATTATTCATTTTTATTGGGTGTATCTCGCAGTTTTTATTGTTATCATATAATTATATTATAGTTGTTGGTATAGGGTTTGCATTGCCTTTATTGTGTTGCATGATGTGAGCAATTAGTTAATGACGCGCATCAATTGTTTTAGGTTTTCATGTTCTATTCTCTTGCTGAATGCAATTTGCATGATTTTCTAGTTGGTTGTTGAAAGAATGCTTGCTTCTGAAGGAAAAAAAAGGACTGAACTGGGAAGAGAAGAGTTCATAAAACGAGTTTGGGAGTGGAAAGAGCAGTACGTATTACAATTTCATTTTCAAAGTTTTCTTTTACTCATTTTTTTTAAAATTTTTTTTACCCCATGTATGCGTGAGTTTTTCCTTATGCTCTTCTTAGTATTTGTGTGTAGGTAATCTATGTATGATATGCTTTTGAGTGTGAAATTGTGTTTTTTTTACCCTATCTGGTTGGTGTTTAAGTATTTTCATTTTTATGAAATTTCTTACCTGTTGTTTTCTCTTCGTAAGTGTTGGTAAATATGGAATAGTTGGTTAATATTTGTTTCTTTGTGATTTGGATAAATTAGTAAAGTCATATTCTAAGAATAAGTAATAGAATAAATCCCTGATTTTAATGAATTTAGGGTTAGCCATTTTTCTTTGTTCTCTTTTCTATTTAAACATTATTTTCTTTTGTAAATAAACAAGAAATAAGAGAAAATTATTTTCTACTTTTTCTTTTGTAAATTTCTATATGGTTTTAGAGACTAGGGCTCGATCATGACTTTTAAAGCCACCATGGTTGGCTCTGGGTCATCCTTTTCGGATGGCATTGGTGGTGCGATGTCAACAAAGGCTAATCTTAACCGCTTTCGGCTGTTTTCTCGTTTGGAAAATTTTCTCCAAATTACCATTCACAAATTGAATGGGAAGAATTAACTTGAATGATCTCAATCCGTACGTTTGGTGATCATTGACAAAGGGGAACTTGGGTACTTGAATGGTGAGGTGAATCAGCCAACTATTGATGATCCAAAATACAAGTAGTGGCATTCAGAAAATTCGATGGTGATTGCTTGACTAATTAACTCTATGGAAGTAGTTGTTGGGAAACTTTTTATGTTCTTATTGATGGCTCGTGATATCTGGGAAGCAATTTGTGAAACATATTCAAATTTGGACAATCATTCCCACTTGTTTGAATTCAACACTTGGATGTGGAAAATGCAACAAGGTGATTGTGAGGTAATAACCTACTATAATGATATGATGGCGGTGTGGCAGGAATTGGATATGTTTGAGGATGAAAAATGGAAAAATTCAAATGACAACACTCAATACAAAAAGAAAATTGAGAGAGGCCGAGTATTTGTATTCTTGGCTGGTTTGAATAAAGAACTTGATGAGGTTCAAGGATGTATATTAGGGAGAAGACCCTTGCCAACAATGAGAAAAGTGTTTCCAGAAGTGCGTAGAGAAGAAGCATGACAACAGGTGATGTTGAGAAACAGTGATGAACTGAAAATAACTGGTGAAGGATATGCTTTTATGGCTCATTGTATAGATTTAGGAGATAAGCGAGGAGGGAAGCGGTGGCCTTGATGTGATCATTGTAAAAAGTCATGGCATACTCAGGACAATTGCTAGAAGCTACATGGAAAACTTCATCAAACTCTTTTCCTTTTACAAAGGAATAGATAGAGCACCTTAATAAAATGTTTCAATCCCAACCTAATCCATCTTGTCCCCTAGCACAATCAGGTAATTCTTTCACTGGAGTCATTGCTTGTACCAAGTTTAATGGCTATTGAATATTAAGATTGAGGGGCTACCAATCGTATGACAGAAACTTCACAATTCTTTTGTTCATATACACCTTGTGTAGGGAATCAAAAGGTTAAAAATGTAGATGACTTATTTACTACTATTGCTAGAAAAGGGACAGTTACCATTTCTCCTTTAATTCTGAAAAATGTTCTTCACATTCTCAATTTGTCATATCTTGGAAAATAATTTTTTAACAATGTGTTAAAGGAGTTTTTTTTGGTTGAAAAAGGGTTGGTACACCAAAGTTCTTGTAATAACACACCTCAACAGAACGGAGTGACTAAAAGAAAAAAAATAGACATCTCTTTGGAGTTGTTAGAGCTATAAGTTTTAAAACTAAGGTTCCTAAGTATTTATGGGGAATAGCTATTTTAACAACCACTTATGTGATTTATAGGCTACCTACAAGAATTTAGAACTTTAAAGCACTAATTCAGATTTTTTCTGAATGTTTTCCTACCACTTGGCTAACAATGGATAATCCCTTAAAAATATTTGGAAGTGGTGTTTGTTCATAATCATGATCCTATATGTTCTAAGCTTGATCCAAAGACACATAAATGTATTTTTGTTGGCTATCCTACAAATCGGAAAGGTTATAAATGTTTTGTTCTTGTTTCCAAAATACTGTTTGTGTCTATGGATGTTATTTTTTTTGAAGGACAATTCTACTGTAACAATACCCATTTTCAGGAGAACACTGGTGAAGATGCTTTTTTAGAGAGTTCAACCTTTGAAATAGTTCATGATGATGCTTCTCACAAACAGATTTCCAAAGAAAACAATATGGAAAATACAAAGTCTATGGAAACAAATGAATTAAATATTGAAAATATGGAATCCACCAATGAATGACAAGTGGTAATGCCATCTTAGAAACAAAATATTGAAACAATAGAGATGAATGCAAAACAATTTAAAGGTCTTGTGTATTCAAATGAGCATCAAGTGCTAAAAAGAAGAGGCACTATTCCACATCACTACCAATAATCTAATTAGAGGTTAGATCATAAAATTCATGATGATTCTTCGATAGTTCCTAAAAGCAATCCTCCAAGTAATTCTAAATCAAATCCCTCAAGTCAACTCGATCTTCCCATTGCTCTTAGGAAAAGTGCTAGGTCTTGTAAGAAATGCCTTTTGTCAAATTTTGTATCCTATAAAATTATATTTCCTTCATATTGTGCTTTTATCTCACAAATGTCAAGTGTGGTCATCCCTAATAGTGTCTAGGAGGCTTTAAATGTTCTTGAGTGGGAAGAAGTGATTTTTGAGGAAATGAGAGCTCTAGGAAAGAATGCTACTTAGGAGAAAGTGGATCTTCCAGATGGGAAAACAGTTGTTGGTTGTAAATGGGTATTTACCGTGAAATAGAACTCAGATGGATCCTTGGAAAGATACAATACTCGTCTTGTAGCAAGATGTTTCACTTAAACATTTAGATGGATTACTCAGAGATGTTTTCTCTAGTAGCAGAAATAAACATAGTTTGAGTGCTCTTGTTTGTGGCTATGAACTTTGATTGGCTTTTGAATCAGCGAGTTGTGAAAAATGTCTTTTTAAATGGAGACCTAGATGAAGAAATATACATGGAACCTTTGCCGAGGATTACTCAAAAGTTTTCAAGGTATGTAAACTAAAGAAAACTTTATGGTCTTAAACAGTCTCCCAAAGCTTGGTTTGAGAGATTTACAAAGTTTGTTAGGAGCTAGGGACATACAAAAGGACAATTTGATCACATTCTCTTCACAAGGAAATCTTCATAAAACAAAATTGTTGTTTTGTCTATGTAGAAGATATAATTTTGATTAGGGATGATTTAGAAGAGATTATAAGACTGAAGTAGAGTCTAGCCAAGGAATTTGAGATTAAAGATTAAAGATTTAGGTCAACTAAAGTACTTTCTTGAAATGGAAGTGGTTAAGTCAAAAAAAGGGGATTGTGGCATCACAATGGCAGTATATTCTAGATCTTTTAAAAGAAACTATAATGAGTGGTTGCAAACCTTCTGATACTCTAATAGAAGCTAATTATAAGCTTGGAGATGTAAAGATGATATTCTAAAACAAAAAGAGAGATACCAAAAGCTGGTTGAAAAACTGATTTACTTGTTGCGTACACATCCTGACATTGCTTTTGTGGTGAGTATGATAAATCAGTTTATGCATTCCCCATATGAAGAACATTTGGAAGCTGTGTATCGGATTCTTCGATATTTGAAAAGCAAACTAGAAAAAAGGACTCTTCAAGAAAAGTGAGAAGAGAGGGATTGAGGTATTTACAGATGTTGATTGGCAAGTTTGATTGCTGATAGAAGATCAACATCAAGATATCATACATTTCAATGGGGCAACTTAGTCACTTGGAGGAGTAAAATGGAAAGTATAGTTGCAAGAAGCAGTGTTGAGGCAAAATTCAGGTCAATGACTTAAGGAGTGTGTGAGATTCTATGGCTAAAAAGGGTTTTGGAAGAACTTAAGAGACCATTAAGTTTTCTTATGAAGTTGTATGTGACAACAAAGCGTCTATTAGTATTGCTCATAATTCAATTCTACATGATAGAATGAAACATGTTGAGATTGATACACTTTATAAAAGAAAAGCTTGAAGTTTGAAGAAGAAATAATTTGTACCCCGTTTGTATCCACCAGTTAGCAAGTTGCAGGTGTTTTGACTAAGGGACTGTTGAGACAGCTATTCTAGCTTCAAGTAAGCAAGTAGGCGTGATAGATATCTTTGCATTGACTTGAGGGATAGTGTTGGTAAATATTAAATAGTTGGTTAAGATTTTTTTCTTTGTAATATGGATAAATTAGGAAAGTCATATCCTCATAATAATTAACAAAATAAGTTCCTGATTTTATGGGATCTAGGATTAGACATTTTTCTCTAGTCCTTCTTCTATTTAAACATTGTTTTCTTCTATAAATAAACAAGAAATAAGAGAGAGTTATTTTCTACTTTCTTCCTATGTAAATTTCTATAGTAAGTTATTTATGCAGTTGTGAACTAAAGAAACAAAACCAAGAGTTGATAAATAAAATATTGATTATTCAGAAATAGATCATGATATGGTTTATTCTTTAATCATGGAGAATATCAACTTTTTACTTGTACTTAACTGTTTATTGATTCATTCATTATCAGCTTATTGATAGTTAAAGTTAAAATGAAGTTATTCCTAAAGGATAATTGGACGTAGAATCTTGAAAGATATTTTGCATAATGGATCTTGGGAAATGAAGATGCATGAGACAAGTGTTGGGTGAAGGATTTAAAATGCCTTTTTGTCTCATCTCCCCTCAACGTAGCTGATCATTTCTTTCTTTTACAATTTTCTTAGATATCTTTATCTTTATTTCCATATCTCTTTGGCTTGATCTTTGTTTGGGTTTTAGATGGTTGGTTGTTTGATTGGTGATTTGTTTTTTGTTTGAGTTTAATTTTAATTTTAATTTGTAAACTAATAAGGAGTAATCTTAAGTAATTTATTGTCAGCTTTTAGTATTTTGGCATACAATGTCTCTTAGGCCTTTTGAGGAGTGGAATTGAGTTGGGTGGTTGGGTTGTAAGTTAGGGAATGATTTAAGAAGTTCTTTTGATAAAAAAATTCAAATCTAAATCTCTGACATCATGCATATTGTTTGCATTAGCATTAGAAAACTAAAGAACGGTAATTGCTAGAATTTTTATGTTCATTAGAAAACTTAATAATTAAGCATTACTAGGTAGAAGTATTTATAGGTTCAAGCCTGAAAATACTTTAGGGTGAATGTGAAGTAGGGGTGTGTATAAATGAGTCAAACTACTTGAGTTTAACTCGTAAAATATTCAAATTCGACTTGGAGTTAATTGAGTCGAGCTCGAGTATCACAATACCCAACTCATAAGACTTTCGAGTTTAATCGAATAGTTATTTTTTATTATTTATTAAATTATTTTATACCCTCGGTATTTAAATATATTCAAATTTAATCAAGTCAAATTAACTAGAGCTTAGTACACTATGTATTACATTTTTTTGTTAATTTGAGTTTTGTCAAGTTGAGCTCTAGTAGCTCGAATATTTTTTAAGTCAAGTTTCAAACAATTAAAAAAAAAAACTCGATCAAGTTTGAGTTTCAAGTTTTTTAATCGAGTCGAGCTCAAGTCTGATATTATATCAACTCTACTCGATTACACCTCTAATGTGAAGTCAATATTTTTACAAATAGAGTTTTGATAATACTATTGTGCAACCTAAATTATAGGAAAACATAATTTCTTAGTTACTTCTTTCTAGGTTTCAACATCCCCCAGATATTCTTTGTTTTGCTTTTTGATACTTTTTCTGTCTCTCCCCCTTTGCTTAACTATTATTTCTTCACAACATTTCTCTTTCTTTTCCTCATAATTTTTTCCCAATTAAGTTTTCTCTCTTCATTCTTCTCAATTAAGGCTATCCTTGGATTAATTTTATATATACTTTGTTGATTCATTCTTTATTAAGCTTTAATTAGAAAACCTTGTTCTGAACTTTAATTATATGTGTCAATGTTCATTCCACTTCCCATATTTCCTATTTGTTTTCTATGGCATCTCTTATCCATGTTTGGAGTACCTTATTCATTTTTTCATTATCTCCTTTTTCTTGGGAAAATAGATAGAAAAATAGAAATTTAAAGATATTTAAGATTGTGTGATTGTTCTTGTTGATGATCGATTTGCTTTTTAAGCACATCTAAGTACTTATTCTTTTACCTGTTGTGGTGTGTTTATGGATTGCTTCTTGGTTTGTCCTGTTTTCAGGTATGGTGGAACAATTACAAATCAAATTAAGAGACTTGGTGCTTCTTGTGATTGGACAAGAGAACACTTTACTCTTGATGAACAACTAAGTCGTAAGACAGTTATCTAACTAGAAGTAGAAGATTGGCCATTCTAGAAACTGTGACTAATGATAGAAAATATGCTTGGATTGTTGAAGTACCAAGTGTGTTGTCATTGTTTTCTCTCTCTAACTTTTCCTTAAACTTGTCAAATGCCTATTGTTTACTTTGATATATCTAACTGCATTTATTACTTTGAATTTGTTGTATGATGTGATGTATTCTGAGACCATGCCTTGAAATTTTGGCAGGAGCAGTAATTGAGGCTTTTATTAGACTTCATGAGAAAGGTTTGATATATCAAGGTATAGGCCTAAGTTCACAAGGAACATCTTCTATAACTTCAATTATTGTTATAGATATATTTAATTTTTTCTCTTGTAGTCTAAAAGTTCGCCCCACCCCCTCTTTTCTTTTTCTATTTGTTACCCTTCCTAGGTTGGTGACAACTTAGGGCGGGCACCAGTTCATGGACAATTGTTTTGGTCCTGTCCATTAAATTTAGCTTTACAAAAATTAAGAAATAGAAAAGTCCTAATTTTTATTGATGTAGAATATTACATATTTATACACATTTTACAGCTGCCCTATATAAATGCATATCTGAATATTTCTAATTATTTTGCCTACTAATAAATACATATTTTCACAACTAATTTGCTGAATAATAAATGCATGTTCCTAACTAATTTGCTAACTAATAAATGCTTATTTATACAATTGATTTATTGACTAATAAATGCATATTTACACATCAAGAAGTTTGACCTTTATTTTATGAGAATTACAACACTTCCCCTCAAGCTGGTCAAAAGATGTCTATCATGGCCAGCTTGCTCAGTAGTTTGTCTAAATGCTATTTGGTAGTCCTTTAGTAAGAATATCAACAATTTGGTCTTTTGTTGGAATATAGGACATACAAATGAGACTTTTTTCCAATTTTTTTTTTTTAATAAAGTGCTTGTCAATTTTTGCATGCTTTGTCCTATCATGTAGGATAGGATTATGAGCTATCCCTATAGTTGTTTTATTCTCACAAAAAACTTTCATAAGAAGATACCTAGTTACTTTGAGTTTTTCAAATAATCTCTTTATCCAGATAACTTCATATATTCCGTGTGCAACAGTTCTAAACTCTGCTTCTAGCAACCACATTCTATTTTTTACTTCTCCATGTAACTAAGTTTCCTCCAACAAAGGTGTAATATCTAGAAGTAGACCTCCTATCTGTTACACTTCCAGCCCAATCAGTATCGGTGTAAACTTCAACTTCCAGATGCCCCTTATTTTCAAATAATAGACCTTTTCCTAGAGTCATCTTTAAGTACCTAAGGATTTTATAGACAACATCAAAGTAAACTTGTCCAGGAGTATGCATGAATTGACTAACCATACTCACAGCAAATGCTATATCTGGGCAAGTATGGGAAAGGCAGATTAACCTTCCTACTAGTTGTTGAAACCTGCTTCTATCCTTAACTTCTTCAACTTTAGGTGGTTGCAATTTTAAATTGGATTCAATAGGAGTTTCAGCCGCTTTGCAATCCAATAAATTCATCTATTTTAACAAATCAAATACATACTTTCTTTGGGAAACAAATATTCCTTTCTTTGGTCTTGCAAATTCCATACTAATAAAATATTTCAAGGTTCCCAAATCTTTAATCTCAAATTCACAAGCCAGCAACATCTTCAATCTCTTAATTTCCAAATTGTCATTACCTATTAAAATAATGTCAATGTTTAAAGAATATTGTATGATATACTTGACTTTGCGTATAACCATGACCTTTTAATGCTTTCCCAAAACGCTCAAACTAGGCCCTAGGTGACTGCTTTAATCCATGAAGAGATTTTTTCAACTTATAAACTTTATGTTCATTCCCTTTTTCTTCGAATCCAGATGGCTTAGTCCATAAAGCCCTCTTCCTCCAAATCTCCATTCAGAAAAACATTTTTACATTTAGTTTGTCAAATTGCGTCTCTGGTAGTCGTTTAGTGAGAATATTGACAACTTGTTCTTCTGTTGGAATATAGGACATACAAATGAGACTTTCTTTGAATTTTTTTCTTGATAAAGTGTTTGTCAATTTCTACATGTTTTGTACTATCATATAGGACAAGATTATGAGCTATTGCTATAGCTATTTTATTATCACAGAAAACCTTCATAGGAAGACACCTAATTATTTTGAATTCTTCAAGTAATTTCTTTATCCAGAGAACTTCACATATTTCGTGTGTAACAATTCTAAATGCCGCTTTTGCACTGCTTTTAGCGACTATGTTTTGTTTTTTACTTAGACATCTAACTAAGTTTCCTCCAACAAAGGTACAATATCTAGAAGTAGGCCTCCTATCTGTTAAACTTCCAGCCCAATTAGCATCGGTATAAACTTCAACTTCTTGATGCTCCTTGTGTTCAAATAAGAGACTTTTTTTTGGAGTCCTCTTTAAGTATCTAAGGATTCTGTAAACAACATCAAACTAAACTTGTCCAAGAGCATGCATGAATTGACTAACCATACTCATAGAAAATGCTATATTTAGGTGTGTATGGGAAAGGTAGATTAACCTCCCTACTAGCCATTGAAACTTGTCTCTATCTTTAACTTTTTCAACCTTAGCTGGTTGATATTTTAAATTAGATTCAATAAGAGTTTCAACTGCTTTGCAATCCAATAAACTCGTCTCTTTTAACAAATCCAATA
Source organism: Triadica sebifera (assembly GCA_023653625.1). NCBI lineage: Eukaryota > Viridiplantae > Streptophyta > Magnoliopsida > Malpighiales > Euphorbiaceae > Triadica > Triadica sebifera. The sequence continues at coordinate 23,681,531 of CM042905.1, read as the reverse complement.
CATACTTCCTTTGGGAAGAAAATATTGAAGTTTAATATTTTCAGAAATTTTTCAAACGAATCTTTTCTTTGGGTGTTTAAAACTCACAGTGAGAATCAAAAAAATTAACACAACAATTAGAATATTTAGAAAGTTTGCTCACAGATAACAAATTGCAAGTAAGTTTAGGAGCATGTAGAACTTATTGAAGTTTAATATTTTCAGAAATAGGAATTGAGCCTTTCTTGCAATAGATGAAAAACTACCGTCTGCAATTCTGATTTTCTAATTGACAGGACAACAAGGGACATAAGTTTGAAACAAATTTGTAAGATTTGTCATATGATCAGATATACCAGAATCAATTATCCAAGAAGTAGATGAAAAGACAAAAGTAACAGAAAAATCACTACCTCTTTATGCCAAAAAACCAATAGGAGCCGTAGTTAACGGATTGAATTTCAACATTTGTAGAAGTTGTTCCCCTTGTTCCCTACTAAAAAAAGGCATTTTCTGCCGTATTAGTTGTAACAGTATTCTAATTTGATTGATCTCCAAATCCTGCAAATTTTTTTTTCTTTTTTTCCTTGGGTTTCCAATTTGCTGGCTTTCCATGGATCTGCCTACATGTTTCATGGGTATGCCAATGTTTATTTCAAAAATCACACCAAATTTTCTCATCTATCTTCCTTTGGGTGTTGGATATTTGAATGGTTGCATTAGCAGCAAAAGTAATCAGGGCATAATTTTCAATTTCAACAGCAGTTGTTTTCTTTCTTAGCGTAACACTTCTACGACTTTCTTCTCTCCAAGCTTCAAAAAAAAAACTTCTCAAATAGATGGTAAAAGTTGTATTCCAATAATTTTTCCTCTCACTCCATTAAATTCTACATTAAGACCCGTCAAAAATTTAAAAATTTGAAAATTTTGGAACACTTCACCATTTTTCTATGGTGATTTCCATCTTCTGTGCATTTTTATTCGTAATTGATAAATAGGTCGAGATCTTGCCATAACCCCTTAGGGTATTGAAATACTTAGTGACAATATTTTATCCTTGTCAGATTTCCCTTAATTTGGTCTCCAACTCATAAACTTAAAGACTGATTTCCAAAATCAAAATACATCTGATTTATATTGTCCCAAAGTTCTTTAGTAGTTGAATAACACATCTAATTTGCTCTAATGTCTTCTTCTACAGTATTGACAAACAAGTCATAATCATGAAATTTTTTGCATCCCAAGTAGCATATGCATTATCTGTTTTTTCTTGCGCTTTTGTGTCACTAGTTAGATAATCAATCTCTTAGCGACCTCTAATGTACAAACAAACAACTTGAGACAAGCGCAAAAATTGCTACCATTTAACCGAATGACAGTGATCTAAACTGAGTGGGAATGAGAATCTGTTGGAGCTGCTTTGGACAAAGTGGTAAAAGTGATTTCAGAAATAGTATTAGCCATGGACAAAAAGTGCTATTCCTAGAAATTTTACTGCTCTGATGCCATAAAGAAATGGTAAGAAAAAAAGTGCTATTCCTAGAAATTTTACTGCTCTGATGCCATAAAAAAATTTATTTTAAACTGAAAAGTTCTAATTTTTATTGATGCAGAATACACATTTTACAACTGTTCACATAAATGCATATCTGAATATTTTCTAACTAATTTGCCTACTAATAAATGCATATTTACACAACTAATCTACTGACTACTAAATGTATATTCCTAATTAATTTGTTGACTAATAAATGCATATTTACACATGAAGAAGTTTGACATTTAATTTTTGAGATTGCAAACAAAAAATAAAAACCTAAATCAGTCAGGTTAAAATCGGTTAACTACTAACTTAAGTTCAATTAACTGCTAATTTCGGTTTCTAACCATTAAAAAAAAATAAGCCATCTTGTTTTCAAATTAACAACCTATATGATCAATTCCTAATACTATAAAATATTCCATTTCCTCAAACATACCATTCAAATTAAAAATATATTGAAAAAACATAATAAATATATAACAAGCCACAAGTCATTATCCATTCATATTTCTAGGTAAATATATGGTTAAAAGGGTAAATAAGTAAATAACTATAAAAGAACATAAATGTATATTAATTTGAATTAAAATATTATCTAAATATATGTTTCGGGGAGGAAAATCTAATAGGAGACTTTTTATATGTACACATAGACACACTGATTATCCAAAACCTGTAGGTTTTTTAAACCCAAAATAAAAATTGCAAAAAATGGAAAACATAACTCTTAACAATTGTTTCAGTTATCATATTTGGTTTTTGTTTAGTTTTTCCCTTTTTTTTGGCCCCCCCTTAATGTTGGTTTCACTGTTGTTTGATCCATCTAGGCAAACTACAAGTATATTGGTACTAAGCAATTGCTTTCTTTTTCTTGTCCTTTGTTCTATATTTTTCAGATATATATTTGAAGGTACCATATATCCTAACATTTAGGACTTTAAGCTGTTGCTGTGTAATTATTATTGCTTGAGTAAATTGATACTGTATTTCAGGGTCTTACCTGGTTAATTGGTCTCCGAATCTGCAGACTGCAGTTTCAGACTTGGTATGTATTAAGAGATTCATGGTGTCGGAAATCTATTTTAATTAAAAATCTTGAATTTAATATAAATCTTTTTTTTTTAAATTACTTGTGCATAGGAAGTAGAATATTCTGAAGAACCTGGCACTTTATATCACATCAAATACCGTGTAGCTGGAGGTTCTAGGTAGTCATGGGAAATTGCCATGCTCATTTTTCTTTTGAATTTATAATGAAATTTTTGACAATAAGATGCTGTTAATATGCAATTGCTTTCATTTTCTTGTGGTTTGTGACTGAATAAGAAAATATTCTTTAAGATCAATTCTTTTTTGTCTTTCTGGCTCCTTTATAGTTTGTACATATATAAACTTGTTCCGCCTTTGCAGCAAGCAATTTTTTTTGTTATTTTTTTGGAAAAATTATGAGTGTAATGGAGGGCATTAGCTTGTGTTTTATGTTATTTTTCGTAGTTCTTTGCTGGTTTATATGCATTGATTCCTTGTGCTGCTTGACATGCTTTCTTTCTCAAAAAAATTCCTTCTCTTATTTTAAAATTCAGAATACTAGAATGTCATGTCAAATGCCTGAAGCTCTAAAAAAATAGTAATTATAGGAATTAGTGAGTGCAAAATACTAGACAATAAATAAGGGTCTCCTTTTCCAATTTCTTTTTGCAACCCAAGAGGAGCTGCAAAACAGTTAGAAGAAAGATGTTCATGTGTTTATCTATAATATTGCTTCTTTACTTTTCTTTAGTTAGAACTCTGAGACTGGTGAACAATCTAGTACAGTTTGCTTCTTTTTTGTGTTCTAAGGATAATTAGAGATGTCTCAAAAAAATATAAAAGAATATAATTAGAGATAAAACTTCTAATGTCTCACAACTCTGATGAGTTAGTTTGGATCTTCCCTATGAAAATTTATAAATGTCTTGGATTTGGACTTTGAGAAGATGAAATAGAAGACATAAACTGAGGGTTTTTTTCCATTTAAATAGCTGTGGGTTTCTATGTGCCAGTTTAAAGATGATCACAGAATGAAATGGATGAATCTCTGGTTGACCATTAATGATCAAGTCTAGCAAGCTACTTTGAATTTTGAATGATGCCTTAATTCTTTCTAATTTCTTGATGGGGTGAATGTACCTAGAGAATTGCTGTCATGTTAATTTGCTCTATATTTAGTTTTCCTATTTTCTGTTGAATGCTCATGATTTCCTATGGATAAATGATGACTTTCTAAAGGAATGAATAAAAATGTGGTGAATTTGACATAAGATTCGAGTACATCAGATAGAATTAATCAACCTTTCAGTCAAGGTTTATTTCAAGAATGTTTGCTATCTTGTTAGCTGGTATTTGATGCATAACGAATCAGCTTGATCCGAATAAAGTTTGGGTAGGCTATAGACATAATAGAATGCTAGGAATGTATAACTGACTCTTCTATTTTTTAGAATTCTCAATAAGTGTTTGGATGAGCTCATTCTTAACTATATAATTTGAAATTAAACCTTACATTGTTTTTAGACTATGGTTTACTTAAATGATCTTTAATATTACTTCTGTAGAAGTGACTTTTTGACAGTAGCAACAACACGCCCTGAGACTTTATTTGGTGATGTAGCTATTGCAGTGCATCCTAAGGTATGCAATTTCTTGTAGTAAACATTTTGTAATCTCATATTGCCACCATAAATTTTCTGACTCCAGATCATGATTTATGAAACCAAGGCTTCAAACTCATGTAGAAGACATAATGTTGTGGATTTCTGGTGCAAATTTTTAAATCACTTCTTTGTTGTTGTCATTTAGAGGACTGTAAATAGTGGTTTGCAATTTGGGTTGCGTTGCAATGTTGACTTATGGTGCACAAATTGGTTTAGCCCACTAGGAACACAAGAAACTGATGAAAACATATGTACCTTGTTTAGGTGCAAAATACTCTGATGGTACAGATGAAACCATCAGTTTTTTTTTCCTCTTAAAAATGAAATTGTAATTGACTGTTAGGTAGGTATCTCTAGCAGGTGAATATAATGTCTTCGTGGTAATAAGGCTTCTGAAAACTTAGGAATCTTGATTATTAGATGCACAGAGAACATTCAAAACAATTTCACTACCTTGTACTAAAGTTTGTACAGTTGGTTTTTATTACAAAGTTGAAAAGGAGTGATCCTTTTTTATTTTCGAATAACTTGTGACTAAGAGCAAACCTTGAATATATGCACATTTACCAATTCTAATAATTGCTTCTACATATTGAAAACCATATGGTGACATACTGTCACACTCTTCTTGGATTGTAGAAATTGCATAAGAGAGATTTTCTTGTTTGCTTGATATTTTATGCTAAAAGTCCAAGCTAAAAACTGAAGCTTGTTGATGATCCATAGGGTTAATTATTTAATGATCTATGGGTTGAAAAGAAAACCTTCTCTTTCAGTACTAAACATTTGTTGCTGTATTTTTCATCAAAATTACATCACTCTGTTTTTTACAACTACTTTTTTGAGCAAAAAGAAAAATAAATAATAAATAATAAAAAGATTAAGCAAGGGAATTGACTTGAAAAATATGAACAAGTTGATACTTTCTTTCTGTTTATTTTTGACAACTTAGGTTCCTGTATCCCATATGACATGGCCAAGCATTGAAAGCCTTGTTCGGCTCTAATTTATAGGGTTAAGATTTTTTCTGTTAGCTTTAGGGAATTTTCATACATTGTCAATGTTGCATGTGATTTAATTGTATGGTTTTTTGTGTTTTGAGTACTCTTTTGTTATAGATAGATCTATGAGATGGAGAGAAACTCTTTGGGATTTAATTAATGAAAATACGACATCATTGATGATATGCAGGATGATCGTTATTCTAAATATGTTGGAAGGATGGCAATTGTACCTATGACATATGGCCGCCATGTTCCTATTATTGCTGACAGGGTAAAACTGCCCATATACTTCTTACGTTTTGTTGCATTTTACCTTGTTTCAATTTTAGCTCTATTCTAACTGCTTATAATCATTGCAACATAACCACAAGTCAACATTTTGAACAACAAAATTAAGATAGGTGCTAACCAATTAGATATGATACAAAGGCCTAAGATGAGAACAAGTCACAGTAACATGAAAAAAGTTATTATTTTAGCATTGAACTAGTTTTAAATTTCTTTGATAAAATAGAGATGATCAGGTTTAAGGAAGACAAAGCTTCTGAAAACATCGAAAATGCAGATAATACCAGAAAATATCAGAACAAGAGGCTTATCCATAAAATAGCTGCATCAGTTTATAAGTGCCTTGGCATGGTCCTGCAATTATTTCTTACTAAAAATATCCCAAAACAAGTTTAGCTTAACCTGTAAGCTAAATATCAGAACAAGAAACTTATCCAATTTTGTTGGGTTACTCCAAAAATTACTAATCTGTTTATATTTGTCTCGGCATGGTCCTGCAATTATTTTTTGCCCTATAAATACCCCAAAACAAATTTAGCTTAACCTGTAAGCTGCAGAATGATAATATTTTATTGCTCTACTACTCACTAGGTGCTAATTCAAGATACACCCTCTGAAGTCTTTGAAACTAAACATAACTGTAGTTTTTACAGTTTTGAATGGCTGTGAACATGGGTTATGATTTCATTCCTTTGAAAATAACCCGATTATTATTTTGCAGCATGTTGATAAAGAATTCGGGACTGGTGTCTTGAAGATAAGCCCTGGACATGATCATAATGATTACCTTCTTGCGAGGAAACTTGGCCTCCCAATACTTAATGTGATGAATAAAGATGGGACACTAAATGAGGTGTCTGGACTGTACTGGTAAGTGTTTAAAATAATATTATTAGGCTGTAGAATTATTGCATCGGGGAAAATATTTTTGAGCTGTGTAATATAGGGCATTGTCTGATGAAATTTTAGTGGTCTTGATCGATTTGAGGCTCGGAACAAACTATGGTCAGACCTTGAGGAGACAGGCTTGGCTGTGAAAAAGGAGCCACACACTTTACGAGTTCCCAGATCTCAGCGCGGTGGAGAAGTGCGTGAACATTGCCATTCATGTTCCCTCTTCCATAATGTTTATTGTTATGATTTTGTGAATAGCGCTAAGAGTTTTATGGTTTTCCTCCTCTTGTTAGGTAATAGAACCATTGGTAAGTAAGCAATGGTTTGTATCTATGGAGCCCTTAGCTGAGAAGGCCCTTCATGCAGTTGAAAAAGGAGAACTAACCATTATGCCTGAAAGATTTGAAAAGGTGTGAGATTAGGAAGAATACTAAGTTCTGCATTTTACCCCTAAGTGCAAGTTGACCTTCATTTTCTTCATTTTTCTCTCACCAATTGTCATTCTCTATTTGCTCAATAAATATCAGTAGCTTTAAAATTGTGAAGTAACCCCTAGCCTTTGAATATTGTCCTATTTTTGGTTTTTCATCATGATAATGTACAACCTACCTTTATTCTTTCATACACTATTTCCTCCTTGCTGGTGTTTAAGTGCTATGCTTACATTTTAGTTTCGTTGATGGCAGATATATAATCATTGGCTATCAAATATTAAGGATTGGTGTATAAGCAGGCAACTATGGTGGGGACATCGTATACCTGTATGGTATATTGACGGAAAGAACTGCGAAGAAGATTACATAATTGCTAAAAATGCTGATGAAGCCCTTGAGAAAGCTCGCAAAAAGTATGGAAAAGATGTACAGATATATCAAGATCGAGATGTTCTTGACACATGGTTTTCAAGGTATTTATTCCGTGGTTTCAATGATTGTCCTCTTACTATATCATGTTTTAGTTGTAGACCAGAATATGGAAGAGGTTGCACAATCATTTGTATCCTCATGCTAATGCCTATGGCACCATGATCAAGACCAGCATGAGAAGCAAACTGTTTTTTATTAGACAGTAATTTCATGTAAATGGGTTTTTCTTACCCACATTGCTTCAGTTGGGTATTGTAGCAGCGTAAATAACATGATAATATAGGTTATCTTGTCTCAACAGTTCAGCCTTTGATGGTATATATATGCTGCATATGTTCTTGTTAATCTTTTATATTGAATATATGTTGAATATTTGTTGGGGTTATCTATCATTATTGAATCTCTTTTATTTTGCATCATCTCTCCTTTTTGGAAATGTGATTTTATAGCCATGGGTGACTTTAATTAACCGTCCACATAAATAATGAAACTAGTTCTTAAACCATGAATTACTGCTTGGAAATTGAGTTTTCCCATTCCTTAAGTCTTATTTTATTTAATTTCTGTCTTCAGTGCACTATGGCCTTTCAGTACTCTTGGGTGGCCGGATGTATCATCAGAGGATTTTAAGAAGTTTTACCCAACAACAGTGCTTGAAACTGGGTATGTGCTTGTCTTTGTGGCTTCTACGTCCTGCCAATTGACTTTTTTATTTGTTTTCTATTACATGAATAAATCGCTGCTTGGAATCATTACATGTGGAAGCAACTCATATTTAAGAGATGTGATGGCAGTGTCTTTTTTTAATACTCAGCAGGGTCTGGGATGGACTTGTATAGAGTTAGCAGGTATTTGGTTTGGAGCAGGTTGAATGATGTTGCACATTGTTTGTCCAGATTATTTTGAACATTTCTCTTTTTCTTATACTTCTTTTCTTCTTCTTCATTTCTTTTTTTTTTTTTCCTTTTTTTTTATAATTATAGAATGTTTCAAATGACTATAAGGAGGATTGCCCATATAACAAGGATCAATTTCCTAGATATCTCTCCTTTCTTTTGGGTCCATTATTTTTTCTATTGAGTCTAAAATATGCTTCTGGCATCCTTGTTTTCAGTGTGGGAATATCTGACTATTTTTATTGGTAAATATGAGCTGTCCTGGACTATGAGGAATTAGGAGGAACACGAGAAAAATATGGAAGTTGGATCATTTACTATAGGATCTTTCATATCCGTCACTTCCATAATCTTAATCCATGATGTTCTAGCACCTGAGACTACTAGATGCAGCTTTTACTGATTAGAGTATAATGTCTATGCCCTAAAGGATTATACATTGAACCTGTTTTGCTTATATTTGATCTAAATTAAATTTCAAGAACATGTTAAGACTGTTTGGAAATGTGGCTGCATATTCAAAGCACAGTTGCAATGTGTCACGATTCCAAATGCACATACAAGAGTTTGGTATATAACCTGGCTTCTCGCTAATAAAGATGACTACCTTTTTGTATAAGATGGATTTTTATATATAATAGAGTTCTTAGCATTTGTGGTTGATGTTTATGGATTTGTATATTAGCTCTAGTTTCCTCTGCTTTTATGGATTTACTTTTTGCTTGACAATAGGTGCTTTTGTTTTCCTGCAGGCATGACATTTTATTCTTTTGGGTGGCAAGGATGGTCATGATGGGAATTGAGTTCACTGGGACTGTTCCTTTTTCACATGTTTATCTTCATGGACTTATTCGAGACTCACAAGTGAGTGGAGTTCTCTCATAAATTTGTGTACTTGCATGTATTGTCTGAAATATTTTTGTATACTTCGATGCATGTGTAAAACAGCCTATGGACAATTAGGGTAAATATTTTGTACAATCTAACTTTTACATTCCTAATTTTTCAGGGACGAAAAATGTCTAAAACACTGGGGAATGTAATTGATCCCCTTGACACAATCAAGGAATTTGGCACTGATGCTTTACGATTTACTCTTGCTTTAGGAACTGCTGGGCAGGTTTTTTTTTTTTTTTTTTTTAACTTGTAGTCCATATGAACTGCTGCATCAGGACTATGTGGCGGCACCTTTATAAGGAGAGATTCATGCTGCTAATCTGCTGCTTTTCGTCTGCAGTTGGTCTTGAACTTGCATGCAATGTTATTTTATTGACTAATATATTTGCTCTTATCATTCAGGACCTTAACTTGTCAACTGAGAGGTTGACTGCCAACAAAGCCTTCACTAATAAACTATGGAATGCTGGCAAGTTTGTGTTGCAAAATTTGCCTAGTCAAAACGATGCATCTTCTTGGGAAAGTATTCTGGCGTATGAGGTTCATCATCTCTATTTAAATAATATTAAAGTTTTTCATTTGACATATGTACATACTTGAGTAAGCATTAAGTTGTTCTGTAGACTAACACAACTTGCTTTGTACTCAGTTCGATAAAGAAGAGTCCATGCTCAAGCTACCTTTACCAGAATGCTGGGTGGTAAGATAAACAGTTTTAGTTCATTTTTGTGTAGCCATATTCATGCTGTCCCTGTGGTCAACTAAGTTACCTTTCTTTATTTTTCAGGTCTCTAAACTTCACATACTTATCGACTCAGTCACTGCAAGCTATGACAAGTACTTCTTTGGAGATGTTGGGAGAGAAATCTACGATTTCTTCTGGAGTGATTTTGCTGATTGGTATGTTAATGTCCATCACATTTTTATATTTTCAGGCACAATACATTTTATCTAACAGTTACAAGAAGTAGCTTAGATGCTCAATATGTGGGAAAATATGATTTGTCACCAGAAATTTCATTGTGAATTTTTAAATTTAGTTTCTCGATTTATTTGTATTTTTGATCTCTCTCCAAGCCTTTCCATTTTCTCCTTCTACTGTTTCTTTTAAGTTGCCTATTCTATTTATTTGGCAACTCAGTCCATCTCAATCCCATTTTAGCCAGTCATTTACATGGATAAGTTTTCCTTCATTTTGTTCTGTTTGTGGCCATGCTTTTTTCAAAGTTGTAATGCCAAATGTTTTTATCTCTTCAGCCAATTCAAGCTTGCCCTACCTTTACTAAATGGATCCGCCCATTCCTCCAAATTGGTGCATCCATAGACTATTTGGGCATTACATACTGATGAGGAACAACAAAACTCACAAGAATATTAGCTAGAATCAAGCTCACAAATGGAAAGATAATAGTTTCATTCACCGTTCTATAACTGATTACAAAATGAAATAGTTCCTGCAAAAGAACAAGAAAGTAAACAATGAAAAACTAAGGTAGTGAAAGGAAAAATGAACTATCTGTGTGAGCACACAGCCCGGGGATGATTCCCCTCCTCTAGCAACCTAGAGACCTCAAAAACTTCCAAAATAGCAAGCTATCTAATCCTTTCTGCTCCACTTCCTTTTATAACAAACTTCTGCCTGCGCGTCTCTTTTCTTTCTCCTGGAATATACTCTCCAAGTATTAACATCATGTGTAGGCTGGTCCATTGTAGTTCCCTTGCTCCTCTTATCTTTTGGCCCTTCTCTATCATTGCCCCATCCTTCAAGAACAGTCGTGTCCTCAAGGCTGGACAAGGGGAATTGACTTCGAATGGTTAGCTCATCCTCCCCAGTTCATTCCTCAACCAGTATACCATCCCATTGAATTAAAAGCTGGGGGATAGATTCACCGAGAGCCAGCACCTTAATAGGGGCTAATGATTCAGTCACCTCCATTGCTAGCTCTTCAGGCAACTCAGCATCAACTGTATCAGTAACAACAGCCTGTTTAAGCATAGATACATAGAAAACCATATGGATTTTGAATGCAGCTGGGAACTTCAATCTATCAGACACTTGATGTTGAATCTCTTCCTTTGGAAAATGTGAATATCTGTATGGCTGCACACTTAAAGGGCCATGAAAAGATAGACGATGGTGGGCATGGCCATGATTTCGAGCTGGAGGCAGTCCCTGGGGTTCTCCAAAAAACTCCCTGAATCTGCTCAATATCTCATTTAACTGTAGCTGTTGGAAATCATTAAATTGCTGCTCATTCTCAACAAGTTTCTTATGCCTGCTAGCTTCCCCTATCTGATCCCCATTAAGACTTGCTAACACTCCCTGAAGAGAAGGTTGTTGCATCTCGGCACATTGACTCCCTCGTAACTCAATAGCCTGCTCTTGATAACAAAACTTCATAGTCTGCTCTTCCCAATTATGGACCACATCACCCAAACTTTTTAACCAATCTATTCCCAACACTAAGTCCAGGTTTCCCAAATCAAAAGTCTGAGCAGTGAGGATACAAGAAAAAGACCCGAGAGCTAGTTCCACCCCTTCGCACTTCTCGTTAACCCATATCTTGTGCCCATTTCCCAATTTAATATTGATTCCAGGAAACTGGTGTTGAGGAAATCCCAAAGTTGTTACTAATCGGCTAGAAACAAAATTGTGAGTAGCTCCACTATCAATTAACACCAAAATGGGGAAACCCAGTAAATACCCATGCAATTTCAAAGTTTTAGGACCAGAGTTTTGTAAAGAACATGTACCGTTCAGCTCTAGATCCCGACATTCCCCTTCTTCCGGCGCTAAAACGGCATTTCCCTCTTCTTCAAGTTGTGCCAGCTCCCCTCCCTCTCTCCGTTCTTCATCGTCGCTCAGGATTAGAACCCGAAGTTGTCCAGCCAGACATTTATGTTGTGGAGTATATGCCTGGCCACACTTAAAACAAAGTCCCTTCCGCCGACGTTCTTCGAGTTCAGCCCTAGTGAGATGGTTCAAACCTCGGTTACGATGAGCTTGGGGAGATCGCAGGATGGAGGATGTAGAATTGGGACTATGGCTGGCCATGTTAAATGGATTGGGCCGTGACTCCAGTACTGGACTTAAAGGAGTGGGCCTAAAATCAATAGCTGGGTTTGAAGAAGTGGTTCTAAGGCCCAAGCCCAATTGCTTACCTAAGTTTGTGCCCCCCATGTGACCTTCTCTGACCTTCTCTACATCAGAACTCCGACGATAACCAGACCCCATTCTCCCCTTTTTGCCCAGCGCCACTTTGACATTTCGTGCGTTATTCATAGTTGTGAGGCGCGATTCTGGTCCGAAAAGCCGAACCCAATGCTTAATTTCGTCTTCTAAGCCATTCATAAAATAACCCAAGTATAGGGATTCTGATTCATGAGGAATCATAGAAGCAATATGCTCAAAATCATCTACATACTCTTCAACCGTCCCTGTTTGCCTCAAAGCCGCAAGTTGCTTGTAGGGACTACAATTTGCAACACCCCCGAACCAATTTAACAGTTCTTGCTTGAAATGTGCCCAACCCAAGTCAGGATGCAGCTCACGGACGATGGTGAACCAATGGACAGCTACTCCTTCCATACAGATATGAGCTAAGGATATTTTGTGATTTTCCGGTGTACTGTGTATCTGGAAATATGTCTCAGCTCATGTTAGCCAGCCCCGTGAGTCAGACCCTGTGAATGATGGCAGCTTCACTTTCTTTGCCATTGGAGAGGAATTTGCTATTGGTATTGTTCCTGCAAAACCAGGTGGGGGGTAACCATCAATGTGAATCGGCTGTTGTGGGAATGACTGAGTTGTGATGCCTGGTGAGTCCCCAGATGGGTTGTTGGTTCCTCTCTCCTCCTCCACAACCGGCTGCTTATCTAGCCTTTTAAGCAACTGAAGAACCAGGCCTTGAAATTTGTCTTGGCTTTCTTGGATGGAGGTGACTTGCTGTGTCAAAGAAGACAAATGGTTGGTGATACAAACTGCACAAATATTCTCAGAGGAAAATATATTATCACAGCAATGGCACTCAAAGAAGGCAAAAGAAAAAGAAATTCTATTGATTAAACTTCTCCAAATAACAAATGAAAATTAACAGCAGAAACAATAAAGAAGGATATCTGTGCAAGCACAGCCCAGGGAAAAAATTCCCCTTCTCCAAGCAACTTGAAGACCCAAAAGATTTTCACAAATTCCTTTTCCCCATTTTCTCTGCTCCACTACCTATTTATAACAGAATTCTAAAACCTAGCCCTTCCACGTGTCCATTATTTTTATTTCTACAATATTCACTAACTATTCTCTATTATTACCCCCTCCTTGAAAGCAGTCTTGTCCTCAAGACTGAAGTCTGGATGTTGACTGTGGAAAGCTGATTCTTTTTCGCCGGTGGCTTCCTCAACCGTGCTTACCTTAGTCAGCCTCTGCTGCATACAGCTTCCTTTAGTTCTGCTTAACAAGCCATGAAGTGATGCAACTTGAGGAGAAACACTAGAAATTCCCTTCAGGTCTATTTGTTGCTGTTTGTGCAAAAAATGCATAGAATATTGAATGGATGCTTTCAAATATTGAAGCCCTCAAACTATTCCGGACAGCGGTGTCGCAGGGTATTTCGTTGACTGCACTTGAAGCACGGGTTCGTCCACCGTTGCTCCTCCAGATCTGCATAGGTATGGTGGTGCGCACCCTTGTGGCGTTGAATCGGGACTGACAGAGGACCTGTATGAGGAACAAGGTTTGTTGAGGTTTGGGTTAGGAAAATTGGACTGTGCCTTGTTGAGAGCTGAAGTTGAAGTGATGGGCCGTGGGTCTAGACTCATTTCTTTCCTTTTGGATTGGGCCTCCAAATCAGACGATTTAATGGTGCTATGGACAATCACATGATTAGTGTCTCCTCTTTGACCCTCTCCCCCACCTCTGTTTCGATAATCAGAATCCTGTCTCCCTTTTCTTTTCAACGCCACTTCTGCATTTCTGGGAGTGATCATGGAAGATTCTCCTAGCACCTGTGTTCTTTGTGTATCTGAAAGTACAATATTGGCCCTGATAAGCTCTATTCTGGCTGGCTTTTCCTTCCTCCAGATATTCTTTTTCTCGTCATTTATTATAGCAGCAACATCTCCCATTTTAACTGATACAAGTCCCTCATCTCTTTCCTCATCGTCACTGTCATCGTTGTTGTTATCGGTTTCCTCTTCTCCTGCATCTACATCCTCATTGCCATTTTCGTCCTTTGAGGCTTTCATCCCTTCTGTTTCAAAGCTCTGAATAATACTTTTCCACTCAACAAGTTTGCTAAAAGAATACAAGTCATTAAATGTGATTTCTCGGTCTGTAATCTCCATCATTTGCAACTTATCCAGCTTTTTTATCCATTGGAAAACTGCCCCCTGGAATTTTTCTTGACTCTTTTGAAGGACTGTAACTTGCTGGGTTAATGAAGCCAAGTGCCCAGTCATTTTGTGAATTTGTTCTTCTTGTGCATCCAACCTAGCTTGCGTCCTAGCCTCCATTGTTCCGTCCATCTTCTCCGTCGATATCCGGCAGATCGGACCAATGATGAGGAACAACAAAACTCACAAGAATATTAGCTAGAATCAAGCTCACAAATGGAAAGATAATAGTTTCATTCACCGTTCTATAACTGATTACAAAATGAAATAGTTCCGGCAAAAGAACAAGAAAGTAAACAATGAAAAACTAAGGTAGTGAAAGGAAAAATGAACTATCCGTGTGAGCACACAGCCCGGGGATGATTCCCCTCCTCTAGCAACCTAGAGACCTCAAAAACTTCCAAAATAGCAAGCTGTCTAATCCTTTCTGCTCCACTTCCTTTTATAACAAACTTCTGCCTACGTGTCTCTTTTCTTTCTCCTGGAATATACTCTCCAAGTACTAACATCATGTGTAGGCTGGTCCATTGTAGTTCCCTTGCTCCTCTTATCTTTTGGCCCTTCTCTATCACATACCCTTCTTCAATTCATGTTTAATGGGCATGCAAATTATTTCTTTTACATCTCATCTCAATATCCTTCCTTGCAATTTATTTAATATTATATGATTATCCAGAATAATATTATTTACTTTGCAGTGTAAATATTTTACTGAGCATGGAAAAGGGCTTCCTTTCAGAAGCATACCTTATGGGTGCTCTTGTTCTTTTAAAACTAATTCTTCTTCCAAATTTGGGCCTCCTTTTAAAACAATGCCGAATCAGCCTTCTTTAAACACATTTTTCTATGTATGTGTTTGTTTATATGCATGTGTAAGAGAGGCTGTCAGTCCATTCATATAAAACATTATATTTAAAAAATTGTTATTGTTCAATATCAATTATGACTAGAAAATTTTGATTTTAAATAAATAATTATATAGGTATTAATATATTGTACACTAAATTAAATTTGCATCAAACAATCAATTTGCGTCAATTTGCTAATTTTCGGAAAAATTTCATGATCACATGCCATGACCAGCATGTTTTGACTGCAACACTCTTAAAACAGTCATACATTGGAAACCTTGATCTAAATTGTGTTAATATTTTGGAAATAACCAAATTTAAAATATAAAATATGCATCATATGCATAGTTTTCAGAGAATTTGATTAAAATTAATGTACTAAGATTAACATATGAGCATAAATTAATGGTTATCATAAATCGATAGTAACACATTTAGATATGAAGCAAAGCATGGGAGCGAATGCTAAAAAGAAAAAGAAAAAGGAAAGCAGGAAAGATGATGATGATGATGACCCGAATCTCTTTTAAGCAAAGCAGTAAAATTTTGGTTAACCATTATTCCAAAGCTTTTTCATTCATAGAGTTCCCTATTAAGGAGAGGGATACCGGCAAAACATCTAATGTATTAACATGATTGGAGGAGAAAATAGAGAAAAGAATGGAAATGAAGGTAAAACGACTAGAGAATGCAAGTTTTCTTTGTTTGGGAAGTAGTTAGATAGGGCAGAAGAAATTGAGTGGAAAATTCTCTCTTGAGGTTTAATAAAGTCAATCTCTTCAACATGGGGAGGAAATAAGAAAAGGTGGGAGAAATTTATTTTTGGTCCTAGAGGAGCATAACCTGTATCTTCTTCTCTGACCTCTATTTTTCTGACTCCATTATTAATTTTTTTTTCTGAAAGAAAGTAAAATATAAACATTCAGAAACTTAAATAGATGTACCAATAAACTGAGATAAGCTTTAAGTTTGCTAAAACATTTTCTCTTGATGCTCTCAGTTTGCTAATGTACAGTTTGCCTTTCTTTTGTGAATTATGAACTGATATGAAAGTAAATAGCAGCAATTGTTAGGCTATTGTCGATTAATTCAATTAAACCACCAACTTCTTGGGCCTAAAAGCTTGATTTTGGAACCTTCAGTTACTAATTATATTTTTAGATGCATTGGCAGAAACATTTAAAAGTTTCTGTTGCCAAGCAGTAGTAGGTGGCAGCTGGAAGGCCAAATGCCAACCACTGTCCTCAAGCCACCCTAAGAAGCAGTCGCTATGTGGTACTTAGTTGTATGAGTTTCTTATTAGCTGTTGATGTGGTCTAATGGTTTTAATTTTTTACCAGGTATATAGAAGCCAGTAAAGCACGGCTTTACCATTCTGGAGGTGATTCAGTTGCGTCAATGGCACAGGCTGTTCTATTGTATGTTTTTGAAAATATATTGAAGTTACTGCATCCATTCATGCCATTTGTCACTGAAGAACTCTGGCAGGTAACTGTTTCCTAATATGGACGTTTGCTTTTAAACCCTGCTCTCACATTTTACACAACTACAAAGGATTGTCTATGTTTGTTACTGTCACCAACTTGCCTCAGTTTCATTTTTTTCTTTTTCAGCATAATCTTATCAGATATTTAGCTTTTAGGTAACCATTACTTGCCATTCCATTTTTTCATTAAAGCTTGCTTATTGGTGGCTTCAGTTCTGGATATGGTAATGTATATGTGCAGCAAATGCCACAGTCAATGGAATTGGTATCTATATCCCCATGCAAATTTATGTAATGGGTGTGGATAAGATGATTATTGTGGTTTATAGAGATCCTGCATTTTACTAGCTGCTTATCTTGTGCAATTTGCAGTACTCTTCCTACCCCACCTCCCCCCTTCATCTCCAAGGGGGCCAACGTACTAGTTCACAAGTTGATATTTTCGCTTTTTCAGATCTTTAAGAATATTACACATTCATATGGATTCTTCAGTGATTGTTTAATTTTAAGCAGGCACTCCCAAAACGGAAAGAAGCACTAATAGTATCCTCTTGGCCCCACATTTTGCTTCCACATAGTGCTAACTCAATAAAAAAATTTGAAAATTTTCAAGCATTGGTGAGTTCACAACCTTCACTGTTTCCTTCCTGACAAACTCCATATAAACTGTCATTTTTTGTAATTCTTTTCCCACATAAAAAGAATTCCTGTTTACATACTAATTAGACCAGAGCAATCCGGAATGCTCGAGCGGAGTACTCTGTTGAGCCAGCCAAACGAATATCTGCATCTATAGTTGCAAGTGAAGAAGTCATCCAGTACATATCTGTAAGTTTTTTTTATTTTCTATGCCTTACAGTTGAAGCCAAGTATTTCTTTCTTGAATTGGTTCCTTAGCTGAATATTCTATTATAAATGTAAATATTCTTGATTGATTAGTGAAGTATCTAGTATGTGAGGTGTGGGAATCTGGTTTCCCAATTTCCACCTTAAGCTCCAGCCAAGCATGAATATACCTAATCACTTCAGCACTTTTAAATTCTGTCGCATCAGCTGATTCTCTTTGGAATTCTGAATGAAAGCCATGCATAGCAAGCCAAAAAACTTTTATAGCAAGCTTTTGAAATGAGTTCCTACACTTAAGTTCGCAAGCCAAACAACTTTTATTTTCAGTCTATCTTAAAAGAACCTGCTTGGCTTGAGACATGCATTTGATATGACCTTTACTGTGCCCTTTCACCTCAGTCATCTTCCTTTTTTTTTTTCATTTATTAGTCTTTGTTTTAAATATTGCATGTCTTTCACCAAGGACAGTATTGTTTAATTCCACATTTTGGATGAGAAAAAAAAATGAAAAAACAGAATGAACTATGTTTGTGACATTGTCATTTATTTATTTGTATTTTTAAATTTATTTGATGAATTTTTTAACATTTATTGCTAAACTGATTGCTCCCATTATTCACTGTGGGGGTTCTATCATTTCATGTTTAAACTGCAGGGAGAGAAAGAAGTTTTGTCTCTTTTATCTAGGCTAGATTTGCTGAATGTTCATTTCACAAATTCACCACCAGGTTTGTTCATTTCCAAAGCACTTCTTTCTCTTGGTTTTCACTTTTATTTGTCAAAAAGCACATTTTGGTTCCTCATATATAACTCCTTTTTTTTCCCTATCGAGTCATTGAACTTTATTGTGTGGTATTGGTTTCTTTAACATTAGCCCACATTAACTCAAATATTGAATAAAATAATAACAAACATGATAAAAGATGTTAGGGATAAAAAATAAAAGAAAAGCTCGGTTGTTAAGTTTGTAGCACTTGATGATCGAGGCACAATTAGCACCAGCTCAGAAACAATCAGTGCATTTCTGTTGGATCCACTGATTAATTTGTTGTTTTTAGTTTGTTGATTTGTTCGATCTTATTATTTGTTTGTATTTGACTCTCTCTCTCTCTCTCTCTCTCTCTCTCTATATATATATATATATATATTGTGAGAATTGAGAAATTAAATAATTTTTGTATTGAATTGAATTAAAGATATACAATGCACAAGTATAACAAAAGATAATCTATTCTGAGTAACTTCTAATCAATACAAATTCCAAAAAAATAAGATTCCTAGAAAGTAGGTATTGCTATGCAGATAAAAGAACCAAATCGACACAATTAGCTAGATCTGCATTTGACTAAGTTCAGCTGCCACGTCCATGGTGGAACTGTGAAGAGGACTACTGCTCCCTTTCATGTGAGAAGGCAACTTGAAGCAGCCTTGGCCATGGGAGGCTCCATGGCCTTGACAGGAATGTGGAACATACTGCCTGTCAACACAGAATTGAGGAATCCTGATTGATCTTAATTATTTTTCTTCATTTCAGTTTTTTCCTACTCCTTGGTCAGGTATTTGGGTCTTGGATTTGTATAAACTTTGATCCTTTGTCCATTTTTAAATAATGTTTGCTCAACTGGCTTTTGGATTTATCAGATTTCAAATTTCTGTGTGTTTTGTGGAGTTTTTTTCTTTTTTCTTTTTTTTTTTATTCTATGTATCAAAGCACAGTTTGTTTTACCATATTGTAGAAAAAGGCTCAAACCACGTACTAACAGGAATATTGGTTCCTAGTTTGGATTTTTTTTTTCTATTGAAAACTATTTGGATCTGGTTTAGTTGCTGGTTAAAGGATTCAATCAGCCATAGAAGTACAAACAATTTGTGAGTAGGTACATCATGGGAGCTTGGAATTGGAAGTGTTAGAGAAGTAAATGTCAAATTTGAACTTCCAACATACCTCCATCTATTCATTTTCTGGCACTTTGATAGAGAATAGTTAATGGAGCATGAATATTCTAGAAATAAAGGAAGAGGACACATGGAAGGGCTGAGATGTTATTGAGGAAACAGAATTCTTTTATAAAAGGTGAAAGGAGAATAGGAGCAGTAGGTTTTGGTATTTTGGGTATTTTGGATCTTCAAGCCTTAGGCTAGAAGGGGACTGAGTCCCTGGGCTCTGTGTTCTTACAGAGATTAATTTCCTTGATCTTCGTTTCTTGTTCTTCCTTTTATCATCTCAGCAGTATTTTCATTTTTATTTCATATCAGTGCAATACGAAATACTATTTATCTTACCTCTTATTCACTAATCTGTTCATTTATTCCTGGAATTGTGTTCTTGCGTTTGGCTGAGTTTTGCAACTTCGCATCACACTTGCTGGTGTTGATTTCAGCTTTTCAAGCTTGTTGATGAGGGGCTTGGATACTAACCAACTCCTACCAAAGATCATGGGTTGCTATGACTATTGTTGGGTTTAGGCTGAATGTGGCAATGGTGGTGGGTTGCAGTGAAGAGATAGGAGAGGAAGAAGGGGCAATGTTGGTGGGTTGCAGTGGAGAGAAGGAGAGAGACAGTGAGGAGAGTTGACGGACTGGGGAGGGGATTTTTTTTCCCTTCATTTCTTAACAAAATATGATTTAATTATTTCTTCTCACATGCTCAATTATGGAGCGTGTATCAGACTTCCATTTTTATCTCTGTTATGCATTCAATGTGGGCTAAAATTAATGTTTGAGAACCCAATAGAACATAATAAAAATTTAGTGGCTTGATAGAACAAAAAAAAAATTATAGATGAGTGACCAAAACATTGTGTCCTATTTTTATTTTTATGATTTTTTTCTCTACTTTAATAATGGGATGGACAAATACTAGTTTATCCCTTTGATTTTTGTTGATTGTTGTATGTTCCTTTTGCTTTCTGGGACGTTGAACTGTCTATTCCGGTGGATCTAATTGCCTTTGCACTTCAGGGGATGCCAACAAATCAGTACACCTTGTTGCCAGTGAGGGACTGGAGGCATATCTTCCTCTTGCTGATATGGTTGCCATATCTGCTGAAGTTGAACGCCTTTCAAAGCGCCTTTCAAAGATGCAAACAGAGTATGATGGGCTTGTAGCTCGCCTCAATTCTCCAAAAGTATGAACTCTATTTACTGCCACATCTACAAACATTTCACATGGTTATGAATTTATGAGGAGATTTTCTAATACACCAACTCTTATTTCCTTTCCAAAAAAAGAGAAAAGGGAAATGTGATTTACACCAGTCTTAAATTCTCATAATGCATGTGTAGCAGTTGGGTAGCTAACATTAGGATTGAAATGTGTTTACTATTGTTTTACAGGCAACATATCATATATGCATGTCGCATTTCTCGATTTCATGTGACAACTGAGATGTGACTACCTTCTGATGTGAGCTAATGAAATATGTTTACAATTTATGTTGCTCTGCAGTTTGTTAAGAGGGCGCCTGAGGATGTTGTCCGTGGTGTTCGAGAAAAAGCAACAGAAGCCAAAGAAAAGATAAACCTTACAAAGACCCGATTGGATTTCCTCAAGTCCTCGGTTTTGGTCTCTTAATAGGATTTACCAATGGGGGGTTGCATTTTGTTCTTAAAACCCAAATTAAACAATTTCATTTGATTCATCTCATTATGGATCCATTTTGCATTCGGTAGAAGATAATCAAAGATACACGTTCTTTTGTATTATGACGGGATCCAGGCAGCAGAGGTTGGTCCAACATTATGAGCTTTGGATGAAGGTTTCTCTGCCGTAGCACCAGCAAAGCTGCATGTGAAAGTGGGTCATTAACTTCGGATTCCATGTCAAAGCCTAGTGCCATGACTATATGGATGAAGGGTAGCTTTTTCGTATTTTTAATTTTCTTGTCATGGGTTTCTTTTTCATTTGTAGTTGAACAGAGGCAGGTGCAGAAAGTTGTTTTTGCATAATTGCTTGGGAAAAAAACCATCAATGAACAATGGTGAATTTACTATATATTTTCTCTATTTTTCTTAGTTGAGGAACACAAAACAGAAGACATTGCTGCTGATGAACTCTCTTGTCCTCATTTTAAAGGGATTTAGATCTTTTAACATGTTGGCCATGTTTGGTTCATGGAATGGAATAGGCATGGAATAGAATAGCTATTTCTAAATAATTTTTATTTCATGCTTTGATTCATAAGTTAATATTAATTATTCCTATACAAAACTATAGTTAAATATAGTATTATATTAATATTTATTTAGTAGTGATAGTTGTTTGTGTGGGTGATGATTAGTGGTAATGGATAGGAGCTGGAGGTGGAGGTGGTGGTGGTGGTGGTGGTGGTGGTGGTGGTGGTGGTGAATGGATGCTGGTAGTGATAGGTTCATGGTGGTGGTGGCGGCAGCGGCGGCAGCAACAGTGGTGATGGGTGAGTGGTGGTGGTGGTGGTGGTGGTAGGGGTGGGATGGTAAAAATATATATTATTCAATGAATTGTAGAATAATTATTCTTTATTTTATTAATGGAATGTGTATTCTACAAAATTAAGGAATAGCAATCCCATGGAATTAGTACTTATTGTTAAAACCAAAGTTTGGAATAACTATTTTACATAGGATAACTATTATATTCCATGAACTATATATTGACTTGTCTTGTTAAATAGGTGAACGCTGTAGGAAAACCCTGCAAAATGCATTCCATCGGGCTTCTCATCACTAAGTCCGAATTTTACAGAGCGAAACTCGTTTACGATTAAAAATTAATAGCTTGTCATTTTCTTGCTTCTACACTAAAAAAGACGTGGATACAATAAAAATGATAAACATATTAATTTTTTTTATTAAAATTTAAAAATGATTTGCACAAATTTTACAAATGATAAATTATATAAAATTCTGTATCAAACAGTGTTTAAGGAAATCTCCTATTAGGTTGAGGATTTTACGATTCGAACAAACATTAAGTTCAAATAATTCTTGCGAACAATTCAAATTTGAATCTTATTGTTGTTCTTATGTACACGCATATTAAATACATAGCCTTAAATTCGAATCTAAACCTACATATTAAACACATAGCATAGCCTAGCCTAGCCTAAGAGTAATTGAATTAAGAGTGTTGATTACCTCTACTAAATTAACAAATTGCTACTCATTTTTAGACATTCTCAAGATTCCTAGAAATCAAGTCACTTTTTTATATACTTGCAACAAATATGAATTCCAGTCTGCACATACTGCCCCACTTAAATGACAGACATGTACAGTCAATTTCAATTTTCTTGCATTAAGGAATCGTCAATAAAATGGTGCCCCCCTTGTCTATTACTTAGAAAATTAGTTCTAAATTAAATAGAATAACAAATTACAATTTATTTATAAGAGGTTTAACAAATTACAACCACAAATAAAGTTTTACCCTCTATTTTTTGATAAAAATATTATTTGAAATAACAATTAGAAATATATGGACTTGAATGTACTGATTGTTTTATAATTACAATCGTTAATAATCAATAGAAAATCTAAATTTTTATAAAAGATTATTAGATTATACATGAAATATTAAAAAATTCATACAAAAACACTTCAAACATAAAAAAAATCATGTGTATGTTGCATTTCAAAGTTTGAAATTCATATAATATTAAATGAATTTACATTTTATTAAAAGACATAAAGTAAACTGTTAGTTTTTTAAAATTTTATTTATAATTGTAATTTGTTCTAAATAAAATGTTCTGATTAACCAATTAATTAATTTTGATTTGGGTTTTTATTTTTGAATTCTTATATTTTCGGTTCAATTTCTAGTTTTATATATATATAGTACCCCACAAAATTTGTATTTAAATAATATTTTACCACAATGTACCATACCCTTTTATTCTTATGTTCATAATATAAATAAATAATGAGTTATGCTTTGTTATATATTTATTTGGGGATTTATATACATTTTCATTGATGGTTTATAATTGTAAAAATTTTATTTATATCATACATTTTTAATTAAAGCGTTATAGGTATGAATAATTACCTGTGCTTGTCAAATATTGAATAATTGCTTCAAGTTTGTTACATTTTGTATATTAAATTGATGATTTATTATTATTTTTTATTCCATATACAATTAAAACCAAATTTAATGGGCTGATTAACCTTTGTAACGGTTAAGTTCACTATTAGGAATTATCAAAAACCGATCTTTACACTGATTAGTAAAAAGACCTCATGAACTCATCCCTATTCACTCCCACTGTTAGGTATTTTACAGATTACAGATTTTTAATAACATAGAATGGATCTCAAAAGAATACCATCTCAACTCCACTGCATAAAATATTAAACAGAAGTCACTCCACAAGTCCCATGAGTCCATAACCGATGATATTGATTGGTTCTCGGTATCATTTTCATAAAGCATTTCAGTTGTTCAACACTAAAAGACAGGGTAATCATACTGAAGAGACATGAACAGTAATAGAGAATTGAACAGGAAGCAAGAATTTTTTTTAAATGAACTTGAAATAGGATAATCAAATAATGAAACACATTTATTGTGGTAGCTATAATTCATTGCTCAAGTATACACACTAGCAAAAACGAGCAATGTGATTAACAATACCACTACAAGAAATAAACAAAATTGACCATGCTTACCCGTATATAACCAGAAATAAAAGCCTAGAAAAGACAGGCAAAAAGCAGACGATTTCCTCAATGAAGTCTCACAGTCCAAAGCCACCTATTGGGAGATATGTGAAAAAATGCCTACGAAAATTCCACTGAATAACGCTTCTTAACCCATTTATATGCTACTGTTTCTAATTGGCAGCCATTCATAAAAAGTTTCTCATGGGCACTTTATTTCACATTGGAAGATGTTACATTCTGTTTTGTTAGTCTGTTTTCCATCCGGTATAAATGTTTTTGAACCTGGAAAGCTAAGTCTATTGGGATTCTGATCATTCAAAATTTTGATTTTGAAGTACCAGTGACTTAAAGCCAGGCCGCACAGTATTCCCCCAGCATGATATCAACATTCAAATCAGAAAAACCCTGCAAATGCATTTCCACATCCAACTGTCAATTGCCACTCATTTGCCCCTAACTCATGTTCTAAGAATTTGCACCCAAATTATATGAACTAGGCTTCAATCCTTTAGAAATCATCTCAGTGTAAAGATGGAGAGCCCTTGTCATACCACCTTTCTCAATGTGGCCAGTGATGAGTGCCTCATAAATATCCTCGCTTGGATTCAATGAACGACCTTCCATAGTTCTCAAGCTCAAGTTTTCCATTATGACTGAGGCTCCTAATCAAGGAAGTGAAAGCAACTAATCCAGGAAAGAGTGATCGATATTCCATTTCATAGTAGAGTTTGAGAACTTCTTGAAAGTGATTGTCTTTCTCATAGCCAGCAATAAGATATGAATATGTGATCTCATTTGGTAAGAACCCTTTATCCAACAGACGAGTCAGTATTGCATTTGCTTGTTTTACTTCCCCAGTTTCACATAGCTTTGCTACCATCTCATTGAAAGCCAAAGGTGTAGGAACACATCCTCTTTCAACCATTTTCTCACAGTAGCTCAAACTTTCCTCTACTCTTCCTGCCTTTGCGCAAGCCTGAATGAGAAAGTTAAAACTCTCACTGTATGGCTTCAAACCCATGCTTTCCATTTCTTCATACAACTGCTTTGCTTTTTCAATTTTTCCTCCATTACAATAAGCCCCTATCAATTCAGTATGCACAAAAGAGTTTGCAGCAAAACCACGATTAAGCATGCCCTCATAGACCTCCAATGCTGCATCCAAACTTTCAAACATGAGTTTGGCATAAATAATCAAAGAGAAAGCGATGGTATCAAGAATCATATTCTTTTGTAGCATCCATTTCAATAAAGTCATACCAACTTCAACTCTTCCCTCCTCTAAGACCCTAAACACCAAACAAGTATTAATAATCACTAATGGGGAGCATCGTTTTCCATGGATCCTATCCAATATGTCCACAGACATACGCAACTTCCCTTCCTTGCATAAAGCATTGGTCATGGTTCTGATTGTTGCTTCATTTGGATAAATTCTTTTTTGGATCATATGCTCATAAATTTTCCACGCTAGGGGATTTTGATCAGATTTTTGAACAACATGAATCAAAATGTTGAAGGTTGTTAGGCTAAGCGAGAATCCATGTTCATCCAAGTAGCAGCAAACTTCAAAACCAATCTCAAACAGTCTCAATTTAGCATAAGTCTGAACCAAAACATTAAATACCAGTGGACTTGAGAGAGTAATGCTATAGCTACTGAGCAGGGAATCAACAACTAAAAATCTCAGAGCATCTTCAAAATGTTTTTTCAGAATTGATTCAAGTAACGCTTGAGCATCCTTGAGCAGTAGGGCTCGAACTAATATATTAACCATGAGACAGTAAGACTGAACCTCATGTGTAAAGTTTTTTCTATGTGCTGACCAATGGAAAAAGCCTAAAGCCCTTCTTGCATCAGCTGGTTCCTTCAATTCCAGCAACACCTTTTTAACAAGCAAACTATTAAGCTCAACAGAATCAAATTTTCTGCTGAGAGTGCCCCAGTTATTGCCTCTCCTTAATGAATCACATATAGCATTTACAATCATATCACATTCTGGTCTTGCCTCATTATGAACTAATCCAGCTACCATTAGCTGAGAACAGCATAGATATGAATAGTTGATATTCCTGACTGGCCTGCAAAGTAAAGACAGAATTGTTCGATGTAGTAATACCATCCTCCTTGCAAAGTTTTACCTATTAAGTCAGGACAAATATTACAATAGCATATGAATCAAGCACAGACTAGGATAATACATCTCATTGTTACTGCACATGTTTAAATATCCGAGATACTTGCATTACCTCAGGAAATCATTGAAAATTTTGCTACATTCACTCTTTGTAGCTAGAATGTAACTATTAACAGCATAATCTAGCAGTCAGCTCAGTAAAACCGTAATAGTAACAATCAAGTGTAAGCCACAATGCTTCTCTCTCTAAATAGTATGCTCATAACCTGCCAAAATTTCAGGAACCGTAACAATTTATTTGCAGTTGCTCATAGGATATACAACAAATATTACTTGCATCATATAAGAAATATAGTCACTGCTTTCATCCACATGATAATATCAATAAAATTTATTTAAGTAATAACCATAGATTTAAATCGCAGTAACGGTCGTGATCGCGGACGCAGTCGCGTGTAACGAAAACGGGTGCATAACGGCGTAATGTAACCGTAACGGACTACCGCGGCGCAAATTTTTTTATAAAAATTGCAAAATTCATGAAATTAATGTATTTTAAAGGAATTCACTAAAATTAAGAAATGCAACTATCTAATTAACATAAATTCAAAAGGAAAACACATTTAGTTCATATATTTAAGTCATTATTACATTAAGTATTAAAACTAGTACAAAATACTGTTCGGAATATTACATTATCTAACATGCTACTACCACCAAAATGAGTGACATACTAACAACTAACAAACAAACAAGTCATTGTAGATAAGAATTAAGAACTATTGATACAATTAAATTTCACTAAAAATAAAACAAAATGCAACTATGTAAAACAAATATTAATTTCTAATTCGCTTAACGAATTTGACTTGGGTGTTACTGATAAAAATTGTTAATTGGGTTTGGGTAATGTAGAGCTTGACTTAGGGTTAGAGTTTGGTTTAGACAACCACTGGAATGGGGAATTTCAAAATATAGACCATCATGAAAATAAGTCTAATAATTGATTATGTAACGGTTGTTCGCGGTTATATAACGGTGTTACCCGTTACATAACGCCGTAACGGCCGTTTTCATTGCAAAAAATAAATAACGTGACATAACGGGTGTAACGGTAACGGAAGATTCATTTTCCGTTAAATAACGGCCGTTATGTAACGTAACGGCCGTTATTTAAAACCATGGTAATAACCCCTATGAAAACGGTGATGTAGTAGAGATAAAATTAGATAAAAGGAGACTGCTATTCATAATCTATGTAAGAACTACCAGGATTTGACACAAGGTTGCAAAGAAGGAATGCATAATATTTTTGATGAGCACCCATGAAACTCTAGCAAGAAAGTACCTCCACATTCAAGTGAGAGGTTTCCACTTTGAATCATATTCTAGAGAGTCAAGGTACAAATTTTGACTTGAGCTTTACTTCAATTGTCAATGTCCCCCCCAATTCCATTTTTTTCTATCAATGATGTCCTCAAGTATTAATATTGGGTCAATTATAACCCTAATTTGACAGAGTTCTATGCCAGCTTGACAGTGTTAAATATAATATTAAAATAATTTGACATGTCAGATCACATATAAAATAAAAAAAAATTATGATTTGCCAAGTCAACCACATGAAAACAAAAATACAAAATGAAAATAAAACCCATTTCATTGTTACTGCAAGTTTCTTCCCTCATTTGGACAACATAGCTTCGGTTTGGTTAATATGAACCATTTTTTGTTCTTTCTTTTCTTCAAAAAAATATATATAATCAAACCATCTTAATCCTTTTGCCTGCAATCAAGTCATTTCCCATCATTAAGGAACCATGCCTCACATGATCCAACATCAACATTACCTCCAATCCAAGCAAACCCAGAATAGATTAACAGCACTCATCAACAAATATAATCAGAAAAATGAAAATAAAAAAATTGCAAGTGACTAAAATTTGGGAATTGAAATCTCCAAACACAGAAGTTTATTCATATTTAAAAGAAAAGAGGAATAGATACTTGAAAGCCCTGATACCAACTCCGATTTATGATAAATAAGGGCCCAGAAAAAGAAGCAAGGGATAATCCTCATCTGCTGCTACAATTGCTACTCACCTAGCTTCGTTGGACATGGCGACAGGCTCCACAAATTTGAAGTGAACGACAACCACCTGAAGCAAAAAGTTCTTGATAGGGAGCAGGCTTAATGGGAGCCTTCAATTTAGTGGCATTGGAAATCCCAGTTGTGGTGAAACTGATGGGAATGACTTGAAGACGCTGAAGAAACACGATGAATATTTGATGCCGCTAGTGGAGGAGAGGGAGGAGGTGGCAGCAGCCGAAGAGAATGAACCTAAGAACTAAGAAGTAGATTTGGGGGAATATAATTTATAACCGATGAGATATAAATATTTTTAAGCAAACTTATAATTTATAAATATATTATATAAATATTTATTACTAAAAATAAATACATTACATGAAGTATTTTAATATAAAGTGTATATCATTATATTTTGAGCTTATAAACATAAATATATATTCATATACATATTACTGATTTAATACTATAATACATATATTAAATAATTTAGATATGCTTTATAAATTAACTATGCATAACTAATTGAACTTGTCATTATATAATTATAATTTCTAGTACTATGCATTCATAATTAAACAAAAATAAATAACTAGTATTATCATTATATTTAGTATTCATTTCTATATATTATAATTATATAGAATATCATGATTATACATAGTATATATACAAAAATATTATTTTAGTAAATATACTATTATAATACCAAATAACATATATAGTAGTGATAGCAAATAATATGTTGTAGTTTGAATGTTAAAAGTTGTAATTTGATACTAACTTGTTTCAAATTAATTTTTTACATTTTTGTTATGAATTTTAATTTTTTTTTATCTATAATAAATGTTGAGCTTGGATATTATAAAATATATATTTTAGTTACTGTCTAGTAATTATTAATTAGGCTTTGGCTTGATGATAAGCTTTCTTTTAGAGCTATTGAAATGTCTTGATTTCAATCCTCCCCACCATCTTTTCCATTTTTTTCCTTTATATATCAAAAAAAATATTCTTTAAATATTAAAATTTTTACTCAATTAAAAAAAAAAGTAAAACTAAAATATTTTTTTAGACCAAGCTGATATAAAAAAGTCTTTTTGGATGTTGACCCAAAAGTGACCCCATCTGACCTATTTGATAGGTCTGGTAACCATTGTTTCACACTAAGATTTGCTAAGAGACAAATAAAACGAAAGGAATAAAACAGATTCTCAAAAATCTCAGCAATTTCATTCTATTCTTAGGTGTCCAAAGACAAATATACAATGATTGATTAGATACAACAGTTTTTTTCCTGCCTGAAGGAATTAAAACATTTTTTTCCCATAATAAAGCTAGTTAGTAGGTGGTGCAGTGAAGGAGGTGAAATGAAAAGTAAAGGGCCTGAAGAGTGAACCAGCTAAAGCAAGCTACTGGACAGGTGTTTCAGAGATCAATAGCAAGCAGCACATTCCTATATAATCAACAATTAAACTTCTCCTTATGTGGAAAGCTTAAAAACTGACATGGAAAAGACAAAATTATGGGGCAGCTATCAATTTGCAAACAATTAAGAGACAAACAAAAACCAAAAGACCAAAACAGATTCTCAGGGGTTCTTTATTTTCTTTATAAATATTTATTTACAAAAGAAAATTATACATGGATATATATGCCATCTTAAATGGGGAGACTTGCTCCCTCGTTTCTCTTCTAGCTAGTTTGTCTCTTTCATTCTCAATTTTTCACCTCCCAAAAGTGAGGTTGTAAAATCTAGAAAATGCAATCTCTTTAGTTTCTTAATGGTCCTAAATGGATCCCTTGTCACCAATTCGAAAATGTGTTCCTATCCACCAACTGCATGATAGATTTCACATGTAATAGTAAGCTACCACTACTATATTCCAACTAAATCAATATCGATAATCAATTGTATTTCTAAGAGTCGAGAAGTGTTTCTATAATTAAAGACAAAAATTCTAGAGATAAGAATTAATACTCAAATTGTTCTCTATTCCATCTAAATTTAAATAACAGTACCAAATACAGATCAAAATACCATTCTAAATAAGAAATTTCATTTTATGAATCAGCAATATAATTCTCATCTGTATTTCTATGTCATAATCCAAAGACAATTAATTGATTCATTTATAGCAACAAATGGAAGCCAGAAAGAACTTGAAACTTTAGCAGTACATCAATTAACATTCTCTGGATAATTTAAATTTTTGAGCAACTAAATGTTACTGGGTCTCGAAATGGGCACCAACATACTGACAAAATATTGACAATATTACCTTGGAAAAAAAATTGACAGAGATAAGGAAAATATGATGGCATTTCCAAACAAACCAATGAGCAAAAGCACACAACTTATCATATAGACACATATAAAACAGAAGAAACCAGCTGAAATTAACTCACAAAGAAGCTAAAATTTTTCAAATAAAAAGGGAAAATGAAGTAAAAACCTCACAGGTGCAAGAAGAACAAATCTGCCAAGACAAGAATATAGTCATATTATCGCACAAGAAACAGATAAAGAAGAGGTACAAAAAGAAAAGTAGATTAACCTGAGGCTATTAGATCATATTGCAGTTATTGTTATTCAAAGAGATGAAACAGAAGCAGTGATGGAGCTGCAGACATAGTAGCAGAACACCAACGTGGAAGATGACGAAATGCCCCCAATCAATTTTTGGAGCTTCGGACACTCTATATCAATTAGTGCCCTAATCGACTCTAAGCAGCAAAGAGAGAATGATGGGTACCGCAGAAAGGGAAGATAAAGCAATTAAAACTGAGAGCCTGTTTGGATTTTGTTGGCAAAAGCAACATGAGATGCAATGTTTTTAAAACGACTCCAAAGTTAATAGGCTTCAAGATTGGGCCGTGGGGCGATGGCTTCAATCGGGTTGACTCAAGCTTTTCATTTTTTTTTTATTAAATACTAAAATGTAGCTATGGTGTTGCGTCAGAATAAGATGTGTAAATTTTTGCAGAAAAAAATTAAAAATTAATTATAGTAGAATAGATTCAAGATTAATAATAGAATTATTAGTATTAATTTGTATAATAAAGAGAGTAATGTACAATATTATCAAAAAGTTTTACATAATATGCAAACGTTAATAAAGTATTATAAAGATACAAAAAAAATAAAAGTGCAGGATAGCAAGTTTTGTGAGCAATGTACAAACTTCAACAATCCTGAAACATTATACATAGATGATTAGTTTATGATATTTGTATTTTTTAAATGACTAAAAAGATATATGAGGTTTATTTTATAAATCTGTAAGATTGTTTCTATATAATCAATCGATCTTTTCTTTTTCTGCTAAAATATGTTCTAACCTAAACAAATTACAAAAAGAAAAAAGAAATTGACTTTTATTTATTACGTAAATTTGTTACTATATATTCTATATAATATAAGAGATTGTACGTAATATATGTTTTGTTACCTGATACATGTTTTCTTCACAGGTGGGTCCTCTGTTATTTGTTCTGTTTGGTCATAATTTTGAAAGTCACGTGATTGTGAAACATGTGTATGGACAGAGGATGTTGGTTTTGATTTTGATAAGGAATGATTTCTTAGTAAAATAGGACCTGAAGATGATGACTTGAAAGATGGTTTGCTTCTGAAGTTTAATGGACTCTAATCCTTGAAATTGTGTGTGACTTTGAAAGTCAAATTGTAAGGATCTTCAACACGATTGCTTATGATAATTTAGAAAATTCATTTCATTCCATAAATTTTGGTAATTAGTGGTGGGAGAGTGTATCTATCTTTAGAACAGTGAATCAAATTATTGGCTAGTAAACCAACTAATTCGGCTGCTTGCCGACCAAATATAATAAATGTTGCAGTACCAATCGCGTCTTCAACTAATGCATTTAGCTTATACCTATTAAAAAAAAGATAAAAAGTTAGAAGTAATATGATTGTATTTTATAATATATAAATTTTAGTATATAAGTATGTAAGCGGTTCTTTAAGGACGCCACAATTATTGCACTATATTTGTTCACTGTAACTTTGGAGATTGTTTTTGCATTGAGGGCATGTTTTGTACTACCAACCCGTAGATGAGTCAATATAACAAATAATAGCTTGACATGTGAAATTTATGTCCTGGATGTGATACAAAATTTTATATTAAAAAGTTGAAAGATATTAGTTGAATATGTCCATATTAGAGTAGTTTTTGTTTGTGTTGGATTCGATAATTATTTTATTGGTATGCACATCAAGTGACATTAATTTAGAAATAGTTTTCCTCTTTACATTTCTTTTTAATTCAATATCTTGAACAAGTAACTTCTCTATTTATAGCCAAACAATATTTTATATTGGTTCTGAAAGTCTAATATTGCAGGAAGGGAGAAGCAGTAGTGGAAAATATTAAAACAATTTTTATAATATAAATGTGGTAGTTAGGAAAAAATATTAAATAACTAAATTTTTTCATACCTCTTTTTTAAGTTTACAACTTCTGGTATTGCAAGATTTATAAAGATTTTTGTACCAGCTATACTATTTATGGAGAAAATATATATACTAAAAGTGCAATAAAAAATTTAGTAATGGAAAGAAATTATAAAAATTATAACAATAAATTTAAAATATTTTATGGATTATTGATTTAAAATAAATATTTATGCAGATACCAGAATATTTGCGCACAATCATTGCAACAAATGCAACGAAAACTGCTCCATTTGCTTCCTCGTTAAAAATTATATTAGTTGGAAAATCTTTTGCAACTTTGTCCCATAAAGTAACGTCCAACTTGTCCTATTTAAATTAATATAGAATTAAAGTAATAAATAAGCAAATGTAATATGGTAGAATATGTACATGTGAATAAAATTTGATTTTGAGACCATTCATTTTTAATTTGGAGACGTCTTTTGCTTCCAATTCTGCCAAGTACATTAACTTATTCAATTTCTCCAATCAAGACAATTTGTCCTTTGACATCTATAAAACATTATTCACACCTTAGGTTTATTGAAGATATAATTGGAAATAAATTTTTTATAGTGTGGATGAATGTATACCTAGTAAATATGTTTTGTCTCATGCTCTATTTTTTACGTCTTCAAATTCAATAAAATCAAATCTATCGAATGGAATGGGTGAATCATCTTCTTCTAAAGTTTTGATGAATGCATTCTTTGGTAACTTGATACAAAATGGATGGGCACTAATTCTATAATTTGCTTGTGCATGAATGACAATAAATCCATAAATATGGAAGATCTTTCCTTATATTAGCAAGGGCCTAAAATTATTCGCACATTATTTTGAAATTGTGCCTTACATCGTATCACCCTGACCGTATAAAATAAAATAGTTATGATTTGTGAAAACTGCAAAATCTTTTTTTTTTAAATAAAATATGAGACACATGCATTAATATATAAGATAATTGGATTTATTGATATAAGAATAATACATTTTAATCAAATATGAGAAATTCAAGGCTGAATAGTTCATGTGGGTTGTAAATATTTGTAAAATTCCAAACTCTTGTGATGCGAACTTTAATTCGAATATTTTTGTTGTGACCGTTGAACTCAGATAACGGTATATAATTCATTTTCTTTATTGCTAATATGAACAATTCATAATAGTTAATAACAAATTTAATTATTATAATCTATAATTAGTACAATTTTTATAATATATTATTTGCATGAAATAGAAATATTCAATGTAAAGTTATATTAAATAGTTATGTAATACATTGTGAATTAGAAAATATCAGAAAATATTTCTACATAAACAATATTTTTTATGAAATCGAATATATCTTTCTTATCAGGACAAAGTTCATTATTTATAATTATATGTAAATCTTCATGTGATGTAACTCTTGAAAGTGTAACACATAATTGGTCATGAGAGAATATATGATCATGCAAGTAAAGTCCGATTTATTTAAACGTTTGACCTTGACTTTTGTTTATAATCATACAATAACATTTTGACCTTCAATTATTCTGTTCCTAATTCAGTTATTAATAAACGTGTACCATTACATATACCTATATTTGGATTGATATTACGTAGCAACATAGCTGAAATATTTTTTTTCAATAGCAATTCATGTTGGAGAAATGTATTGAAATTCAGGGAATTTAAAAATTCAATAGGATATTGAATCTCTAATTCATTCAAATTACTAGATGTTTTACATATAGAGTCGGAGTTGTAATATATTTTTGTTTCATCTAGTAATAATTCAATTATTTTTTTATTTATTACATCAACGATTTCATTAGTAAGTGTTATTATAGCTCGTTTTTTTATATAGAAAGGATTAGTATATTCGCTTAAAAATGAATGGTATGCTTTTTCAATAATTTGATATATTGGATCAATGTAATTTTTAATAAGAATATTATATGGAATTTGAATCCAATTAGTTTCATTGTCTATTTAAATAATTTGTTTAACCGGCATTTTTCCATCACCGACTGATAATATTCATTCTGCAAATGTAGTTAGATTAGCGACATAATTTGTGTTGTTACAAAGATTTGACAAACACATATCATTTTTTAATTTATAAATTTTTAAAAATTTTCCATAAAGGTGATCTAGTTAGTGATGCATTAATAATATATTCTTTACTTTCGTTAATAATAACAGATAAAATTTATTTACAATCACCTTCTAATAACATTATTTTACCTTCAAAAAGGTTTATTATCACTTTCATTATTTTCATTGTGTAAAATATCTCTAAGTGTTCTATCCAAGGCTTCGAAGCAGTGTCGGTGGCTCATCGGAGCTTCATCCCAAATGATTAAAGATGTTTATTCCACTAATTTTGCTAGTTGAGTACCTTTTTTTATGTCACATGTTGAATATTCAGTTAGATTGATTGGTATTTCAAATCTAGAATATGTTGTTCTACCACGAGATAATAAAAAAGAGCTTATATGTCTGATGAAGCTACAACCAAAACAATTTTTGCATTTGATCTAAGATGGAATATTATCACTTCATATAAGTAAATTTTACTAGTTCCCCCATGGCCATAAACAAAGAACAACTGCTCTATATTATTTTCTACAGCTGAAATAACATCATGATAAATTAGTTGTTGTTCGACATTAAGGGTTTTGACCATGCAATCATGTTCGCTTTGCAACTGGACAATATTATAACTTAATTATTCAACTAATAATCTATTAGTATTATCATCAATAAACATTATATCTGGTAAAGGTAAGTCATAATCTAATAATGAGCATGAATTGCGGTTAAAAATCTTTTCA
Organism: Triadica sebifera; assembly: GCA_023653625.1. Classification (NCBI taxonomy): domain Eukaryota; kingdom Viridiplantae; phylum Streptophyta; class Magnoliopsida; order Malpighiales; family Euphorbiaceae; genus Triadica; species Triadica sebifera. Next base: position 23,645,742 of record CM042905.1, on the reverse strand, counting down.
ATTTCAAGTAGAACATGATTTTTAAGGTATCTTTCTGGGATATTGTGGGGTGGAATCTGAAGTGTTCTTTGTAATTTCCATTTAATGTCGTCACAAAAATATTTTCAAAATTTTAGAAATAAATTAATCGGTTGACTAACTTCACAAAATAGTATAAGAATTGTAAATAAATGATGAAATTGGAAAGATGATGCAAATGTAATGGCTTCTTCCAGTGCACTAATTCATTCTTGATCATTCTCAAGTAATCCATAAGCATGTAGATTGAAAAGTATCATGTACGATACCATCTATTGTTCTTATTTCTTCAAAATTTCTAGGTCCTCTAATGATATTTAATAATAATCTTAAATAATATAGTTTGCCTGAGTTAGGATGAACATAAGCTATCCTTCCTATACAATGACCTTATTTTCGTTTTGTCCATATTTTGTCTCTATTTTGCCAAACTCATTTTGTAGGAAATTCAAGTGAGCGTGCATCTTCATGTTAAGCGTTAGTATACATCCATTCAGTAAACATGGTTCATCTAAAATTAGAATTATTAATAATATATTCAAGATCTCGTGTAGGTTCAAATAAAACTATATTCATATATTGTAGATATATAACTAATTTTTCAACAGATGGTTCTTTTTATGATATAATGAAAATTCAAAAAGCCTCCAAGTAGATTCACATGGGAAAAGATATCAACAATCTAGAAAAGTTTTAATTTCATCAATTATTTGAGATTTATTGGAATAAAGTGATTATGCACAATGATCATAATTTTCAATGACAGTCAAATTCTATCTGATCCTGTATTAATATATTTAAATAAATACTTAACCATGGTCGACTTACAACAATATTCTATACAAATATGTACTTCATATTTACAAATTATTTCCTTATTATAAGAAACAATAAATCAATTGTCAATTTTTTCATTATTTTTTAGTATATAATTTTCATTATTACGACGTCTATAAATTGCAAAACCATTTTCATTAATAATTGTCTCTAGCTGATATTGTTTTGGATAATATTTTGAGCATTTATTATTTTTCATGCATGGATAAGAGGGATTAATAGATCCATAGGGCCCATGCACCATGAATTTAGAAACAATTTTATATGCTTCAGGTTCATTTTCTTTAAAAGGCAACTCAACTGATATTATTGAGTCTATATGAGATGGTGTAATAGGTTTATTATCTTTATGCAACCATACTAAGCAATGAATATAAGGCAACCCGTGCTTTTGAAATTCTACTGTATACAATAAAGCTATAACTGTGCCAAATTATTTGTATTTTTTGATATAATCAATCATATGATTAATTTTAACTTTGAATACACGACTAATAATATCAAGTATGTCTTCAGGTTTTTGTCCAGGAATATAATTAAGCATGCTTTGTATTTCATGCCATAAAAGATTACATGTAAATGTTATAAATAAGTCAGGATGACCATAAAATTTGCAAATTGTCAAAGTATTGTGATAATGTTCTAACATATATCGAGGACCACCAGTGTAACTTGAAGGTAATAATATTATTGATTTTCCTATATTAGTTGGATTTGTATCACTTTGTAGAATGGCATTTTGTATACCTATAGAAACTTCTGAATGCAATTCCTTTTGATTACGTCTAATAAAATCTAATATTTCTTCTTCAACACTCGAAAATGCATCTATTACATACTGTTGAAATAATATACCTCCTTTTAATAGAGTGTCACCTTCTAAATGACATTGTTCTAACTTCTTACTACTGTCATGGAGTTCATATTTAATATCGATCCTATATCCATCTTTGCCATATGGAAATAAAATTGGATATTGAAGTGCCATCATGCTAGGGTGCAAAGTTCTTATATGCTTAAATTTCCAGACTTATGCTCCACAATAATATGTCTATTCTTATCATATAATCCAAAGTCTCTTACTATTAAACTAGTTATTTCAGAACATGTTGGAGAGTTATATTGAATGTCATCTTCATTTCTTTTACCAATAATTTTCAACCTAACAGTAGTAAATTAGTGTTTTTAAACATATCTCTTACCATTCTAAATGATTTTGTTAATTCGTTAAATATATCAAACATTTTAATAAAACCATCAACAATTATTTCATTGATAGATACATTGGTGCCATTATTGAGTAAAGCATTGGTTCTATTACGTATTTCATTTTATGTCATAAACATACAGTTGTGCAAATTTAGGTTGTTCATTATCATTAGGCAATAAAGAGCCCATAAGATGGTGATTTTGTCCACATATTCTAAAAACGAAAGGGTCTGGCTTTTTGTTGATTTCATAATCAATTTTTCACTAGTTGAAGAAAAAATGAACATCGAGTTATAAATTTGTATATTTTCTCTAAATTTAGAAGCGATAGGACCACCGTCATGACTTAATAATTTATCTAAAAAATCAGGTGTTTGTTTCAATAATGGTAGTTTAATTTTTCCTTGCTTGCAACATAAAGTGTAAATGGATTTATTTTGTCTGACATTTTTTTAAGCATTCATCAAGCTAATACAAAGCATCATTTCTTCAACCTATTTTCTCTCAAGTTCTAGCCACAAATTCTTCCATGTTTCACCTGGTTTTTGAGGCAAATTGATCCCTTGCAAGTTTATTCTTGGTAAGTAATCAATTCTTATTGCTATAAGGTTGATTTGAGTTGTTAAGGTTCATTATTAGGCACTGATTTGCACCCCAATTTTGATATCAATAGAAATTGATTATGGAAAAGATTAAAACATATTGTTCCTTTATGTCTTATATTTATGGATATGAAAATATTTTTGCAAGATGTGGTGTATAGAATGAGATATCCTCTTCGTACTAAAACTGGTCCGGATGTGAACCCTAAGTAAGTTAGCTACTGTGTTTGTTAGTTTTGGATATGTTAAAACCAATATTGGAAGTACCTTAAAATGTAAAAGTTGTAGATATATGTGTTATGGATCTGTATACCACATTTCAGGTTCATAGATCTTGTAATGTTTGAGTTATGGTGAATGGATCCATGATTGTTCCATGATTTGAACTGCATACTGAGTGCCCTGTACAGGTCCAAAAATTTGTTTAATTATTTTGAGCTTCTTACATATCGATTCTGTAAATGATCAAAATAGGATAATTATAGGTATATGTCTTAGATAAATATTGGTACTAATTTCAGCTTAATATGTTATGTAAAGAATAAGTTATGGCCTTTGGAAGTCACACTGGTCCGGAAGCCAATTATATTCTGGACCAGTAAATTGTTTGTTATAATTTAAAGACCTTGGAGACATAATTGATAAAAGTTATAAACATGAAACATGTTCCATATAAGCCCATATAAGTGTCTGTAAATTTTTATTAAAATATAACGTATATATTATAAGTTATGATGAACCCAAATGAGTACCCTGAAACTGCCTAAGGGCAGAAAACAGGGCAGAAATCAGAACACATTTAGAAATTCCACCAAACATTGTATAGTGATAAAATTGGTCTGAAATTTTAATATGTTATATATAAATATGTTAATTTTAATTAAGAACAAGAATCAGATTAATTGGTTAAGTATAGAAAAATTTATAGTCAAAACAGTCCCATAAGGTCACACTACCTCATAGGAAAAATTTTAATTATTGATATGAATAATGTATATTAATTTGTTTAAGCCACATTAAGTTTCTCTAGTCATAAATTAACCAATTATATTTCAATATTAGGCTCAAGACAAGTTGGAGATATACAAGAAGGGGGTAGACAATAAGTTAAGGGTTGGAATCAAAGGAAAAATGTGAGTCTAATTATCAATTGAATTCTTTAGTGCATATGAATGTTGCTTGCTATGTGATTCATATGATTGTGATGATTTTTCATTGAAAATATGATGATGAATAATTTGTGACATTTGTGGTACATATAAGTTTGTGTACTTGTGGTATATTTGAGGTATATGTTTGACATATGATATATATACATGGTATATGTATAGTATATGCAAGGTATATGTGTTGACATATGAGGTATATATGTGGTATATGTATGGTATGTGTGTTGCATATGAAGTATATATGTGGTATATGTATGGTATATGTGTTGACATATGAGGTATATATGTGGTATATGTATGGTATATGTGATAAGATACAATGGTTGATGAATATGTAAGTACAAGTGCATATGCATAATGACTTAAAAGGCATTGTGACTAGTTAATCGATATTGCAAAGCAAAAGAAGAGGCCTATGGCCCAACAAATGTGCAAATGAAACAAATGATCAAGCTAGCTAGCAAATGCAAATGTTCACATGACAAATGTTCACATGGAAACCCGGGGCAATGTTCGTTTAACCTGGTCACAACAAAATAAAATGTATAAGCATAAGCATAAGTAAAGAGAAATTATTGAATACTTGATTTGATCTATATTTATATGTTATTGACTGATGAAATGGAGGATAAAGTATGTACTAATTATACTTGTTATTTGCTATTATGAAATGTTTTGTGCTTTAGAACTCATTTGATGGTTATTCTCACTAAGTCGCAACTCACCAAATTGCATCATTTTTCAGGTAGAGAAGATTAGTAGTTCATATTGAAGTGCAAATAAAAGTCATGGATCAAAGGTCACCGGCCGAGCCTCATCACTCTCTCTCCTTGCATTCCACATAAGCATAAGAATATATCATTTATATTTGGGGATTGAATACTTGCATATTTACTAACTATTTAAACATAATGTTTAAGTTATTAATATATGTGATGTTATAAGCTATAACTAAACCTTCCGTATTAATTGTGAAATTATTGTTGATAATATGAGATGAGTTAAAAAAAATTACTATCGCTGTAAACTTGAATTTTATTTAATCTTGTTTCATACAGGATAACAATATAAAATCAGTATATGCGGTATATAAATGTATAAGGTGTTACATTTTTGGTATTAGAGCAGGGATAGGTTCCAAGGGAACACGCATATGCATATAAGCATGATAACATATGCATAATATGTGTTGAACATTATGTAGTGACATAATTGCATTTATTTTAGGGTCATCATAAGACATGATTCACCAAGTAGAGAGAGGCCGGCTGAAATGCATCCTCATAAGGCATCGCCTCATTTGCATAGAGATCAACCAGTACTAGGAGCTAGGGCTCCTGCACGTGCATCACAATCATCACATGCCGAAGTACCTTATGAAAATGCAGAACATGAAGTGCATGGTCTTGCCATGTATAAGGAAAGACGATATGATAAGCTAAGAAAATAGGGTGCAGTTGATTTCTGGCTCGACTGATTCAGTTGAAGCAGAAACATGGCTTAAAAGGACACAGAGGGTATTGAATATGATGAGATGCACTCCAGAGGAGAAGTTTGATTATGTGGTATCTTTGCTTCAAGGCAATGCTTATGAATGGTGGGAGACAGTTCACGATAGTGATGCACAACCACCAGTTCTGACATGGAATGATTTCCTCCTGAAATTTTAGAACAATTACATGCCTGAGGCATATAAAGATGAGAAGAGAAAGGAATTCCTGAATCTAAAACAGGGAAACATTTTTGTTGCAGAGTATGGAGTACAGTTTAATAAACTTTCCCATTATGCCACCTTCATGGTCTCTACTGAAAGAGACAAATGCAGAAAGTTTGAAGAGGGCCTCAAGTATGAGATCAGAAATAGAATCACAATTACTGATCTTGATAGTTATACCAGACTCAGAGCTGCTGTAATTAGAGCTGAAAAGTTAATGAAAGAAGCTGGAGAACAACAAGTAAAAAGGGTGACATGAGAGTTTGCTGAAGAGTCTAATAGAGGATATGGAAAGAAAGCTAGATATATGCCGAGCCAGTCTGGCAACAGAAGTGGGTACTCCAGTTCTGGAGGTCGAGGTATGACTTTCTCTTACCCAGGCAGAGGACTACTTGTATTCATTATGGTAGGCAACACACCGGTGAATGTAGAAAGCTCACAGGAGCTTGTTATTTCTGTGGGTCCTTAGATTACATGTATAGAGATTGCCCAGAAAGAGTTAAATTAGCAGAAACCAGCAGAGACATAGGAGTATCTGAGACTACAATTGAAACACCAAGGGTTAACACTACCAGTGGGACGCATGTCAGAGGCAGAGGCAGGGGAAGAACTGGTGCAGTAAGCAGATGAGTGACCAGATCTGAGGGACAGAGTTCTAGACCCCTTCTACAGGCTAGGGTATTTACTATGACTAGGCAAGAGGCAGTTGATGCTCCTGAAGTGGTTACTAGTAATGTAACATCCGCTAATTTAGGCCCCGAGTCACACGTGTCGTGAAGTTGACGCGTTTGACCGATCGGAGTCTAAATTCGGATTTTTACAAAAGTTGATTAAGAAATGGCTAAATTAAATGATAAATGCCTAATTAAGTGATATTAAAGTTTAAATAAGTTAATTTACAGTAAAGGACTAAATTGCAAAATTTGATAAGTTTTGGGGTCAAATTGCAATTTACCAAAAAATTGGAGGATTAATGAGATTAATTGCTAATCAACATATTAATTTGGACACTTAAAATTGTGTTGGCCAGCCATGACACTAAAAGAAGAAGATCAATATTGATTAAGTGAAAAATTGGAAGAAAATGGTAAAATGGTGGGTCCCACATGAAGACTTTTTGGGTACCCTATATAAGACTCTTTTCTTGTTCTTCTTCTCTTCATTTTCTGCTCCTTTTCTCTATTTTATTTACCAGTCACGCTAGCTATATCCATTCTTCCATAGCTCACCTTGATTCTAGAGAGTGAAAGGAAGGGAAGAGAAGGGAAAGCGCAAGAAAAAGTGATATTTATGTTCCATAACTCTTAAGGAAACTGGAAAGAACAAGAAAGAGGAAGAAAAATCAAGTTTGGTAGAGAGAGAAAATCTCCAAAGCGGTGATCTAGTGAAGGAAAGTGTAAGGTAAGAAGTATCTCTTCTTCTTCTTCATCTTTTCTAAAGGGAGTTTGAATTTTGAGCTCATTCAAGACTTATGAGGAAGGAGAGAGAAACTAGGGTTTTGAGAGAGAAAAAGAGAGCTTAGAGTCTTGAGAAAATCATATGGAAATAATGATTTATGATGTTGTAGGAGTTCCAAATGACAAGGAACAAGCTCTAAGGAGCAAAGGAAAAGAGAAAGCTACCTAAAAGAGTGAAGCAGAAAGATTAAGGTTTGTGCATAACTTAAGGCAATAGCCTATTTTGTTTGAAATAATGCATGCTGAAGTTGACTTTAGATAAATGCAATTTCAAGAATGATGATGATTATGGCATGAAACTATAGAATTAGACATGTATGAATGAGATCCTTGTGTGATAATGAATTAATGATGCATGTTAGAGAATATTGTATGATCAAGGCATTTACATGTATTGAAAAGTAATAAGTTGAGTAAAGAACCTTAGAAATGCATGAAATAGAATTTGGTATGATTTGGATGATGTTAGAATGAATGAAATGTGAATATGCAGAGTTTCTACTGAAAGTCACGAGTGTGACTATTTAGTCACGGGCGTGAACTTGAGGGTTCACGGTTGTGACTGATTGTGTCACGGTTGTGAATTTATGGGTGGAAATGGTACTATTCATTCCAGAAGCGTTCACGGGTTGGAATCACGGAAGTGAACTTATTCATGGGCGTGAATGAGTAATCACGATCGTGAATGCTTTTGGGCGATTCATTCCAGTAGCGTTCACGGCTTGGGATTACGGGCGTGAACTAATTCACGGGCGTGAAATTAGTAATCACGACCGTGAATGCTCTGTATTGTGATTATGAATGTGGTTATCTAATGAAGAATTCAGGTAAGTAAGTGAAAGTTATTGTCTATCCAATGAAATAAGAATGATATGGATATATGTATATGTATATATATATATATTGATGTGAGAATGTGATATGTTGTGATATAGAAAAATGAATTGATGTAGAAAAATGAATTTTCATAGATGTATATGAAATTTGATGCAGATAAACATGAGAATATTGATGAATCTAGTAAATGAATGAAAAGATATATGATTATGACTATATGTTTGCAAAACAAGAAAATTGAGATGTTGATAAATATGAGATATTGATGTGTGGAAAATTGAGAATAATGATTGATGTAAAAATATAAAGAAGCCCATTACTCTACTTGCGGACTAGAATCAGGATAGATGACATGTCATTAAGGGGGCGAATGGTACCGTACTATACCTCAACCAATGTAGCTTAAGCTCGGAGAGCGCCATTGGTCTGGGATGCTAGGTCAGTGTGGCTTAAGCTCTGGGAGCGCTACTGACTTGAGAAGCTCTGATGAGCACATATAAATGAGGACAAGGTGGCTTAAGCTCGGAGAGCGCCCTTGGTCCGGTTATTCATCTATGATGAAATTATACTCAATCAATGTGGCTTAAGCTCGGAGAGTGCCATTGATTTGAGAAGCTCTTATGAGCCAGATAGTGGACAGGGTGGCTTAAGCTTAGAGAGCACTCTTGATCCATAACCCGTATCCAGTCAGTCCAAAAATTTAGAGTGATGTGGGCAAGATAATGAGGATATGTTGGAAAAATAAGAAAAGAAAAGAATCAGAAAATGATGATGATATGAGATTGAGATGAAATGATAAAGAGATTTACAGAATAATTTGCCATTAAAGATAAATGAAAATAACATTGTCTATATGAGCATGACATTCATACTTGTATGAAATAGGAATATGTTGATAGTCATGCATGCAAACATTTTTATGCACAAAATGATATTTGTTAATGCTTGTTGTATGATATAGTATATTGCCTTATTTATATGCACCACTAAGCTTAGAGCTTAGCGTGGAGTTTAATTTCCACGCAGATATAGAAAGGTAGCTGAAGACGTTAGATAAAGCAAGCGGTGATCCCATTCAAGTAAAGCAGCCGAAATCTTGAGAAAGTGGGTTACAAGTTTTGAAACTTTTGTATTTGACTTTTATATTAAAGAAATGTTTGAGTTTGTAAAACTTGCTTTTAAAGTTTGTTAAGAATTCCGCTGATGTTATAAATTACTATTTTATGTAAATAAATTGTACTATGATTTTGTTTATATCCATATATACATGAATATAAAAAAAATATAGCGAATTGAAGAAGTAAGAAAGACAGGTAGCAGCGTTCCCTCATCCGGGCACGTGTTGCGGTTTGAGTGGGGAGGCGGTGCCGCCACAGGTAATATTTACATTTATGATATACTGGCATTTGCACTGATTGACCCAGGATCCACACATTCATTTATATCATCACATATGGCATCCAAACTGCATCAAAAACATGAGTCATTGGGATTTGATATAAATGTGAGTACTCCACTGGGAGCAGTAGTAGTTGTGAATGAGATATGTCGTGACTGTTCGATATTCATTGATAAAGTTGAATTGAAAGCTAATTTGATCTTATTATCATTGCATGAATTTGATGTAATATTGGGAATGGACTGGTTAACTAAACACCATGCCATAGTGAATTGTTTTTCTAAGGAGGTAATTTTAAAGTCCTCTGATAAACAAAGGATTGTGTTTAAAGGAGAAAAGAAGTTGGTACCTGAATATTTGATTTCAGCAGTTAAAGCTTTTAAGATGGTGAAAAGAGGGTGTGAGGCTTTCTTAGCCTATGTGATAGACACAAGAACTCAGGATATTATGTTAGAGAATATTCCAGTAGTGTGTGAGTTCCCAGATGTATTTTCAGAGGATTTGCCTGGATTGCCACCAGATAGAGAGATAGAATTTACTAGAGATTTGGTGCCTGGGTCGCACCTATTTCTATATCTCCTTACAGGATGGCACCGATTGAGTTAAAGGAACTTAAAACTCAATTGCAAGAGTTACTTGATAAGGGATACATTCGACCTAGCGTATCACCTTGGGGAGCCCCAGTGTTGTTTATAAAAAAAGAAAGATGGAACGATGAGATTGTATATAGACTATAGACAACTTAATAGAGTGACAATGAAGAATAAGTATCCTTTACCTAGAATTGATGACTTGTTTAATCAGTTACATGGAGCTTAAGTATTTTCTAAGATTGATCTGAAATCGGGTTATTATCAGCTTAAGATAGCTAAGGTAGATATTCCTAAAACTGCATTTCGTACTAGATATGGCCATTATGAATTTCTAGTCATGCCATTTGGATTAACCAATACACCAGCTGCTTTTATGGCTTTGATGAATAAGGTATTTCAGCCTTATCTGGATAATTTTGTTATTATCTTCATAGATGACATTCTGGTGTACTCTAAAAGTAAAGAGGAACATGAGATGCATTTAAGAACAGTGTTGTAGACTCTGCAGGAGAAACAATTGTATGCAAAGTTTAGTAAGTGTGAATTCTGGCTTGATTATGTTGTGTTTCTTGGACATATAGTATCGGGAAAAGGCATAGAGGTTGACCCAAATAAAGTTATGGCCATAGTGAGTTGGGAAGCGCCCAAGAATGTGTCAGAATTGCATAGTTTTTTGGGTTTAGTCGGATACTACCGTAGATTTGTTGATATTGATTACTAGCCCTTTGACCAAATTGTTGAGAAAGAATGTGTCTTTCAAGTGGACTCCTGAATGTCAAAGGAGTTTCGATGAACTAAAACACAGGCTAACCTTAGCACCAGTGTTAACCATCCCTACAGGTACAGGTGGGTTTACAGTATATAGTGATGCTTCTCACCAAGGCTTGGGATGTGTGTTGATGCAACATGGTAAGGTGATAGCTAATGCATCAAGACAACTGAGACCACATGAAATCTCATATCCAGTGCATGATTTAGAATTGGCTGCAGTTGTATTTGCATTGAAGATTTGGAGGCATTATTTATATGGTGAGACATTCCAGATCTTCACAGACCATAAAAGCTTGGGTTACTTGATGACACAGAAAGAGTTAAACATGAGACAAAGATGATGGTTAGAACTGTTGAAAGATTATGATTGTACAATTGAATACCATCCAGGGAAAGCCAATGTGGTAGCAAATGCATTGAGTAGGAAGGCCAGTAGCAGTGTAGCTCACTTGCAAGCATCCTTTTTTCCATATCTGATTCAATTACAGTCCATGAATGTTCAATTGAATATGCATGATGGTGGATCATTGATTGCTGTTCTTCATGTCAGATCTATATTGAAGGATAGGATCAAAGTTGCACAGAGTAAAGATCCTAAATTGGGTGAGAAAATTGAATTAGTAAGGCAGGAAAACAGTAAAGATTTTCAATTGCAAGACAATACACTGATGTTAAAGTCACGCATATGTGTTCCAAACACTGAGAACTTATGTCAGGAAATAATGGAAGAGGCACACAATGCACCCTATGCAATGCACTCAGGGATGACAAAGATGTATCACAGCTTAAGACCTCATTACTGGTGGCCAAGAATGAAGAAAGACATAGCAGAATATGTTTCCAATTGCTTAGCATGTCAGCAGATTAAGATAGAACACCGGACACCAGTTGGTAAACTACATCCTTTACCAGTGCCAGAATGGAAATGGGAAAAGATAACGATGGATTTGTTTATGGATTGCCTAGAACTCCACGGAAAAATGATGCAATATGGGTAATTATTGATAAGTTAACCAAGTCAGCACATTTTCTACCTATCAGATAGGGGTGTACACTTGAGAGTTTGGCCAAATTATATGTGAATGAGATAGTCAGATTGCATGACATTCCAGTATCCATTGTGTATGATAGAGATCCACGGTTTACTTCACATTTTTGGGTGAGTTTACATAATGCATTGGGAACAAAATTGAATTCCAGTACTGCATTCCACCCACAGACTGATGGACAATCAGAGAGAACTATACAAATATTAGAAGAAATGCTTAGAGCATGTGCTATGGAATTCAATGGAGCTTGGGATGAGTATATAGAATTGGTGGATTTTGCATACAATAACCTATATCATAGCAGTATTCAGATGGCTCCATATGAGGCATTGTATGGCAGAAAGTGCATAAGCCCTATCATTTGGGATGAAGAAGGTACACGTGCATTAGAAGGACCAGAGATAGTACAAGATACAGTGGATAAAATCAAGGTTGTCAAGATTAAGCTAAAGGCAGCATAGGACAGACAAAAGTTATGTTGATCAACATAGAAGGGAGATGGAATACGAGTTGGGTGAAAAGGTATCTCTACGAGTATCTCCATGGAAAGGAGTAATCCGATTTGGCAAGAAAGGTAAATTGAGCCCAAGATACATAGGGACTTACGAAATTCTTGAGAAAGTTGCTCCACTGACATACAGATTGGCTTTACCACCAGATATAACTCAGATTCATAATGTGTTTCATGTGAGCATGCTTAGAAGATACAGGTCAGATCCTACACATGTACTCAAAAATCAAGCCATTGAGATTGCAAATGACATGAGTTATGTTGAAGAACCAGTGGAAATCATCGGATACAAGACTAAACAGTTGAGAAACCGAGAAATACCTTTAGTTAAGGTATTATGGAGAAATCATTCACGAGAAGAGGCAACATGGGAAACAGAAGAAAATTTGAAAAAGCAATATCCACACCTATTTCCAGGTATTAAATTTCGAGGACGAAATTTAACATCCATGAATTTTCCCATATGTATTTCTATAACATCTCATTTGCACATATACATTTTGCATATATATAAATACATATCACTTGAACACATGCATAATATGCATTTTTATTTAAATATATTCATGACATACAATTAGTTTATTTTCAAATATTTTACAATTGTATAGAAATGTATATGTCTGTTTTATAATATAGATGAAAATGACATGAAATTAATATTTAAGTGAATAAAGAGACTAAATTGAATTAATAAAAATTTGACATAATTAATTTAATTAAGTTAAAATAAGTGATTAAATTATATATATATATTTATTATTGGTTAGTAAAATTGGGTAAATGTATATATGTATACATGAATGTATGTATATGTATATATGTATGTAAGATGATAATAAAAATAATAATAATAATAATAAAAATTAAAAAAAAAAGCATACAGCAAAAGAAAAATAAAAAATAAATGGGGGTAGGTGGCTTTTAACCTATTAGGCTACCATTATCTTCCTTTTCTTTCCTTATCTTCTTCTTCTTTTTTGCTTCATTTCTTCAACCTATTTTCTCTCAAGTTCCAGCCACCAATTCTTCCTTGTTTCACTTGGTTTTTGAGGCAAATTGATCCCTTACAAGTTTGTTCTTGGTAAGTAATCAATTCTTATTGCTATAAGGTTGATTTGAGTTGCTAAGGTTCATTATTAGGCACTGATTTGCACCCCAATTTTGATATCAATAGAAATTTATTCTAGAAAAGACTAAAACATAAACATTGTTCCTTTATGTCTTAGATTTATGGATATATAAATAGTTTTGCAAGATGTGGTATATAGAATGAGATATCCTTTTCGTACTAAAACTGGTCCAGATGTGAACCCTAAGTAAGTTAGCTACTGTGTTTGTTAATTTTGGATATGTTAAAACCAATATTGGAAGTACCTCAAAACATAAAAGTTGTAGATATATGTGTTATGGATCTGTATACCAAATTTTAGGTTCATAGGTCTTGTAATGTTTGAGTTATGGTGAATGGAACCATGACTGTTCCATGATTTGAATTGCATACTGAGTGCCCTGTACAAGTCCATAAACTTTTTTAATTATTTTAAGCTTCTTACATATCGATTCTATAAATGATCAAAACAGGAAAGTTATAGGTATATGTCTTAGATAAATATTGGTACTAATTTCAGCTTAATATGTTATGTAAAGAATAAGTTATGGTTTTTGGAAGTCATACTGGTCCGGAAGCCAATTCTATTCTGGATCAGTAAATTGTTTGTTATAATTTGAAGACCTTAGAGACATAATTGATAAAAGTTGTAATATAAAAATTTTTTCCTTTGCTGCTTAGAGCTTGTTCCTTATCACTTAGAACTCCTACAACATCATAAATCATTACTATCATCTGATTTTCTCAAGACCCTAAACTCTCTTATTCTCTTTCAAAACCCTAGTTTCTCTCTCTTTCCATATAAGTCTTGGATGAGCTCAAAATTCGAAGTTTCTTTAAGAAGAGATGATGAAGAAGAAGAAGAGATGCTTCTTACCTTGCACTTTTCTTCACTAAATCACTACTTTGGAGATTTTATCTCTCCAACAAACTTGATTCTTCTTCCTCTTTCTTGCTCTTTCTTGCTCTTTCTAGCTTCTTTAAGAGTTATGGACCATGAAGATCACTTGTTCTTGCTCTTTCCCTTCTTTTCCTTTCCTTTCTCTCTCTAGAAATCAAGATTGGCTATGGAGGAGATGGGGCTGGCGGAACTGGTAGAAAAGAGAGAGAAGAAGGCAGAAAATGAAGAGAAAAAGAAGAAGAAAAGAAGGCATTAAATAGGGTACCCATAAGTCTTCATGTGGGACCCACCATTTTGACCATTTCTTGACATTAGGCTTAATGAACCCATTAATTTCATTCTTCTACGACGGTATGAACACGATACCAAGGCAAACCCATGGAAATACCCCTTTATTCATGAAAAATAGACACTATGCATTGAGTGGCTGGCCAAACCTATCAAAATGTCCCCAAAATCAATATGTTGAATAACAATTAATCTCATTAATCCTCAAATTTTTGGTAAATTGCAATTTGACCCCAAAACTTATCAAATTTTGCAATTTAGTCATTTACTGTAAATCAACTTCTTTAAACTTTATAATCACTTAATTAGGTATTTATAATTTAATTTATCCATTACTTGATCAATTTTTGTAAAAATCCGAATTTAGACTCCGATTGGTCAAACGCGTCAATTTCGTGACACATGCGACTCGAGGCCTAAATTAGCGGATATTACATTTAGAGTTGATTTTTATCTAGAATCTGATCAGAAAATCTAGTAACAAATTGCGAAGATCTTTCAGTAGGAGTAATCGTTCCCTTTGAAATATAATGACCAAGAAAACAAAATTTTATTTGAAAAAAAAATATCTTGATTTGGAAACAACTAAACAATTTTTCTTGATAATGTAGAAAAAAGTTTTATCAATTATAACTTTTATATTGAAGTGCATATAAAAGTCATGGATCAAAGGTCACCGGCCAAGCCTCGTCACTCTCTCTCCTTGCATTCCACATAAGCATAAGAACATATCATTTATATTTGGGGATTGAATACTTGCATATTTACTAACTTTTTAAACGTAATGTTTAAGTTATTAATATATGTGATGTTATAAGCTATAATTAAAACTTTTGTATTAATTGTGAAATTATTGCTGATAATATGAGATGAATTAAAAAAAATTACTATCGCTGTAAACTTGAATTTTATTTAATCTTGTTCCATACAGAATAACAATATAAAATCAGTATATGCGGTATATAGATGTATAAGGTGTTACATAATTATTTAGAGCTGAAATGCAATTATAAAATAACATTTATATAAAAAGTCTAAGTGTATGAGATAGTATTTTTTTTAAAAAAAATTACAATTGAAGGAAACATACTTGTCTTGAAAAGGTTGATATGTAGAATTGTATAATTACGCGCAACAATTGTAAAGATACATATTAAATAGATTTAACATCAATCTGCAATAAATAAATCACACAATATAACTATATAGTATAAATGAAGTTTTAAAAAATATTATAAGAAATTTGATAAAACATATAAATAT
This sequence comes from Triadica sebifera, assembly GCA_023653625.1. NCBI lineage: Eukaryota > Viridiplantae > Streptophyta > Magnoliopsida > Malpighiales > Euphorbiaceae > Triadica > Triadica sebifera. The sequence goes on along the minus strand of CM042905.1, from coordinate 23,630,013 downwards.
CGATTAAGTATTTCAAAAAATATTAAACAAATTAATTGTATTTTTAACAAATTCAAAGAAAATTATAATTTCAATTAGATAGGAAAAAATATAATTATTTTTATGTAATAAAAAACATTACTGGGCATTTTCATTATTATAATTATTATAAAAAATAAATAAAAGATGAAGTAGCAAACTTGATGATTAACACAAATAATTTGGCTACTTTGTCTATTAAAATCATAAATATATAAACATGCAACATGATATTTTATTATCTTTATTCTATTTGAAAAACTTAATATTCAAATATATAATTGTAACAATTTCAAAAGAATAATTACTTAGAAAGATAAATTGGATGATCAACCTTCTATTATTATTATTATTATTATTATTATTATTATTATTATTATTATTATTATTATTATTATTATTATTATTATTACAGTTTAGAATCTTTACATCAATGCCACGTTATTAAATCACTTTCGTCCATAAAAAAAGCTACATAAATCTTAAATAGAAACCGTGGTTTAAATTGCCAAATATAAAACCATTGTAATCCATTTAGTCCATATTAGTAAGGGTCTTGAATCTTGATTAAAGAGATATAATGTTATTGTTGGATTTTAATTTTTGTTTTCCTCTTAGAATTTTTTCAAAATTCATGGCTTTTGATGCTCCACTTCTGATTCTCATCATATGTTAAGGATTCGAAATTCAATTATTTATATTTTTTTATATAAAAAAGTCTCAATTGTTTAATGCATTGGAATGGATATTTTTAGGATCTGTACATTTTTATGTCAAATCATTGATGCGAACTTTCTAGGTTGGATATTTCAGAATTTGGAATCAAATTTATGAGCAATTCAATATAACTTATTATTTCTGCATTAATGTATAAGCTTAATTAATTATATTCACTTCTGACAGAAAATCTCAATTCATGTAAATAATTAGCACATGTTACTTAATCCAACCATATGTACAAAAAAAATGTTTTATAACATTCATATATCGTATTTTCAATCTTAGTTAAACTCCCACCAATAAAACTACAACAATTCATGTGAATTTGAATTATGATAAATTAACACTAAGTGCTAATTGTTTTTTTACTAAATATATCAAAGTATAATTATCATCCATATATATAATAGAATAGTAAAGTAATAAAATGACATATGGGTAATACATAACCATAATATACTATACATAGAAATAAAAACAAAAATATTGTTTTACTTATATTGGTAGTTGAATTGCTTTTACATTACCCTATCTATTAACAGGAAGAAGAAAAAAAACATTTGACACTAAGTCAAATTACATAAGACCTACAAAACAAAAAGTTTCATCCCAAAATTGACATAATGCACTGCAATAAACCAAAAAACAACACCTATTTTAGTTACACCAACAAAAAAAGTAATTATTTATAGTGCATTGAGTGAAAGCTCAAACCAAATGAACAACTCTTCCAAAGACAAACTTCATTTTCTTGAAAACCTTCACCAATTTCCCATATTTCCTATCTAGTGACACATACTCACCAGCTAGTCTATCATAAGCAAACTTTAATGCATTTATGTCATTGTTTTCAGGATATTCAGAACTCAACTTATACATCATCATATCCCTATAATTATAATCTAAAATATCTAGCACATAATATACCCTTAAATGATCAATGACAGTTAAGATCGCAATATTTTTTACTTCATCAATACATTCAAAACTAACACTGACTGAAAAAGAAACAAATCAATTCTGGTCACCATCTTCATACACATAATAAACATTACATGTGTAGACCTCATCAATAGAATGCATTTCGTATGTAGGAGATGACATACCTAGGTGGGCCAAGATAGCATCCAAAGTTGGTGACAAAGGGACACAAATGGACATCTAACACAGAAAACACATTGGAGAAAATATTTTTTAGCTAATATTAATAAAATAATAGTCATAACAACAACATCAAAGCAAAACTCATAATCTGCCTATATTTTTAGATCAAAGGTATAACAAACTTTCATTAAAAGAGTGATGTTAACACGTGCAAAGCAACATAAATAAGATTCAACCACAAACTAACATAAATTTTGGAAATAAAACAGAAAAATCTAACCCTAGAACATATTTTCTATGCGATAATCAAAAGAAGTAAAATAAAAACAAACTCTTAAATATAGATAATGGGTGTCAACAATTTTTGTTGTTATGATTATTTCTTTATAATTATTTGCTAATTGAAATATCATACTGAAAAAAAAGAATGAAGACTACCTTTAGGTTATAAGTCAAGAAAGAAGCTTAAGGTGTGTTAATGCAGAATACAACATAGAAGAGGTTTGCTATTTATAGGGAAGGTGGCTAAACTGGATTCTCTATTGGTTGACCTACTAAATGTAACTAAATTTCACAAACTAAACTAAAAATAATAAACATAATCCTAAACAAACCATTGAAGTTCCAAACAAACTAATTAATGAAATAAGCTTACGTAAGAAGGTAGGTAAATCAAGGAATAAAATATCATAAATTCAACAAAACATATTTAGTTTATGAAAAAAATCTCAAGCTGGGTATATAGCCAACACATGTTATCTAATCACACTAGAAATGTCATATCTGAGTACACAAACGGTGCATGTAGAAATTGCATACAGAGACATCACAATCTCAATCTTAACCTATTAATAAACCACAGTTAGGTTATCCTACTCAACAAGTAATGATCAAAATCAGCTAGTAATCATTAAGAGGACTTTCAATAAATTTTGGAAAAGATCCTTTATGGCCAAAATACACATAATCTATAATTAATTATTTCTTTATTACATTAAAAAGAAAGAAATTCGAAAAGGAAAAAAGCATAAAAATGGGTAATCCTATAAAAGATAATGTGAATTAATGTCTGACCTTTAAAGACTTGGAAGATATAAATATAAGCCCAATTATGATTTTTAAAGAATATGCATATAAGACCCATGTAAAGAATTTGCATATAAGGCCCATATAATAATCCAACCAACTTTAAAAAAGTTAAAACATAATCCACAACACAATACATGCACTTTTGGTTTAAAATAATACATGCCCTCTACTGACTAACCTACCCATTATCAAACTCACATGCCCAACCGAACACGCAACACAAACACTTATGATCCAAATAATACAATCGGCCTAATATAATACCAAAAACAAACAAAATAGATGCTAACAGATTTGTACATCATATTTTGCCCAATCAGATTTAACAAATAGAAAAACATAAAAAGTTTATAGCCTAAGTAGATCAATATTTTCAAATTGTTAAAATCACAAGAATGCAAAAAAATTTTGAAAAAAATCACTAATTTCAAAAGTTAACTCATCAATAAGAAGCCACAAATAAAAAACACACAATAATATATTAAAAAAATGGAGAACACATAACATAAAAAAAGAAACATAAATAAAAATCATAGAAAAAAAACTACATTAAAAAAAAAAACACACACCAATCACATGGACACATGTAAATAAAGGAAAATTTTAACTAACCATCTCAAATGAAGTAACCAGAACTTTGAAGACCCCTGATATAGTGAAGGGGCAATGAAATTGACTATGGCTGCGAAGGGGAGGAACGACAGAGTCAACAGCTGTCAAGAACCGTGGGCAGTATAAGACATCTTCGGTAGATCTAGTGAAACACAGTGGTCCACTATGTTAGAGAATGTTGAAGATGCTGAGGATGCCGAAACACCACACAAAACAATCAGCAATGAAGAGATTTGGCAGATGAAGAAAAATGTTGAATAGAAAATTGGAAAAATAGACAAAGGGGTTAGTTTTGGAAAATGCAAGTGCTAGACAATAGGGGAAGATGGTTGATCTGTGGAAGATGGGTGGGGGACGACATAGACTGCAGGATGTGATATTGTTGCCCAGAAAATGAACCAAGAAAGGGGTTGAATTGGTTATGAAATAAAAATTTCTTAACTTTAAGTGCGGAATAAAATTAAATAGAGTAGGGAAGGAAAGATATCACACACAAGATTTATAGAGGTTCGGGTATTAATAAAACCTACACCTCTCCCCAATCTCAATTGGGTGTTTTACTAACACATTAAATGTTATAATGGAATTTTACAAGCTCACTCTCAATTATGGTGTTTCTCTTAATGGCTAACACCTAACCCAGAAAATCCCTTTATTTTAATGGCTCACACAATAAACTAATTTCTTATGTTTTATGGCTCACACAATAAACCTTTACAAGTGTTTCAATCTTAACCCAATATACCCAAACTCACTTGAGTAATTGTTTACAATGAAAACACTCACTAACCTACAATACTAAAAAATTATGAGCAATTAGGTTTTTACAAAGAATAAAAGTTTTGCTAAAAATTAGTTAATGCACAAGGCTACAACAAGATTAAAGATTCAAAGTAATTGTTGTTCTCTTATTTAGGATTCATAAATGACTTGCATTTATACATCCTCTGCAAATTATAGTCGTTTAGGTGTATTTAATGCGAAAATAGGTGTTGAACCAACTCTTAACTTTGCGCTTGGCATGTTTCTCTGTCCTCATTCACGGGCATGAATATATGTGTCATGGTTGTGAATGTTCTTCCAAGTCGTGGTCCAAGTGGTGACTCTGGCCGTGAAGCTCTCTGGAAGAATTTGAAGTGTTTGATCACAAGCGTGACTTTATACTTTTCACGGGCATGAATATTCTTCCAAGTCGTGGTCTAAGTGGTGACACTGGCTGTGAAACTCTTTTGAAGAATTTGACATGTTATCTCACAGGCGTGAATATTCTTCCAAGCCGTGGTCCAAGTGGTGACACTGGCCGTGAAACTCTCTAGAAGAATTTGACATGTTATCTCATGGGCGTGACTCTCTTTCACGAGTGTGACTGATTTGATCATTCACGGTTGGTATGATCCTTCATGGCCGTGAACTTTGAATGGTGTAAAGTTGGTGCTAAACTATATTTACGAGCGTGACATAAGTAGTCATGGGCGTGACTTTGCTATTTCTTCTGATTTTGATCTTCAAAAGTTGTCTTTCATTCTTGCATCATATTCTATTCAAGATATATCATGTTCAACATACTTAGAACACAAGCATTGTTAAATACATTATTGCTATTTTATTTGTTAGCATCAAAATAACATAAATACCCCTCAAGGTTCATTAATCCCCCCTTTTTGATGGTGACAAATAATCTAGCAATATGTGTTTTTGAGAAGTCTCCCCCTCAAAAGATGCTTAAAACAAAGTAATAGGATGCAAGAATTAAAAGATGTATAGCATGGTTCTTTGCTAACTGTTAGGTATATGCAAGGTATATCCTAAGTATATCAAAGTTATTTCCTAACTAGTTATATGCAAGGTATATGTGAGGTATATGTTACACATAAAAAAAATTTACATATTCAATCCATACATTGCATAATAACATATATCTATTAACCACATCCATACATTTCATAATAACATATATCTATTAACCACACATTTGCATATATTGCTAGGTTCTCCCCCTTTTGTCATCAACAAAAAAAATGAATTGATAATAAGATAATTGCATTAAAGAAGGATAAGGATTACAAAGTTAAAAAAAATCAAGTAAAGTCCTATAACATTAAAAATAAATCTACTACATGGAAACTAGGACTCTAATTAGACTTCAAGCCTGACAAACCATCCCTAAAGCATGCTACCTCTGCCTTGAAGCTATCCATTCGAGATTCCATGAAATCTTTGAGGTTTTCCAACCTCTCATCAATGGACGTTTGCATTAAGTCAAAGCGAGGTGCTAATAGATCAGCAACCTGCTGCACCAAGCTGGGTGTGGTAGAAGCCGATGATTGACCAACCTCTTGCTCAACCTCTGGTGTCACTGTTTCGACTCGGGCTTATTTTCATTGCTAGATACCTTGGAGGCCAGCTTTGAAATCATCAGTGTCCTAGTCTTCCCAATTAATTTCATCAGATGGAGTGGTGAAATGGTAGGAGACATTATTTTCATAAATAATACAGACTGCTGCTCCCATCTTTATGAAGGACTCGACATCTAGCCGGTCTCGAGGATGTGTTGGAATAAGATTATAATTATGCTTATCTAGTTTTAGATATCCAAGTTCAATGGCAAGATGAGTCACATACCCACAAATCAAGATGTATCCCGATGGCTTTGTTGCAATTGAAAGAAGATGATTTGCAAACCAGCGAGACAAAGCTACGGTTAGACCTCTTCGTGCCATTTCCAATAGAAAGAGCTCCGATTTTTTGATTTGGCATCTCAGAACATGGAATTTCTTCCTTATGCCCTTAGATGAGTCGGGTTCCATTGTGATAATTTTGGAACAGGGATTTGGAGAATGATTTTCAAACTAAGGATTTGAGAACAAACCTAGAGATGTTGAGATTCTTCAAAGACAAAGTGGTTTGGAAGAATTAATAGATGAATATGAATATGAGGAGGCCGAATTTTGTGAGAAATATTGAATGAGAGCTTTAATTGAGAGAATTTTTAAAGTTGGAAATGAGAAAAAGGGTAGAAATCATGTTTTATAGTCGATAGATTCATGGTCGTGAATTGTCGATCATGGGGGTGAATAGTCATGGTCACGGTTTGTTGAAGAGGCATTATAGTCATGATAAAGGATACAAATCAATTCACAATCGTGACATTAAATAGTCATGGGTGTTACTTATGAATTTCATGGCGGTGACAAAAAGAGTCACGGTCGTGAAGAGCAATCTTCACTACTTCTGACCATGAGGCAACGCGTAAAACAAAGCGTAAACAGTTATGTAATTATTTGTTGTTTATGTTCACAGTCGTGAATAAGTGTCACAGTCGTGAATAAAGAGTTTCACAGGAGTGAATGAAAAGAGTCATGGGAGTGAAACATAGTCTTCACAACCTCCAACCGTGAAGGATGTCGTGAACAAAAGTGTGAAAGATACTGAAGATTTTTGCGATTAGGATCACGGCTGTGAATATATGTCACGGGTGTGAATTATCTCAAATCTCAATTAATAAAACTAAGTCTAAAATAAAACTAAAAGATTTCTAAGATGCTTCTATGCCTTAGAACATATGTTCCCATCAAGTTAACCACTTCATACCTTAAACATTAGTCAATGAAAGGGCATCATATGAAGAAAATTAACACTCAAGGTTGACAAATTGACAATCATACTTAAGATAAGGTTGATCCATCAAGGATACCAAGCTCTCTTCTTATGAAGAAAAACCTTTCTTCATTAAGAGATTTGGTGAAAATATCTGTCAATTAATTGTTTGTATTGATAAATTCTAATACAACATCTCCATATTGAACATGATCTATAAGAAAATGATGTCTTATCTTAATATGCTTACTTCTAGAGTGTTGAATAGGATTCTTATAGGTTTATGACACTTGTATTGTCACATTTGATGGGTATATGGTCAAAATTATGACCATAATCCTTAAGTTTTTGTCTCATCCATAGGATTTGAGTGCAACAACATCCTGCTACCACATATTCCGCTTCAGCTATAGAAAGGGCAACCAAAACTTGTTTCTTGCTAAACTAAGAGACTAAGCATTCACTAATAAAGTGACAAATGCCTTAAGTACTCTTTCTATCCAAAAGACTGTCGGCATAGTCTGCATCTGAATATCCTATAACATGAAAGGATGAATTTTTAAAATACCATAAGCCTAGATGCAATGTGCCATGTAAATATTTTGAGATTCTTTTCATAGTACTCAAATGTGGTTCTTTAGGACAAGATTGAAATCTAGCACATAAGCATACATTGTACATTATATCAGGCCTAAAGGCACTAAGATATAAAAGTGATCCAATCATGCCTCTATAGAGCTTTTCATTAATGCTCTTCCCCTTTTCATCTTTGTCCACTTTTGTTGATGTGTTCACTGGAGTCTTGGCATTTTTGCATCCTTCCATTCCAATTTTTTTTATTAAATCTTTGGCGTACTTGGATTGGTTGATGAATATGCCCTCATTGCTTTATTTTATTTGTAGACCAAAGAAGAACTTAAGCTCACCCATCATGGTCATTTCAAATTCCCTAGTCATACACTTAACAAAATATTGGCAAAGCAATTCATTAGTAGACCCAAATATGATGTCATCAACATAAATTTGAACAACTAGAATATCATACTTATGCTTTTTAATAAATAAAGTTGTGTCAACATTTCTTTTTGAAAAATTATTTTCTAAAAGGAAAGAACTTAGTCTTTCATACCAACCTCTTGGAGCTTGTTTCAAACCGTACAAGGCTTTTGAAAGTTTAAAAACATGATTAGGAAAATTGTGGCTTTCAAAACCCGGGGGTTATTCTACATTAATTTCCTCCTCTATAAAAACATTTAAGAAAGCACTTTTGACATCCATTTGAAAGAGTTTAAAATTCATATGGCATGCAAATGCTAAAAGAATTTTTATGGCTTCTGATCTAGCTACTGGAGCATAGGTCTCATCATAATCTATACATTTTTCTTGATTATAACCCTTTGCAACTAACTGAGTCTTATTCCTAGTTATTGAACCTTGTTCATCTAGTTTATTTCTAAATACCCATTTACTACCAATGATTTGATGCTTTTTGGGTCTAGGAACTAAGGTTCATACCTTACTTATCTCAAATTGGTTGAGTTCTTCTTGCATAACAATCACCCAACTTTCATCATTAAGAGCCTCAACAATATCTTTAGGCTCAAATTGAGAGACAAAAGCAAGGTTAGAATTTAACAGTTTGAGATGTGATCTAGTACTTACACCTTTAGTAGGATCACCAATGATTTGTTCCTTGGGGTGATCTTTTGTCATTTTCCATTCCTTTGAAAGCTCTTTGAGGTAGAATGACATCTTGATGTGGGTTTTCTTGATCATTATCATCTTTCTCATAATCAAGATCAAGCTTTTCCATTGTACCTATAATATCATTAAGAACAATACCTTTCACAAGATCAAGCTTACTAGATTCATCAAAAACAACATGCATAGATTCTTCAACAACCAATGACCTTTTATTAAAGACTCTATAAGCTTTGCTAGTGGTTGAGTATCCTAAAAAAATACCCTCATCGAATTTAGAGGCAAATTTTCCAAGGTTTCCTTGGTATTTAATATGAAACACTTGCATCCAAATACTCTAAAGTATGATATCATGGGCTTTATTCCATTCCATAACTCAAAAGAAGTTTTGTTTAAGAGTGGTCTTTTGAAAAGTCGATTTGAAATATAACATGCAGTATTGATGGCTTTGGCCTAAAAGTGGGTTTGTAACCCATACTCATTGAGCATTGTTCCAACCATTTCAATTAAAGTTCGATTTTTCCTTTCAACTACCCCATTTTGTTGAGGTGTCCTAGGAGTTGAATTTTTTTTTGAAATACCATGTTCTAGACAAAAGTTTTCAAAATTTTCATTCTCAAACTCTTTGCCATGATCGCTTCTTATTTTTTAAATAAAATATCATTTTTCGTTTTGAACTCTCTTAGCAAAGTTTTTAAAGGATTCAAAAGCATCACTCTTTTGAGCTAAGAAAATTACCCAAGTGAATCTAGAGTAATCATTGACAATGAAAAAAGCATAGTGTTTACCTTCTAAGCTAGCAACTCTAGTAGGTCCAAAAAGATCTAAATGCAAAAGTTGTAGAGGCATTGAGGTACTTACAATATTTTTGGATTTGAATGAGAACTTGTGTTGTTTTCCTCTTTGGCAAGGTTCATGTGTCTTATTCTTTTCAAATTTGACTCTTGGTAGTCCACTTATTATCTCTCCTTTGCTAAGGCTTTGAATTAAATCCATGTTTGCATGACCAAGTCTTTTATGCCATAGCCAAGATTCATCACTAGTAGTCATAAGACATTTAAAGGAAAAGTTATATATTTTGTGTAAGTCTATTATGTAAGTATTGACATCTCTACTTCTTTTGAATATCTTTTGGCCATTAAAGGAGGTTACAAGACATTCATTTGAGGTAAAGATTACTTGGTTTCCCTTATCACATAATTGACTCACACTTAACAAATTATTTTTCAAACCATCAACAAGTAAAACATATTCAATGAAAGTAGTATTATTTATACCAATAGAGCCAATGCCAATTACCTTACCCTTAGCATTGTTCCAAAAGGTTACCTTACCACCATCAATACTTTTAATGTCATTGAATAGTTCTTTTTTCTGGTCATATGCCTTGAACGTCCACTATCCACAAGCCAAGCATTATCTTTTATAGCGGACTTGAGGCATACCTATAAAATCATAATTTAGGTGTGGTTTTTAGGTACCCAAATGAACTTGGGTCCTTGGGGGTTAGCATATGAAGGTTCCTAATGAGCCTTTCTTATCTAACAATGTTTGTTGATGTAACCAAATTTCATACAATAACTACATTGTTTAGCTCTAAACATGTTTTTCAGTTTTACCATGCTTTTAGGTCTCATTATCCTTTTAGATGGAGTTTGTGAGCAGTGACATGCATGATGAATAGGTGTTTCCTAGGTGCAGGCCTTTTGTACATGAAGGCATGGTTGGCCTTATGAGGTCTCCCTTTTAAGCTGTGCGATCCTTGGCCATTCTTCTTATAAATAAGGGGTTTAGTGTGTGTTATGCTTTTAGCCCTTGGGCCTATTACTTTTATTGTGGAGGTTTGAAGTGCACTAGACTTAACAAAGGTGGTCTTGTGAGATGAATATGATATTCCATTAAATCCTAGACCATGTCTTATTCAAGGTGGTCTTTGGGACACTGTGAGAGTATCTAAACTCTCCTTGCCTTTATGAAATCTTGAAATAGAGTTTCTAAGTTCCTCAACTTCATTTTTCAAAATATTATTTTCTTTAAGCAAGGATTTAGTTGAGGGTCTAGAGGAATACTCATCTAATGATTTTTGAAGAGTTTCATTAGAAGTTTTAAGATCACAATTTTCCTTTTGTAAAACTTCTATTTTTTTTTTAAAATTAAAACAATATCTTTTTAAGTATTGAATCTACATCTACATTTTTCTAATTGTTGGTTTAATACCTCTATTAAAATCTATTCATCATTATCTTCACTATCACTATTAGTATCAGTAATATCATTATTAAATGAGTATGAGTAAGAAGGACCTTCCTCATCAGTGAAGTGATCCTCTAAAGCCATGAAGCATAGGTTGACCTCTTCACCTTCATTGTCATCTTTTTCACTTGAAGAGATTTCATCATCCCATGTGGCTTTGTGACCTTTCTCCCCATTATCTTTTTGATATATTTTCTTGTGTTACTTGAGCTTTGGACATTCTAGTTTGATATGTCATTTCTTCCCACACTCACAACATTTTACCTCCTCTTATTTCTTTGAGAGTCATTTGAGGAGTGTTTGAGGTTTCTTTGTTTGAAGTTTTGAGAGTTGCCAATTCTCTTTTCAATTATTCTTTTTAATCTTCTTGAGAGCATGACAGTGTCCTCATTTGCATCATCACTCTTTTCTTCTTCATCTTCAACTTCTTCTTGAGATTTTGAAGTAGAGGCTTTGAGTGCTAGAGGATTTATTTTCTCTGGTTCGGCTTCAAGTTTTCTATCTCTCTTTACCACCATTTCGTGTGTTAGAAGTTTGCCAATAAGCACATCGGTAGGCATGACACTCATGTTTTCATTGGCTTCTTCTATACCCATAACTCTTGAACCATAGTCTTTGAGAGGAAGACTTCTCAAAATTTTGTTGTTTACATCTTCCAAGCTCATGCCAAGCTTTCTCATGCCATTTATGATGGCTAGAAGACAGTTCATCAAGTCAGTGATAGATTCATTAGATTTCATCTTGAAAAGTTCATATTCTGAAGTGAGAAGTTGAATCTTCTTGGATTTAACTTGCTTGGTTCCTTCATGATAATTCTCCAATGTCTTCCACATACTATATGTGATAGGGCAGTGTTGGATTCTTCCACATTCTTTAATGGATAGAGAGCTTGCAAGGATTGTCATTGCCTTTTTGTTTTTGAAGTTTGCTCTAAGTTAAGGCTCTGTCCAATCATCTCTTTAAAGAATTTCTTTTTCACCATCAATTCCTCTCCTAGTTAGTGGTGTCCATTCTTTCTGAACACTATCCCAAACTTCAATTCCCTCACTATCGAGATATGTCTCCATTCGAAACTTCCAATGAGCATAGTTTGCTCCATCAAAGTAAGGCTTAAAACTTTGGAATCCTTCACTAGCCATTTCTTGATTTTTGCTAGTGCTTTTTAGGCTTTGTTGCTATACAAGCTTTGATACAATTGTTGCCCAAACAATGAACCAATAAGGGGGTTGAATTGGTTATGAAATAAAAAATTTCTTAACTTTAAGTGCAGAATAAAATTAAATAGAGTAAGGAAGGAAAGATATCACACACAAGATTTATAGAGGTTCGGGTATTAAGAAATCCTACTCCTCTCCCCAATCTTAATTAAGTGTTTTACTAATACACTAAGTGTTACAATGGAGTTTTATAAGCTCACTCCCAACTATGGTGTTTCTCTCAATGGCTAACACCAAATCTAGAAATTTCCTTGTATTTTAATGGTTCACACAATAAACCAATTTCTTATGTTTTATGGCTCACACAATAAACCCTTATAAGTGTTTCAATCTTAACCCAATATACCCAAACTCACTTGAGTAATTGTTTACAATGAAAACACTCACCAACCTACAATGCTAAGAAATTATGAGCAATTAGGTTTTTACAAAGAATAAGAGTTTTGTTAAAAATTAGTTAATGCACAAGGCTACAACAAGATTAAAGATTCAAAGTAATTGTTGTTATCTTATTTAGGGTTCATAAATGACTTGCATTTATACTTCATCTGCGAATTATAGCCATTTGGGTGCATTTAATGAGAAAATAGCCATTGAACCATCTCTTAACTTCAGTCTGACATATTTCTCTGTCCTCATTCATGGGCTTGAATGTTTGTGTCACGATTGTGAATGTTCTTCTAAGTCATGGTCCAAGTGGTGAATTTGGCTGTGAAGCTCTCTGGAAGAATTTGAAATGTTTGATCACGGGCGTGACTTTATACTTTCACAGGCGTAAATATTCTTCCAAGCCGTGGTCTAAGTGGTGACACTGGCCGTGAAACTCTATAAAAGAATTTGACATGCTATCTTATAGGCGTGAATATTCTTCCAAGTCATGGTCCAAGTGGTGACACTAGCTGTGAAACTCTCTGGAAGAATTTAACATGTTATCTCACGGGCATGACTATCTTTCACAGGTGCGACTAATTTGATCATTCACGGTTGGTATGATCCTTCATGAGTGTGAACTTTGAATGGTGCAAAGTTGGCGCTAAGCTATATTCACGGGCATGACATAAGTAGTCACAGTCGTGACTTTGCTATTTCATCTGATTTTGATCTTCAAAAGTTGTCTTTCATTCTTGCATCATATTATATTCAAGATATATCATGTTCAACATACTTAGAATACAAGCATTGTTAAATACATTATTGCTATTTTATTTGCTAGCATCAAAATGACGAAAATACCCCTCAAAGTTCAACAGACCTTAACAGAGTGGAAGCACCGAGAAAAGGGAATCACCAGGATCAAAATATGATGGTGAATCATTTGATGTGGGCAGTGCATGTTGAAGGTCAACTAAAGAAAATAAAAAATTAGAGAAAAAATGGTGGGATAGGGAGAAGGATGGGGTGGCAGTGAAGTTCCAAATGAATGTTTTTTTTAAGAGAAATGATTTGAAAGTGGGTAAGAGAGCTGAATAGGGTTTAGAAGGATAAAGACAAATATAGCCTTAGGATGGGTGGGGCTGTTGTTGAGTGGGCCTTAGGATGGGTTGCTGTTGGGTTGTTGTTGAGTGAGTTGTTGTTGGGAAGGCCTTAGAATGGCTTGGCGAGAAAAAGGCTAATGTGAGATAGATAACACTGTGTCATTTAGGTGATTGGCTGGGTAAAAAACAAGCATGAAAATGGTGTCATTTTTCCAAACGGTGTTTTTGTAAGAACACAATATTTTCTATAGTATTTTTCAAACCCACTTTTAATCATATAAATAGATTAGGAAGTAACCCTCCCATTGCATCTAGAGGTGAAATAGCAAATGCGATAATTATTATGTATTATTGCATAAATATAATGTAATTTTTAGCTGATATTTTATATATTGTATTTATTCAATCTAGTGTAAGAAGCATAAATACACATTATACTATAATACTACAAATAAGTTTTATATGACATTAAAATATTGATAAAGCTTTATCAGATGGCAGGAATTGTGAATGTGGCCAAGTATTAGCAAACCTACAATATCATAGTTAATTAATTAGTATTAATATATGCATTATTTGAACTAAAAATATGTGTAATTTATATTTTGTACCTAGATATATATATATATATTAGATGAAAGACATTTTTTTACCCAATGCATATTTTTTAACAAGTAATTCATTTGTTAATTCTTTTGTCTAGTTATCATTATGGACAAACAACTTCAAAACATGTTGAGTATCCAATAAATTACTTTTGTGATCAATTGACAGCATTTGATGTTTTGTTATAAAAGGATTTCTTATCAACACATGGCATGAAGAAGATGTCTTTTCCAATTTATTTGGTTCTTATAATTGGTTTTGATCCTTAAAGATGTACATGACTTTAAAATTTTAATTATAAAGATCTTCAACGCAGTTGTTGATAACAATATGAAAAATACATTTTATTCCATAAATCTTCGTTATAAGCAGTTGAAGAGTGTATTTATCCTTTGAACTAATAATTAAATTATTAGCATATTGGCCGACTAACTTCACTATCTGTCTACCAAATATAATAAATATTGTAGTTCTAGTTAAATCTTCAACTACAACACTTAGTTTGTACCTAGAAATAGAAAAACTTATATTAATAAATTTGGAATAATGCATGAATAGTACATAGAGAGAGAAATTTGTAATATACTAGTAGGCAAATGGTTCTACAAGTACAGTATAATTGTTGCACCATGTTTGTTCACTGTAACTCTTGAGACTATTTTTACATTGAGGGAATATTTTATACCACCAATTTGTAGATGGATCAACGCAACAAATAACAGCTAGGCAAGTGTATTTTATGTTATACATGTAATATATAAATAATTAAAATACAAGATGATATTTAATATACAAATATAACTATATTATGTAGGATCATAACCATATTAAACATAATAACTACCTTATCTGTGTGAACATCTAGAGTCATAAATTCATATATTGTTTTCATGTTTTCATTTCTTTCCAACTCAATGTCTTATATAGGCTGCTTCTCAACTTGGAGGCGAAAAATTTTCTCGATTTGGTCTGGAAGTCTAAAATTACAGATGGTCATAAATTGAAAAATACATATCATAAATCGAATGTAATCATACCTTTGTCTTAAAGCAATAATTTTTGGT
This sequence comes from Triadica sebifera, assembly GCA_023653625.1. Lineage (NCBI taxonomy): Eukaryota > Viridiplantae > Streptophyta > Magnoliopsida > Malpighiales > Euphorbiaceae > Triadica > Triadica sebifera. The sequence continues at coordinate 23,614,557 of CM042905.1, read as the reverse complement.
ATTGTAAGATTGATGAAGATTTTTGTACCAGCTAAACTATTAATTGACACTGCATCAATAATTAAAAAAGTTGTAAAAATCGTGCAAGAATGAATGGAGTTCAAAATAAAATAAATGATGAATCTAAGTTATTTTATGAGTCACAATATTTTTTGAAATAAGATGTGTTAAAATGAAATATAAATAACAAATGTAATTACGATTAGAAAGATTAAAATCAAATATATTAAGGTACCTGAATCTTTTCATGCAATCATTGATATGAATGCAATAATAATAGCACCATATGTCTCCTTAGGAAAAACTTTAGCATCTAAAAAATTCTTTAGCAATTTTATCCCATAAAGTAATATCCAATTTTTCCAAAATATATTAATATATACTTCAATGATTAAAGAAATGCAATTATAATATAATAATATATGGATAGTTGTATAAATAATGATACCTATATCGTTCATTTTTAATTTCAATGCATCTTTTACTTCCAATCCTACCAAGCGCACTTACTTTTTTGATCCTTCTAATCAAACAACTTGTCCAATGACATCTAAATAGAATATCAATGAAATAGAGTTACATATTTTTTAACATGAAAGAAAAATATTAAAAAGTATATAAATGTGTACCTAGCAAATACATATATCTTCTTCTCTATTTCTTATATCTTCAAATTCAAGAAAATCAAATCTATCAAATAAAATAAATAGATCATCATCATTCAAAGCTTTGATAAATTCATTTTTTGGTAGTTTAATATGAAATGAGTGAAACTAATTTTGTAATTTTCTTGTGAAGGGATGACAATAAATTCATAAATATGAAAGATCTTCCTTTTTGTTAGTAATGGTCTGAAGTGGTCTGCACATTGTCTGGAAATAGTACCTTATATTATGTCACCCTAAAGATGACAAACAATACTTAGTATTATAAAGGTAAAAAAATATAGAAATGTTTATAAATTTCAAATAGAGTATATAAGAGAACCTAATATATCAGTATGAAAAACATACCCTTTCATCAAGCTTAAGAAATTCAAGATTGAATAGTTCATGAAGGCTGTAAAATGTTAGTAAAATTCCAAATATGGATGATACAAACTTTAATATGAACATTTTTGTAGTGGCCATTAAGCTCGGATATCGGTGTATAATTCATTTTATACAACTAGTCAGATCATTTTTAAAGTATTAATAACAAATGAATAGAAAAAGCATATAATTAACAATTATAATATACTATAATATTTTCATATACTTTAAACAATTCTTGTAAGTTCACAACAAATAATTAGATAAAGCATTGTAAAAAATCTAAAATGCAAGAAAATTTTTCTAAAAAAATAATATTTTTAGTGTAATCGAAAGCATTAGAGTTATCAAAACATTTCTTGTTATTTATATGTACTTGTAAACCTTCATGTGATATAACCCTAGAAAGTGCAACATATAATTGACCGTGAAAAAATACATGATTATATAAATAAAGGTCAACTCATTTTAATGTTTGACTCTAACTTTTATTAATAGTCTTGCAATAATATATTCTTAATGAAAATTATCTTGTTTTTAAAATAAAATATCATTTTTTTTTATTTATTGAAAGAACTATTTAATGAATATATACTTTTTCGCCACAATACAAACTGTAAAAATCTAAGCTTTAGTAACTTTTTTTTCCTAAGTCAGTTATGAGTAAACGTATATCATTACATAAACCTATACATGGATTGATATTATGGAGCAACATAAATGAAATATATATTTTTTTTAATTTCAATTCATGTTGGAAAAATTCATTAAAATTTTAAAAATTTAAAAATTCTATAGGATATAAAATCTCTAACTCAGTGATATTGTTAGATGTTTTACATATAAAATCAGAGCTATAATATATATGTTCTTCATTTGGTAATATTTCAAGCATTTTTTTCATTAATTACATGTACAATTTCATTAGTAAGTGTTATGATTGCTCGTTCCTTTATATATGAAGAGTCAGTATATCTAGTTAGGAATGAAAGATATATTTTTTCAATAATTTGATTTGTCGGATCAGTATAATTTTTAATGAGAATGTTGTCACAGATTTGAATCCAATTAGCTTCATCATCAAAATCACTTATTTGCTTAACTAGTGTGTTTCCATCACCAGTTGATAAAATCCATTTGAAAAATATAGATAGATAAACCATATACTCTGAACTACTTGAAAATGTTGACAAACACATTTTATTTTTAAGTTTATAAACATTAAAAAAATTCTATAAAGGTGATCTAGTCAGCGATGCATTAATAATATATTTTTTACTATCATTAACAATAACAAGTAAAATTTGTCTAAATCACCTCCTAGTAATGTAACCACTAAAAAGTTTTTCTTCACTTTTATCACATGCATTGCCTAAAATGTCTCTAAGTGATTTATCTAATGCTTCAAAATAATATCGGTAACTCACCGGGGCTTCATCCCAAATAATTAAAAAGTATTTTCTATTAATTTGGCTAATTGAATTCATTTTTAATTTTATATGTTGAATATTCAGTTAAATTAATTGGTATTTTGAATCTTTAATGTGTTGTTCTACCACCAGACAATAAAAAGTGTTGTTATGCCAAATGAAGCTACAACTGTAATGTCCGTAATTAGAGCCTATAAGTTATGTTAGTGATTAATGAGAAATGGGGGATTTAGTGAAGTTTTGGGATGTTGAGATTGGATGAAATATGATGTTTCATGCTCGTGACAATATGCCCATGACAATAGGTGTCACGACCGTGAATATCATATTTTAGTTAACAGACGTGATAGGATACTTCATGGTCATGAATGAGAGGTTCACACTCGTGAGATATGAGTCACAACCGTGAAGCTTGGACAGACAAAGCAGGTGAGACAGTCACATTTTTCTCTCTGTCATTCCCTTTAAATTCGCTCACATACCCCTATCACTGACCTAACACGCCATATCTTCATCTCCTTCACCTTCACAAACTCTCTTCCTCCATGTGTGAGTCTGGAAAAGCTAAGTTTTAAGGGAGTAAAGTGAGAAAGGAGAGTGAGAAAGGAAGCTTGTGAGCTTAGAGGTAAAGAGTAAGTTTTTGAGTTTTTCTAGGCTTTGGTAATTTTCTAGAGACTAAGAAAGTGTTCTTCATCTTACTAGTATCTAGAGAAAGAGAGTAGAAAGTCCATCTCAAGGGAGAGAACAAGCTTGAAGAAATCATGCTTTAGCTAATCTCCATCCTAGGTGTAAGGTTTATACTTAACAACACCCAAGGGCTTTATTTTCATGTTTCTATGTAAATTACCATTAATACATGATTTATATGATCAATGAGTTGTTAAATGTTAAAATATGGGGTTGATATGCATGATGAAAATTTGGATGAACATGGTTAGATTGAGATGTTTAATGATTCAATTTGGTTAAGGAACATGATTAGAAAGTATATGTTTGTGATAAAGGGCTAAAATGCACGCTAAAATTATGATAAGGTGGCGCTTGAGTGTGCCGAAGAGCACAAGGTTAGGTATGTTATTTTACTTCTCCAAAAGCATGCCTACGATTAGTGGAAGTATGTTCTACAGAAGCCTTAGACTCCAGAGCCACCTACATAGGTTTTCTTTATGGCTGAATTCAAGAAATAATATGTACCGGGAGTGTACATTGATGAGAAGAAAAAAAAGTTCTTGAACCTATAACAAGGGAACATGATTATGGTAGTGTACAAGAAAGAATTCACTACATTGAGCAGGTATGCATCTAGCATTGTAAAGGATGAGGCAGAAAAATTTCATTGATTTGAGGATGGCTTGAGAAATGAGATTGGTGTTCATATTCTTTCACTGCAGCTGGAAGACTTTTTGAAGTTGGTATCTGCTGCCATCGGTATTGAGAAGAGGATGAAGTTGAAGAGATCGAATGAGTCATTTAAGAGAGACTTTAGGGGGTCATGTACAGTGTTACATAGATATCGAGTAATAAGGCTTGCACTAGTTCGGATCCTTCCAGTCTAGAGCATAGGGACAAAGTCTAGGTCAGGTAGGGTATACCAGGTGAGCACCATCATCAGGCACAGTCTCGGCAGTTGTAAGTAGTCAGCCCCAGATGCGAAGAGAGGCAACACTGGAGTGTGCATCATGTGGCTGGAGACACTGAGGAGAGTGCTAAGGAAATACAAGAGCTTGTCATAGGTATGGGTCCCGAGACCACTATAGAGAGATTATCCTTTCCAGATGGTAGGGTTCCCACTCAGATTTAGGGTTCAGTGTTGACATAGACTAGAGGTCAAGGATAGGTCAATTCAGATAGAGGTAGATCTAGACCAATCATATTAGAGACAGTAAATAAGTCAGGATCGAGTAGAGCACCAGTAAGGGCCTATGCTATAAGGGCCAGAGGGGACCTGAGTGCATCAAATATAGTTGTTCGTACATTTCTTCTCTTTGACTCATTTTTAATTGCTTTGATAGATCTGGGTTCCACACATTCTTATATAGGTACCAATATAGCTTAGCAGTATAACATATTAACAGAAATATTAGATTACGAGATAAAGGTGACTAGCCCTTTAGGGCATAGTACAATGGTGAACCAAGTGTATAAGAATTGTCTTATTATGGTTCAAGGGAAATAGTTCATGCCAAATTTGATTGAATTGCCCTCTCATGAGTATGACGTTATCCTAAGTATGGATTGACTCTCTTAGGAGGGCGCAGTAGTGGACTGCAGAATAACGACAATTGAATTGAGAACATCAGAAGATGAAATAGTGGTTGTTTAGGGGGAGAGATCCTCACAGCAAACGAGGATCATCTCCATGATAAAAGTACATAAGATGATCAAAAAAGAGTGTGAGGCCTATTTGGCTCACGTGATTGACAACATGCGGGAAAGCCCAAATCTTAGGGATATTCCAATGGTAGAGGAATTCCCAAATGTGTTTCTATATTAGTTACCAGGGCTACCTCTAGAAAGAGAGATAGATTTTTCAATTGAGCTTATTCATTGTACCACTCCTATATCAACGGTACCATATTGGATGGCTCCATCAAAGATTAAAGAGTTAAAAGCACAATTACAAGAACTGTTAGATAAAAGCTTCATCAGATCGAATGTATCTCCATATGGTGCACTCTTAGGGAGTAGTAGCTATATGCTAAGCTCTCTAAGTTTGAGTTTTGGCTAAATGAGGTTGCCTTTTTTGGGCATGTGATATTGGGCGATGAGATTAAAGTGGATCCAGAAAAGATCAAGGCGATATTGGATTGGAGATTGCTGCAGAATGTGACCGAAATCAAGAGTTTTCTTGATTTAGCAAGATACTACAGAAGGTTTGTCAAGGGTTTTTCTATGATATCTTTTCCATTGAATAGGTTATTGTGGAAGGATATCAAGTTTGACTGGACAAACAAGTGCCAGAACAATTTTAATTAGCTTAAGAGTCTTATGATGGAAGCTCTAGTGTTGACACAACCGATTTTAGACAAGGAATATATGATTTACAGTGACACTTCTCACCACAGATTGGGTTGCATTCTGATGCAAGAAGGGAAAATTGTCGTCTATGCATCCAGGCAGTTGAAGCCTCACAAGAAGAATTATTCGATGCACAATTTAAAGTTGGTAGCCATTGTTTTCAGATTGAAGATTTGGCGTCAGTATCTATATTGGGAGAAGTGCCACATCTTCATGGATCATAAGAGTATGAAGTATCTTCCTATACAACGGGATTTGAATTTGAGGCAAAGAAGATGATTAGAGTTGATAAAGGATTATGACTGTGTGATTGATTATCATCCAGAAAAGGGTAATGTAGTGGCTGATGCACTTAGTAAGAAGACTTTAGTAGAGTTGCACATCCAACTAACCTTGGGTTAGGAGATTAAAGATGCACATAAGTTTGATGACAAACTGGTGGAGTTAGTCGTTTTGGTCTCTAAGGGGGAGAGATCTGATTTTTCTATCAAGCCAGATGGTAGTTTATACTACCAGGGTAGGATATGTGTGTCAGATGTCTCAGAGTTGAGACAAAGGATTATAGAAAGGCTCATGAAACTAGATTTGTAATGCACCCAGGGAATATCAAGATGTATCAAAACTTAAAAAAGGTGTATTGGTGGTCATGGATGAAGGAAGTTATCACAGAGTTCACAACTAGATGTCTTACATGTCAGCAAGTAAAATCTGAACCACATGTGCCTTCAGGTTTGTAGTAGCTAGTCATGATCCCAGAATGGAAATGGAAGAGAATCACTATGGATTTTGTGATTGGATTGCTGTTGACATCGAGAAAGTACGATGTTGTATGGGTGATCGTGGATAGGTTAACAAAGTCGGCTCACTTCTTACCTATTCGAAGAGACTATCCTTTAAACCAGTTGGTAGATTTGTACATGAATGAGATAGTACGCCTTCATGGAGTTTCAGTCTCCATCATTTCAAATAGAGATTCGCGGTTCACATCTCAATGTTGGGGTAGTCTACAATGAGCTTTGGGTACTAAGCTCAACTTCAGCATAGTTTTCCATCCCCAGACAAAAATTTAGTCAAAGAGAGTTATCTAGATCTTAGAAGACATGATGAGGTGTTATGTGATCGAATTTGAAAGAAGTTGGGATAGATATCTATTGTTAATGGAGTTCACCTATAATAACAACAGTTACCAATCCAGTATTGAGATGACTCTAATTGAGGCACTTTACGGTTGAATGTGTCGGACATCATTGTGTTGGGCTGAGCTCAATGAAAGAAAGTTAATGGGGCCAGACTTGGTACAAAAGACAAAAAAAAAAGTGAAAATCATTAGAGATCGACTAAAAGCAACTTCTAAGAGACATAAGTCCTATGTGAACCTCAAGAGAAAAGAGGTGGAGTACTTAGTGGGAGACAAGGTATTTCTCAAGGTATCTCTGTGGAAGAAGGTTCTCAAATTTGGGAAAAAGGGCAAGTTGAGTTGTATGTTCATTGGATCTTATGAGATTTTAGATAGGATCAGACTAGTTGCATACAAACTCGCCTTGTTGCCAAGGTTGAGTAAGATACATAATAACTTTTATGTATCCATGTTGAGAAGGTATCAGTCAAATCCTTCTTACATCATCATAATTGAGAGCATAGAGTTGAGACTGGACTTAACTTATGAAGAGGAACCAATTGAGATCTTATCTCACAAAGTAAGGGAGCTCAAAAACAAGTGAGTTTCGCTAGTGAAAGTTTTATAGAAGAGTCATACCATTGAAGAAGCAACATGGGAAAGTGAGAAAATAATGAGGGAACAATACCCTCAGTTGTTTTTAGACATCATGACAAGTAATTTCGGGGACTAAATATCCTAAGAGGGAAAGAAATTTAATGCATGTAATTAGGGCCTGTAAGTTATGTTAGTGATTTAGTGAGAAATGGGGGATTTAATGAAGTTTTAAGATGTTGAGAGTAGCTAAAATATTATGTTTCATGCCAATGACAATGGGTATCACAACCATGAATATCGAGTTTTAGTTAATAGCCTTCATAGAGTACTTCACGGCCGTGAAGCCATGAAGTGAAGAGTTCTTTCACGATCGTGAAGGAGAGGTTCACGCCCGTTAGATATGAGTCACGGGCGTGAAGCCTGGATAGACAGAGCAGGAGAGGCAGTCATATTTTTTTCTCTATCATTCCCTTTAAATTGGCTCATATGCCTTTATAACGAACTTAACACGTCATATCTTCATCTCCTTCACCTTTAGAAACTCTCTTCCTTCATAGGTGAATATGGAATAGCTAAGTTTTGATGGAGTAAATTGAGAGAGGATAGTGAGAAAGGAAGCTTATAAGCTTAAGGGGCAAATAGTAGGTTTTTGAGTTTTTTTTTGGGCTTTGGTCATTTTCCAAAGACTAAGAAAATATTCTTCATCTTTTTAGGACTTGGAGAGAGAGTTGGAAGTCCATCTCAAGGGAGAGGACAAGCTTGAAAAGACCAAGCTTTAGCTAATATCCATCTTAGGTGTAAGTTTTGTACACAATACCTAAGGCTTTTATTTTCATGTTTTTGTGTAAATTGCCTTATATACATGATTTATACAATCAATGAGTTGTTAAATGATAAAATGTGGGGTTGATATGAATTATTGAAATTTGGGTGAACATGATTAGATTGAGATGTTTGATGATTTAATTTGTTTAAAGAACATATTTAGAAAGTATATGTTTGTGATAAATGGATAAAATACATGCTGAAATGTTGATAGGGTGCCTGACATAGGTTAACCATAGAAATTATTGCATGTGAGAATGGCATGAAGTTGTAATGCTTTATTTTTTGAAAAAAACTTCCATATTCACCACCAGTTCACGAGTGTGAATGTCGTGAAAATGGATTTTTATTATTGAGGGAGACCCGTTCACGGGCAACTTCACAATTTGGGGTGATCACGACCATAAACGTGTGCTGATTCATTAGATAAATCACAATTTGATTCATGAGTAAATTAATCGTAAAATAGTGCTTCACGACAATAAAAGGTCAGTCGCAAGCATGAAATTGATTAATTTAGAAAAACTTGTAAATTTCATATGAATCAACATTGATTTGTTGTAAGACAATAGGCCTCTGTTGTATGCTTATAACATGATATGAAATTACATGTGGTGAATGTGATTGTAAGATATCACATTAAATTTATATAAAATATAGAAAAATAGATAATATGGAAACACATGTGGTACGTATTGTGAAATTTAAGCCCAATACTCAGACTAGGACTAGAGCTAGGATAGATGGCATGCCATTGAGGAGAATTTGGTACCGAGTGACCTATGTTAGTCACATATTTGAAGGCCTAAAGGTTAACGAGTAGAACTTCCTCAATGGGTTATATATTTGAAGGCTCATAGGTTAACATGTAGAGCTTCCTCGGTGGGTTAAGTTATCCATATTCATTTTAGTCTAGTTATGAGTAAGGCAAGCAAAAAGGTAAGTTAAATGATTATGTTTATGTGTGATATATACTTGTATGTATCCTATGGGGTCTTGGTATGCCATGTACAATATGTGTTGAATGCATGAGAGCATGGTATGTCATATAGAGTATGATATGATGTATGTGTGGGCTTTGAGGTAAGTCACCGTGATATGATGGTAAGTATGTCATGCATATTATATATATTTTGTTGTATGTCTTGCATGTTGTTATGTACCACTAGGCATGAGTTTCTTAGCATATGAACTTTTCATGCGTAGGGTTGGGGCTTAGATGTGGAGCAACAGAAGATGACACCCAATGATCAGAGTTCAAAGAGTATATTCAAGGTGGGTGATACAATCATTGTAAATGTTTTTGGTTATATTGTTGGGTTGGGTAGTTATAGAATTATATGTTTTTATATCAGAGACATATAATTTTGTAACTACTCATTTTGTAAAACTTCGGGCTTGTGTATGTCCGTACGAGTTTGTATTTAAAATTTTATTATATCAAGTTTTATTTCATGATATTAAGAATATTTTTATTTTGTTTTAAGTCATCATGGCCATGATGCATCAAATTTTTAAATATATGATATTTTAACTCATTTGCATCATAATATCTTTTGGTTTAATTAGGATTATTTCTAATTATATAAAAGGGTTTTACAACAACTAAAATAATTTTTCTATTTGCTCTAAGTCATGATATTATTATACAAATAAGTTTTACTTGTCCCTCTATGGTCATATACAAAAAACAATTCTCCTACATTATTTTCAACAATATATATGATAATATTGTATATGATTTGTTGTTCAAAATTTAACGTTTTCACCATACGATCGTGTTCGTTCTTTAAGTGCACAATATTGTAGCTCATTTCTTCATCTAATAATCTATTAGTATTATCACTAATGAAAAGTCTATCAGGTAAAGGCAAATCATAATCAGCCAATGAACATGAATTATGGTTAAAAAAAATTTCAATTTCAAGTAGGACATGATTTTTAAGGTAAATTTTTGGGATATTATTAGATGGAATATCAAGGGTTCTTTGTAATTACAATTTAATATCATCACAAAAGTATTTCCAAATAGTCAAAAAAATTTACTTGGTTGACTAACTTCGCAAAATAGTATAAGAATTGCAAACAATTGTCAAAGTTGAAAATATGATGCATATATAATAGTTTCTTCCATTACACTAATTCATTCTTGATCATTTTCATATAAGTTGCATGCACTACAAGCAACTTGGAATATAGGATGGAAGACACCATTCACAATCTCATTTTCTTCAAACTTTCTAGGGCCTCTAACAATATTTAACAACAATCTTAAATAATAAAGTTCGCCCAATTTCGAATGAACATAAGTTATTCTTCTTATATAATGTCCTTTCTTATTTTTGGTCCATTTTATCTCTATTTTGTCAAACCTATTTAGTAGGAAATTCAACATATGTAAGAGAATGTGCATCCTCATATTGGCTGTTAGTATACATCCATTTAATGAATATAGTCTAACTAAAATGAGAATTATTAGCAATATATTTAATATCTCTTAAAGGTTTAAATAAAATTGTATTCATATACTGTAAATGTATAATTAATTTTTTAATAATTGGTTCTCTATGATATATTGGAAATTCAAAATCCTCTAAGTAGAATCACATGGTGAAAGATAACGATAATCTAAAAATATTTTAATTTCATCAATTATCGGAGGTTCATTAGTGTTAGAGGATTCCATAGGGAGACTATAATTTTCAATAACAATCTGAATTCTATCTAATCCCTTATTAATATATTTAAATAAATATTTTACCATAGTTGATCTATAATAGTATTTAACACAAATATGTGCTTCATATTTGAAAATTAACTCTTTATTGTAAGAGACAACAAATCAGTTGTCAATCTTTATATTATTTTTAAATATATGATCATCATTATCATGATGTCTATAAATTGCAAAACCATTATCATCAATAATCGTTTCTATTTGGAATTTTTTTTAAAAGTACTTTTAGAATTTATTATTTTTCATACATGACGATAATGGATTTAGAGGACCACATGAGCCATGCACCATGAATTTTGAAACAATTTGATTTGCTTCAGGTTCACTTTCAAATCATTAAATCTATATCAGATGATGTAATGGATTTATCATCTTTGTGCAACCATACTAAGCAATGAATATGTTGCATGCCACGTTTTTGAAATTCAACTATATATAATAAAACAATAATTATGCCAAAATGCTTGTACTTTTACTAGCATTGATCATATGACCTACTTTAACTTTAAATATATGACTAATAATATCATGTCTATATTCAAATTTTTGACTAGAAATATAGTTAAGCATACATTGTATTTAAGGCAATAAAGGGTTCAAGTAAAAGTTATAAATAAATCTAGATAACTGCAAAATTTGTAAATTACCATAGCATCATGATAATGTTCTAATATATATCAAAAGTCTCCAACTATTAAATCAGTTATTTCAAAACATGTAAGAGAGCTATATTGGAGATTGTTTTTATCTCTTTTTCCTATAATTTTTAATTTTACTAGTATCTGATTGATATTTGTACACACAGCTCGAACCATTCTAAATAATTTTGTCATATCCACTAATTTAGTCCTCGAGTCGCATGGATTGTTAAATCGATTCGTCAGTTCGACAGGAGTCTAAATTTAGATTTTGACAAAAAAATAATTAAAATAATGGCAAATAATTATGAAAAATACTTAATAAAGTGTTTAAAGTATTTAAAGATTTTAGTTTATAGTGAAGGACCTAATTAAATTTTAAAAAGTTTTGGGTTCAATTTACAATTTATCAAAAATTAAAGGATTAATTGGGATAATTGTCAATCAAATGTATGAATTGAACATTAAATGCATGAATGGGCCAGCCATACTAAGTGGCAAATATTAAGAAGCTAAGTAACATAAAAATCTAGATATTTAAGTTTAGGTGGCTATCATTAATTAATTTTTGTCATTTTCTTCTTAATTCTCCTTCTTCATTCCTTATCTTTTTCTATCTAGAACTTTTTATATTCCTAAACCAGCCCACATTTTCCCCAATCCTCCATAGCCAAAGCTTGATTCTAGGAAGATAAAGTGAGAAAGAGAAGTGAAGAGAAAGGAAAGTAAAATAAGAAATAAGTGCTTAACTTAAGGCAATAGCCCATATTTTATCATAAAGTTGCATGATTTGAATATTCGACATGTAAATGATTGTTAAATAATAGTATTTTGTGATAAAAAATTCTAGGATTCATGTTTGCTAGACTTAGGATTATATTTGGTATAAATTGAACTAGGTGATTGTGTGTTCTTTATTGGATTTTATATAACAGTCAGTACATATTTTACTATAAGTTAAGCTTTGAGATTCTGATTAATGTTTTCTTTAATGGGTTTGAAATTTAAGACATAGGACTAAAATTTTGATGAGAACACAAAACGTTATTTTGAACGTAACTATGCTTAATTTTGGTATAAAAATAGGACTACAAAACTGTCCATAAAATTTTGGGCAACATTTTTAATGATCAGTCAGTATTCATTTGATCATATAATTTGCAATAGAACTTCAATTTTAGTGATTCAAGTTGAATATTAAAACTAAGATTTAGGGCTAAAATATTTAAGAAGACATTATAATTTAATTCTACTGTTAACAGATCTAAAATTAAGTTCCAAAATAGAGCATGAAATCTACAAGTAATAGGGCAGAATATGAATTGAGAAATTTGAGGTGAAAAATAATGTAGACCTTTTTATATTATGCAAATGATATTTTTATTGAGTAAATATATGATTAACTTAGCCATTAAATGCATAAAATGTGTGAATTTAAGAATTATGAATTTTAATGACAATAATTAAGTAATTGAACACCTAGTTTAAAATTAGAGTTTTGGATAGTTTGGCATGTCAATCAGGGGTCTATTAAGATCGGTGATGACACTCATATTAATGTCGGTGATGACACATATATTAATGCCGGTGATGACACACATATTAATATCAGTGATGATACTCATATTAATGTCGATGACGACACTCAATTAATATCAACGATGACACTTGTATGAGCATACCATTATGTCCGAGTGGAAAATTTTTTATGCCTAGATGCCCAACCTTGTTATCCTGATTATTGATTCCTAAGTGTTATGAGCACAAATATATTAAAAATGGTACAATAATTTATTAAATAATAACTTGTTATGATTAATTTAGTATGTTAACTAAATTAGTATAATCAAAATACAAGCCATGATATGAGATAAGAAATTATTTATGTGAAATGTTCATTTATATAGGTATGAATATGAAATAAGAATGTATTAGTAAAATTGAGTTTGTGTCTTATATATATGTATAAAATTGGCTTGGAAACAAATGTATATTGCATGATATAGTATATTGTCTTATTTATATGCACCACTAAACCTAGAGCTTAGCATGAGAGTTTCTCTTGCGCGGATATAGAGAAGAATAATCTGAAGATAGTAGATAAAGTTAATGGTGACCCGACCAAGTAAAGCAGCTCACTCCTGACATTGTGGGTTACACAATTTTTTGTACTTTTGTTTTGAAGTTTCTTTTACAATATTTATAAAATAATTGCACGTCTTGTAAATAATACTTTATTATATAAAATGTATTTTATTTCCTTATTATGATTTCTTTTATACTATAAAATAATAATAATAATAATAACAACAACAAGAACTAATATAGAAAAAAATTAAATTGCAAGCTATTACCCTTTATATATATATGAAACGATATTTTAATCGATGAAGTCAGAATAACGCTCCCTTATTCGAGCACGTGTTGCTAGGGTGAAAGGGTGTTACAATTCTTAGTATCAAAGTCCGATTTGGGAGGTTTTGGGATACAAAAATAAATTCAAAAATAATTATAACATGTGTGTACCCACAATTAAGTATAAAAGTTGATGCTTACTGATTGGGGCCATTGCTTTTATGATATAGGTAGAGTATAACTTCAAGGTCACGATAGATTATGGTTTAAATAGGCAAAAGTAATGAGCCTATTGAAATATAGGCTTCATCGTGATCTAGTCGTTGCCGAGCTACTGCATCTAGATCCAGTGCTAGCTCATCACGAAAGCAGTCTATTGCTGGTGCAGGAAAAACAGAGCTTATGAGGAACATGATAGATTTGTTAAAAATAGCATCACAATCAGCCCCGTTTGTGTTACAATTTGAGAGACTGAGGAAGTTGGGGGCATCCGATTTCTATGGTAAACAAGAAGATGACCCATTCATGGTAGAGTTTTGGTTAGAATAGGTAGAAAGAGTCTTTGACAAACTTCATTGCACGAATGAGCATAAATATGAATATGCAATATCCTTATTGCAAAATCATACATATGACTGGTGGTAGTCTGAGTCACAGGGTTTAGAGGTACTTAATCCATTGACTTAAGAGTTTTTTCTAGAGAATTTCAAAGAGCAATGTATTCCCCCTATTTACACAGATGATAAGAAAAGAGAGTTTTTAATGTTGAAACTAGGGATATGACAGTAATAGAATATGAAAGAGAATTAACACATCTTCGTAAATATGCTGACGACATTGTATCCACAAAAACTGATAAATGCCAACAATTTGAAGATAGATTGAGAGACCCGATCAAGCTACAGAGTTCAGCCCTATGCTTGATGAGTTTTTTTTGTTTGTTAGCATCTACCAAAATAATTGAGAGAAATCTAGTAGCACAACAACCAACACACGATAGAGGGTTAAGGAGACCAATGTCACAGTCGAGTGGAGGACCATCAAATGGAAAGAGAGCCAGATCTTTCAGTGGCCGATTTTAGGTTGGAGGTTCCACTAGGCTTCTTTTTTCAAATGGGGACAACCTGTGAGATATGTTTTTTCGGTAGGCAGTGCATCGACATAAGCACCACGTAGATCTCTACCTGACCAGAATGTCAGCATTGTGGTCGTTCTTATTTAGGAGAGTGTTGGTAAACAACATGAGCATGCTTGAGGTGTGCCTTCAAAGATCATATGAGAAGAAATTGGCCTCTATTACAATATGGCAGAGGTTCAGGATGCACTGTGATGATACAGATGCAGAATTCTAGGCAAGGTAGAAGCCGAGGTCGAGGGCAAGGCAGATGAGGCTGATTAGGGCCCAGTCAGTTTAGATTAGAGACAGTTGAGAGGCTAGAAAGTAGTAGAGCTGCCCCAGCTAGGACGTATGCTATGTGAGGCTGAGAGGAGCAGGATGCACCTGATGTCATAATTGGTAAATTCCTTCTCTTTGACTCAAACATACATGCATTGATAGATCCATGGTTGATGCATTCATAAATATGCACACCACCACCGACTCAAGAGGATTTAGAACCACAAGCTCTAGAATTTGAGATTCTTGTGACTAACCCGTTAGGGCATAATGTGAGGGGTAACAAGGTGTTTAGGGGTTGTCCAGTTGAAATATAAGGTATACAATTCCCAGTAGACTTGATAGAGTTACCATTCCATAAGTTCGATGTGATCTTGGAAATGGATTGGTTATGTAACACCCCCTTACTCTACTAATAGTAGCAAAGTAAATGAGTGCTACAGTACTCCTGATTTTCTGTCTTACTTGCTTATATAATTTGTTTTGTATATTCTCATTTTATTATATCTGAATGTAAATCTACAATGTAGTCTCCTATTTTATTTTTCCATACACATATACTTTATACCAATTTATATAATTCATTCATAATAAATTATTTCATTTTCTGAAAGATTACATACCAAGTTCTATTAATTAATATTTTATTTACAGACCCAAATATGAATATCACACAATATGAAAATAAAACTTGCTAATATGTTTTACAAAAAGTAATACATTGAAACAAAAAGATCTTCAAATGTTGTTATCCACTATCTGGTGTTCTTCTCTTTCTGGCAGCTTCATCCTTTATTTACTAACTACTTGAGTATCTACGCGTGGGAAAACCACACGCGCTAAGCTACTAGCTTAGTGGTGCTTTATATGACAAAAGCTTAATATGCAAATTTATAAAATTTCACACATTTATACATTTAAAAATCAAATAAAAGAAATATCATAAATTTATCAGCAATAAATTAATTTGCAGGTTAATTGTTACTACACAAAATTCCTTTTTCACATGATAATTATGTTAATTGCATAATATCATTGGATAATATTATTTTTTAATAACACCAAAATTTTCCTCATTTTATTATTCAATAATTATTCACAATAAGTCAATTTTATCATATCTTATGTTGTCTTGTTTATTCAAATTTATGTCCAACACCAATAACTAGAACTATCAGCTAGGATACTGGGCATTTTTGGCCGGCAAATTTTAACTCGGCGCATGGCGCCTACATAATTTAACTCAGCACAATATGGTGCCTACATAAATTAACTCAGCACATTTAGTGCCTACATCAATCAACTCGGCACATGTAATGCCTACATAAATCAACTCGGCACATTTAGTGCCTACATCAATCAACTCGGTATTTTACGCCTACATATCCTACCCCTTATTAGCATGTCAATCTATTCTTTACCTTAGTTCCCAGCTAGGTGTTTTAGGCCTTAATTATTTCATCTCAATTTATTCAAGTAATAATTTCATTATAGTCAAAATATACACCAAATAATTATTTCATAGTTTTATTTTCTCAATAAATTTTTATGGACTCAATGGCTTATCACATAATAATCACTCATATCAACATCATTCATCTCATATCATAAGGCCCAAATCAATTTACATGTAAAACTCACTTTTTTTTTTTCAACAACCCTGTTCTGGACAGATTTCATTATCTGTCTTAGATCTCAATTTTGATGCTGTTACTGGCAGAATTTAATTAAGTGGTCTTCTAATAAATTTTAGAAAAAGATCTTATCTTTAATTTCCATTTTGAATCAACTAATTCAGATCTCTATAGACAAAGTTATGACTGATTTAGTACTAACTGCTCAGCTAAAATCTGCCCAGGAAATTCCGAGGCAGATTCCAAGTCTCATATTGGTGTCAATTGCTAACATAGTTGCATTCATAATTAGATCTTAAGTCATTCATGAAAGTTTTATATATATGTCTTAAGTTTCCAAAACATCAAAGAACACGAAATTTAGAGTTCCAGAACTTAAGTTATCGAATTTTTAATGCATACTGCTCCATGATAAAATTTCTAGCAACTCATATAACAACACAATTACTCATTTAATCATGCAATTATCATAAGATTTAACAATAAAGTTAACATATTAAATTTTTGTCATACAAGCACATACCTTACTAATATCTTCTCCCTTTCCTAGGCTTTTTCCTTTCCTTTCCCTTCCTCAAGATTGCTTTTACCTTTGTCTTTGGTTTGCCCTAAAACCATCAAACATATCTCATATCATCAAACCAATTTCTTTTTGTTTCAACCCACCATCACCTAGACAGCCCCTTCTTCCTCATTTATAACCTTAATTATCATCACTTTAATCTCAATTAATAAAGAAAAGCAAGAGGATTGAAGAAGAACTCACCTTGACAAAATTTCTCTCTTTGTTTATTTCTTATTTCTCTTCCTTTCTTCTACCTTTCAAATTGATTTTTCCTTTACTCTCTTGAGTTTTCTATCACTTGGACTATTCTTTCCTCTCTTTTTCTAGCTAAAATTGGAATAAAAATGGTGGAGAATGGTGGAGAAGGTGGACGGCAATGGAAGGTGAGGAAGAGGAGATTTTGTTTTTGTTAAGTTTAATGCCTCATTAATGAAAGAATTCTAGAATGGTGACAAGGCATGTGATTCACCAATGCCTCATTAATGAAAGAATTCTAGAATGGCGACAAGGATTAGAAGATAAGGTTTAGGATAAGGCTCATTAATGAAGAGAATTCTAGAATGGGTGATTAGGCATATGATTCATCAATTCTAATTAATGCTCATTAATGTATAAGATGAATATTAGGTTAATATTCCTTAATAATAAAAAAAATTCTAGATTTGTTTCCTATTGGTCAATTTGATTAATTAATCATAATAAATTTTTTTAATCTTTAAATAATACATCATTTAACTCATAATTTCCTCTTTGTACAAAATAATCCCAAACCATTCCATAAATCCTCATTTAATCCAAAGAGAAATTTTATTTCAACTAATTCTGACACTAAACTTTTAAATTCCCAATTAATAATATCCTTAATAAATTTTCCATAAATATTATTATTTTTCTATATATCCGGATTTAGACTCCGATCGACCCGGTGTGCATTGACTTTGTCACATACGATCAGTGTCTAAATAACCGGATGTTACAGGTTAGCTCGTTATGGAGTGGTAGCGGATTATAGGAGGAGATAGATGATCATCAGAATTCCAAAAACAAGATGAGATAATGGTGATGGGTGAGAATAGAGGATATTCAGACAATGTGATATCAGTGTTGAAAGCTCAAAAACTCATCAGTAAGGGATGCGAAGCTTACTTAGCATATGTGATTGATATGAAAAAAGCAAGTCCGAAGTTGGTAGATATTCCTATTGTTAGTGAGTTTCCTAATGTGTTTCCAGAGGAGTTGTCAGGGTTATCGCCGAATAGAGAAATTGAGTTTGCTATCTATTTGGTACTCGACATCACTTCTATTTCCATTACACCATATAGGATGGCACTAGCGGAGTTGAAAGAGTTGAAGATACAGCTACAAGAATTGTTAGATAATGGATTTATACAACCCAGTGTATCACTGTGGTGTGCTCTAGTGTTATTTGTGAAGAAGAAAGATGGAACATTATATCTTTGTATCGATTACAGGCAGTTTAATATAGTGACTATTAAGAATAAATACCCGCTGCCCAGGATTGATGATTTATTTCATCAATTGAAAAGTGCAGCCGTATTTTCAAAGATAGATATTTAATTGAGGTATCATCAGCTGAAGATCAAGGAGTCAGATATACCTAAGATGGCATTTGAGACTCTATATGGTCATTATGAGTTCCTAGTTATGCCCTTTGGATTAACGAATGCACCAGCAACTTTTATGGACCTAATGACACGAGTGCTTAGGCCATATCTTTATCAATTTCTTGTGGTATTTATCAATGAAATCCTTGTGTACTCTAGAGACATAGAAGAACATGATCAACATCTCAGAATAGTGTTGCAAACTTTGAGAGAGAAGTAGTTGTATGCAAAGTTATCAAAGTGCGAGTTTTGGCTTAAAGCAGTCAGTTTTCTAGTTCACGTAGTTTTGACAGAAGGTATTCGGGTTGATCCTAGTAAAATCGAGACTATTTTTAATTGGAAACTACCTTGTAATGTGACAGAAGTGAGAAGTTTCCTCAGATTAGCTAGATATTATAGGAGGTTCGTGAAGGGATTTTCATTCGTAGTGACTCCTTTGACTAGATTATTGAAAAAATAGGTTCTCTTTGAGTGGACAGATAGGTGTCAAGCAAGTTTTGATCGACTTAAGGTGATGTTGACTGAAGCACCAGTTTTGACTCAGTCTACTCTAGGAAAAGACTTTGTTATGTACAGTGATACTAGTCAT